>CM028131.1:366890000-368140000 GCA_016271365.2 Neoceratodus forsteri | reverse complement strand
GTATTTGTATTCATTAATGTTTGCCAGTTTAAAATGTCTGTGAGTTTAATGTCCAAGAAATTGTTCTCACCATTTTTACTTTTATTTATGAAACCCATGGCTTGAGTCTTTTTTGAACTAAGCACCATATTAGACTGTCTGAACCATTTCTGCAGTGAATTGATGTCCTTTTGAAGTTTTGATTCCTTATGATTTCCTTATGATTTTTTTGCTCTGCAGATTAGTATGGTGTTGTCTGCATATACTGTATATTTTTAATAGAAGACACCCTGTATTAGAAACTGCATCACTGTCTAATATAATCAAGATGAATGTATTCCCCTGTTTATTTCATCCCCTGTCACATCTTAATTCATTTGTCCCTTTAGCTTGGTTTCAGAAAATGCATAAACTTTTTTACCAAGTTTATATGATCTAATAAGACCTCTAAGTTGGCATACCACAAACTAGCCTCACCCAAAAAAGAGGAAGGGCTGTGGATTCCTTATTTGCCCATTTACTATTGGGCTAGTCATTTGGCTAAATACCTGAGATGGGTAACGCCGGGCCCGGATAACATGAGACCGGGCTTGGCTCAAGATTGAATTAGACTTCATCCAATCTATGAACATAGACCCTTCAACCATGCTTTATCTAAAACTTACTCATTTACAGAATGTTAACAAATGTCCCACTATCATGACCTCAATAAGAGTACACTCGCAATTGTTTTCTTTTCTGAGATACAATCAAAGTAAAGATCTCGCTCAATCTATTTGGAACTCCCCAGCTTTCACCATAAACAAACAGAAAATTTCCCATTTATGGTTGCCTCATTTAGGAGAGGGGATAGTCTCCTCATTTTTCGACGAGGCTGGGGCTTGGCTTTCATTCCCTGAGTTCATTAATAAGTTCAAAATTCCGCAGTCTCAGGTCTTTAAAGTGATTCGACTGAGGCACTTGTTAACCACGGTTCTTGGGGCCATTCCACCCCATCCAGCGGCCTTTGCATTGGTACCTGAACTCTCCTTTTTTCTCGTCTCTTCAGGTGTGATCTCTAAGATTTATCAAGTGTTGTACCGATGGAGGTTTGGATGTGGTAATGGCCCCATTAACTTTCAGGTTTAATTTTTTCCCCAATACACTTTTAATTGGCCCATTCTCTGGATGTATTGCCATAAATATGTATCCCAAGATAGATTACGACTTATGCAATTTCACATCCTACATAACTTGTATTATACCCCAACTAAACTGGTGAAATTGGGCCTTCTCAATACTGATAGGTGCAACAAGTGTTCCCAGGACACAGGGTCACTCTTTCATTTCTTTTGGTCGTGCCCCCAGATAGCTTCGTTATGGGAGCTTATTGAAGCCAACCTGGATTCTTTATTGGGTTTACAGGACTATTTTACACCTGATATTTTGCCTGTTGGGAGATTTGTCATCCATAGAGGTTAGAATCCGGAGATTTCATATATCCATGGTTGTACTTTCGGCGCCCAAAAAATCATTCTTAGGCGTTGGAAAGAAGGGACCTGTCCAACATATCAGGAATGGATCAATGAGATCCTAGCAAATCTGTGCACAGAAAAGGCTATTGCCAGCCTTCAAAACAGATCACATAGGTATAAGGCTATTTGGGATCCCCTTCACACTCTAATTATGATGGCTATGAAATAATGTGTGGTTGAGGTTATTAACTTATTTACCCTTGGTAAAGGTAGTTAGATGGTGATAACAGTATTAGAATGGACTGCTGTGCCAGGGAGGGAGGGGTTTGGGGCAATATGATTTGTCTTATGAATCTCATGTGAAAATGTTCATTACTGCCTCCTGTAATGTGGAAAATATGGTGAATAAACTATGAATTGAAAAAAAAAAAAAAAAGAAACTGCATCACTGTCATGGGTAGGTAAAATCAGATCACAAGAATCAACAATGAAGGTAAAAAACAGGTGAAGTTTTTTTATTAAAACAAAAAGAAACTAAATACTGGGAATATCATAATTTAACTTCAGGCTTACATCAGCATACTTCAAATAACAAACAAAAAGAAAATCAACAAGAAATAAAATAACAGAAGGAGAAAGAAACAACTTTACTGCCAAAGGCTAGGCAGGAAAAATTTTCTGTGCTCTCCTTCAGACCAGATATCAGCTTAAGAGATCCACGCAGGATCTCTCCCTAACTACACCTGCCAGAACATTGCAAAACAGTTACTTTTAAAGCATGAAGCTCCTCCCTTGACTTGCAACTCCACCTCTTTATTAAACAAAAATATAATATATCCCTTCTTTAAAACATGTTCTACCAAGAAGGATATAAGGACCACGTACTACACATTGAATATACCGGCTATAGTGGAGTATAAACAAGCAAGGGACATTCCTAAGATCATACATATATAATTATACAACAATGGGCTACATTAAAGTCAAACTCCACCCCCTTTTGACACTGATGGACATCCATCGTCCAGATAAAAAGGGCTGCCAGGGTGCTGCTGTCTCACTATAGGAGACTGCACCCAGCAATAAGAGCACTTCTGATTGGAGAAGGGAGCTCTGCACAGCAACCTGCAAGGAGCTGAACTGGACCACAATACAGCTGTAAGTGTCTTGCTTCTTTATATTTTATTTGGCTGTTGCTACTGTCTGCCCATGTATTCATAGTTAAAACATTAGTTTAACCTTATAATTACTTCTGCAGAGAACATTTCATTTTGAACTTAGCACTATCAATTTATACTTCGTACTTTGCTAAAGTGCTAACACTTGTATCTGTGCACAGATATTTCAGATGCGTGGTGCTCAGACCTTCACTTTTTGAAACTATTTCAGAGACCACCCCAGTCCTTATATACTGTGCACAGAAAGAGAAAAGAGCCACTTGCAAGTGGCAGGTTTTGTAACTTTTGCCATGAACATGCAAGAGGGAGCAGCTAAGCTTGCTGACCTCCAGATAGAACAATGCTGTTGCAGATACCAAATGTGCTGCCAACTAAAATGCCACTGGGATTCATACTGGGACAAAGCTGAAGTTTTACGGCCAGAAAAGAGATTACAGGGAAGGACAAACAACAAGAGTGTAACATTAAGGGAAGCTGCAGCGGTGGCCATTCCACTGTGGCAAAAACACTTACTGTAGATAAGGAATTAGACAGAAATTAGCAATGGAAATGAGAAAGGAAAAGTGTGGCCTACTGGGATTCGAACCTCAGATCTCTGGTATGCTATTCCAGCGCTCTAACAATTAAGCTACAGGCTCACTAGTCAAAAAGTTGAGGAATTTTCATAGTCATCACATTTTTCTAGTGTTGCGCAATATGCAATAGGAACCAATGTTAGAATACCACTTTCTCTCAGTGCAGTTTAACCCCGCAAGTATCGTATTTTAAATCAAGGATGGAAATGAGAAAGGAAAGTGTGGGCTTACTGGGATTCTAACCTTGATCTTTTGTATGCTGCCTAGGCTTCATTCACTGGTCAAATTATTTGAGGAATTTTCATAAAGTTACACACTTCCTTTTCTTTTAGTGTTGTGCAATTATGCATAATTGTGCAACACTAGAGAAAGGGAGTGTATGTGGCTGTAAGGAAATTCCTCAGACACTTTGACCAGTGAGCCTGTAGCTTAATGGTTAGAGCGCTGGAACGGCATACCAGAGATCTGAGGTTTGAATCCCAGTAGGCCACACTTTTCCTTTCATTTCCATCCTTGATTTAAAATATGTATACCTTGCAGGGGTTAAACTGTACTGAGAGAAAGTGGTATTTCTAACATTGGTTCCTAGTTGCACAATTGCGCAACACTAGAGAAAGGAGTGTGTGTGGCTGTAAGGAAATTCCTTGTGTACTGGCTCTGATTCTGTCTTGATAACACGAACTACACCAGATGCTTTGCCACAGAAGGGTGTAAAAATAAGGAAAAATCTGTATAATAATTGAGCCAGGTTCTTATTTTGTTGTGGAGAAAGATCAGGGTTGGTTTTAATGTCTGATATGGTTTCTGATGTTTCTAGTCATTTATATGCCATATGCAGCTCAGTTTCAGATATTGGTGGGAATACATACAGACCAGGGTTGTATCAGGTCGTTCATGCCCAGGGTCAACCTTAACTTTTTAAACTAGCCAGCGGACAAGTTGATTAAAAATTGCACTAGCCTGCAGATGGTTGCACTAGCCCACAGTAATAATGGTCAATTTTGATCGGTTATACAGGAAAATACAAGCCAAGAAATACTCTGATTATTGCATATTTATCCTGCTCCCACACTGCTTCCTGCCCCAGCAAAAAAAAAAAAAGACTGCAGTCCAATCACAAGCAGTGTGTAACCCCAGTGTGTTTTTTTACCATGTGCCCCTTGCTTCCTCTTTCTTCACCCCCCCCGCTAAACTAGAGAATACCATAATAACAAATGTTCAATCAGGCAGTTCTAGCTCTGCACACAAAATAGCCAACATCATCATGCACGTCACCATAGTCCCACCCTGACCTGCAGGGCAATGTACAGAATCAGGCAGAGAGAGATACTCTCATCCCCCACCCTGTGATTAATCGGAACTGCACTTCTGGAAGTTTTCTTACACTGCGAAGTGAGCCAGGGGAAGTTCTAGGATTTCTTTGGAGAGAGTTAAACAAACACAGGGGGCTTGGGATGTAAGAAACTTTAACATATCTGTTTATATATACCAGGCACAAAAATATTGATTTAACATGCTTTGCCCTAACAAAAACAGATTTTTCATAAGTGTCCTTTCATCAGTCAAAGGGGAGCAGTATACAGGCATGATGCTGTACTGCCTCTCTTTCTATAGGATGATTTGTGCATACCAGTAATACCTATTTTAACCTTTCAAATTATGTATTTTACTAAGGTTTTGCTTTGTACCATACATGCTCCAAAGCATTGTTTTAAGGATGAAATGACATGCTAGGTGGTATAAGGATGGGACTGCATGGATGGCATTGGCTGGTGTGATCTATTAAGAGGAGCTGGGAACCCTACACCAGTCGGTAATGGCAGCTATGGGTCTATGAATGGCCACTTCAGAGCCTAGTCTGCAGTGGTGTCCAGAGAAAGTATACAGCTGACAGACCACCTGGCTAGGCAGACAGTCATTCTGTCACTGCAGTGTTGGATACAGGCACTCAAAAGGTTGGGAAATGAGGCACACTTTATATTGTGGGACAAATCAAAGACAAGTTCAGCAAACTGGAAGCTAGTGACTTAACATTCTACCCTTGATCACAGCATGCACACTAGCTGAATGTCCTAATGAGTGATAATGACTCACATTGAGTCTTTTGTTGGATCCCCCTCTTGAACTGCCAGATAATTGCAGCTCTTAATGAGCTGCTAATCACACAAGGCCACCTGGAATACTGAGGGAGAGTAGCATGAGGACTAAAGCCTGCTAAAGTAGGGACTTTTTCAACTTCATTAACAGCCATGAGAAACCTGCACTAGTCAAAACGGACAAGTAGAGGGTTAGCTGCACTAGCCCTAGACAATTTGCACTAGGTTCAGGGCTAGTAAAACAATGTTAAGGTCGAACCCTGTTCATGCCAGTTTTTTAAAAGATTGGCATGGTAGATGGATTTACCTGCTCTTTTCTCAGGTGTCTTGATTTTATAAGTGACAGGCCCAGTACACTCTATAGTGGTATATGGTCCCTGCCACTTCATTGAGAGCTTATTCTTAGTGGAGAGGAGCAGCAATAGCACTCTGTCCCCTGGCTGAAATACCCTTTCCTGCATTTTAGCATCATAATGGGATTTCTGTCTATCCTGAGCTACTAAACCCCTTTCATGTGCATTTTAACATAAGATAATAATCGCTTCTGTAAACCAACCAAGTAATCTTAGATATTTGTGTAATTCACTGTGATGTCCCCTTCCCAGGCTTCTTTGACAACACTAGCTTGGTGTCCATGGATTCTGCCCATACAATAAAGTAAAGGGCAAAATCTAGTGGGTGCCTGAGGAACCTTCCGTAAGCAAATAGGAACAGGGGTAAGTAGTGGTCCCAATATTTGCCTTCCTCATCCACAAACTTCCTGATCATTCTTTTGAGGTTTGATTGAATCTTTCAACTAAACCATCTATTTGTTGATGATAGGTGTTGTTCTTATGGCTGTGATTCCTAGACATTTATAGAGCTCTGTCAGGAGGGTTGCACTAAAATGTGTACCCCGATCCATAAGGACTTCTTTTGGAAAACCCATCCTGTTACAGAATTCTAAAATCTTCTCAGCTATCTTTGGAGCGGTAACTGCTCTTGGTGGGAAATCCTTCGAATACTTGGTAGCATAATTACAGAAGACAAGGACAATAAATCTTGAGCCCCAACATGTCTGCGTTTCCATTCTTTCTGAGTCTTCTTTCTCTTCTCCTTAGTCTTTCTGGGGCCCCAGAGTTCTTCAACAAGAGAGTTCTCAAAGGGAAAGACAGGATCATCCTGTAGGTGTTTTATTTGGGCTCTAGTGGCAACAGCCAATAATTGTCCATCACAAGACCTTAACAGGATATTAAAAGTAGGGAAATCCTGTCCAATTATAAGGGGCACAGGTAAAGTTGGTACAAATCCCAAAGTCATGGTACATGTTTGTCCATTCAGGCTAATTTGGGCTGATGCAGTTGGGTACAGATGAACATCCCATGTATGCAAATAACACCTGTGGAGGTTGTGTAAGGTGAATTAGCAGTTAACAGATCAGCTCTTGTTAAACTTTGATGGCTTCTGAAATCTACCAAACCCTCCATTAACCAAGGCCTTAATGATAAAGTTCCCCAAGTTCATAGAGGCTAAGTACACTGGTTTCTCTTTAGGACAATTTTGTGTATTATGACCAAGTCCATGGCGGTAATGACATTTAATAGATGGGCCAGGACTTTTAGGCAAGGGATCATGACCATCCCCCCTTAAATTTACCAGTCCCGGACCTAGATGAAACAACAACAGGGGGTCTTACTGTAGGAGCTGCTACAGAAGTTGGAACCACCTTTTCTGTCATGCGATTGCCTCTCTGTACAGGTTTCCTGGCTAATAAAAAGTCCTCAGCAAGGGTAATGGCAGTGCCAACATTTTCTGGATGGTGTTCTCTAATCCATAATTGTACTTCCATGGGTATGATTTGCACAAACTGTCCCAATATGAACTGTTCAATAATAGCCTTGTCTTACCCTCTGGTTGGAGCCACATTATACACAGGGCATTTAATCAGGTATAGTCTCTCGAGGTAGTACATGAGCACTATGAGTCAGAGATCTTAACCTTTGTCAGTATGCTTCGGTATTTATGTCATACCTTTTGAGTATTTCTTTTTTTCACAGCCACATAGTCAGTAGATGCTTAGCTAACCATGCTAGTGTAAGCTAGCTATGTCTTTCCAGTCAAGTATGGTGCCAGTCTTACAACCCATTGAGCCAGGGGCCAGTTGCAGGCTTGTGCCACCCACTCAAAGGTTGTCAAATAAGCTTCCACATCATGTGCTGGAGTCATCTTTGTCAATTTTATGTCCCTTGGATTATTTTGGGCAGCATCCTGATTTGCCCCAGGACCTGTAGGGCATGCATTGTGTCTGCCCATCTTTGGTCCTGCCTCCTTCTCTCTTGCTCTCACTGTCTTGTAGAGCTCATTACCTCTGGTGTTCAAGATCTATTTGTTTGATTGCTAGCCATCTTAGGAAGTCTTTGATGTCTTCAGGAGGTGTGGCACTCAGATCTACATTGGGTTCCTCCATCCGGGCTCTGTATTGGCTTCTGCTATCTCAATGGCAGTATCTGACCTTATCTTGGGCTATGTAGTTGGAGGTAATCCAGTAAGGAGTGGCTCACCGCTATTAGCTACTCGGTCCTGGTCAAAACCCTGAGACAGTAGTTGTCTCTTCTAGCTTATGAGCCATGTACCTACTGAACTACCCTTATGATCTGGATACTTAAGTGCAGTATCATATGCTGATGTCCAGCCAGCACCTGTGGAACATCAACCTACTCCACTGCTGGTACCAATATGTCATGGGTAGGTAAAATAAGATCACAGGAGTCAGCAATGAAGGTACAAACCAGGTAAAGTTTTATTAAAACAAAAGAAACAAAATAAATACTGAAATATCAGAACTTAACTTCAGGCTTACATCAGCATACTTCAAAAACAAACAAAAGAAAATTGATAAGAAATAAAATAACAGAAGGAGAAAGGCTCAACTTTACTGTCAAAAGGCTAGGCAGGAAAAATGCTCTGTGCTTTCCTTCAGCCCAGAATCAGCTTGGGAGATCCACACCATGACCTCTCCTTACTACATTTGCTAGAACATTGCAAAACAGTATCTTTTAAAGGATGAAGCTCCTCCCTGACTTGCAACTCCACCTATTTATTAAACAAAAATATAACATATCAACATAGAAACATCATCCCTCTTAAAACATGTTCTATCAAGGAGGATATAAAGACTACATAATGCACATTGAATATTTATTTATTTATTAGCTTTTGGTAACTGGGTAAGTGCGCTAGGCAGCAAACCTGCCTATTTTTAGGCATGACCCTGGAGAGTACAAAACTGAGAATACAGAAGTGACAACAGTAGGTGTAAAACAACAACTTAGGTACAATAATTACAGTCAGGGTTGTGATACATCAGAGGTTGAGCTCACAGACATTAATACAAAGCACACACTAATGGTAAACAATAATATCAACAATTCAGAAATAGGATAGGCTTGAGGTGGCATGGCTCCTATCAGTCATCTAGCCTAGCTGGGTGGAAAAAGGAAACACATAAAAAGACACAGTTATATGAGTTAAACATTTACAGCTAATAGCATGATGACATAGGTGGCGACTCCCCAGTTACGTGCAGTAGCAGTTACCTAGAGCATAGAGGTGAGAGAACAGTGAATGCTTAAAAGAAAGGTGGTAGGAGGAATTTTTAACATGAGAGGGGAGCAAGTTCCAGAACCTAGAAGCAAAATAGGATAGAGCCTATTCTCCCATTTTGCTAGCACAGGGCCAAACAGTGAGCAAAGGGATGGAGGAGGACCTAAGGGAGTGGGAGTGAGAGACTGGGGTAAGCATATCACTCAGAGAGGCTGGATGAGGTGTTCTAGTAAGGGAGTCAATGATACACCCTAGAGTGTATAGACCAGAGGGCTTTGGGAAACAGCCAGTTTAAGCCAAAATAGAGTAGGCAGTGATGAGTTAGGCAAGGAACTGATAAGGCGAACCTACAGATGTTGTTATAAGAAGTGTCCCACTTGCAGAGCATGCGAGCATTGGCATGGTAGAGAACCGGGAGTGAATAAAGGAGTTGAGGGAGTAGAATGTCTCTTCCTACTGATATCCTGGCTGTCGGAGTGAGTGAGTGGCACACTCGATAGGCTACACCAATTTTTTGCATTGACTGAATGACAAACCTCATTGACATGCACCAAAAAATCCAGAGCTGGTCAAGAGTAACCCCGAGGCATTTGGAAGTTGAGGTGTTAGTGACAGTAGTGCCATCACAGCAGAGGACAAGGAGCTTAAGGGACTCAGAGGGCACTTTTTTAGAGGACCCAAAAAGAATGGCCTGAGTCTTACCTATGTTGAGGATTTGATGGTTAGCCAAAAACCAGGATTGAAGGGACTGAGAGTCATGTGAAAGATTTTAGTTTATGTCGACGATATACTTGGAAGCATAATTAAGCACTAGCTCATCAGCATACATGAGTATGCTATTGTGAGGAGAAGGACAAGAGATTTTGTTTAGGAAGAGAGAAAAGAGTAGTGGACCAAGTATAGAAAGAACCTGCGGAACACCACAGGTGATAGGGATGGGGGGAGGCATGAACCTTACAGAAGGAAACAGCCTGAGAGAGGTTATCCAGGTAACTACCCAATCAGGATAGGGCAGAGTCAGAGGAACCTAGGGCTTGAAGCCTAGTTAGTAGAAGCAGGTGATGAACCATGTCAAATGCTTTAGAGAGGTCAATGAACACAGGTCCCATGAGTAAGCCTTTATCCATGTTACCTTTAAAATCACTAGTAAACTGGGTCAGACCAGTGGTTGTGCTGTGCCAGCCCTAAAGTTGTATTGAATTGGGGATTGAAGATTGAAATTAAGAAGGTACACAAGAGACCTAATGATGGCCTAGTTTCTCAAGCAGATTGCTGAGTGTGGGGAGAAGTGAGATGGGTGGTAGTTGGACCGGCAATAGTGGAGCATAAACAAACAAGGGACATTCCTAAGTTCATTCATCTATAATTATACAAAATGGGCTACATTAATGTCAATCTCAATCCTTTTGACACTGATGGACATCCATCACCCTGATAAAAGAGCAACCAGGGTGCCGTTGACTCCCTATAGGAGACTGCACCCAGCAATGAGAGCTCTTCTGATTGGAGAAGGGAGTTCTGCACAGAAACTGCAAGGAGCTCACTTGGACACCACAATACAGCTGTAAGTATCTTGTTTGTTTATATTTTATTTGGCTGTTGCTACTGTCTGCCCATGTAGTCATATTCAAAATATTAGTTTAACCTTATAATTACTTCTGCAGAGAACATTTCATTTTGAACTTTACACTTTCATTTTACACTTTGTACTTTGCTAAAGTGCTAACCCTTTTGTCTATGCACAGGTATTTCAGACACCTGGTGCTCGGACCTGCTTTTTAAATCTATTTCAGGGACCTCTCCCAGTCCTTTCATACTGTGCATAGAAGGATAAAAGAGCCACTTGCAAGTGACAGGTTTTATAGCACTTTGCCACGAATATGCGAGAGGAGCAGCTAAGCTTATGACCTCCACCTAGAACAACACTGTTGCAGATACCAGCTGTGCTGACGACTAAAATGCCACTAATGGGGACAAAGCCAGAAGTTTTAAGGTCAGAAAAGAGATTACAGGGAAAGACAAACAACAAGAGTGTAACATTAAGGGAAGCTACAGCAGGTGGCCATTCCACCATAGCAAAAACACATACTGTAGACAAGGAGTTAGACAGAAATTAACAGAAATATACAGCAAGTGAGAAATATTAGATGCTTTTGCACAGCAGACTTATAAGTAGCAAAACAGGAAAGAGGCAATGTCCACGTTGAAACCTTAACGTGGTGGCACATTTGAAGGGGGGGGGGCTCCTTCTATTACAATCACGAAATAAGAGTTTGCAATAGAAGCCACCCTCCAATAGAGTCTGCAGCTTGTGTTAGGGGGTGACTTAGTTCTACTTTATGGTCTGGCATTCCTTATACAACCTTGTGCTCTGGCCTGTATCATACAATCTTCTATAATGTGCCTCTTCACTTTGTTTAAGTAATCATATTACTTTTATCATATTTGACCCATTTCACAAAAGTCTGGCTAAATCAAGCAAAATTAAATGAGAATAAACTTTTTGTTACTGCTGTCTTTCCTACATTCTCCTTATCCATCTGTATAGCCCTGTGTGTGGTGGTAATCCACACTAATTCATTATTTCATATCAAATACAAACTTTATTTAGTAAAATTTGAAAAGCAAAAGAAACAAAAAGAACTAGCAACTTGCAAATGGAGGTGCCCAGCACACACTACATACTCAGCATACTCATCAGGTTTGGTGTCCCTTGATCTCTTCCTCCAAAGTGCCTGACAATTCTCTGTTGGCATCTTTTCTTGTTTTTATCCCCACAGCCTGACACTGATACCGATTCCAAAATCTTTCTCTTCTTAAATAAAAAAGAAATAAGGAGACTGACTCTCTCTCTCTCTCTCTCTCTCTCTCTCTCTCTCTCTCTCTCTCTCTCTCTCTCTCTCTCTCTCTCTCTCTCTCTCTCTCTCTTGCCTGACTCAACCCTGCCCAGACAGAGTGCATGGCTGACTCCTGGAGGACAGTATGACTTGAAACCATCCTCTCATATGATAGTATTATGTCCAGGTAAGCAATGTGATTAGGAAGATTTTTTTATGTATACGGTATAAGGAATAACATAGGGCCTAGGATAGAGCCTTGTGAGACTCCTCAGAGGGTACCCACCAAAGACAGAGTGACCTGGACAGACACACAAAGAGATCTTCCAGTTAGGAACTTCATAGTTCCTCTGAGATCATTATTTGGGCAATTCTTTCCATTAGGATTTTGTGATCTACATGGTCAAATGTCTTTGAGAGGCTGGCGAACACCATGCCCATGGAGTCTCCCATGTCTAGACCACCAGGAGCCAGGTCCACAAACTCCATGAGGGGGTGCCCATGGACCTCCGTGCCCTGAGCCCCAACAGATGAAGAGTCAACAGACCAAACTTTTCCAATAAGTCATAGAGCTTTTTGCTCAACAGTATTACAAATAGTTTTAAAATCATAGACAGTAGAGCTATCAGTTGATAGTTTTTTGGGTTATTTACTTTGCCTCCCTTGAAGATAGGTACAATTTTGACATACTTCCAAAAGTCATCAATGTTTGTATCAGTTAGGCTCCTGTTGAACAGTTTTGACAGGACTGGGAAGATTTATTTTGCAGATGTCTTTAGGATTGTGGTTCCCATATTCAAAAGTCCCCTGGAAAATTGAGCAAGTGCTTAAGCCCCACATATGAGATGCACCAGCCCAAAATAATGAGATATTCTGAAGATGTACTGGGAGATGCACTTGCACATGTCTGGATGAATATCCCCAAGATGCATGATTGTGCAGTGGGAGATGCACGGCGCAGCAGGTGAACTGAGCCATATGCGGAGCATAGGGAAATGCATGACGCAAAGCCACTTGTGCAGTGTGCAACATTGCAATATTCAGCCCGGATATGCAAAGGACCCCATTACACATTTCAAGTCCATCTCCCACATTTGCATCTCATTACTGGAATGTATTCAGGCCATTTCCATATCTTAGATATGCTCAGGTTCAGCTTTCCAGGTTGCCCCACCACTCAACAAAGGTGAACAGGAGGAACTGCAGCCTAGCAGGCAGGTGTGATGGAATGCTTGTGTGTGGACAGTGAACTACATTGGCCTGGGTGCAGTGCTACACCCCATAGCCGTGTGCAGGGTCAGACAGGGTACAGTGGGCCAACCAGGACAATGGCCACAGGGCACACCTGGACATGCAACAGGGGAGGCACAGGTGACACAGTCTGATTGGTATACCACATGCATGTGATACACCAGCCCCATATGCAGCATACAGTCTCCTGCAGTGCCCCACACACCCCCCGTATGAGAGGAACATGGTGATGACTGCAAGGAATGCCCGTGTGCAGAGGGTGGCCAGGTACCCAAGTGGGTGGGTCCCACTTGTGTGCACCTATGGTGTACCACTGTGGGTGTGTGCCACTGGTCAGCCCTGTGCCAGACTGCCACCATCCACCAGGCTACTTGGGCACTATTGCCCCAGATGGCACCCTGGGTGCATGCCAGCACCAGGAGGCAATCTGCAGGCCACATGGGTGCAGGCCATGGCCCCCAGTACATTTGCTGCATTGTGGCTGTGCATTCCACTGGTGTGTCCGAGGGGGCACCCGACAGCACTGGCATGTGTCTGCTGGGTGTCTATGTCCAGGGTGTGGTGAAGGGGGTTGTGCCCTGGACAGTGCCAGTGGTGTCATGACAGCTGTGGCTTTGAGTATATCCATCCTGGCATAACAGTTGTGTGCAAGTGCCTGGAGCATATCCTTTTGCACCTCAAGGGCTGTGTTTGGACAGCTTGCCTGCAGTCTGCAGCCTACCTGTGGGTGATTGGCCATTTAGGCATGCTTTATCCATGCCTAACTTTGGGCAGCTCATCTCAGAGATGCACAGCAGATGCACCACATATTTTGCTGAATATAGGATGCATGGCACATTCAGGGAACGCCTCTAAATGTGCTGTATATATCATAGATGCACTGTGATGCATCTGGAGTTGCATGGCTCATCTCTACCTTTTGAAAATTATGGTTCCAACTCATTTTCTGAGATGTGTGGTGCATCTCCACTTTGTGCCATGCATCTCCTTTGAAAATGTGGGCATGTATTTCTATTTGATCCAGCTCAAGTTACAGTACTGTTTTGCATTTAATTTGTTAATTTCTCTATGGATGTCTCCCCTCTTGAGGATTTTTAAATGAAATTACGGCGTCATTGGCAAGTTTAGGTCTTTGTTCTCAGGTGTAGGTTGCACTGTTCCTATGTGTATGTCAGAGCTGGGAGCTGCATGTCTGGACTCTGGCAGTGTGCAGAAATATTTATTTAGGGTATCTGCAGTGTTTTTTTGGGGCAGATGTCTTCCACTACTATCGATAAAACTTGGGTCAGATTTTTGGGCCCCTAAGTCATCAAGGCTCTAGATTAGATTCCAGTATGGTAAGGGGTCTATTGTAACATTTATTTTATCCATGTAGCACTGTTTTTGGCTGTTTTTAATTTTGACTTTCACAGTTATTCCTAGTTTCTTAATAGCTCCCAGTCCTGAAGTATTAGTGTTCGCTTGCTGTTTGCCAGATTCTGTCTTTGACTCTGATTAGTTCCTGTGTTTTTGTGATATCCATGGCAGATGATGTTTCTGTATTTTTTATTTAAAAGAAGCATGTTGATTGCATATATAGAGATAGGAACCTGTAAAACCAACAACGACTGTGTTCACATTGGGGATCAGGTTTAGTCTGTCCCATCTTTCTTTTCATATACTATTGTTAAAGTTGGTGGAGTTGAAGCTTTTAAACACTCAGTCAGACAAAACACAGTGTTGGATAATGTTCTCGTGTCCCAGGTAATGGAGAATTCAAAGGGATTGTGGTCTCCTATATTTGGGGCAGAACCTGGTGATTGTCTACAATATTTTTTGATGAAACAGATAGTAGGTCCAAGATATTGCCCGTTCTCTGCTATGTTCCTTTCCTTGTTGTCATGGTCATGATCTGTTTCAGGTCCATGGAGGATGAGCTTAGTGCCAATTTGTCCCCCCCTGGGTTCACCCCAGACTGCGTTAAGGTCACCCATAAGCAAAATGCTGCATTGAACTCGGTAAGTAATTAATCGGGCCAGTTTATCAAAATGCGATGCATTGTATTTTGGCAGTGAGAAGGCCACCCTTATATATATCTTATAGTGACAGAAAAAACCAGAAGCAGTCCAGTGCAGTCCAGATTTCCTGAATACTTTCGTTCTGCACATCCTAGAGAATGTCTTATGTAGAACACCTGGGACTATCATGTCTGAGGGTATTGCATTTATCTAGTTTTACTTCAGTGTCTGGGATTTTCATTGAGAGCCATATCTAAGTCAGTCCTACAACATCAATGTTTTCCAGGCTTACTCACATTTTACATTTTCCAGTTTTGTTTGCCAAGCTATGTGCATTGTCTTGGGCCAGTTTTAAAGTTTCACTGGTAGAGCCTTGGTTTTGCTCAATGTCCCCACTTGCCAAAAATAGAAGCCGAATGTATATCAGTTCCCTTTTAAATTATTTGGCTTGCCAGTTTGTAGCAAGTTCTTATCCATGCCTTTCATACTACATTATAGTGCCACTGGTTATGGTTAGTAAATAAGTTCCTTCGGGTTGTTTTAAACTTCAGTGAGAATAGGGCCATAATAGCAATAACTAAGCTAAGAAGTTTACCTTTGTATTCACCGCATCTACTTTGGTGGTGAGCGTGGTCTTAAGCTTCAGGCCATGCAAGAAAGTTGCAATGTAAATGACTAATTTTAACATTGACATTTTGTAACTAAAGTTCAGGTGGAATTAGTTAAGTCTTTTAAACCTTGCATTTTGCAACTAAAGCATAGGTGGAATTTGTTAGACCTTAAAACAGTTGTTTATGTACTTCAAAAGTTTTACCTGGGAAGTCATACTGAGTTGGTATCAGCTTTTTCTGATGCGTCCTGGGGGAGAGGTAAGAGTAGAAAACAGAACAAATACAAAGTGCAATGTACAAAATAATAGAATACTGTAGAAACAAGTGTAACAAATAAACAAATTACAAGTTCCAGGCCATGCAAAAAAATTGCAATGCAAACTACTACTTTTAACATTGACATTTTGCAACTAAGGTATGTGCAGGATTTGTTAGACCTTAAAGCAATTGTTTATTTCAAAAGTTTTACCAGGAAAAACATACTTAGGTGGTAGCAACTCATTTCCAGATGTGTCATGGGGAAGGAGAGGTAAGAGTTGAGAATAGAACAAAGGACAATGTACAAAATAATATACAGTAATAATATAAAAATAAGTGTAACAAATGAACAAATTAAGAGAAAATGCTTCAAACAGTACACTGCGGGACAAGTAAAAGAACATTATTCAGTGAGCAACAAACAGTAACACAAGGGGCAGGGAGTAGTGATTGATAAATGGGGGAGAGAGGTTGTGCTACAGTCAGTGTAGGGTGGGAGGCAGCTAGCAGAAGTCCACCTCAAAATCAGAAGCAACTGAAGGAGTGAATAGAGAATTGACGGAGGTGAGATTTCAGATCTAGAAGGGTAGGAGCAGAGTGGGGGAGTTTTATCTGGTAATTTATCTTGTTCGATAAACTTGTACCACTTAATTTGAATCAGTATGTGTGAAGTACATCAACAAGTCTCGCACACTTAAAATGCTAACTCTCTTCTACCTCATCAGGTTGTTAGCTATGTAAGGCACACTGGTCCAGGGCTTATCTCTGAGGGAGAGAAGAAGTACTATCACGAACACAAGCACAGCTGAGTGAATTGAAGTTAGAGGACACTTTAGCCAGTAAGGACAGGAAGTCAAAAACACCTTCTCACAGCCTGATTGGCTGTATGGCAAGAGGAGCCAAAGATCAAAGTCACAAGCTGTCCTGGTATTGGTGGTTCTTGGAGGGGCATCCCTGACCCAAGTCCTTTCCCAATCTATAGCATGGGGGAGGAAGGCTCCTGTGTCATGACCAGTGGCACCCCTGCAGAAGATGGCAATGCACTGGTGAGTGAAGCATCTTTCTGGTCTCAGCTTGATTTTGCTGCCCAGGTTATGTGACCTGTTAACCTAATCCAACAATGAAAGGTATGAAAGTGCAACAGTACAGGACCAGGTACCTTTGTGCAAGCAGATTTTCAATTTCAGTGCTGAAAATATCAAGAATCAGCTGTGCAAGCAGAACTGAATTCCAGTCCCTGTAGAATGAAGTAAGTCCTTTTCCAATGTGAAGCATGGGGGGGAGGCTCCTGACTCATGACCATCCGCACACCTGTAGAAGATGGAAGTGGCATCCTTAGGCAAACTCACACTAGGTCTGAACAGGTTAATCATTTGATGGATCCAAGAAAGCTACAGAAAAATTGCCAGGACAAGTCAACCCAGAAGAGGTCCAGCAGCATCAGCAGATACAGTAGCTCATTCAATGTCAACAAGCCATTCTAAGAATGTGTAACTACAGTCCCAGGACAGGATTATGTTAACTCAATGAAAGGAACACATAAGACAGTAGGTCCAATATCAGCTGGTGGTGACATTCTATCAGTCAAATAAAAACTGAAGGAATTAAAAAAGAATAAATCCCAAGGGCTGGATAATATTGCAAGTGAGATTAAGAGCTAGCGTACTTCCTGTTTTGTTTTGTTTATTTAAAGTCTGGTAAGACCACGGGACAGAGACCAATTTTCATGGGTGACCAGAACATTTAACAAATGTACAATACAAGAATGAAACAATTACAATAAACAATATAAATAAACATAGCCAACACAGGTGCAGAATAAGGGGTGCTAGCTGCACATTCAAGCAGACTTGATAGACTACTAGGCCTTTATCTGCTGGCAAATTTCATATGTTCAGTATGTTTATAAATTAATTTAACCAGAAAATCATTTACATTGACAATTGGAAAGATGGTACTGTATTTGTTTTGCATATTTATAGTAACTTTCAGAAGTAGTAGTTGTTCTTTGTTAGAAAATTATAAACCAGGGTAAACTCTACTGATTTAAAGTTCATACAGGTACACAAGAGAGTGCAAAATGGACACATACATGTAAAAAATATAATACATAAACATTTCAGTCCATACAAACAACATATTGAAACGTAATCAAGCAAAGTAAAGTCCATGGAATAAATTCTTTCCTCTCTCCTTTCACACGCATTTCAAGACTGAATTAATTCAACCATGTCCCAACAGATTGGAACTGGGGTTAATTCAGTCAAGCTCAAAAGTTCCCATCAGTTCAAATATGGGATCAAACACAAACAGTTCCATGTTGTTGTGCTGCAGTATAGTAGCTACATAGCTTAGTGCAGCACAACAAATAAAATGACTTAACTTCTGCTGGCTTTATAGCACTGTTCTAGGCATGGATTTCCATGCAGAACAGCATTCTACCATACACTGTAAAGGGTTAGGTGAAGGTGGTCTTGCTGCTGCCTCAGTAGGAGAAAGTGCATAAAGGTAAGAGGGAAAAGAAGGAGAAAAACAGTCAGCCAAAACTAATTGTGAGTGGGGTAAGGAGGTAACACCCTATCTAGGGTAAGGGTACAAAGGAGTGAAAGAAACAAAAAATGGGAAAACTAGAAACACCCTATCAGGGGTAATGGTATAAAAGTATTTCCAGGTGACACAAGGAGAGTGGTAAGTTGGAATGCTGGGAGTAGTACAGTGTGGGGTTGTGGGGCAGCAGATTTCAGAGAGACATTCTGAAACTGTGTTGCTGCCCATCTGTGTCTTATCTCTCTCTGGGCTGGAGGAGGTCATAAGACACCAAACCAAATTAATAAGGATTCAGGGATTTCTTCCCACCCAGGGGCCACCAAGTCTGCCACTGTTACCTCAGAGAATGCCAAGGAGGAGGAGGAGAAGCAATTGGATTATGGTGGATTCCAGAAGGGTGGGGTGATAGGTCGGGGCACATTCCTCAACTAATCAACTACATAATTCCAACTCCACTCTGGTGGGGCAGGACTGCTGGGAGAAGGCACCCATCACAGTGGCCAGGGAAAATGTGGGGGTCCTCTGCACTGGAGACCCCAAGGAGTTTGGTAGAGAACCCTGGAGGAGAAGGAAGTAACTTCTGGTTGGAAACTTGATTGTGATGGGGAGAGATTTGGGGACGGGGGGGGAGGGAGGTAAGGTACCTACCTGGCAACACAGCCTGGAGGGATGGAAAGCAGATTCTAAGGATCACTAGAGTGACAGGGCAGAAGGAATAGCTGGATGTCATTGTCCACCTGGGGAATAATGACCTGGCTAAGGATAGGCTGGGAGAACACAGGGGCAATTTAGAGAACTGGGGAGGTCTTAAACAGGTAGTGCATTTATTTTCGCTGAGCTGCTGCCTATGACAGGTGGTAGGAAAGGATCTCTGCACCAGAAGCTTCAACTCATGGTTGAAGAAGTGGTAGAGGAAGGGTTCAGCTGCACTGGGGACCAACCAGAAGTGATAAGGGCCTATACATGGTTGATGGCAATCCAGCAGGGGAACTGCAGCCTTCAATAGACTATTTAAATGTTACTTGATGAACATTTAAACTAGCTGAGGGGGGTTGAAGAAAGAATTAGCGAGGCATAACCTGCCCCTCCCAGACTGAATTAGAAAGTAGAGAGGACCATAGGGGGAGATGAATCCCCCAGGGTGCAAATAAGTAAGAGAATCAGGGTGATAGAAATGAAGGGGGTGGGAACGAGAACATTGAAAAGAAAGGGGAAAAAGAGGGAGGGCATAAGGGAAAAAGGGGGATAGCAAGCAGAATGGTAACACCATCTGAAAGGCCATATGTGCAAATGCTAGAAGTCTAGGAAATAAAACTCCAGACCTACAGGCCATCATGGCAGAGGCTGACCTGGATATTGCGGCCATTACTGAGTCATGGTGCACTGAAAACCATGACTCTGATTTGGCCATACTAGGTTACACTCAGTTCAGGAAAATTAGAATGGGAAGAAAAGGAGGGTGTGGGGTGCTTTTAATAAGAAAAGGCATAAACATGACAGAGATACAGTGAATCCGGGGGGTACTGTGGGTCACTGTAGAAATGGGAAATGGAGCCACTGTTCGCACTGGTGTGACCTACTGACCTCCAGCATAGGAGGAACAATTTGATAAGGTACTTGTAGAAGCCATTGGCAAGATGGCAGAAAAGAGGCAGGTGCTGCTGGTGGTGGACTTCAGTCTATCAGATGTAAATTGGAGCCTTCCAGTTGCAGTTTCAGCTTGAAGCAGGGACATCCTGGACTCCCTGCATGGGGTGTTCCTTAGGTAACTAGTCAGAGAGCCAACCCATGGTGGGCCAGTACTGGACCTGGAGTTTACTATCAGGGACAGTATTGTAGTATTACATATGTCAAGGTGAGAGGCCATCTGAGGACCATTGATCACCATACAGTGTAGTTCAGTGTAAAGAGGGCAGTGGAATTGAATCACACTGGGGTAAGGATCCTGGACTTCAGGAGGGCAGATTTTAAAAAAGATGGGTGAGTGCATGGGTGGGGTGGAGGAACAGTGGGTGAAGATAAAAGGGAACACAGTGAAGACAGCAAACCTCTGCACCAAGCAAGTGAGCAAATGCAAGAGGGAAAAACAAAACTGCTATGGTTCTCAAACGTAGTGGCTGTAAAGGTAAATGCTAAAAGGGTGTTTTTTTAGAAGGTACAGTATAAGGAGATGCAAAGGGAGGAGGAAAGGGAGGTGTATCAGGAGAAAGAGGGAGGCAGGGAAAGCAGTAAGCTGCATGAAGGCACAAACTAAGGAGAGAATAGCCCATAGGGTATAAAACAAGCATTTGTCAATGCCGAATGTTTGCTTGCTGGCATTGGCATTGGTAGTGTAGAAGTTACAGAGCTGCATAATAGGAATGGCAGCGAAGTATTGAACTGAAGCCAACCCCACCACCACCCTGCAGAAAGTGACAGGCATTGGGGTGTGCCTTTGGGTCGTCAGACATAACGACCAGGCCATTTCACCACACCCTACCCTGCAGACACTGACAAGTGTCACAGTGAGCCTTAGGGTCTTTGGCCCTTATGCGCACCCCATTCCATCAGGAAATATGGTTTGATGGGTGCAGGTATAGGAGAATGGGAGTACGCTTTGGGCCCGAAGAGTCCGAGACACACCTGATGCCTCTCACTGGCTGCAGGGTGTGGGTGGGGTGGAATGGTATGAGCATTACAGGCAAGAATCCCAAGTCACACCCCTGATGCCTGCATTCTCTCAGGGTGGGGCGCTATGGTCGAAACCCTAATGCCTAGGGCATTTGTTGGTATTTTCACTCCAAATTTCAACATTGTTTTGTGACTCCCACCTCATGAACAGTGGCAATATCAGTTTGTTAGCTCTAAAAACTGCTTTTGCACAGTGACTACGGCATTTGGCACCACATGTGCAAAACACATTCCGAACAGGATGTGAAAAATGACAACGGTACTGTTCATGGGGAGGTGTAAAAATGACAATGTTGAAAATCTGGTGTGAAAATCTTAAAAACTGGTGAAGTCACGAGCGTGCATAGAAACTGTGCAACGCACACCCGTAATGTAACTAGTTTGGTGATTTTTTTACAGCAGATTGTTAACACAGGCATTTTGGACCTCCGATCATGAACAGTGTCAGTGAGATTTTCTTTATCTGTCCTGAACAATGATTTCCCACAGCGACCATTCATTTCTGTGCTGAAAGTGTGAAAACACATTTTGGCCATGTTGTGGAAAATGACAGCCATACTGTTCATAAGGAGTGTGGAAAATGCCACTGGTGAAAATCTGACTGAAAATATTACAAATTCATGAACTTATGAGGGTGCGTGAAACTGCCTAATACTCACCGTAACACAGTCGTTTTATGGAGTTGTGACACTAACTTTTAACATAACCATTTTAACACTCTCTGCTCATGACCAGTGTCACTGTGATTTTCTTAATCTGTCCCAAACATTGTTTTCGCACACTGACTGTACCATTGTGCGCTACATGTGCGGAAACAAATTTTGGGTGAGATGTGAAAATGGTAGCTGTACTGCTCATAAGGAAGTGCGGTAAAATGGCACTGTTGAAAATCTGTGTGCAAATATTACAAATTCTGTAAACTTGCCAGTGTGCGAGGAACTGCTAACGGCGCTTCCTAAAATGTCATTTTTGATTTTTCACCAAATTTTCAAAATAGGCTTCTTGAGAGCCCACCTTATGAACACTGCAGTGTCGTTTCATTAATCAGTCCCGAAAGGTGATTTCATGCAGTGACTGCGAAATCACCCTTTGGGCCTGAATAATGCCATGACAGTGACAGCATTCATGAGAAGGGGTCCCAAAAACCCCATGTTGAAAATTTGGTGCAATTTTCAAAAAATGCCCGAGATATGCAGCAAAGTTGAAAAAACCCTATCTATTACATTATACAGCTTACCAGCATTTCCTCAGTTCGTGGTCGGCTTTGAAGAGTGCAGACATGTTCCCGGTCCACTGAAGATCGTCGCGCCGGACTCCAGAGGTAAGTATGGGATGGAAGGGGTGTGGAGGCAGGGCTTGGTGGGTGGGTCGGTGGGGGTGGGGGAAACCGCAAGGGACCGCTTTTTTATTTACAGTTTTTTTTTTTTATGATTAAGACGACGAGGACGCTTGCCACACTGGGGTGGGCCCTGTGTGGCAGCTGGAAAAGGATGTTTGGGGTGGGGGTTGGAGCCAACGGGGATTGGGCACTCGGTCGGCCATACGGGCTAGTGCCACGCTGGGGTGGCCTCCTGCATGGCAGCTGTAAGGCTGTTTGGGGGGGCATTAGCCGACAGGGATTGGGCACCCCCATCAGCCATACCGACGTGTGCCACGCTGGGGTGGGCTCCCAGCATGGCAGCTGTAACACTGTTTCGGAGGGGGGGCTGGAGCCGATGCGGGATTGGGCACCCCATCGGCTATTCTGTATGTGCGTGGGGGGGGCATGTCAGCACGAAATATGTGTGCATGTGTGTTGAGGGGGGAGCTCTGCTCACTGAAGCAGAGCTCTCCCTTTCAACTGTATGCCACTGCATTTTCAGCTGTCATAGACAGCTGGAGCAGTGATTGGTGCACTGCGACCGCGCCTGCAAACACACTGACTGAACTGGAAGAGGCTGACACACCTCTGGAAAACTCGGATGATGGCACTATGTTTCTTGCACATGCGTAAGCAAACATAAAAAGGAACAAGACATTTTTAGCTAGGTGAGTGAAAAGAGAAAGACCAGGGGAAGGGTTGTAAGGTTAAAGAAGAAAGAGTGGGACTTATAGGGGGACCAGAATAAGACAGATATCCAAAAACATACTTTTGTTCAGTATTTACAGAGGAAGGAGAAGGAGAGGGGCCACAAGAAAGCAACAGAAGCAGTAGAGGGAGGGAGGGAGGTGAACACTAGTTGTTTTTCAGAGGACAGAATCCTAAAGGGACTTGCAAATCTGAAAGTGGACAAGGCAATGGGGCCAGGCAGGGCGCATCCAAGGGTGTTGATGGAGCTCAGAGAGGTACTGGCTTCACCTCTGACAATCCTATTTAAGAGCTCTCTGGAAACAGGAGTGGTTCCAGAGAACTGGAGTAGGGCAGATGTAGTCCCACTTTACAAAAGTGGTAGCAGGAAGGTTGCTGGCAACTATAGGCCAGTAAGCCTAACATTGGGAGTGGGAAGGGAAATTGAGTCACTGCTGAAGGAAAGGGTTGTGGAAGATACAGAAACATAGAAATGTGATGGCAGAAGGAGACCAAAGGTCCATCAGGTCTGCCCATGAGATCTCAAGATCCTAGTTGATCCAGGGGCCTAGCTGATGCTTTTCCTAGTGGTTTTAGTTTTATTATATTCTTAATCCCAACCACTTTAACTGGAAACATGGTTCTGGGCCCTACCACATCTGCAGGTAGTCTCTTCCATGGCTCAACTTCCCTCTTTGAGAAATAATGTTTCCTAAGATCCCTTCTGAAATTCCCACCCTTCAGTTTCTATCCTTGCCCCTCCCCCCCCCCATATTGGACCTGGGAGCCCTGGTAAATATTTCAGAGTAGGGTACTGCAATTAATCTCCTCATGTACTTGAACATTTCAAACATATTGCCCATGTCCCTGCTTGTTTCTAGTGAGTACATGTTTAGCGCCTCCAGTCGTCCTTTGTACGGTAGCCCCTGGAGCTGTGTACCATTTTGTTTTCCATCTCTAAATGGTTTCTGTCCTGTCCTTGTCCTTTTTAAGGTGTGATCTCCAAAACAGTACACAGTACTCTAGGTGGGGTCTCACTGTGGATCTATACAGTGGCAGTATCACCTCCCTCTGCCTACTGCCAAATCCTCTCCCTATACACCCCAGCATTTTGTTGGCCCTGCTATATGCTGCATTGCATTGGCTGGCTTGTTTTAGGGTGTCACTTATGATAACTCCTAGATCCCTTTCCTCTTGTGAGGCATTGAGTTTGACCCTGTTGAGCCAATAGGTTGTCCTTGGGTTATTTCTGTCTATATCCAGGTAGGCTTCGAGAAAGCAGCTCCAGCCTGACTTGCTAGCTGTGAGCTCAGTTGGTGGATGGTGCCTGAACTGGGTCTACTATAGACCGATTCAGCAGTCTGTCTCTCTCCCTGATTGACTTCAGCTCCTGGGTATTTGAACTGCTTGGCGCCTTCCCCAGGAGTTCATCTCTGCTGCCTAAATTTCTTTTCTTTTCCTAACCTCTGTAACTGAATCTGTAATGAGCCTAATGTATCCACTGCTGAATTTGAATTGTTAGAGTAGGAAACTATAGCCATTTTTGGAGTGTTTTTTCTGCCTTAAGCGATTTAAATACTTTTTTCCCCACTTTTCCATTTGCAAGTTATACATCTCTACCACTTAAGGGCACTGTTCCTAAGCCAGCACTACTCAAAGGGCAAGAATCTCTATCTTTCTGATATATCACCTGACTTTAAACTAGGATCTACCTACAGCTTCTATTCCACCTTATCTAGACCTGTCACTTAACTAGGCATTACCGAATTATCTTTCCCTAACCACTCCAAGTCATCTGCAAAAAAAAAAAAAAAACCTTCTTGCCAGGCTCTCACATACCACAGAATGCTGACTTTACAAATTAGTTGCCTACTTTTTTTTTTTTTTACTTGCTCTTTATACTCCCCCTGCCCGCAGCACTCCCACCCTTTGGGAGACACCTATGGCCTTGTAGTCCCCACCCTCTTACCTGGAGCCCAGTGCCGTCCATCCCCCATGTAGCCATGGCTATGTCCCCCAGGCAGGCACGGGGTAGTGGCACCCCCGAAGTCCTTCTTGTTCTCGTCGAGATGCTGGTACCGGGTCAGGCAGGGGCACTGGTGATCAGGGCCTGGTGCTCCATCTACCGGGAGCGCTGCAGGGTGTTTTTCCCCATTTTCTATGAGATTGGCGCATGCCCCAACGTCAAGGCACTTCCACCAATGTCCTCCACTCCCAACCCTCTCTTTATGCTCGTGCACTTGCTATGCCTCCAGCTTTTACCAGAGGCCAGTCAGGGGCCGAGCGTATACCCCCTTCCTCCCAGAAGAGAACTGTCCTTCGGATGCTCAGTCCTCTCCCTTCCCTGCTGACAACTGGTGGCCCAGGCTCATTCCCGTACCCGGGTCGCCGGCATGATGTGAGGTGAGGTGTCCAGCGCCTCAACCCTCAGCACCACCGGTCTGGCTAGTTGCCTACTTCTTCTTACACTCTTTACTGTCTCACTTCTTCTCACACCACCTACCCATGCAGACCTCCTACATAAACCCTCAGTAACCCCTCCTGCTTATTCTGTTCCTCTAATTTCAGCCCCTTGATCCCGATGTTGGGATCCCCTCCATTCCTCCAACTTTGGGCTCACCATATTTATCTACCCTATGCCTCCCTTTCTTCTGTCCCTAACTCCAATGCACTCCTGTGCTCCCTATCTATCCTGTTCACTTCCTCTTACTATCCACCTACCGCCTATAGCCTGGTCACATCTAAGTCATGATACAAAAGGTCAATGCTCCACTTTATAATCATCTCCCTTCTCCTACTATCCACTGGGGATATAAACCCTAACCCTGGCCCCCCCTCTGTCAAACATGCAGGCGGTCCCTCTCCCACACACACTCTCCCCTGCCTCCAACATGCCAACCCTCCCTTGTGGTCTTAAAATATTCCACCTTAACGTTAGAAGTCCACTACCTAAACTAGTCCTGCTTCAACCCCTAGCACTATCGCTGGCTCCTGACCTCCTCATAATAAAACCAAAACCTGGTTAAATAATAAAACACCTGATCCCAGTATATACATCCCTGGCTACAATATCACCCGGCAAGACCGTGCAGGTAAGGGTGGCATCGTAGCTATTTACATCTTGTCCTCCAGTCATACTACCTTGGTCCTATCTGTATTGGTCCCTCAGCTTATGAAGCCTTTGTCCTCAGGCTCTACATGCCTTACTCCATACCAATCCACGTTACTGGGATTTACTGCTGCCCAGACCTCTCCCCTATTATTGCCTCTAACCTCACATGTCCACAGAGTAATCGAATCAAGCCTCCTCCCAGATGCACTCAGCATCCATAATATGATCTATTTGCCTGCAAACTTCACCACCCAAAAGCCCCGCATAAAACATTGCTTGTCCGTTCATATAAATCCTAGACCTTACCCACCTCCTATGACCTAGCCCACACTGACTGGTTTCCTGTTCCTCTTCTACCACAGTTAACAAAGCCCTGGACTATTTCAAGGCCACTTTCTTAAAATCTGGAACAACACGCACTCATTAAGAGCATTCAAGTACATGGAAACCACCTCCCGTGGATCACACCAGAATTGATGGCATGTATGAGAGTTCAAAATTGAGCTTGGAAGGCTCAAAAAGTCTCTAAATCAAATGTTGACCATGACAGATATTGAGCCCTTAGAAATGCCTGCTCCAAGGCTCGCTAAGTCCGAATACTTTAGATCCACCTTCGATGCCAACATATGTACCCAGTCAAAATTTGGAAAGTTATTAACTCCCTCTTCTCTCCTCCCCTCTAAATCCCAGACTCCACTCATCTATGTCAATAATGCCCTTACGTCTACCCACCTCTTAACTGCCACCGAATTCAACTCTTACTTTACCTTATGTGCTGCTGCTCTACTAGATTTTCTCTTCCACCTACCCAACCAGTCATGTCTGTCTGCAATAACTCACACCCAAGCACCCTCCTTAGCGACCTCTTCTCCTCTCTCTCTGGTCTCACCTCATGATACTGTAAATGCTCTCCTTTCTCAACCCATCTAAGGGTTCCTCACCTGATGGCATTGACACCAAACTTCTCTCCTCTCCACTCATGCCATTTGTACACCACTTTCTGCCTTACTAAACCTTTCCTTCTTGCTGGCCTCCATCCCTGACTCATGGAAGCACACTGTAGTTCTTCCTCTACCCAAGGGAGGTGACTCTTCTATGCCTGGGAACTATCAGTCAATCTTTCTCTTACCTATTCTCACCAAGCTTCAAGAACACCTAGTCCTCTCCCAACTCTCCTCTATTCTCCGACTGTGGCTTTTCACTCCCTACCAATCTGGTTTTAGGAAGATCACTCCATTACCACTTCCTTACTTAGGCTCACTGATTCCATACTCTCAGGTATGGACAGTGGTCTAATCACATCTGCAGTCTTTGTCAACCTCGCAAAGGCTTTTAACACTGTCTCCCACCATCTCATCCTAGATAATCTGTAATCTGCTGGCCTGTCTGATTCAGCCACAAACTGGTTTAGCTCCTACCTAACAGGTCAGACACAGTCAGTCAAAACTGCTGATTCCACCTCCCCCTACTCCAGATTAATGTTGGCATACCCCAAGACTCCATTCTTGGCCCCCTACTATTCTCCATATTCCTTAATGACCTCCCATCAGTGAGCACCTCCTCCTCCTCTATCCATATGTATGCTGATGATACTGTCCTTTTCTACTCTGGCCAATCACCAACTAATGTTGCTTCTACACTTCAGCATGACTGAAAAAGTTCAGCAATGGCTAAGCTCCCATCAGCTTTTCCTTAACATGAAGAAAACAGCCTCCATGACCTTCGGCACTAGGCAGAGACTGTCTAGGCTAACTAAATTGCCCTCCTTCCACACCCTTGATGGCTCTACTCTGGAGGACACCTCCTCCTTTAGGTATCTCAGGGTCCAGCTAGATCAGCACCTAAACTTCACTGGACACACAAACTCCATCCTGAAAAAGCTGCACCCCAAATTAGGCTCTCTTTACGGGAACTGAAGCTGCCTACCTCTACAGGCCAGGTGGGAGATTGTCCAGAAAATGACACTACCCATCTTTGACTACTGTGACATAGTCTAAAGTGTCTCACCAAAGTCATCCTTAACCAGATTGGACACCCTTTTCAATCCTTACTGTCGTTTTGCTCTGGATGCCACTTCCTTTACCCACCACTGTAATCTATATTGCTCTCTAGCTTTTCCTTCCATGGAAAACCGCCGTCTAGCCCACTGCATAAAATTTGTCTCTAAATTCTGGTTTGATACACTTCTCCCTCACCTTGCCTCCTCACTGTCCTCCTGCCCCACTGCCCCCTCTCACTCAGATCCAGTGACTCCAGCACCCTAGCTATACCACAGTGCACCACCTCTATGGGACAATTGTTGTTCTCCTATAGGTTCCCTAAGCTCTGGAACTCAATGCCTCATCAAATCAGGCACCCCTCCTCCTCCCTGTGGTCCATTTTGACCTCCCTCCTCAACTTCCTCTCTCCAGCCTGCAGCTGCTCCTAATTTCCCCTCTAGCTCCTCACTCCTTCTAATTTCCCCTCTGGCTTCCCCATCCCCTTTCCCAGCCTAGCACTTCATGTGAGGAGAAACTAATGCACTTTATTGCACTTCCTTGTCTGCATTAAGTCTGCAGTGCTGTTAATTTGTTCCTCTCATATCAAATCCCAATGATTATCTAATGCTACTAACTGATGTATTTTTTTTTATTCTGTTGCTTCTGTTTTATATTGCCTTTGGAAATGTGTTGTTTTTTTTATTTTATTTATCAAGTCTTGGATTACAAATACTTTTGAGCCAAGGCTCTTTTACAAAGGTTCCATGTCAGAGAAGTACAAATTATGGGGATCATCAAGACAGACATTACAACAATGTGGACATTGCAAACAGTTTGCAGATTAATACAATTCAAGGGTAACATTGTAAGCAAGGTAGCCAGTGACATTTGTCAGAGAAAACAGACAAGAGATAAGAAGTGCCAGAGTCATAGGGAGAGGGAAGGGGGGAGGGGGGGAAGAAGGAATGTAGGTAGGGTGGGGAGAGGGTGAAAAGTGCAGCATTGGGTATACCAAGGTGTGATGGTAGAATCCAGTGAGGAGGGGAGGGGGGACCACTAGAGCAGGCAGGGAAGTGGAGAAACAAGGTTAAGTTGGGCAGTCACAGGAGCTGTTGGTAGTGAGATAGTCCCGAAGCCTAGTTTTAAACACACCAATTGTCAGGGCAGAGGAGATGGTGGGGCTGAGGCTATTGAACCAGAGTGGCACTCAATAAGCAAAAGAGCGTTGTCCCTGTGAAGTGTGACAGTGGGCAACTTTCAGTAGCTGTAGCGTGGATCTTTGAAGGCATCGTTTGTTGGTTCAGTGTTGTAACAGAGTTGAGACCCCCAGAAGGTGCAAGGGCAAGGTAGATTTTGTTCGCCATGGAGCAGGTGAGAAACTTTATGCAGTTTGATAATTGGAGCCAGATGGTCTGGGTGTACAGGTCACATGTGTGGGTGAGACAGTGAGCACCAGTGATGAACTGACATGCCTTATTTAAGGCAGTTGAGAGGCGTCTAAGGGTTGTGGTTGTGGACGAGCCATAAATGATGAGACCATAGTCTATTACAGAGATCACAGAACTCAGGACTGCAACCTTCAAAGCTTCTGGTGTGAGGTTTTGTCTGTGTTTGTAGAGGAGACCAAGCCATGTATTAGCAGCTCTAGCTACATTATCTATGTGAGGTCCATAGGAGAGATTAGGGTCAAGCTGTATCCCTAAGTATTTGAAGGACCCCACCTGATCTAGAGTGTTCTCCTGGGGGTGGAGATAGCCAAGTGGTGTAGCTTGTGTGGGTTATGAGAGCTGAAGAAGAGCATAGATTTGGTTTTCTTGTCATTGAGGACCAGTTTATGATTAAGAAACCATGTCTCTACAGAACTGAAACCAAGTTGAAGGTTGTGTTGAAGAGTTGCAAGATCTTTGTGAGTGGAGAATACAACAGCATCATCGTCATATAGTATGATCTGCACAGAGCAGTGGTAAGGAGGAGTTTAAAAAGGCTAAAAGGAGGGCCCAGTATGGATCCCTGGGACACCAGTGAACAGGCAGGGTGTCAGAAGGCGTCAACAATTTTACTCCTATGACGGTTTTCTAAGTAACTTTTAAACCAGAGAGGAGAGTCACGTGATAGCCCGACATTCAGTAGTTGATCAATTAGTAGTCCATGGTGTACTGTATCAAGGCCTTGAGAGGTCGACGAAAACCGCCCCTGTGAGAAGGCCGTCGTCAAGGAATTTGTGCAAAACTCCAGTGATCTCAAGAAGGGCTGTGGTGGTGCTGTGACCTTTCTGGAAACCGTGTTGTTGTGGACAAGGTATATTGTATTTATCCAAGTGGTCAGTAAGTTGATCAGCCACGATGCGCTCGAGTGCCTTAGAGAGTGGTGGCAGTATGGAGATAGGGAGATAATTTGAGTGATTCGTCTTATCCCCACTTTTATGAACAGGTGTCACGGTGGCTGTTTTCCATAAGTCTGGGAATTTTTCACAGTTGAGAGAGATGTATTTTGGCTCCAGAAGTTTCCTCTGACCCTACTAGTTGGTCAGACACTCCACATTCTGTAGACAGTCCCATTTTATGGGGCTGAAGTTTGACATTAGATGTATGGCCTCAAAGAACTTGGAGCAGGGGTTGATTGGCCAGTGTTCATACCACTGACCTAAGCAAGCCTCTAATACCACACTCAGCATGTTGTGCTGCCCCAGGCTGCCTATGCCTTACTGAGGGCAGCTGATTTGTTCATATTTTCCATGTGCTTCTTTCTGCTGTGTTGCAGCTTCATGCTGCCTCTATGCAGGCCCTCTGGGCTTTTTTTTAACTTTATCTTTATTGTTTCCATAAACAAACATACAGTTAGGTCACAAGCACTGCATTACAATTAATACCCCATGAGGGCGCCACACCTCTCAGTACACTCGCTATAAACCGTCAGTACTTTAAGATACAGCATGTGGGGGAATCTTAATCTATTTAAAGTTAAAATAAACACAGTATGCTGCATTTAATGATCCCATGAGCTGCATGGTATCTAATCTTTTTGGAGTAAGAGTAACTATTTTACCATGCTCTCTTTCACCCCAAAGGGTGAAGTGTCTACCACGCTTAATCTTAAAAATCAAGGCACAATGTGCTACAACATAAGCATAAAGATGCTTCCATCAAAACTCGACACTTACATAAAGATAAAAAGGGAAAAATCCCATAATACATTGTTTTCATTTAGAACACAAGTTGCATTAACTACCTTACTATTTTTAAGTTGCAAAAAAAGAACAGTATTTACTAACTACTTTAAAGCCCCCCAACTTTAGAACATCCATCATTATTTAACCCCTCCTTATTATTTCATTTTAGTTCTTACAGGGCATCATTCCCAGTCAGAGCATGAAGAAATTCAGTGTATCAAAAAGTCGCTAGTCCCGATATGCCCTGAACCAAGTCATTGCACCCATGAAAGTTTGACCAAATAAAGAGTTCACCAGTCTGTAAGAAGATATATTCATGGGTCCTCTTCCTCCTCTGATAATGAGGCTTCACGGTCTCTGCCTCTGGATCTTGAGATCAAATTCTTCTGTGTCTTTTCAGGGCATCCGTGGGCTCAGTGAAGAGGTAGATCTTTCCGTGATGGGCAATACGCAGCCAGGCCGGAAAGATAAGGCCATAGAGACCTCCGCCTCCCTTAGAACCGCCCGCACCCCGTCAAACCCATTCCTTTTCTGTCGGGTCGTGTATCCTATGTCTGGATATATCCGAATTGGTTCCTCGTTCTACAACAGAACCCGTTTACATTTGGCCAAGGCAAGAAAGAAGTCTCGGGATCTGATACCATACGTGATCGCCACCACAGCTCTCGGCGCATCTGGATTATCTTGTCTGACACGTGGGGTTATCCTATATGCTTTTTGGATGCGATGTGCTTTCTCCAAAGCTTCCTGTCCAAGCTGCTGTATTATCCAGTCCCGGATAAAGAGAAGAAGGTGATCCCCTTCGCAGCCCTCCGGAAAACCCAAAAGTCGCACATTTGGTGCTCTTGCCTGGTTCTCAAGAGTTTCCAGGCGAGCTTTCAGGTGGGTGTTCTCTTTAATAATCGAGGTCACAGCTCCCATCACCGCATCATCTGTTTGGAAGCTTCATTTGATGTTGTTTGCATTGAGTACATCGTGGCTTCCACTCCAGCCACTCTATTATTCAGAGCATTGATTTTTGTAGATAAGTCAGAAACTGATGATATAATTTTATTCAGTTTCAGACCGATCGTCTGAAGTGTGTCTTCTGGTGAGGCCTCTCCATAGTCTGGAGGTAGACCCTGTTGGGATTGCGTGGCCGGTGGGCCAGCTGGAGTTTTAGTTCTGGCTCCATCCCAGGGGCCTTGTCTTTATGAGGATTTCCCATGATGGTCAATGGATATTCATCAAAAGTTAATAACTGTGAATTTGCAGCTTAGTCCCACCAAAACCAGCAATTCTTATATTAAATACGGATCTAGTGGTAGAGCTCTAGAAGGAGTCATCCATCTTGCTCGGGCTCCACAGCACCCCCTCAGGTTTATTTTAACATGTCCCAACCCTGCTGCCTGCACTGGGGTTGTGACTGGCACTGAAGTAGCAGGTGCATTGCCAATTCCTCAGTTGGATCTCAGGGTCCATTTCTGAATTACCCACATATGTGCTGGGGCTAATGTTTTTTAGGTGCGAGTTCTCCCTGTTCTCCATCCCTCTGCTTGACTTGGGGTCAGGAATCATGTTATCAAGTGCCTCATGGCACTTTCTGTTATTCAGTCCTGGCTCTGCTGCCTGCCCTAGAGTCCTTTGTCCATTGCTGTTCTGGGCATGCATTGCTGCCTGATATGGAATCAAAGCTTTGTCTGTGCTTAATGCTGCTGCAAATGCACAATCACACTGAAGCTCTTGCACCCATACTCTTTCTCTCTCATGACCTCACTACCTGTTCTGGGGTCAGGAGCATTCCTTCCATGCCTGATGGCACTCATCTCCCAGTGCCAAGACATGGGGACACACTGAGATGGCAGTGACCGCATAGTCTCCGCGAAGCCAGGGCTACACTCCTACCCTGGGCTTCTGGCAGGTGACACTGGTCCTTGAGATGTAGTTTACAGTGGTTGGGTGTGTGTGAAAATATCCATGCTTGTGGCTGAGTACACTGCTGGGGCCTGAGAGCCCATCGGTAAGGCACCAGAAAATGGGAGAGACTTACACATGGAAACCAATTCTGTTGTAAGGTCTGCATTTCTGAAGTTCTTTTTTTTTTTATTAATTAACAAAGCTTTATTATTTTCCAGCACCAAGTAGATACACAGGACAATTCACCATCATAAACATTAGGTGCAAATACAAATAAACTATAATCCCTCCCTCCACCCTCCCCCAGGACTACATACCATTATTAACTACCTAACTGCAATATTAGAGGAGACTCACATCACTTATGTTTCCAGGTTGTCAAAATAGCCTCCAAACTGCCCCACAATAAAGTAAAGGCTTTAACTCTATCTTGCATAGATGCAATATGCCTTTCTAGTTGTAATGCCAACATAACCTCCCTATACCATTCCAGCACTGATGGAGATTTCTCATCAGTCCAATGTCTCATTATTACTATTTTAGCAGATGCAGACACAAGTGCCATATGTGCTCTTCTACACCTGGGGGTACCAGTTGGGAAGTAATTAGTCATACAAATTTCAGGGGTGAAGAGCTCACTCAAGCCAAGGATAGGGTCCATTCTTAATAGAAATCCAGAATGCCTTTATATAGGGACATAGCCACATCATGTGGTATAGAGAACCCGAATCTTTCTTACATCTATTGCACAATGATGTAGCTACCATCCCATATCTGAAGAGTTTAACTGGTGTCAGATATAAATCATGCATAATATTATAACAAACTAACCTTAGCCTATCTTGCTTAACCAATTTATACATTGATGTCCATAGTGTCTTCCATAAAGTGTCATCATCTGGGATACCTAATTCTCTTATCCAATAGGAGCAAGAGCCAGATGGCAATCTGTGATCCCACTCCTGCAAGATTTTATACAATTTAGAAACAGCATGCGGTTGGGAAGCTATCTGTAAAAGTGTAGTTATCTCTCTCTCACCTTGATCTTTTAGGGGACCCGCAAGGAGAATGAGGTAATGGCCTTACAAACTTGGATATACTTGAAGGCATCAGTATTTAATACCTCAATCGACTGTTGTAATTGAGAAAAGGAGATCAATTTCCCATTCTTCCACACTTCCGAGACTTTACATTGGTTCAACCGAGGCCACAGGGATGGAGATATCGGTGAACCCTCAATCTTGAAGTGCGGATTACTGATAACTGGCTGGTCAGAGGATTGGTACCACTTTATTACTAGATACCATTGGACCTGGTGAGAAACTTTCATTGACCATCCCAAGGGGTTAGTACTAAGGGGCTTGGGGATATGCACGGGGGAGGCATATAAAAGGGCCCATAATGAACACTTAACTTGAGACGCTAGGTATTTTTCAATGGATAACCACAGAGGGGAATATGCATTATTCCCAATGTCATTATGCCAAAAGGCTAAGTTATTTATATGTTGGGCTATATAATATAAAAAGAAGGAGGGGGCCGCAAGGCCTCCTATCCAACTTCGGAGCTGTTAACTTTAAGTAAGACCTGCTATCGTTTTTGTTCCACAAAAGGAGTTGCTTTACTTGTAGCCTAGAAAACCACTTTTTTGGCAGATACTATCCCTAACATCCCTAAAGGGTATAATATCCTGGTAATAGATTCATTTGATGATATTTAATCTACCCCAAAGAGATAGAGGCAACAATTGCCATCTCTCAAGTCCCTACATATTGTTGTAATTAGATTGTCAATATTTTACATCTTATGGCCCAAATTCCTGAAGAACTTAATACCTAGATAATCTAAAGACTTTGTTTCCCAAGCCAGGCCGAGGAAGACAGCTCACCTTATTTACTTTATGATTCAAGGACATTATCTTAGTTTTGTTTGATTCAACCTATAACAGGATAGTTTAGAGTATTCCTCAGTTTCTCCTAGAGCGCCAGTATTGATGAACCAGGGCTCTCTAAATGTAATAAAATATCATCAGCGATACATATAGGCATATCTTGTTGCCCCTATTTGAATGCCAGTAATATTCTCATTTCCTGCTTTTCTTAAAGCAGAGGCTCTAGATATAAATTGAACAGCAGTGGTGAAAGGGACATCCTGCCTAGTACCCAGTTAATTTAAAAGGGAAAGATAATAAGCCATTACATTTAACTCTGGCAGAGGGACACGAATATAGAATTTCTACCCATTTTATGAATTCCTTTGGAAAGCCAAAAGCTACTAAAGTGGCAAACAAAAAATCCCACGAGACTCTATCGAACGCCTTTTCGGCGTCCAATGAGACAAGTACCATAGGCACCTTCAATCTCTGGCAGTTGCAATAATGTGTAACAACTTTCTCACATGATCTTGTGATGACCTTCCGGTCATAAATCCGACTTGCTCACATCCTATCAAATTTGCTATAATTCGTGAGTCTATTTGCTAAAACTTTTGCCAGTATTTTGATGTCTGTATTGAACAATGATATGGAGCAATAGCTATAGATTCTGGATCCTTCTTGGTTTTGAGATTAAAGATATCACAGCCTCCTGAAACATCGTGTCCGATAAACCGTTATCAAACCAGTAGGAGAAGAGATCCATAAGCACGGGTGAGATAGAGGACTGGCAAGCTTTATAAAAATTATTTGACAAGCCATCCGGTCCTGGCGATTTGTCGAGAGGTAATTGCTGGATAGCCTCCTGGATCTCTCCTATTGTGACTGGAGCTCTTAATAAGGCTGCCTCTGTACCAGTAACCTTAGGCAAAGTCACTAAACTAAGATAAGCATTTATGTCCGCTACGTCAGACCATTCAGATGGATCAACTGTATATAGTTTTTGATAATAGAAACCAAACATTTCTGCTATCTTTTGAGGATCTGTGCAGATTTGGCCATCCTCTCCAGAGAGGATTCCTGCAATATATTGCGAGGAATCTATTTGACGAATCCACATCGCTAGCAATTTGCTTGCTTTTTCTCCCATGTCTAAATATTTCAATTTGGTTCTGTGCAAGGGTAGCTCAGCTTTCTGAGATATCAACTCAGCATACTGGGCCTGTAATTGGTATAGTCTAGTCCAAGTCTCTGCCGGGACGTACTGAGTTAAACTAAGTTCTAGGTTTCTAATTGATGCTAAAGGGTATCTGCCTGAGTCCTCTGATTTTTTACTCTTTTGGAGGCCATTTTAATAAACTCACCCCGCAAAGAACATTTTAAAGCTGCCCATATTAAATCATACTTGTCTACAGAGCCCAGGTTACAATTGAGGAAGAAGGTGATGTGTTCCCTAATATAGTTTAGTGAAACTGGATCTTTCAACAACTGATTGTTAAGACGCCACAGTGGGGAGCGCTTGCCTCCCAAACCCAACCAAAATTCCATATCTACTGGGGCATGATCAGATAGTACCCGGCTAAAATTCCAACTTTTGTAACTTCAGGAATTGCAGAGACACTTACTAGTAAATAATCAATTGTGAGTGTGTTTATGTGCGACGAAAAAGTATACTGCCTTTCTGAGGGGTTGAATACTCCATACATCTACTAAGGCAGCACTGCACATAATTCCTTCATTGTTTCTCTGCGCTGGGGATAACCCTCTTCGTACACGATCAGATCTATCCAGGTCTGTCTGTAAAACCAAGTTCCAATCTCCACCCAATATAATGAGTTTGGGTGGATTCGTCACTATTTTATTTAACAAATCCACAAAGAAAAGGGGAGAATCATTATTTGGACCGTATATGGAGCCTAGGAGGACCGATCGAGTCTCCAGGGTTCCATGTAACAGTATAAATCTACCCTCTGGGTCCCAAATTTCCTGAGCTAGTTTAAATGGAACATTCTTGGCCAGAAGGATCACTACACCTCCTTTACTCGTGGATATTCCCGTGCCATATACCTGACCAACCCATAATCTCCTAAATAGAAGAATGTCTTCCCGCTTCAAATGTGTTTCTTGTAAAAAAACAATTTGTGCTCGGATCTGTTGTAGATGCTTTAGAATAATCTGTCTTTTCACCCTATCCTTGGCTCCCTTAACATTCCAGCTCACAAAATAAAAATTATTGCTCAACATCTATGACAATAATCTATCAGTAGTATAATTAACAGTATTCTTAATAGGGGTACCCTAATGGGTCCCAATGCCTTACCGTCAGCAATATCACAATAGAGCAGTTGAAAAACTAAAATGCGCCTTAATGAAATTTTTTCATTTAAACCTTGACAGTATGTAGCTCTTTCCCCCACCTCCCTCAATACTTCACTTCCCATTCTTCCATAATTATTTAACTTATACATTAAACCAACACCCCCAGTGCTTAATCACTGTATACCCCACCTTACTATGCCACGTGATCTATACCAATAAGCAAGCCTAAACCTACCAACATTAATCCCCATAGCCTCCCTCCTCTCAATTATCCCACTGTTAACAGCTATTCCATAGAAAGAAGAAAATCTCTATATTAACCTAATATGTAAATGCAGCAAAATCGATACATTCTATTACTCATGCATCCTTATCATTACCAACCATCTTATAATCTGAAAGTAAAATGTCATACTTTTGTACTACTATTCACTAAGGTTTTAGCTTCTAAACAGGATATACATATTATGGCATTCTATAAACCTGTGATCCATTTGTATCTAACCCCTCGTTGCTTACACTATTTGACCATTATAAGTACACCTAGAGCAACATTAACGATGAGGGAATCAATTGCCAGAGAGTCCACATTACTTAGGACGCTAATATCCATCTCCACACGTTGCATGCAGCACTCCATGACATTCGCCCAAGAGTCACTGTTGTTTTTTTTTTTTTGCCAAATAAACTGTCCATCAGCATTCATGGAAAGCATGCACCGACGTATCATCTTCAAACCATCACACCTACTGAGCCACCACATAACCCCGCCATTGCCCAGTACTTGCGGTAGTTCGGGTATACTATTCTGTGTGATGTTGACCCGCCAGCGTCTGATTATTCCGGTAATTTCCACCGCAATCAGTTTCCTTCCACTTCTTGCTCGAGGTACAATGGAGAATTTAGGAGCAAATCATCAAATCGCGCTTGAATTCACCAATAGCACACCCTCCCTTTGCAACTTTGCCAAGATTTGTAAACCGGTAAACCTCATCCTTCTAAATTTGCAGCTTCATTAGATATACCTTTGACAAGACAGCACAGCGGTTTACCCCAACAGGACCTTTATTTAAACAACTCTGGAAAGAGCTCCTTCAGGCTACTCAGGGCTTGTGCTGGAGAATCATAAGAGATCCACTTATCTTCATTCCTGACCATCAATATAGCTGGGTATTTAATCCTGAACTGCTTCGTGGCTGCAATCAGCTTGGACACTACAGGGTGAAGCTCTTGTCGTTGCAGTCGCACCGAGTAGGGGCACGTCCTGCACAATTCTTATTTTCTTTCACTCCCAGGTCACCTCTTGAAGCTCTTTCACTTTGCTGAGTATATGCTGCTTATCAGTGTAATTAAGCAGCTTGAAAATCATCGGCCTCGGGGACTGACCGGCAGCAGGAGGGGGGCGCAAAGCTCGATGAGCCCTCTCGATCAAGTAATCTCCTCCGTTTGGTGAGGGCCCAGTTATTTTCAGGCAAAATCGTTGCATAAATGAAACCACAGCACTTCCTTCCTCTCTCTCCGGGATAGCAATTACCACCAGATTATTCCGTCTACTGCGTCCTTCCAAATCTTCAGTTTTCTCCTCCAGTTTTTTAAGCCTGCGTTTCACATTGACAAAATCCAACTCAACCTTGTCTTGTTTTTTTTCGATAGCTATAATTCTGGTTTTGGAATCACCCACTCTTCTAGATAAAGAGTCCACGGAGTTCTTAATTGCTTGAAGGTCATCAGATATAGTGGATATTGCTGTTGCAAGGGCTGTATTATCTCCAAGAATCTCTCCTCAGAAAATGCAGTGGTTACGGTAGTCATTTTCAGTTGCGTCTGTGCCTGCTGCCTGGGATGTTTTGCGGCCTTTTCTTTCTCAGGCGTAGATGGCGGGGAGCGTCCCGGTAGCACTTTTTTTAACATACACCTCCATTCAAAACTCGATCCCACACTTCAGGTCACCATTGTGCTGCAGTTAGAGCTCTTTAGGGGATGAGTTTTATCTTAGAAAGCTGTTTTTGGTAGAAATCACAGAGCGATGAACGGAGCTACGAGAATCTGCTGCTTCGACTTAAGCTGCCATCACGTGCCATTTCTGAAGTTCTGAAAACCAGTAACTGAGGCACAGCTAGTCTTCCCTGTCTACAGGGAGAAGGTTACTCAATTGTTGTCACTGCTTCCCATGGGTTCCTTGACATTCCCACTAGAGATGACTAATCCCTCTGCTGAGAACAAGGTTGAGGGTGGCCTGAAACATAGTTCCTTTTTGACATTCTGCTCTAGGAAGCAATCCTTGAAGATGGACAGGAACTCTGCATCAACCCTGCCATTAGCTTCTTGAAATGCCAGTCTATATCTAGGAAATCGAAGTCCCCGGAATCACCACTGCCTCTGATCTTGGGTGCTCCTGTAATATCCCCAACCAGCTGGGCATCATGAACCACTGAGCTGTGTGGGACCTGTAGCACACCTCTAGAATGACTCTTTCACCTTCCTTTACCATATCCAGATTGACTGCATGACATTGTTTGCTACCCTGATGTCCTCCTTGTCATGCACAGTGACTCTCTCCCTTGAGGACAGCCACCCACCCACCATATTCCTTTCAGACTTATCCCCATGGAATAGTCTGCATCCCTATATTCTGAAGTCTCAGTCATTTGCTTCCCCAAACAAGGTCTCTGTGAGTGCCATTAAGTCCTAGCTTTTAATTGCATCAGTCCCATGAGAACTCTCCGATTTAATGGTTACACTCCTCATGTTGGCCTGCATGTAAGGAGAGTAGTTGGTTCTCTATGTTTTCTGTGCCCCACCCCAATGTTTTTCTTCTGCAACAGAATGTCCTTGGGTGAGGTTTGGGCAGACAGAATGACTCAGCTCCATGGTTCCCTTTCTCACTCCTCAACAGACTTTTATGCCAAAAGAGACACCTCTTTAAGGATCTATTAACTTATAAATAAATCAGTAACACACACTGAAGATAAAAGTAGCATGTTTAGGCAACATGCAGTGAGGAACACTTGATTTTGAATGCAGTTTGCATGCACTGCTTTAAGCAAAATGCTTGAAGGCAATATTTTTTTTTTCAATTTGAGCCTGGAGTGAAGTCAATGCCACAGAACACTAATCTTCACCAGTGAGGTATAATTGTTTCCTTTATCAACGGCTGAATGTAGCAAGTCAGTACTTTTCAGCCTGCACTGTCTGTGGAAAAAATAAATTCAGGAACCAAGATTTCGCAGTTCTGCTTTTATTCTGTGTTTACATAATTCTTTCAAGTGTCATTCAAGTTATTGTACCATTATCAAAAGTGTCTATTTTATGCAGCAAACAAATAATTGTCATGAATGGGCAAGTACCTCTTCGAATTATGATAGTACATTATTATACGAACATACGAAATTTGCCAGCAGATAAAGGCCTAGAGGTCTATCAAGTCTGCTTAAATGTGCAGCTAGCACCCCTTATTCTGCAGCTGCCCCTCCCTTCCACCCTTCCCCTTCATTAACCCTCCCTCTTGTCCTGTCCCATCCCCTTTTGAAGCAGTCCACTGTTCTACTGGATACCACTTCTGAAGGTAACGCATTCCACCCAGCCACCACCCTCTCTGTAAAAAAGTGTCTCCTCATCTCCCTCCTGAACCTTCCTCCCTCCAGCCTCATATCATGGCCCCTGGTGGCCCTCCCCTTCCTTACTTTGAACAGCCCCTCTGTATCCATCTTGTTTATTCCTTTCATGTATTTAAAGGTTTCAATCATGTCACCCCTGTCCCTCCTCTCCTCCAGTGAGTACATGTTCAACTCCTTCAACCTCCTCTCGTATGATAAGTCCCCCAGCCCCTTGATCATCTTTGTCACCCTGCACTGCACCTCTTCCAGTAACTTAATGTCCTCTTCAGATCACGGGCACCAGTACTGCATGCAGTACTCAGGTGTGGTCTAACTAATGACCTATACAGTGGCAGAATCACCTCCTCCTCCTCGAGGATATACCCTTGCAATACAACCCAGCATTTTGTTGGCCTTTGCAGCTGCCTTCCTACATTGTGCCGGAGTTGTTCATTGACCCTGTAATGAGCACACCCAGATCCTTCTCCTCTGTCTGGGCTAGCTGCACTCCCCCCAGCTGGTAACTCCTCCTTGGGTTCTTCATCCCAAAATGCAGCACCTTGCACTTTTTGGCATTAAACCCCAGTTGCCAGGTGTCTGACCAGGTTTCAAGCTTTGCCAGATCATCCTGCAACCCCTGCCATCCCCCTAGGTCATCCACCACTGCTCTTGATGTCCCATGATATGTCTGCAATGAACACCCCAAACAACACTGGTCCCAACACCGAGCCCTGTGGAACACCGCTCATCACTGCCCTTGGGTGTCAGAGCTCCCCACCCACCACCACCCTCTGTTGCCTTCCCTGAAGCCAGTTTCCTACCCATCTCACCAGCTTTGCACCCGCCCTGTGCCTACTAACTTCCTTCCCAGCCTTTCATGCAGCACCGAGTCGAACACCTTACTGAGGTCCAGATACAGGACATCCACTGCATGGCCCCTGTCCAGTTGCCTCAGTTACCCAGTCATAGATCCTGCCAGGTTGGTTTGGCAGGATCTGCCATGTATGAAGTCATGCTGTCTGCTGTCCTGTAGTCCTTTGGCCTCTAGGGAGGCCACCAGCCTCTCCTTCAGGATAGTCTCCATTAGCTTACCCACGATGGATGTGAGGCTCACTGGTCTGTAGTTCCCGGTTCATCCTTGGGGCCACTTTTGTGGAGGGCACCACATGAACCTCCTCCAGTCCTGAGGGTACACACATCCGAATGTAGTGAGGCATTAAATAGGTCTGCCAAAGGTCCTGCAAGGACCTCTGCCAGCTCCTTCAGTACCCTGGGGTGGATGCCATCTGGACCTGGTGCCTTGTCCACCCTCAGTGCCTTCAAACCCTCTCGAACTCTGCCCTCCATGATTTCCCTATCTGTCACCCCTTCCCCCCCTGTTTCTGCCATTTCTCCCACCTTGGGTGTCACCCTCCTCTTCTCTATGGTAAATACTGAGCAGAAGTACTCATTTAGTGCTTCTGCCTTATCGCACCCTGCTTTCACCCAATCCCCCTCCTTCCTAATCCTTACTATGTGGTCCTTACAGCTCCTTTTCTCCCTGATGTACTTAAAGAAGTCCTTCTCCCCCTTCTTAATGCCTTGTGCCAGCCTGAGTTCCATAGATGCTTTGGCTCCCCTTACTGCCCTTGTCACCTCCTTCGATTCTGTCAAGTACTCCTCCCTGTCCTCCCCCCTCCCTGTTATCTTTACTTCCTAAAGGCAGCTCTTTCTTCCTTTCCTTTTCCATGACCTCCTTGCTCAACCAGCTCGGCTCTTAGCCCTAACCTTCTTGCTCTGGGCTTTGCAGCAGGTTTTGGGTTGCTCCACTATCCCCAGCTTTATGAGCTCCCACCTCTGGTTAGTGTCCATACTAGACTGAATTCTGGTCAGGTACCCTTTTACCACTTCCCCCATCCTCCCAAAGTTGGCCCTCCTGAAGTCCAGCACTCCTGTGCCAGATTCCACTCCTTCCTTGCCCATATCCAATGTGAGCCATACTGAGTGGTGGTCACTCCCTGACAGCGGTTCCTCCACTGTAAGTTCTCTCACAAAGTCCCCATTTGCCAGCACAAGGTCAAGGGTATTCCCTAACCTGGTTGGTTCACTGACCATTTGCAGCAGGAAGCTGTCCTGAAGGCATCCAGCAGTACCTGCCCTTCTGTTCCTGGTTGTTGGGGTACTCCAGTCCACTCCTGGCATGTTGAGTCCCCCACAATCGCCACACTACCCTTCTCGAGGTCCTCCTGATCTGTCCGCCTAGTTCCCTGTCTAACTCCTCCATCTGAGATGGTGGCCTGTACACCACTCCCATTCTAAGCATCCTATTCTTGGTATCCTGGGTTTGCATCCAAAGTGACTCCATACTACCCTCCTCCTCTTCCTCCCTTACACACGTCAGTCCTTCCTTCACATATAGTGCCACATCCCCTCCTTTCCCAATCACCCTGTCCCTACAAAATAACCTGTACCCTGGTACAGACAGATCCCAGTCATTGTATTGGGTGGCCCATGTTTCTGTGATGGCTGCGATGTCCACCTCTCCCTCTGCCATGAGAACCTGTAACTCTGCAGTTTTCCTCCCAAGGCTCCTAGCATTAAGGGTAACCACCTTCCACCCTCCCTCCCATTCTGCCCTTTCCTAGCATCACCAATAGTACTTGCCATTTGTCCTTTGTCACTGTTATGGGGGGTAAGCTCATATGGTTTCCCAGCCTGTGGTCTACATATCTCTTCCCCAATTGCCACCCCCCACTCCTAGTTTAAATTCCCAACTTCCTCTGTGTACTCCTCCATCCTCTGTTTCAACACTTTCTTTCCCTCCTCACTCAAGTGTAGTCTGTCCTTGGCATGGAGACTACTGTCCTCCCAGGTCCATCCCACCCCCAACAGCCCATACCCTTTAGCACAACACCAGGTTCTTAGCCATCCATTAAATTCCTCTATTCTCAGCTTTCTTGTTGTGCTTGCCTTTAGCACCGGAAGTATCTCTGAAAAAGTTACTGATCTTCCTGCCCCCTCACATAATTGTGCTAGTTCCTCAAACCTCCTCTGGACTATATCTACTGTCTTGTCAGCCAGGTCATTTGTCCCAAGATGTATAATTAAATGAGGCTTGTCCCTACCCTTCTAGCATATTTCAGAACAGATTGTCCCACCCTTTCCGCTGTCATTCCTGGCATGGCCTCCACCCAACGTCACTATGCTCTCCCCTTGCTACCCCACCTGACCTCTTAGTATTGAGTCCCCAGCACTAAGATTCCACCCCTCTTACTCCCTGCTTGCTTCCATTCATCTCCCTCTCTCATTTCCAGCTCCTCTTCTTCCTGCTGCACATTATTTCCCCCTTTTACCCCTGTTGCAATTCTCCAAGCAGAATTTCCCCCTGCTCCAGTTTGGTCTAGGCATTTATCAATTACTCCTCTAATTTCATCATTTCCCTCCTCTACCTTCTTCCTCTCTAGCATTGCAAAACTATTTTCTGAAGACCCTTCACAAATGCTCACTCCCTCTCTCTTCATAGTAACCTGTTCTCTCCTTTCCACTCCATGACTTTTGCCACTTCTTGCCTCCCCTCACAAGTCCCTATCTCCTCCTTCCATTTGTCTTTTGTCTCTGACCTGGTTTCCTGGCAATCATTCTTCCTGGCCTGGGCCCTTTGTCTCTGCTTACCTTCTTCTGACCTCTCCTCACCATTGTTGGCTTAAATCACCTTCCTCCTCTCCCCTTCTTCCTCCTCCAGTATTGGGCTAAACCCACCCCCAATCTGCCTTGCCTGTCTTAGTTCCTCCTGCAGACCCTCAATCTCCTTTCTAAGTTTTTCTATGTGGTTGCACACTAAACATCCTCTCACACTCCAGGCAATTTTTAGAAAGATTGGTGCACCGCAGTTGTTGCAGCCTACCACCCTACTCATTGCTGTTGTTGCCCACCAGCCACCCCCACCTTTCCAGATGCAGGATACCAAACACTCCCCAAGTCTCCCTCTCCCTCTATCAGTGCAAAACATTCTTTTCTTTATTTCCCTTACCTGCTTTGTTGTACATGTTTAGATATATTGAGCAACTGCTTTTTATATTCCTATCCACACTCAAAAAGAGATTCTAAGTAGCCATTGCACAACCTTCTTCAAACTCCTACTGCTCCTTTCCCCAATGCAATATCAATGCGAATAAGTAATAATGAAAGCTCCTAGATTTGCATTTACTTCCCTTCCACTGAGATAGCAGTCACCTCTTCACTTGCTGCTGTTCCTTTCCTGGATGTCTGCTTCTGCTATGACAGGTGCATATCCTTTGCCCATTTGAGAAGTGATGTCAGAACCCTGGTATAAAGGAAATCATGGACCAGGGTGGGTGGGGTGAGGGTTTGGGTGGTTGGGACCAGCCCAAGTCTTCCAGAAACAATCAGGTAGCTGAGGCCTCTGGTCAGACCATTAGCACCCTTCCCCCACTCTGCACTAAAACTTTGCAGCTAGTAAAGCCAGCAACAATGAATCACAATTCTACTCAAAGCCCCCCAAATAGGTTTGCTACTCAAAGAAACAGGACTACAATTTAAACAGCTTCACCAACAACACATCAAAATAGGCTTGGAATTAGAAGATATAGGTCTCCAATTCAAAGAAACAGATCCAGTTAAATCACACCAATTATATTTTAAAACAGAAGAAACAGGCCTCTACAAATGCAGCTCGCACACAGTGAATCAGCAAACAAATGAGCCTACTTACAGCTACCAAAACAGGTTTCAAAATTTCAACAGCTCCAAACAATACCCTGCTAGCTGCTAGCCCTTAGTAGTAAGAAAGGAAAGAAATAACCTTCTACCAAGTAGAATCCACAAGAAACAATGTAAAACAACAAGAAGAAGCTACTGTACTGTATATCTGATCCTGTCCCTTTTCTAGACTGAATCTGACATGCACTGCTAAAGCTGTTTGTTTTATATTTTAGGTAACCCCAGCTCACATGAGTGGGCTAAGCCCTGGGACAACTTCTTAACATAAAGGCTTAGTCTGTTAGGCAAGTAGCCCTGGGGAAAGTGATGTCTGGTCATTGTTTTTAATAGTGCAGTGTCTACCACAGGGGATTCCTTTCCAGGCACCACCTAGAGGTGCTGTCTCTTGGGAAATGCAGTGTGCTAGGATGTCAATGGGTATTAACTCCCCTCAGTACCAGTGAAACACTTAGGGGCTGACTTGGCACTCTACAACACTATAGTAACTATCAATAAACCTTGTGCTGTAAAACGTTTCTCAGTTACATTTTGTCCTTGATACCTTCCCTAACACATTAGCTTCTCAGCTGGTCTCTGCATACAGACACAAACAGGGCATTCATAACAAAAGCAAGTTTATTTACCAAACATGCACAGTCCTTTTAAATATAAATCACTCATAAGCTGGATGAAGTCTTCTTTGGTATTAGGATACCACCTTTCTTAAAGGAGCATATTTAAAATTGAATTATCTTGTCCAGTGAAACGTGTTGAGTACTGGTGATATGAGATACCACCCAGTGCTACCGTGGTGCTGCACAGTAACTAATCAGGTGCCTGCAGAAGGACATGAGTAAATGCTAACTGTTAAGAGCCTTCTAAACTTTATATACCATTTTGATCCTGTTATTTACCTCCCTTGCCCTACTAAGACTACATTTCTAATGGTTCAAGTCAGTATAACATCAAAGGGGCTCTTTCTTTAAGCTGTTTCACAATGCACACTGAATTCTAAAAAAAAGCTGAATGACACCATTTCCAGATAGTAAGCCATATACAGGTAATGTGGAATCCAGTACTTCTCATCTATCCACGGTTCACGCACACTCAGCCCATGGGTACTTGGCTCCTGAATTCCACATGCACATTTCATTCCACTTGCCAAAAAGTGTTGCCCTTCCTTTCTAGTTCTTTCTTTCATTTAGCCATTTGAGTGAACCCCTTGAGGGGAAACCCCATTTCAGACCTTCTACCTCTCCATGCTTTAGAGTCTATCTCTGTCATTCTTCCTCAGTAGTGGGATTTAAACATTTATGTTCAAGACACAACATGTCTCCTGCAAGGAATAGATGATACACATGGGGAATTACTCCACAGACACTTTCCATAACCTTAGGGTCTGTACCTGCCATATGCCTACCCTGACATTTGGGTATTTAATCAGCTAGCAACTAACTCACCTCGGATCCTAATTTCAGCCTCCCGGCAAGTCTGGCCTTAGCATCTGGTACTCCATTTCCTTGATAGAAGTACCTCTGGAAGATAACAAATTTAGATGGCAAGAATGCCCACTGGAGATGCGGCCTCCAACGGAACTCTGAAACTCTCACATCCAGGCACAAACAGGGACATTCTACCTTCCCAAAGTGATGCAATAGAACCCTCAGCACTTATAGCTGCTGTTCACGTCACACTTATCAAGGTGTGAGTTGTAACCCTAGAGGCCCAACCCACATTTCTTACCAGTTGCCAGCACCATAACAAAACCCAATCTACAGTTGCAGCAATTGACATGGTCAAATATTTACAGATATTTTGCAATCTTTCTAAAGATGTTTTCTCTCGTGGCACTACAGTGATGTTGCAGGCAGGCAGGGAGTTTCTCTAAAGATAACACATACATTTCTGGAAATATCTGACCATGTCAATTGCTCAACTATATGTTCCACATTCACAAGAAGTACAACTTGTTCAAATCCCTTACTGAGAAGACAGCCTATGTCTAACCCTCTTGTGTTAGCCACCTGGGATTCTATCTTTAAGCATTATTGCAGTACAGGAAAACTCTAGTCAGGTCCACCTTGTATAATGGTTAGCTCTACATATATGTAATCCCACATGGCCATTACTGAAACTGCTCCTCAGTTCCCCTGAAGATACAGTACTGCTGTTTCTAACAGGCTCTGAGACTCACAATTGCTTGGTGATCCTAACTCTCAAGCTCCACATTCTCCAGATACTATTATGGGAGTCCAATATTCTCCACCATGGTGGGACTAGCTCAGGACTGAAGTCCTTTCAGATTGCCCTATTTAAGGGAGACTGCTCCCTCAGTTCTACAGCTCTGATCCCTCTCTTTGGTACTAACTCTCAGTTTTCCTCAGCTTGGGGAATAAGAGTGTCTCACACACATTTAGAGGTACTGTTGCAAGGCCTGGTGGTGCTGAGGGTTGAGGCGCTGGATGCCACCTGGCATATACCAGTTATGGACTTGGTCACTCAGGAGTCAGCTGGGGCAAGGAAGGATAGGGCGTCTGCTGATAGCTCTCTATCCTCGGAAGTGGCAGAACACAGCATCGTGTTATAGACTGACACCCAGTGGAAGCTGGGGTCAGCACAGGTGTGATGCTCACAAGAGGGTGGACTCATGCACAAGGCATAAGGCTACCTCCATGAAGGTAGAGACAGTCACCCTGCTCATTGCATGTGCATGGGGTTTCTGGAGAAAACTGAGGAAAAAGACAGAGCTGGCAGGCTCCATGATGGCTAGTTGTGCCCTCGCCAACCCCTAGCAATCTAGATGTTGGCTTCTGTGGTGGGGGAGGCTGGAGCCCCTTGCCACCATCCCTGTCATGGGAGGGGTAGCTCATGAGGGATGGACAGGTGGGATGGGTGTGGGAGATACCTGGCCAGAGGAATGAGTCCCCTCTGAGGGAGGGGCCAGTGTTGCCTGCCTGCTCCATGGAGGAGCAAAAAATACATATAGAAAAGAAAAAGAAAAAAGTACTGTTGCAATTTTGTATGGATTTTATGGCACTTGTACTTCTGCAGTCAGAGGTTGGTGTGTAGGTCTTACATCTGTGGTTGCAGATGTGCAGGCCCATCAAGGAAATGTATGTCTTACAGTCTGCATCAGTACCTGGGGTTAAAGAGGCGCTGGTTCTATTGGGGCTTCCACTTCAGCAGACAAAAGATCTCTTTCAATTTGAGTATCATGGATTTGTGTCTGCGGCTGTAGGGGCCTATGCTTCTGCACATAGAAGCAGTGTTGTGATTAATTCATTGTGAATTCTATCTTCAGCAAAAAGTCAGTGTGTATGTCTTGCGGTGTGCAAGCTGCAGATACAAATCCACAAAGGCAGTACATCAGTGCTACTGCATTTCTTTAATCTGGAGAAAGATGTATGTTGTTTGTCTTACCTGATGATGGCTGTCTATTGTTGTTTGTGTGGTCTTGTCTGTTTGCTGTCAGGGGAGGGGAAATAGGGTTGAAATGCTAATGGCACAGTTCCCTACATATGTAGCATTTAGTTGAACCTAACTGGTTCATTAAAGCAGCTTTTTGCAAAGAATCTATCTATCTATCTATCTATCTATCTATCTATCTATCTATCTATCAATCTAGGTTGAGTTTGGTATTTAATGTTAAACCCCAGTTTTTGCACCATAGTAACTTTGGTGGCATTTGATGAAATAGCCCAAAATTTTGCACGCAAGACCTGGCTATCAGTGTCTTGAGATGTGAAAAGTTTTGAAATCACATCTTAGTGGTTTCTGAGATACAGAGCATCTATTTTTAATGTAGTGAATTATTTTCCTATACTTAATACACATTTGTTTGCCCTCACATACAGCCCAGGCAATACACAGTTTAAATTGTTCATGAAACATTCAGGGTAGAAGCAGCCTGTGCCGAGGTACTACTTTTCAAAGGTGTCTTAAAAAAATATTAAATAGTTCCAGAATTATGGGATTAAAAATGTTCTTCTGAGCAGGGTCAGTATGGTTTTGAGTTAATCATCTGATATGAACTGAAAATTTTCAGTTTGTGAGAGCATTTTTAGTTTACATCACTTAGGTGTCACGAAGGGAACACGGTTCTCAAAAACCTACATTTTTTTTCTGTTTGTGATGACCACCATCTTTTTCCCCCCCAACTAAACATCATGGAAAATACCTCAAAATAATGTGTTTGACAAAGCAAACACCTGAACTCAGCTGAATGGAACCCATATAGCTAGATTCTGGTGTTTGTGTTTATTTAATATGATGCTGGAAATCAGATTTCTGGGCACCTGAAAATCCTGCATGCCCAGCAAAGCAAGAGGAGTTGCTCACCCGCATGTTCTCTGAATGAGAACAGCTGCACCTTTTTGATTTTAACAGCTACAGATGGAGTGCTGCTGCCAGCATGAGTACTAGCAGTAAGCCAATGATTTCACGATCGCTCTCTCTCTCTGTTCCCTTTTCTCTGTCTGTCTGTCTGTTTATTTGTCTATCTATCCATCTGTTTTTTTATAAGTCCCTCCCCCTTCCTGCTCAGCCAGTCCTCTGTCATCCTTACCCGATATATATTACTTGCAAAAGCAGACCTGGGTGCCCACCCCCATACTGCTTACCCAACCTCCTCCCCTTCAGGTCACCCACCCAAAAGTATATAGGTGTTGACACTGGGGTGCCCATTTTGGTGCTGTCATAGAGTAAAAGCTGACATTGAGGTGCCCAATCCCCAGTGTTGGATCCAGTAATAAAGCTGCAAATAGAAACAGTCTCTTAATGTCTTGTTTTTAAATGTCTTGTAAATAAGAATATAGTCCTGCACTGATATGACCCCAACCATCCCACTCCTGACCCGCCACTCAGCACCTACCACTCCATACAACCCACATAACCTCACTCACCTGAAAGTATACCACAATATTGATTCACTTTCTGATCAAAAAGATGTCTTGCTGCTGGAATCAGTGATTCAATATGAGAAAATGAGGTAAGTCCATTTATAAAATGGGCAAAAAATTTCCATAAATCGGATTGGCTGATACCTCATTTCAGCCGTGTCCTTACCAGGCCGTAAATGTCCAACCAGCACTACTTGTGCCAGGGAAAGCCCCATAACTGTGGGTATCACTGTGCCACCCAGCCTTGCTCAGCAATCTCACTTCAAAAACCTGACCGCGATCTCTGACATCAACAGCGATATACCAAGCCAACTGCAAAACTGGAAATTGGTCCTCAGCGGTTGGCTCACTCAACTGTACAGATTAAAATAGTGTCACACATCCCCTTTCCCTGAAAAAAATAAAGTAGACACCATACAGAAATGAATCACTTTGGGAAATCTAACCACAGTGTCGACTGCAATCTCAAAAACTCCATGAAGAACTGGAAGTAACTGTTCAGCTGTCAGCTCACTCAACCCTGGTTAGTAAATCTTCTGAACACAAGTATCATCTCTCCCCTTTTCAAAGCAGATAAAACACTAAAAATGGAACAGAAACACACACACACACACAAAAATAAAAATAAATAAAATCTTGGGGGGGGTCAAAACTAACTTCAGCAGCCATGTCAGTCAATGTTTTTTAGGAAACGTTCACAGGCTATCATCCACATCAAACCAGCTAGTCACTGTGCCAGTGGAGTATTTTTTTTTGTAGAGTCTGTTTTTGCACCTACCTTCTGGGGCTTCTCTCAGGCTAGCTCTCACAACCTTCAACCCTTAACCACCCACTTGAGCCATGCTCCCAAACAGTATTATCGAGTTCAGGATCCTCAACTCTCCCTGCCTCTGGAGAAGCCAAGGTCCCCAGAGTAGAGTCAGAGGTTGTGACCAGCAATGGCATGAAAGGGGCTTCAGTTACCAGAGGTTCACCATCGCCTCAACCTGTTGGTAGGGTTTTTTCTGGCTTTAAGCCCCTACCCCCATGAAGCACGGATGTGCAGTGATGTCTCCAGATGTCCGCCATAGCTCTGTTCCTCTACTTGCCTTGCACAATACCTCCAGCTTCCACCAGGAGCCGCTGTTGATGCAGGCAGGTTCTGGATCCCCCCAAGAGAAGGAGAGCTGTCTGTGGACACTCGATCCTCATCTTTCCCCTGCTGACCCCCAATGGCCTTGGCTCTCTCCTGAACCTGGGTTGCCGGCATGGCACGAGGTGTGGTGTCCAGCACCTCAACCCTCAGTGCCACCGAGTCAGCTCCAGTGAGGTATTAAAAGTATGTGGAGAGGGGGAGGACAGTGCTGGATTAACAGTGTATGAACAGGAGGAGGACAACCTGACCAGTATCTGTTTGTGTGTCTGAGTGGTTGAGGGAGGGTCCATGCAGTGACAAATACACACACTACAGAAAGTACAGAAATAGAGGGACTGTTTTACTACTTCACTTATTAAAACCTCAATTTTAAAATATTTTGCCATGTTTTTTACTCTTTTCATTTTTTCTTAAATAGTTACTTGGAGACTCATTTTATATATGCAATAACACACTCTGAGGTGTGGGTTATATACTGATGAGGGCATGCCCCAGTGCATAACATATCTAGGTGTGCTCTTATCAAGCTATAACCCACACATTATCATGTACACCCAAGCAGTTATATATGCAGCCCCAGCCCTTTGGAATTCTCTATCCCATTGGCTTCAGGACTGCATGACCATGGAGGGATTTAAACAGGCCCTCAAGACCCATCTATGGTCCCAAGCCTACCCTACCTGATGGTATTTTGTTGAATTTTATGAAACCCTGTGTTTATTGTATTGATGGTTTTATTGCACCCTGTTTTATTCTCTTGTATCTTATTGTTAAGTGCCTTTGATTTTAGAAAGGCACAGTATAAATAAAGTATATTACTATTATTATATGTGTTATTTCTTGCTTAATGTATTTTAATGCATTTTAAATTTTTTCTTATAACTTTTAATTTTTCAATATTTTACACCAAATTTTTAACATGGCCTTTTGGACACCACTCATGAACAAGATAGGTATTATTTTTCAAATTACTTTGAAAGGTGATTTTGTGGTCGCCTCAAAATCACCTTTTGGGCAGGATTTGAAAATGTTCACCACTGTTCAAGGAGATGCAGTCATAAGAATACAATATTGAATATGTGGAAAAATTTGATAAAATTACCAAGTTATGAGTGAACAATGAAATATTTCAATGTTCACTCATAACTTTACAGATTTTCAATATTTTTACCCAAAACTTTCAACATAGCCTTTTTGGGACCGCAGCTCATGAACAATGCAGGTGATATTTTTTTTTTTGTAATTTATTCAGCTCAGAGAAATTACCAGCCAAACATGCATCATGAGAGATCAGTCTGATGGTTTTATTTTGTCATCCTGTTTAGGGACCGGAGTTCTATTCCTACTAAGCTGAATTTAATTAAATTTATTTTATGTTTACTTATTTGAGTTGAAATATTTTTAAGATATTATATTATACCTTGATGGATTAAGACCTGGAACTGGGCCCATAGTTTTTCAAATAGATCCAATTTTCCTTATTTAATGTAGTGAATCTTTTCATGATTCATCATGCCCACCATAAAATTAATCCAAGTTTGTACTGTTGGTGGAGAATTATCATTCCATTTTAAAAGAATACATTTTCTTGCAATTATTATGGCCATGGTAATAAACAATTTTTGCTCATTATTTAATTTATTTGATGGAATTAGTAGTAGTGTTAATTGAGGAGTGAATTGAATATCAGTTTTGATAGCTTCTTGTATTATATTTTGAATCTGAAGTTGGAAAGATATAGGCATGCATGAGACAGATGTATGAGCATGACGGTTGTTTTGGCATATCTAGGCATTTCTGAAATTGTAGGGTAGAAATGGTGTAGAGATGGGGTATAATATGTCTGGTATACTATATTGAGTTACATTTGTTGTAATTTGCTAGCTTTTATATCTGTCGTGTAGGTAGTAATTATCTGTTGCCATATTTTTTCAGTTATGATTAAGCCCAAGTCAGCTTCCCAATTTTTAATATATTTTTGTTGATCTTTATGGTTGGTATCTTCTAGGTTTTCATAGATTAAGGAGATTAATTTTCTTTTTTGTATGTTTTTCTTCCAAAGAGCTTAGTATTGATGATTTAATCATTTTCTTTTATTTTTTCATGTTTTTTTGGACAAAATTCTTTATTTGTAGATATTGAAACTAATGAATTTGTGGTACATTAAACTCTTGTTGAAGCAATGAGAAGGGTTTTATTTCATCACCTATTTATTTTATTTAGTTTTTGTTGACTGGGTAAGTGCACTAGACAAATCCTGCCTATTTTCAGGCACGACCCGGGGGAGGGGGATACAGATGAATGCCAACTGGCCTTGAACCAGATTAAGTTTTTGGTGGTATTTTTAGTGAATGAGGGAAATTTGGCCAAGACACTGGGGAAATTCCCCTACTCTTCGGTAGAGGGCCCTGTGTCTGTGTGGTATGTCATTCAATGGCTGACTCTAGTGGAGAATGGATGGTGTCTGACTCACCAGTGGCTATGGAAGTGTTTATGCAGGAACCAGGAGTATCTGGAACTGCTGTAGAGGGGCCTGGGATGCACCCCTTGGGTGGCCAGCATATCACCCAAAGCAGCGGTTCCATCCCCACTGTGGTTGATGCCTTAAGTTTGGAGCAGAAAAAATTGTACCTCAAGGGGGAATTGAAGAAAATCACAGCCTAGTTGCATACCGATGCCTCACAGAAGGAGGAGGATTGGAAACAGAAGTGGTCAGTTGCCTCTCCCTTACCTGATGGTGGCTTGGGTCCCGCTAAACTTCTGGCTGCTTTGGTCAGCCCAGATGCACCTGCTGAGCAGGATGGAAGGACCTCACATCGAGACTGGAGTGCAGTGGATGACGCGGTGTGGTCGCCTGAATGCGTGCTCAGCTTCCACTCCCTGGTTCAAATTCAGCTTTGCTGGTCATTTCTACATCTCCCTCAGTTTCTATGGAGATTTCTGAGCCTCTGCCTGGGTCTACAGGTACTGTTTTACTTTCTGGGATTCCTGTTGCTGCAATGAGCAAGACTGGGCCACAGCTTGCAGTACAGTCAGAAGGTCCCCTTCCCATGCTAGTAATTCCATGGCCCCTGACCCCCAACCTATACTAGCCTTACTTCCACAAGCCTGTGGAGTTGGCAAAGAGATAGAATACAGTTCATCTTCATTTTGTGGGCAATTGGGATTTGGTCCTGAACATTTTCATGTGGCTAGGTTTTATTGAAGCAATCCTAGGCTTTTCTCCATCTGAGGTTTATGCCCTTATACATGCACAGGGGGAGTGTACTTTTGATGTCAGCTTTAGGACCCCTGCATTGTTGGAATGTTTTTGGCATCACTATACTACTTTAAAAATGAATCTTCTTTGGGTGGACTTTGTTGTGATTCCATTAACCAAACAGCCTTTCTGGGTTATCACTGTCCTTTTTCAGAATGAGGGAGTGAATATTACTGACATAGTGTATTGGCTAGAGAAGAGATGTGCTATTCAGGGTAATCCAGCTCCCATTATGGACGATAAGGGATTTTGGACTGGGGGCTGGAAATTCAAAGTTAAACTGCAACACTCTGAGCAAGATATTGTGCATTTACCTAATTGTTTCTTTATAGGCTGGGATAAGGGCTTTTCGTTTTACCCAGGTCAGCCAAAATGTGTTTGAGTGTGGCTCTCATCAGTGCATTAGCCCAGCTTGTGAGGTTCTTAAGTACACTCATTGTGGGGATGTGGGTCATTCCAGTGCTCATTGTTTCCAGGAACCTAAATGTAATCTCTGTGACGATCTTGGCCATGTTTTCACTGATTGCCCATGGGCTGCAAAGAATACAGAGAATGCAGATTTTGGTGTGCAAGATTATTATATTAGGGAAGCTACTGCTCCCTCCATGCCTCCTGGTCCTAAACCCTCATCTGCTCTTCATGATCCAGGGTTCTCAGATCTTTGGCCTCCCTCTGCCCCCCCAGTGGTGTTAGACATGGCCCCAGTTACGGAGCCTAGCTTAACTCCCTCCTGGGTGGATTCGGATCCCCCTCCACCGCTCCCGCCTGTGCAAACACCTTCTGCCCCAGAGTTCTCAGTGGTTCGAGGCCAGAGGGGTTGGACTACTAAGCTTAAGCACCCAAAATTGTCAGTTGTCCCTTAGGAAGATTCTAACTCATATGATGTCATCAAAGATGTTTCTTCTGACATGGAAGGGGACTTTTCAGCCTCTTTGGCCTGCCCGCCTGGTGTTGCTCCATTATTTGATTCTAGGGGGTTGATGGATTGGAGTCCAGCTCCCATATCCAGTGGCAGGGTTACCTGGGCCTCGAGTAAAGTTAATTGACAACCATTTTTATTCATGGCTTCCCTTTGTATCCTTTCAGGCTAGCTTCCTTGAATGTTAATAGTATTCAGTCTGAATTCAAGAGATTGGCTACCTATGGACTTTTTAAATCTGATTTAGACTGTTTATTTCTCCAGGATGTTCACCTTCATCGGGTTCTCCTGGAGGTAGCCTCTTGGCTGGATATGGGGTGCTAGCTACTGGTCTCAGGGTACAGATGTTTGTTCTGGCATTGGGATTTGTTTTTTCTCATTGGTTATGGTCCTACGACATTTAGACATCTTGGAGGGTCGTGCCTTGTTACTGGATGTTTTGTGGAAAGGCTTGCCTTTTGGGCTTGTGAATGTTTATGCCCCTCAACTGAAGCATGACAGGGCTCTGCTCTTTCGGGCCATTCAACCTTTTTTGTTTACTACCATGCATGTGGTTTTCGGGGGGTGATTTTAATTGTGCACTTCAGCTGCCTGGTTTGGGCCTGCAGTCGAAAAAGCAATACTGTGATGCCTCCTGTTTACAAGATGTAATTTCTGATGTGGGTTTGATTGATGTGTTTGGTTCACATTTTCCAATAACCCCTCATACATATTTTTGTGGGCCTCATTCATCGAGGATAGATTCTTTTTTTGTTTCCCCTTCCCTTCAGATAAAAGATGCTCTGCTGGTGGATGTGGCCACTGCTGATCATAGGATGTTGTTTTTTTCTGGTGGGTAGCCATCCGGAGCAAAGACGTGACCCGGGTATTTGGAAGTTGAATATGTCTTTGCTGGACCTCCCCTCTGTTCAGGAAGGTTTTCACACCTTTGGAAGCAAGGAAGTCATTTTTTTTCTGTATGAAAATACTAATGCCTGGTGGGAGAATTCAAGTTTGAGTTTCATTCTTATTTTAGGACTGTGGGAAGGCTTAATGGACAGTATAAATGTGACATGTTGCATTGTTTGACTTGTATACTTTGACAGCCAGGTATTCTGTTGGGGACTTGGATTGTCTTGGTGCCCTTAAGGCCCTTAGGGATAAAGTGGCTGGCGTGCAACAAGATATGATGCGGGGTGTTGTGAGACAACAACACTTCCAGCTATTTGGCAAGAGGCATGATACAGTCCCTTTTGATACCTATGCTCAGGTTCATGAGAAGCATACCATGCTTTTTATGTGACACCACTGGTGCCTCAGTTTCTGAGAATTCTGCCATTTTGGCTGAAATTTGGTGTTTTTCCTGGCTGCATTTACCAGTGAGTCCCTGTCTCAAGATGACATGACATTGATTGCATGCATGCTCTTTGCAGAGTCTTTCTGAGGATCTGGTAAGATTTTGACTGCCCTGCTTTCACTTCCAGAGGTGAGACAAGTTATTTGGTCTCTTCCTACTGGTACCTCCCTGGTTCTGATGGATTGCCGCATGCCCTTTACAAACTTATTTGGGATTCGTTAGGGGAAGAATTGGTAGCCATTTTTAATAGGGCATTGAACCTCGGTGCATTGCCTGCTGGCATGTATGAGGGAGTCCTGGTGCTTTTGTTTAAGGATGGTGATAGGGAGGATCTGAGGGACTGCCAACCCATCACCCTTCTTAATACTGATAATAAAATTTTGATGAAAGTTTTGGGGAGTAGGGTGGTAGGGGTGTTGGATGCTATTGTTCACCCCACCCAATTCAGTGGGGTCCCCCCTAGGAAGATACAGGATGCCTTGATTCTTCTTTGAGAACTCCTTCATAAGGGAAGTACTCAGGAGCTGATGGGGTATCTTGTCAGCCTAGATCAGTCCAAGGCCTTTGATCGGGTGGAATATAATTATTTGTGGGAGGTTTTACGTTGTTATGGGTGTCCTGCACTGTTTATTTCTTGCTTACAGTGTTGCTATAGTGCTATTAATGTTCTGCCTATTATGAATGGTTGAGTAGGTGACAGAATCCCTGTGGGTAGAGGGGTTTGACAAGGTTGTCCTCTCAGCCCTTTTTTATATTTATTGACCTTAGACCCCTTGCTTCATAGGCTTCATAGGCTTGAGGATATTATGGGCCTTTCTGTGAGTAGTTCCAATGTTCAGATTAAATCAATAGCCTATGCTGCTGATCTTTGTTTAGTTTTGGCCGATCGAGCCTCGGCCTTTTTGGCCCAGGCCGAATTGAAGCTTTTTTCGGCTATTACTGGCTCCATTTTGAATCCGGGTAAGTGTTGTATTTTATTGCTGGGATGTGATGGTTCTGTGTGTCCCCTATTTGACAGTTCCTGGTGGTGCCTGGCTATACTCAGCTCCTGGGTATCTATTTTGGTGGTCCAGACCCACAATTTTATAATTGGGACCTTCAGCTTCGTTCTGCTCATCTTTTAGTTACCAAATGGAACAAATGGCAGATGTCTAAACATAACAGGATTTTTATGATTAAATTCCATCTGTTGCCAACTTTTTTGTTTCTTTCTGCTGTTTTTCCTCCCCTTGATCTTTGGAAACTACAGTCTATAGTGTCTTTTTCAGTGCTTATCGGGTAGTAGACTAAATCTGCTTAAACGAGACGTTACCTATTTGCCCCGGCCCAGGGAGGGTTGGGTATGATTAACCCGGTGCTTTTTTTTAATGTTACTTTCTTTTTTCATAATATTGTTCCTCTCCTTCATAATAATTCTAAAATATGGGGCCCATGTGTGTTGGATGAGCTTGGTCCTCTCTTGTTGACTTGGAACTCCTCTGATTTTATTTTTAAGCAAGTTAATGTTTCTCTCCTGGCTACATATTGGAAGGATGTGGTAGGGAAGCTTAAGGTTTGGAGGGTGTCTTATAGACAACTTACTACTGGGACTTGTAAGGCTGTTTATCATTGGTTTCCTTGGTTTGTGGAACATCCTTTTTTAGTCTGGGATTCTTTTACCTGGTTACTCCGCAGTCCTCGGATCCCAGCTTCCATGTGGGATTTCCTTTGGCTTTGTGTACATCAGAAGTTGGAGGTTATGGGGAATTTGAAGCATAAAGATATTGCTGACCGGACTTGTCTTAGAGACTCTTCCTGCTCAGGCGTTGTGGAAACTATGACTCATTTATTTTTGGATTGTCCCTTTGCTGTTGAATTTTGGGCCCTTTTTTATTCCTTCTGGCCTTCCAACCCATTTCGAAGTTCAGACCCTGAGGTCTGGGTCAGTGGTATTCTCCCCAGAGCATGGAGGAAGTTTGACTCTTGTACTTTGCTACTGTTTATGGGATATGTTAAATTTCAGCCCTGAGTTGACCCTGAGACAGCGTTTGTTGTCTTGTGATCATGTGTTTTCTACAGTACGGCGGGATATCCTTAGATGGCGTACATTTGAACATGATTCCACTTTGCCTGATCTTTAGCACTTGTGGTGGCAACATATGACTTGGTTGGATACTTGTTAGCATACTTTGTATGCTGTACTACGATTTTGTATGTTTATAGTTTATGTTTACTGTAATACTTTTAATGCTTTTGATTTCTCTCATTATAATGTTGTATGCTGTACTACAATTTTGTTATTTTTTAAGTTTTTGAATATCATGTTCTCTACCTTTTAGTGTGTGTGTGTTTGTGTGTGTGTGGGGGGTCCTCAGCATTTAATACTCAGTTTTGGACTCTACTGACATTTTGTGTTGAATGTATGATGACATACTTATTTATGTTTATTATTTGTTTTTGCATTATGATTTTGTGTGCAGTAACACTACTGTGTATATGTTTTGCTTTCAAGTTTTACTACAAAATTCCCCCACTCTTTTAGTTGGGAGGGGTCAGCATTTGTTATTTTTTTGGGACTCTAAAACACTGATTTTTTTTTGACTGTATGCTGTAATACTTATTTATGTTTATCTTTGTTTTTGCATTATGATTTTGTGTGCTGTAACACTATTGTGTATCTGTTTTGCTTTCTAGTTTTAATAAAAATTCTCTACTTTTAGTGGGGATAGGGCAGGGGTTATGTACAAATACGGATTATTTATGTTTGAAGTTCATGTATGTTGTAATACTTTATGTTTTGATTTCTTTCATTATGATTTTGTATGAAGTAATACAATTTTGTATATTTTAAGTTTTGAATAAAAAATTCTACTCTTTTCGATAAGTGCCATGGGATCTTTAAAATCCACCTGAACTACCACCAACCCAGGCAGATGGAACCTCGGTTTAAGGTCTCATCCGAAGGGCCCTAATGTCTTTAGTGTCATAGGAGTTCCAAAGTTGGAAAATCTGATGAGAAATTGATGTCAGATTATTCTAATTCAAATAAATTGGTGAATAGAGTGCTAGTTATAAATCTTCTTTAAGTATCTGATGGGCTCCATCCCATGCAGTTATTGTTGTAATAGTAGGAATGCTGAGTTTATGTTTTTAGCTTTTACTGACTAGGCCGAAAATATGTAGTTGTGTCATATTTAGATATGGATGGGTGTTAGTTTCTAATTCAGCTGAGTTTGTAGGTTCCTTTAGACTATGTATCCATTCCCATACTGGAGTTAGCTGGGCTGCTAAATAATATTTGTGCAAGTATCATTTCTCAGATCCTTGCCGATAGATGGTTTCACAGTCACTCTGCAGAATCACATTTTGGGTAGGATTTGAAAATGTCCACCTACCTGGTTTATGAGATGGGATTATAAGAAAACTATCTTACAAAATTGGTGGCAAAATATGGCAAAATGACCAAGGTATGGATGAACAACCACTTTGTTGTCTACTATGCTCTTGAGGTGGGGTCATAAGAAGAGTATGTTGAAAATTTGGTATACAAATATGGAAAAAAAAGGGTTATGTGTGAATGCTGAAATAGTTCAATGGTCACTTTAAACTTTGCTGATTTCAATCATTTGACTCCAATCTTTCAACATAGCCATTTCCCCCATCTCATAAATGTGACAGGTGTCATTTTTCAAATCCTGGATAAGGCATGTTTTTACACTTGTGGTGTTAAATGAGATTTCAGCCACTGTGGTATAAATCCCACCTGTCATGTTTATAAGGGTGAGTCATAAAATGACTATCTTGAAAATGTGGGGTCAAAATTGTAAATACATAACAGTTCTTAAGAAACATGTCCAGTGCCAGCCTTTACCCCAGCAGGTAGTGCTTTATGAGTCCATGCTGGTGAACCGAGTTCCAGGATGAGCTCAGTGAGCCAGCGGGATGGGACAGGGGAGGATGGCTCAGTCATACGATATCACACCCCCCCCACCTGAGATGAGAAGGTGCAGGGTTACATGGGCCCAAATACCATATAGTGAAGAGAAGTCTTCTCTTGTCATGCGGTCCTGCACCTCTGCACCCATGGCCACCAGAGGGCCCAGTGCTTCAACTGACAAATCAACATTTTGACCTGTGCATCTGTATCTGTGGCCAAATGGAAGCATGTGACTGCTTTTCCACAGCCCATCAGACAGCCCCATGAATTGACATCCGTTGCTGCACAGAAGTGCTTGGCCTGCAGGCCTTGTAATTCTGTAGGTGGACAGAGTCTCCCTTATCTCTGCATCTGTTCATGCAGGTCACAAACGGATCAGTGTAAATGAGGACATGATTCCATCATCTCAAAAACAAAAGAAATTGTTTGCAAAAAATGCATTAATGCACCAGTTAGAGTTCAACTTAACACCACAAAAGTAGGGAAATGTGGCATTTGGGTTTCCAGCTTTAATGATCCAGTTAGGATTCAACTTAACACCACAAAAATAGGGAACTCTGGAGTTGGGGTTTCCAATCATTACTCCCTACCTCCCCCAGGCAGAAAAAGGATAAGACCACACAAGCAACCACAAGCAGTCAGCTTCATAACTGAAAAACTGATACCCCCCAAAAAAATGTCTAGATCCACTGCTGAAACCATGATGCCCATATTGCAAGAGTACTTCTGGCTACATAACTGAAGGCCACACTGGGGCCTGTCCTTCTGGAGCCAGAAGTGGGTGTATATGTCTTACATAAGCAGGAAAAACACAGGCACCACTCTACTAAGGCTTTATTTCAGTTAAAAGTGAGGTTTGGCCTTCACAGCATCATCAGAGGGACATGTTTGACGCTGTGAAGGCAAAACCGGTCTGGGAGTCTGTAAGCAGCCTGGTCTACAGGACAGTTTGTTATTTACCTTTTAACTGAAATAAAGCCTTTTTTCTAACAGTAGAGTGGTGCTGGTGTTGGTCCTGCATATGTGAGTTTTTCTACACTGGGCACACTCAGCACAGTGGAGTGGTATTTGCTGTTGCTGTAAATGTGTTACACCTGTGATTGAAGAGGCATAGGCCCCTCAGGGGCCTGGCCTCCTGCAGACAGAAGTACTGTTGCACTGTTTATCATGGATTTTGTGGCACCTGTGCTTGTGCAGTCAGAGGTTTGCATCTATGTTTTACACCTGCAGCTGCAGAAGCACAGGCCTACTGTATCAAGTGTGTGTATGTCTTATGGTGTGCATGAGTACCTGAGACTACAAAAGCACTGGCCCTATAGAGGCCTGCACTTCTGTAGACAAAAGAACTCTTATAATTTGGGACCATGGATTTATATCTGGTATTGCGCTTGGTTGTGATTAGAGTATTGCGAGTTCTGTCTTCAACAACAAGTGAATGTGCATGTTGCAGTGTGCATGCTGAAGATACAAATCCACAAAGGTAACACATCAGTGCTACTAAATTTGTGTAATCTGGAAATAGTTGTATGTTGTTTGTCTTACCTAATGATGACTGTCTGTGGTTGCTTATATGGTCCTGTCCTTTTGCTGTTTGGGGTGGGAATTAGGTAATATGAACCCTAACGCCACATTGCCCTACTTTTGTGGCATTAAGTTGAACCTTAACTGGTGATTTAACACAGTTTTTTGCAAAGAATATATATTATGTATTTATTGTATACATGTATTGATAATGGGGTGACAGCACCAGTAGTTAGGATTGATACAGAGTTTTAATGTTAAAACCCTATATTTGCACCTTAAAAAAATGTTGTGGTATTCAACAAAGTATCCCAAAGTTTTGCATGCCAAGTGTGGCTGGAAGGATCTCAAGATGTGAAATGATTTGTGCTAGCAGCTTGTGCAGTTTCTGAGATACAGGATGTTGACAATAGTGATTTTCTAGCTTTACTCCTGTACTGTACTTAATGCATGTTTTTTTGCGCTCATATGCAGCCTAGGTTCATAGGTTCATAGGATGGATATGAGTTAGGAGGCCGAAGGCCTTTGAAAGTCGCCTCCTATTTAGGTGGAGTCAAGGTATGCAGTCTTTTTATTACCCATGAATTGATCTAACCTTGTTTTAAACAAGGTCATGTTTTCACTAGTAACTATTGATGAAGGTAATGAATTCCATATTGAAATAATCCTACGGGTATACCAGGCATTTCTTTTTCTTGTTCTATTAACTTCACCTCTTAGTTTCAGATTATGGGTTCTAGTGTTGGTGAGACTTTTATGACTCATTAAACCAACTAATTCAAATAGAAAATCATTTTGAAATGCATTAAATGTAAAATGTAGATCCCCTTTTAAGTGCCTATACTGCATGGAGTATAGTCCAATTGACTTAATCTATCCCCATAAGGAAGAATTTGCATATCCCTTATGCTTCTAGTAATTCTTCTCTGTACACCTTTTACTATTTTTTCCCACCAATGGATGAGTGAGCACAGAATGGTGCACATTAATCCAGATGTGGCCGTACCAGAGCAGTATAGAGGGGAATAAGGACACCGGCTTATCTGCTTTTTATATTTTTAAGAAAACACCCAATAATACTATGGCATTTTTTTAACCATAATCCTAGTATGGGTGTCAAAGGTTGATTTATTGTTTTTCTGTCACTCCAAATCCCTTTCATCAGTTGTCTCATGAAGCATAACATTATTCAGTTTTTATGAGTTGCTTGGATTACTATGGCCAAGGTGCATAATCTTACATTTACTTGCATTAAAACTAATTTTATTCATAGTAGCCCAGGTTTCCAGTATATCAAGGTTCTCCTGGAGATGCTTTGCAGCTTCAACATTGTTCACAATGCTGCCTAGTTTACAGTCTTCAGCATATTTTGCCATCTAGACACTACTGGAAGTTTGCATTGACGATATCAAAATATTGAAAAGAGTTGGGCCTTGGACAGAGCCCTGTGGTACCCCAGTGCTGGGTAAGTTACTTTTTCTATTACTTTCTATTTCTTTTAGAAACTTGATCCAGGAAGCTCTGTGCAGCCACTAGCAAGGATGGAGATGTACTAGAAGAAGTAATACACCCTGACAGTTACAGTTATTTATTTCTTTTTATACAAAAATAATACAAAATAATAAAAAACTGTAGCAGATTACATTTATTTGAAAGTAACAGGTTAGTTACTAGTTACTTTCAAATAAATGTAATCAGTTACAGTTATGTATTACTTTTGTATACAAAGACATAAGTAATTGTAACTGTTAGGTGTATTACTTTTTCCAGTACTTCTCCATCCTTGCTAGTGACTGCACAGGGCTTTCTGGAACAAGTTTCCAAAAGTAATAGAAAGTAATAGAAAAAGTAACTTATCCAACACTGGTGGTACCCCATTAGTGACCGGACCCCAAGCAGACATATGTCCCTGTATAGCGACTCTTTGTCTTCTGTTGGTTAACCAGGATGTAATCCACTTTATGATATATGACTGAAATTTGAAATTGATCATTTGCTCAGGAAATATTTTGTAAGAGATTGTGTCAAAGCCTTTAGAAAAATCCAAGAATATTAAGTCAACAGGAAGGCCTTTGTCTAATGCAGCACTTACAGACTCAAAGAAACTGAGTAAGGTACTCAAGCATGATTTACCCGGTGAGAAACCATGCTGGGTTATATCAATTTGATTATTGTAGTTGATGTATGATAGAATGCATGCCAGTATCAATTTCTCTGATAATTTTCCCACAACCGATGTCAGGCTGATTGGTCTATAGTTAGCCACAGCTCTCTGGGAAAGCTTCCCACCCACCTCTTGTATTAGCCTTTCTTAAATATGGAGGAGCCACTGGAGGTTAGGTTTAAAGGCTGATGGAGGAGAGCTTAGGAGTTGCAAACTTCCCCTATGAGCTGACTCTTAATGCTAATAGTCAGGTGGGGAAAAATTCAGCCTCTCAAGCGTTGCAAGTTTAAAAGTCTGCATGCTATATGGAGGGATCTGGTAGCTCGAGAAACTGTAGAACCACTGAGTTGGTAATTTGGCCTAGAAAAGACTGCTGTGATGATAGGGAAGAGAACGCATATTACTACAGCAGGTGTCTTTGGATGGGTGGTTGAGTGCACAGAGCATGGTGTGGCCATGATACTGGACTGAGCTTGGAAGTTTGAGGTATGCCCAGTGTGCTACCAGCTGGCACAGGTTAAGGAGGAGGTAGAGGGGATCCAAAGGCAGCTGGGTGCGGGGAGGGGGAGATTGGAGAGGTAGGAGGCAAGTGGTCACCTACATGGAAGCACTGGGTGCTGGGGCCTCCTAAGCAGAGGGAGGAGTGAAGAGAGGTGCTCTCACTAGGGGAGGAGGGAAGGGGGTACACAGGGAGCTCTAGGGGACCCTGGCAGGTGGGGCCCAAAAGGTGGAAATTTTCACAACAGTAGGCAAGAGACAGGGGGTGTCCAAAGGAAACTGAGAGGGGGCAGTAGGGACAGGGAGGGCACTGGGGGATGGGCTAAGGCTCACAAATTGTTTTAACCCTTTACGCCCAGTGGTAGAAGAGGGAGTGTGGGGAGGAGGATGATGATGATGATGATACTGCTGCTGCTGGTGAAGCTGGGGCAGCAATGAATAGAAAGGGTGAAGAGAGCAAGAGGCAAGGGAGCAATAGAGGGGGACCTGGACAGGATGGGGGAAGAGGAGTGGGGGCGAGAAAAAAAGGAGGGTCAGGGGAACAAGAAGGAGGCTGATGGTATGGAACAGGGAGCACAACAGGCAGGAAGGTGCAGGATGTAAATGGGATCATAGCGAGCCAAAAGCCAAGTAGGCAAACGGATAGGATGGATGGATTAGTAAGGAGTGGGGAAAGACATACAGAGAAAGATACTTGGGTGGGGGGGGATAAAGAAGGCCAGGACATGGGTAGAGGAGGTGACCAGGGAAAATAGTGAAGGGGCTACCTTCAACACCCAGATTGTGGGAGGTGCGAGGAGTCAGTTTGGGGGAGAACCCGGATGAGGAGGGGTATGGAAGGAGTAGAAACCAGAGGGATGAACAGGGAGGCAAGGAGGAGGAGGTTAAAGTACTGCTACTGGGGAATCCATGATCAGAGGCATCCAGTGGGATGGGCAGGGGGGGTAAAACCGTCTGATAAGAACCAAATGCCACCCAGGTATAATGGTGCACAAGGCCGAGCATGAGTTGTATTCACTGGCAAGGAATGGGGACTCTGAACATTCTAGTGCACTGGGGACAAATGACATAAATGGTAATAGTGAACTAGAAATTCAGACAAGGTTCCAGGAGTTGGCCAGGTATGCCTTTCCATAGGCTGTAAGAGCCTTTCAGAAATCCAGTCAGTGACAAGGGTCTAGTGGGAAAACAAAAAGAAGATTAGGAGATAAATCAGTGGCTTAGGGAGTGGTGTGGGAATTGGGTATGGCCTGTGGGGGACTGGCGGTGAGACCTGGAAGGATAAGTGGCTGTATACTAGGGACAGGCTCCACCTTAATTTGGAGGGGAAGGAAGTCCTTAAGCTCAAATTAGCTGGGTTCATCAGCGAAAGGTGGGGTTTAAACTTGTGAAGGGAGGGATCAAAAAGTGGCGGTGCCAGCAGGTATGATAAATGAGGGGCATGGTCTTCACTCCTCTAAGGGGCTAGGGAGATATGGAAATGGGTCACTAGCTACAGTGTAGGAGCTGAGAAATGGGAGCTCAAGGGGGAGAAAGCAGAGGAGGGAAAAGGGGTGGAGAGTGGTCCTGATAAATGCCAGGAGCTTAGGAAATAAAATACCTGAGCTACAGGTGATGCTAGTTGAGGGGGAGGTAGATGTGGCAGCATTCACTGAGACCTGGGCCACTCAAGAGCATGAGTGGGACCTAAATCTGGAGGGCTATACTATGTTCAGAAAAGATAGTGGGCAGGGAAGGGGGTGATGTAACACTGTTAGTCAGAAATGGCATAGGTATTGGAGGGATAGAGGAGGCCAAGGGGCATGGAGGCTATTTGGGTCACCTTGCTGATGCAGGGGGTTAAGAGAGTAAATGTCAGAGGAATGCAGACCACCAGCACTGGTGGAGGTTCTGGAAGAAAGTTTGGTGGCAAATCTTGAGGGACACTGTAGATTGGGAAAGGGAATGGTAGTGGGGAATGGTAGTGGTAATGGGGGACAACATGCTAGGAACAGACTGGGGGACTATGATCTCACCAGTGGCCAGAGAGCAGATGCTGCTGGATGTCTTCCAGGATGCGTTTCTGACACAACAGGTGGGTGAGCCAACCAGGGAGGCCTGGACACTGGACATGGTTCTGGCAGACAGTGATCAGATTAGGGGCCTAGAGGTGAGGGACCCATTGGCAGGGAGTGATCACGCCACAGTCTGGTTCTTCCTGGACTTGGGGGGGGGAAGCTGAACAAGGATGGTAGTAACCGATTTAGGAATGCAGACTTCGGGGAGATGGGAAGGATCCTTAAAGATCATCTGGACAGGATAAGGTCGAATATAGATGCTGACAGCAGGTGGGGGATCATTAGGAGGGGAATACAGGAGGTTACCAGATTCTGTGCAAGGGAAAGGCGTAAGTTCGGTAAGGCCAGAAAACCCTGCTGGTGGACCTAGGAGTTACAGGAGGTGGTGAGGGAAAAGAAGGCAGCCTATAGGCACTTCAAGTGCTCAAGAAGTGAAAGGGATCAGGAAGAATATGAGCTGACAGCCAAGAGAGTCACCAGGGTGTGAAAGCAGCTAAGGCAAAAAAGGAGCAGTCCTTGGCAAGTGGGATCCAGAGGGGGACAAGGGGTTCTTTAGATACATAGGGTAAAAAAAGGAAAGTAAAGGGGCAGATCAGCAAAATAAGGATAAAGGATGGTTGGGCACAGGATGCAGGGGAACAGGCAGAAGACCTAAATGAGTACTATGCCTCAGTTTTTACCAGGGGAGATGGAGGGGCTATGTCTTGCGTGGGGAGCGGGGGAAACCGAAGGAAGGTGTGGGACCGGTAGAGACCAGGGGCCCTGACAGGTCTGGAGAAAGTGAGTGGCCACCACAGACAGGTGGTGAGCCAGCAGTGCAGGGTGAAAAGGGGGAGGACATGGAGGCTGAAATCCCAGTAGAGAGAGTAAGGGAAGCCCTCAGGTCCCTTCAAATGGAGAAAGCATCTGGGCCAGATAAGCTATAACCCAGGGTGCTGAGGGAACTAGCAGATGTCCTGGCAGTCCTTCTAGCAGAGCTTTTCAACAACTCTCTGAGGGCTGGGTGGATGCCCCAAGACTAGAGGGTGGCCCATGTCATGCTGATCCACAAGGGGGGATCAAGAGAGGAGGTGGAAATTGCAGGCCTGTTAGTCTGACATCGGTGGTCAGCAAGGTGATGGAGGGTATTGTCAAGTAAAGGCTAGGGGGTTACTGGAGCAAACTGAGTATTTGGATGATAGGCAGCATGGCTTTGTCATGGGAAGATTGTACCAGACAAACCTTGTTGAGTTCTATGACTGGGTGATGAGGGCCCTGGACCAGGGTAGGCTAGTGGACATTCCCTTTCTGGACTTTAGCAAGGCATTTGACTCAGTACCCCACAGTGGCCTGCTGGATAAGCTGAAGGAAATGGGGTAGGGAGACGGTTGTGAAGATGGATAGGAAATTGGCTCTCTGAGTGTACTCAGAAGGGGGTGGTTGGAGGATTAGCCTCATCCCCAAGGTGGGTTAATAGTGGGTTTCTCCAGGGGTCAGTGCTGGGGCCACTCCTGTTCAGTGCCTATGTCTCAGACATCAGGAAGGGGATCAGGAGCGAGATGAGTCTCTTTGTAGACAACTCTAAGCTGGTGCAGTGGTAGATAAGGAGGAGGGGAGGGTGGCCTTGCAGGAAGACCTGGAGGCTCTGGAAAGGTGGTCGGAAAAATGGAAACTAAAATTCAATGTGGGGAAGTGCAAGGTTCTGCACCTGAAAGTCAGAAATCCAGGCCAAGGGTATACCTTGGAATGAGACATGATTCAAGTCAAGGAGGATGACAGGGACCTGGGGGTAGTGGTAGATGTCAAAATGAACAATCAAGAGAGCTGTAGGAGGGCAGCGGCAAGGGCAAATAGGATGCTGGGATGCATCACCAAGGGGATTACCTCCAGAAAGGTGGAAGTGATCCTTCCACTGTACAACTGCTTGATTAGGAAACACCTCAAGTATTGTGTGCAGTTTTGGAGACCACATTTAAAGAGAGACATTACACTCCTAGAGAGGGTCCACAGGAAGGCAACCAAAATGATCTGGGGCTTGCGGGAGAGAACCTATGAGGGGAGGCTCAAGGAGCTCAACATGTACACCCTGGAGGAGAGAAGGGACAGGAGGGACATGATAGAGGTCTTTAGGTATATGAAAGGGATCAATAAAGGAGGCACAGTCAGGGTGCTCCAAAAGAAGGAGGGTGGGGCAATGAGAGGTCACGGGTGTAGCTGGAATGGGCAGGCTCAGATGGGTGAGGAGGAGATGTCATTTCACTGAAAGGGTGGTGGAGCCATGGAATGCACTGCCCAGAAAGCTGGTAGAATGAAGACTGTGGATGGGTTTAAGAGGGATGGGACAGGTACAGGGAGGGTAAATCAGACCAGGCCCAATACAGGTGAAACATCTGGGACTGGGGACAGTATAACCAACAGGGAGAGGACACACCAAAATTGTCCTCAGTCCGAGTGCTGAAAATCGAGCAGACTTGAAAGACCGTTAGGCCTATTCTGCTGCCTTTTAATATGTTAGTGTGTCTATTTCAGCCTTATAAATAGGGTTACAATTGCCTCATTCCACTCCGGGATTGTGAGTCCCTCATTCAATGAGGCATTGAATAACATAGTAAGTGGACCCACTAATTCATTAGAGAGTTCCTTCAGTATTGTAGGATGAATTCCATCTCGGCTAGAGGAACTAGAAGGTTTAAAATTAAGAAGCACATCCCTTATTTCAGTTACAGAAATTTCACAGAATTGTTTGGGAATGACTGATTAATATGGTAGGGGTTTATTTGTTTTAAACACACTTGAAAGGTATTTATTAAATTCTGTGGCCATCTTAGCTTCATCACTATTACTGTTACTCCGCATCTATGTGCAGTGGACTGACACCAGGATTGCTACCTTGAGTGAACCAACATAGTTATAAAATTTTGTCTTATTGTTTTTAGTGTCAGTAGCCAACTGAAGCTCAAGCTTTCAGTTTGCATTGCGTATTAGCTGTTCTGACAGTATTAGCCATTTTTTGTATGCCATCAAATTTGCACTTGAGGGTTGTTTGGTATTTTTAAGTAATCTCTTTTCCTATTAATAGCTTTTTAATGTGCCTATTGAACCATAAAGGAATCCTATGATCATTTTATACTTAAGTCTTAATGGAACCCAGGTGTTAATCAAGTGTGATATTTTCTGCTTGATTATGTCCCATATTTGAAACAAACTTTTGTTGTTTAACTCTGTTTCCAACTTCCATGCTGTCAGAAATTGTTTAATTTCACCAAAATCAGCTCTACAGAAATCCCTTATCTGTGTAATACCCTTATTGTAAGCAGTAGACAGGTTTAACTCTAATACCACCATTTTAAGGTCACTGTTCCCTAGTGAATGCATTACAGTACTAGTAGTTAAACTCTTTTCGATGTTAGTGAGGATAAGGTCCAAGATGTTAGTTTCTCACATACATTATATAACTAATTTCTCTAGATTATGTTGTATTGTAAAATCAATAACTTTGTTTTCAGCAATGCCAGAACCCTGTAATGTGGGCTAATCAATGTTAGGGAAGTTGAAATCTCCCATGAGAATATAATCCTGTGTCATTTGTACACCATCTAAAGTCAAAAGAAATTAATTATTACCCTCTCTATTGAGATTCAGGGCACAGCAGCATAGCCCTAGTAGTAAATTTCTGGTTCACAGTGTAATATCTGCCCACATAATGTTGGTGCTAGAATTTTCTGTAACAGGGAGTACTACTTGATGTGATTTATACCCATCAGATATATATATAAGGCTATCCCACTACCCATTCTGTGTTGACAATTTTTGGATATTCCATTGTTCCCAGGAATTTCCATATTCCAGTCATTGTCCTGAAGCCAGGTTTCAGTAACCCCACAGGCTGCTATATTTTGATTAGATAAGATAGCCTTGAGTTCATCTATTTTGTTAACTAGACTGCGAGCATTAACCAAAAAAACTTTAAATTTACTACTGTGATCATTATTATGTTTTTAGTAACCAATTTTTTGTTATGTTCATTTATATGTGGTTGTTCGTAAACACTAAACATTATGGGTTTGCTAACTGTGTCAAGAGAGACTAGATGGTTTAGACTCTCCCCCCAGTGTTCAGTTTAAATAACTGGAAATGAAGGTTGAAATTTGCCTACCAAGGAGAGTACTTCCTCTCCTACTGAGATGCAGTTCATCCCCACAATATAATTCTTCATGGTTAACAAATTCTTCCCAGTGTATTATACATTTGATTCCCTGTCTTAGGGTCCATTTCCACATCCATTTGTTTAAGTTTTTAATAATATTGAGCCGGTAGGCCATTTCCTTTGGGATGGGCAGAATCTCAGGCAGTATAACTTCACACATGAAATTTATAAGTTTGTTTGTTAAGGATACAAAGTCCTGCTTGATGCTTAACTCTGAATCTCTAAAACATTGTTGGCTCCAGCTTAGGAGGAACAGAACTGTACAGAATTTTCAGGGTAGAAGTGGCCTATGCCAAGGTAGTGCCTTTCAAAGGTTTCATGGAAAAATATTAAACCGTTCCAGAATTATAAGGATTTTAAAGTTTTTTTTTTTTGTCTAACCCTCTTATACAGTGGCGTGAAAAAGTATTTGCCCCCTTCCTGATTTTCTCTGTTATTGCATATTTGGCATACTGGATGTTTTCAGGTCTTTAGACAAAATGTTATATTAGATAAAGGGAACCTGAGTGAACAAATAACACTTGTTTTTTTTTTACTTATTTCATTTATTTAATGAAAAAAGTTAACCAACATCAACTGGCACTGTGTGAAAAAGTAATTGCCCCCTTACACTTAATAACTGGTTACGCCACCTTTAGCTGCAATGACTGCAACCAAACGCTTCCTATAATTCAATATCAGTCTTTCACATCGCTGTGGAGGAATTGTAGCCACTCTTCCCTCGCAGAACTGCTTTAATTCAGTAACATTGGTAGGTTTTTGAGCATGAACTGCTTGTTTCAGGTCCTGCCACAGCATCTCTATTGGGTTTAGGTCTGACTTGACTAGGCTACCCAAAACTTTAATTTTACTTCTTTTCAGCCATTCTGATGTGGACTTGCTTTTGTGTTTTGGATCATTGTCTTGCTGCATGACCTAACTACGCTTCAGCTTCAGCTGGGGACAGATGACCGGACATTCTCCTTAAGAATTTTCTGGTACAGAGCAGAATTCATGGTTCCTACAATTATGGCAAGTCATCCAGGTCCTGAGACAGCAAAAGCATCCCCACACCATCACACTACCACCACCATGTTTGACTGTTGGTATGATGTTCTTACTGTGGAATGCTGTGTATGCTTTACGCTTGACATTATGGGATCCATGTCGCCCAAAAGTTCCACTTTGACTCAACTGTCCATAGAACATTTTCCCAAAAGGCTTGTGGATCATCCAGGTGCTTCTTGGCAAATGAGAGATGAGCATTTATGTTCTTCTTGGTTAGCAGTGGTTTCACCTTGCTACTTTCCCATGAAGCCCATTTTTGCCAAGTCTCTTTCTGATTGTGGAGTCATGAACACTGACCTTAGCTGAGGCAAGAGAAGCCTGCAGTTCTTTGGATGTTGTTTTAGGATCTTTGAGACTTCCTGGATGATTTACGCTGCACCCTTGGAGTAATTTTGGCAGGCCTCACTCCTGGGAAGACTCACTACTGTTCCAAAATGTTCTTTCTATTTGGGGATTGTTCTACTGTGGTTCGATGGAGTCCCAGAGCCTTAGAATTAGCTTTGTAACCCTTTCCAGACTGATAGATAGCAACAACTTTTTTCTGATCTTTTCAGGAACTTCCTTTGATCGTGGCATAATGTGCTTGTTGAATCTTTGTGCTGGCAACGTGACTCTGATGGTAAGGGTCAAAATAAGTGGAGGTTTATATTGAGCAGGGCTGGCTGTAATCAAGCCTGGCTGTGTTCAATCAGCTGACTCTAATTATCCCTTTAATTGGGTTGATTTAATTAGGGGCAATTACTTTTTCACACAGTGCCAGTTGGTGTTGGTTAACTTTTTTCATTAAATAAATGAAATAAGTAAAAAAAAACAAGTGTTATTTGTTCACTCAGGTTCCCTTTTTTGTAATATTACATTTTGTCTAAAGACCTGAAAACATCCAGTGTGACAAATATGCAATAATAGGGAAAATCAGGAAGGGGGCAAATACTTTTTCACGCCACTGTACAAAAGATAACAACATATTTTGTGTTGTTTGGCTTCTGCACAATTAGTGCATTACCTATCATTTGAAACAAATGTCTGTTGTGATGGCTGCCAACTTGATTTCTTTCTATACTAAAAAAAACCCTTGAACATATTTAAAAATGACGTATTTTCAAAAAGCAAGCACCTGACTCTAGGTATGTTAGTTTTTACTAAAATATGACTGGAAGTAAGGTTTCTGGGCACCCAAAAATTCTGGGTACCCTGCTTAGTGAGAGGAGCCATTCACTTGTGTTCTCTGTATGAGAAAAACAAGACTATCTTGAGTTGTGCAGCCACAGCTGGAGCCGTCTATCTCCCTATCCATCTGTCTGTCTGTCTGTATATCTACCTACTTATCTCATTTAGCTATCTTATGAACATTTTTTAGAATTTACTGTAAGTGGACCAGGGTACCCACCCCTGGTACCACTTGTTTCTGCCTCCTCCCTTCCAGTTTGCTGCCCCCCAAATTAATTCATTAGTTTTATAATATATAAAGCAGATTGGAATGCCCACCCTTGCTACCACTTCTTACTACCCCCTTCAGGTCACCCCCTACTTTCCCATAATATATGTGGCAGCACTGGGGTGCCCACCCTTGGTGCCGCTGAAGAGTATTCTGACACTGGTGTGCCCAATCCCCAGTGTTGGCTAGGTCCCACTGTCAAACAAACAGAAATCCATTCATTGTTGACGGTTTTCAATCTTTTTTTTACTGATACCTGTAAAAAGAAAATGGTCCATCGCCAACCTGACCCCTTCACACCCCAAGCCACACCACCCCCCTAGCACCCACAGCACCCCACTCCCCCACTCACCTGAAAGTGTCCCATGACATAAATCTACTCTCCAATTGAAAAGATGTCTTGCTGCTGGAACCAGCAATTGCAAAATGAGAAAATAAGGTAAGTCCAGTTTAATGTATTTCAATAGGTTTGAACTTTTAGTCATAACTTTGTCAGTTTTCAAGTTTTTTATACCAAGTGTTTAACATGGCCTTGTTGCAGTCCTGCCTCATGAATGCCATAGGTGAGATTTTTCAAATCTGGCCCAAAAGGTAACTTTGTGGTTGCTGCACCAAATCAGCTTTTGGGTAGGATTTTAGCATTTTCACCTATTACTGGGATCATAAGAAGACAATGTTGTAAGTTTGGTATACAAATATGATAAAATAACCAAGTTATGAGTAAACGTTAAAACATTTTGATATTCACTCACAGCTGCTAGTTTTCAATATTTTAAGTCCACACTTTCAACATAGGCATTTCTTCACACCACCTCATAAACATGACAGGTAATGTTTTTTAAAATCCTGGACGAGATGTGTTTTCCTGCTTGTGGTGTAAAATTATGTTTCGACCTGTATTCTATAAACACCACATCATGTTTATAAGGCAGAGTCATAAAATGGCTGTCTTGAAAATTTGGGATCAAAATTAAAAACCAAAACAATAATTACTAAGAAATGTTGAAACTGAAATATATCGAACTGCACTTACCTTAGTTTCTCATATTACAGTCGACAGTTCCAGCAGCAAGATGTGTCTTTGATTGGAGAGTGGATCTTCACTGTGGGACATGTTCAGGTGAGTGAGGGTGTGTGGGGTGCATGGGGATGTATGGGGTGGTGGGTGCTGAGTGGAAGATTGGGGTTGGGAAGTTCAGTTCGGTAAGGGACTGTCTTCTTTATTGCAGAATTTATACCCCAGCAGCTAGCTCTTTCTCCCCACTCCCAGTACATTCCTTGCCTCCTATTTTTGCTCACCTACCATCCCACTCTCCCTCACCTGTCACTTCCCTGTCCCTGCTCCTCTCTTCTTCATCTTTTCCCCCTTCCCATCCTTCTTTCCTTACTTTTCCACCCCAATCCCTCTGTCCACTTTACTCACTGTTGTCCCTTCCTTCCACTACCTTCGATCTCCTATCTTACTATACCACTTACTCCTGACTACCTCATTGTACCGCTTACTCCAAATTACCTTCCATCTACTTGTCCAAAGCACTTAAGTATCTTTAATTCATCTACTCTGTTTCCTCTTATGTACCATGTGTAAGGATGTGTTGTAGTGTTTTGTTTGATAGGATGTGTTGTAGTGTTATCACAAAATCCTCTGTATAGCCTTTTGCCCTCATGCACTCCTTTTATATGCATCCACATATACCACTCCTTATGTGTATTGCCTTATACTTCATATGCATTACCATTATATGTCTACTTGTAACTATCTGTGGTTTGATGTAATTGTCTGTTGTCCTCCCAGGACCATCATGTAAATGAGCTTTCTCAAGGATGTTATGCCTGGTTAAATAAAAATTGAATTGAATTGAAAATTGAAATAGGAAAATAAAAAACAATGAGGGATGATTTTCTTCTTTACAGGGGACTTGATGGGGCTAGTCTGTGACTGGAGATTGGGCACTCCAGTGTTGTGCAACTATTCTATGGCACTTTAGGCAGCTCAGACTAAACAGGTCCCCCAACTTCAACCGCTGGAAGCACCTCTGCTTTGTGAACACATGTCTGTAATAGAAACATAGAAACATACATATTGATGGCAGGATAAAGACTGCTTGTCCCACCCAGTCTGCCCATTTTCCCCTATATACTATGACACTGCAGAACCTGCTTGATCTCTGTCTTTACCCCCAGTTTCCCTACCTCTAAGGTTCTCTTATGCCTATCCCATGCATTCCTGAAACCTGTTACCATTTTTGCCCCCATAATGACACTGTCATAGTCACTAAATTCATGCATGAAGGCTTTTCCAGTTTTCAGGGTGGTATGAGCCAAGGATACTATTCAAATGACTGGGTGACTCTGAACAAGAAGAAGTAGCTCTGTAATGAAAATGAGCATTGGCAGTGCACACACACAAAAAAAAGAGTTAAAAAAAAAAAACTGAGCCAAGATTCTGAGCCCACACATCAGTGCTCATCATCGATGTGCATGCTGGGGATTTTGGCTGATTGGCAGCTGAAGTTGGGCAGCCTGCTTAGTCTGAGCTTGATTTTAAAAATTGGGTTAAAAGGTAATAAAACAATGTTACCTGCCATGTTGGGCATTCAAAGTAGTTAGTTTGCTAATTCTATTGCTGGAGGCAAACTGGTCTCATACGACCAGAAATTATACTACAAAGCTGACAGTGTCCCTTTAAAGGTGAGAAACAGTTCATCCCATTACTTTTGTAACTTGTGCTCCAAGAGCTCTATGGCACAGACAATTGTGCTGGTGGCTGCATATGATCACCACAGTGGCCTCATTTGAGAAGCACTGCCCTAGAGAAACTGTGGGGTGAAGAAATACTTGCAAATGGATAGTGAATAAGAACAAGACTGACAGGTACTGGGTCTAACATGGTACAGGCTTTCAGTATCATTTTCAACAGGGCTGAAAGAGTAGACGTCTAGTGCTTTGTACACATGGAAAACAAGAAAGGATTCAGGCAGGTTCCCTTCCAATATGGTTTAAATAACCTAGAAGTTTATATTCAGGGCTGTGATTCAGTCCTCGTCAGTCGATCCAATAGTTCATAGATACTAGCCACACATCCAAGTTCATTTACAAAGTTTTTTCTTTATTTTCACTGTAACCTTGAGATCCCCTTGTGTGCTTTACATTTCACCCAATGATTGGGTTTCCTTAGGGGACAGGTATCTGCACTGATATATAGACAAGTGTTATTATATTATTTTTACAACCATTTTATCATTCTTAATATAATTAAATTTTCTTAGTTAACAATCCTTCACTGCACACTCACCCTCTGGTGCTCTTATCTTTAAGTCTGGTGAGTTCCAGTTTTACAATAATAAGCTGTTACCAATAATTATAAGAAAACCCTAGTCTGGCATTGGGTTACTAAATGTACCATGCTTATTTTGTTATCCATAACATATGTGATTTTTTTTGTGTTACTTTATCTTTAATATCTCTATGATTCATTATTATCATAAACCAGTGCCACTCAATATTGCCATTACCTTTTATTATCCTGTTTGTTTTTTAGTTTGCTATACTTTTTATCTCAATATCAAATATTTGCTGGTTTCAATCTGTCAGTATATAAATACCAAATACAACATTTTTATTGTGTCTCCTTAGGTCATCACTTGTAATAGTTTGAACTGCAGTACATAATTATAATTATCCCTTTAAACAGACTTTTCTCATTGAACCACTAAAATGTTTTCTGCTGTCTACCAACCAATTTACATTTTTCTTATATATGCCTATACTCCAGAGTAATTATCACATCATTCATTTTTTGATATCATTTAAAAACATTAGTGTACTAGCTTCATTACTCTATCATACTCATTGTGCCTTGTACTAATCTGCTATCAGACGTTGCACAATATCATTCATTTATTAGTTCCCAAGATGTTGGCATGGGATGTAGATTACAGGATCTTAAATATGAAACTAATATGTCTAGAGTTAAGCAAAATACTTAAAGTTCCTTTTATCACTAATATTAATACACCATAATGAAGAAAGCACATTGGCTACACAATAGAAACAGAAACTTCTTAAAATGACTTGAAAGTCTATATGATATTTAATCGTTTTAACATGTACAAACACTGCATTGTAACAGTCAGCAATGTATAAGGAAGGACAAAAGAAATACTGAGAATGTAAGGCCAATCAGAAAAACAGCTATGTTGTCTACAACAACAGCAATACTTCCATAGAACTTAGATTTTCATATTTGTCGACATTTGTCGACACCTGATTAAAAACATAAGTTTTAAATTTAGTTAAAATAGGAAAGGCCTATGAGAATAAATGCCACTTTTCATACCTGTCCCAAGTTAGTATATAATATACAAGAAGAGAAATAGGGTAATGTATACAAGAGTCATTTGTGAACATCTAAACAATGACAGCCATAAAATTAAAAACCAGTGACAGTGACACACCCTCTTGGTATTCAAATTAGTTGCTAAAGATAAGAAAAAAGAGGAACATTTGTCAATACATGTGAATGCTGCTTGGGATAGTATTCCACTCGCTTGCCATCTGGTGTGTAAAAATCACAAGCATCACACCATGAGTAATTAATAAAATGCACATTGCAAACCCCCAAAATAATAGTTTCCAACAGTGAAGAATGAAGCTGGAGTAGTGAAGCAACCAGGTTCCCTTTTTCCAATCCAGCATTCCAGCAGCAGTGTAAACTGAAATGAATGGTTATGCTCATTGAGTTGGTAAGGAAAAGAACATTATGAACCAGAAGATTTCATCCTTTCCTATTTTCATTCGCTCATTTATTTTATGAAATTACATGACATCAGTTTTTTCCTCCCCCAGCTAAAAATAGGGTAGCGTCTATGCTGGCTATGATTCCTCTAATAAATAAAGGTTGTCAGGATAGTATCTAATAGTTGCATTGGCAGGTAAATAAAATCTAAGTGTTCACCCAGATGGAACCACACTTCCATTATTATTATTTTTTTTTTTTTACCTCCGATGAGCCACAAACATGTCTGACTCAGTGTGAATTCAAAGATTTCCAATTTTGAAGCATACTTGAACCACCTCTTTCACATCAGGCTTGGAATCTTACTGTACTGTACGGCATTGTTGACTGAATTTAAAATTAAGGTTATGTTTTTAATTTTTATTTATTTCAGTCAACTATTTAAATGGCACTCTTTATGGCAACAGCCTTTCCAGACTACAGTGGCTATCTCAGTAAATGCTGCAGCTCAAGAGTGCCTTTATACCACATCTGCAATATGCATGAGTTTGCTGTAATAACCAGCTGGTTATCATGGCAGATAATAATTGGACATCTCTACTGAAAAAAATTGATGGTCAGTTATTCATATAGATATAACTGAGGAATAGGACCCTATGGGGATGTTTCTAACCTTGCCCCAAATTCATTATTTCTTTTCTTTAGTTTTTGTTGACCGGGTAAGTGCACTAGACAAATCCTGCCTATTTTCAGACATGACCCAGGGGAAGGGGATGCAGATGAATGCCACCTGACCTTGAACCAGATTAAGCTGTTGGTGGTATTTTTTTAGTGAATGAGGGAAATTTGGCCAGGACAACAGGAAATTCCCTCTCTTTTGAGAAGTGCCATGGGATCTTTAACATCCACTTGAACTACCACCAATCCAGGCAGATGGGACTTCGGTTTAACGTCTCATCTGAAAGACGGCACCTCAGAGTGCAGCACCCTCTCATGCTGCACTACAGTGTCAGTACTGGGATATTAACCAAAGTGCCAGATGTGGTAACTGAACCCAGAGCCCTCTGATCTCCCAGCCTCAGAGGTGAGTGTGCTACCTACTGAGCCACTGACACTCTGTGATTCAGCTAGGTTATACAGGAATGTTATATATGAAAAAGAGCACTATATAAAAATGAATGCCATCTAGTGTGAGTCATTGAAAAATGAAGGTGTTCTTCAACGTTTGGAAAGAGTAGCATCAGAGTGACTTGCAGAGGGGATCACTGAGATTGCAATGCAAGAAATCAAAGGATTACTAAATCTAATAGTTGGAACTGCTGCCTTCAGTGCTTGATTCCCAGTTAGAGCTGCAATGTGTCTGCCCTCGTGGTGTGTGAACAGGTATAACAAGCAGACTGAGACCAAAGAATATAGCACAAACTCAGTTGAGGGTAAGCTACCTAGCAGGCTATGCAATGGATTTGAAATTAACTTTCCAAACTGTAAAGAATGTGTGCAGTTTCAATTCTGATATGGTTTCCTGTCTTGGGGCACAGCACTAAGAGGCAACTGCAACAACAATGCTACAGCAGTTACCACCACAAGTCTTTCCCTTTCTGCCATGAGAGAAGATGGCTGTGGTGGAGGGAAAACCAGACATTGACAGCAGTGCCATGATTTAAAGTTTATTGGGAGTTCATCAACTGGAAGTGCAGTGTACGCATTACATTAAATATAAATATATTCTTTATCTTTGGTAATTACAACACATTTTCTGTGTGCTTCTAAAAATTAATAACTGCATTAGAAGAAATTGTGTGTCTCTGCTCAAAGGGTTAAATGAAAAAAAAGGAAATAACAGCATTTTCATTTTTCCAAAAGAGATTTAGTTCATAGTCACTGAAATTCATTTTATAAAAGAGCGTTCATCAGGGGCATGATCAGCCTGCAGCTGCTAAATAAATTTGTGAGAGGACATCCTACGGATAATGCTTCAAACCTAATTATTTTAATTTTATTTTGTCAAATTGGCTGCATTAGTGCCTTTCATTCATGTTGTGGGTAGAATGCCGCTATTCAGACTGTGGAAACAAATTTATTTAACTAGTCAGCAGTTATGCCAGCTCTTTTGTTACCAAAGTATTTTTAAAATGGAGAATAACTGACCTCTTGATCTGCCCCTTCCCCATCACTATGGATGTAGATGCAATCTTAAACCAAACAGTCAAGCTCTGTATTGTGATTTGGTTTATGCCTCAAGCCTAAAAGCAATGTCTTTTCATGTGTGTATGTGGGGTGGTTGAAGCTGTTTGGAGGCACAAGGTGAAAGAGATGTATGTCTGTCAGTAAATACAAGCTTGAGATTACATGGCTGTATTTAAAGGGGAACAACCAGCACTAAGAACCCATCATTCAGCTGTGGAGCTGGTTCCAGTTTGCACTTTGTGTGCAAACATTTTTTTTTACTTACTGTTTACTTAGGTATAGTCGACTGTATCAGGCTTATTCTGTTGTTTCCCATGCTGACATTGACTGTAACCAAAAATCTCAGGATCCCCTGCAATGGATGTCACAGATGGACTGCAACAGTGGGAGATAGGAATGCCTGCAGCACATATTAGAATTTTTTAAGCTCCAAACTTTTATTTGCTGGTCTGGCTGTCTTCCCAGGGCAAAGTATAGTCACAGAAGACTGTACACTTAGCCCAGGGAGAACAGTGAGACTAGCAAATGTCTAATCTGAGCTTATAAAAGCTGCAAACTATTGAATATCTTACTGCTAGTGCTGCATCCCAGCTCTGGCATAAGCTGCAAAGGATTCTGGGATTTCTGTTTCTTTTTGCACACAAAGTGCAAACTATGACCAGCCCCCCAATTGAGTATGGACTCTTAGCAATGACTGTTTCCCTTTAAGTTGTAAGACATAAGGGCCTTTGTTATGCTGAGCTATTGCCATGCCTTGGATACATTGTAATGGCAGTAGTAGATTTTATTTATTTGGGGCACCCTTTCCCGAAGGCTAAGGGTGCGCTTACAATGGCATTACAAATACATAAATAACAGGACAGAAACAGATAAAGAAAACACACACACACACACACACACATATATATATATATATATATATATATATATATATATAGATATATATAGATATAGATATAGATATAAAACCCCTCATAATTAAAACAACTGTGGTGCACAAGGAGCAGTCAAGTGCCATTAACCAACTGAGCGGTGATGTTAATGGAATTAATGAATATAGGAATGCTTGAGTTCTTAAGGGGAAAGTAGCTAAAATGGAACAACAGACCTGAAGTTTGGTAAATGAAATATTATTGAAACAAAAATAATGATATTAGACTAACAGTTACAACAGCATAGGCAAAATTAAAAAGGCATGCCTTAGCTGTACCAGACCAGCACCACAAAGCCTCATGTGCTTGGAATGGCTAGTTGTTAGGCATGGGCAGTGAATCCCAGCCGTTGCAACTAAACAGAAAAGACCAGCATTCAGATAGAGGAAAAGGTAACAGTAAGACTGCTCACAAACTTTGTCTAGATGCCAATGTGTGAGAAGGATGGCAGCAGACACCTGGTTTACAGCAAAGTTCAGTGTGTTCCTTACTTTTGTTGGGGTTTTGAGCAGTGTGTTAAAAGGAGAAATGCTGTAAATACTGAGGATCTGTTTGTGATGGGCGAGGAAAGGTAGAGGAAGGGAGTTTCACGGTCACAAGTCAGTGCCATTGCAGGGTCAGGAGGTCATGTAGCCACAGCCAGCCAGTAAGGCAACTGTAGTTTACAAGGGAGCAAAGTAAAAGTTCTACAGTTCTCTCAATCCCTCTTTGTCCAGTTGCCATCATGTGGGAAGGAGTCCAGCGGACACCTGGTCTACAGAAAACTTAAGTGTGCTTGCTTTTCCTTGTTGGATTTTGAGCACGGGGTTAAAGGAAAAGTGCTGTAATTACTGAGGATCCGTTTGTGAAAGGAAACAGGGAGGATGGACGACGCTGCCAGAGTGCCATTGGAGGGTTGGGAGGTCAAGTGGCTACAGCCAGCAAGTAAGACAGCGTAGTTCACAAGGAAAAAAATAAAAGCTTTTATATTCCACCCAATCCCTCTTTGTGCAGATACTGTCATGTGAGAAGGAGGGCAGCAGACACCTGGTCTACAGCAAAGTTAAGTGTCCTGCTTTCTTTTGTTGGATTTTTGAACAGGGGTTTACATAAAAGGAGAAAGGCTGTATGTATTAAGGATCTGTCTGGGAAAGGTAACATGGAGGAGGAAAGATGTTGCTAGAGGGTGGGTAAAGGGAGGAAGTTCAGCAGCCGCAAGTTGGTGCCATTGAAGGATTGGGAGGTCATGTAGATACAGCTAGCCAGTAAGGCAGCTGTAGTTCCTGTATAATACCCAGACATCTAAGAGACCTCTTGTGTGAGTGACCCTGAAGCATGAGTGTCACAAAGCAGGAGTATGGTGTTTGAGGGCATCTGGAAGTGACTGTATGGAATCAGCAAGGAAGACCACAGGCTGCAGGCCATGCTGCTCAGCAGAGGTCAGGCAAGGTGAGGAGGGGAAGGGTGACAAGTTAGCACAGAAAAGGGGCTTTTTGGATTGTGAAAGGAAGACAAGAGGTACTCCCTATCAGGGGTAAGCCTATAAAGAAATATATGGGATAATTTACATGTAGTTGTAAAGGCTGCTAAAGTAATTACATCAGGAGTAGGCTCAAAGCACAGGGGGAACAAAGGAATTTATGTAACTCTCCTTCTTAGGGTAAACAATATTTCCTATAGACCGTAAACAGACAAGGTAAATTGATGGGTTGCAACTAGTCCTTATCTAGGGTCAACTAAAATAGTAATCTGAAGGGTTACAGCTTTGTGGCCATTCCCTATCTAGGGTCAACTTACAAAGGAGTAAACAGACAATCAATTCTGAGGGATTGCAGCTAGGCCTTACCTAGTGTTAGCTGACAGAGTAAACTGTGGGTTGTAAAATTTGAAGCCAACCCACATCATGGGTTAACTTATAAAAGGAGTTGCAGGTAGTCCCTATCTGGGGATTGCTAACAAAGTACACTTTGGGTGTTACAGCTTTGCAGCTAACCCCCATCCAGGGTCAACTTACAAAAGAACTAGTCTAGTCCCCTGTCTAGGGTCAGCTGACAAAGTATTCTGAGGAATTGCAGCTGTGCAGCCAACCCTTATCTAGGGTCAACTCACAAGATTGATTCAAGGGGGGTGTCTCTTGACCCTATATGAGGTAGGCCATGTAGGTGTGGCATGAAGGGATTGTTAGAGGTTAGGAGATTGATAACCAAAATTGTGCAGGTAGTGAACAGATCTGGAAACAGGTAACATGTGGGGAAGATGGTGCAAGTTCAGGCAGCAGATAAGTAGGAGTAGGGTGATGTGTTGTAGAAGATATGTGGTGGTCATATTCCTGGAGATGCTGTGGGAGGTGGGTGGTTGTCACTTCTGTAAAAACTTGAATTACCTCATGGCAGAGGTGAGGCAGCTCAGATTGGGGAAGTGGGTGAAGACTAGGTTTGCGGCATAAAGCACCTAACTTTACCTGAGCTATTTTCTTCTAGGGTTTGCGTGAAAGGACAGAGCAAGGAGCAACATTAACAAAGCAAGGAAAAACATCAAGGCTTTTTTTTTGGCTAAGCAGAGTTACTGTTGTGTTACTATTTTGTTTTGTGCTTATATGCTGTGCTTACAGGTTTTATTACTGTTTTGTGCTTACAGGTTGTACAGTTTACTGCTTTTTTTTTTTATTGTAATTGTTTTTGCAGGGTATATTTTCTTTTAAATTATTGGGCATGTTGTCTTGCTGAAAGGAAAGAAAACACTGACTGGGTGGTGGGTCAGAGCTATAGCTAATTATTCCTGGAGGATACAGGCTTGGTCCCACCCACCCTGCTCCTCATCCCACCACCCCAAGCACATAATTTCCTTTATACCAGAGGGTCTGACATCACTTCCTCAAAAGGGCAAAGGACATACATCTGTCATAACCTTAATAGCTCAGCACACTGCATAGGGGGTAGACCCATGCACACGCTCACACACACTAACAAAAAGAAAAAAATCTAAACAGGAAGGGAGAAACATACATGAGGAGTGGTGCAATGCACTGGCAGTTTGGTGGCATTTTTTTGTGCGATGTTCTGGAGGCTGCGATGCTGACCTATTTTCAGGCACCTCTGTGGTCTGAGGGAGGAGATTGCCTGTCTCCAGGCTGACCTGGCAAGGATTCAGGAAATGTCCTCCCCACCCAGGGACCACCAGAGCCACTGCTGCTGCCTCAGAAGTTGCAGAGAAAAGGAGTGGTTGGACAACATGGGCTCAAGGAGGGTGAGGATGGTGGATCAGAGGTGCATCCTCCAGCTGTACCTCTCCACAGTTCATATGCCAGCTGGCAGAGCCTGGTTCTCCTATGGAGGCACCTGCAGTGGAGACCAAGGAGGATGCTGGGAACCTCTGCAAAGGAGACCCAGAGGAGGGTGGCATGAGACCCAACTGGGAAAACAATTCCTGGTGGGGGACTCAATCATTAGAGGGGTAGAACTGGGTTGGGTGGGTGTAGGGGAGAGGAAGGTAAGGTGCCTGCCTGGCACCATGGCTGGGAGGGACATGAAGTGAATCCTCAGGATCATGGGAGCACTGGCACAGAAGAGGAAGATGGATGTCATTGTCTACCTAGGCACATATAACCTAATTGGGAATGGGATCAGAGTAGTGCAGGAGGAGTTTGTAGAGTTGGGGAGGGGCCTTAGACAAGTAGCAGGCACAGTAACTTTCTTGGAGGTGCTGCTTATCTAAGGCATGGGTGAGGCTAGGGTACTCTGCACCATGGGATTAAATAAATGGTTGGAAACCGGTGTGGAGCTCAGGGTTTTGGCTTCATTGGGGACTGGGGGTCCACCTGGAGGGATGCAGGCCTATACTGGTGTGATGGGCTGCATCTGTTTGGGAGAAGAACTAGACTCTTAGGTGAAAGGTTTAAATGCTTCTTGGCAAGCATTTAAACTAGCCAAGGGGGGAGGCACTGAAAGGAAGCATGGAAATCCCAGCCCCCTCCTAGAAAACAGGATAGTTAGTGAGATAAACACTAATGTAGAGAAGTCAATAGGGAGCAGGACAGGGGTCAATGGAGAAAAGGGCAAAGATAGAAAGGACAAGAAAGGGTCTAAAAGTGGTAAGGCTATCAAAAAATGGAGGGCAGTGAGTACAAATGCACATAGTCTAGGTAACAAGCTCCCTGAACTAGTGACCTTAATGGAAGAGGGACACCTAGCTATTGTGGCAGTCACAGGAATATGGTACACATAGAACCATGACTGGCACATCAACATACCAGGGTACACAATCTACAGGAAGGACAGGGAGAGTAAAAGAGGAGGAGGAGGAGCTCTCTACATAAGGGAAGGGATCAAAGCAATGGAAGCAAAGGGTAAACAGGGAGGAGAGGAGGCACTGTGGATCACCCTAGAGACAGGAAATGGCACCACAACCCATACAGGGGTTGAATACAGACCTCCATCTCAGGGAAAGGAAATGGACAAGGAAATGATAGAAAGCATCCTAAGAATGGCACAAAAGGGGAAGAGATTGTTGATGGGGTACCTGAATATTCCAGATGTTAATTGGAGCACCTTTGCTGCAGCCACATCCAAGAGCAGGGTATTTCTCGATGCCCTACAGGGGCCATGGCTCAGACAGCTAGTGTTGGAACCCACTTAGGAGGAAGCACCCTTAGACCTGGTACTCTCAAATGGGGACAGAGAGAGGATCTCGGATTTAGAACTGGGTAGTCATCTGGGAACAAGTGACAACCAAACAGTGTGGTTCATGATAAACACAACCATAGAGTCAAGTCACACAAAGGTTAAGGTATTGGACTTTAGGAGGGCTGACTTTGGCAAAGGGGTGGAGTGTCTCAGAAAAGCACTAGCAAACAGGCAAGAAGGTGGGGTGGAGGAACATTGGGGAACAATCAAAGCTGCCATCACCGAGGAAACAAGCCTTTTTGTGAATCAAAAAAACAAAACAAAATAAAGAGAAATAAAAACACTATGATTCTCAAAAGAGGTGGCGGGGAAGGTTAGGAAGAAAAAGATACCATTCAGGAAGTATAAGGAAACACAGGAGCAGGACATAGAACTGCATCAGTTAAAGCAGAAGGAAGCGGGGAAGGCAGAATAGCAAAGACCCAAACCAAGGAAAAGATAGTCAACTCAGTTAAGAAGGGGGATAAAACCTTTTATACAGTGGCATCCCCCAGGATGAAACCCAATTCTGCAGAATTTTGCAGCACTCTGCAGAATGCTGCAGCAGACCTATTGAATAAAGCAATATAATTTCAATGGTAATTAGTCTCTATTGTCATTCAGGAAAATGTGACATTGCCAGGACGAAGTGAATGCCACAGCTTCCTGCATGACAAAGGGACTAATTTCCATAGAAATTACACTGCTTTAATCAGTAGGCCTGCTCCTCCATACTCAGAGTGCTTTTAAAAGTGGGTTTCATCCTGGGGATGCCACTTAGACATAAGGGAATGAAGAAAGACCAGGGAGGGATAGTGAGGCTTAATAAAGGGAGGGGTGGGCAGTGGGTGACAGTGACAAAGAGATACTGAATGAATACTTCTGCTCAGTATTCACAAAAGAAGAGGAGGAGGTACCTAAACCAAATAATAGAAGAACACTGGATAGAGGGTCAATACCAGTCTATTCAAAGAAGAAACGGTTCTGAAAGAACTCCTAAAACTGAAGGTGAACAAAGCAATGGGTCTGACAGGGTTCACCCCAGAATTCTAGAAAACTAGGGGAACTTTTGGCACCACTCACTACCCTTTTAACAAATCATGGGAGGATGGTGTGCACCTGAGGACTGTAGGAGGGTGGAGGTGATTCCCTTCACAAAAGTGGGAGCAAGGCAGAGGTAGGAACTACAGACCTGTTAGTTTGACCTCAGTGGTAGGAAAATGATGGAATCACTTCTGAAAGAAAGAATTGTTAGTACCTAGAGGCCAGGGGCTGGGACCAAGGCATCATTGATTCACAGGGAAGGTCATGTCAGAGGAATCTAATAGATTTCCTTGACTGGGTGACCAAAGTAGTAGACCAGGAAGGGGGTGTGGACGTGGTCTACCTAGACTTTCTAGCAAGGCATTTGACACAGTCCCACACAAAAGATTAATAAACAAGTTAACCAGCCTGGGAGTGGGTCCCAGGGTGGTAACCTGGGTAAAAAATTGTCTGGACAACAGGATGCAGAGGGTAATAGTAAACAGAGTCCACTCCAAAAAAAGGGGGGTTACTAGTGGGGTAACACAGGGTTCAGTACTGGGACAGGCCCTCTTTAATATCTTTACAGGTGACATTGCAGAGGGACTGGAAGGAAAAGTATATCTGTTTGCAGATGCCACCAAGATCTGCAACAGGGTTGATACACAAGTGTGGGGAGGTAGGTGGAAAGGATGAGAAGGGACTCTGGCAAGGTTGGAGAAATGGTCAAAAGTATGGCAGCTTAGACTCAGTGCAAAGTAATGTACCTGGGAAACAAAACCCAAGGGAAGGGTACACAATGGGGAGAGAGGTATTAATGACAACAAAATGGAAAGGGACCTGTGGGTAGTCATATAAGATGATACTAAGGTAGGCAACCAATGCAAGAAGGCAGAAAGGAGGGCTGGGGATACTGGGATGCATAGAAAGATGCATCACTAATAGAAAACGAGGCTGTTATCCCTCTGTACAGACAGTTGGTGAGACCCATCTGAGTACTGTGTGCAGTTCTGGAACCCCATCTCTGCAAGGACATAGACAGAATTGAGGCAGTCCAGAGGAAGGCAACTAAAATGGTGCAGGGTCTGCACCAGAGCCACAGGAAGAGAGACTAAAAGAACTTAATATGTATACCTTCGAGGAAAGGAGGGAGAGGGGGAACATGATAGAAACTTTCAAGTACCTCAAGGGAATCAACAAAGTCCAAGAGGGTAGCATCTTTCAGAAAAAGAGATGTGCAGAACAAAGGGCACAATTTGAAGATAGAGGGGGGACAACTCAGGGGCAATGTGAGGAAGTATTTTTTCATGGAAAGGGTGGTGGGCACATGGAACAGTCTTCCTGAGGAGGTCATGGGATCAAAAACAGTGGGGGAATTCAAGAATGCATGGGACAGACATAAGGCAATTCTAGTAGAAGGCAGGAGGAAGTAGGCTGTTAGTAAAACTAGTATCTGCAGCTTATCCAATAGCTAGGGAAATAAGCAGATTGGGTGGGCCAAGGGGTCCTTATCTGCCATTAAAGTATATGTTTCTATGTTTCTATAGGAAGGTTTGTGAGGAACTGAGGGACTAGGATGGTGTTAGCATGAGAATGACAGGCAGGGACAGCCCAGGTGAAAGAGATATGCAGGTTAGTGAGGGTTGAGGAAAGGATGAGCCAGATTTGGTAGGCACCCCTGCCTCAGAGAGGGAGTGGTCCCAGAGTGGAGGGATGGAAAGTGGTGGGTGGCAGAGGTTAGGTCATGACAGGTGGGACTGGAATGAGAGCATCTAGAGGGGTTCCATTGAGGAGTAGATTCCTCCCACTAAATCAGGTTGGAGAGGGGTAAAGGAGAAGGGAATATGGGTCAGATACAAGTTAAGTGGACCAGGGGGGTTTGGCAGGTGGAGGTGGGGGAGGTTGCACATCAGTCGTGGGGGAAGAGGATGATGGTCCAGGTAGAGTGGAACAGGTGCAGGGAAAGGGTGGCCAAAGGGATGGCAGTTGGAGGGGAGAGAGATGCAGGAACATTGGTTGGTACAGTAAGGCAGGTCAGAGCAGAGGGAGGGAAGGCAAGAAGGGGAGCTGAGGGGGTCATTTAGAAAGGGGGTGAGGATAAGGGGAAGGAGAAGAGCAGCCAGGGGATTAGAGAGGCAGGCGAGGGCTTGAGGTCAGTTATTGAGGTGGGGCATGGGAAGGGCTGGAGGCAAGGGTTATAATCCTGGGGACTCAATAGATAAGGAATTCACTTGGAGGAAGGGGGACACACATGGGGTAGGAAGGGATCTGTATGCTGGGGATGATGGCGAGAGGGTGGGCCCAAGTTGCTCAGATAGTTCAGGGGGTTGGGGAACCTCAGCGATTATGCATCTAGGAATGAATGACCTAGCTGGTGAGGAGGGTGGAGGTAGTAGATGATAATAATAATAATAAACTTTATTATATTGCACCTTTCAACTACCAAGGCACATTCCAAAAGATTAAATACAAAGTATATAAACAATAATAAAAACTGTTAAAAACAAATACAAAACATTAATCAAAGACACCATGGGCTGGTTATTCAAACCTACTGCGCTATTTTGTGGTGCAGGCCATAGCTGAACAAAATAGTTGTGCGGGGGTGTGGCGGGCGATATTCAAAGGAGTTGCTATTGAGCAGCTCTTTGAATATCACCCAGCCACAATCACTAATGCGTAGTGCAGTGGAACTTGGCATACCGTAAGTGATCAGAGGGAGCATTCTGGTGCTGGTGGCACAAGTACCATTGCACCATCATGGAATTTCCGATATTCAAAGGTGACATGTAAATGGAGTACATAATTAATACAAGGCACAGAGGCCATTTGCATCAGTTATAGCCCCATTTACTGCATGTCTCATGTGGGTATGTCGATCCCGAGGACTTTCACCTGGCCCTGCCAGAGCAGCAGCCATCGGGGACCGATGCCCCTGCAACCCGATCGCGGCAAAAGTGTAAAATCCCCATCCCCAACTGGCCCGATCGTGGCAATGCATAAAATCCCTCTGGCCCGATCGAGGGCAAAGCAATAAACCCCCACCAGCCCAATCGCGGGCAGCAAAGTGTCCCCAGAATATATCCTGTGGTCCAGGATTTAAGCCCGTCACGGTCAATGTTTAAACTCTTACTTAAAATATACTTGGTTCAGTGACTACTGTTTCATTGTGGGTTTCATGTGGCACTTTCACATATCCCTGGTGATCTGTGTCTCATTATCTCACCACTCATTTGCCTCACCACCCTCCCTCCCAGCAGTTGGGCGGTGGTAGCATCTGGCCCGCCATTGCCATCGCTCACCAACCGATCGCCGAGTAGGCGCTGCACACTTCCGTCAGAGCAAGAGCCAATGGATATGCAGTTCCATATTGTACAGCAGCAGTCCAGATATGTGAACGAATGAATACATTCATATATCTGACTGCCTTTGTACGCATGGGCTGCAAGCCCATTGGCTTGCCTGCACCAATGGCGCAGGCCTCACCGGCAGTCAGTCGGGGGGCGGTGAGGCGCAGGCGGTGGATGTGCCGCCCGCGCTGCCGGGGGAGTGGGGCGGTGAGGCTTATGGGTGGGTGGGTGGGGACACTAGATCACCAGGGATATGGTCTTGGGGTGTGTGTAAACACATTATGCAGCCCGCGATCGGGCTTAGCGTCCACTGGACACCAGGGATATGTTCTGGGGACACTTGCTGCCCGCCATCAGGCTGGTGGGGGTTTATTTAAGCTTTGTCGCGATCGGGCCAGTCCGGGGCTGGGGGATTTTTACACTTTTGCCCATGATCGGGCTGCAGGGGGTACAGGGAGTAGGTTGAGGGCCAGCCACAGGTGACAGCTGCTGTGTTGCACCCTGCAATGCGACAGCTCACCTGTGGGTGGCCTCGACTTACTCCTTTTTTGGCTCAAAGTTGTGCAAAGCAGGTTGGGGTTGCACCTGCACAACTCTGCACAGCCTGCTGAATATCAGGCTGTGCAGTTTATGCATGGTTCCTCCCCCTCCAGTTCAGCATGCATTAATTTGCATTGCGCTGTTGCTCAGCTTGCCTTGGGGGGCGCAACTGCCTCCTGCTGAATATGGCAGAATGGCACAATTTCAGACTTGCGCAGGCACAACCCTATTGCGCATGGCGCAACCCTTTTGAATATCCAGCCCCATATGCCTTATTCCATAAAAGGATTTAAGAGCCTGTTTAAAGCTCTCCACGGTTGTACACTCCCTTATCCGACGTGGTAGAGAATTCCAAAGGGTTGGTGCCACAAATATAAAAGCCCAGGCACCAGCTGATTTCAATGTAACCTAGGAATCTCTAGCAACCCCTCGTCAGCTGAGCAGAGCAACCTCATAGGGAGGTAAGGAGTTAGAGATCTTTCAGGTAGTCAGGGCCCAGATCATGTAGGGCTTTAAAGTCAGTAATCCGACTTTGAAGGTGATCTGCCATTGAACTGGTAGCCAGTGCAGATCCCACAGATGTTCAGGGAAGTGGGAGGATCTATAAGGGGTAACCAGATCAGTAGCATTCTCTGAGGTTTTGCCAGTACAGAGAACCAGTATGGTCAAGAAGAAAAGGATAAAGGAGTTTAATGGCTAGCTGCAGGAATGGTGCAAGGAGGAAGGTTAAAGCTGCTTTGGTGGCTGGGGGTAAACCTGGATCAACAAATCCCTCTATGCACTGGATAGGCTGTACCTCAGTAGAGGGAGTTTAAGGACCCTCAGGGATAAGGGGGGGGACATATCTGAGAACCCTAATTTAAATTGATGGAGAGGACAGAATGGGTCCGCAGGTTCTGAGTCTCTTGGAGAGGAGGTCAGCAGGCCTTCTCCCCAATCCAGGCAGGGAGAACTGGAAGTAAGATCTGGAATGGGAGTAACAGGGGGATAGAGGGCCAGGAGAAAAAGCAGACAGAGTGGAGTATGAGGGAGGACAAATAGACCAGGAGGAGTAGAGAGGCTCAGATTCCAGGTGGAGAGTGGTGTCCCTGAATGCAAGATGTCTCACAAACAAGATGGATGACCTGCCAGCATTGGTGGCAGAGAGGAGTGTGGATCTTGCAGCAGTCATTGAGACAAGGGCTACCCCTAACCATAACTGGCACCTCTTGATCCCTGGGTACAAACTATACAGAAGGGAGAGGGGGTAGGAAAAGGGGGGGAGGGTAGCAGTTTATATAAGGGAATGTATATAACATGCACAAGGGAAGAGTCAGAAGAGGAGAAGGCAGAGGTGAAGTGGGTGCAGTTACTATCCAATAGAGGGAAGAAGGTGAGACTGGAGGTGGTTTACAGACTGCCCAAACAAGAGGAGGAAAGGGACAAGGAACTGGGTTCGATGGTAAGGATGGCTGCAATAAAGGGGGTGGTGGTACCTATGGAGAACTTTAACCCGCCTAAGGTGGGTTAGAAGACCCCAGCCATGACCTGTGCCAGCAGTCAAGTAATCCTGGATATGGTGCTGAGTGGATTCCAGATCCAAGGTGTTGCAGTCACCAGCAGGTTAGGGGCAATCCTTTATCTAGCATTGTAAAATGGATATAAAAAAATACAGAAACCTGATTGTCTGAGGAGCTTGAAACCCAGTGTTGATATCCCAGCACAACTGCATTGGAAGAAGATCCAGCAATGTTTTCAAATTAAAATCAATACTACCACATGTCCCTGACTGCCATCACAAATGTGGCTGTCCCTTTACTCACTGAAAATCTTTAACTGGGCCCCAAAAATAAAACTGCCTCAAATTTAAAAACATAATAATTTAATGTTATTTTCCCTCATACTCCTCTTCTTACACACACACATGCACACACACAACTTAAAAAATGAAGTACTACAGTACTTTCACTTTCAATTTATGGTGTTTCTTTGCTGACCATGAAAAATCCCACTCCTGTCCTCACCTGTTACTGGTGAAATCTGTGCTGTTTAACCTGCTACAGATAAAACAAAAGGCATAGGGAGAGGCATCACCAGTAGAAAACAGGAAGTTGTTGGCACTCTGTACAGACAGTTGGTAAGACTACATCTGGAGTACTGTGTACAGTTCTGGAAAACCCATCTTCGCAAAGACATAGACAGGGTGGAGACTGTCCAGGGGAGGGCAACCAAAATTATGCAGGGTCTGCATCAGAAGACATATAAAGAAAGACTAAAGGAACTAAAGATGTATAGCATCGAGGAAAGGAGGGAGAGGGGGGACATGATAGAAACTTTCAAATACCTCAAGGGAATCAACAAAGTCCAAGAGGGTAGCATCTTTCAGAAAAAGAGATGTGCAAAAACAAGGGGGCACAATTTGAAGATAGAGGGGGACAGCTCAGAGGTAATGTGAGGAAGTATTTCTTCACATAGAGGGTTGTGGATACATGGAACAGACTTTCTGAGGAGGTCGTAGAGTCAAAAACAGTGGGGTAATTCAAGAATGCATGGTACAGACATAAGGCAATTCTAGTGGGGTACTAGGAGGAAGTAGGCTGTTGGTTAACTAGGATCTGCAGCTTATCCGTTAGGTAGTGAAATGGGCAGCCTATGTGGGCCAAGCAGTCCTTATCTGCTGTCAAATTCTATGTTTCTATGTTTCCGGTTCCATCTGAGGCCTTCTGTTGTATGATAGTGGGGTGAACATTCTCCCAGTAGAACTGAGCAGAGATGTGAATTCTTGTATTCTATAAATAGTAAACATTCCATCTCTTGAATTCAAACCCAAAACAAGTACTTTAAATTGCCTCCTTGGATACTTTGCACTTTAATATCTTTGCAAATGTTGAACAGATTTGCATGAATCTTTGCATGCATGGTCTTGGGGGTAGATCTCTTGACTTGCAAGTTTCGGTTTGGTCATGATGTGCCCTTCCGAGACCTGGATAGTGAAAAAGTTAAAAATTGCCATTTGTGCTGTTCTTTTATCATTGTCTAGCTCCCAGATGGTTTGGAATTTTGGTCTTAAATTTTCAGGGTTGAATGGGCTTGGCCACAGATGTTCCTTTTACTGATTTGGTGAAAAAGTATTAATCAGCTCCAACAGGGAACAAACAGTCAACCTGTTGAGTAAGGAGTGTAACCTCAGCCAAAGGTACACAACCCACTCTGTTTGAGCTACAGCTGTGCATCTATCTTCTGCCAGACTGCAAGCACAAGAAATTATGACAGTAACGGAGGAAAAGATCAGATGCTAACTTGAGAAGCTATTATTGCCTCTGCTCGAAGACTGGAAAAGTGGAGCGGAATCCTGGCACACAGTACAAAAGAAAATGAGCAGATGGAATCTTCAAGCAAGAATCAAGAAATGGAGTCCACAAGTAAGAAACAGAAGCCAGACCCTGAAAATTAGTTCACTGACAATGAGCATGAAACACCATCAAGAGAAAATACAGTGTTGGAAACATGCCTTTCAAACTCATAACCCAGTATTCCATGGTAAGGTGCAATTCATTAATTTCAACAGTTAACCTAAAATGTTCCACACTGTGGAGAGTTTTTTCTGTTGTTATTTTGATTACCCCAAAAATTAGTGTATCACATGGTTCTAAGCAATTTTATTATTTTGACCATCACAAACAGGGTAGTTAGGGACTGTTTTTTCTCTGTTTTTAAGAAATTCTCTAGTCTTTATTTAAATAAATGTTAAAAATTCCATAAGTACAAACTACTTGTTTGTGTCATTTTTCTAATCAGAACCCATTTAGTTATGATTAGAAAACACCATTTGGTGTTGATTGTTCTATGATAACCACACACCTGGGTGTGGAAGGACACTTGGCCTCCGGCCTTTTTCCTTTCAAAGCACCTAGGTGTGCAGTTATTACAGAACAACCAACACCCTGTTGTGCCTTATTACTTACTTGACAAATGGGAACAACATCTAGGACATCCAGCTTGAGAAGCCTTGGGTAGAAGTGATCACCATACAGTGTGGTTCAGGTTAGACATGGGCAGGGAGAAGGTACCCACAAAGACCAAAGTCCTGGATTTCCACAATGTGGACCTCAGAAGGATGGGGAGCTGTTAATGGGGGCACCTGGAGTGTATTAGCAAAGAGATGGGTGTGGACCAAAAGTGGCCCATCATTAAGGAAGGAATAGCATCAGTCACAAAGGAGTGTAATAGGCTTAAGGGGTAAAAATCTGGGGCCAAAGAACCAAGCTATTTAGTCACAAAGTTGCCCAGGTAGACAGTAATATGAGGACCACTTATAGAAAGTTCAGAGGGTCCTAGAGGGAGGTTGACAAGGAATATGAGTATAGGAAGGCTAGTAAGGCAGGAAAAGTAGTCCAGCAGGCTAAAGTACAGAAATAATTGCAACTAGCTGAAGAGATTAAAAATGGAGAAATGCCCTTTTTAGGTATAGTAGTGAGAAAATGGATAAAAAGGATGGAATAGTAAGGCTCAGGAAGGAGAAGGGTAAGGGGTTGGTGGAAGGGAATGGGGAAAAGGCAGAGGTACTAAATGAGTATTTCTGTTTGGTCTTCACAGGGGAGAAGGATGGGAGGAGAATTGGAGAGTGAGGCATGGATGGTATAATGGAGGAGGATGGGGTGAGAAATGATTGTTACCCTGGGGACAAATCCACAGGCCCTGATGGCCTTCATCCAGGAGTGCTGAGGAAGTGGCAGAAAAACTTGTGGACCACCTGGCTGACTTGTTAAATTGTTCTATTGAGTCTGAGGTGGTATCCAGGGACTGGAGAATGGCACATGTAATGCTGCTCCATAAGAGTGGATCCAGATATGTTATACCCCCCCGAGAGTGACACCAATACAGTGACCTACATCGCTACAGACAAAATCAACAGTTCCTTGGCAGATCGCTGTATTGTGCCCCAGAGACAGGGAACACTGTCTCTGGTCCTCACCCCTCCCGAATCAACTCAGACTAGAAAATGAACCAGGGGTCCATCAAGATTTATGTTGGCTGATATAAATTCTGTTGCTGTGATGCTGGTCAATGAAATTGTTGTCAAACTGGCATCGTAGAACCCTCAGATATGACTCTGGTAACTACTGACCAGTCAGCCTAACCTCAGTTGTGTGCAAGCTAATGGAAGCCATATTTAAAGGAACACCATTAGCTTTTGGGCTGATGGTTTTTAATCCTTTTAAATGGTACCTGTAGCCATCTATTATTCCCACATGCCTTATATTGGCACATTTAACTCCCAGATTTCCCTCGGTATTCATGTTAGTATTTTTACAGTTTTGAGTTTGGTAGTCGACTGCCGATGCTCAACCATGTGCATATTGTTTAACATGGTACTGGCACTGGAGTGCTTGTAAATTCATGCATAAATGAGTTCAGCAAATTTTATGCTGCAATCTCAAGGTGTTTTATGTTTCTAGACAGCTTAAAACTTCAGCAGACCATGTTTTTGATGTTGCAGGCCAGTCCTTGCTCAGAGCTTTGAGGGGAGCCCCTTCCGTGGAGGCCTTTAAATGGGGCTTGAGAACTTTTTTATTCCAGCAGGTGTTTGGGATGAACACATAACAACTTTGCACCCTTATAATATATTTTGTTTATTAATTTAGGGATTGTATTTATTTATATGTTTTATCTTTATATTGTTTTATTTGGTTGTATATATTGATTGTGGTTTTATCATACTGCTCTATGTTATTGTAATGATGCCTGATCCTCTTGGGTGAGGCGCTATAAATAAATAAAGACTACTACTTCTACCCCTTGGAGCCTCAGTGGGAGGCAAAGCACTGGGCTGTTTTGCTTGCTCAGTGAATCTGCTGTCAAAGAGTGTACCTTTAAAGCGACCTAGTTGATTTAAAATGGCTGTTGTGGACATTTCTTTCTTTCTGTGAGTGCAACTGACTTCAGATGTGACAAGGCAAAGTTGCAGAAAAGGTGGAAGAGGGGATCCAGTATGGCAAAGGTGGACTTGGGAGTGGTGATGTAGACAATGTCACCATTGTCGGAGATAGGAAAGATCACCTTTATGACTAGCTGTCTGTGGGCAGGGAGAGTGAAACTAGCTTTGTATCTTTTACAGCACATCCAGTTTGAGGTGAAGATTGTGGTGGACTGTATCAATGTGTGCTGAGAAGTTGAGGTGCTGGTCCAGACAGACCCCAAGGTACTTAAAGGAGGGGACATCCCCAAGCCAGTACCATCAAGGGTGTGGAAGGGGGGGGATGGGAGAGAGTCTAGTAAGCCTATGCTGGGAGCCAAAGTTCATGGAGAAAATTTTCTGGTGTATAGACAGAAGGTTTGAATGCATCCAGTGCTGAACAATGTCAAAATCCTGTTGGCGATGGACTGCAAGGTCAGCAACAGAGGAAATAGCACAGTGTCAGCTGCATACATTGAGCAGTGACTAGGGGGGTGCAAGAGATGCGGTTACAGTAGCACTCACACACTCAGGGAGCCCACTGCCTCCCTGCTCAGCATATAGAAAATGTTTATTGTCACAAGCTTGCAGTTTTGTTTTGGTACATAGTTTAGCCATTTAAAACTGGAGTTGACAGTAGTGGAGTCTGTGCTGCAGATTCCAACTCCACTTTTTTTTTGGGGGTAGTACAAAACGAAGAAGCAGAAGGGCCAATTTCTCAAAATGTCTGATCTTGATGCTGTGTCCCCAGGAGGAGCAGGGACAAATTACATTGTTCAGTTCCTTAATGATGGTGCCAGCAAAACTGAAGGGGAGCAGCATGGACAAACTACGGATGGCAGGGCTGATACCAAAGAACGACACTAAAAATTGGTGGTGAGATAGGGCCCCACAAAATATTTTATAGGGGGTCCCTTACAGTCATTAGCACAGCCCTGCATACATGTGGATGATGCAGAGGAACAGACAGAGGGCAGGTCATGTAGGAATAGTTAGAAGAGCATGGTGCCCAGGAGAGATCTTTGGGAGATGTCCGAGCACATAGAGAGTGGAGGAAAAACTATGTTTACAATATAAACAGCTTGTGACCTGCCCTCCAGGTAGGAGTGGAACCAGCTAAAGGAGGAGACAGAAAACTTTGCTGCCTTAAGCTTGTCCAGGAGAAGGGGGTGTACTACAGTGTCAAAGGCTTTGGCCTAGTTGGCAAAGATGGTGGAAGTACTTTGGCCCTGGTCCGTGCCTTACAGGATGGAGTCAGTGAGCCAAGGAGAGAGGTAGATGTGGAGGGGGACTTCCTGAAACCAAACTGGAAAAGTGTGAAAAAGAAGGAGGAGTTGAGTAATGGGGTGAGTTGTGAAAGGACAAGATGCTTCTGGAGCTTGGCCAGTGCTGGGAAATGGGCAAAAGTTTCCAGGAGAGAAAGGGGATCACATCATTATGAGAGGGGGAGGAGAGTAGCCAGCTTTCAGGCATCAGAGATAGAGGTGGAGGTAAAGGAGAGGTTAAAGAGCAGGGAAATAGGGGTGGCTATAGCTGATACAGAGAGGAAGCTTGGGGTCAAGGCCATCTGGGCTCATACCCTTGTGGGGTTAAGGGCTAGAAGGGACTTAAGAGAGGATGAGGGCATGGTAGGAGGCAAGAAGAATAACTGTAGGGAAGAGAGGAAGGGTGAGTGGGCAGAGGGGGAGAAGAGATAAGGAGCAGGTGGTGAAGAAGGAGCTGAAACAAGTAGCAGTGTCAGCACAGTCAGTGATGTGGGAGTTGCCAATCTTGGGGACAGGGTGAGGAGTGGGTTGGGGGAGAAGAGGGAGGATAACTTCTAGAACCTGGATGGATGACTAAGGTTGTTCTGGAGGTGGACGCAAGTAACAAGATTTTGCCAGCCTGGTGGCTTTGGAATGTGCATTGCAAATGGTCAAATAATTTAATAGGGTGGCAGGGGAACTGGAGGTCTTGTAGAAACACTAGACCAGATCACAAGCTAGAAGGCAGGCCATCAGCTCAGCAAAAATTCAGGGATGGTGAGAACCTTGGACCTTGGTTTTCCTTAGGGCGTAGTGGTAGTCTCAGACAAAAAACAAGAAAAGTGTCTCCACTCACTGCCACTCCCAGTCTAAACATACATAGACAGCAAAAAAAAGATGGGCACCATCACTCAAGGTAAGTACCAGAACCTCTTTAATACTGTAAAAATTACAAACTCACAGTCAGCGATACAAAACAAAGGGAAGCAGCAACACAACTGAACCACGACTGGTTTCACTCATTCGCACCTCTTCAGGGCCTGAAGAGACACGAATGCCTGAAACCAGTTGGGGTTCAGTTTGGGTGTGTTGCTGCTTCCCTTTGTTTTGTAACGCTGACAATGAGTTTGTATTTTTTACAGTATTAAAGAGGTTCCGCTATTTACCTCAGGTGATGATGACGGGTAGTCCCAGACCACCATAAATTTGTTATTGAAGGAGTCGAGGACTGAGTTGATAACTGTGGCTGTAGAGATGCTGAATCTGTCAGTAGCCAGCTGGTCTGTGTGGAGAGAGGATTTATCCAGCGACCTGAAGGACTGAAGGAGGATGATTTAGTGTGTGTGTGTTGAGGGGGCTTTGAGCCAGTGGATCTTGAGCACACAGTAGACCATGTGATGTTCACTGAGTATATCTGGGAGGATACCTGCATCTATAATATGGTGACGTTGAGAGGAGAGTACCCTGCCCAGAAGATTGTGGTTTGATGATCTATGATTAAGATGGGTGGGGTCTGAAATTAGTTGGGATAGCATGAAGCATTTAACATTCTGGCTGTTTTTGCACAGATGGGGAAATCATTTAGTTTAAAAATCCACAAGTATCAGCAGCTCACCAGAGGAGTGGGAGCAGATGAAGGAGAGGAACCAGTGACCAAAGCAGGGATAGACCAGAGCAGCAGTACACTCCTGCAATGAAAGTGGCACCATGTGGGGAAGGAGCGTTGGAGAGGAACATCACTTAGGCAGCAGAGGAAGGGACAGCATAGGCAAAACTGAATGCTAGAGGAGAAGTAGACTGCAACACCTCCCTCTGTCTTGGGGCAAACTTAAGCAGCTGTGGAGTAACCAGGTATGGACAATGCAGGGTCTTGGACCTGTGGGAGAGCCATGACTCAAGATAAGGAGATCATCAGGCTGGAGGTGGACCATGAGGTGCTGCAGGAGATCTAGCTTTGGAAGAAGGCTATGATGTTAAGATGGGTAACCAGCAGTTCTTTTGGAAGCTGCATTAGTGAGGTGGAGGCAGGACCAGGATTGAGCTCTATCCCTGCCACTTGGGTAGCAAGACTACAAGAAGCTTAATGGAGCCACGGTGCTGTAGAGGAGGTGGGAGTGGCAAGGGAGGTGTGGGGGATGGGATGCTGAGAGGGTTTAAGTGAAGCCAAGAGCAGGTAATAGACTGCACCCTGGGCACCAGAGGCAGTGGAAAGAGGGAGGGATGGAGGAGCTGAGAGAGTAGAGAGGAAGGAGAGCAAAGTGGATGGAGAAAGGGATGAGAGTTAGATGAGGAAGGGGAGAGCAGCTGGGATGAGGGGAACATAGTAGATTAATCTAACAGTGTGGGGAACACCAGTGGGCAAAGAGGTGCACTGGTCTGACCAGAGAGGAGTTGAAGGGGAACAGAGGCCTGACCTAGAAGAAACGCTTGCAGCTTCATCTGAACTAGGGAGAAAGACTGGCTAACCCAGTTTTGGTGGGGGGGGGGCACCCGGATAGGAAGAAAGGGGAGAAAGAGCTGTAGATCAAGTAGGGTCTGCAGTGAGAATGCAGGTAGGGAAAAATGGTCAGACTAGGTGGGCTAGCTGCCATGGTCTTAAATCGAATTTTATGTTGGATACAGGCTTCATGAAAATAGGATGGACATCAAAATAACAATTTTAGGAGGGAAGCGTGCTTCTGCTTCACCCAGATAGCGTGGGAGCCTAAATAAACAACTTAGCAGGGATGTGAGCCATACCCAGATAGGGCACAAGTCTAAAGAATAATTTAGGGGGGATGCTGGCTTCACCTAGATAGGGAAGAAGACTAAATTGCACAAATGGTTGGGGGGCTAACCACTATAAGGGTAGGTCCAGAGTAGCCAGTAATCATAACAGGTAGAAGTTGAACAAGAGTAATATTCCTTACAAGCAGTATATTGTGGACAGTTAAACTCTGGCTATTAGCAGTGATAAACTAGCAGTTACAGTTCCTGATGAAGTAGAAGCAAGAGTTACAAAGTATAGTGTGCCCTACCAAGAAGAATAAAGTGAGCAAAGTAGGCCCCTCATGCAATGCGAAATTGGGGGTTAGGGTCAGGGTTTGTGTGTAAAAAAGACGTGTCAGGTTCAGTGGTGTGTCAGGGGGTCAGAAATATGTTGTCTGCTATGGAAATAATAAACCTTGATATCCTAGTGCATAGTGGTAGTGCACAGGAAAGTGTCAAAACACAACAGTATATGGATCTATTTATGTATGTATTTATTTATTTGTTTTATTTATTGAAATGTTTCACCAGGAAGGCTCACTGAACAAATATATTGCCTGGGATCTTGGTGCCACTGGGGTAGGGGGTAATTGGAAGAAAAATTAGACATACAGTTTAACATTTATCATATCCACAAAATTAATCATCCAATTACATTTGTAACAAGACATACAGTTCAAAAATATCATAAATAATCATACAGTTGCATTTGTAACATAACATACACTAAATATGTCATACCTGTGGAATATGCGTTTAATTACAAGTGGTATGTCTGAGGAACATAGTACAGAAATTTAAAGTTGCCTTGGGCTAACTCCTGCAGGAATGGATCATGGTTAAGAGGCAGATTATTTAGCAATTATTGAATAAATGAGGTCCAGTGGGGGGACATCAAGGAGGGTAGAGGAGTAGACAGGGGAAACAATCTGGGGGAAGGAGAGGATAAAGATGGGAGGAACATTACCAGAGAAAAGTGAGCAAAAAAAATAAAAATAAAAATAATCAGTTGTGAAGGGCAAGTTAACACAGTGCTAGTGCAATCTGGGAGCACCTCAGACCGAACAAAAAGTGAAAATTATTAGCTTAAGTGAACAAACTCCTTTGATGTTGTGCGAGGAGGATAGAGAGGGGCAGAAAGGAGGTGGGGGTAAGGGATTGGGAAGGAAGGATGAGTCATACCAAGAACTGGCCCCTTCAGAGTGCGGAGATTCTGCCAGTGGCAGAATAAGGTGAGGACTTAGAATAAGGGGTTGGAGTAGGCAAGAACAAGTTGGGTAGAGAAGATAGAGGAGAGGTAAGGAAGGAGAAGGAGGGGAGGGAGAAACTTCCCAAGACTAGGCCTCTTCAGGATGCTGAGAAACCTGCCAGAGAGCACAGTCAACAAGGATGAATTAGGTAGAGAGGATGGAGGGGAAGGGGAGGAAAGAAGAGTCATTTCCAATGCTGGACCCTCCAGCATACTGAAAACCCTGCCAGGGGGCAGAACTAGGTGAGGAAAGTTGGGAAGAGAGAAAAGAAAGGATGAAGGGAAAGGAGGGAAGAGGAGGAAAGAAGAAGCTTACCAAGGCTAAGCCATTCCAGGATGCTGAGAACCCTGCCAGAGCGCAGAATCAGGTGACTACTAGTTAGGCAGAAAGGATATAGGTGGAGGGGAGGAAGGAAGAGTAATTGCTCATTACTGGGCCCCTCTAGGATGCAGAGAACCTGCCAGGGATAGAATTAGGAGAGGACAAGTTGGGCAGAGGGAATACGGGGATAGAATAGGAAAGGAAAAAAAGAAGGAGGGAGGGAAGAAATCTACCTGAAAGTAGACATCACCAGGGTGCCAAGAATCCTGGCAGAGGGCAGATTTAGGCAAGAACAGGTTGGGTAGAAAGGAGGGGGGAAGGATGGGAGGAGGAGGCTTGCCTAGTGCTAGACCCCTCCTGGATGCTAAAAACGCTGCCAGGGGCAGAACTAGGTGGGGCCAAGCTGGGAAGAGAGAAAGAAAGGATGAAGGAAAGGAGGAAGAGAGGGAAAGAAGAAGTTGCCTAAGGCTAAGCCATTCCAGGATGCTGAGAACCCTGCCAGGAGTGCAGAATCAGGTGAAGACTAGTTGGGTAGAAAGGATATAATGGAGGGGAGGAAGGAAGAGTAATTGCCCATTGCTGGGCCCTCCATGATGCAGAGAACCTCGCTGGGGATAGAATTAGGCAGGGACAAGTTGGGCAGAAGGAATTTAGGGATAGGAAGAGGAAAGGAAAAAGGAGGGAGGGAAGAAAACTTACCTGAAAGTAGACATCGCCAGGGTGCTAAGAATCCTGACAGAGGGCAGATTTAGGCAAGGACCAGTTGGGTAGAAAGGAGAGGGGGAAGGGAGGTGAAAGAGGAGGAGGCTTGCTCAGTGCTAGACCCTCCAGGATGCTGAGAACCCTGCCAGAGGTCAAAACTACAAGAGCAAGTTGGTAATGGAAAAAAAAAGTTAGGGGTAGCAGTGAGGGGGTAAGTGGTGAAGGGAGAGGAGAGTATGCTGAAAAGCAGGCTCAGGGGAGAGGAAGGTTTAATAAGGGATGTGAGTCATGGAGAGGAGTAGAGGCATAGGAGGACAGTTAAGGAAGGTTAAAGCAGGAGCAGTTAGATGAGAGCAAGTTATGTAAAGCAGAGGCAAGGGAGTAAGAGGAAGAGGAGGAGGAGTGCCATATTTTGGGGGAGTTCCAGATTTGTGGGAAACAATTGGTAAAGCCTGACTGACTGATGAGAGTGGTTTGATGGGGAGCAACAAAGTGTGGAGGCAGAGGATCTGTGGGAGTGGGGGTTGAAAGAGAGTGAGCATGAGAGGCAGGAGGGAAGTTCTCCAACCAAAATTTGAAGTGAGTTTGGCACAATGAGTGAGGTGCCTATTGACAAGTGGAGGAAGGGACAGGGTGTAGTAGAGGTCATAATGAAAACTGCGTGATTGAGCATCAAGGGCAAATTGACAGAAGGAGATAAAGTGAGTGTCCAATCTGGTTAGAAGGATTCGGGAGCAGCACCATAGACTACATCACAGTAGTAAAAATGGGAGGATCATTTCTGACTAGCTCATGCTGCGCCATAGGAGAGATGCAATTATGGTTTCTGAATAAGGCACCAAGCTTGAGGTGCAGGTTTTCAGGATGGTGTCAAGTGGCCAGAGAAGCTGAGGAGTTGGTCCAACCAAACCCCAAGGTATCTAAATGAGGAGGTGTCCTAGGATTGACCCATCAAGGGTATAGAAAGACGGTAAAGGGTGGAGCTTAGAGACTCTATGTATAGTGCCAAAGGTCATGGAGACAGTCTTTGGCATTTAAGAATAGTTGATGTGCGGCAAACCATAGCTGAACCTGGTGGAAGTTATGTTGAAGGATGACTGCTACATTGGCAGGGCATTTGTCACAGGAGAACAGGACAGTGTCATTGGCATACATATGGATAGAGGAAGAGAGGGAGCATACTGAGGGCAGGTCATTTAGGAAGATGGAGAAGAGAATGGATCCAAGCATCAAGCCGTGTGGGACTCCTGTGGAAATGGGGGGGGATTGTATCCTGGATCTTGACTGACTGTGTTCTGCCCAAGAGGTAAGCTCTAAACCAATTTTGGGCAGAAACAGAAAACCCAGCAGCTGTAAGGTAGTCAAGAAGTAGGGCATGGGAGACTGTGTCAAAAGCCTTAGCGAGCTTGACAAAGATGGCAGAGGTAAAGAGGCCATTATCCATTCCAGTGAGGATGGAGTCAGTGAGCCTGAACAGGGAGGTGGTAGTGGAGTGGTTCTTCCAAAAACTAGATTGGAATGGGGTGAAAAAGGAAGAGTCATCGAGTAAGGAGGTTAGTTGGGAGAGGAGAAGGTGTTCTTGAAGTTTAGCAAGGGCAGGGAGGAAAGAGATTCAGTGAAACTTTGTGGGGGAGGAGGGGTCACCACATTTAACAACAGACCTGTCTCTAATTGGCAGAATAGTGCAGCTAGAGGAATCTATAGCATAGTTCTCAAACAGCATAAAATAGGTGAGACAATGGGTGAGATTTGTAAATATTCAGGTCTGTTTTTCAGATGTGAGTGTGGAATTCCACCTGAGGAGTTAAACCCTAAAAGCTGGTTTAACTCCTGGGGCAGAATTCCGCAGTTGTGTCCGACAAACAGATGCGAGTCCCACAGTTGCTGCAGAAATTGCCATAAACTGCAGAACTGTCAGATACGCCATATGTCTGTGATCATTAGAGCAGATATCCAGATGCACCTGTGTGGATGCAGCATGCCTTCTGAAATTCGGACACAAGTGCTGTGTCCATCCATTTCAAAATCTTGCCTAATATGTTTCTGGTAGATATTAGGTGGGTATGCTATTTTTCGATCAGCCAGTCACATTTAAATAGTGTCATCTTTAAGAAAGGATTGATTTGCAATTGAATCTGAGAACAGGATATCAAAGTGCAAATTTCACCACAACCTCTGGCCTACCATGTAACCTTAAGCATGCCACTTGACCTCCTTGTTCATTGACCTCCCAGCTGTCAAACTGGATCAAAGCAGGGCCCACTGAAAATTGGATGTTGCATCTCAGTATGGGTACATTTGATAAACAAATTGTATAAAAACAACTCACTGTTTACCTCCTGTACAATGCTATGAGGCAGTGTGAGTGTGTGTGTGTGTGTGTGTGTGTGTGTGTGTGTGTAAAGACATGTGTGTGTGTGTGTGTGGTGTGCATAAAATGCCTTACAATCAGAGCCTAGTTATGGAAGATGCTTTCATGTGTGAGGCTTATGCTCTGTCAAATACCACATTGGAGGGTTTGCATTGTACTCAGCAGGAGGAGGAATATGGAAGAGCTCCAGTTCAGTAGAACAGTCTCTCCTACTAGCCAGGCTCAGGGAGCTTCTCATTTGGCTTACCTTGCAGATCTCTTGCCTGAAGATCACAGCCATGAGTTCAAGTCCTGTTGTGCACTTACTATTCATTTATGTGAGTCTCTGTACAGTATCAACAATATGTGCATAAAACATTGCAGGCACAGGTAGAAAGATGTGTCTACCTCCCTGTGACTCTGCTAATAAAATTAGACTACTGAAGGAGCTCTGACATTGGTATCACAGCATCTAACCAGTCTGAAAAGTTAAAATAAATACTGATCTTTCTCTAAAGCATCTCTCTTCCACACAAGGAGATGGAACCATTTTTTCAAATGTTTTAATAAAAGCATACAGACAGCTGCCACCACAGTATGCCTTTATAACTGATGTGGTTGTTTCTTGCAAATCAAGATATCCTTTCTCCAAGGGACAAGTATCTCATTTAAATTATGGAAATATGGACTGTTACCCAAGATGGTAAATACACATTTAACTGCTTACAAAACACATTACTTTATTGGAGAGATCTGCAAAATCATGGGATTACTATTATAGATTGAGTGCTCTTGATCAACCAGAGCGCTGTTTGACCCTGCATGCAGACATTCTGTATAGTGACTAACACTTTGTTCCCACAAAATGGTCATGTTCACAGAGGGATTTTTAAAATGTTTAAGATATTATTGATCACTCTGATCTATATACAGAAACATGGGCGACCTACATAATAAGTCAAAAAAGGCTGTGGTTCCATCAAGGAGTGAAATGGAAATTATAGACCATGAGAGTGAAGCTCAGAGGTCTCTATAATGTCATTTCACCCTGACATGGAAGCATCAGTCTTGCTGAGTATTGTTGCTCATAGATTATTTTATATAAAAATATCGGAGGTGCTGTATTGGTCCTTATAAGAACAGATCCAGAAACAAATGATTTGATACCTTTATTAGACCAACATGGATGTTACAGAAAGAACAAAGTGCTCTAGCTTTCGAACCTACCTGGTCCTTCTTCAGAAGCTTTATGGCAGTTATTTTGAAAATCCCATACTATTAACACCAGATTATGTTGAAAAAAACAGAAATAATTCTCATTGGTTTAACATATACATTTAAAACACAACAGAAGATTATGTCAGAGAAGCTAATTAACACCAGTCTGCTTTTAACTGAGGAGCCTCCGAAGGGCAAAGGTTATCAAGAATTCTCAATAACCAGAGAATTCTTCTCACATACATTTTAAAATGTCTCAGTATACTAAGAAAGCATTCTAGTGATAAAAAAACCTTGGGCCAGCATTCTCTAATACATGTAAGATGAGGTTACAATTTACATTCCATGTGTCCTGGTGTATTAAAGAACAGATAATGAGAGACAAAATCCTGAAATTAGGTATAAGTGCAAGTTGAAAAAGAGCCCCAAAGTAAACATACATATATATACATGATGCATGATAGTATCACTTGTAAGTGTATGGCAATTAAAAATACTTGTCAAGGACCCCAAAAAATGAGACCATGAGCCTAAGTGCAGATTTCAACACAGAGTCAGTGTATAACAAAATGCACAGGAATCAGTCTAAGGAATCTAAATGAAAACTTCCAAGGAACCAATGAGAATTATTTCTGTTTTTTCAACATAATCTGGTGTTAATAGTATGGGATTTTCAAAATAACTGCCATAAAGCTTCTGAAGAAGGACCGGGTAGGTTCGAAAGCTAGAGCACTTTGTTCTTTTCTGTAACATCCATATTGGTCTAAGAAAAGGTATCAAATCATTTGTTTCCGGATCTGTTCTTAAAAGGACCAGTACGGCACCTACAACATTTTTTGCATCATGGAAGATACCGAATTCACTGCAGGATATGGCAGTTGCATAACATTAAGAAGAAACTAGCACAGCTAGACAGTGACATCTACTTTTATCCCAGTGCAAAGGAATAACAGTATCCCTACAGGTCTAGCTATTTGGAATCACTGAGAAACACAGCTAATTGTACATGTGCTGAACAACTTTGTCGTAGGACCTCTGAGAAACTGAGAAATCACAGAATTTACAACTCATATGCCAAGAAAGCATTTTGAAGAAACAGTTTAACAAAATAGCTACCACATTCGGAGAGGATGTCTGGTGAGCCTATTCCAGACATCTTGCATGAGATAGACATGAACTACCAAAGAACCTTAAAAAGCAATGCTCATTAAAAACAGGAAGTTAGATGCCCTTCAACTTACCATACTTCCTAACAACTATGAAGAACAGAACAGAGTAACTGAACAACTAAGCCACACAGATGGGCACCTTTCAGTTGTTAATTTGTCCACCCACACACTAACTACTGGGGAATTAAAAGTACTTTCTATGGCCTCAATTTCTGCCCAACTAAACCACTGGACAGAATACAGTTTTGTGGTGAAATGGAGGAATACTTCCCAGATTGAGACTCAGGGAATCTTTTCATGGTAGAGAAGAAATCACAGACAGTGAAGAAATCACAAACAGTAAAAATATTATGGATAAGAAAAAGAAACCATATGAGTTTACCCCATCAAGTGGCCGTAACAAAAAACTGGACAAATACATTCATTGCTTTTGCCAGAGAGTTACTGGCGAGATTCTTAATAGGCAGAAACAGGCCCTTTACAACCTCTCTCCATTGGAACAGAGGGCTATACAAACATTAAAACTGAACCATAACATTGTCATAAAAAAAGCTGATAAAGGCTCTGCAGTGGTGATACTGAATCGGGAAGATTACATTAAGGAAGCCAACAGGCAGCTAAGTGACCTTACTTACTACAAAGTACTGGGAAGTGACCCAACTACAGAATATAAAAGAGAACTACAGGAGTTAATTGAAACATTTCCAAACCATGTCCAAGACAAACTAAAGGCCCTCATCCCCAGTGAACCTAAGCCAGGGACATTCTACATGCTTCCTAAAACACATAAGCCTGGAAATCCTGGTAGACCCATAGTCTCTGGTAATGGTACCCTGACAGAGGGGATATCAGGGTTTGTAGAAGCTATTTTCAAACCGCTGGTTATACAAAGGGATAGTTACATCAAGGACACTACTCACTTCTTGCATAAACTTTCTGGTTTGAAGGACTTACTACCTGATACCCTTTTAGCCACGATGGATGTAACCTCCCTCTACACTAATATTCCACACAAAGATGGCATTTCAGCCTGCCTCAAATACCTGCATGACAAAGAATTGGACCCCAACATTGACCCTGGAGTTGTGGGTAAACTCACTGAATTCATTCTGACACATAACAACTTTAGCTTCAATGGTAAACATTATGTTCAAACTATGGGAACAGCAATGGGAACCAGGAAGGCTCCACAGTGTGCTAATCTTCTTATGGCAAATTTGGAGGAGGATTTTCTAAGGCACTGTACTCATAAACCACTCTCTTATTTCTGTTACATTGATGATTTGTTTATAATTTGGACAGAGGGCACTGACACACTCAAAGATTTTCATCAGGAACTTAATAAGCTCCACCCAACTATAAAGCTTTCCCAGGAATATTCTGCCACCAGTGTACATTTTCTGGATACCACTGTCACTGTTAAGGATGAAACCCTACATACCTGTCTTTACAGGAAACCAACAGACAGACAGAGATACTTACACAAGAAAAGTGATCACCCGAGCCACACAAAGAAATCTGTCATATATAGTCAAGCACTTATCGGTATCACTGCCTCTGTTCAAATGAGGAAGACAGAGACACACATCTGGTGATGTTGAAAAACACCTTTATTGAGCAGGGACACTAGTCCAGGGAAATTGACAGAGCAGTGGAACGTGCAACACAGGTCTCCCAAGAGAACAACTACTGCAATATATGGAACGGATGACTACCAACAGAATACCTTTAGTAGTCACATACCATCCTGACCTTGAACTTTCATTGAGATTATTAAGGATCTCCATCCAATAATTAGTAAGGATGAAACCCTTAATTGTATTTTTCAAGAACTACCTCTACTATCTTTAAACAACCACCTAATTTAGCCAACCTGATTATTAGGAGTCAACTTGAACCAGAACAGAATACCATGACATCATATGGTACACGACCCTGTCATCAACGACATGTAAGACATGTAACCTCATTTCCACTTCAGACTGTGTGGTTACATCACAAAACAGACTATTCAGGATATAAGGAATTATACATGTACATCAAGTAATGTGGTCTATTTTATCCAATGCAAGAAATGTCCTCGCACAGGTTATGTGAGGGAGAAAAGCCAACAACTCCGCACTAGAATAAATTCACTCAGACATTCTATTAATCACAAGAAGACTGAGATACCAGTAGCCCAGCACTTCTCCCAGGATGGCCACTCAATCTCAGATATGTCTGTGATGGTCTTAAAAGGGCATTTCAACAGTACACAACAGAGACGGGGTTCTGAAATTAGACTTATTTTACTTCTCAATATGGTGGCGGATTGACTGAACATTGATGTTGGTTATATGACACATTATTCCACTTAAACTTACACAGACCTTCACTTTAAAAGACGGACATAAATAGTTTAGTTCTTCAGCGGGCCTTTGATTTTGTAAGTTTATGGTTATCTACATGTTGACTTCTCACCTTAACACTGTGGTGAGTGTGTGTGTGTGTGTGTGTGTGTGAGTGTACTGACGTATTATGTATGTATGTGTGTGTTTTGCATGTGTTGTGTTTTTCTGTGTTGTGGGTATGTGTGTGTGTGTGTGTTTTGTTTGTGTGTGCAGTGTGGTGTGGTATGTGTGGGTTGTGTTTGTTATATTTGTTGTGTGTTGTGGTTGTGTGGGTGTGTAGGGTGTGGGTGTGATATATGTACACATGTCTGTGTGGGGGGGAGCGTGGCATGGGACAATTGTTATGTGGCTAGGACACTGAGTTTTCACATATAGTGTACATTTACTTTCTTCTACTAGTTGTCAGTGGTTGGATTACACACCGTCACATTTTTAAATCTGCTCATATTAAGATGCATATCTCATTTACTTGGGGGTTCATAAAAGGTGTAATTCCTTTGAGTAACGATTAATATTGGTGTGAATGATGCTGTATTATGACTCTTGCACATACAGTATATCTCATTTCTACTAGCTACAGTATCTTTCCCAAGGAGAGAGAGAGAGAGAGAGAAAGAGAGAGACAGAGAAAAGGGAAAAAAAGGGGGAGGGGGGGTGACCGGGAGGATTTCATCCTTGGAAGTTTTCATTTAGATTCCTTAGACTGATTCTGTGCATTTTTGTTATATACTGACTCTGTGTTGAAATCTGCACTTATCAGGCTTATGGTCTCATTTTCTTGGGGGTCCTTGACAAGTATTTTTAATTGCCACTTACACTTACAAGTGATACTATCATGCATCATGTATATATATGTATGTTTACTTTGGGGCTCTTTTTCAACTTGCACTTATACCCAATTTCAGGATTTTGTCTCTCATTATCTGTTCTTTAATACACCAGGACACATGGAATGTAAATTGTAACCTCATCTTACATGTATTAGAGAGAATGCTAGCCCAAGGTTTTTTTATCACTGGAATGCTTTCTTAGCATACTGAGACATTTTAAAATTTATGTGAGAAGAACTCTCTGGTTGTTGAGAATTCTTGATAACCTTTGCCCTTCGGAGGCTCCTCAGTTAAAAGCAGACTGGTGTTAATTAGCTTCTCTGACATAATCTTCCATTGTGTTTTAAGTGTGTATGTTAAACCAATGAGAATTATTTCTGTTTTTTCAACATAATCTGATGTTAATAGTATAGGATTTTCAAAATAACTGCCATAAAGCTTCTGAAGAAGGACCAGGTAGGTTTGAAAGCTAGAGCACTTTGTTCTTTTCTGTAACATCCATGTTGGTCCAATAAAAGGTATCAAATAATTTGTTTCTGGATTATTTTATATAGTAAGGCAAGACACCACAATCTTTATTTATATAGCACCAATTCCCGCAGGCTGTGAGCACTGTCACTGTAGTACATAAATAAATTCTAAATAAAGACTGATTCAGACAACACTTTTAAAGTACAATTGAATAAAATTAAAGAATGCAAGGCACAAATAAATTAGTCTGCTAAAAACACCTGTTAGAACAGAAAGGCCTTTAGAGAAGCTTTAAAGGCCCCCACTGTGTTGGCGTTGGAATATGTACCAGTAATACATTCCACAAAACTGGAGCAGCAACTCCCAAATGCTCTGTTTCCTGAAGGTTTTAGCCAAGTAAGGTAGAAAACAAGCAGTCCTGCATTGGTGGAGCAGAGGGTGAACTGGGAGGTAGGGAACAAGGAGCTCTTTCAAGTAGTCTGGTCTCAAACCACGTAGGGCATTCTAAGTTAACAAGCAAGTCTTGAAAGGCGATACACCACAGCAAAGGCAGCCAGTGCAGCACACGAAGACCGGCATGATATGGTCACTCTGTGAGGAGTCCACTGTCAGTCAGGCTGCAGCATTCTGGATCAGCTGCAGGCATAGCATCAAACCTCCAGATAGCCCTAAGTAGAGAGCATTGCAAAAGTCCAACTATGGGGTGACAAAAGCATGGGCGATCATCACCAACTCTGCCTGAGCTAGATACAGCAAAATGCTAATGATGTTTTGAGGATAGTGAAAGTTAGATTGGACCACAGCCAATACCTGTTGCTCATTGCTAGTCTACAGTCCCAAATGATCTCCAGGTCATCCACCGCATCAGTAGCCATGAGGGATTGGCCACCCACTGAAGGGAGAGCCACACCTCCCACAGCAGCCAAACCCCAGCATCCTGGTTTGATCACCATGACCTCTGTCTTTTTTCTGGGTTGAGACATAACCAGCTGAAGGCCATCCAGTGATTTATTTCAGCCAAACATCGACTCAACATGGAACCTGCAAAATCCTCGCCGGAGAACAAAACATGTACAGCTGAATGTCATCCACATAGCAGAGAAACTCAACACTGTACCACCTACTGATCTCCCCCAGCAGCAGCATATACACAGAAAACAAAATGGGGAAGGGAATCAAGCCTTGAGGGACTTTATGAGATAATGTATTTTCCCCGTTATATAGGACTCAAACCAACTGAGAGCTGTACCATGGAGGCCCACATAGTTCCTCAGGTAATCCAGAAGCACCATATGGCTAACTGTATCAAATACTGCAGTATATGTTTATTTTAATTTATTTACCTTCTTTTTAACTCTATCTGGAACTCTGGTCAGATAAACAGAAACCAGCAAACAACAGGATAGGATTAAAACATTAAATGTGATTTATATAATAGGTACATGAGCTGGCAGTATTTTTACTAGCTCATGTTTTAACAAACAGTTCACGTGGGTGTTTTCAGTCTTGCTGATAATTTTCTTCCTGTTGAGGAATCTGCACTGTTTGTAAGCATAAAGAATCATAACTGACACCAGATTCTAGGTTGCTACAGGCAAAGCAAGGCAATTTTATTTATATTGTGCCCAATCCCAGGGACTATGGGTGCCTCACAATATAAAAACAGTGGGATACATCACTACTGTGGTACAACAGTATTTGTAACATGGGGAAGAGAAAGGGTTGTGCAGGATTGGTCCAACAGTATCAGGTGACCGTTGATTAATTCTCAAGTAATCCCTGATTGCCTGAGAATTAATCAATGGTAAAGTGCACCCACATTTCTGTTCCCCATGTTAGTTTCCTGTCCTAAAACAGTCTTAGCCTGCAATTCACAGTCAGTCAACAGATGACTGTCAAACAAGAATAGATGCTTAAGAGAAATTTCTTGTAGTTCCATCATAAGTAGTTTGGAAACATCTAAAGGAGTATGTAATGTTTTAGTTTTTTTTTTGTTTTACTTGGTCTATTGGCTCAGAAACACATCTACACAGTAATGTATGCCACATATGATTTTCCGCATTGCCTGATTTTCCAGATTGCCTCCATGGCTTTTATTAAATATTTAAAAAGACTGCTTTAACACTGGAACCTAAAAACAACAAAAGCACATACCTTGGGCCAATGTCTGTCAAACCAGAAAGTTTCAGGTTTCAAAGTCTCCTATTTTTCTCTTATCGGGTGGCAAATAAAGGCGTAACATTTAAAAAAACAGACTTTTGCATTTCTTTGCACCTCTGTAACTTTGCCTCTCCTGAACCGATCTACATGGAATTTACAGGATGAAGAGTTTCTAACATAGAGGCTGTGCTTTCTAAATTTCATGTAAATCAGTTGAAAGGGGACAGAGTTATTAATGTGCAATGCTGGATGTAAAAATCACAGCTAGAAAAGAAGTAAGCCTCAGTGTACTACCATCTGTAGGTTGGCAAGGGAATTCCAGCAACAACTTGAACCACTGATGGATGTGTGCACTGTCCACTAATAATGCCTGAGTTATGTGCACTGTTCACTAATAATGCCTGAGTCCTGTGCACTGTTCATTAATAATGCCTGAGTTCTGTGCCCTTTGAGGTAAGGATGCATTTCTGATGGATGTGTGCACTGTCCACTAATAATGACTGTGTTCTGTGTCCTAGGGCACTGGACAGGGGACATGCAGTGGATGTTCTCTACCTTGATTTCAGCAAGGCCTTTGACTTGGTCCCACACGGTAGGCTGACCCGCAAGTTGAAGAGTCTGGGAGCAGGGAGGAAACTGGTCAGATGAGTCGAGAACTGGCTGCAGGGTAGACAGCAGAAGGTAGTAGTGGGGGGGAGGCATCTGAACCCAGGGCAGTAACAAGTGGCATACCACAGGGCTCGGTGCTGGGACGGGTTCTGTTTAACATTTTCATAGCCGACACTGCAGTAGGGATTAAGAGCAAGATCATTCTCTTTCCAGATGACACAAAGATTTGTGCCGAGGTAGATGGGGGAGCAAAAGTACTTCAGGAGGATTTGGTAAAACTGCAGGAATGGTCTCACACTTGGCAGCTTGGTTTGAATGCCAAGAAGTGCAAAGTGATGCATTTAGGAGGCAAGAACCCAGGACACAATTACTGGCTGGAGGGTGTCCCGTTAACAAAATCCAAGGAGGAGAAGGATCTGGGAGTGCTGGTAACCAGGGAGATGAACCACTCTGCTCAGTGCAGGAAGGCAGCAGTGATGGCAAACAGGATGCTAGGGTGCATAGCAAGGGGGATTATTTCTAGGGGTGGGGAGGTCATCTTGCCCCTGTACAGGTCCCTGGTGAGACTGCACCTAGAGTATTGCATGCAGTTCTGGTGCCCCTACTTGAAAAGGGACATAAAACTACTGGAGGGGGTACAGTGCAGGGCAGCAAAAATGATCCTGGGGTTTGGGGACAGACCATATGAGGAGAGACTGAGAGAGCTCAATATGTATGTCCTGGAGGAAAGAAGGGAGAGAGAGAGGATATGATTGAGACCTTCAAGTACATGAAGGGTTTAAACAGAGTAAACACCAGTGTATGTTCAATCTGAAGGGCGGAAGGGAAACGAGGGGGCACTTTATGAAGTTGGAAGGGGGCAGTTTCAAGAGGGAACTGAGGAGGCACTATTTCACAGAAAGGGTGGTGGCAGGGTGGAATGCTCTGTCAGAGGAAGTTGTATTGCTGCAGAGTGTTGGGAGCTTCAACAGGGGGTGGGACAGATTCAAGGAGAGGGTACAAACCAGGACGGGGCACAAGATGGGGGGAGGGCATATGAGGGAGGGGAGAGCAGCTGCAGTCTAATGGACTGAAGCGCTGCACAATCGACCAGACTAGATAGACAAAATGGCCTGTATCTGCTGGCAATTTTGTACATTCATTATGTCCTCTCAGGTGAGGACTTACCGCTGATGCATTTGAGCACTGACCACTAATAATGCATGAATTCTGTGTCCTCTGAAACTCTGCCTCCCCTAAACCGATCTACATGGAATTTACAGGATCAAGAGTTCCTGACACAGAGGGTGTGCTTTCTAAATTTCATATAAATCAGTTGAAAAGGGAGCAACATTATTTATGTACAATGCTGGGTGTAAAATTCACAGATACAAAAGATGTAAGCCTCAGTGTACTACCAACTGTAGGTTGGCAAGGAAATTGCAGCAACAACTACCAGAGCTCTAATCTCCTCTGTATTTAAATATATATATTCCCATAATGCACAGCAGCCAAATCCCAAACAACAAAAATAGCAGAAAAACAGAGATGATTTCACAGTTTACAAAACAAAGTCAAAATGAGCACATATTCTGAAATGCTGATCACATCTGCATGTGGTCAGCAGTTGTTCACTGTTGCAGCCACAATATAAAAGTTAAAATGTAGTTACTCCAGTCAGGTGCAACCCCTTTCTCCTTCCCGTGGTAGGAACCTTAATATCTTCTAGGAATCTTTGTAATTTTGCACTTTAAAATTACTTTTATGCAAATGTAACATGAGGAAGAGAAACATAAAAGAGTGTTGAACCCTTTCTCTTCCCCATGTTACAAAAGGATTAACCCACTCCGAGCATGGGTCTCTCAGGGATTAATGTATGGCTGCATGGTTGGAACCACTTGGCAACACCAACCCCCCGCCAGCCACACATTAATCCCTGAGAGACCCACACTCTATCGTGGGTTAATCCTTACTTGACAGTGTTTGGATTTCCATGTACCACAGCACTAAATCATATTCTATATATGTAGAGAATAATGTATGAGCAACCAGACACAAGAAGGCTGTGTCTCGACTGCGATAAAATGACATCATAGACCCTGAGAGTGAAACTCGACAGGTCTCTATGATGTCATTTCCCCGATGAAACATCAGCCATACTGGCTAAGTAAAATCTAGGTATTTAGTTTTTGTTGACCGGGTAAGTGCACTAGACAAATCCTGCCTATTTTCAGGCACGACACGGGGGAGAGGAATACAGATGAATGCCAACTGACCTTGAACCAAATTAAGCTGTTGGTGGTATTTTTAGTGAATGAGGGAAATTTGGCCAGGACACTGGGGAAATTCCCTTACTTTTTTCGATAAGTGCCATGGGATCTTTAACATCCACCTGAACTACCACCAATTCAGGCAGATGGGACCTCGGTTTAACATCTCATCCGAAGACAACACCCTCTCATGCTGCACTACAGTGTCAGTGCTGGGATATTAACCCAACTGTCAGATGTGGGAACTGAACCCACAGCCCTCTGATCTCCCGGCCTCAGAGGTGAGTGTGCTGCCTACTGAGCCACTGACACTGATTTAAAGTTGTGCTTATCAGGTTATGTCCCCTGGAGATGCAGCATTTCATTTACAAGGGTGTGCAGGGGATGGTAATAGCAGCTACAGTAATAGTAGAGGTTTTGGTGGCCCAGTATATTCTTCAGGCAAAGAACATTGAATAAGTACATATAAAGTGCCTCAGGCTAGTAAAGTCTGACTAAGTACTGTACAGTACCTATACGCCACATAAAGAGTTAGTTACACAAAGCAACGCTTGTACAGTACATCAGCAGGATTATTTTCACTGTAAATGTCTCTGTGATGGGGCAGTCAGAGGAGAGAATGGTACAGTTTTAATATATTTTACATAGTAGACTAGCCAGAGAGACCATATTGTAAGTGAGAAATTAGATAGAGAATAATAGATAGGCAACTGTGTGTTATGGATTTATAATTAACGGTCTCCGTTTTTTGCCATAGACAAAACCGTGTGTTAAATACCGTAACACCTGAGTAGGTGTTACGGCATTCAGCTCCTTTCCATACCAACCTCGAGACAAAGTAAATAAACAGGAAGCTTCAACTGTCCCTGTTTCTGAAACAGTACTGACAGAAAAACACTTACTTCTCTGCATTACCTCCATCCCAAACACACTCTTGTGCTTCTAGGTTCACTGGTAAACTGAGGTAATGCAGAGAAGTAAGTGTTTTTCTCGTCAGTACTGTTTGCGGAAACAGGGACAGTTGGAAGCTCGCGCTCTGTTTATTTAAAAACGGAGCCCTTCAATTATATAAAATAAAATATGGGGAGAAGTGTGTCAAACTCGACTTAATATACACCCTCGTTGTTAGATGGCACTATAAACCGGCTTCTCCTCGGGTTTATGTGCCATCCAACAACTCGGTGTGTGTTAAATTCTCGTAATACACTTCTCCCATACACGTCATCCTATATTTTTTTTTTACTACTCAAGTGTGTGATGACTCCATAAACCTCGAGAGCGAAGCTCGAGAGGTTTATGAGGTCATCACACTGAGGGTGTGTTAAAAAAATCCATATACATGCAGTTGCTTATTTTTAATTTTTTATAATTACTGGTGCAGAGTTTGCTCTGTGTCTCAGTATATCTGCCATTTACAAACACACACACACACTCTCTGACAGACACTGTCTCTTACACTCACACAGACACTGTCTCTCTCACACACTCACACACACACACACACATACACACACTCTTTCCCTTTCCATACTCTGCTTTGACTTACTTTATTTTTTTTCTTTTAGGTGTCATCCATGGCTTGTGCTACGTAGGGTCTGTCGTGGATTTCAGTAGGAGTCGGCGCGTCTACCGATTCAGGGGCACGGCGGGATCAACCAGATATTCATTTTCAGTTTGAAAGGCAGGATCAACCAGATAAACATAAACAAATGTATAGAGAAATGGATGGAGAATTCAACAAAAGCGGCTCCTCAGTTAACGGAAAACCGAGCCGCCATTCTTTGAAATATTGCTGAACCCGCCCACAAGCAGAGTGCGAGCCAATAAAGTGGCTCAGTATGCTAGAGTGACAGACAATGGACGCTAGCGGTGGAAAAAAAGTGTAGTGAATGACGTAATAACTCGATTTCGGGTTGTTACGGCATTTTTACTGTGCCTGAAATCCAGTTATTAAAGGGAGTCACCAGTAATTATACTGTAGGTATATACTCTGAATGTGCTACCAAGTTGTAATTACTGGTTAGGATGTTTAATAACTGAGTTGCCACCACTTTCAAATGCCGTAATAATCTGCTGCCACTGTAATATCTGGCTGATCATTACCACAGCTGTCATTCAAATACATTTTGACAAAAATGCACTATTTCCTTGTGCTCGCCCAAGCCACACAATCAAACTGCCATTTTCTTCCTCGTGCACAACATAGGCATCTATTTTGAATAATAAAAAAGCTGTAAAGATACAGCTGCCACTAACTTTTGCAAGTACCGCATGAGAAAGACAATTTAGCAGTAAGTGGACCTACTTATCTTTTTGCTGCCTGTTTCTCTGTGTCAGTCATGGTACTTTTGTCGCCCAGCAATCACAAATCCAGCAATTTGGATTAAATTCTGTGCCTGTTGCTGCAGAACTTTGGTGACATTAGTTTTCTATTTCTGCAGAAGTTCTGTGGTGTAAGTTGGGGGCTTTGTTAGCAGCCAGTGGCCTTCCATGACACCCAAGTGGGGAAAAGAATTGGTTTCAGGCTGGGACCCAAAAACTAGAGCAGGTTGTCAGCTATCTCCTGAGGTCTTATGCATGCGGTATTAGAAAGTGAAAAAAAAACACCCCATTCATTTCAGCCCTGTCACCTCCCCTCCCTACTCCACACCTTGAGAGCTGCAAGGGTCATCAGATCTGAAGTGATAATGTTTTTATCAGCTCCCACACTGCACAGCATTTTTTATCCTTTTATTTTTTTTTATCCACACTTTATTCACCTTTCTTCTCCTGGCGGCTCCCATTTGCTCGACCCCCCAGCCCCATCACCCGTTTCCTCCAGGATCTTATGTTTGAGAGCCCTCCTGGTCACAGGATTGGCTGCCCAGCCACCAGTGCAAAACCTGCGGGGGGTCGATTAACATCCGCTGCCATGGAAGTATTTTCCTCTGTTTTCTCCCAATCCTTCCCATTGCTGGGCGCACGTGGAGGTGAACGCGACGCTGCGGAGTCCCACAGCACTCACCCTTCCATTGGTGCCCCTGCCCGTTCTGCCCTCATGTCTCTACCTGGGAGGAGTCATTTGGCGAGGGCTGCCAAGTATCCCTCCCCAGGAGAGGAGAGCTGGCCTCTGGACACTCAGTCCCTCTCCCTCCCTGCTGACCCCTGGTGACCCCTTCGCACTGCGAACATGGGTCGCTGACATGGCAGGAGGTAAGGCACAGATGCCTCAGCCCTCCATGCCTCTGGGCCAGCCCTTTATCCTTCTAGTTTCACTGCAAGACCAGAATGCCAATTTCTCACTCCAGTAGTGCTTTGTTTGGCTGCACACAAAATGCTTCTGGGACAAGAAGCTGGAATTGAGACCCAGTGGTGAAATTAGAAGTATGAGGAGCACAGCATGGGGCCTGGTTAAAAAAAATCACTGCTTCAAATAAGTTAACTCCTGGAGGCTCTCAGGCAGGGTAGGGAGGTGGTGGGGCTGAGCTGGGCAAGGGGACAGATTCATCTGTTTTGTTTTTTTCACAGTTCATATTGACTCTGTAGTGTAAACTGCAAAAAACTATTCCGCAGTTAATGTAAACTGTGGAATAATATTCTGAGTTTATGTTAACCATGGCATAATATTCCAAAGTTTATTTAAGCTATCTAAAAATATTCTGCTGTTTACATTGAGTCCTGCTGCACTCTCCATGGCCACAGAATTGCAGAAAAAGCTTGGCCTTGCCTATGGCATGTTGAAACAATTGATTTTTTTTTTCACTCACCCTCATCACAAACATGTTTCACACTTGTGGTTTATGTGGTACCACACACCTCAACCACAGTGAAAACATACTAACTCTTCTTCAAACCACAAGTACTGTATTACCATGGCAATAACAGTGTGGGCAAGCTTGTTTGCTTTGGAAACATTAGTGCATTACCAGATATGGAGATATGGAAATCTGATATGGATTGATGGCCATTTCAAAAACTGGGCAAATCTGCTAACCAAATACATGTAGTGTGGAAGTTCCATGCAGCCATAAATTGTAGCAGTGCAGTAGAGCTGCTGTAGAGAGAGTTGGCTGTAGGCATCTAATAGTAACATAAAGACATAGATGTTTACTGACAGAAAAGGACTCATGGCCCAACTAGTCTGCCTAGTTCATACTAGGTCCGTGTCAGCCTAGTACTGGTCAGGGCTGAAAGGGAAGAATCATCCCTTGGTTCTGCTTGGACTAACACCATGCCCTGTTAACCCCAGCCCCAACTCTCCTCATCATCACCAGTACCATGTGCCTTTCCTACACTCTTGAAACTTGCAACCATCTTAGTATTGGCCAGCTCCCAGATGGTTCCACTTGTCCACCACCTTCTCCATGAAGAAATAATTCCTCACATTCCTCCTAAATTCCCCACCCCAGCATATAGTTGTGGCCCCTTATGATGGACCCCTCACTAAGCTTAAACAGGTCCTGGCTGTCCACTCTGTTCATACCTTCAGGTACTTGATGCTTCAGGTATAGTCCTTCACTCTGTTCCGGCCTCTAATGAGTGCATGTTGAGTTCTGCCAGTCTTTCCTCTCCTCTTAAGTCCTTTCCTGTGGACCCTGAATCATTTTTGTCACTCACCTTTGGACCAGCCCTAGGCAGTTCTAGTCTTTTTTAGATGAAAGCTCAAGAACTGCACAATACTCCAGGTATGGCCTCACTATGGACCTGTACAGGCCTAGGATAGTTTCCTTCTGGCTACTTCAGTGGGCTCTACCAATGCATCCCAGCACACTGCTAGATTTCCAGTATGTATTGTTACACTGGACAGAGATCTTGAGAATGTCACTAATTATAACTCCTAGGTCCTTCTCCTCTGTGGCCTTCAATCATACAGTACCTCACCCCCTATCCAATATTCAGTCCTTGGATTCCCCTATCCATGTGTATAAACTTGCACATTTTGGCATTAAATGTCAGTTGCCAGATCTTGGACAAATCTTTCCGATTTACATAGGTCTCTTTTCAATTCCCTTATAATGTACCTGCTTCACTATTCACCCTTCCTCAAATATTGGTGTAATCCGCAAAGAGACACATCTTGCCTTGGATCCCATCTCCAGAGTCACAAATAAATGCATTAAAGAGTACCAGGTCCAGAATGGACCCCTGTGGCACTCCATTCGTTACCCTCTGACCTTGGAGTATGTCCATTTAGAACTACCATTTGGATGCTCCCTCCTAGACAGTTCTCCGTCCATCTAGTAACATTTTCCCTAAAGCCTAAGTCCCCCTATTTCATTGCTATCCTTTTGTGAGGCACAGAGTCAAAGACCATGATGACGTCCGAATACAGGATTCCCAATGCCTGGCCCTTGTCCAGTGCTTGAGACATGGCATGGAAGAAATCAACAAGGTTCATCTGAGAAGACCTCCCTTTCCAAATACAAGCTGCCTGCTGTCCTGGGATTCCAGGTCAACCAGCTGCTCCATGTCATAGTTTCAAGGAGCTTCATGACAAAGGAACTCAGGCTAACTGGTCTATAAGTCCCTGGGTCTCCCCTGTCAGCACTGTTGTATAGAGGGATTATGTCTGCTACCTTCCGGTCCCTGGGGATTGTGCCTGTCTTGATCACGCAGTTGAATAGGTCTGCTGCGGAGTTGCCAAAGCCTGCCCCAAGTACCTCAACACCCATGGATTCAACCCATCCCAACCCATGACTTAGCTGGATTTAATCCTTTCAGACCTCTAAATGGCCTTTTCTCTGTAAACTGCCTGTTGCCATATTTGTTTCCCACTCAGCCTAAATACTGCACCCCTTGACTGTAGAGATCAAGCAGAAGTATTTATTCAGAATATCAGTATTCTACCTATCCTCCTCCACCCATGCCTCATCCTTTTTAAACCTCTCTATTACCCCCCTTCCTCTCCTTTCCTTGGTGTAATATTTTTTTTAATTCTGATATCTTGGTCAATTTAAATGGTAAAAATGTAATACTGTATATGTCAGCTATGTGTCCAAGATTAAAAGCATTTCCTCCTCAGTTTGCATGAACAGTTGGGGCACTTGTGACACAATAACATAGCAATTTTAAGTTAAAAGGTATTTCAAAGCAGGGGACAAAGCAGCTAAGGGAATCCATGCCTGGAGCACACTCACATAAAATCCAAAACTGAAAACAAACAAAATGAGTGTCTAATAGGCACTAGTGTGCACTGTGGCAAAAAGAGAAAGCCATAGGTTGGTTCTCAGTTAAAAATCTTTTATTAAGTGAAAGCATACAAACTCACCCCACCAGCATCAGCCAACGTTTCACCAACGTGACTGTGTGCTTTGTCAAGGTGTGGCCACTGTGGCTACCCACTGTACTTTTAAACCCCATTCTTAAAGAGATATACAATATTTCAAGCTTGTATGTTTTTACTTAATAAAATAAGCGTACCTTAATGGACTGTACTGTCTCCATGTCCACATTCTCTGCTGGTAGGCTGTGCCATAGCTTCACCACCCTCTGGGAGAAAAAGTACATTCTAACATTACTCCTGAATGCACCACCCCTGAGCATGGGCAACATCCATATCCATAAATGCCTGTAAGACAGTCCCAGCATGAGCTCCATAACTGACTTGCACTTATAACAAAAACAAAAAGACGAGAGATCACTGTCAAGGAAGGCATCCAGTTTACTGTCACAATACTGTCACACTAGAGACAGTAGATACCACAGGACGAAAACAAAACACCAGATGGCTGCGAAAGTAAGGTGGTAGAGTGATAAAGGGAAAATTAGTACAAATGATTGCCTGGATACCAGGATATACCAGGATAGCCAGATAATGGGAGCCTTGCTGATGGGAGTTACAACACCCCAGTGCTCTGTCCTGCTCCAGCACTTTTTCCGGGGGCTAGATTGAGTCATTCACCTCCCGTTTGTATAAAGAACCTGATAAGAGATCATCTTTAAAATCAGAGAAGTAATTGAATGGGGCCTCTGGGTAGGAATAGTTCCTAAATCCAGAGAACTAAACAGAGAATCCTTTTTTAAATATCCCAAGTCCAGATGCTCCTTATTAGGCCAGAACACAGATATGCTGACTAAAATAATCAGTCTCTCCAGTATAAATAATGTGCCACATGCAAAACTGATACCAAACCAGAAATGAAGCACTTAATGCACTAAAAAGCTAAAAACAACAGCATGACAAGAAATGTATAAAGGGCTTAATAATAGCAAATCCATGAAAACGTTCCTATACCATTTAATAAATAATAAATTTTCTCAGATGAAAGTCCATGTAGATATATGAGCAGTCCACAAAGGGTTATTCAGTCATCCATTGCCTATCCTCCTCCTCCTTGGACTCTACTCAAATACAAATCACGTTATCAATGAAGTGAAAGAATTTGATATACGTGATCTTCAAATTGATTTACTTCTTTGTTGAAAACTATGTTTTCTTCAGTAAGGCCAAGAAAGATGTTTGATGGAGGGGGAGTTATTACACTGGACCCAACTGCAGAACCACATAGCTGTACATACAAACTCCCTCAAACTTAAAGAAAATATGTGTGAGACTATATTCCAAACCTGCAATATGGTAGAATAGATATTTCATGTAAGTTTGGGGACCTCTGTATAAAATACTCACAGGCCTGAAGACCATCATGATGTATTGATGAGTATAAGGTTTCCACACCAATGGCTGGCCATTTGTAACTTTTTTGACATTGAGTTTTTAAACTTTCCTAAGACATCCATTGTGTCTCTGAGGTGGGATTGCAAATTTGTCACTGAATCGTGAAGAACCCAAATCTATGAATATGAATTAATTCTCTGTAAAGGTTCCTGCCCCAGAGACAATATGAACATATGATGAAGACAGCAGAATAAGGCCATTAGGTCTATCAAGTCTGCTCATACTGTAGGGTCCTCAGCATCAGCTACTGACCCTGCCCTCCCAGTCAGCCCTTCCCCTCTGTCCGTACCCTCTTGACCCTTATTTTCCCCTTAACTCTATCCCAGCCTGTCTTAATACTGCCTACCATTTTTAAGGAAACCACCTCCTCAGGAAGCTCATTCCAACCTGCCACCACCCTCTCCATGAAGAAATTCCTCCTAGCCTCTCCCTAAACCTCCCTCCAGTTTAAGTCTGTGTCCCCTCATGTATCATTTCCCAGTGAGCTTAAAGAGATCCTCCATGTCCACCCTATTTATTCCTTTCAAATACTTGAGGGTCTCTCTCTCTCTCTCTCTCTCTCTCTCTCTCTCCTCCAGGGAATACATGTTCAGGGCCTCCAACCTCCACTCATATGTTCTACCCTGCTGGCCCATGATAATCTTGCTTGCCCTCCTCTGGACTGTGTCCAGCAGGCATAAGTCCTTTTTAAGGACAAGGGGGTGGAAAGGATGAGAAGGACTTAGGCAAGGCTGGAGGAATGGTGAAAGGCATGGCAGCTTAGATTCAATGCAAAGAAGTGCAAAGTAATGCATCTGAGAAACAAAAACCCAGGGGAATGGTACACAATGGGGGGAGGTATTAACAAGAACAAAAATGGAAAGGGACCTGGGGGTAGTCATATCAGATAGCCTAAAGGTAAGCAAACAACGTGAGAAGGCAGTAAGGATGGCTGAGGGGTTACTGGGATGTATAGGGAGAGGCATCTCCAATAGAAAACAGGAAGTTGTTATCCCTCTGTACAGGCAGTTGGTGAGACCCCATCTGGAGTACTGCATCCAGATCTTGAGACCCTATCTCTGCAAGGATATAGACAGGATACAGGCAGTCCAGACTAGGGCAACTAAAATGGTGCAGGGTCTACAACAGAAGCCATACGAAGAGAGACTAAAGGAGCTTAATATGTATACCCTTGCGGAAAGGAGGGAGAAGGGGGACATGATAGAAACTTTCAAGTACCTCAAGGGAATCAACAAAGTCCAAGAGGGTAGCATCTTTCAGAAAAAGAGATGTGCAAGAACAAGGGGACATAATTTGAAGATAGAGGGGAGATGGCTCAGGGTCAATGTGAGGAAGCATTTTTTCACAGAGAGGGTGGTGGACACATGGAATGGCCTTCCTGAGGAGGTTGTGGGGTCAAAACCAGTGGAGGAATTGAAGAATGCATGGGACAGAGAAAAGGCAATTCTTTTGGGGGGTAGGAAGAAGTAGGCTGTTGATTAACTAGGATCTGCAGCTTATCCAATAGGTAGGAAATGGGCAGACTGGGTGGACCAAGCTTAAGACTGTGTCCCCTAGTGTTTCAGTTCCCACTGAGCTTAAAGAGATCCTACATGTATACCCTATTTATTCCTTTCAAGCAGTCCTTATCTGCTGTCAGAGTCCATGTTTCTATGTTTAAGGTATGGGCACCAGTACTGTATGCTGTACTCTAGATATGGCCACACCAATGTCCTGTACAAAGGCAATATCACCTCCTCCCGCCTACTGCCGATACTCCTGGCGGTGCAGCCCAACATTTTATTTATCTTTGCTGCTGCTTTTCTACTTTGCATGGAATGCTTCAAGTCACTAGTGAGCATCACTCTAGGTCCTTCTGCTTCTTGGATGCAGATACCCAGACCCCACCCATGCTGTATACAGTCCTTGGTTTCTTAAATCCAGTGTGCATAACTTTCCATTTATTTGCATTGAAGCCAAGTTGCCAAATCCTGGACCATCTCTCTAGCTTTTCCAGATCTTCCCTGGTGTAACCCCCCTACAAATGGGGGTTCCCGAAAAGTCTTCCTTGAGCTTGCCTAAATGCTCACTGCCAGGCTGGTGTTCTGCGTTTTAGCAGATTAAATGTATTGCCAGAGAGTGCCTGTATAGCCTCTGTGTACTGTCTCTTTAAGAGCTGCCTGGCTTGCACTCTTAATTAATCTAAAAGGGAGCTTTGTCAGAAGATATGCTTGTTTGCTGATCATTTGCTGGAGTAGTAATAATATTGCAATTTGTTCTAATCTGCCTTCTTTGCAGTAAGGACTGTTCCGTTTAACTCCACCAACTTGGCCTGGGACTGTCAGAATGTGCCAATCAGTACTGTTGAGACTCTAAAATGGAGCCTGCCTACAGGGGCTTGGTGGGGTCAAAACTTGTAAGAATTGTAGTTTTTACATTTTGCTGCCTAAAATAATCTGGAGGGGGAGCCCTTGTTGTGACTGACAGACAGATCAGACAACCAAACCTTTTGAATCTTGGGGAAATTCCCAAGCTGCCTGCGGCTAGTTTCAGTTCTGAGCTGGGAAGTGAAGAGATAACAGCTTGAATGATTCAAGCAGCAGCCCCAGTGTAGGTTCGCATGAGAGAACTGTGGAAAGGCCTGAGTTTTGGCCTGCATGCCTTCCTGCTGTCCTGGAGAGGGAACTTGTGCCTTTTTCGGACTGAATCCGAACTTGGAGAGTGAAGTGAGCCACTGAATTATGACCAGGCTCCTACCTGAAGAAGACCGAATATTTGCTGAATGCGATCAGTCTGTCTGGACTTTCAGCCACCTCTGAACTCCCGGATTGTGCAGAGACTCTGTAATTGCGACCGGAGAGCCTTTTGCCTGGTACAGTGGAATTTCCTTACATGTGAATATGTTGTGTGCTTATAGTGGGTTCCCCACTGTGGTTTGAATTGTGTTCTGCTTGCTGGAAGCTGCATTAGAATTTCCTTATGTGTAAATGTGCTGTGTGCTGCTAGTGGGTCACGATTTGGTTCCCCACTGTAGTTTAAACTGTATTCTGCTAGCTGGAAGCCTCATCCAGCCCCGTGGACTGAATCCAAAATCATCTCCATTGGGTCTGGACCATGCCACACTGGCCCAGCCTGACTGTCCGCAGCACAGAGAAAGCCATCAATGAGAGACCTGCCTGGGGATCAGCCCCTTGCTCAACACTTGAACAGGAACGACACCTCAGTGATTCATGTGGGTCCTGCTTCTCCGGGCACTCCAGCTCAACAACCTGCAGTCTCGATTTTATCCTGCCTATGTCCAGTATTAGGTATCGTAAATAAACATCAGGGTAGCTCCCTGCAACAACAGCTAAATCTAAAGTGTTGTCATCTGATTGTCTTGTTACTTTTTCTTTCACGAACTGAGCCCTCTGGCTCCGGATTACAAGTAGTGTGTGTTGTGCATGTTGCTTTTCTTCCATCACAGGGCCCCAACCAGCTGCAACGTTCCTGGCTAGCCCACCATTTTTCTACCTGGGTACCCAGAGTGTGTGACTATGTGGGGACTTAAAGCGCATGCGTAACTGTTTGATTAATATAGCCTTTAAGCCAGTCGACCTGATTACACCCTTTTCTTGTTCAAGTCCCCTGACTAAATCAGATCTGACTTTTTTGCTGCATTTAACCTGACTGTGGTTTCAGTTTGTGCCAAGAGTACTGTACTGTTGCTATTTACTGTGCATAACCTTGTTTTACAGGGGTTCCCAGGGGTCGAACCAGAGGAACCAGGCTTGGTGGTGAAAGTGCAAACAGTGTGGGTACTGGTATGGTGTACAAGGGTACTATGAAAGTGATTATAGTATATTGCTCAGGCCACTAGAAGGGGAAAGGGGGTTTACAGTGTCCCGGAGGAGCTATTGCCCAGGTTAATTTGACCACCCAGCAACTGACCTCTGGGTGGAGTCACCCGTTTCAGAACTAAGGCCTTAACTTGCTACTAGCCGTCAAGAGGCAAAGGTAGTAGCCCTTGGGATACGCTACCCAGGGAGTTACACTGGATTCCTTAGGTCTTGTGCCCCTTTCTGGTGTGTCTTACCCTCCAACAGAGATTGGTGTTATCTGCAAATAAGCAAATTTTGCCCTTAATGCCATCCCCAATATCACAGATGTAGACATTAAAAGCCCTGGTCTGAACACAACCTTGTGGGACCCAACTGTTGTCCTCCCTGGTTTCGAGAGCTCATCTCCCACCATCACGCTCTGGGTCCTGACCCTCAGCCAGTTATCCACCCACCCGGTGAATCTCTCACTGACCCCTTGATCTGCCAACTTCCTGATCAACCTCCTATGGGGTGCAGAGTCAAAGGCCTTGCTGAAGTCCAGGTAAAGGACGTCCACCGCTTGGCCCCTGTCCACAGTTTTAGTCACCCAGTCAAAGAAATCAGCCAGATTTGTTTGACACAATCTCCTTCCCATAAACCCATGTTGCCTCTCATCCTGGAGGCCATTCTCTTCCAAATACTCTGCTAATCTTTCCTGAAGTACCGTCTCCATGAGTTTGTACACGATTGAGGTCAGACTGATCAGTCTGTAGTTCCCCAGGTCATCCTTGGGACTGCTGTTATGGAGGGGCACTACATGTACCATTCTTCAGCCCTGCAGCACCACACCCTAGTCCTGTTGAACAGGTCAGATAAGGGAACTGGTAGCTCCCCCACCAGCTCCCTCGGCTCCCTTGGGTGTATACTGTTCAGGCCTGGGGATTTCCTCACCCTATCCTCCTCTATCAAATCATCATGCACCCTACCCTCTACTGTCCTCTCCTGCCCCCTTGTGGCAACGGTTCCTCTCTCTCCCTGTTAAGAACTGAACGGAAGTAATTGTTCAGTAGTTCTGCTTTGTCCCATTATCTTCTACCCACCCGTTCCCTTTCCTGATCCTAACAATGCCATCTTTCTTGTCTTTTTCCTACAAATATAGTGAAAAAAGGCCTTTTCTCCATTTTTAATTCCCTCAGCTAGCTACAGTTCATTCAGAGTTTAGCCCACCTGACTACCTTACCTGATACACTAGTATCTGTAGGTAGTCCTCCCTGTCTTCCTCTTTCTATGCATCATGCTAAACTTCTTATAGATTGACTTCTTATCCCTTACTGCTTTGGTGACCCCTGTGATAGACCAGTTGGGTGCTTTGGCCCTTGAGTTTTTCACTTTGGGCCAAATGTACTCCCTTGTGGCTACTATTATTCTCTCCTTGATGGTGGACCACCTTTGGTCCAACCCCATATTCACTTGGATGCTTGCTAGGTGGCTCCTTAGTAGCTCACTCATCCTTCTGAAATACACTTTTCTAAAAATCTAGGATTTTAGTCTTAGTGGGGGCCTTTTCCCTGCCCACATCCAACTGGAATTGCACTGTGCGATGGTCACTCCCACCCAGCGACTCCTCGACTTTAATATCCTGGACATGATCCCAATTTGTCAGCACCAGATCAAGGATTGCCCTCTCACTGGTGGGTTCTGAGATGCCCTGTGTCAGGAACTCACTTTGCAGCACATCTAGGATCACCTGACTCCTGACACAGGTTGTGGCTGGTGCCCTCTAATACACCGTGCACAGGTTAAAGTCTCCCACTATTACCACCTCTCCATTCCCTGTAGCAGTCTTTATTACTGAGCTCACTTCCCTGTCTCTTTCCTCCTTGTGGTTGGGTGGTCTGCAAACCACCCACAACCTCAACTTCTCCTCCTCTGTTTGACTGTAATTGAATCCATATTGCTTCTGCCCTCTCCTCTTCCTCTTCAGATTTCTCCCCTGTACAAGTTATACCCTCCCTGATGTAAACGGCCACCCTGCCCTTTTTCCTACCCTCTGTTCCTCCTGTATAATTTAAACCCAGGGATGGAGAGGTCCTGGTCATGGTTAGGTGTGGCCCATGTCTCCATGACCACTAAGATGACCACACCCCTCTCTGCCGACAACATCTGCAGTCATCCATCTTGTTTCCAAGACTTCATGCATACAGAGACACCACCTTCAACGTAGAGTCTGAACTTCCTTACCCTCCCGCCCATCTGCCTTTTCATTACTCCCTTTGCCTGTACCCTCCCACCTACCACCTCCCACTGTTAACAACCTCGCTCCTCCTCCACCTTTACCCTCCAGTCCCCCTGTACTAACATGGGTCTCCTGCCCTCCCTCCTGGAGACTTGGGGTCTGGGTCCTCTTGTCCACCTCAGTAGCTTAAATTAAGGTTTTGGTTTATATACCCCCCCCTTGTCCCTGAGGACTCTCAACCACCCTCTACTAAGGTGAAGAGTGTCTGGTGCAAAAAGTGTTTTATCAGACTAGGTCTCACCCCAGCCCCCAGTTCAGCCATTTTCTTTCTCCTTGCACCACTCACTCTGCCAGTCATTGAACTCCTCTATCCTTTTCTTCCTCACCGTGCTGGCTCTCCATACTGGCAATATGTCAGAGAATGCAACAGATCTGCTACCTCTCTGCAGGTCTTCTCCACCACCCTGAATTTTTTCTACTACCCCCACTTCCTTCCTAACTAGGGCATTGGTACCTAGGTGTATAACTATGTGTGATTCCCCCCAACTCCTCTCACCAACTCCCCAGTCTTTGGGTATGCCCTCTCCACCACCTTCCGTGGTATGCTAATCACCAAATTAATAAGGTTGGAAAAACAACGGTTCTTCCAGTCAGTACTGGAGGCAAACAAAAACCATTCCACCAATTTTTGGCAGATACTGAGAGGGGTTGAGAGACATTCCCCTGCCACCCTACTACCAGCTAAAATTGTGGCAAATAACACCTCCTACACAGATAGATCAGAGATCCTCGCTCAGCTCAATAACCACTTAGCCACTGCAGGCCTTGCATGTCACCTGTTAGTAAACTGAGTACCATAAGCACCGCCAGCATAGCTACTAGACCAACCATAGCCCCCCCTACTGACCACCCCCTCTTCAAGTTCCAGCCAGTGTCCTACAAACAGGTGGAAGACCTGTTCCTCTCACTGGACACCAAAAAGAGCGCTGGTGCTGATTAAGCTGAACCCTTCTTCTTAAAGCAGGTTCTTATTATCTGGCAGCTCCAATTGCCCATCTCTTTAATAGCTCTATTATCCCTAAGGAATTGCCGTCTAGTTGGAAAACTACAAGATACACTCCTGTTCAAGTCAGGAAACCCACTGACTTGAACAACTATAGGCCTATTTCATTGCTTCCTGTTTTATCCAAGCTACTTGAAAAAATTGTAAACTCTCAATTAAGGGAGTATTTGGATCACGAGAAGATCCTCAATCCAGTCCAATCAGGTTTCAGACCCAAGCACAGTACCATGTCTGCTCTTGTCAAAGTGTCAAATGACTGGCTAAAAGCCCTGGACAGTAAACAACACATCTATGCACTCTTCCTTGACCAAAGCAAGGCATTTGATATGGTTGATCATTCCATACTTCTTGATTCCCTGAGTAGCATCGGTCTAACCTCTGCTGCAGTAAAGTGGTTCCGCTGCTATCTTGCTACCTTACAAATCGTAAACAGCAAATTAAAGCCCTAGAGGAATTCCCCCCAACTAAAACTGCTGTCTTGAGGTGTTCCACAAGGGGGGTTACATTTTGGGACCTATCCTCTTCGCCCTTTACATCAACTGCATCGACTCTGACCTGGTTGCTGGAAACATTCACCTCTTCGCAGATGACACAGTCCTCTACATGACCAACCACTCCTTGGACATTGCATACAAGGAGCTACAGCAGGATTTTATCATCCTTCAGCACAACCTGTTGAATCCACAGCTCTTGTTAAATGCAAAAAAAAAAAAAGCTATGATTATCTCTCCATCCCACAATACGGGAATGCCTGGGACCCCACAGATTATTACCCTCCTTAATGAACCACTACAGCTAGTGGATAAATTTAAATATCTGGGAGTCTGGTTGGATAACAAACTCACCTTTGGTGTCCATCTAAGCAAGTTAACAAAAAAGCTAAGGCAGCGCCTCGGTATTTTCTACCGCATAAGACACCTACTCACCCTGGAAGCTAGAAAGCGGCTGGTTCAAACAACCTTTCTTCCCCTGATTGACTATGCTGACTTCCTATACAGCCATTGCCCCAGTATGCACTCCAAAGCTGGGTACACTCTATCATCGCATTGAGATTTGTTCTTGACTTACCCTTGAAGACTCATCACTGCTCATTGTACCAAGCATTAGACTGGCTGTCCCTCTCCACAAGGAGGCAAATAAATGCCCTCATGTGGCTGTTCTGGGCTTTGTCCAACAAACTACCACCAAATATCTGTGACCTGTTTGAACATTCAAAGGGTGCCTACGGACTAAGGAACTCCTCCTTTGTCGTCCTTAGGCTACCACGAACAAGGATATATCTTGGCTCAACTACCATTAGCTCCTTTTTAACAGCGCTTTGGAATAATATGCAACCATTACTTAAAATCGCCCTGCTGAACAGCCATTTTATATTTAGGGGGATGCTCTATAGAGGCCTGAAAATGGCACGTGATTGTTTCAGGTAAAGCCTTACCCCACTCAACTGAGTCCCTTAACCTCTGTAATCCTGGGCTGCCTATTTCCCGTGTTGGCCAGCATCCCTTAGGGCAACCATCTCCCCCCACCTCCCCTCTCTCATCAATTAGCTTCTCCTCATTCTATTAGGCTGCCCTAGTTTCCCTGTCTACTATGTGTCTGATACACTTTCTTCCCACTGCCCTTTTCTATGTCCTCCTCCCTCTCCTCACTTGTACTCTATAAGCGACAACCTGTATACTCTGCACTTTAAATGCCTATATTTGCACTTGCTTTACATGTCTGATTCATTTAAGTACTGAGTTTGTATATGTAAATCTACCTGTACCGATGTCTACTTTTGTAGGAAGTGTTTGTTGTCCACTATAAGCAAAAGTGTCCTCTGTGTCCAGGACCATCTTGAAAATGAGTTTGCTCAATGATGTAACTGCCTGGTTAAATAAAGTTTGACTGACTGATTGACATTCCTCCCTGTATTTGGGTTCCCCTTCTTTCCACAGTGAATATCCACTATGGAGTCCCCCAGGATTACCACTCTTCTGCACCCCCCCACATTCCTGACTCCCTCGTTCCTTCTTTGACTGCCCTGTGATCTACTCCCTCAGCTACCTACTCCTCCTCCATCTTGGACATCACCCCACCTTATTCTCCCCAACCCCTGCTTGACTGCCCCTCCCATTTGCCCATCTGCCGACTTCCCACCTCCTTTCCTGCTGTTTTCTTTCTGGCCAACCACACACACTCTCCTTCCTCATGCCCTCCCCTTCTTACTGCACAATCCATGTTCTTTCCTCATTGCCCACCATGACTACTCTGTACTGTCCTATCCCCTTCTCTTGTCCTACTCCTCTGCCCCCATTTCCTGTACCCTACCTCTCGCCTCCTTCCCATCTCCCTCCCCACTTCCAGACAGTGGGTGGAGTTTATTCCTTAAAGGAATTGTTCCAGGTATTGTTTTGAACCAATGTATTGTTTTGTATCAGTGCAATTTTGTACTGGTTTGTAATGTAATGCTATATACCTGTTCAGTTTTTTCTTGTAACTGACATGGAACCTACAAATGAGCATCCGCTCACAGGTGTTCTCTGAGATATCATTAAAAAAAAGGTAGTCCTTTGAATGCAAACACTCCTGTTGCACATTTTGGGTCCCACACCTTTTCCCCACTGCTTGACATTCCCTATCCCTGGGCTATCCCACCGTCTGAGGTAGGGGTACTCACAGAACGTGAGTGATCCCCTCTACATCCCTCCCCTGCCTGTCAACCTGTCTCCCCTCGGTATCCCCCATCTGCCTTTCACTCCCTTGCCCTGCTGCTCCTACGCTCCATGCCAGCCTCCCCAGCACCAAGCTCAGCTGCCTTACTTCTGCTGTTAGGTGCCTCCAGGCTCCTACACAATGGACAGCCCCGTTACTCATATCATCCCAGGAATACTGCTATGCCACAGCCATTGCAGCACGCCACCCTCTTCCCACTCTGCAGGGGCTTGTAGAATGTTCTATTCCTCACATTCTCTCAACCCACAGCCCACTCACCCTCCAGATAGGAACTTCTGTAAATAATCCAGATGGGGATGGCTGCAGAAGCCGCAATTCCTCTTGCCTAGGCAGTTACCCCTAGATGCTTCAACCCCCACTGCTCTTATAAACAATACAAATGTAAGCTGACCTAGACATGGACCAGCTGCAACCTTATCAGTTTTGTAGTCTTCAACACAAATATCAGCTGACCCTAGATAGGGACCAGCTGCACTCCTTACCTGTTATACCTCAGTGGGTTGGTCCCAGATAGGACCAGTTCCAACCCCTACCACTTGCCTAAACCTCAATACAATGTAAGCCAATCCTAGATAGGGACCAGCTTCCACCTTACCAATTTCCTAGTCTTCAACACAAATATAAGCTGACCCTAGCTAGGAACCAGCTATACTCCCTGCCTGTACAGTAGTACAATTATGGGCTGGTGTCAGATAGCTAGCCACTCCTCCCTAGCAATCCTCTAAACAGTTATATAGTTACAGCTGATCCTAGATAGGATCAGCTAAAACTTTACCAAAACCTGACAGTATATTTCCTGCCCTCCCTTTACACTTAACTACTCTCTTCCGACCAGCGTGGCTTGCAGTCATAGGAACATAGATATTGATGGCAGATGAGGACCACTTAGAAACTTAGTCTGCCCATTTTCCTTAACTTCTATAACTCCGCAGACCCTTCTTGACCTCTGATGTTTCCCCTCCTTTCTATACTTCTGAAGTTCCTTTATGCCTATCCCTTACATTCTTGTAGTCCATTACCGTTTTGCCCCCAACACCTCAGCTTGGAGACTGTTCCAGGCATCCACCACTGGAACCCTGAGTCCCCCCATTTCATAGCATGTCCCCTTGTTCTTGAGCATCTTTTTTTCTGAAAAATGCTTCCTTTTTGAACTTTATTTATACCTGTGTGGTATTTGAATGTTTCTGTCATATCCCTCTCTCGTTCTTTCCTCCAGGGTGCACATACAGTATTGAGATCCTTCAACTTCTCCTCATAGGGCTTATGATGCAGCCCCTGAGGAGGTTCAACGGTTGAAGCGCTTGGGGTAGCTGATGGCATCTTTCTATTGCTTGAGCTCACAATAAATGACTTTAAAGTACTATGAGTCCACAGTTTCTATCTATGAGTACAATCCTTTTGTGCCTAATACTGTTGTTTATGGACTAGCAGCCCCTAATTGCACCAACGTCTTAAGTCTTTTTGAGCTCACCCACACTCTTTTTATTTTGGCCTGCACCATTTTGGTTGCCCTTCTCTGGACCGCTTCTACCCTGTCTATATCCTTTCAGAGATGTGGTTTCCAGAACTGGATGCAGTACTCTAGGTGAGGTCTCACCAGTGATCTATACAGCAGTAACACCACTTCCCTGCTGATGTTCTGCGGATGCTCCCAGACATCTCTGAGCCTGACGTCACACTTCTGCTTCATGGTACTCATGCTTTGCGGTCACTAACCCTTTGGGGTCACCTGGACTCCTTGGTATTATGCAAGGACTTTAGCCACCCTATTGGCTGGCTGCAGCCACATGGTCCTTGGAGACCACTCAGAAACAATGGTAAAGTCCAGTAAAGAGCAGCAGCTGGCACAGGGGATAAGGGGAGGGGAAAAGGGATTCTTCTGGTACATTGGGGAGTGGAGAAAAACTAAGGTCCAGCTCAGCAGATTGAGATCAGAAGGTGGGTGGGTGGAACAGCAGAGGGACAAAGCGGAGGTATTAAATGAGTACTTCACCTCGGTGTTCACTAAGGAGGGGATGGGAAATTTACAAAGCAAGGCACGATGAGGATAGAAGCGGTAGTGTGTGGGATTGGGGAGCAACAGAAATGGAGCATAAGGGAGGGAGAGGTACCCAAGGGGTGTCGCATCAGGATAAGGATAAAAAGGCCAGTAAGGTGGGGATAACGGATAATGCTATCTCCACTGAACAGGTGTGGCAAGCCTTTAAGGCCCTAAAGAAAGATAAATCTCCTGGGCTGGATGGCATTCATCTGAGAGTACTATGGGAATTGGTGGATGTACTGGCTGTACCCCTGGTGGAGCTCTTCAACAGGTCGCTTGAGACAGGGAGGGTACCTAGGGATTGGCGAGAGGCACATGTGGTGTCAATCCATAAAGGAGGAGGGTCAAGGGAAGTAACAGGTAACTATAGACACAGCAGTTTGACCTCAGTGGTGGGAAAATTAATGGAGAGTATACAGAAGGAACGATTAGTGGTGTTCTTGGAGGAGGTGGGAGGTCTGGATAGTCAGCACCATGGGTTTGTGCCAGGTAGATCATGTCAAACAAACCTTGTGGAGTTCTATGAATGGGTAACATCAGAACTGGATAGGGGAAAGCCTGTGGGTGTACTATTCTTAGACTTCAGCATGGCATTTGACTTGGTCCCCCACAATAGTCTGGTGGAAAACTAACGGTGATGGGTGTGGGCCCATTGATGGTCATATGGATATGAAACTGGCTAGCTGGATGCACACAGAGAGTAGTGGTCAGTGGGGAGCTCTCAAACCCTAGAGGGGTCAGTAGTGGGGTACTGCAGGGCTCGGTCCTGGGTCCGATCCTGTTTAATGCATGCATATCTGACATCAGGGTGGGTATAGGGTGTGAAATGAGTCTCTTCACTGACAACTCCAAGTAGGGAGAGTAGAAGAGGGGGAAGAGGGAGGTTGACCCTGCAAGCAGATTGGGACACCCTGGAAAGGTGGTCTCACACATGGAAATTAAATTTCAATACCACCAAGTGCAGGGTGTTACATCTTGGGTGGGGAACCTAAACATGGGTACACCTTGGGAAAGGAGGTGCTGGAGGCCTCAACAGGGGACAAAACCTAGGGTCATGGTGGATGCATGTATGAATTACTCTGAGCAGTGCAGGAGAGCGGCTAGCATAGCAAACAGGATGTTGGGCTGTATCGAGGGGGATCACCTCTAGGAGCAGGGAAGTGATTCTGCCACTGTACAATGGACTGGTTAGACCACACCTTGAGTACTGCGTACAGTACTGGAGACCACACTTGATGAGGGACATACAGCTCCTGGAGAGGGTACAGAGGAGGGCTACCAAGATGATATGAGGACTGGGGGATTTGACGTATGAGGACAGACTTGAGGAGTTCGGCCTGTTTTCATTGGAGGAGAGGAGAGATGGGGGGACATGATTGAGGTCTTCAAGTACCTCAAGGGAATAAATAGGGTAAACATGGAGGGGATCTTTAGCCTAAAGGAGGGAGGTATCACCAGAGGACATAGTTGGAAGATGGAAGGATGTGGGGGGAAATAAGGAGGAGGTTTTTCACTGAGAGGGTGGTGGATCCTTGGAACACGCTGCCTGGAGATCTGGTTCAGGGTTCCATGGTGGAGGGCTTCAAGAGAGGGTGGGACAGATACAGAAAGGGGATGTATCAGATGAGGGCCTGGCCCAGAGGAGTGGGGAGGAATGATAGGGGCTTCTGGTACACAAGGGGGGGAGGGCCCTGGTTCCCAGCAAGGGATCTGAGATTCGAGCAGACTTGATAGACCGTAAGGCCTAATCTGCTGGCAATTAGTATGTTAGTACGTTAAAATGTATTATTTCCCTGTCAATAGCCCAAGCACATTTCAGAAACCCCAAACACACAACTAAAGATGGCCTCTCCTCCGCTCCCTGTTGAGATGCTTGCCAGTGTTTCCTCAATCTGGGGAGTAGATTACAAGTCCCATGCCTTTTATTCAAAAGTACTACAGCTACCCTATTGGCTGGCTGCTGTCATGTGGTCCTTGGGGACCTACAATGACACCGGCTGGTCTGGCTGTGCACCCATCCTCAGCATTCCCTCTGATGAAGTCCTCCCTCCTCCCAGAATCCAGTCCTACTCAGAAACAGTGTTAAAACATATTATTGCCCCAGCAGTAGCCCAAGCAAGTTTCAGAGACCCCAAACACTTAATTGAAGATTGCCACCTCTGCTCCCTGTTGGAACACTTCTGGCATTTCTTTATCAAGGAAGTGGAGTACAGGTCCCAGGCCTTTTATTCAAAAGGATTACAGCTGCTCTGTAGGCTGGCTTCAACCACACGGTCCTTGGGGACCTTCAATGATGCTGGCTGGTCCAGCTGTGTGCTCACCCATAGCCCCTCCTCTGCTAATGTTCTTCCTTCTCCCAGAATGCAGTCTCACATAGAAACAGTGTTACAACATTTGAAATGTTGGTATCCCAAAAAACTGAGACAACAGTATATTCGCATTTGCAATGAACAACAGGAGCCATTTCAATCTGCTTATCTAGTGTTGTTTATTTCTGTGTTGAACACCTCTTTAAAATTCCTAAAGACATGACTTCCCACATGGCAAGAGCTTGGCAACACAGTATATTTCACAACAATTTTCATGGCTCTGTTGCCTACTCTACTGTTTTCAGGTACGCTATTAGCTGCAAGCTTAAAGAAAACTTTGTAGAAAAGAACTTCCATGAGCTCCTAGGCTAGGGTGCTTCTCAGTAGCCAGGATGGGTGCCAACCAGTGACCAATGAAAATGTCTTGATGTTTAGAGTGTCATAGCCAACCTTTCTCTGTACCCCAAGCAAGTTTCAGAACCCTTCAAATACTTAACTGAAGATGACCTTTCCTTCGCTCCCCATTGGAATGCTCAGTGGCATTTCTTCGATCCAGGGAGCAGACTATAAGTGCCAGGCCTTTTATTCAAAAGGACTACAACCACCAGGTTGGCTGGCTGCCGCCATGTGGTCCTTGGGGACCTCCAATGATGATGGCTGGTCTGGCTGTGCACCCACTCTCAGTGCTCCCTCTGTTAAACAACTGGAAAAAAAAATCCTCCCTCCTCTTAGAACCCAGTCCCACATAGAAGCAATGTTAAAACATTATTTTTCCAGCACTTTCTCAAGCAAGTTTCAGAAACCCCAAAACACTAAAGTGAAGGTGGGAGCTTCTGCTCCCCATCAGAAAGCTGAGCTGTGTTTCTTTGATCTCAGTGGGTCACCCAGGGGATGTTTTTAATTTTATGATCCTTTGGTAGAATGTATGAAACTGGTGTAATCAGACAGTCTACCCATAGGTACCCATCCTTATTCTTTGTAGTTAGTCATGTTCAATTAGCATCATCAATTAGAACTCTAATTAGTTTCATGAACACTAAAGTGAGGTCTTGCCGAGGGTTTATGATTGCATATCTGTAACGGTTCCAGTACAATTTCTTTATAGAGACTTCTACTGAGCACCACCACATTGCCCTCCCTATCTGCTGGCTTAATTACCAGGTTCTTGTCATTACACAAGCCTTTTACAGCCTGTTGCTCCACTGGGGGTAAACTGTGCTGTGGCCTGTAATGATGCTCAGAAAAAAATCTTCTCAGTTTCTTGTTTTACCTTGTTTTGACACTCAGCTATTGTGGCATTTGGGGCCGTAGGCAAAACATGGACTTAGGCTGCAATATTTGTTTCCTTATTTCCCACAGGGTATCCCCGCTAGTATCATAAATAGACAGATCAGCTTTCCACCCTTCATTTGTGGCAGTCGCATTTCTCTCATTTACAAGATGTTCTGAAGAATCTGACTCACAGTTGTTCACATTCCCCAAACTGTCCATAGCCAACATTGTCCCAGTGAGATCTCTTCAGATTCTAGAGTACCATCTGCATCACCGTAATACATGCAGTAGGATATTAAGTGTCAGTTCTAATGGAGAGCATTTCAGTGCTAGATGTCAGGTTCACACTTGTTGCCCCCATATACCTTACTGGTGGCAACTGTCCCTGTAAGAACAAGTTCTGGTCAGAGCCAAAACGTCTGCAGGATTTGACCTGATAAGGAATAAATTAGTGTGCATGACTCATGCTACTAGATGTGTTCAGACCTACTGCTGGCTGCGACACCCTCTGGGCTGCAGCTGTGGTGCTGTCAGGTTCATGTCAAGGTGCAAAGTAAACAGCAGCACCTCCGAGCTGTTGGTACACTGTTAGCAAGGCAGGCAAAAGCAAGCAGTACTAACTAATACCAGGCCTCACCTTCCCATTGCCCCCCCCCTCCACTCACCTGTGGAGCAACAAAACTGAGACCTTGTCCAGCTGACGAGAGAAAACTCCCCATCGGTGACACGCAAGTTGCCTGCCCGGACCAGGCTCACTGCCGCACCTATTCCGTCTGTCTCCACAGAAACACAACCAGACAGCCAGTGAGTAAACCAGCTTTTGTGGTATATGGCAGCTGAGACATTGCGAGACCTGGGGAAAGAGGATGGACCGAGCCTAGTGAGCAGTCCCATGGGCAGTCCTCTGGTGAAAATAAGGTGCAGTGTCATAGGCTGAGGTGTAGTAGAGATACTGTAGCATATATGTTCATAATTCAAATCTTTACTTTTCTGTAGCAAAAATGCCACATTTAGGAAGGACACAGGAAATTTCTAATGCAAAATCAGGGACAGTGGAGAGGTCTGTTTGAAACAACACATACAGTGCAGCAAGCCACTTGTATGTCTTTAGCCAACACATTACAAGGAGATGCATGGGCTGCCATGGCCGGTTCCAGCTGCTGCTTTCAGTGCATGTACCTATGCGGGTGTGCACAGTGTGTTTAGATCTGCTGCTGGCTGCGATGCCCTCTGGGCTGCAGCTGTGGTGCAGTCAGGTTCGTTTCAAAGTGCAAAGTAAACAGCAGCACCTCCACGCTGGCTGTGATGCCCTCTGTGCTGCTGTTCTGGTGCTGTCAGGTTCGTTTCAAGGTGCAAAGTAAACAGCAGCACCTCCACACTGGCTCTGATGCCCTCTGTGCTGCAGTTCTGGTGCAATCAGGTTTGTTTCAAGGTGCAAAGTAAACAGCAGTGCCTCCAAGCTATTCAGCACAGTGTTAGCAAGGCAAGCAAAGCAAGTAGTACTGACTAGCACCGGGCCTCACCTTCCCACTGCCCCCTCTCCACTCACCTGCGGAGCAACAAAACTGAGACCTTGTCCTGCTGACGAGGGAAAATTCTCGTCAGTGACACGCAAGTCACCTTCATGGACCAGGCTCCTGTTCACTAACTTTCAGCAGAATCTCCCCACCCTCCATTGGTCACGCCGTTCATCGGTGAGTTGTACCTTTAACTGGCTCTATTTTAGTTGTTCCTGACTTTGTGTGAATGGTGTTATTTTTTTGTTATTCAATTTCGGTTCACAATAGCAAACTAGGGGTGGAGGCATACAGCATACAGTGGAGACTGCAGGAGGGTTTGTTTACAACTGTAGTAAACTCCGTGTGGGCAGAGTTGGTGCAGGTTAAACATACTCTGTGGGGAGGCACCTCTGGAGACATGAAGTGACAAGAAAAATAGGGCTCTTTAACTACTATGCCTTATATAGTCAGTGTAGTACTTGGGCTGTCCGCGGAAGAAATAATGTTGTGCGGATGGAAAACATGACTTCGGTCCTTTTCAGATGCAAAACATCTGCAGGCTCCGCCCACTGCAGACGTAAAAATATGCTCAGATTTCGCTAAGCTCTGAGCTCGCAACTGCGCATGCGTGTTCACAACACACATGCGCAGACGACAAAAGTAGCACATCTTGACAGGTAGTACAATTTCATACTACACAGGAACCTGCTGTCGCAAATGGTAACAGTTTCTAACAAACTGCAAATGCCAGACAATAAATGGGAAGTGCTTCAAACATAGGAGTGACTGAAAACAAATAAGCAATCCACGAAAAAATCACTGTATTCAGTCACAAGTGTGCTCAAGGAACAGTCAGTGCAGTAAAGGGAACTTTGGGCAGAACGGCAGTGAGTGTAGTGGCAGAAAAACCACAACACAGCAAAATGTTTACTGCTTCGTAGTGGAGGCATTCCACTACATAATATATTAGTATCACGCTCTGTGGGTCGAGTACAGTTGTAGGTTGTCTTCTGGAGTTGCCACTGTACCTTTAAAACGTGAGTTTCAAATCAGGTGCCGTTGCTATGAAACCTCTCGGCTATTGGTGCTTTCAAGGCTGTTCCTGTTCAATAATTTCCCCAATTGGCCCATGCTAGTTAGAGGAGTATGACAACAAAAATGGAGGCTAGGTTCAGAGGTTGTTGTGACTGACTTGATATACAGATGTAAATAATGTGGAAAGCAGGGGTGTAGCCAGGAATTTCTGAACTGCACACCGAGTGTGGAGTCACTGCTACCCCTCCCCATTAGGGTGAGCTGCCCCTCCCCATCCATCCCCTCACCCAACGCATCAACCCCCTACCCTGTTAGGGTAAGCTACCCTCTCCCCATCCATGCATCCTCACCCAACGCGTTATTTTCTGTATCATATACAAGCACACCACTAGCCACACCACCAAAAGGTGTGGCAGACTGGCTTTTGGTTACAATATTTTACTGTGACCACCCTATACCTCATCAGGGTAGCCAGTCCCACAGAGGTCCATTCCCACCAGACATGCCACAGCAACAGGTTTCAGACTAACAGACTGGCTTTTGGTTACAATACTGCATTGTGACAAGCCTCTGTACCACATCAAGGTAGCCAGTCCCACAGAGATCCATTCCCACCACACCAGACATGCCACATCACCAGGTTTCAGACTAACAGACTGGCTTTTGGTTACAATACTGCATTGTGACAAGCCTCTGTACCACATCAAGGTAGCCAGTCCCACAGAGGTCCTTTCCCACCACACCAGACATGCTACACCAACAGGTTTCAGACTAACAGACTGGCTTTTGGTTACAATATTGCATTGTGACAAGCCTCTGTACCACATCATAGAAACATAGAAACATAGAATTTGACGGCAGATAAGGACCGCTTGGCCCACCCAGTCTGCCCATTTCCCTGCCTACTGGATAAGCTGCAGATCCTAGTTAACCAGCAGCCTACTTCTTCCTACCCCCATCCCCTAGAATTGCCTTATGACTGTCCCATGCATGCTTGAATTCCACCACTGTTTTTGACTCCACAACCTCCTCCGGAAGGCCGTTCCACAACCCTCTCTGTGAAAAAATACTTCCTTAAATTACCTCTGAGCCACCCGCCCATCTTCAAATTGTGCCCCTTGTTCTGCAACCTCTTTTTTGAAAGATGCTACCCAGTGGACTTTGTTGATTCCCTTGAGGTACTTGAAAGTTTCTATCATGTCCCCCCTCTCCCTCCTTTCCTCGAGGCTATACATATTAAGCTCCTTTAGTCTCTCTTCATATGTCTTCCAGTGCAGACCCTGCACCATTTTAGTTGCCCTCCTCTGGACAGCTTCCATCCTGTCTATGTCTTTGCAGAGACTGGGTCTCCAGAACTGCACGCAGTACTCCAGATGGGGTCTGACCAGCTGTCTGTACAGAGAGATAATAACTTCCTGTTTTCTACTGGTGATGCCTCTCCTATGCATCCCAATATCCCCCAGCCCTCATTGCTGCCCTCTCACATTGCTTGCCCACCTTTAGGTCATCTGATATGACTACCCCCAGGTCCCTTCCATTTTGTTGTCGTTAGTATCTCACCCCCATTGTGTACTCTTCCCTGGGTTTTGTTTCCCAGGTGCATTACCTTGCACTTTAGCATTGAATCTAAGCTGCCATACATTTGACCATTCCTCTAACCTTGCCAAGTCCCTTTTCATCCTTTCCACCCCACCTTGTGCATCAACTCTGTTGCAGATCTTTGTGTCATCTGCAAAGAGACATATTTTCCTTCAGTCCCTCTGCAATGTCGCTATAAAGACATTGAAGAGGACTGTCCATTACTGAACCCTGCGGTACCCCACTAGTAACCCCCTTTCATCAGAGTGGACTCCATTTACTATTACTCTCTGTGTCCTATTTTTCAGCCAATTTTTACCCAGGCTGTCATCTTGGGACCCACTCCCAGGCTAGCTAACTTGTATATTAATCTTTTGTGTGGGACTGTGTCAAATGCCTTGCTAAAGTCTAGGTAGGCCATGTCCACAGCCCCTCCCCTGATCTACTACTTTGGTCACCCAGTCAAAGAAATCTATCAGATTTGTCTGGCATGACCTTCCTGCTGTGAATCCATGCTGCCTTGGGTCCTGTGCCCCTCTGGCCTCTAGATACTCGACAATTCTTTCCTTCAGAAGTGATTCCATCATTTTCCCTACCACTGAGGTTAAATTAACAGGTCTGTAGTTTCCTGCTTCTGCCTTGCTCCCACTTTTGTGAAGGGGAATCACATCTGCCCTCCTCCAGTCCTCAGGTACCACCCCATCCTCCCATGATTTGTTAAACAGGGTAGTCAGTGGTGTCACTAATTCTACCCTTAGTTCTTTTAGAATTCTGGGATGAATCCCATCAGGCCCCATTGCTTTGTTCACCTTCAGTTTTAAGAGTTCTTTCAGAACCCTTTCTTCTGTAAATGGGCTGGTATCAACTTCTGTATCCAGTGTGTTTCTACTGTTTGTTCTAGGTACCCCCTCTTCCTTTGTAAATACTGAGCAAAAATATTTGTTTAGTATCTCTGCCTTTTCACAGTCTCCCTCTGCCCTCCCCTTTATTAAGCCTCACTATCCCTCCTTGGTCTTCCTTCGCCCCTGATGTACCTACAAAGGTTTTATCCCCCTTCTTAACTGAGTTGGCTATCTTTTCCTCGGTTTGGGCCTTTGCTGTTCTGACTGCCTTCCCAGCTTCCTTTTGCTTTAACTGATACAGTTCTCTGTCCTGCTCCTTCTGTGATTCCTTGTACTTCCTGAAAGCTTTCTTTTTCTCTTGAACCTTCACTGCCACTTCCTTTGAGAACCATAGTGGTTTCTTACATCGTTTAGTTTTGTTTATTTGCTTCACACAAAGGCTTGTTGCCTCTGTGATGGCAGTTTTTATTATTCCCCATTGTTCTTCCACCCCTCCTTCCTGCCCATTTGCTAGTGCATTCCTTAGGCACTTACCCATTTTGGCAAAGTCAGCCCTCCTAAAGTCCAGTACCTTTGCCTTTGTATGGCTTGACTGTATTGCTGTGTTTATTGTGAACCATACTGTTCGATGGTCGCTAGTTCCCAGATGGCTACCCACTTCTACATCTGTGATCCTCTCTTCATCTCCATTTGAGAGAACCAGGTCTAAGATTGCTCCTCTCGGTGGGCTCCAATACTAGTTGTCTAAGGCATGCCCCTAGAGCATCTAGAATAACCCCCTCTTGGAAGTGGCTGCGGCAACTGCACTCCAGTTAACATCTGGCATATTCAGATCACCCATCAGCAATATCTCCCCTTTTTTTGCCATACTAAGTATACTTTCTATCATTTCCTTGTCCATTTCTTCCCCCTGAGAAGGGGGTCTGTATACAACCCCTGTGCGGATTGTGGTGCCATTGCCGGTCTCCAAATTTACCCACAGTGCTTCTTCTCCTCCCTGTTTTCTCTTTTGTTCTGTTACTTTGATTCCTTCCCTTATGTAAAGAGCTACTCCTCCTCCTCTTTTACCCTCTCTGTCTCTCCTGTAGATAGTGTATCCTGGTATGTTTACGTCCCAGTCATGGTTTTGTGCGAACCATGTTTCTGTGACTGCCACGATATCCAGATGTTCCTCCTCCATCAAGGCCACTAATTCAGGAAGCTTGTTACTCAGACTACGTGCATTGGTACTCATTGCTTTCCATTTTTTGATGGCTTTACTTTCTGTTGCAGCATCCCCCACTGACCTTTCTACCTCGGTCTTTTTCCCATTTAGTACCCTGTTTTGTAGGGAGAGGCTGGCATTTTCCTGCTGCTTATCAGTGTCCCCCTTGACTAGTTTAAAAGCTTGCCAATGAAGCATTTAAACCGATTGCTCAAAAGACTTGTTCCCTTCCTGGACAGATGCAGACCATCCTGCCAGTATAGGCTGGTGTCTCTCCAGGTGGAACCCCAGTCCCCAATGAAGCCAAACCCCTGTGCTCCACACCATTTTTTCAACCACTCATTAAACTGCATGGTGCAAAGTACCCCTGCCTTACTCATGCCATTTACAGGCAGCACCTCTGAGAAGGATACTGTGTGTGCTACTTGTCTTAGGCCCCTCCCCAGTTCTACAAAGTCCTTCCACACTGCTCTAATCTCATGTTGAGCCAAGTCATTTGTCCCTAGGTGGACAATGACATCCAGCTCAGACTCCCATGCAGCTGTTCTAAACTGTGCCCTCACAAAACAATCAGCTAAGAGCTCTGACCCACCGCTGCGATGAGTGCCATCCTGTCTGCAAAATACTATACACAACAATTTGACAGAGAAAATCCCCTGCTAATCAAACAGAGAAAAATCCAGACATCCAAGTCAGACACAGGTAAACCTCCCCAGCCCCAAAACAGCCTTGTGGTTTGTGCTCTGAAAGCAGTCAGCCCCAAAATAAGTCAGCTGTGCTTTGAACTCTTCCTGCACTGAAAATCTTAGAATTGTAACAAGACTGTCTTTTCCTGATAATTGTAAATTCCTTATTTCACCTTTCAGTTAGAAGCAGCCTCCACCTGCAGTATATCTGCTACAAACCAAGGACAATTGAAAGGTTCCCCTCCCTCTGTTGTGAGCACAACTCGCTTTCTTGCAAATCCTATGTTCAGTATTGCAGCTCCCAACAAGAGAGAGTTTGACTAGGAAAAATATTAGCTGTTCTGATGAGTTTGCTATAAGCACTTGCTTATAATACTATTGTGCTCAGGTCTATTACCAAAGCTATTGGCTGATTAAGTCTCTGTGATGTAATCACTTCCTGAGAAAGTTTGGAATTGCCTTTTAAGACAAACAAAGATAAACACAGAAAACAGTTTACTGTCTGGGTCAAATACACAACCTGTACCTGCACTTATTTCAGGATTTGTGACAAATGTTTCGCCCAGAGTTTAAAATCTTCCTGCACTGAAAATCTTAAGAATTGTAACAAGACTGTCTTTTCCTGATAATTGTAAATTCCTTATTTCACCTTTCAGTTAGAAGCAGCCTCCACCTGCAGTATATCTGCTACAAACCAAGGACAATTGAAAGGTTCCCCTCCCTCTTTTGTGAGCACAACTCGCTTTCTTGCAAATCCTATGTTCAGTATTGCAGCTCCCAACAAGAGAGAGTTTGACTAGGAAAAATATTAGCTGTTCAAGGTAGCCAGTCCCACAGAGGTCCATTCCCACCACACCAGACATGCCACACCAACAGGTTTCAAACTAACAGACTGGCTTTTGGTTACAATATTGCATTGTGACAAGCCTCTGTACCACATCAAGGTAGCCAGTCCCACAGAGGTCCATACACACACACATGCACACGCACACGGACACACACTTACAGTCAAGCCAGGTATGTCACAAACAACTGTTTTGAAGGTTAGATACAGTACATTACAAAAGACTGCTGAAACAACCAGAAAGGTGCTTTCACAATGCAAATGATATCATGCTAGCCCTCTGCAGCAATAAAGCCAGCAGTTCAAAGCACACAGCAGGTAACTCTTCACACAAATAAGTTACTACTAGTAAACTAATGTTATTCAAAACAAATACATCATGACCTGACACAAAATACACAACATATCATTATCATTACTTGTGATGGGGCAGACCTTTCCACACTAATCACCTATGGAAACTGGTCTTCTTGGCCCAAGGTCCTATCAGTATAAATAAATAAAAAAAACAAAAACAAGTAAAGGGTTTCGTCCCCACAGGCTTGAAGATAAATTGCTTATTTTGCCATTGCATATCCCTTACAGCTTCAGTGCACTGCAGCTAACAGCAGTTTGCATACCTGCATAAACCCAACCCTGCACACTGAAATGGAAGTGTTGTCCTGATCTCATTTCCACATTTTATACACTTCCATAGCTTACTGGGATATTTTTAAGCATTAAAAATAACAAACAGAAGAGCAGATGACTTACTAATATATTTTGCCAGTGTAAATGCAGTTTGTCAATACTGGAGATTACTTTAGTTGTCATATATGTTTCCCTGAGCTTGGGAAGGGAGGGACATCATTTGCTGCTGTTGTATTACTTTCCTTTATATCCCATAGTGACCTGCTAGCTAAAGTATTCTCAATGTTATACCTTGCTGCCCTGCCCATCCCCATATCCAGTCAGTTATTAACTGGAGGAGGGTAAAACTTAAAAGACCAACATATTTCTCTATTTCTTTCTCCACATTTACAAGATTTCTCTGTTTGTCAGTTTTCTATGATTCCCCTTAGTTCAGTGCTCTTCTGTAATTTGTAAATTCCCTAAAAAGCAGTTGAAGAATCTTACCTCAGTCATGAACTACAGACACACACAGGAGATGGCAGAGACACGGACTCACGGTGCTACTGCTACGCCGCCTACTAGGAAGTAGAATTACACTTCGGCAAGGCAACAGCCCAGGTCGGGTAGATGGCATGGCAGTAAACTTGCAGGATAGGGTAGGCAGTGGCTCAGCCTCAGAAGTCTCCTCACCTGATCCTGTACTCTCTTCTCCTCTGCTTGCTTGTCGTCTCGAGTCTTGACCTTCAGGCAGCAGCATTAATAGCCTTAGTTCTGGAATCCGTACCCGCCTGTAGTTTTCAATTCTTCTCAGTCACGGTCCTCACCCGCTGAACGAACTCCACGCCGCTCTTCTACTATCACTACTGCAGCAACAAGGAAGGGGAAAGAAGTGACTGCAGATGATCATGTGGCTTTAGAGACCAGATCCACGGTAGCAAAGCTCCTAGAAAAAGTGACCCATTCCAGCACTCTGTGAACTACGGTTCAGGAGTGCGAGTCAGTGCTGTGCAGAGGTACTTGGCAGAGGTGTAAAAGACTGTTATGGGACACGTTAGATTTGTTTTTTTTTTTTTTTAGAAAGAAAGTTCACAGATTCTTAAACCTGCCTGCAACGGGTGTGGGGGGGGTGAAGTGTACACCGCACAGTGGGAGACTGTGGGAGGTTTTGTTTACAACCATAGTAAACTCCGTGTGGGGCGGAGTTGGGCGGGTTAAACATACTCTGTGGGGGAGGGCACCTCTGGAGACATGAAGTGGCAAGAAAAATAGGGCGCTATGCTTTATACAGTCAGCGTAGTACTTGGGCTCTCTGTGCGGAAGAAATAATGTTGTGCAGACGGAAAACATGACATAGGTCCTTTTCCGATGCAAACCATCTGCAGGCTTCTCCCACTGCAGACGTAAAAATGTTTTTAAGAAGCAACTTATAGAAAAATTTAAAGAGATCAATCTGTACCTTAAAGTTGTCTGGTGCTGGGGTCAGAGTGAAGGTCGAGCCCTTTGAGAGCAAGTTTTCTTGTCCTTTGTGAAAACTGTGGATGATACATTTATTATTTTGCCAGTCGCTGTCTCCTCCTGCTTGACTATCTCGGTTTAATTACTTCTTCCTCTCCCCATCATCTTTATCTTGTGTGTCTGTGTCTTTATTTTCCCCCACATTTTTTTCCTTTCTCTACCCCCGATTTCACCTCCTACAAAAGACAGCTATCTCTTGCTATATTGATTAACTCTCTGATTCCACTGATACCTCTTTGAATAATGTCTGTCATCCTTTGTTCGAGTCCCTCTTCTGGTTTCTCTGGACAAAGTGGATCTTGGCCTAATTTTGCTGTGGTATCTACTTACTGATATTCCTTTATGGCCTTATGAATAAATGCATCATTCAAATGTCAAACTTCAGATAGTTTATTGTTTGAATTTTTATTGTCTTTACAATTTAAAAACATTTACGACAAATAAAATTCTGAGAACATCAGTGCATTCACATAAATACAGTATGCATACAATGTGTACAACATGGCTCTATCTATCTATCTATCTATCTATCTATCTATCTATCTATCTATCTATCTATCTATCTCTTTGCAAAAAAAATTGCATTAATGCACCAACTACAGTTCAGACTAAAGTAACAAAAGTAGGGAAATGTGATGTTAGGGTTTCAAACCCTGACTCCCTACCACCACCCCCAAGCAGCAAAAGGGAAAAAACATTACAGCAAATCAGTGATGGGGTCTTCCTTGGGATTCTCATCCCTAATACCCATGCCATTCTCTGAGCCAACAAGGTCAGATTTTATGTTTTTAACATCAGATGGAAGATTATATGAAAATGGGGTGAGCATTAGGGTTGTGAACCCCACGGAAGACCCCACCACTGACTTGCCATAATGTTTCTTCCTTTTGCTGCTTGGGGGGTGGGGGTGGGGAGTCAAGGTTTGAAACCCTATCATCACATTTCCCTACTTTTGTCACTTTAGTTTGAACCCTAACTGGTACATTAGGGCACATTTTTGCAAATAATTTCCTTTCCTTTAGAGATAGTTGAATTGTATCTTCATTCATGTAGGTCCCTTTAGGACCTATGTGAACAGATGCAGATGCTCTGAATTAAAAGAAGACTCTGTCCACCTACCTGCGGGCCCTGCACTTTCGTGCAGTGTTGGATGCGAAGAATTCATGGGGCTGTCTGGTAGGCTGCACTTCCATGTGGCTGCAGATACAAATGCACAGGGCAAAAAGTACATCTGTCAGTCAATGTACAGGACCCTCAGCCACCAAAGGGTGGAGAGGTGCAGGGCCCTAGGCCAATAGGACAGTTTTCTTCAGTATATGGTACCCGGGCCTGTGCGGACAACTCTGCACCTTTCATTCCCTGGTTGGGGGGGTGTTGCATAACAGCGTCATTCCCCCACCCTCACCACATCCAGCTTGGTCACTGAGCTTACCACCTTACTCAGCTCATTAGCATACCCACTAGTGTCAAGACTGGCACAACACACAAAGTTTTACAACTTCTTTTCCCATCCCCCTTGTCCTCCAGTACTCTGCTGCTTCCTTTAACCTGCTCCCTGGGGGAGTTTCCTCCCCTCATGTCCACCCTTTCTACTGCTTCAGTTTGGGAGGGGCTGTATATGCCTCCCTTTGACTTTCCACCACCCTCCTCAGCTAGTTTAAATGTTCATCAAAGTAACATTTAAAGCATCCACTGAGGACTGTGATTCCTCCAGACAAATTCAAGCCTTTACATCTGTATAGGCCATACTCCTCCAGGTTGGTCCACAGTTCCCAATAAAGCTGAACCCCTCTCTGCACAATTCCTTCCACCATGAGTTGAAGCTCCTGCCATGAAGTACCTTATCCTCCCTTGGTCATTGGACGGTAGCCCTTGGTGAATGCTGCCATGCACGCCACTTGCCTAGTCCCTCCCCAGTTCCCCTAACTCTCCCTGCATGATCTCTGTCCAATTCCTTGCTAGATCATTAGTCTGCTGTCCATCCTCTGAGACCTGGTGCCCAGTAGGCACCTAACCTCCATCTCTCCACTCCTTCCTGTTCCCAAATCTACGCCCCTTACAATTGAGTCCCCACCAGAAACTGCTTCTTCTCTGCTGGGGTCCCTACCTTCCACTCGGGGAGGGTGGCCCACATCCTCCTTTGCCACTACTTCAGGTGCCTCCTCTCAGCAGTCCTGTTCTGCAAGAATGGTGAAGGAGTTCTGTAGGTAGGTTCATAGCAATGTTTTTCTGGCATTTCTGAGGATGAACGTGAAGGAAGAAGAGGTATGGTGATGTTTGCACTGGGACCTATTGACCATGCTTCCAGAAGAAGAATGCACAATTTCTGAAGCTAATGGATTGCATGTGGTTTCCCACCAGCTGCAGTGTTGTGTTTTATCTTCAATATAAATCTAAAATTACAACACAGAGCAACTATATCCCCAGAGCTTCTGGGGTCTAAGACTTCAGTTATTAATACTGCCCCCCCCAGACAATTAAAGTTTGCTTCTATGATGCAAGGGATACCATACTGATTTTCTGACACCCTCTAAGCTAAGGTCTTAGCCCCAGCTGTCAATAAAAGTCCTAGTAGTGGTGTGACAGCAGTAAGCTGCCTTTCACACAGATAGCCCGAGTTCAAGAAGTACTTCAGGAGCCCTATACACAATAGCAGGGGTAGGTGGTGTTATTTGGGGGTGCACAGGGTTCCCCATACCACCACCCACCAAACTGCCATGCAAAACATGTGCCACTGTCTGCAGGAGGTGGATATTTCTCTGTGACAGGGTGCTGCATACAGTTACAAACTGCATTTCTATATGTTAGTGGTTGCATAGGCTGAGCATAGACTGCGACTACTTCTGAGGTCAACCTATGGCATGGCACAAGGCCATGCTCCAGGCAGATGGCTCTATCCCAAAAGTTGTCTCCCAAGCTCATACTTTTATGACAGCTTGATGGACAGTTATACAGTGTTAAGGTCCACCTGTTCCTCACACATCATTCCTGGTGGTCCAGTGGATCAGAAACCCTTTGTGCTGATCCTTCTTGTTCCTGGCTGCAGTGGATCCCTTCTCTTTAGCCCCAGTCCAGTCCTGTTCTGATTCCAGAATGAACCTTCCAGTTCATAAGGCAGCAAGCTCACCTAAAAGTGCTGATCCTCGGGTCGCTGCACCTTGTGACCTAGGAGGTGGGGGCATGGATTCTGGGAAATGTCTTTGTACATACTGGAACCCTTATCAACTCTTCCTCCCCAGTCCCTTTACCTGTGTGCTAACTATGCAGGGAAACACTTGTGACCTCTCTGTGTACAGCACAAAGGGAAGCAAGTTAAAAATGTGCTGCAAAGTGGTCATTGTGAGTGCTTTGCAGCACAAACAGCAAACTGCATATGGGTCCCCAGGTTTACCATTCCCAGGAACAGTGGGGAGAAAGCACATTGCAGTGGTGACATGTTTGTTTATCAGAGAGGTAGAGGTGAACTGGTCTGTGTCACTCTTGTGCGCCCCACATCAGCTGCCAAACTACGAGATGGACTTGGTGTGGTCTCAAACAAGGCCACTGCCAAGGATTAAATACTAAAACATGGACTAGATGACAGGGAGGAGAAAAAATGATTGGAAAGAATACAGTATTTTAAATACTATAGAGCTTGAAGGAAATTATGGTTCACGTTTCAGCACCAGTTTTCTAGCCCTGGCAAAAGTATTACAAAGTCAGGCACACAAACTCACACACAACTGCAAATGAAAATGGGCGTTATAATGTTAATAATGATACCACAACTAAATCTTAGTGGCATTATGTACAGTGCTTTCTCTCTGTCTCTCTAGTGAGCAACTCTGGAGCCAGCTGAGGTGTTCACTACAGCTAGGTGTTTACTATAGTGAGGTGTTCAATAACATGCCTAATTTGGGAATGATGGGAGCCATCAAAGGTGTTCACTGTAAGAGGGAGCTTCTTTTAGAGGGGTTCTTTGTAAATGAAGAAAAAGAATTATATAGTGCTTTTCATACACATTGTATCCCAAAGCGCTTTACATGCAGTGCTAGACTGGTAGTGAAGTGACTGAATGTATAATGGCAGCCATATCACACATCAACACCCACACACAGCCTGGACAATTGCATGAACCAGTTTTATGGGAAGGAGAATGTTGTCCAGGACACTGGGAATGTCCCGTACCCTTTGTGAAGAGTGTCCTGGGTTCTTTTACTTCCACCTGGACAACACCAGGGTGGGTAGAAGGGACCTCAGTTTAACATCTCACCCAAAGGATGGCACACCCCAGCAGTACAGTAACCCCCTAACACTGCACTCGGATGCCAGTATTTTAGGTGCAAGTCCAATCCCGGTGTGGGACGAGAACCCATGACCTTCTGGTCCAGAGGCAGATGTGCTACTAACTGAGCCACGCTGACACCTAGTAGTGATGGAGCACTGTATTAGCATTAATCAAATTCTAAATAGCAACACTAAAATGCATAAGTCTATGTTGTAATATTGTATAAATCTAACTGCTTCCTTTCATTATAAGAACAAACAAATCAGAAACATACACCTATGTGAACATGGTATGACACTTGGCTAACTTTATAATGTACACAGTAGGATACATGGAAGTAAGGAGACAACTGAGTTCCATCTCAGTTCACCTATAAAGTCAAAAATGCTGGAAAAAAAGTGGCATTGAATTGCACAGCAATGTCAATGGGCTGTTCGAGCCCCCCTCACAGACCTGGAGGTGACAAAAAAGAAAGATCCTCCTCCACCCCAACTTAGAGCAACTGCAAGACCTCCCCATCCTTAACCCCAACTCACACAGCTCTAGGTCCCAGCCTTTGTCTGCTCCTCACAGCAGTAGCTGCCACACCTCTCTTAGGAGGTTTATGATTATGGTCAATCAACTGCAGCACCGCAGTTAAGTGACTGCCAACAGCTTCTGCAAACTGTGCCATGACCAGGTATTCATGCCAACGTATTGTCTGACGTGATGCTTCTCTGATGATGACAACACTGCCTGACTAGTCCCGTGACAATGCTTACATGCTACTTCATGAAAAAGTCATTCATTCCTCACCATGCTGTAGGCATACCTCAACTGTCTGTCCCTGATTTTAGGGGACATGCCTAATTATTTGCTGGCTTATTCGACTTAAAACATCCTCATAGTTTTGGACTTCATTCCTAAAGAACAAATATTTGAAGCATAATATACAGAAATATATATATATATCTACTTGGAAGGCGGGCCACCAGGAGGGAAGGGGGGAGAAAGAGGTGGGCATCCTGGTCTACTTATTAAAAAAATAGCTAAATAGATAGACAGACCTACAAACAAGATAGACAGACAGGCAGAAAGATAGACAGATAGAAAGACAGGTAGATAGATAGAAAGAAAGAAAGAAAGAAAGAAAGAAAGAAAGAAAGAAAGAAAGAAAGAAAAAGATAGATAGACAGACAGACAGACATACATATAGACAGATAGACATACAGACAGACAGAGAGAGAAAGAGACACAGAGACAGACAGACAGAACAGGGGATTGGTGGCTCACTACTCTCACTGCAGCCTGTAGCACGACTTCCAGCCACAGCTGCAGAACTCAAGAAAGTTCTACTGTTCTCATACAGAGACTGTGGGTGAAATGCTCCTCTCACTAAGTTGGGCATCCTGGATTTTAGGGTGCCCAGAAAAGGTGTGTGTGGAAACTTTTTTAAAAAACAAAGAGCAGAATATAGATAAAAGGGTCCCATTTAGCTAGGTTCAGGTGTTTCTTCTTTTTTTAAATAGATCCATTTTATGTATTTTCTTAATGTTTGTGAGTTTAAAAGAAGAAAAAATGGTGGCGGTCATGATCAATATTTTTCAGCACGAGAAGTATAAATCATGAAAATAAGCACTTACAAATTTCTTTTGTTTTACCAGTCGAACTTGACTATTAACTCAAACATTTTTATAATTCTAAAATGCTATAATATTGTTTCACCAAACCTTTGAAAGGCACACACTTGACACAGGCCCCTTTATACAATATTATGACTGGGTGACAGGTGAGTTGGCTAAGGGTCATGTGGTGGATGTTCTTTACTTGGACTTCAGCAAGGCCTTCAATTCTGTGCCTCATGGGTGGCTTGAGGGGAAGCTAACTGGTGTAGGGGTAGGGGCAAAAATGATGAACTGGATTACAAGCTGGCTGAGTGGGAGGCTGCAACGGCTGGTGGTGAGAGGGGAGCTCTCAACTCCAAGGCTGGTGATGAGTGGGGTGCCACAGGGCTCTGTGTTGGGGACAGCATTGTTTAGGCTCTTCATATCAGACATTGCACATGGGGTGGTGAGCAAGATAAGTCTGTTCACTGATGACACCAAAATTGGAGCAGTGGTGAATGGAGAGGAGGGATGGAAGCAGCTACAGGGGGACCTAAGCAAGCTAGAGCAGTGGTCAGAGAGGTGGCAGCTGGGGTTCAATGCAAAGAAGTGTAAGGTTATGCACTTTGGGGTGAAGAACCCAAGGAGAGAATACTGGCTGGTAGGGGTTAAGCTGGGGATCACTGAGGAAGAGGAAAAGGACCTAGGGGTAATGATAACAGGGACCATGGACAACACTGTCAAGTGCAGGAGAGCAGCTGCAAAAGCGAACGAACAAAATGCTGGGGTGCATAGCAAGGGTTTTTTCATCCAGACAAAGAGAGGTGATCTTGCCCCCTGCAGGTCACTGGTAAGGCCGCACTTAGAGTATTGTGTGCAGTTTTGGAGGCCATACCTAAAGTGTGATGTCAGGCTACTGGAGGGGGTGCAGAGGAGGGCAACAAAGATGATATGTGGAATGGAGGGGGAGAGATTATGACAGCAGGCTGGGAGACCTGAATATGTACACCCTGAAGAATAGAAGGGATGGGGGGACATGATAGAGACATTCAAGTATCTGAGGGGAATCAATAAGGATGGAGCAGATGGTGTCTTTAAGTTAAGGAGGGGGAGGGTCACCAGAGGGCATGCACTAAGAATAGAGGGGGGAAGATTTAGGAAGGAAATGAGGAGACACTATTTCACAGAGAGGGTGGTAGCAAAATGGAACACCCTACCAGAATGGGTGGTATCATGCAAATCTGTGAACAGTTTCAAAGGGCATGGGACAGGAACAGGGAGAGTGAGGTAGGGAGGTGGGGGCAGGGATGACAAATGGGAGGGGGTGGGCAGCTGCAAACTAGGGGTGCTAGCTGCACACTCGAAGAGACTTAGATAGACCGGGTGGTCTGTTTCTGCTGGCACATTCATATGTTCATATACCTGAAAATTTCATGCACAAATTCCACACCATCTATGCTGTAAATGAGAGCAAAAAATGCACAGTGTTAAGTATAGGATTTTATTTGTCATTTTGTGGTGTTCCATATCTCGAAATCTGTACAAGATGCCATCACAAACTTTTCACACCTTAAGACTCTAACAGCCTGACCACACATAACAAATTCTGACTATTTTTTCAAAAGACACCAAAGCTACTAAACTGCAAAAACTGGTATTTAACATTAAATAGCCTACTTAAACCTTACTATAGGTAAATACAGCATCAATAAATATTGTCATGTTATATAGTTTGGACAAGTTGCAATTGATTTACACAAACCTTTACGTTCTGTTTATGCAACTCATTTATTAATATGATTAAGGGAATGCTATAATTTTCTGGGTTTATATCCCTGTGCTATCTGAATTCCTAATAGAACATTTGGAAGGAATTGATGAATACTGAATTAACCTAATCTCAGATTGAACAGTTCCAACGATAAATGCGTTATTCAATGTAAAGTACCTTGTCCTTGTTAAATTTGGCTTGCTTCCTCACAATTAAGTCAATTTTGTGCTTCTGTACAATTTGAGGGCTTTGTCCTGGTCCAAATATTAAGGTGGCTTTTAAATTCAGAGAGCTCTCTTTTTGCCTTTTGAATCACCACAAGAATTGCATTGTGTTTTGCAGTGTCCTGTTTAAAGGTGCAGTATTTGTTAGTTGGCAAAAAAATTCATCATATAGTTTGTTTTAGCAAAAATGTATTTCTGACATACTAAAATTCATGTTCAGTATATTCATAGTTTTCTCAGCTACTGTTAAAACAGCTAATTTTGTAATTAATGACTCACATCATTGAAGATGGCAGCCACTTGTTACTTTAGAAATCTCTTCTGCTGAGGTTACTTGGTGACTGTATATGCTAGATTCATAATGTAGATGTAGGATGGTACTACCACATGTTTCTGATGGCAAACAGCACAACACTGTACCAATATATTTATCATTTCATGGGAATGGGAATTTGAAAAAAACTTCAATATCCTGTATCTTGATTCAGGAATCAAAAGAAAACAAAAAGAAAAACATTTATCTTGATATTTTTGCCGGACAAACCTTATTGCTAAGAAAAAATAAAACAAAAAAAACCAACGTGGTTACTAATAAATTCTGCAGCTTTAAAGAAGGACTCTGGCCAAAAGTGGTACATTGCAGAATTAGAATAATCGTAACCCCAATAAAGCTCATACCAAAAAATACGTTTCTGATTTACTTCTTTTTAAAGTTATGAGCCATCTTGCAACCCTGATTTCACTACCTATTTAAAAAAGCCAGTTTCAGTGAAGAGTCACTGATGATGTCATATTCTGAACTCACATTCTAGTCCTCCCTGTCAGCAACCTTATAGGACTTGTTTCTATAAAAAGTTTAAGATACTGTAGCTATAGTAGTCATTTAAAACAACTGACATAGGGTTGGCTGCAGTGCTTGCAGTTCCAAAATGTTCAGATGCATGGTACTGTATTATAGAACATGTCAGGAGGTGGTTTTGGAATGCAGCACTGAAAGAAAGTATAGAATATCTAGGTGGTGCACAATTTGAAAATGCTAGAAGGACATGCCATCTCAGAATGTGGCAGGAAGTGCCATCACAAAATGTGGTGAGACTCATCTTGGAATGTAACAGGGGCACACATCGAGGAATCTGAGGACTGGCAATTTCGGAATATAGTGGGAATGCATGCTATCTAAGTGTGACAGGACACATCATATTGTTCTAAAAATTGCTTGTCCCTGCCACATTCCAGAATTGTACTCACCCACCATATTTCAAAATTGTGCATCGCATCCCCACCACATTCCAACATTGTGCGTCCAAGCCACATTCTAAAATGATGCATCCCTGCCACATTCTGAAACTGCACATCCCTGCCACATTCCCAAATTGCGCATCTCTGCCACATTCCGAAATTGCACATCCCTGCCAAATTCCAGAATTGCACATCCTCACCACATTATAAAGTTGAGCATCACCTCCACATTCCAAAACTGTGTATCACCACCATATTCCAAAACTGTGCGTCACCTCCATATTCTGAAACTGTGCACAACTGCCATATTCCTAATCTGTGTGTCACCGCCACATTCCAAAACTGTATGTCACTGTCACATTCCTAAACTGTGCATCACTGTAACATTCTGAAACTGTGTGCCACCGCCACAGTCCAAAACTAAGCTCCATTGCCAAATTCCAAAATTGTGCACCACTGCCAGTCTGAAACTTTGTGTCAATGCCACATTCTGAAACTGTGTGTCACTGCCATACTCTGAAATTGTGTTTCACCACCACATTCCAAAATTGTGCATCATTGCCACATTCAGAACCTGTGCATCACCGCCACATTCCGAAATTGTGCATCACTGCCACATTCTAAACCTGTGCATCACCACCACATTCTGAACATGTGCGTCATCACCACATTCTTAAATTGTGCATCACTGCCACGTTTCAAAATTGTGCATCACTGCAACATTCTGCAATTGTACGTCGCCGCCACACTCTGAAACTGTGCATCACTGCCACATTCCAAAATTGAGCATCACTGCCACATTTCAAAACTGTGTATCACCGCCATATTCCATAACTGTATGTCACCTCCATATTCTGAAACTGAGCGCAACCGCCATATTCCTAAACAGTGCATCATCGCCACATTCTGAAACTGTGCATCATTGCCACATTCCTAAACTGTGTGTCACTGCCACATTCAGAAACTGTACACCACTGCCACATTCCAAAACTGAGTGCCACTGCCACATTCCAAAATTGCACACCACTGCCACGTTCTGAAACTTTGTGTTAATGCCACATTCTGAAACTGTGCATCACTGCTATACACTAAAACTGTGTGTCATTGCCACATTCAGAACCTGTGCATCACTGCCACATTCTGAAATTTTGCATCACCACCACATTCTGAACCTGTGTGTCTCCACCACATTCCTAAACTGTGCATCATCGCCACATTCCGAAACTGTGCATCATAGCCACATTCCGAAACTATGCAGCACCACCACATTCTGAAATTGTACACCACTGCCACATTCTGAAACTGAGTATCACTGCCACATTCTGAAACTGTGCATCACTGCCATATTCTGAAACTGTGTGCCACCACCACATTCTGAAACTGAGTGTCACTGCCACATTCCAAAATTGCACACCACTGCCACGTTCTGAAACTTTGTGTTAATGCCACATTCTGAAACTGTGCATCAATGCTATACACTAAAACTGTGTGTCACTGCCACATTCCAAAACTGTGTGTCATTGCCACATTCAGAACCTGTGCATCACTGCCACATTCTGAAATTTTGCATCACCACCACATTCTGAACCTCCAAAGGCCATTGCCACATTCCTAAGCTGTGCATCACTGCCACATTCCAAACTGTGCATCACCGCCATATTCTGAAACTGTGGGTCACTACCACATTCTAAATTGTGCGCCACTGCCACATTCTGAAACTGTGTACATTTGCCACATTAGAAAATTGTGCATCACTGCCACGTTCAGAACCTGTGCATCACTGCCACATTCCAAAACCAAAGGTCACCACCATTCTAAAACTGTGCATCACCACATTTCAGAACTGTCATCACCACCAATTCCAAAACTGTGCATCATCACCACATTCCTAAACTGTGTATCACTGCCAGATTCCTGAACTGTGCATCACTGTCACGCTCAGCAATTGTGCGTCACTGCCACATTCCTAAACTGTGCATCACTGCCAAATTCCAAAACTGTGTATCACTGCCACATTTCAAAACTGTGTGTCACTGCCACATTCTGAACCTGTGCATCACACCACATTCCTAAACTGCATCACTTCCACATTCTTAAACTGTGCATGACTGACACAGTCCTAAACTGTGCATTACTGCTACATTCAAATTGTGTCACCACCATATTCTGAAACTGTGTATCACTGCCTCATTCCAACTTGTGCATCACTGCCACATTCCAAAACTGCGCCGTTGCTACATTCCAATATTGTGTACAACTGCCACATTCTGATACTGTGTGTCACCACCACATTCCAAAACTGTGCGCCAATGCCACTTTCCGAAACTGTGCATCACTGCCACATTCCAAAACTGTGCATCTCTGCCACATTCCAAAACTGTGTGCCATGCCACATTCTGAAACTGTGCGTCATTGCCTCATTCCGAAACTGTGCATCACTGCCACATTTCGAACCTGTGCATCACCACTACATTCCAAAGCTGTGCATCACTGCCACATTCTGAAACTGTGCATCACCACTCCATTCTGAAGCTATGCATCACTGCCACATTCCAAAACTGTACTTTACTGCCACATTCCGAAACTGTGCACCAGCACCACTGCCACATTCTGAAACTGTGCATCACTGCTACATTCCAAAACTGTGCATCACTGCCACTTTCCAAACCTGTGCTTCACTGCCACATTCCAGACCTGTGTGTCACTGCCACATTCTGAACCTGTACGTCACTGCCACATTCCAAAATTGTGCATCATTGCCACATTCAGAACCTGTGTATCACGGCCACATTCCAAAATTGTGTATCACCACCACATACCAAAACTGTGCATCACTGCCACATTCCAAAATTGTGTGTTGCTGCCACATTCAGAAAATATGTGTCCCAGCTACTTTCTAAGATTGTGTCATTGCTGCATTCAACAATAGCAACCTGTAGACATGTCAAAATCTCATACCTGCAGTATTCTATAAATTAAACGCAACTTTGTCATTCTAAAGCCATGTTCACCACCACATTCCAATCCTGTATTGCATTCTGAAGTACTGTACCTTGCAGCTACACATTATGGAAGTGCTTGCACTGACTCACCCAGTGTCAATTTTCCTTTTTCAGATGTTTACTACAACTGCAGTTTTAAGCAGCACAGGAGAAATCAGTCATATAAGGTAGCCAGCAAGAAGGTCTAGGTTACAAGTTCAGGTTATGAGATCATCAGCAGCTCTTCTCTGAAACTGGCTTTTTGGATGGGAGGTGAATTAGGGTTGCAAAATGACTTGTAAGTTTTAAAGGAAGAAACGCACAGATCTGATTTTTGGCATGAGGCTGATTGAGGATATGCTGATCCACATTCTGAATTTATTGATGCCAGAAAATTTGCGTGAGTCCTCTTTAATTCTGATGTTTTTCAGCTTCCAGGAATATTAAATCAATGCAGCTTCCTGCTCTCTGTTGGTACTGAAAATTTCCAACCCACCTAAGGGTGTTTTAGTAAATTTAAGGCTCTGAGCTGCAAATCTGGTGACTTCCAGCAGACCAGACTTGGGTTTGAATCCCACAGCTTCCACTTACATACTGTGTGACTCTGAGCAAGTCACTTAACTTCCCTGTGCTCCCAGGATGCACCTGTAAAAAAGCTTTTAGCTTAGTGTGCTACTCCTGGTTAAACAACGAAATAAAAAAAAAAAAAATAATAAGGCCCCTAGGAGCACGTATTGTCATGTTATGGTTTTCTTATGATATAATATTGTAAGACAAATTGAGCTCCAAAATGATTAGTCTTTCTAAGTTTACAAACCAAGATTTAATGTCTCACTGCTGATTTTCCACTGCTGCTCTAGTTCACTAGTTAGGCAAGCCCTTTACATGATTCTAATCTGCTTCAACTGACTCTATCTCCTCCAAGCAGAAGTCCTTTTCACTGGTAACTTCCGATGCTCCTGACGATAGGATGCTGGTACGTCTGCTAAATCAGCAAGGTGAACCAGTTCAAATTTTGTTGCTCCACAATGCATCAGCATGAACACACACCCCTTTTAGGGGTGTGTGAGTACCTTAATTAGAATATTTGGTTGAGCACTCATACTGGGAGGCCCAACATTTTTGGGCATATGGTGTTCAGCATTCATACTTAAATTAGGTAAAGAAAAAATCTCCCTCAGGTGGCTTTGGCTAGTCCTGCAGCCATGAGTCACCACCTCCAATGGTCTGCCACCTTTCTCTCTATACATGTCTTCATGCACCAAATTAAGTAAAAAAATGAAAGCTAAAATATGTTGGGAGCTGGCACTGTGGCTCAGCAGGTAGCACCTCCAGCTCTGAGGCTTGGAGATCAGAAGGTGTGGTTCTATCCCACACCAAGGCAGTTGGTTAATATCCCAATACTGACACTGTAGTGCAGCATGAGGGGGATGCTGTATTCTGAGGTGCCGCTCTTCAGATGAGACGCTAAACCAAGGTCCCATCTGACAGTTCTGGTGGTAGTTCAGTTGGATGTTAAAGATCCCATGGCACTTCTTGAAAAGAGCAGGGAATTTCCCTCAGTGCCCTGGCCAAATTTCCCAATTCACTAAATAAATACCACCAACAGCTTAATCTGGTTCAAAGTCAGTTGGCATTCATCTGTATCCCCTTCCCCTGGGTCTTGCCTAAAAATAGGCAGAATTTGTCTAGTGCACTTACCCAGTCAACAAAAATTAAATAAAAAAATACTCCCAACATCCTCTTTAAAAGACCTATCCCAACTTGCAGTGGCCGCAAGATAGCAGCTATATTTGACAGCCCTCTCTTTGGACCCCCAGTCTGTGATTGGGGGCAGTAGCAAATTGTCAGCTCCTGACTCTTCAGTGGACCCCCTTCCAAACCTGGAACTTGCTCTAGTACCAGGAGGGTGTGTGTGATCTGCATACCTGCATCCTATAATGATGATAAGTAAGCTCTAAAGACTATTGTCAGCTGACAGCCTTAGACTTACAGCATGTGTCAGGGGTTGGCGGAGGGGACCACTGACTAGCTCGGAGTTAAATTTTTATAGCAACCTCTCCCCAGTCATGAATCAGGGTCAGTAGGGTGAGGGTGCCTAGATATATTTGATGCCTAACATCACCCCTCAGTTTGCCACCTCTGAGCCTCAGAGTGTGTTCCTGTGTCCTGCTAGAGGATATCAGATCAAACATTTCTTTTTGTTTAATTTTGTTCATACCCTTCCGCTTACAGCAGACAGGATCATGTGTCTTCTCAGATTCCTTTTCTGTGTGTCAATGTCCTTTTTGTTTTGAGGATCCCAGAAATACATGCAGTATTCCAGTCAGCGACCTGATCAGAGCTGTGAAAAGAGGCAGAATTACTTCTTCTATCCTGCTTATGGCCTTCCCTTTTGATGTACCCCAGCATTCTGCTAGCCCTCTTTTTTTTTTTTGAAATTCTCTGTTTATTCATTTTTCCAACTCAAGAGAAAGAGTACAGAGATCAAAACACAATCGGTAGCAAGAAACATAATAAACAAAATAACACCAGTACATAAACCCCATAAAATCCAACCCCCAGCCCCGAAGATGTCACCACCAAAACAGAATGTGCCTGAGTTATCAACAACCTGTACCCTGGGGCAAGATACAACCGGAATTTGTCACTTGTACACTGTCCAAAACAGGGAGTTATCCTGGAAGGAAGGCAAATTAAGGGGAGAGGAGAAGGAGCCTCAGGGGCATCCAAAAGGGAGGCTCAGTGAAGGTACAAGGCATAACGTTTGCCCCATTTTTTTTGGAAAGACAATATAGCATGCCTAGTACTGGCTATTAATTTTTCTACTTTAAAACATTGGGACATTTCCACCACCCACTCCTGATAGGAGATCTCCGATTGGTCTAACCAATGTCGGAGAACTAATCTTTTGACTGCAATTGAAATTAGGGCCATATGGTATTTTTTCTCTTTAATCTTAATGTTGGAGTATATACCTAGTATACAGATTTCGGGTGTAAATAGTTCCTCTAGCCCCAAAATTGGGTCCAGGCTGTCACAGATAGCTTTCCACAATGGGGCAACCTTAACACAGGACCAAAGCACATGCAGTATGCTACCCGGCTCCTCGCCACATCTAATGCAGTCAGCAGAACTAGATTTCCAAATTTGGCCAATTTCAACGTATGTAATACATATTGTTAACTATATAGAATTGTATAAGTCTATACCTGTCCAAGGTAAGGAATACATGCATATCTCCAAACCTGGCTCCAAGACATGGAAGGCCCAGGATTATAGACGTCCACACCTTGGAACCGGTTAGAGCCTCCGGAGCCTTGGTAAGTATAAGCTGTGCATATATAGCCTGGCTATACTGTGGGGCTTAGTTACACAGTTCCTAAGCTGCTCCAGAAAGGGCCTAATATTAGAAGTGTTCCTCATCAATCCAAATTCCTTGCCTATGAGGTGTCTCAACTGATATAGCTTAAAGATACTCTGAGTGGGATATTTAATTTTGTCATCAGGTCACCAGAGGAACCAAGGGAACCCTGTATATAGAGATCATCCACTGTACAATCTCGAATCTGTGGTAGCCATGGCGGTGTCAGCCATTGAGACTCAATCCTAATATTAGGGTTAAGAATCAGGCTGGGCTGGATCCTTTGAATATTGAATCCTGACAGAGGCACAGTATTGGTTTAAAACTCTCACAGATATCCCTATCACTGAGTTTCTTATGTGTTCCGGTAAGGCCGAGAAATTATAATAAAAAATGTGCTGAGGATCAATACTATACCCCTTCAGAAGCTCAAGCTCTAGCTTCAACCATTTAGGCATACAATATTCATTTGGAGGGCAGAGCCACTTGCCCATTTTAACTAAATGACTGGCCCAGTAGTAGAATTCGAAATTGGGTAAACGGAGGCCTCCATTTTCCTTAGACACACACAACTTAAAAAAAGACCTCCTAGGCTGTTTGCCTCTCCAAATAAATTTGGTTAGCAATGAGTGGACCCTTTGGAAAAAGGACTTGGGGAGCCATATGTTTAAAAGGCTCAGGGGATAAAAAATACGCGGGAGTATATTCATTTTAATTATATTGATCCTCCCTCCTATGGTTAAGGGAAGGTTATCCCATCTGTTAAAGTCACCTTGTATTTTGTCCATCAAGTCCTCTAAATTAAGTTTCCTTATCGTGTCCTCATCTGCTAGCCCTATTGATAGCAGCTGCGCACTACTTGTAAGAAACCAGTAATCATATTAAATAAGATATGGGAGCCATAATAACAAGTCTGTTTACACACTTTTGGTGTGTGATGCCTTGCTAAACCACTTTTTGCCACAAGTGTTGCTTTTGTAATTTATGTGACATTATACACCTCAGATATATAAAAAGAATGTATAATAATTGGGGGGCATTTTCTTTCAGAGAGAAACCCAGTTATAATTCACCGTTATATTCAGCTGGTTATAATGTTGAACACACACTGGGTCTCCTCGCCTATGCATGCGATCTCCTATGTGCACACTACGATCAGCACACAGTAAATTGACTAGTCCTCGAGAAAGTGTTTTCTAGCTTTTTGAAAATATAGTTTCTGTTCAGTTCCTAAATCTTTTGTTTTGGGGCAATCTTGCAAAAGGAAAAAAATGGAACAGTTACATAAAACGTGCTCTGGTTAACTGTGCTACTAGAAACACTGAAACATAGAACATAGACTTTGATGGCAGATAAGGACCACTTGGCCCATCTAGTCTGCCCATTTCCTACCTACAGGATAGGCCTCAGATCCTAGTTAACCAACAGCCTATTTCTTCCTACCCACCACAAGAATTGCCTTATGTCTGTCCCATGCATTCTTGAATTCTCCCACAGTTTTAGACCCCACAACCTCCTCAGGAAGGCTGTTCCATGCATCCACTACCCTCTCTGTGAAATAATGCTTCCTCACATTGCCCCTGAACTGCCTTCCTTCTATCTTTAAATTGTGTCCCCTTATTCTTGCACGTCTCTTTTTCTGAAAGATGCTACCCTCTTGGACTTTGTTGATTCCACTGAGGTACTTAAAAGTTTCTATCATGTCCCCCCTCTCCCTTCTTTCCTCAAGTGTATACATATTAAGCTCCTTTAGTCTCTCCTCATATGGCTTCTCTTGCAGACCCTGCACCATTTTAGTTGCCCTCCTCAGGACTACCTCTATCTTGTCCATGTCCTTGCGGAGATGGGGTCTCCAGAACTGGACACAGTACTCCAGATGGGGTCTCACCAACTGTCTGTACAGAGGGATAACAACTTCCTGTTTTCTGCTGCTGATGCCTCTCCCTATACATCCCAGTATACCCTCAGCCCTCCCTACTGCCTTCTCACATTGCTTGCTAACCTTAAGGTCATCTGATATGATTACCCTCAGGTCCCTTTCCTTTTTTGTTGTTGTTACTACCTCCCCACCCATTGTGTATTCTTTCCCTGGGTTGTTGTTTCCCAGGTGCATTATTTTGCACTTCTTTGCAATGAATCCTAGCTGCCATACTTCTGACCATTCCTCCAACCTTGCCAAGTCCCTTTTCATCCTTTCCATGCCTCCTTGTGTATCAACCCTGTTGCAGATCTTTGTGTCATCTGCAAAAAGGCATACTTTTCTGTCCAGTCCCTCTGCAATGTCACTGATGAAGACATTAAAATGGACTGGACCTAATACTGAACCCTGCGGTACCCCACTAGTAACCCCTCTTTCTTCAGAGTGGACTCCATTTACAATTACCTTCTGTGTCCTATTGTGCAGCCAATGTTTTACATGGCTACCACCCTGGGACCTACTCCCAGGCTGGTTAATTTGACTATTAATCTTGTGTAGGACTGTGTCAAATGCCTTGCTAAAGTCTAGGTAGGCCATGTCCACAGCCCCTCCCTGGTCTACTACTTTGGTCACCCAGTCAAAGAAATCTATTAGATTCTGCCTGACATGACCTTCCCGCTGTGAACCCATGCTGCCTTGGGTCCTGTGCTCAACTATTCTTTCCTTCAGAAGTGACTCCATCACTTTCCCTACTACAGAGGTCAGACTGACAGGTCTGTAGTTTCCTGCCTCTGTCTTGGTCCCACTTTTGTGAAGGGGAATCACATCCGCCTTCCTCCAGTCCTTGGGTACCACACCATCCTCCCATGATTTATTAAAAAGAGTAGCCAGTAGTTTCACTAGTGCCTTCCTTAATTCTTTTAGAATTCTGGGGTGAATTCCATCAGGCCCCATTGCTTTGTCCACCTTCAGTTTTAGGAGTTCTTGCAGAACCCTTTCTTCTGTGAAAGGACTGGGATCGACCCCCCCATCAAGAGTGCTTCTGTTAATTAGATTAGGCACTTCCCACTCGTCTTTTGTGAATACTGAGCAGAAATATTCATTCAGTATCCCTGCTTTTTCACTGTCCCCCTCTGCCCACCCACCGTTCATTCTATTCAGCCTCACTATCCCTCCCTTTGTCTTTCTATCCTCGCTGATGTACCTATAAAAGGTTTTATCCCCTTTTAACTGAGTTGGCTATCTTTTCCTCAGTTTGGGCCTTTACTATTCTGACTTCCCTCCCTGCTTCCTTCTGCCTTAACTGGTACAGCTCTCTGTCCTGCTCCTTCTGTGTTTCCTTATACTTCCGGAATGCTATCTTTTTCTTCCTGACTTTCACAGCCACCTCTTTTGAGAACCATAGTGGCTTTTTCTTTCATTTTGATTTGTTTATTTGCTTCACACAAAGGCTTGTTGCCTCTGTGATGGCAGTTTTGATGATTCCCATTGTTGCTCCACACCTCCTTCTAGCCTGTTTGCTAGTGCTTTTCTAAGGCACCTCCCATCTTGCCAAAATCAGCCCTCCTAAAGTCCAGTACCCTCACTTTTGTATGGCTTGACTCTGTAGCTGAGTTTGGCGTGAACCACACTGTTTGATGGTCACTTGTCCCCAGATGGCAACCCACTTCTAGATCTGAGATCCTCTCACTGCCCTCGTTTAGGAGTACGAGGTCTAAGATTGCTCCCTCATGAGTGGGTTCCAAAACTAGCTGTCTGAGGCCTGCCACCTGTAGGGCATCAAGAATGGCCCTGCTTTTGGATGTGGCTGCAGAAAATGTGCTCCAGTTAACATCTGGCATATTCAGGTCTCCCATCAACAGCATCTCCCCTTTCTCTGCCATTCTAAGAATGCCTTCTATCATATCCTTGTCCATTCCCCTGACATGGGGGTCTGTAAACAATCCCTGTGTGGATTGTGGCGCTCTTTACAGTCTCCAAGGTGACCCACAGTGCCTCCTTTCCTCCCTGTTTACTCTTTTGTTCATTTACTTTTATCCCTTCCTTTACATAGAGAGCTACTCCTCCCCCTCTTCTCCCCTGCCTGTCTCTCCTGTAGGTTATGTACCCTGGTATGTTAACATCCCAGTCATGGTTCTCTGTGTACCATGTTTTTGTGACTGCTATGATATCCAGGCATCCCTCTTCAATCAAGGCCACCAGCTCAGGGAGCTTGTTGCCCAGACTATGGGCATTGGTACTCATTACCCTCCATTTCCTGATGGCTTTACTCACTTTTGCCCCATCCCTGTCCTTCTTGCCTTTGTCACTTTCTCCATTTACCCCAGCCCTTCTCCCTATCGACACCTCTATGTTGGTGTTTGCGGCATTTACTACTGTGATTATTTGGGGGGGCTAGGATTTCCTTGCTCCTTTCCAGTGCCTCCCTTCTTGGCTAGTTTAAATGCTTGCCAATGAAGCATTTAAACCTATCACCTAGGATCCTGGTTCCCCTCCCGGACAGATGCAGCCCATCATGCCGGTATATGCTTGCATCACTCCAGGTGGACCCCCAGTCCCCAATGAAGCCAAATCCCTGAGCTGCACACCAGTTTTTCAACCACTGATTGAATCCCATGGTGTGGAACACCCTAGCCTCTCCTATGCCATATATGGGCAGCACCTCCGAGAAGGTTACCGTGCGTGCTACTTGACTAAGGCCCCTCCCCAATTCCACAAATTCTTCCTGCACTTCTCTAATCCCTTTCTTAGCCAGGTCATTTGTCCCTAGGTGGACAATGAAATCCAGCTCCCTCCCCTGTGCAGCTGCTCTGGCAATCCTGAGGATTCGCTCCCTGTCCCTCCAAGCCATAGTGCCAGGCAGGCACCTTACCTCCCTCTCCCCTTCCTCCCCCAGCTCTACCTTCCTAACAATGGAGTCCCCCACCAGGAGTTGTTTCCTTCCCCTGCAGGGTCCCCTGCCATCCTCCTGTGGGTCTCCTTTGTGGAGGTTCCCAGCATCCTCCTTGGTCTCCACTGCAGGTGCCTCCATAGAGGAACCACACTTTCAGAATGGCATAGGAATTGTGGAGATACAACTGGAGGATGCACCTCTGTTCCATCACCCTCACCTTCCCTGAGCCCACTGTGGTCCAACCACTCCTCTTTCTTGGCAAGCTCTGAGGCAACGGCAGTAGCACTGGTGGTCCCTGGATGGAAGAGGAGGTCCCAAAAATCCTGGCCAACTCAGCCTGGAGATGAGCAACCTCCTCTCTCTGCCCAGAGAGGTGCCTGCAGATGGGACAACACCGCATCCTCCAGAATGTCTCCCGGAAGACTGCTGCTCCACAGCCACTGCACTGCACCACTCCAATCATGTCTTATTTCTGGCCCCTTAATTGTTTGCAATCCTTACTCTTTCCTGTTTTTTTCTCTCTCTCCTTACTTTCTGCCTGTGTGCCCTTTAAGCTCCTGATTGTCCTGTTCTGAGACAAGAATATCCTATATTTCTCAGTAGACCACTTACTTGCTCAGAGGCAGACCTCCAGCAGCTAAAGGGGGCCAGAGAGCTACTCTTGCCCTTCTAGGATGGTGGGTCTTTGGTGGTTCTGTGATCACTCACTTCCTGCTCCCAAACAGGAAGTTCCTGTTGTCAGTCATATCCTGTGCCTATAAAAATAGAACTAGCTTTGGGTGAGGGGGTGGAGGGGAGGGAAGGAGGGCAATATAGTCCCAGTAGAGAATTTCAGTCACACAGCAGTCCTTTCTCCTGGTGTCTTCTGCCAAGCTATTAGCAGAATCTTTCTAAGGCAGTCTTTAAATGCAGCTTCCTTCTAGCTAAGCCACTCCCCCTACTTACTAGATCTTTCTACAAGTAATTTAAACCTCACAGCTATTAAGTTCGTTCAATCACCTGAGATTTACAACTAGATAACTTTTCAGATACCCATTCAGTTTAGTTAACTCAGACAAACACACACTTTTTTTTTGTTTGTTAGTTTTTTTTACCCTAAATTAAAGGTCCAAGTACAAACTTTCTTCTTTTTTAGCCCCAGCAGAGATGTACAGTCACACAGCAGTCCTTTCTCCTGGTGTCTTCTGCCAAACTATTAGCAGAATCTTTCTAAGGCAGTCTTTAAATGTAGCTTCCTTCTAGCTAAGCCACTCCCCCTACTTACTAGATCTTTCTACAAGTAATTTAAACCTCACAGCTATTAAGTCCTTTCAATTGCCTGAGATTTACAGCTAGATAACTGTTCAGATACCCATTCAGTTCAGTTAACTCAGACAAACACACACTTTTTTTTGTTTTGTTTGTTGGTTTTTTTTTACCCTAAATTAAAGGTCCAAGTACAAAAGTTCTTCTTCTTTAGTCCCAGCAGAGAAGTCCAGTCACACAGCAGTCCTTTCTCCTGGTGTCTTCTGCCAAGCTATTACTGTTGTTCACTTACTTGAAAACTCATTTCTTTGTGATATTAGGGAACCCAGACTTTCACCTCCAGTAACAAGAATTTTATACACGCTGAGGTGTGTGATGCTTCATATGCCTTTAGAGCAAAGCTCAAAGGGTGCTTTCTATTTTCTATAATTGCTGGATAGAGTTTTCAAGATGTGAAAATGCTACCCAACAATTATATAAAACAAGATATGAGGTAGTTTGTAAAACTAAAATTTTACAAGCACCCTTAGGGTTGGATGCTTGCATAAACCCCATGAGCTTCACTCTTGGGGTTTACATAGCATTCAACACCTCAGTTGTTCCTAAAATTCTTGTTATACACACCACTCCATGAATTATTCTATATACAGTGGCGTGAAAAAGTATTTGCCCCCTTCCTGATTTTCTCTATTATTGCATATTTGTCACACTGGATGTTTTCAGGTCTTTAGACAAAATATAATATTAGATAAAGGGAACCTGAGTGAACAAATAACACTTTTTTTTACTTATTTCATTTATTTAATGAAAAAAGTTAACCAACACCAACTGGCACTGTGTGAAAAAGTAATTGCCCCCTAGTTAAATCAACCCAATTAAAGGGATAATTAGAGTCAGCTGATTGAACACAGCCAGGCTTGATTACAGCCAGCCCTGCTCAATATAAACCTCACTTATTTTGGCCCTTACCATCAGAGTCATGTTGCCAGCACAAAGATTCAACAAGCACATTATGCCATGATCAAAGGAAGTTCCTGAAAAGATCAGAAAAAATTTGTTGCCCCTATCAGTCTGGAAAGGGTTACAAAGCTATTTCTAAGGCTCTGGGACTCCATCAAACCACAGTGAGAGCCATAATCTCCAAATGGAGAACACTTGGAACAGTAGTGAACCTTCCCAGGAGTGGGCGGCCTGCCAAAATTACTCCAAGGCGCAGTGTAAAATCATCCAAGAAGTCTCAAAGGATCCTAAAACAACATACAAAGAACTGCAGGCTTCTCTTGCCTCAGCTAAGGTCAGTGTTCATGACTCCACAATCAGAAAGAGACTGGGCAAAATGGGCTTCATGTGAGAGTAGCAAGGAAACCACTGCTAACCAAGAAGAACATAAATGCTTGTCTCTCATTTGCCAAGAAGCACCTGGATGATCCACAAGCCTTTTGGGAAAATGTTCTATGGACAGATGAGTCCAAAGTGGAACTTTTGGACAACATGGATCCCATAATGTCTCGCGTAAAGCAAACACAGCATTCACAGTAAGAACACCATACCAACAGTCAAACATGGTGGTGGTAGTGTGATGGTGTGGGGATGCTTGCTGCCTAAGGACCTGGATGACTTGCCATAATTAAAGGAACCAGGAATTCTGCTCTGTACCAGAAAATTCTTAAGGAGAATGTCCAGTCATCCTTCCGTCAGCTGAAGCTGAAGCGTAGTTGGGTCATGCAGCAAGACAATGATCCAAAACACAAAAGCAAGTCCACATCAGAATGGCTAAAAGAAGTAAAATTAAAGTTTTGGAGTGGCTAGTCAAAGTCCAGACTTAAACCCAATAGAGATGCTGTGGAGGACCCGAAACGAGCAGTTCATGCTCAAATACCTACCAAATGTTACTGAATTAAAAGCAGTTCTGCGAGGAAGAGTGAGTTAAAATTCCTCCACAGTGATGTGAAAGACTGATATTGAATTATAGGAAGTGTTTGGTTGCAGTCATTGCAGCTAAATGTGGCATAACCAGTTATTAAGTGTAAGGGGGCAATTACTTTTTCACACAGTGCCAGTTGGTGCTGGTTAACTTTTTTTCATTAAATAAGTGAAATTAAAAAAAAAACAAGTGTTATTTGTTCACTCAGGTTCCCTTTATCTAATATTACATTTCTCTAAAGACCTGAAAACATCCAGTGTGACAAATATGCAATAATGGAGGAAATCAGGAAGGGGCAAATACTTTTCACGCCACTGTACAATAATTTTTTTCATCTGTTTTCCAATGGCTGAAGCCAGTTATTATTTTCATTATAACCAGCTGGTTGTAATGGGAGTTATGCACAAGTCAGTCTTTTCAGCTATCTTGAGTTCATTCTGTCTTCTTGGTAGGCACCTGACAATGACAGAACTACTGTTTAAACCATTTCTGACCTGTACATCATGTAGTCTCCTCCATCGCTTGTCTGACACTATGAAAAGCAACTCATTTTCACAACCAATTCACTATTTCTCATCTGCTTCCTCTCTAGTTAAAAAATTCCAGTTGTTTCCTGTTATTCATACTATTTGCACTATTTGAAAAGTTGATGCACATGCTGTATGTCACGTGACAAATGAAACACTAAAGTGACTGAATTTAAATTTTTTCCTGTCAGTACTTCATGTACTGTGTTAAGTTCTTAATTCTTGCTGGCAAGACAAGCTAATTATATTTTGGGGGGATAGAGAGAGAAGGGGCGAGGGAAAAAATTGATGGCCAATAGTTAAATAAAATCAGACCTGGGGTGGTGTGGTAATTCAGTTTTTATACATACTGTTGGTGTAGAATGCTTGAATGCACCCTTTGAGCTTTGCTCTAAAGGTGTATGTAGCATCACACACCTCAGCGTGTATAAAATTCTTGTTACTGGAGGTGAAAGTTTGGGTTCCCTAAAATCACAAAGAAATGAGTTGTCAAGTAAGTGAACAACATAATGTTTAGCAGGTCAGATAAGACAACTGGAGGCTTATGGTATACATAAGAACATGTGTCCATATAACATCAAGTATGCTCTGCTCCTAATACTGGGGGGGGGGACATATAACTAAACCTAAGACCTATGAAGAGAAAGGAGCTAAAGCTAAAAAGTATACACGGCAATGCTAGGAGTTTGGCCCCATGCATTATTGTATAAGTTACACACTATTACCCATACATTATTACACATTTTATCATAACACACAGAGGCAGTATGGACAAATAAAATTTTGGTGCTGCATTACCATGAGCCCAGTTTTGATCCACTTATGGTTACATATTTATATCTACAATACAGACTTTTATTAGAATTTATAAAATGGCAAGAAACTGTCTAGGGATTTCATTGGCTTAGACACATCACCCGACTATGCATTAAATTCCTATCACTGCTTGGTCAGGAACTGGATGTTATTTCGATCCCAGAAAAGTTACTTAGGAGCCATTTTTAAGCACAATAAGCTACTGCAAGGTCTGCTTTTCAGGATCTGAATGTATTTTCCACTCGACCTTCGGCCTTGTGCCTTACTTTACCACTGAGGCATACATTAAAATCTTGTAATGCAGACACCATTGTGGCGTATTGCTTACTTTTACCACTTAGCAAGATTGAAAAGCAGTATAATAAAATTTTATGGTCATGCCAGATATTCTTTAAAACTACACATTGATTTTATAATAAAATAATAATAATAATCATAATAATAATAATTGCCTGGCCCAAAGAGAGTTTTAATAGTTTTCATCAAGTATATAAGTACTTGTAGTGAAGAGCAGTAACCCCAGGAAATATTATCTTACCAATAATAAGTTTGAGGTATTACAATGTATATAGGAAATGTGTTGGGACTGATGCTGTTTCTTTGCTCAATAAAGTATTCTTGCACAAATTCGAAAGTTTCAAAAAAATTTGATTACTATTGGCCAAGCCATTTATTAATAAGAACACAAGGTGAAAGTTTGGGTTCCCTAAAATCATGAAGAAATGAGTTTTCAAGTAAATGGACAACATACTGTTTAGTAAGTCAGATAAGACAACTGGAGGCTTATGATATACATAGGAACATGTGTCCATATAACATCAAGTATGCTCTGCTCCTAATACTTGGGAGGGCATAGAAGCAGAAACCCAGGACCTATGAAGAAGGGCTAAAGCTAAAAATTATACATGGCAATGCTAGAATTTGGCCCCAAAATGGACATGGTGGAAATGTTGGCTGAAGATCAAAAGCCAGATATTGCAGGTTGTTCTGAAACCTGGCTTACAAACAAAGTAGAATATAATGAAATAAGCTTGGCAGGTTATAAATTATATTGTTCAGAGAGGAAGAGCAGAAGGGGTTATTTTATATATAAAAAATAACATTGGGCCCAGTAACAACATTAACAAAAGGCAGCACAGGAAATATAGATTATATGGTACTCTTCTTGCAAAATCTAAAAGTAGCTGTTGGGATTATGTACACTCCACCAAATACTAAAATGGTAGATTTAGAACAGATTATTAATAAAATCCAGAACAGTGTGAAAGACAGATTATTGGTTCTCATGTGACCTAAATTCTGACTGGCAAAAATGAGAGGCAATAAATTAAAGGACATGCTAGCATCCCTTGATGTAATACAACTGATAGAAGAACCCACTAGATATATTAATACTATGACAAAGGGAACATTATTAGATTTATTATTAGTTTCTCCTCAGCTAAATGTTTACTCTAAGGGAGTCAAATCACCTTTTTTAAGGTATCATAATTTAATATGGGCAATTACGATGTACGATACAACCTCGGATACAACTGGGTGATGGGAGGGTTAGGGATATGAGACACTTTTCAGTTGACAGATTTAACCTAGATATATCAACAGAAAACTGGGAGAGATGTAAACAAATTCCAGAATTAGATCAAACAGTACAGTATTTTATAGCCAGTCTCTTGGAGATATGTGATAAGCATGCACCAAAGACAAAAGCAAAAAGAGAAAAGGGAAGGACCCTGGATCAACAATAAATTAATAAAAGTGATAAAGAATAGATTGTGGAAATTGGCTAGAAAATCAAAAACAAGTAATGATTGGGACATGTACAAAACAAAAGAATTACTGTAAACAACAGATTAGGAGAGCTCGATCTAACTACTACAAAGCAAAAACAGATCACGAATAATGATCCAAAAGATTCTGGCAGACTGTTAATGATATTATCAGTCCAGGAAATAAAACAAACAACATATAAATTAATTGATTAGTGAGGGAAGGTAGTGAAGGAACCAACAGAAATAGCAGATTTGTTAAATGACTTTTTTTGTGAACCTGCCGGGACTAGATACAAAAGTGTTATCCAGTGTGACACAGGAGCAACCAGTTTTTGTAGGGCCATATCCACCATTTTGTTTTAGGATATTAAATATCAATGAGGTAAAAAAATGTTTAAAACAAATAAAAATTCATAAATCCCCAGGAATGGGTGGGCTGGAAGGAAAACTCTTACAAGTGGCTGCTGATCACAATGCATTACCAATAACATACATATTCAATTGGAGCTTAAGTACAGGGTCCTTTCCTACTGCCTGGGAAACAAAGCAAGATCATTCCACTACACAAAGGGGAGAACAAAATGATCCAGGAAATTACTGGCCTATAGCTCTGCTATCAACTTTATCCAAATGTTTGCATAAATTAGTACATACCCAAATAATGGATTACTTAGAAAACAATAAAATTTTGACACCATACCAGGCAGGTTTCAGAAGGGGGCTGTCTACAAGTTCAGCTTTGATAGAATTCAGTGACATACTGTAGTAGCAACTTCCATGGATGCAGGTCTGGAGACTGCAGTAATGTTTGTAGACTTGTTGAAGGCATTTGATCTGGTGGACCACTCCCTGCTGCTGAAAAAACTATGGTACATGGGTATTACTGAGGGACCATGGGACTGGATTAATCTGCCTGGATTGGTGGTAGTTCAGGTGGATGTTAAAGATCCCATGGCACTTACTGAAAAGAGTAGGGGAATTTATTGAAAAAAAAATCATACAAAAAATACAATAGTAAACAATTCAAAACATCAATAAAAAAAAGAAAATACATTCAGGTAACAGGAAAATCTGATGTGGTCACCCAAGGCATATTACACCAATAGGCATCTAAAATGTGTTTTGGAAAAACCATACTTTCATTATGAAAAATAATAGACAGATCCCTGATAACATTCTGAATAATCATTTCAATAGGGGTATCCTTTTGTTGTAGCATAAAACCACATCTAGCATTCCAGATATACCATTTTAACACTAAACAAACAATATTTAAAGTTCCTTTATGAAACTACCGCCACCCAGAATGAAAAACACCATTCATCAATTCTTCCGATGTCATATTGGAAAAAATAGGTACAGACCAAATGCTGGCAAGGGTTGACCAAAAAGGCCTAATAAATGAACAAAGAAAAAATAAATGCTCAATCGTTTCTTCTGCAGAAACACAATGAATCCAAATACAACCGCGCTCAGCATGCTGTTTGTGTTTTTGATTACTTTTTACATTTATGTTTCCATGACAACTAAGCCAATGGAAATCCCATAATTTTCTTGGGATTCATGATTCATTTAACAAAGCTAAATGGATGGATTGTAAGTGCAAAGGTCGATGAGGAAAAGTGATCAATTCAGTAAAATGTGTGCCAATTACACGGTAGTACAACTGTTTTCTCGAATTGGCAATCAATAATTGGCTAGAAACCCCCCATAATCTTAATTTTATAAAGACTTCTTTATAAAACTCAGGAAGTTTTGAGTTACACTTCAGATGAGCGACTCTAGATCCTTCCCAAATCAAAAACCATTGTTGTACGTATTATAGAAATATGATGTCAAAACCTGATTCTGATTTATAATTAAGGTCCGAAGGTTTATATAAAAATAAACAATAAAAAAACAGTACTGGATTAACCATATTCAAGCCCCCAGATGAAATAGGCAAATAAATAATATTCCTTTTAATAGGATTTAGTCGACTTCCACATACTGCACGAAAAAACAAACTTAACAATTTGGTTTCCAATATTTTAGGAGGGGGAAAAACCTTACTAACATATAAAAATTGTGGCAGAAGTTTCATTTTAATTAAAACTACACGTTTTCTTTTATCAAGTTTCCATGTATTCCATTTGGATACCATCACATTGCCTACTTCCATCCTTACTGTCCAATTAAGTAAGTCTAAATTACCTCCACCCCAGAATAACCCTAAAATCTTAATAGGAGGAGGAACAATGGGAATTCCCGAAATCTGAGAATCAGTATTAAGTTGTATACCCAAAACTATACCTTGACTTTTAGATGGGTTCATACTGGCTCCAGAAATTGAAGAATAGTCATTACAAATTGTTACAGCCGAAGAAATAGACTTTGCATCTGGCAATAAAAAACATAAATCGTCTGCATATGCAAGACACTTGGCTGGGACTGGTAAGGACCCTAAATGTAAAGATCGGATACTAGGGTGTTCATTAATATGTCGTAATAGAGGATCAATGCAAAACACATATAGAAGCGGGCTAAGGGGACAGCCTTGCCTGACGCCTCTAAATATCGGGACTATGGGTCCCACATGACCATTTACCATAGGAATCACCATAGCAGATGCATATAACAACTGTATCCAACGTATAAAATTATCCAGAATATTATAACATTTTAAGACTTCCCACATGTAACAATGGTTAATTGAATCGAAAGCTTTACTTTGGTCCAGTGAACATAAAAAAAGTCTACTTTCTTTGCCATACCCCTACTTGTGACCTCTCGGAGTAAGAGAAGATGTTCGATAATATTTGTATGATTCACCGAACAAGCCTGTGCTTTACTAATGACAATATTTGTGACTGGTTGCAATCGTAAAGTTAAGATTTTTGCAAGTAACTTAAAATCTGTATTTAACAGACAAATAGGTCTCCAGTTAGTTAAAGGTTTGATCTCCAGTTTTGTATAAATACACTAAAGAGCCTTGTACCATATTAAAGGGTAGGAAGTCTGTAACATGAGAGTGAAGACTTGTGCCAACTTTTGTGCCAAAACTTCTACAATAAATTTTTAAACCTCTGTAGTCAACCCGTCCTTTCCCGGAGATTTATTTGGAGACATAGTGTTCATGGCAAGGATTATTTCAGAAGGAAGAATATCCTTCTGCATATCGTGTTTCAAAACCAATGGAATATCTGGAACCTCAATATATTGTGAAAAACTGTGAATACTCTCTAAAGGTATGTCAGTGCCAGAGAAAAGAGATGTAGTATGTTGATATATGATATTCATAATATCGTCCTATGTATCATAGAGATGCCCCAATGAATCCTGTAAACTATCAGTTCTTTTTGATTTGACACGCTGGCGACAGGTATCAAATGGACATATGTTGGAAAGCGGCCATTGTAAACCAAAGGTCTGTTGAAAGGCTAAAACGGCTGCTTTCTTTTGATGAAAAAGACACATATGTTCTTTCAGAGATAAAATTTGAGCACTATAATCATGTGTAGAATTATACGATAGGGAAATTAAAGATTGCAACTGCTTCCTATGTCGCAAATACTTCAAATAATGAGAATCTGCTTCTTTTTTTCCCATATATTTTAATAAAATAATCAATTCTTTCTTTAAATTCTCCCACCATTGTATCGGTGAATCATATAAAAAAAGTATTGTCTTTTTGGCGGATAAAAAATATTGTATCTGCATCTGACCGTTTACCTGATTAAGTAATGAAAATTACATTTCCATAGCCCCATTACAATCTGAACCCTAGGACCGAGGGTAAGAGAAAGTCTGGAATAGTCATAATATTCCACAGCTTGCGTCAGCTGTGGAAATAAGCAGTGTTGAGAAATGAAAAAAAATCGATCCTGGTAGGACCGCAACAAAAAGTTGGTATAACTCTTTGAAGATGAAACAACATAGCATCAACCAAATCTGCTTTGCGTACCACATCGGATAAGCAATTTGAATCGCAAAATGTTTTTAGAGTTTTAGTCCGTAACCCCTTACCCCGTTTATCTAACCCACAATTGAAATCACCACCCCAAATCACCAAATGTGCCGTATATAAAAAAGGTTGAATAGTTTTAAACAGGGAAACCCTCTCAGCCTTAGATTACATAACATAAATATTAATAAGACGAAAAGGTTTATTTTGGACACAAATATCCATCAATAAAGCTCGTCCAGGAACCAAATCTAATAACTTTAAACAGGTAAAGTCAAGGCCATTAAATAGAATTCCTACCCCGAACATAGGTCTGTACCTACTGACCAATAAGGAGTCCCACATACCAGGCCTTAGTAGCATTCTGTACATCACTTAAAGTATGTAGTCTCATATCTTGCACAAAATAAATACCAGGCTCCTGATGAAGCAAAGCGGAAAAAAACACAGTCCTTTTCCGTAAGCTCTTCAGACTATTCACATTGACTGAAGTTAAAAAAAAGAGCCAGGAAAAAAATAAATCGAAATGAAGAAAACCCCCAAACATAAATAATTTCTTTTCCCCCCCACTTCTCGTACCAAACCGAGTTTTAAGTTTAATACATGAAGGGTATGTTTTCTTAGAGGGTTCTTTACGTGAAACAGGCTTTTGTACTTCAGTGTGGTCTGCCTCCCCATCCCCAATCATGGAAGATGAGTCCAAAAGGATTTCAGAATCACTATCATCCAGGGGGAGGTCTTGGTACCGGTTTGAAAGAGAAATAACCTGAGTTTAGCCATTTTACAGCAGGAATTGGTTTTTCCAATTTCGAGCTAGAATACCTTTCCTGGTATTATAGACCAAAGGAGAAGGAGGCATTTCTAAATCTAGAGGTTCAGGAGGTAAAGGCACTTTTTCCAATTCCAGAAGATCCTGCTGCAGTGAAGAAGGTACGGAAATAGAAAGGGGAATTACTACAGGGCCCACCTGTGGGTCGGCTTCTATGGTTTGGGGAATCCCCGAATGGGAAGAAACCTGTAAAAAAATAGAAAAGGTGGGAGCAGAGGTAGGCGGCTGCCTGAAGTCAGATTGCCGTCACTGGGAAACAGCTATAAGCAAACGTTGTTCTTCATAATCACCACCGGGGTTTTTATTATGGGTGGCCCAAGCACAACTCTGGTAAGAATGCCCAGTTTCATCGCACAAGCTACATATCATTTCATTCAGACAATTATGGCTGACATGTCCCAATTCATTACAAAGAGAGCATTTAACTTTATCACAAATACCACTTGTATGACCCTCAGAACCACACTTGTAGCAGGCCTTGGGTTGGCCGGCATAAAATAAAACTCCTCTATCACGGCCAAGAAAAAGAGAATTAGAAAGATGTTTAAGACCTCACTAGTAGAGGATAACAAACTTTAAACTTCCATCGCCCAGTCCAATAATGTTCGCTATCAAAGACAGCATTAGGACCATCCAAAACAGTACATCTTTACTTCATCCAGTAAGTTAAATCTGTCACACTAACCCCTTTGTTTCAAAACAAGACAGTTACAAACTTTATAGCAGGTTTAGTCAGGGGTATAACCTCAAAGGGAGTCCATAGAGGGGAATTACATAGTTCATTATATTGTTTCCAAAACCTTTCCAATCCAGCCGTAGTTTTGAAACTAATATCAAAAGTATGTTTGCCCGATACGTGTATCAGAGCATATATCTCAGTCGCAAAAAATAGTAAGGAATCTTTAAGCAGGGTTTTTCCCACATAAGCATGATCAGGGACACAGTCTAAACCTCCTTTATAGAGGAAACAGACAGCACTGTGACGTTTAGCAGGAGCTATAGGTAAATGGAATAAAGAAGCAAATGATTTATTTGGAGGGTTAGGTTTAAAGTTTAAAGGAGCTTCTGAACGAGAAAATTCAGGGCGGGTGGGCAACCCAGTTGTATTAGGGACATCTGAGGGAATATCAAGAGGAGGAACAACAGAAATATCAGCAGTGTCAGAACCATTTAGAGCTTTAGGAATTGCAATAGGAGACATACCAGACACCCAGCAATTGTCATTTCCATTTTTTTCCCACCCTGCAGCCCGCAAGGCAGCATCTACCGACCAAGGTTCCGTTTGTGTAGACTGTAGTAAGTCAGAGTTAGAAGGTGCAGGCGAAACAGACAATCCCTGGTGTACATCGTCACAGGCTGACTCACTCGGCAAGGTCTTTGATGCTGCTACGTCAGCATTCTGAATCAGCTGCGTAGTTGGGCTGGGTGGCAGGACACAGAGGGTGGTGGTAAGTGGCTGTCACTCCACAGAGGGAAGAGTGACCAGTGGGGTACCACAGGGATCAGTGCTGGGACCGGTCCTATTCAACATCTTCATCAGTGACATTGTGCAGGACCTAGAAGGCAGAATTTCACTGTTCGCTGATGACACAAAGCTCTGTAACAGAGTAGACACACCAGAGGGTGTAGACAGAATGAGAAGCGACCTGCAGAAACTTGAAGAATGGTCAGGGGTTTGGCAGTTGAAATTCAATGCAAAGAAGTGCAAGATAATGCATATGTGGCACAAAAACCGTGGCATAATATATCAGTTGGGGGGGGGAGGATATAGCATGCACCAAGCAGGAAAGGATCTTGGGGTTGTCACTCCTGATGACCCTCAAGGTAGGGAAACAGTGTGACAAGGCAGCAGGTAAAGCAAATAGGATGCTGGGATGTATAGGCAGGGGCATCACCAGCAGGAAAAGGAGGTCATAATTCCGCTATACAAGACACTAGTGAGGCCCCACCTGGAGTACAGTGTACAGTTCTGGAGAACATACCTACGTAAGGACATAGACAGGGTAGAGAAGGTTCAGAGGAGGGCAACAAAGATGGTGCATGGATTGCATCACAAGTCCTACGAAGACAGGTTGAAGGAACTGAACATGTACTCCCTGGAGGAGAGGAGGGAGAGAGGGGATATGATAGAGACATACAAGTATCTTACAGGGAGGAACAGGGTGCAGGAAAACACTATTTTTAAGTGAAAAAGATGTTCCAGGACTAGAGGGCATGGGATGAAGTTGGAAGGAGGATGATTCAGAGGAAACATGAGAAAGAATTTCTTCACAGAATGGGTGGTGGACAAGTGGAACACCCTGCCAGAGGAAGTGGTGGGGGCTGAAACAATCACGGGATTTAAGAATGCATGGGATAGACATAAAGGAATTCTGGAGGTCAGGGGTAAGGGGCAACAGACTTCTAGGAAAACAAACTGAACTTACAAGCTCAAATGGGCAGACTGGGTGGGCCATAGGCCCTTATCTGCCGACACTGTCTATGTATCTATGTATCTATGTATCTATGACTGACAGTGGTGAAGTTGAAACATCTGAAGGTGTCACGGTGCATTGCATAGGGATTTCCAAAGGGTTTTGTTCCGAAGAAACCTGTGTTTGCTGTGTAGAAAAAAGTAAGTTATCCTCCGAAATTTGTTCCTCCATTGGAACACAAGCCGTCGGTACAGTAGGTAAATGCAGTGCTTGCTGATGAGTAACTCATTTAGTTAACAATGCTTCTTGTTGCTGTAAAACTTCCATAAGCCAGCATTTTTGACATTCTAAAGTAAGAAAGGCATCATCATCCATATCCTAGGTCATTTTCTGTAATCTTTCCACAACTGGTCTTTCTGCAAAACCCGGGTCCGACGCCTGCTCCGTTCCAGATAGTTGAGAAGCAGGGGGTGGAAGAAACCCCCCTGCCTCCTCCACGTCCTTCTCTGTTGCCGAGTCCACACTGACTGCCGCCATGACTGTGAGCAGCAATGCCCCTACCGAGTAGGGAATTTCCCGTGTCCTGGCCAAATTTCCCTCATTCACTAAAAATACCACCAACAGCTTAATCTGGTTCAAGGTCAATTGGCATTCATCTGTATCCTCCTCGGTCGGCCTGAAAACAGGCAGGATTTGTCTAGTGCACTTACCCAGTCAACAAAAACTAAATAAATAAAATCTTATTTAACTGGAAGAACCCAGAGGGTAAGTGTATCCCAGACTCTGTCATCAATAAAATCTGCTGACAGAGGAGTCCCTCAGGGATCCATACTGGGGCCCCTGCAATTCCTAGTATTCTGTAATGATCTTCCCCAGGTAGTGCAAACATCAAACATCTGGCTGTATGCTGATGATATGGCACTTATTGCATCTGGGGTGGACATGACACATCTGAGAATCAAACTACAGAGGGAACTTCAGTGGCACTGGGGAGTGGTTCACCAGGTCAAGGCTATTAATGAACACAAAGAAAACAAAAGTTTTTATTTTGGGACCAGAGTTAGCCAAGTTTAGGTATAACATCATTGAAAATACATTAATAGATCAGGTTACTGAATATCGATATCTGGGTGTAACGTTTGATGCGGAGTTAAACTTTCTGGAACACACTAGGAAGTGCTAAATAAGTTGGTAAAAATTAGAGCACTTAGAAGAACATCAGGATGCCTGGATCAAAGAACAAGGAAAGCTATTGTGGAGCAGATGGTGATGCCCTCTATTGACTATGGAAGTATCTTATATAGGGTTGTATCTAAATTAATGAGGGATAAATTGGATAAAATGCAGTTCAAACTTATGAGGTTTGTATTGGGTTGTCATTATAGAACACATCATTGTACATTACTTAATACATTGGAATGGACAACCCTAGAACAAAGAAATGCTAAAGTGTGGTTAAAATTATTGCATTGTTTTTCTACGAAACAACCGGCTCATTACATATCACTTAATACACTGACGAAATAAATCGAACCTAGTTAGACCTTAACTAGATCTGTCCATACAAACAAAATAAAAATAAATTATAATAAACTAGGGTTTGGTGAGAAAACCTTAAGACACCAGGTGGCAAAATATTGGAATACACTTCCATACTCAACAAGACTGGCATCCTCAAATCTATTTAATATAAGGTTAAAAACAATATCACAAGTAGTGTGTAACTGTTAGTTTGACATTTAGATGCCATTTATTTAGTGTTTTACATAGCCATATGCTACTGCATTGACATTTGGTCATTTAAATCTGCTTGTACATTGAATAAGTGTCGATTATGCATTCAAGGCAGCGAACAGTGTTTGTTTATATGTACTTGTACAGTATATGTCACCGTTGCTAACTTGTTCCTTAGATGCCATTTGTCCTATGCCTCATGAAACTATAGATCTGTGTTGATACTGTAACTTAAGTCTGTTTGCATATTGCACAAGTGATAACTACGAGTTTGTGGAATTAAAGAATTTTGTCCATACGTACCTTGTATAGTATATGTAGATGTAACCAATTTATGTACAAACTTTTTATAAGCAACTTACTTTATGTATTTTTATGCTCTTTGTAACATCTAACAGGACTTGTCTTGTAAACAGGGATTATATCCCTAATGACAGTGGTTATCCTGTATAAAAATAAAAATTTTACCTACCTACCTAATCATGATAATTCAGTCTATTAAAGGGGAACTCTCCCTTCCCTAAGGTTACCCACAATTAACACATTAAGTGCTTACTTACATTTATTTATTTACCTGCTGCTGAGAAACGTTTAGTTTTATCTGGCTTATCCTACCATCTAAGACCCATTTTAATCTGATCACTGATCTGGAGGAATGCCACAATCCCGATGGCTGATGTCAGCAGCCACAGAGGATTCAAGTAACTTAAGTATAGTGATAAGCTTGATAAAACTCTGATGCAGTGGTCACTGGTCCTGCTCTCAGTGTGCTACTGAGACTAAGCACTACAAAGTACACTTTTCTTAGCCTCTGTCATGCCGTGGAACTGAGGATCAGCAAATGAGAGCTTTGTAAGCTCATCACTATACGTAAGTTGCTCAAATCGCCCATGGCTGCAGCCCGCTACCGGCATCAGATGCTGGGGATTGTGGAATTCTTCCAGTGATGGCAGGATCAGCTAGCTGAAAATGAAAACTAAGAACTCATTTCTAAATTATAGTAAGAAAAAAATGCAAGTAAGAAATTAAAAACATTTCAAGAGGTTTATAGGCCCCTTTTGGCTTTGTTGGGAGTACTGTATGATTGTTTTTTTTTATCATTTAAGAGTTTTTACCTGCAGCCATAGTCCTGCCTTATATCCAGCCACCACTCCTCCTTTCCACCTCTGATCCCAAAGCTGCCATGCCCAGCTGGCATACGCAACTACACCATCAAAGGGGGTCCCCCCCTCTCAGCCCTCGTGCCTGGTGAGGATCCATTACTGGCACATGCCTTCCAGGCATCATCGGTTGGTGGAACTGCGGCCATCAAGCTGCCATGGACTCTAGCTGCCATTTTTCCCCATTATTGTGCCCTGATGGAAGCATGGACGTGCAATGATGTCCGAGCACAAACATGCAGACATCTTCCGTGCTTCCCCCAGCGGAGCACCCGCGCAACTGCAGTACCTCCAGGCATCACCAGGGACCAGCAGAGCATGGAATGCATCCATCCCTTCTCCCCAGGACTAGGAGAGCTGTCTTCTGGATGCTCAATCCTAGTCCTTCCCTGCCGACCCCCAACGACCCGGGCTCATTCACGAACCCGGGTTACCGTGTGGAGCGAGGTGTTGCATCCAGCACCTCAACCTCAGTGCCACCGGCCATTCTGTATGATTATTGATATTTGCTACCAGTAGCACCCTGGCAAAATGTAGTACTTTATCCAAATGTGATTAAAACAATGTAAATTAGCATTAAACAGGTTAAACGTTAACTGTACTTGATTTAGAGAGCTGTGGCCTCTGTATTTAATTTGTTGCCCAATCCCCACTGATCACCTGGGAGCTTCTTGTGGGCTCCTACTGAAATTTAGGAACAAATGAGAGCTTGAGAAGAGTTGTTGTACAGCTAACGAGTGAAGCAGTAGGCTCCAGCCGATAAGCATGCAAAGAATGAAGTGGGCAGGTATCTGGCTAATAAAGAGTCACTTTATTGCAGGTGTTCAGGCTTAATTCTACTTCAGCTGAACTATGGAAACAATGAACTCCTTTCTAGATTATGGTGGAAAAAGAATGCACATAAGAAAATAATAAAAACTTCAGCAATTTATAAGTTCCTTTGCTAAGATGGGGGGACTGAATTTTTTGGTTTTTGATATTTGACATATTCAGTAGTAACAATCCTGCAAAATACAGTAACTTATATGAAATGTGCTGACCAACAAAATGAATTAGCTGGGTTGAGAAGGCTAAACTTTAATTGTACAGGATCAGCCAGGTATTAATAAAAGTATCTCATCAGCATGTAAATAGAACAAATGAAATGAAACATGCTCTTAATGTGTTAATTTGGGGCAGCCCCACACTTGGTGTTGGACTTTGGGTACAGAGAGTTTTAGTCTAGTCTTATGAAGTCATCATGTACACTCTGACAGATACAGTAGAGTTATAGATAGATAGATAGGTAGATAGACAGACAGACAGACAGACAGATAGATATTTACATGGCCTGTAGCCTGGAAATTAGGGGAAGGGGCTGTGAATGAGCTTGGTACATCCAGGAAACAGAAACAGAATATGCCAGCAGAATGGCCAGCCTAGTGGAATAGAGAGTTGAGGCACTAGACCCCACACTTCTACCACTCTAATAATCCAGGTTTCGAAGCAGACTCAGGCCGCTGGGGCATCGACTGGGGGAAAGAGGATCTGCTGCCACTGACAGCCTCTCCTCTCCATGTGGGGGTGTGAAGGTTGTGCTGCATCTGCCTGTACTGCAACAATATGGCGATGGGGCAGTAGTTGCAGCCAGAATGGGAGGTGGTCGACAGCCAGCACATGGCATGTGCATACCTCTATATGCATGACATCTGTGCCATTGCATACTGCTGGCAAGCAATGGATAGAAAACAGAGGTAGGAAATCACAGTGATGTGGCAGGATGATGTCCATCCTGGTCCAGACCTGCATCATCACCCAGGCAAGGCTGCAACTGGATTGGATCACTGAGAGGGGAAAGATGGCTCCTCCTTTCCTGGTCCCACCTGGCAATCCTTGGGGGCTCGAATGGCCAGTAAGTCCAGTGTGAGACATGTGTCAGCCATGAGGGGGGTGGAGCTGAAGGGAGCCAACACCACAAAAGGAGATAAACACCTTGATAAAAAAAAAAAAGAAAAAAATGCATAAAATTACCTCTTGGCCCACCCAGTCTGCCCAGATGTTCCCTACCTATTCTGCCTCCGCAGACTCTATATGTTCTCCAATGACCCTGCTGCCTCCCTACCTCTTTTCTAATATTCTCCTATGTTTATCCTATGCATGTTTGAAGTCCCCACTGTTCTAGCCTCCACCCATTCTGCTTGCAGTCTTTTCCAGGCATCCTCCACCCTTTCAGTGAAGAAATGTTCCTTACATCTCTTAAACTTCCCTCACTCCAGCTTCATCACATGCCCCCTAGTCTAGGTGCTCATTTACAGTTGAAAGAGACTCCCCACCTGCACCCTATTCACCCTGTGAGGTACTTCTATGTCTTGATCATGTCACCTCTTTCTCTCCTCTCATCCAGGGTGTACATGTTGAGATCCCTCAGTCTCTTCTCATAGGGCTTCTTGTGCAAACCCTAAACCATTTTAGTTGCCCTCCTCTGGACCACCTCCATTCTGTCTATGTCCTTCTGGAAATGTGGTCTCCAAAACTGGGCACAGTACTCAGATGGGGTTGCACCACGAGTGATACAGCAGCAACATCACCTCCCTCCTCCTGCTGGAGATACTTGTCTCTATGTACCCCAGAATCCCATTAGCCCTACCCACTGTCCTGTCACCTTGAGGTTCTCAGATATGATATGATATCCCCAAGGTCCTGTTTCTGTCTAGAGATGGTCAGTACCTCCCCCCATCCTATATTCAGCACTGGGGTTCCTATGCCTTAGGTGCATGATTTTGCACTTTTTGGCATGGAACCCTGTCTGCCAAGTTTTTGAACATTCCTCAAGTTTTCCAAGATCACTGCACATTTTTGCCACCCTCTCCTGAATGTCCTCCCTATTGCAAATTTGGATTTTATCTACAAATAAGCATATCCTTCTTTCCTGTTCTTCTGCAGTGACCCCTATGAAGACATTGTAAAGGACTGGTCCCAGTACCAAGACCTGTGGTACCCCCACTGGTCACTCTCCCATCCTTAGAGTGAGTTCCATTAACCATGACAGGGAGACCTGGGTTTGATTCCCAGACCTCAGTCGCATACTGTGTGACCCTGAACAAATCACTTAACCTCCTGTGCTCTTTGTAGTCCCTGTAAATGAGTCTTGTGCCCAGTGTGCCTTACCAGTTACAATAAATAATTAAAAATTAAGTTGCAAAACATACGTTTATTTTTTTTAATTTATGTATCATATCCGATACAATAGCTTTGAGCTTGTGAAGCTGATTTACAAAGGTTCCTCATTAAATGGATAAAAAGACTATTTACAAACTGAGTTTCACAGATAACAGACATTTGTACAAAATAAGTACATGGTACATACAATATGTAATTTGTCAAATGGGTAGAAAAATATATACAAAATGAGATTCACAGAGTATAGAAATTATACAACATAATCACATGAATACATACAAAATGTAACAGTTGAGAGCAGCGCACAATTGTGGCATTGTCAGAGTGGGTTTTGTCAGGATGATGTAATTGATTGGAATGGCAAGGTGTACGGGGGAATAGCAACTTTGGAAATGTTGCTAGTTGGCGGGTGAGACGGCATGTAGCACCTGTGGTGTTGTCTCAATGGCAGTTACAATTAGTATTTGGGGGAAGTATTTGTTTTAGTTCTTTCTAAAATTGTTCTAGTTTAGGAATCTTTAGTAGAGTGTCTGGTGGCTCACTTAACCATGTTGATGCCCAAATGGCAAAAGAACGGAGGCTTGGGCTGTTCTGTAACATGGAACTGCTAAAGCATTTCTAAATACATTGCTAGTGGCATGATGGTTTGGGAGCAGACAAGAGGTCCTGGATTTCCACTGGTGTGAGGCCCAGCAATGCTTTTTTGCTAAGGAGGCATGTTTGGGCTTTATTGTATCCTATATTGTGAGAGATTAGGTTTGGATGTGTAGGGTGCAGGTGTGGGTTAGCCTGTCTGCATTGAGAGCAAAGGACAGGCCTTATTTAATGCTATTTTGACCCTCCTGAGGGTGGAGTCAGAAGCTGCCCCATATATTGTGATTCCAAAGTCTAGAGTATGGAGGATTAGGCTGGATACAGCTATTCATTTGGCCTCCTGGGTGAGGTTATGCCTTTGCCTATATCATGCCCCCAGTTTCCTATTAACTATATTGACTAGGATGTCCAAGTGGGGCTGAAATAATACAGCATTGTCAATAGTGACACCAAAGTATTGGAACCTGTTCTAGAGTAGCACCAGTCTCATTGAGGATTATTAGGGGATGTGTTTTTTTCCTTCATCTGTAGTCCAGCAAATAACATTTTTTTATAGTTTAAGACTAGTTTATTTTGTTTAAACCAGTCCTCTAGTGAGGGAACTCATCTTGCAGGTTGAGTGAGTAGTGTCTTGGGTTGGGCTGCTGGTAATGTAACAGCATCATCTGCATATAGCAAGACCCTTGATGTCTGGCAGGCTACTGGGAGTCCGTTTATAAAGAGGCTGAACAGGAGAGGCCCCAGTATTGATTCCTGAGGCACTCCTATGGTGACATTTTTGGAATTTGATAATGTTCCATTGATTTTGACCTGCTGTGATCTGTCTTTGAGCTAGCTGTTAAATCAAGATACTGTGTCACATGAGAGACCTAGTGACAGGAGTTTAGTAGTCAGGAGGATCAAAGGCCTTTGTCAGGTCAATGTAAATTGCCCCAGTAAGTTGACCAGAGTCAAGGGCTTCATGTATGCAGTTGGTGTATTCTCCTAGTGCTGTGTTAGTGCTGTGTAACTTATAAAATCCATTTTGTTGTTTGCACTGTATGTTGTACTTACTGAGATAATCTACAAGCAGGTCTGAGACTGCTAACTACTAATTATCACTGTCCTCATACTTTATGAGGTCCAGTACCAGCATCTAATATTTTAGGTAAGACATTTGCACCATTAAAGAAGTATTGTTTACAGTTTATTTACCCACAATATCCTAGCAGAAATGCAGTATCCCATTTTAAGTGGAGTCCTGCTTTTACCTATTTCTACAGCTGGGTTGCCTGAAGCACTGAGAGGTTAAATGACATTATACAAGGGTCTTAAACAATAAATAAACTTCATTGACTGAGAGCTGTTTTTAATTCCAGGACATAATACCAGGAAAAGTAAAATGTCCCAAACACCTTGTAACATGAACAATAAATCACTGCATTCATTCTCTTAAGAACTGTTTACTTTAGTTAGCTTAGAGTCACACCATAGAAGGCATTACTGAGGTAAATTTAGGGTTACCACCTTTTAAGAAACCCAAAGTGGGACATTTCATACTGAAATATGATTTTTCGCAGGACAATATGTAACCTCAACCAATGCAACAGACTTGTTTTATCTAAATAATCAGAATTAAGACTAAGAGTTGTAGTTTTTAATTGTCATTTTTAATGTATTTTAGTTAAGGTATTATAGTTTTTTGCAACATTTAGAGGAAAGTCAGAAAATATTTTTTTGTACTATAATGTCAGGACATGTACTATTTTTAATGTTCTTTTGCAGGACACAACTGCTCAAATCAGGACAGTCCTGCAAAAATTGGTACTGGTGGTAACCCTAGGTAAATTTAGCTAATTAATTAATCATTGAGACTATTTTTCTCACATAAATTATATTAAATTGAAAATTATGACTGTTTTAAGTTCTCTTTTTTGTTGTCAATCTCAATAATACACTCCAGGATATGTAATATCATGGGAAATTGTCACTTCTCAGGTATGAGTTATACAGCCTGTGGCCTCGTGATTCACAATGCACCCTAATCGTGACAATGTCTCATGATATAATCCCTTGTCATGTATTACTTACTTGTAAAATGGGTTGAAAATTCCCTGCATCCTGATTGGCTAAAGCCACAATTTGAAACAAGTTTGGGCAATTGGATTTGGCATCTTGGCAGCTCACATACAGAATTCATGAATCACTTCACTAATCCATGATTGCCATCACTAACATGGCTGTCACAACTATTCACTGAAAACATTCAACAAGGACCAAAAAAAAAATATCCTTGCATTAAAAAACTAAAGAGTTTTGATAAAAACAACTAGCATTTTGGGGTTTTAAGTTATTTTCAGTTTACCCATTTTATAAGTGCAGTAAGATAATCCAGGTCATTCATTGTCCAGGGTAAATAGACTTCCAGGTGCTAAAGAAGAAGAAAAATCAGCATTTACATAATGCTTTTCATATACATTGTATCCCAAAATGCTCTACAAGAAATGAGAGAGACTGGTATTGAAGTGACTGAATGCACATCAATAACCACACATAGCTTTGGGCAATTGCACAAACCAGTTTTATGGGAAGCGGAATGTTGGCCAGGACACCGGGGAAATTCCCCATCTCTTCCAGAAGGGGGAGCTGCTGTCAGCTGCAATGGCAGCAGTCAACGGGAATCCCGAGGCGGAGATGGATGTGGAAGAAGCAGAGGGTTTTGCTCCCCCTTCTGCTTCTGTCTTACCTGGAGCGCAGCTTCTGTTGATGAATTCCCTGACTGAGACCAAGACCAAAGTGGTGGATGTGGTTCTCGATGCTGATGTTTCCACAGGTTGGCACAAGACACTGCTGATGACCTGTTTCTAGAGTTGGAGTGTAGGAAGAGACAAATACTGGAGATTATTGTGCAACAGGTAGCTGTACTCACCCAGTGTACAGCTCTGTTGCAGGATCAATGAGGGTCGATTGCAGAAATGAAGGAGGAACCCAGGGCTTTGAGTTATGTGGTACAACGGTCAACAGACCAAGGCTCGCTCCCAGCAGTATCTGACAGAAAAAAACAGAGGTCAATATTGTCACCGAAGATTACAGATGGAGACTGGGATCCCGGCACATACAGGTAAATCAGTTACCTATACTACTCATCTGGAGAGCCTAAGCTTGTTAACGTGGAGAAAAAGGATATTGAGGCTAGTTCACGAATGGCACAGCAAGTAGACTGCCAAGAGCAACAACAACAAGACACAGGGAGGACCTTAGATCATGAAACACTGGGTTGGGAGGTTGGGGGTTTAGGATGGAGTATGTCTGCACCCCCCCAAATTGTGATAACAATGTTTCTTGCACAGGTGTGCCTATTGCCCAAGCGCTATTAGCTGCAGGGTGGATCAGACCAGATGGCACTAAGCCATGGATGTCTCCCACTAATACTACACAGGCTGCTCAGATCAACCTCCATGGCATGGAGGATTTGCAATTATTACCCTCTTCTTTGGAGTTCACCCAAAACCCTATGCAGCATTTGGAGCAGTCAAAAGCACAGACATATCTCCCTGAGTGTGATAATCATGATGCAGCCCCTAGCTTGGACTCAGGGGCTCAAACAACCCTTGATAGTCAAAATTCTACTATTTTGACACACTCTTCTACCTTGGCCCACCCTTCCCCGGGGTGGTAAACATAGAACACATGACTGGGCAACATCAGGATGACCCTGGCCCAGCCACTTCTCATTTTGGCCCTGGGGCCAGGACCTATGCTAGCTTATTTTATGCTCCCCTAGAATTTGCTAAGCATAGGAACGCTGTACATATCAAACATAGAGGAGGTCTAGAGACATACCTGGACAAATGACAAGTGGGCCATTCTTTGATTTTGGAGATTATGGGCTTTTCTGCAACTGAATTATATGCTTTGATACATACATCTGGAGACCCCATTTTTGACCTGGGTTTTTAAACTCCTTAAGGGTTGGAAACATTTTGGCAAAGATATCACAAGATTAAAAATACCCTCCTTTGGTCACCATTCCTCACAATTTCTCTCACTAAGCCTGCCTTTAGGACTAGTATGGTCCTATTTAAGAATGAAGGGGTAGCCATTGGTGACATTCTGTACTGGCTGAGGCAGAAATGCACTGTCCTGGGCATTCCAGATCCAATTATAGATTCCAAATGAATTTGGACTGGGGGCTGGTGGATCCAAGTGTGATTACCACAGATGAATGGCACAGTTCAGCATATGTGTAGCTGCTTCTTTCTCATTAGAGATAGAGGGTTAATATTTTAGGGTGGTCAGCCCAAATCTTGCTTTTGTTATGGGGCTTATGCCCACCTAAATAATGCCTGTGACAAAATAAAATGTTTTTTGTGTGGAGGTGTTGGACATACTGGTGTTGTTTGCCCTAACCCAGTGTTCTCTAATGTGCAACGACACACATGACATGTAAAACTGTCCCTGGCTGCTCATAACAATCCCTCTGATACAACAGAAGATCAGTAAGACATTGTCACCAAGCTCAACATCAGCTGGGTAGTATGCAGCTCAGTTCTGGGTTAGCTGCTACCTCACAATCACCTTGTGATGCTCATGACCAAGCAGAGGGAGACCAGGAGGTTCTAATCCTGTCTGCTGTACATTCTTCTGAACCCTCTTCTCAGGCTCATCTTGCCACCCCACAGCAGGGTGTTTCGATGGACACATGCCAGGAGAAGGTGGATACTGGTGCACACTGTGATAGTGCTGCTGAAACGACTGCCAGTCCTGTCTTACCAACCCAAACTACTGCACCTGTTGCATGCCCAGATCAGCAACTTACAGATAAAGCTCACCTTGTGGACATGCCTCATGGCCTTTTGTCACCAGAGATTACATTGAATAGAGCTGGCTGGATTCAAGCAGATAATGGTAGCTGGATTCTGGATCCAGACATCTCGCTACCTGGAACCAGCACACAACATCCTACTTCTGCTGATCCCGCTGACAGCTCTGCCAAACCACTGGAACATCACAAGACATGACCACTACCTGTTGCAGCTGTGCTGAGCCAGAAGAAGCAAAACAGAACATCCCACCTTTCAGATATGGCTGCTTCTCCATCTGATACCTTGGAGACTGATGCAGTGAGCCAGATACCTTTAGACACTGTTACGGAAGTACAGCTAAATTCTACTCTTGTAAATCATACTTCGGAGTAGGCTACTGCTCACCCCATTTCCATGGATATGGACCAGGTGGCACTGTTGGCTTTACCAGAACTGATTGCTTCTACCAATTTTTCTGTTAATCCTCCTTTTACAGATTTTTCCAATAGGCAGAAACCATCTAGCTATGCTAGTCTATTCCACCATCCTGTGGAATGGGCAAAGAGGAGGAATGCAGTCCACCTCCGATATAAAGGGGGTATGGAGCTGGCACCCGACAAAGCCTATGTGGGGAAAATGTTGATAAAGCAGTCTTTAATGTTTTCCCCTCAGATGTGTATGCTCAGATGATGAAAGGAAAACACAAAATGGGGTGCTTAGAAAGCTGTTCTGGTGCTTCACTGAGGAAGAAGCTCCCAAATCGAACATTGAACAAAAGCAAAGGTGGCACTCTGGAAATGAAAACTGTGATGCTCAGATTTGCAGTGCAAGGTGAGTTTATTCAGGACATAATTTAAAACACTGATTGCTAACTACAGTGTTTTGATCATGTGGGTCTCCATCAGGGGGAATGTCCATCCAGACAGATAAACTGACTCTACATTTATAATGCCAACTTAAAGGTGCAGTATCTAAAAAGCAATTAATAACTAGAGCAATAAATACAATACCTTTAAACCCTATTCACAATTTATGACATAATAAATATAACAATACATTACACTAATCAGATATGCAAAAAGTACAAAATATTTGATATCCATGATTACCCAGTTTTAAGAAAACAACGTTTTCAATAAATAAAGCACTGGAACATTAAATGACAGCACAGACAAGCACAGAGGGCAATACAGTAAATGATGAAATCAAGGAAAATATAAATAAATAAATATACAGACAGTATTACAGCAAATGCATCCCTGCATTAAATAATAAAATAAAATTTTTATAAATATGGTTGGTAGTCAACTTCCTCATTAGAACTTTTAGAGTCACAGTATCAAAATGATGATCCACTTTGTCTCTTTTTGTAAAAGCAATTATTTTGGTTGCCGCCCTAGGTGGGGTGGGGGTGGGGAGGGTACATGTTCTATACCCATAAAGTGCAAATCATTTATTTTTGGACCATGAAAATGTTTAAAATGATAGCCTAATACATTTCTTTCATCTTGATTTACAATAACCCTTACATGCTCCTGAATTCTTTTTCTCAATGTTCTAATGGTTTTGCCTATATAATATTTTTTCAAGGGCACAAGCTGCATAAATCACAAATGTGGTATTGCAGGTAATCAGCTCTTTGATATCTAACTTAAAATTTTTTACCAAATATTTACCATCATATGCATATCTACAACTTATACAATTTTACAAGCATAGAAACCCTGCAGGAGGGAGGGCAACCAATTCTCGACACAGTTGCAACTTGTTTTTTTTTTGTACTTACAAGTGACTCTGAGTCAGCATATCTCCCAAACTGCTGCCCTTTCTGAATGACACTAGTGGACTATCTTGTATTTTACTATTAAGAATCTTGTCAGCTTTTAATTTTGGCCATAATTTATGTACCCCTTGCCACGGGGTTTAATTCAGTCAAAAATGTAATTAATCTTTTTACATCATCAGTGTTAGAACACTGAATTCTATTTCTAGGGGTGAAAAGAGTAGACCTATCCATACTTCGGACCTTAGTGAGTGCTTTCTCTAAAATTTCTAGGTGCAGGATCGAATACCAGGTTATCCACAGAGAAGTGACCTCCAATACCTGCTTTTCGTGGCTGCTACTCCAGAATTGGCCTTAGCCTCTTTGAATGTCAACAGCATTAAAGCTGAAAAGAAATGGATTGCTACTTTTGCTGTGCTTGAACACTTTCAGTATGATATTACTTTTTACAGGACACTCAGCTAAGGTCACTATCAGACATTCAGGCAGCTCAAACAGCCTGGATTTGGGGAAGATCATTTTGGTCTTGGGGGGAAGATTTGTGGAGTGGTGTTGCTGTTTGTTTTGAAAATCCTGGTATATTTGTTACCCAACAATTTCACCCTGGTTGAACTATATTGTTAGATGTTTCCCTGTATAACCAGGTTTTTCACCTTAGCAATATTTATGCCCCAAAACAAGTCTCCCAGAATTGAGTTGCAGAAGCAAATTCAACCCTGTTTGTATACTAGTAAACCAGTTCTACTAGGAGGAGACTTCAGTTGTAGTCTATTAAGTACTGATAAAGGCACAAAAACAAAAAAAGTGTTTTGTGACACCTCTTTTCTAAAAACATTAATTTCGCAAGCTAGTTTAGTTGATGCTTATGGTGCAAAAACGCTCCCCCCCAAACATAAGCATTTCTGGGGCAGTTTGTCCACCCGCATTGATTATTGGTTTATTTCAGCTGCTCTACTTCTTTTTGATATGGAGGTCATCCTGGTGGAAACTTTGGATCATGGTTTATTAGGCATTAGATTATCAGATTTTTGGCTGTCACACTAGGCGGGGGTCCACCAGGTCTCTTTGACAAGAAATTTGTCAAAGGACTTACAACAACAGCACTTTGCCGATGGTGATCTCATCACCATGGCAAAGTGCCAAAAAACCCAACAGTGGCTGGAGTCATGTACTGCTTGCAGGGGGCTTCACCCCGACATCCCCTAGACTTTTAGATTCCTAACTCTGGTGGGGGGATGTTGGGGGAGAGCAGCCAAACCTGGGAATTGATGAATTTGTTCATCACTCCAACAGCCCATTCGACACTGGGGGTGTCGAACGGGTTGAGTTGCTGTGGGGGATTCATTGCAACAGAATCATGGTTACAATGGTATATGGGCAAGGGGACATGGCACTTATATGGTTTTATGTGATAAAGGCGAGTCTCAAAGACCGCACTATCACATACAGCCTTATAAACTTGAGCCCATATAGTCAAAGGCGACAGATATTGTACCGACCGTTGCAAATAGTGAAGGTCGGTACAATACTTAACTTAAATCACACAGGAATCGTTTTTTATGTGAGGGGCTATGCACCCCATACTTGTGGGGCGCAAGCTCCCCGCACCCTCAAACTTAAATAACCTTCTCTGAGGGTGTGGATCATGGGGCAAGTTACTGGATTGTGAAAAAAAAAATTCCTGCCTGTAGATGGACCTGAACCCAGGTGTGCTTGCATCGCAAGTGGTGGTGTACACCACTATGCTATTCAAGCAGCTCAGTGGGAATCAGGCACAAAGGACGCTATATCCTGTATAGTGAGTACAGCTCCTTGCTCTACTCGCTATACAGGATATAGCGAGGTATTGCACCACTCGTTCTCTTGTAGAGCGCTATTATTGAGTTGCTCAAATGTGCAGCGCTCAATAATAAGCACTCTACATGGGTGCTACCCATTTATATACCAGTTTATTTAAAGATCCTCAGGTTGCATCTGAACTTTGGCAACTTATAGAAGCCAGAAGATTAGTTTTCTGTCTTTATGACTCTCTCATCCATTGGTGGGATGATAGTAAGAGAGATGTTCAGGATTTTATAAAAAATATCACTTCTAGAGTGGGGAAAACTAAATATCCCAAATACTTATACTTGCGAGCTAACTTATACAAATTATTGTCTATGCAAAATGCAGGAATTCATGACTATTCAGAACTGATTTCCACAGTGAAACAAGACATGGCAAAATACCAGTATGACAGATCAAAATAATTGGAACTAGAACAAAAATGTGATACCCAAGGTAAAAGTTGTCAGGTGAACCCATTTGAAAGTTGCAACCAGCGTATATCACAGAAATGTATCTGTTACATCTGCAGTAGAGGAAGGGAACATTGTCTCGGATAAGCCTTGCATACTTAACACATTAGGCAACCCCTTCCTAGGTACAAACAGGATGGATTAATTGTTGCATGTCGATAGTCATATTCCCCTGATTCCTGTGCCGCAGGCCTTAGAGTTGATTGTATCAATTTACTTGTCTGACTTGGAATGGGCAATCAATAGTTTAAATTCTGACACAGCTCCTGGATTAGATGGCCTACTGAGAGAATTTTATAAATGGCTGTTGCCGTACTTGTCCCAGGGATGGCTGGAATTCCATAATTCCTTTCTTTATGCACCTACCTTACCAGCTGATATGTACAAATGCTTGCTTATCTTTTATTTAAGTAAGGGACACAACCCTCCTTTCAAATTGGTGCCCTATTTCATTGCTGAATGTAGATTTTAAAATACGTACTAAAATTTTAAGTAAAAGACTACGCTTCAGTTCTAGGTCAGAGAATCTATTCAGCTCATGCATGCGCATTACCAGGATGGAAAATGACAAATGTTTTAAGTATGTTAACATAAATTGTAGAAAGGGTAATATTTAATGGTTATCTGCTTAGCTTGAACCAAGCTCAAGCCTTTGACAGAGTATATTATTATTATTTTAGAAATGCTTACAAGCATATGAACTACTTCTGTAGTTTATCACATGGCTACAGCTGTGTTACTAATTAGCATCTGTCTGTCCATCTGTGAATGGGTGACTAGGACAGGCTTGTATGATAAAAAGAGGCGTCTGACAGTGTTGTTCCCTTAGCCCACTTTTATATGTTTTATCTCTGGGTCCCTTAATCAGGACTTTGGACCTGTCCTCTGGTATTATGGGTATTTCTTTGTCACCACAATCTTCTGAGATTAGGACCCTCACTTATACAGACAATGTATGTATCATAGTGGATGGTTGTCGTTCAGGGGATGCTGTTAAGGGAATTCTCTGGACTTTTTCAAATACTATAGGTGCTGTTATAAAGTTTCTGAAAAGTTTCTGTATGTATCTGGGGGAGGGGGAGTGTTAGAATTAACAGTCATGGGCTATAGCTGGAATTACTGTTACAAGAGGGCCCTGTAAGATTTGGAGTATTTTCTTTGGTCCTGAAAATATGGCACTGGTGAACTGGGAATATTAATTGGATGTCAGTACAAGAAAAGTCATGCAATGGAAGAGATGACACATGAGATAGAAAAAAACATGCATTTATAATAAAAACTTACCTGGTTCCTTTATTTTTATATCTGAACTATGTTTACCCACTACCAAAACAGTTAGAAATGAAACTATATAGCTGCTTTTTTTCAGTGCCTATGGGGGAGCAGGCAAAACACCATATAACAGAGGGTTACTTTTTTTTATTTATTTTAGTTTTTGTTGACTGGGTAAGTGCACTAGACAAATCCTGCCTATTTTCAGGCACGACCCGGGGGAGGGGGATACAGACGAATGCCAACTGACCTTGAACCAGATTAAGCTGTTGGTGGTATTTTGTGCGGTATTACTTACTTAGATATACCGTCTGGTGGTTTGAGCATGTTGAATCCAGTAGTTTTTTTTTTTACAGTATATTTATTTATGCTAATCTTACACCAGTATTACTGTCATCTTCACAGGAATGGATTTTATGTATAGTAAATCAGGCTTCTTCGATTTTAGAAGAGTGGATTTCTGGTATCTTTCTGCATAAAAGTAAAAGACCCTATAAATTACCAGTTTATAGTGTATGGGATACTGCTGTTTGCATGGAAATCAGCAGAATCCCAGTGTTGTTGTACTATCGTTGTGACGTTAAGAGGTTATTGTACCCTCTTGAGTATGTCACTATAATGGTACAACAAGACTGAATGTGGCACATGCTGCTGCTTCTGCCTCTGATCACAGCGTGGTGTTCAAATGTCTTCTGATCACTGGTGAAACTGGCTTATGGGCACAGCGACTGTGAGAACAACTGGCAAGGGAGATGTGAAGAGACACAACAGACTCCAGCATGAAACAGTATAGACCTTCTGATTTATTTTATTAAAAAAAATAATGGAGTATGTGTGGCGGTGGGCAGAGTATGGCTCGATTCTGTGCAGTGTGGAGAAGGACACCAGCAACATTCAAGAAATGTTCAGTTTTTAAACTGTTGTCCATACACTATAAAAGGCAATGGATGGGCAACAGTAAACAACAACACTGAATTCACTTCTCAAGGTTTCATGAAAACGATAAACCTCTCGAGGTTTACTAGGTTGTCGTGACAACCTCTGAAATTGATTTAGCACAGTTGTTCACTGCTGCCCATCCATTATCTTCTATATTTTGGTACTTGTTTTGACAAGATAAAACAGTGAAGGATACAGAGGTCTCAACTTTGCTCACTGTCTAGGAAATCCTTCTATGGGACAGTACAGCATAATTGTTTTTTTGACCATGTGACTAATAAAGGTTGTATTGGGAAACTGCTGACAGAGCCTAGAATCTCTTCTAAGATGTGGGACATACTCTGGTTGTGTGTCCATGGAAAGTTAAATGTTAAGGGTAATTTAATGCACAAAGACATACAAGAACATTATTATCCAAGGCCTCACTGTACTCATGTACTTGAAACCATTGGACATCTTTACTTTGATTGCCCTTATATTCAGAACTTCTGGATCATGGTTCTCAACAGATAGAAAAACCCTCTTTTTAACAAAATACTGTCTGAAGTCTTTTTTTGGGGGGGATTTTTCAACATAGATGGTACAAATATAAAATTAGTAGTTTAAGGGTAATATTGGCGTGTTTCAAATATTGGATCAGGCAAATCCATTGTAGATTGGTGCATCAGCAGCAACTAATTTCTCCAGAGAAATTAGTCCGTGTTATTTTGAATGAAATTCTTGACATACAAGAAAAAGAGCAACAATATGTGACATCTACAATGTTTAATGAATGGTGGAGATCTTTTTCATGGTTGAAATAAAGGTATCACTGTGTTTCATTTTTTTATCCTAGGTTGGTGCAGCTCTCTTTTTCCCTCGGGTACCGTGACTGTTTTCAAACTGCTTGTTGCTTCATGTTTTTTTCATGTTTCCCTTTTTTTTCCTTTTTTGTTTTTTCTTTCTACAGTACAATTTGTCACTTGTGTATATATTTCTCATTTGTTTATTAATGTTTTGCTTTTAATGACTGTGCTTTATTAGATTCCTTAAGAAAAATTCCCTATTCATGGGAAAAAGACTTGGGTTCTTTTACTTCCACCCGAACACGCACCAGGACAGCATGAGAAATGGGTAGAATGGACCTCGGTTTAACTTCTCATCAGGATAGCATACTGCTATAGTTACACCCCCTAGAACTGCACATGGGTGCTTGCATATATAGTATGAGCCCAATCCCAGAGTGGGACAAGAGCCCATGACATTCTGGCCAGAAGGCACATGTGCTACTAAGTGAACCACACTCACACCTCGGCACAAGTGCCTTGTGTCTCATTATGTACCTTGGCATGCATTGACGCCTGACAACCAGTGCCCTATCATGTCTTATTGCTTACACTTCAGTGCCACACAGTAAAATGTGGCTGTGATACAATTCAAATCTGGGTCTTCTGGTTCCCAAGCCTGTGCTTTAATCACTACTTAGTACAAGGGCGAGCCATATGGACTTCGATCTTCTATGCTCTGCATGAACCTATGAAACCTACTGTAGATCAAGTTGCCTCCTTCTTTTGACACTGGCAATTTGTTACCACTAGCTTCTCAGGGAATTAAATGATCCTGCTTTGTTTCAGTAATGGGAAATATGAATGTAAGAGCTGTATAACAATGCCCTAATAAAATAGCAAATTGCATTATGGCAGTATCACGCCATCTCATTTAACAGTACATTACAGTGCAATGTGATGGGATCCATGGAATGCTGTAGTAGTCTGGTATCAGCTGAGTCCATGGGTGAAGGTCAATGCACTTTACTGCAAACATTGCTACCAAACAAAAAAGACGTAGAAGATGTCAGTTAAATTTTATGTTTAAACATAAAATGCAGTGGCAGTAGTACTCTAACATAACATTATGTCTGCCATGCCTCTTATTTATTGGTTTAAGCCTATGGAGGAAAAATATAACACTTAGGATTTTAACTAGCAGCTTTGCAGGGGTCAGAAAGGAGAGATGAAGGTTTAGTGGTGAAAAGAGCAAATAAATAGGTGCTTCAAGATTAAAAAGGGGTAGCCATGCATGCTGAGCTGCTGAAAGACCTCTCTGTGCTGAAAGAAAAATATTGTTTGGTGCTTTCACCAGTGCATGATCAAAATAAGAGGTACAAATTAGTTCATGGCCGCTGAAGCATAACATCATGCAGAGAGCTGTCTTTGGGAATGTTTTAATGAGGAGAAGAGGTCATCAAACTGTGACACTGCTTTCAGAGTTTCAAAGAACAACACAGACTTCCTGTTCTAAACGTGGTGCAGGATAAAATAGCCTCAGCAGTAATGGTACAACTTTTGAACCATGTTCCTTGGAAATACAATGCTCATTTTGAAGTTTTAGTTGGCTTCCTCAAAGGAACAGTTTCATAGTTTGTAGGTGCCCTCGTATCAAAAGTAAGTTTCAGGAGAGTTGATCCAGCGTTAGAATTTTAATTTAAAAGTTCCTTTTTATTACAGTTTCTAAGAAGATTTTTTGTTTTGTGCTAAGAGGAAGGATACAACTAGTTCTAATGTTTGGTCATATCAAGTTCACTAGAATGGGGATCCCTTTGTGGTCAGCACTCAGCACACCATACAGGGATATGGTTTTATTTCTTGTAGCTATACCACATTAAGTGTTGAAAACAATTACACCAGCAGCAATTTAAAATGCATGGGTACCTTGTGTCAAGGTGTCCATAGATCGTGCAGAGCTACTGTATTTTTGCATACATTGATTTCTTTTTGAGGAACTGAAGAGAACAGAGCCTTAACAAATGACTTCTTGAAAAAAGGTAACAGAAGTATATCATTATGGCAGAAAAGTGAGTCTCATTACTGTGATGTTGAGTGCAATGGCAAGTATTTCACAATGTAAGCACATTTCTAAAAACTGTTTAAAAGACTGAAATCAAGTTTGTTTATTAAAAATTGCAACCACTCAAGGTGGCCTGATGAGGCAGAGGCAACCCATTCCACTACCATGTGGGTGAGCAGGCTTTGAACCTGACCTTGGGCATCCATGTCTTTGACTGCTGGAGCTCAGGAAGCATTGCAGGGCACCAAGCTCTGGTAGGAAGGCTGGGTCTGCTTGCTATTACAGGGTCTCTGTTGCCTGGTCTATGAGTATCATTTTAGTTGGATGAACACATCTGATCTTGTGATGAAAGGGTTGGTGGTAGGCACAGCAGACTTAAACAGGGGTAGGGGACTGGAATTACAAGGGATATAATCAGATCTTTATGAAGCAACTGCGTCCTCTTTACTGTTGTGTAACCCTGGGTCCTGATTGGTTGAGAAGCAACTCAATGGCTGGGGTATTGGTTAAGACAAGGGGTCCCTTCGAGTTGCTGATGAAGGTTAAAGGTTCTGTGTCAGCAAACCCTGTGTGGCAAATAGTTTTACTCTTACAATTTCAACATCTCGGTGACCTCTACCTTGCTGTCTGGGCTCAGCAGGGAACAGGGAACCTTCCTTTGGTAGAAAGATGAAAAACAGAGATGCAGTGAAGTGAAAACATAAATAGCAACCTCAGCAATTCTTATGATACAGCCAGCACACTCAAGCAATCCCAGCAATTAAAGATGGTACAAGCTGTTACGGTAAGATTAAAATAACCACACAGAGGTATCAAAAGTTATATAAATGCAATCAATAAAAGTTCAGGATAAGAGTCAGATGCAGATCTTCAAAGAAAATTCTCATACAGGCAGTTGCCCTGGTTTCAGTGTGCCCAACAAATCATATTTGCACAAAGCATGTCGATGTGTTCAAGTCAGCATGGTCAGCAGCCTGAATACTATCGAATTATTCAACCCGTTAAATTCCTTGTAAATCCCTTGTTGATGGATAAATGTAATTGCTGCACTCTATGCAGCCCATGTATTGTATTGGACCTGTATCCTATGCATTCTGTTGTAAGCACTGTTTTATCATCCTGGTCCTTGTATTCTTTGCATCTCATCTACTGCATTATAAATAATTGTATTTCACCATGTCCTTCTAGGACCTCATTGTTATTCCACTGTATGATTTGTAAATCACCCTTGTCCTTCCAGGACCTACTTGAAAATGAGCTTTCTCAAAGGTGTCATTCCTGGTGAAATAAATGAAATGAAATGAATACCAGTGAGTCAAAGGATGGGTGGCTTTGTGCAGTACCATCTGTAGCAATCTCCTGTATGTTCTGCAAAATTCATAGATGCCAAGATGAATCCTGTAGAACAAGTGAACAATTAATCCTTTATATCACATTACCTCAGGATCCCAGTCCCAGAATTAAGGATTGTTGGTGTTGAAACCCTCCATGCTTGTGGGCTAGGCATAGTAGCTACAACAACAAAAAGGAGGTGTAATGCTACAGAGATATGGGGTGCTACCTCAAGGCTTGGGGTCTAAATAATGAAAATAAAGAAGGCAGAGCACAAACACTGCCAGATAAACACAGAGAAGATACATAGTGTAAAGTGCTCAATCTGATATATATATATATATATATATATATATATTTATAGTAAATCACAACAGCCAGAATTCAAACTGCCAGCCAACCAGCACCCAAAATGTTTTCATTACAATTTTGTCACATTTTGGGGGTTGGGGGAGGGGGATCTACCAGACAGCTACATGGCTAAATCAAAGAGAAAGTTTTGTTGTGGACAACAAAGATTATGACAAAATATGCTGGTAGGCCAGTATGACAAAGTGATGAGGACTGTCTCAGAACCACTACTTCCAACCCCAATATCCGTTCCTGCTCCAGGTGATTTAGCAGGAGCCCAAAACCCCAGCAGCACTGCCAACTAGATTGGTTGAACCATCCTGCTCTCCATGAGAGAGACAGCCCTTTTACTCCTTATCTAGTCTTGCTTCACACACACTTAAGCCCCTTGCCATCCCTTAAAGGGGTAAACTGACAAGACATTACTTAACTGGAGCTGTAGGACTGTTATACAGTTACACTCCCTGCTTTCTGTGCCAAAGTGCAGGCATGGCCAGGAACCCAGTCTTACAAATACATGCAGGGACATAGCAGGGCTTACTCCATGGATCAATTTACACTAAAGGGTTGCACAACCACCAAGGGACACAACCTCAAACTGTTGGGGGGGTGGGACTTTAAGGACATAGGGGAATATTTATCTTCTGAAAGGGTTGTGAATAAATGGAACAGACTACCCAGTGATGCAGATGATACTAGTACTATCTATGGGTTCAAAACAAATTTGGATAGCTTCAGTACAAACTGCATTTAACCCTTGCTGTCCTACAGACTGATATATCAGTCCAGAATTCCTATTTGTTCCAATTCTATTGGCAGCCTAAGGGTTAAGTAATTGTGCACTGCATTCCAAATTCATTACCAGCCATCTGACAGCAAGATGTTGTACTGCTTCATAAGGGGGATGGGATAAGGAACTACAGGCTGTCAGTCTGACCTCCATCATGGGGAAGCTGATGGAATCACTAACCAAAGAGGACCTCATGGACTACCTAGAGAGAAATGGGCTCCAGGATAGTAAACAACATGGTTTCTTGGAGGGAAGGTTTAGTCAGACTAATCTGATTTTTTTCTTTGACTGGGTGACCAAAGAAGTAAACAAGGACCATGCTGTGGATCTGCTGTACTTTGACTTCAGCAAGGCTTTTGATTGGGTACTGCACAAAAGGTTGATCAAAAAGATGGAAGACGTGGGTGCAGCTAAAACCATAGTGAACTGGATGGGTATTTGGCTACAAGGGAGGCAGCAGAGGTGGTGGTCAATAGGGTTAAATCAGAGGAAAGGAGGTTATGAGCAGGGTTCCAGAGGTATCTGTCCTAGATCTGGACCTCTTCAACATGTTCATTAGTGAAATGGTGAGGGGATCGAGGGCAGGCTGTGTCTCTTCGCAGATGACACAAAACTATGTCGGAAAGTGGATAGTAGAGAGGGAATAAGGAATATGCAGAGGGAGCTACAAAAACTATAGATGTGGTCAAAGGTCTGGCAGTTAAATTCAACACCAAAAAGTGCAAGGTAATGCACCTAGGGAAAAGAAACCCCAAGATGGAGTACTGGAAAGGTGAGGTGAGACTTAGCACTACAGAGAGAACAGGATCTAGGAGTCGTCATTAGTAGCTCCCTTAAACAATGAGCCAGTGCAACAAGGCCTATAGCAAGGCTGACAGCAAGAGGAAGGAGGTGCTGTTAGAAATTTACTACTCTAGCTGGACTAAAGAACTAGAACTGCACTATTGGGACCTTCAATTTAGGGTAAAAACAAGCAAAAAAGTAGCATTTGTCAATGCCGAATGTTGTCATCAATCAATCAAAATCTTTATTTATCCAGGCCAACATCATTGAGCAGAGCTTTTTTACAAGATGGACCTGGTTAAAACAGGGTCGGGTAACATCCATCATAAAAACATATAAATACATGTAAATAAGTATATAAACACAAACACAATGGTGCAGTAATAGAGGAGTCAATGTCTTGCTGACATTGGCATCATTAACGCAGGAGTTGAACAGATGCATAATAGGAATGGCAGTGAAGTATGAAAGTGATGACAAACCCCACATCACCCTACAGAGACTGTCAGGCCTTTGTGTGCCATTGGGCATCAGCCATAATGTTCATGGCAGTTCAGCTCACCCTACCCCTGTAGTGCAACAAATATCGTGTTGTGCCTTGGGGTCCTCAGGCCTTACGCTCACCCCATTCAGCCAAAACACTCATGGCATTTTACCTCACTCTATCCTGCAGACACCGACAAGTGCCGAGGTGTGCCTTGGGGTGTTCGGCTTTACAGTCACCCCATTTCATAAGGACATCTGCCGAAATGGGTGCAGCATAAGAAAATGGGGTGAACTGTGGGGCTGAAGAGTCCAAGGCACACCTCGATGCCTGTCAGTGGCTTGAGGGTGGGGGGAATTGCAAGGCGTGAGCATGACAGCAAGCAATGCAAAGACAAACCCCTACGCCTGTCAGTCTGCACAGAGTGGGATGTTATGGTTAGAAACTCTAATGCCCTGGCCGTTTGTTGGTACTTGCACTACAAATTTGCAACACAGCATTTTTGTGACCCCACTTCATGAAAGTGTTTGGGACCTCTGTTCATGAATAGTGGCACTGTGATTTTGTTAATCTGTCCTGAACGTTCAGTTCTTACAGTGACCATGCCATTCTGCGCCAGATGGGAAAACACCATTTGGGCAGGATGTGAAAATGACAGCTGTACCATTCCTAGGTAGGTGTGAAAAGATGGCAGTATTGAAAATTTTGAGTGAAAATATTAAAATGCTTGAATTTACAAGCATACTAGAAACTCGTAATGCACACTGGTAACACAGTCATTTAGTGGAATTATTTCACCAAATTTTCAACATAGGCATTTTGGGACCTCTGCTCATGAACACTGTCACAATGATTTTCTTCATCTGTCCTGATTGTTGGTTTCCCAAAGTGACCGCACCACAGTGCGCCACTCCTGTGAAAACACATTTTGGGCATGATCTGAAAAATGACAGCTGTATTGTTCATAAGGACATGTGCAAAATTGACAATGTTGAAAATGTTGAGTGAAAATATTACAAATTGTCAAAGTTACGAGTGCTCATGGAAACTGCATAATGCATGCTTGTAACATAGTCATTTTATTGACTTTTGTCAACAAATTTTCAACATAGGCATTTTAGGACCTCTACTCACGAACAGTTTTGCTGTGATTTATGTAATCTGTCCTGAACACAGATATACCACAGCAAACGCGTTATTCTGTACTGGTACTGTGAAAATACATTTCAGCCAGAATGTGAAAAATGACAGCTGCACTGTTCATAAGGAGGTATGAAAAATTGCCAATGTTGAAAATCTGGAATGAAAATATTACAGATTGGTGAAATTACGAGTGTGCATGGAAACTGCGCAACGCACACTTGTAACAGTCATTTTTTTGAATTTTTTCACCAAATTTGCAACATAGGCTTTTTGTGAGGCCACCTCATAAACAGTGACACTGTCATTTTGTTACTCAGTCCCGAAAGGTGATTCTGTGCAGTGAATGCTAAATCACCTTTCGGGACGGAATAATACCATGACAGTGACTCAATTCATGAGGAGGGGTCCCAAAAACCCCATGTTAAAAATTGTGTGCCAAAATTCTCCAAAATGCCTGAGATATGCACCAAAGTTGAAAAAACCCTATTTATGCCATTATACAACTTACCAGCATTTCTTCACTTCGCGGTCGGCTTTGAAGAGTGCAGACATGTTCCTGGTCCACTGAAGATCATCGTGCTGGGCTCTGGAGGTAAGTATGGGGTGAGGGGGGTGTGGGGAGGCAGGGTGCACAGAGGGTGTGTGCAGGTTGGAGGAGGGGACACTGGACTCAATGCTGGACTGTTTTCTGGTTTACAGGTTAAAAAAAATTGCAGGATGGTTTATTCTTTACAGGGACATTTGGCACTCTGGGGTGAGCTCCTAGCGTGCCACCTGATGTTTTTTGGGGCCGTGGCTGATGGGGATTGGTCACTCCCAAGGACCATACAGAGTTGGGGGTCACATGAGCCAAGGGGATTGGGCACCCCTTGGCACACAGGAAATGGAGGCAGGTACATTATGTCAAAGGATTGTGCACCCCCATCAGCAAATTGATTTAGGAGGGGGCATGCTGACAGGGGGATTGGGCACCCCCATTGGCTTTCAGAGGGACTGTGGAAGGTGACGGGTATCCCTCGGCTTACATGGGGACTATAAGAAGTTGACTGAAAGCCGCCACTATGTTGCTTGAGGGGACACCAGGTGAGGCAAGCAGTAACTGGCTGCTGCAATCAGGGACTTCCCAGTGGCGCTCCCTGATTACAGCGGCTAATTTCTTTCAATGTGGTGCCACATTTTCTAAACCGCTGTCATAGGCAAAGTGCTATGCCATTGGTGCCACAGAGCCCAGCCATAAAAAGCAGTGGTGCCACTGGCTGCAGCAGGACCGCACCTCTGAAACCTGCTTCTCCCACGGAAGCAAGCACAATATGTTGTCTCGCTTCTTGGCGTGCAAAACAACATAAAAGAGTCAGTGTGTTTGAGTTGGGTGAAGGAATTGTTATCTGTGCAGTTAGCTAGGTGAAGAAGGAAATTGTGAATTGGGGGAGTGGCTTAGGCAGCAGGAAGCCAGGTGTTAAACACTTCCCTAGATAGCTTTTGGCAGAGAACAGCGTGAGGAAAGCGGTGCTGTTAGAACTTTAATACTCTACTGGGACAATATAGATACATAGATACATAGACAGTGTCGGCAGATAAGGGCCTATGGCCCACCCAGTCTGCCCATTTGAGCTTGTTAGTTCAGTTTGTTTTCCTAGAAGTCTGTTGGCCTTTACCCCTGACCTCCAGAATTCCTTTATGTCTATCCCATGCATTCTTAAATCCCGTGATTGTTTCACAGCCCCTACCACTTCCTCTGGCAGGGTGTTCCACTTGTCCACCACCGTTCCTGAAGAAATTCTTTCTCATGTTTCCTCTGAATTGTCCTCCCTCAAACTTCATCCCATGCCCTCTTGTCCTGGAACATCTTTTTCGCATAAAACTTTCTACACTCTGTCCCTAAGTTGTGCTCAAACCCAGTACCATTGCAGTCAGAGTCAGCAGCTCTACCTCTTAACCACTTTGTCTACCTTCTATTGCCCTCCTTCCTTCCCCTACACTCCTCCATCCCTGCACCCTTAGCCAGTTCTACTTTTATTGGCACAGGATTTGACTGACAACAGGAATTTCCTGTTTGGGAGCAGGAAGGGAGTGATCACAGAGGCACAAAAGACCCACCATCCTAGAAGGAAAAGAGTAGCTCTCAATCCCCCCAGCAGCTGGAGGTCTGACTCTGAGCAAGTAAGAAGTAGACTACTGAGGAATATAGGAACTTCCTGTCCCAGAACAGGAATATCAGGATCTTTAAGGGCACAGAGGCAGTAAGAAAGCAGGGAGAAAAAAATGTATATAAAATAAAAAAAATAAACTAAGAGATGAAAGAGTAAGCATACAAAACAACAGTTAAGGGTCCACAAATAAGACATGATGGGAGTGATACAGTGCAGTGGCTGAGGAGCAGTAGTATTCCAGGAGATATTCTGGAGGATGTGATGCTGTCCCATCTGCACGCACCTCTCAGGGCTGAGGAGGAGGTTGCTCATCTCAGGCTGAGTTGGCCAGGATCAGGAGACCTCCTCTCCCACCATGGACACCAAGGCCACCGCTGCTGCCTCAGAGGTTGCCAAGAAAGAGGAATGATTGCACAACAGTGGGCTCAGGGAGGGTGAGGGTGGTGGAACAGAGGCACATCCCTCCAGTTGTACCTCTCCATAATTTGAATGCCATTCTGGCAGAGTGTGATTCCTCAATGGATGCACCCACAGTGGAGAGAAAGGAGGATGCTGGGAACCTCCACAAAGAGACCCACAGAAGGGTGGCATGGGACCCACATGGGAAGGAAACAACTCCTGGTGGGGATTCCATTGTTGGGAGGGTAGAACTGGGAGGAAGGGAGAGGGGGTAAGGTGCCTGCATGGCACCATGGCTTGGAGGGACAGGAGTGAATCCTCAGGATTGAGGAGCAGCTCCATGGGGGAGGCAGCTAGATGTCATTGTCCACATAGGGACAAATGACCTGGCTGGGAAAGGGATCTGAGCAGTGCAGGAGGAGTTTGTGGAGTTGGGAAGGGGCCTTAGACAAGTAGCATGCACGTGCAACCTTCTCGAAGGCTGCCAGTCTATGGCATGGGTGAGACTAGGGTGCTCTGCACCATGGGGAGTCAATCAATGGTTGAAAAACTGGTGCAGAGCTCAGGTTTTGGCTTCATTAGGGATGGTGGTCCACTTGGAGGGATGCAGGCCTATATTGGCTTGATGGTCTGCATCTGTCCAGGAAGGGAACCAGAATCCTAGGTGACAGGTTTAAATGCTTTATTGGCAAGCATTTAAACTATCCAAGGGGAGAGGCACTGAAAAGGAGCAGGGAAACCTAGCCCCCCCAAAACAAATCAGGGTAATTAGTAAGGTAAACACCAAGATAGAGAAGTCAATAGGGAGAAGGGCAGAGGTAAATGGAGAAAAGGAAAAAGGCAGTAAGGACAGGGATGGGGTAAAAAGGGGTAAGGCCATCAAAAAATGGAGGGTAATGAGTACCAATGCCCATAGTCTAGGTAACAAGCTCCCTGAACTGGTGGCCTTGATGGAAGAGGGATGCCTGGATATTGTGGCAGTCAAAAAAACATGGTACACAGAGAACAAATGACTGGTATGTCAACATACCAGGATACACAATCTACAGGAGGGACAGGGAGGGTAGAGGAGGAGGAGTAGCTCTCTATGTAAGGGAAGGAATCAAAGCAATGGAATAAAAGGGTAAACAGGGAGGAGAGAAAGCACCGTGAGTCACCCTGGAGACTGGAAATGGCACCACAATCTGCACAGGGGTTGAATACAGACCTCCATTTCAGGAGGAGGAAATGGACAAGGAAATGATAGACAGCATCCTTAGGATGGCAGAGAAAGGGGAGATATTGTTGATGGGGACCTGAATATGCCAGATGTTAACTGGAGCACCTTTGCTGCAGCCACATCCAAGAGCAGTGTCATTCTCGATGCCCTGCAGGGGGCATGCCTCAGACGGCTAGTACTGGAACCCATTTGGGAGGGAGAGTCTTAGCCTGGTACTCTCAAATAGGGATGGAGAGAGGATCTCAGATCTAGAAGTAGGTACCCATCTGGGAACAAGTGACCACCAAACGGTGTGGTTCATGATAAACTCAGCCATACAAAAGTGAGGGTACTGGACTTTAGGAAGGATGACTTTGTCAAAATGGGAGAGTAGCTCAGAAAAGCACTAGCAAACAGGCAAGAAGAAGGGGTGAAGCAACAATGGGGAAACGTTAAGAACTGCCATCACAGAGGCAACAAGCCTTTGTGTGAAGCAAATAAATCAAAACAAAAGAAAAAAAACACTATAGTTCTCAAAAGAGGTGGCATGGAAAGTTAGGAAGAAAAAGACAGCATCCAGGAAGTATAAGGAAACACAGAAGGAGCAGGACAGAGAACTATACCAGTTAAAGCAGAAGGAAGGGAAGGCAGTCAGAATAGCAAAGGCTCAAACTGAGGAAAAGATAGCCAACTCTGTTAAGAAGGATAAACCTTTTATAGGTGCATTAGGGAGAAGAAAGACAAAGGGAGGGATAGTGAGGCTTAATAAAGGGAGGGTGGGTGGGCAGAGAAGGATAGTGAAAAAGCAGGATACTGAATGAATACTTCTGCTCAGTATTCACAAAAGAAGAGGAGGGGGAGGTACCTAATCCAATCAATAGAAGCAGTCTGGATAGGGGGGTCGATCTCAGTCCTTTCACAGAAGAATGGGTTCTGAAAGAACTCCTAAAACTGAAGGTGGACAAAGCACTGGGTCCTGATGGGATTCACCCCAGAATTCTAAAAGAACTAAGGGGAGAACTAGTGACACCACTGTCTACCCTTTTAACAAATCATGGGAGGATGGTGTGGTACCTGAGGACTGGAGGAGGGAAGATGTGATTCCCCTTCACAAAAGTGGGAGCAAGACAGAGGCAGGAAACTACAGACCTGTCAGTTTGACCTCAGTGGTAGGGAAAATGATGGAATCACTTCTGAAGGAAAGAATTGTTGAGTACCTAGAGGCCAGTGGGGCACTGGACCCAAGGCAGCATGGATTCAAAGCGGGAAGGTCATGTCAGATGAATCGAATCGATTTCTTTGACTGGGTGACCAAAGTAGTAGACCAGGGAGGGGCTGTGGACATGGCCTACCTAGACTTTGGCAAGGCATTTTACACAGTCTCACACAAGATTAATAAACAAATTAGCCAGCCCAGGAATGGGACCAAGGGTGGTAGCGTGGTTAAAACATTGGCTGGACAACAGGATACAGAGGGTAATAGTAAATGGGGTCCACTCCGAAGAAAGGGGGGTTACTAGTGAGGTACCGCAGGGTTAAGTACTGGGTCTAGTCCTTTTTAATGTCTTTATGAGCGACACTGCAGAGGGACTAGAGGGAAAAGTATGTCTCTTTGCAGATGACACAAAATCTGCAACAGGTTGATACACCCGGGGGAGGGTATGTGGAAAGGATGAGAAGGACTGGCAAGGTTGGAGGAATGCTCAAAAAGTATGGCAGTTTAGATTCAATGCAAAGAAGTAAAGTAATGATCCTGGGAAATAAAAACCCAGGGGAAGAATACTCAATGGGGGGAAGGAAGTAACAACAACAAAAATGAAAAGGGACCTGGGGGTAGTCATATCAGATGACGTAAAGGTCAGTAAGCAATGTGAGAAGGCAGTAAGGATGGCTGGGGAGATACTGGGTTGTATAGGAGAGCATCACCAGTAGAAAACAGTAGGTTGTTATTATTCTCTACAGACAGTTGGTGAGACCCTATCTGGAGTACTGGAGGAGGGCAGATGTGATTCCCTTCACAAAAGTGGGAGCAAGGCAGAAGCAGGAAACTACAGACCTGTTAGTTTAACCTCAGTGGTAGGGAAAATGATGGAATCACTTCAGGAAAGAATTGTTGAGTATCTAGAGGCCAGAGGGCACAGGACCCAGGCAGCATGGATTCACAGCGGAAGGTCATGCCAGACAAATCTGATAGATTTCTTTGACTGGGTGACCGAAGTAGTTGATCAGGAGGGCTGTGGACATGGTCTACCTAGACTTTAGCAAGGCATTTGACACAGTCCCACACAAAGATTAATATACAAGTTAGCCAGCCTGGGAGTGGATCCCAAGATGACAGCCTGGGTAAAGAATTGGCTGGAGAATAGGACACAGAGAGTAATAGTAAATGGAGTCCACTCTGAAAAAAGGGGGTTAGTAGTGGGTACTGCAGGGTTCAGTATTAGACCGTCCTCTTCAATATCTTTATAAGCGACATTGCAGAGGGACTGAAGGAAAGTATGTCTCTTGCAGATGACACAAGATCTGCAACAGAGTTGATGCACAGGGTGGAGTGGAAAGGATGAGAAGGGACTTGGCAAGGTTAGAGGAATGGTCAAATGTATGGCAGCTTAGATTCAATGCTAAGAAGTGCAAGGTAATGCACCTGGGAAACAAAAACCCAGGGGAAGAGTACACAATGGGGGGTGAGATACTAACAACAACAAAAATGGAAAGGGACCTGGGGGTAGTCATATCAGATGACCTAAAGGTGGGAAAGCAATGTGAGAGGGCAACAAGGAGGGCTGGGGGGATACTGGGATGCATAGGAAGAGGCATCACCAGTAGAAAACAGGAAGTTATTATTCCTCTGTACAGACAGCTAGTGAGACCCCATCTGGAGTACTGCGTGCAGTTCTGGAGACCCAATCTCCACAAAGACATAGACAGGATGGAAGCTGTCCAGAGGAGCGCAACTAAAATGGTGCAGGGTCTGCACTGAAGACATATGAGAGAGACTTAAGGAGCTTAATATGTATAGCCTCGAGGAAAGGAGGGAGAGGGGGACATGATAGAAACTTTCAAGTACCTCAAGGGAATCAACAAAGTCCAAGAGGGTAGCATCTTTCAAAAAAAGAGGTGTGCAAGAACAAGGGGCACAATTTGAAGATAGAAGGGGGCGCTCAGAGGTAATTTAAGGAAGTATTTTTTCACAGAGAGGGTTGTGGATGCATGGAACGGCCTTCCAGAGGAGGTTGTGGAGTCAAAACAGTGGTGGAATTCAAGCATGCATGGGACAGTCATAAGGCAATTCTAGGGGTGGGGTAGGAAGAAGTAGGCTGCTGGTTAACTAGGACCTGCAGCTTATCCATCAGGTAGGAAATGGGCAGACTGGGTGGGCCAAGCGGTCCTTATCTGCCGTCAAATTCTATGTTTCTATGTTTCTAGTTCTGGAGACTCCATCTCCGCAAGGACATAGACAGGATGGAGGCATCCAGAAGAGGGCAACTAAAATGGTGCAGGGTCTGCAAAAGAAGCCATATGAAAAGAGACTTAAGGAGCTTAATATGTATACCCTTGTGGAAAGGAGGGAGAGGGGGGACATGATAGAAATTTTCAAGTACCTCAAGGGAATCAACAAAGTCCAAGAGGGTAGCATCTTTCAGAAAAAGAGATGTGCAAGAACAAGTGGACACAATCTGAAGACAGACATGGGACAGCTGAGGGCAACGTGAGGAAGTATTTTTTTACAGAGAGGGTGGTGGACACATGGAATGGCCTTCCTTCTTGAAGTTGTGTAACAGGGTGTGTTTTGAAACAACTGAGAGCTGCATGGGATATACTATATTGGACTAGAAATCTGCAACAAATCTCTTTCTTGCTTACATCTGAGGGAAGTTTTCCTTACTTTACAGTCTTACATTGGTATTGCTTTGTGTTTAATTATTTTAGTTTTTAAATCAGGAAGGGGATTTTAAAAACTGCTTATCTTGTGGGCAACTTCAGAAGGGCTGAAAAAACTGCATATTTGATTTTCCTTTGTGGGTATCTGGACTGTCTACTAGTATTCTATGACAGTTTGCATCAAATTACTTTTAAATAGTTTACAAATCAGTTACCGGAGGTTAGTTGAATTACTATAAAGGGCAGTACTCACCAGGGTGGTGGAGCAGTGATGTATTTGATTGTTTCTAACAGTCACCAGTGGTTGTGGACTACCCACCCACCCTTCCCCACACCCCCAGGCGTGACATTTCCATTATAGCCAAAGTTCTGACATCACTTCCTCAACAGGTCTTGGGGCAGAACTGTCATATTCTTAATAACCCACACAGTGCATAAAGGTAAGCACACTCCACAAAAGGAATAACAGAAAAACAAAAAATATTTATATATATTACATATTGTATATTATAAGGGAGAGAGACATGAGGGGAGTGGTGCAATGCACTGGCTATGGGGCAGCAGTTTTCTGGAAGACATTCTGAAAACTGCATTGCTGTCCTATTTGCAGGCAACTGTCAGCTCTGAGGGAGAGGTTGCCCACCTCCAGGCTGAACTGGCAAGGACTAAGGAGGCCTCCCCCACCCAAAGAGCACCACTGCCACAACCACTGCCTCAGAGGCTGCCAAGTATCAAGAGCAGTTGACCACAGTGGGTTGTGGGAGGGCGGGTGGTGGAACAGAGGCGAAGCCCTCTAGTTGTATCTCTACATAAACCATATGCCAGTCTGGCAGAGCAAGGTTCCTCTATGATGGCACCCTCAGTGGAGACCAAGAAGAATGCTGAGGATATCCACAAGGGAGACCCACAAAAGGGTGGCAAAGGACAACACAGGGGAAGGAAACAGCTTCTAATAGGGGTTTCAATTGTTAGAGGGGTAGGTCTGGAGAAGGGAGAGGAGAGGGAAGTAAGGTGCCTGCCTGGTGCCATGGCTTGGAGGGACAAGAAGCGAATCCTCAGGATTGCAGAAGCAGCATCACAGGAGAGAGAACTAGATATCATTGTCCACCTTGGGACAAATGACCTAGCTAGGCATGGGATCAGTGCAGTGCAGGATGAAATTGTGGACTTGGGGAGGGGCCTCAGACAGGAAGCAAGCACGGTTACCTTCTCAGAGGTGCTGCCAGTTCATGGCAGGGGTGAGGTTGGGGTACTGCACACCATGCAGTTTAATGGATGGTTGCAAAACTGGTGCAGAGCACAGGGTTTTGGCTTCATTGGGGACTGGGGGTCCACCTGGAGAGATGAAGGTCTATACTGGCACGATGATTTGCATCTGTCCACGAAGGGAACCAAGCTCCTAAGTGAAAGATTTAAATGCTTCCTTGGCAAGTTTTTAAACTAGCCGTGGGGGGAGGTGCTGATAAGAGGCAGGAAATTTCAAGCCTCCCCCCACAAAACATGTCAGGTAGTAAGGTAAACACTGAGGTACAGTGCTCAACAGATGGCAGGACAGAGGTAAGTGGAAAAATAGACATGGGAAATAAGAGCAGGCATGGGGGAAAAAAGGATAAAGCCAACATTAAATGGAGGGCAGTGAGTACCAATGCCCGTAGTCTGGGAAACAAGCTTCCTGAGCTAGTAGCCTTGATGGAAGATGAACAATTAGATATTGTGGCAGTCACGGAAACATGGTACACGGAGAACCATGACTGGGATGTCAACATACCAGGGTACACAGTCTACAGAAGGGACAGTGAGGGAAAAGAGGAGGTGGAGTAGCTCTATACATAAAGGAAGGGATCAAAGCTACAGAACTAAAAAGTAAAGGGGAGGACAAGAGGCACTCTGGGTCACTTTGGAGACAGGGAATGGCATCTCAATCTGCACAGGGGTTGTATACAGACCCCCATCTCAAGGGGAGGAAATGGACAAGAAAATGATAGAGGACATTCTCAAAATGGCTGAAAAAGGGAAGTTACTGTTGATGGGGGACCTGAATATGCCAGATGTTAACTGGATGACATGTACTGCAGCCACATCCAAGAGCAGGGTCATTCTCGATGCCCTGCAGGGGGCAGGCCTTAGACAGCTAGTGTTGGAACCCACTTTGGAGGGACAATACTAGACGGGTACTCTCAAATGGAGCGGATCACAAATGTAGAAGTCAGTAGACATCTGGGAACAAGCGACCACTGCACAGTGTGCTTCACAAAAGTACAACCATGGAGACGAGCCATACAAAAACAAGGATACTGGACTTTAGAAGGGCTGACTTTGGCAAAATGGGTGAATACCTGAGGAAAACACAAGCAAATGGCCAAAAAGGAGGGGTGGAAGAACAATAGAGAAAAATCAAAACTGCCATCATGGAGGCAACAAGCCTCTGTGTGAAACAAATAAAGAAAACAAAGCAGAGTAAAAAAACACTATGGTTCTCAAAAGAGGTGGCAGGGAAGGTTAAGGAGAAAAAGGCTGCATTCAAAGAGTATAAGGAATCACAGAAGGAGCTCGAAAGGGAACTGTATCATTAAAGCAGAAAGAAGTGGGGAAGGCAGTCAGAATATCAAAAGCCCAAGCCAAGGAAAAAATAGACAATTCAGTTAAGAAGGGGGATAAAACCTTTTATAGGTACATTAGGGAGCATAGAAAGGTTAAGGGAGAAATAGTGAAGATTAATAAGGGAGAGAGGAGGTGGGCAGATGGAGACAGTGAAAAGGCAGAGATACTGAATGAATACTTTTGCTCAGTATTCACAAAAGAAGATGAGGAGTTACCTAAACCAGACAACAGAAGCACTCTGGGTAGGGGGGTAGACAGAAGTCCATTTACAGAAGAAAGAGTCCTGAAAGAACTCCTAAAACTCAAGGTGGACAAAGCAATGGGGCCTGATGGGATTCACCCTAGAATCCTAAAAGAACAAAGGAAGGACCTAGTGACACCACTGACCACATTTTTTAACAAGTCATGGGAGGATGGGGTGGTACCTGAGGACTGAAGGAGGGCAGATGTGATTCCCCTTCACAAAAATGGGAGCAAGGCAGAAACGGGAAACTACAGACCTGTAAGTTTGACCTCAGTGGTAGGGGAAAATGACAGAATCATTTCTGAAAGAAAGATTTGTTTTATTTATTTATTTTTGTTTAGCTTTTGTTTACCGGGTAAGTACACTAGACAAGTAATATGCCTATTTTCAGGAACGACCCGGGAGAGCACAAACATACAGAATACATACAAGGCATCTTGGGAGGAACAGCATATTACAGGAAAAAAAATAACAATTACAACAACAATTGTAGAAAAGCAGATGCACAAGCAACAATTACACAACTTATTAAAAGACATAGATAGACATTAGTGATTGCTGAGGATTCATTTCATTACAGAGGCTAAGAACAGCCACACATTGATGATTGTTTTAAGTGGGACCACAGGGAGGTGCGAAAGGTCCCATGGGAGGGAGACGAGCGGACATGATCAGGGAGAGAGTTCCAGAGTCTGGGCACGTAAGCAGCAAAGTCACGGCCCCCCATAAGGGTCCGGGTAGGGGGGACTTTAAGCAACACAGAGGTCTGGGACCTAAGCTGGTAGGGGATGGTGTCCGTTTTTGGGAGGAGGTGCGCCAGTCCCAACGGGGTGCCAGTAGCAAGCACTTTCTTGGTGAAACTTCCAACACCAAAGTTCAAGTATTCAGCTGGGGGGAGCCAGCAGAGTTTGTCATAGAGCTCACAGCGATGGGTGAGTTTAGGGGCAGCTAATGCAAACCGACAGATATCATTATATGCTGTGTTCCACTGAACAAGACGAGTTTGGGGTGACCTGGCAAATAGGTGGAATCCATAACTGAGGGAGGGAAGAAGCAGTCCTCTCGCAAGTGCCAGTCTAGCCCCCGGGGTTAGGTTGTATTTGGCCCTGTAGGCCAGGCCAAGCTTGCACCTTGTAGCTCTACAGATGTTGAGGATATGACTCCTCATGTCAAGTTGGGGGTCAAGAGTAACCCCAAGATATTTGATTGTACTCACTGTTGGCAACAGGGGGCCATCATCACAAGTCATGTTGAGCAAAGCTGATGAGGCTTTGACCTTGGCCGTGGAACCAAAGAGCATGGCCTGTGTTTTATTTAGGTTCAACACCAGTCTATGGTTGGTAATCCAGGCCAGGACTCTGCTGAAATCTTCAGCCAGGCACTGGTTAAGGGCTGCAGCATCACGAGAATGGGCCACTAGCACCAGATCATCTGCATATAGAGTGACTTGGCAATGAGAGGTCACCAGTGGCAGTTGATTAATAAAATGCGAGAATAGGAGAGGACCTAGTACCGATCCCTGGGGGACTCCCATAGTCACTGCCCTGGGCTTCAAGAGGACCTTGTTGAAGCAGGTATGCTGCTTTCTGCCCTTCAGGTAGCCCAACAACCAGCTCATGGCATGAGGAGAGAGCCCAAGAGCCCATAGCTGCTCCCCCAGTAGGTCATGATTGACAAGGTCAAAAGCTTTTGATAAGTCTATAAATATAGGACCTGACAGTTTGCCCTGGTCCATGGCAGATCTAATGCTTGAGGTTACAGTAATCAGGGCAGTTGTGGTACTATGTCCCTTTCGAAAGCCATGCTGGGCCCTGGAAAGCAGTTCGTGAGTATGCAAATACTCCGAGAGTTGCTCGGCCACCACCTTTTCCAGAAGTTTGCCAAGGGATGGGAGAATAGCAATAGGGCGATAGTTGTCAGGAAGTTTGGGATTGCCCTGCTTCAGAACAGGGACTATCCTTGCCTCCTTCCAGATATCAGGGATTATCCCCGAACTGAGGGATAGATTAAAGATGTGGGCAACCAGAGAGGCAATGTAAGCAGCTCCTAGCTTGAGAAGCCTGGGTTCCAGGTTGTCGAGACCTGAACTGGAGTGCTGGGAGAGGGCAGCAAGGCAGTTCCGAACGTCCAGGACTGATACTGCCATGAGATTAAACACTCTCCGAGGAGGCTGTTCACCCTGATTTGAAAGGGAAGCTATAATAAATGAGCTACCCCCATCAGTCGTGAAATGAGAGATAAGGGCCAAGAGGTCAGAGAAGTGAAGATTGAGATGGTTGGCTATAGTATGGGGATTGTTACACGAGACTCCATTTATAACCATATCCGTGACACCCGAGTGGGAGGGCCCACTGATGAGGGATTTAATGTTCCTCCAGAACCTCCTAGGGTCTCTGGCAGAGCTAAGTAGCACAGACTTACAGAAGTCGCTTTTAGCTACCCTAATAGCCTTTTTACACTGGTTCCTGAGGTGCCGATATCTCAGGAGATTAGAGGGATCACTGGATTCCCTGGTACAGGCCCAGCATTTGTCTCTCTCATGCATCTGGGCTAGAAGATTACCATTCAGCCAGAAGGTAGCAGTTCCCCTCACCCTCCGGGTGACCCTGGGGGCGTGTCTGTCCTGGAGATCACCAAAGGTATCAATGAAGCAGGAGGTTGCCACTGAGGGGTCAGAGGCTTGTAGCACCCTGGTTCAGTCAGTACATCTTAAGTCATCCAGGAACCCCTCAGAGTCAAAACTGGAGTAGTTTCTGACTTGTATGATTTTATGTGGGATTCTGGGGAAGGGAATTTTCCAGACACAGTACACTGGGGAGTGGTCTGATATGGAGTCGGATAGCGTGCCTGCTGATGCTATCTGCTCTGGCCGGTTGTGGAGTACCTAGAGGCCAGCGGGGCACAGGACCCAAAGCAGCATGGATTTACAGTAGGAAGGTCATGTCAGATGAATCTAATTGATTTCTTTAACTGGATGACCAAAGTAATAGACCAGGGAGGGGCTGTGGATATGGCCTACCTAGACTTTAGCAAGGCATTTAACACAGTCCCGCATAAAAGATTAATAATCAAGTTAGCCAGCCTGGGAGTGGGTCCCAGGGTGGTAGCCTGGGTAGCAAACTGGCTGCACAACAGGATACAGAAGGTAATAGTGAATGGAACACTTTCTAAGAAAGGGGTTACTAGTGGAGTACCTCAGGGCTCAGTACTGGGTCCAGTCCTCTTTAACATCTTTATAGGTGACATTGCAGAGGGTCTGAGGAAAGGTATGCCTCTTTGCAGATGAAACAAAGATCTGTAACTGAGTTGATACACAGGGGGTAGAAAGGATGAGAAGGGACTTGATAGGTTGGAGGAATGGTCAGACATATGGCAACTTAGATTCAATGCAAAGAAGTGCAAAGTAATGCACCTGGGAAACAAAAACCCAGGAGAAGAGTACACAATAGCAGGGTAGGTACTAACAACAACAAAAATGGAAAGGGACCTTGGGCAGTCATATCAGATAATCTAAAGGTTGGTAAGCAATGTGAGAAGTCAGTAAGGAGAGCCAGGGGGATACTGGGATGCATAGGAAGGGCATCGCAAGTAGAAAAAGGGAAGTGGTTATCCCTCTGTACAGACAGTTGGTGAGACCCCATCTGAGTACTGTGCAGTTTTGGAGACCTCATCTACGCAAGGACATAGACAGGATGGAAGCAGTCCAGAGGAGGGCAACTAAAATGTTTCAGGGTTTGCATCAGAAACCATATGAAGAGAGACTGAGAGAGCTAATATTTATACCCTTGATGAAAGGAGGGACAGGGGGGCATGAAGAAACGTTCAAGTACCTCAAGGAATCAACAAAGTCCAGGAGAGTAGCATCTTTCAGAAAAGAGATGTATAAGAACAAGGGGCACAATTTAAAGAGATAGAGGAGGGACGGCTCAGGGTAATGTGAGGAATTTTTTTTCCGAGAGGAGAGTGGTGGATCGATGGAACTCCTCCTGGGGAGGTTGTTGGGTCTAAAACAGTGGGGGAATTCAAACATACATGGGACAGATATAAAGCAATTGTAGTGGGGGGTGGCAGGAAGTAGGCTGTTGGTTAACTAGAATCTGCAGCTTATCCAGTAGGTAGGGAAATGGGCAGACTGGGTGGGCCAAGTGGTCCTTATCTGCCGTCAAAGTCTATGTTTCTATATTTCCTGAGGAGGTTGTGGGGTCAAAAACAGTGGTGGTATTCAAGAGTGCATGGGACAGACATAAAGCAATTCTTCTTGTGGTGGGTAGGAAGAAGTAGGCTGTTGCTTAACTAGGATCTGCAGCTTATCCAGTAGGCAGGGAAATGGGCAGACTAGGTAGGCCATGCAGTCCTTATCTATTGTCAGAGTCTATGTTTCTTACAGAATGCTGGGATGTATTAGAAGGGATATTGCTAGCAGCAGAAAAGTGGTAATACTTCCCCTATACAGATCCCTGGTGTAGCCTCACCTGGAGTACTGCATCCAGTTCTGGAGCCCTCACCTCAGAAAGAAGAGGGATATATTGAAAATGGTGCAACACAGAGTAATAAAAATGACTGAGTGCCAGCAGGGCAGATTCTATGAGGAGTGCCTCAAAGCATTGAATATGTACTCACTGGAAACCAGAATGGAGAGGGGAGATATGATACAGACCTTCAAGTTCCCTAAAGGAATTAACAAGGTAAACTATGGGGAATTATTTACCCTAAATACCAACTCAGCGTCATGTGGTCACGAGCGAAAATTAACAGGAGGGAGGCTCAAGAGGGAGGAAGTACTTCTTTATGAAAAGGGTGGTGAAACCTTGGAACAGTCTGTCAGCTGACGTGGTGGGTGCAGACACAGTTAGAGAATTCAAGCAGGCATCGGATAGAATGAAAGGGAATAGTAGTTGCCTGTGGTGACAAGACCAGGGAGGAGAAAGGGGATAGGACAGGGATGGTTAGTGCCCTGGAGGAACAAAAGGTTTCAGGGATTATAGGGAATATGAGCAGATTGGATGGACTTCTGGACGTTTTCTGCCATCATTGTCTATGTTCCTATCTGAGGCATACAGAATAATGCATGAAGTGTATGTGTAATGAGGATTTATGTACACCCAAGGTTTATGATGCCTCATAGAATGGTTTATCAAGGCATCACACACCAACGTTGTGCATAAAATCTGAGTTGACACACACTTCCCTTTGTTTTATTTTTTATAATAGCTGACTCCTTTGATTTTTATTGTCGGACAGGTACTTGTTGAACAGCCTAAAGTTAGTCTCAGTTTTTCATAGCGTGTTTCTGTTTTCTTGCTGTTCTAGGAATTTGATAAATGTGCCATTTTTTAGGTGAATAAACAGACATTAGTAGACCATTGTTTTTTTTTTCATTTCTGTGAGAAACATGTCTTTCTTCAGCCGCACGTAAGTTGGATTCCTGCTCAGTAGTTTTGGTGAAGTTAGTGAGATCAAGTTGACAGCACGAGGAGCCAGTAGCACTAGCACAAAAGTGATTTTAGAACTTTTGCAAAAGCTGCTTAATCAAGCTCCATTATACACAGGTGATAATACACTGCCGTGTATTACGGAGTTTTACAGCTTCTGCCCACAGTTAGTTGATAATCATCACTAACCAGTTATTACAATGTGTTTTAAACTGTCTTCTTAGAATGTTCACTTTCAAATGTGACTGCATCACTAATGCAGTGCCTGTTAGAAAATGCATTGCAAAATGTAATTTACAATTCACTGGTAACTCATTTAAGGCTCACTGCTGTTCCTGAGGTCAGTGCATTTGCAGCTCAGATCACAGCTCTTTACCAGCCAAATGCAAAATTACCTAAATACAGTGTGTACTGAACAAGGGGGTGATTAGAAACAGATGTAACCCTCCCCTTAATTTGAGGTTTACCTTAAGTGTGTTCCTGGGCTCCATCTATGCCCACTGCCAAGCAGATGTCCTGCAGCGATAATAAATCCATGGTTATGTGCTTTGTAATATATGGATATTTAAAATAACACTACTGAAAAGCATATAAAAAATTTCCAGTAATACTCCAGAGCCAAAGTGATAATACCATCGTTGCCTAGTGATAATACTATCGTTCGGAGCTCATAATACTATTGTTTGAGCCCGAACCACAGTATTATCAGAAACTTGAACAGCACAAACTCAAGCTTGTAGTCGGCTTCCCGACATCCCCAAAGCTGTGCGTGGTGACATTGGTAAAACTGCACTTCTGATTGGATGCGCTTTCTTTGTGGCGGATCAATAATTTCAAAAAAAACATGGCGAAGCGTCTCTCGCTTAGCGAGAGAAATTGTTCCTAAGCTTCACTACTCCTACTTGGAGTCTGACTAACTGACCACAGCAACCGGCCACGAGAAAAAAAGTTGTTCCTTGTTTCGCTTAGCAGTTTAACACTGCACAATTTAGCGGTTTGAATTTTTAAAGTTTTCAATGTTGCCGCAATCACTGGCTCCTTCTCACATGAAAATCACCTCAGCACCCCAGTCGAAGATTCCTCATTCTTTTGGCAAAGGTAGCTGACAATTTCCTCGCATCCATGTATTACAAAAATAACAAATACATTCTTGTGTTACAGGCAGTTCTTCATCTCAGGATCTGGGGGCACTTGAAACCTCTCGAGCTTCGCTCTCGAGGTTTGCTGTGCCCCCAGATCCTCTCGATGAATTACTGCCTTGTAATACACCAGAATGTATCTTTTATTCTATTTATCCTGTTGATTTGTGTGAGAGTGCCATGATGTGCCTCTGTGCCTGTCCCTTTAAGTCATTAGCCAGTGTGTGTATAGTAAATGGTCTGGGCTGGGTTGAAGTGTTTCACAGCTTGTGACCAGCCAGACACCACTTTAATTTACTCCACTCTGCTGTTGATAGTAAGGCAGAGGGAGCTTTATAATGATAATAATAATAATAAATCTTTATTTCACATAAGCGCCTTTCAAAGTACCAAGGCGCTTTACAAAAGGTTAAAACAACAGTAATAAAATCAATAAATACAATCCAAAGCAGTAACAGAAATCTGACGAGGTTCATTATTCAGTGCCATCAAAGGCCTGGCACCATAAAAAAGTCTGTAACGCTTGTTTAAAGCCTCCCACTGTCGTGCACTCTCGCAGCTGATGGGGTAGAGAATTTCAGAGGTTGGGGCCACATACATAAAAGCACGGGCCCCAGAAGACTTCAAAGACACCCTTGAAATCTCCAGCAACCCCTCGTCAGCTGAACGGAGCTGTCACTCGAGGTGATAGGGAACAAGAAGCTCTTTCAAGTAGTCAGGGCTGAGTCCATGTAGGACTTTGTAAATCAGTAAATGTACTTTAAAGGTGATCTGCCACCTAATCAGCAGCCAGTGCAGAGTGCGCAGCGCTGGGGTGATATGAGAACTTCGAGAAGTCCCCGTCAACAAGCTTGCTGCTGCATTCTGCACTAGCTGCAGGTGACGGATATCAACACCAGGAAGCCCTAAGTAAAGGGAGTTACAGTAATCAAGGCGCGGGGTCACAAAGGCTTGAACCAATGTAGGTAGATCACCGGACAGAACAAGATGCTTGATACTGGCGATGTTCCTAAGATGGTAAAAGAACATCTTGACGACTGCTGACAGCTGAGATAGTAAAGTCAGCCCATCGTTAAGCACCACCCCTAGGTCCCACAACCATTTAGAGGCAAGGATCTGGGAGCCCCATAGATAAATTCCAGAGGGCTGACCAGTCCTCAACCCCTCTATCCGGTGACCCAGGTCTACAACCATCACCTCAGTCTTTCCCGTGTTCAAATTTAGCCAGCTCGAATTCCTCCAGTCCTGGATTTCAGCAAGGCAGTTGTTAAATACCGAGCATGAACTATCCTGGTCGGGTGCAAAAGACAGGTAGAGCTGAGTATCATCAGCATAGCAGTGAAACCTCAGCTCATACCATCTTACAATGTCTCCAAGGAGCAGCATGTACACTGCAAACAACATGGGGGACAGCACTGAGCCCTGAGGGACCCCACATGACAGAGAGAATGGGTCCAAGGAAAAAATCACAGACACCACTCTTTGAGTTCTGCCAGTAAAGAAAGATGTAAACCACCTGAGAACCTTACATGTCAGGCCACAGATGGACCTCAAACACCCAAGCAGTACCCCATAGTCGACAGTGTCAAAAGTTGAGGAGAGATCACGGGGCACCCAAATGAAATGGTGTCTCCGATCTCTTGCCATCAGGAGATCATTGAGCACCCAAACCAGCGCAGTCTCAGTACTATACCTCTTTCGAAAACCGGACTGGAGAGGTTCATGGATGTTATGGATGGTCAAGTGGTTCTCCAGTTTTACCACCACTACTTTCTCAATAACCTTCCCTATAAAGGGGAGGTTTGAGATTGGCCTGTAGTTGGTCAGAGAGTCTGGGTCCAAAGAAGCTTTCTTCAGGAGGGGTGTTACCACTGCCTCCTTCAGGGAGCTTGGGAACTCACCCAAATCAAGGAGCACCGGACTATCTGTACCAGGATTGGACCAAAAATATCACAACATTCCATAATCAGGTAGGTTTGGCCCGGATCCAAACTACAGCATGTAGGGCGCATACTCTAGACAATTCGCATGACATCCACGAACTCCGGCAGGTCAAAGGAGCTCCAGGAAGCACGAGGTGAAGTGACCAAGCACCGATCATCAGCATCCCCCACAGGGCGAGTCAGGAGGATCTCTGACCTGATGTCGGCCACCTTATTCGCAAAGAATCAAGAAAGCTCCACTTGTGAAAAAGGTATTTGGAGCTGCAGCCAGGTTAGGTTGCACAACCTGTTCACAGTTTGGAAGAGCTGAACTGGTCAGTTCTGAGTGGCAGCAATCTCCCAGACAGGAATTCTACCTTCTTACAGGAGATCGCTGATTGGTAGGCCTGATAATGCTCTACCAATCTAAGATGGTCAACCTCAGGGTGGAATTCCACCAATGTCACTCTAACCTATGTCCTAGTCACTGTAGCTCTCTCAGGACCCATCAAACCAAGGGGCCTGAGGATGAAGGAGAGGATGAACACGAATAAGAGCAATCAAGTCCAGAGCCATGGAGATGGCCTTATTATAGGCCAAGACCAAGGTCTCTGGCTCAAAGCTAACCACAGGAAACTCCAAGAAGTCAATCACTGCCATAAGGCCTTCAGGGCTCACCTCCTGTAAAGGGCAGTAACTGACCATCTACACAGGGCAGGCCTACGAAGGGGGGGCATGAAAGTTGAACCTCACGGTGTAATGATCAGACCAACCAACAGGTTCCACCCCCAAATTGGAGGCCTCGATCCCCAGGAGGAAAACCAAATCCAAAGAGTGACCATGTTGATGGGTGGCAGAGGTAACAATCTGTGTAAGGCCCAGCGATGTCATCGGCTGGAGGAAGTGCTGTCAAATTGTGAGAGTCATCATCGACACAGGCGTTAAAGTCGCCCAGAACCATCAGTCTGGACAACTCCAATGCCATATTGACCACGAAGTCCGCTACTTCCTGCAGGAATTGCTTCTTGTCCCCAGGTGAACGGTAGACAAAAGAGCTATCCTACAACTACACCTGCCACCACGGTACCTCAAAGTTCATCTCCTCCAGTTGGTACACTGGGGCCCAACTCAGTCTTAAAACAGACTGCCACCCCACCCCGCCACGGTCCAATCTCGGTGGTGCATCACCGAGTACCCAGCTGGAATTGCAGCTTCCAGTATGGGGCCAGCATTTTCATCCAGCCAGGTCTTGGTGATGCATGCCAGATCCAATAAGATCTGCAATAATTGCCATCTTATTCCTAACAGATCTGGCATTGCATAACACTGCTTGAGTTGCACTGGCTTCAAGGGCCACTCCGCTACTTGCCCACCAGAAATGGTAGTGCTCTTGGGTATGGGAACTAAACATGAGCACCACGCCAAACTCCATTTCACCCCAGGACATCTTCTAGACCTAACAACCCTGATGTGAGAGGTCCGTTCATTCATCCTCTGATATCCGCACTCCCACCCACCCCTCCTCACGAACAATACCCAGTGCTCTACAGTGCTGGTAAGTTGACAACATTAAAGCGAGCGGAGGCCAGAGGATGAATAGTGCATGACTGGGGAGGGGGTCTACACATCCTACAGGCTAACCAGACCCAGAAAGCACAAGACCCAAACAACTAACCCAAAAGGAAAAGCCGCAAACAGACAATAATAAAATTACCCCACCTAAACAAATAAAAATAAATAAATAGATAAAATAACCACCCAAAACAAATAAAACCCAAGAAAATAACTGACTTTAACTAGTACTGTAAATGTTTACTTCTATCTTGCTCATATATTTAAATTAGAGTGTTTGCCTTCTTGCAGTTTGCTTATCCAAATGGGAGCCACCATGTTTGGTCCAGGACTTCCAGGATTTGGACCAATGGGATACAGGGGACCTTGAGGGGTCCTTAGTTCAAGTGCCTCGTGGGAAGGAAAACTGTAGTTTTTGTAGTTTTACTCGTTGGCTCCTAAACTGAACTAATGGGAGCATCAACACTGTAACCGATAGCTCCCTTAGCCAACCAGATTGCTAGAAAACCGGGCTAGTTCAACAACTGAAAGGAAACAGTGGTTCCGTTGGAATTGGAGTTTAGAGAGTGAGCACCTCGAGTTATTAAGAGGCTGCTCCAGTAAAGGAGCCAAGGAGCCTTGGCAGGGAAACTGACTTGCCTTCCAGCTGTGTTTCTCCAGCATTGGACTGCCTCATTGCAGTAATCGGACTAATCCGAAAAGTGATTTATAACTGCAGCAGAAAGCTCCAAGACTCTGAGGAGTGCAATTCAAGCTATAGGACTGAAAAAAAGCTCCTGTGAAGTACTCAGCTCAAGAATTGTGGTGAGAGACTGCCTTGTCAAATTGAGAGGTTTGCTCAGTGAATCTAATGCAATGACGAACCTGCCTGAAACCGTATTGTGAGTTAGAAAAGTTAATGCTGTTTCGGCTAAATGTGCTGAATGTTTATAGTGGATCAAGGCCTGTTTTGCTGGAGACTGAACTGTTAGCCAGCTGGAGGCCTTCACCAGCAAACAAACTGAACTTTGCCAGAAGTGTTTATTCAGCCTTGGGCCTATGCCAACCTTGGCCCAAGCTGACTACTTCTTCACCAGCGACTGCTTTCTTGGCAGGAGACCAGCTTGGGGATCCTGCCCCTGTACAGCAAGAATTCACAGGTTGTGGCCACCGGGGGGAAAGGCCATGAAGTGGAGGTGTGTCATGCTGGCCTAGCTTCCCCATGCTCTTCGGTGATCAGTAGCAGGTCTATATATCGCCAGGCCCATTCCAACTTACTGGTGTCAAGAGTAAACTCAGGATAGCTCCTTGCAACAATTCTTCTAATAATTTTGTGGTACCATCTGATTGTTTCAGTATATTACAGGGTTACAAAGGACTGGGCCAACCAGCCAGGATTACAAATAACCAAAGTCTTATTTCTGCATGTTAACTACCTTTTCTTTCCATCAAGGCTCCACCAACAGCTGCAATGCCAGCTAACCTCAGTCACTGTTTCAGGCCAGCCACCTTAACATTCTTGGTACCCAGTGTTGTCATAATGTTTATTTGGGGACTAAAGTTCATGCATAGTAACCTAAATCATATCAATAAAGTAATAATTCTTTTAGATTCACTCCGCCATCCTTGTTTACGTCCCCTTAATAAACCTGATTTGCTGTTTCACCCTTAAACTGACTTATGAACACATTCTTAGTTGGTACATAGTATTGAAAGTGTATGTTTGCCTTGCTAACATTGCCTTTACAGGGGCTTCAGGGGAGTTGCTGAAGACCAGTCCCAGGTGGAAGTGCAAGGGGTGTGTGCATATCATAAATGCTCATTGTTAACTGTGGGTCAACTACTGCAAAGGGTTATCTCCCATTACAAGGTATTGGGTCACTAGGTGGGCTTGTGGGTGGTTATATCTTTCAGAAGGCTATACCAGGCTAGGTAGATACCCCCACTCTTGGTTCTCTGGGTGGAGGCACCATAATATCAAATCCAGGCTCCTCAGCCTGTGGTCAGAAGTACAGGCAGGGGTAGTAACCCTGGAGAGAGCGCTGACTAGGGTTACATCTTTGGAGGCATCGCTGGGATTAATGACCCCTAGCGGCCAAAATAAAAAAAATTGCAGTTAATTGTAAATTTAGCTCCAAATATGAAATGGAGGACCTCGCTATGGCGAAACTTAAAATTTCCCCCCACAAAATGGATGGGCACCATATGTTGGGGTGGAGCAAGATGGAGGGGGTTAATCTTCACCATGCTTTAATGTTGTTGGATATCCCATTAGGGACCACTAATGCTACTATACAGGAGGCAGTGAGTAAGATTAAGTGTTTGGGAAAAATTTCAGTGTGGGAGCGGAATGCTGACCTTTTTGATCAGATGATAATGGCTCTTATTGAATGCAGTGCTCCTATCGACCCTGAGATTGTACCCCCCCATTATTATGCCTGAGGGATCCCAGGTGGGGTGGAGAGTTATCACTATTCATAGTGGAGCTTCTTCCCTTGGGGGTCCCCCATAGTTGAGGGGTTCAGGGAAAAGCTGGAGGAACTGTTAGCAGCTGAGAAACAGACCTTTGAGGACTTGAAGATGGCCATAGAGAATTCTGGGGAGGCTACCCCAGTGAATTTTTCTCCAGCCTCTACACTCCTACCTATGCCATCTCCCATGGCAGTGCCCCCCCATAGTGGTACCCTCAGTGAATCTGGACTCTTACTGCAGGCTTAGATTGTTTTCCAGCACTATTCCTACTCCTGTGGGGAAGATGACTTAGAGACTTGATGGACTATGCCTCCCTGGTCTAAGAGTGGCAGTGCTCGGAAGGTGAGATGTGCAAGAGACTTATGGAGAGTTTATGGCTCCCTGCACTTGAAGCTATCAGATTCCTCCAGTTCACCAACCCGGAGGCCTCTGCTGCTGAGTACCTGTCTGTCTTAGAAGGGTGTTTGGAAGTACTGAGCCAGGAGGACTTATTGAAATTCAAATCCACCAAGCAATGGAAGAATGAGTGATCATCTGCCTATATGACTCAAGTGGCAAGGACTCTTCAGGGAGTGCACTGCAAGGGTGGTATACCAGATAGTGAACTGAACTGAGTGAGATTAGAACATATTTTCCAGTCTGCTTGCTATTCTAGTGTGTTTATGCTAAAGTTAAAATTTCAGGATCACAAGGAGAATCCCCTTGAATACTGTTGGCTAATGAAAGAAATTTGGGAAGCAGAGACCGAAGATGATCGTTGGGACCCATATGCTGGCACTGCACAAACTGCCCCTGCCTCTGAGAAATCCAGTGAGAGGGAGAGTGCCCTTGAGTCCCAACAAATCAGTGAACTGCTAAAAGAACTCAAAGAGTTGAGAGCCAGCAACCAAACTGCTGCAGAAATAGCAAAAACCCACGTCACATGCGCTTCCAATGTTGAGGCTACTTGCAAGACTCAACCCGCCATGAAGGGGGCTTGGGTCCATGCTATCGAACCCCAATCTGGCAGTAATGAAGCGGAAGATGATGAAGGAGTTGCAAGCAATGGTGTGAGACCTTATACATGCATCATGATTGTCTGCACCCTGGAGAAACTATGGTGGAGCAGAGTCTGAGTCTAGGCCCGGGAAAGAGTGCAGTTCCCCACCTCCTGATGATTATAATCCTTGAGAAGATTCCACTGGGCCTTCTGAACCCAGAATTCAAGTGTTTGGTTACCGATGTGGGGGAGATGGACATACTAAAAGATTCTGCCGTACCCCAGAGGATCTGAGCTGAGTAACTGCCAAATTGCTCACTTAGGTTCGACAAAGCAATATAAAGCTGCAGCTTGGGCCATCAAACAAGTCTTTTTCCTGTAAGGCCACTGTGAAGAAATCTGCAAAACCTGCTCCTCCAGACTGGCCAAAGATGGTGGGTCCTTCTATGAAAACCACGGTGCACATTAATGATATCCCGACCCGAGCTATACTGGAAAGTGGGTCTTGGGTCACTATAATATTTAAAGACTGGTATGACCACCCACTACAACCCCTCAAAGGACTGCATGTATGGGGTTTAAGTGATAAATCTTACCCTTACCTTGGTTACTTACGGATATGGCTATCTTTTCATTCTACTGTTACTGGCGTGGATGAGCCTGTGGAGACCTTGGCTTTGGTCTGCCCACCAACCGGCTTGTATTACGGAATTCCATTGCTAATTGGTACTAATGCTCATATGTTTGGTCTGTTAGCTCAGTTGTGTCAGGAGAGACAAGGCCAAAGGACTTGGTGAGCATTACACATCCATGTCATGGTCTTACAGAGCGTATGAAATGCAGATGCAAGCTAAGGAAGCTGACAAGGATGAGCCTGCGGAAGTTGTGTGAAAGAAAGACCCAGTGCCTATTGTTTTGCCACTTAATTCTCAGTGTTGTGTCAGTGGCGAAGTGCAGATGAAAATGGATGTGACCAACAAGATCCTTATGCTGAATGCCCCAGAGGAAGGAAAGCTGCCAGATGGGCTCCTAGTTAAAGCTAGTATACTGCCTGCCCATGCTCACACGTATGCCTGGAGGGTGGTGGTCTAAATTCAAAATGTGACTGACTGGGATGTCAAAGTCAACCAAGGCTGTACCCTGGCTATGACATATTGTGCAGATACTGCTGTATTATGAAGCAAGTGCTGTACAGAGGAGGATAGTGAAGTGACTCCTGACCTGTTCAATTTTGGAGAGTTCCCCCATTCCTGGAGAGTGGAAGAATAAGGTTAGTTGTAAGCTAGCACAGTGGAGTAAAGTGCTTTCATTAAAGGAATGGGATGTTAGATGCATCACTGGTGCTGAACACCATATCAGGCTCCATGATGTGAGGCAATTTTGGGAGAGGTCTGCAGATTGGCGCCTGCTGACATTGATGATGTTCGGTGCCACCTCCAGGAGATGTTAGCAGCTGGAATCATTCAGGAATCCAGCAGCCCTTATGCATCCCCCATTGCCCTCTCTCAGTCAAACTGTGTCTCCTACATTCCCCTTGACATGGCTGCTTTTAACCTGCATCCAGCACTGCTATTGATTGTGATAACTGTGCTGCACTGCCCCACCCATCAAGTGACTACCACCCCCCACTCCCAAGACCAGCTCATACCAACCCCAGCTCTGCACTACATTTTAGGAATGACCACTGGGACCCAGTTTAATAACTTTATGCCTCTCAGCTCACCAACCTGGCATGCTAGCTTCACTCTGAAGCACCAAGGGTATAGTCCTCAGGGGAACATATATGTACTAGCAGCTCTCTGTAATAAGCCAGGCTCAAATTGTTGCCTCAACACCCAGGTGTGCAGAAGGAATTCCAGCAAACAAGCCCTCAAAACACTTCAAACCACCCTACAAAGATTTCTTCTACTGCTACTGCTCCTCTCTGGAAACATTCACCCTAACCCCGGCCCACCAGGACCATCTGCCTACCACCAGAACCAGAAGTCAGGGTCTCTTACCCTGGCATCCATCAATATCTGCAGCCTCCTCAGCAAACTTGACAACCTCCAAACCTGAATTCGGCAATACAATCCTGACATCTTCATTTGAAGCATGGCTAACTCCACAGATCCATGACAGTGCAGTTGCTATTCCGGATACACGATTTTCAGGCAGGCAGGAGCTCTAAATGGGGTGTGAGCTGTGCCATCTACCTGAGGATACTCTCATGGGACATGCCATCCCTCTTTCTAAACTGGGAGCAACATCTCAGGTCCTCACCATCAAAGTCCTCCTTAGGGCCCACAACAAAACCTCACCCTAGTCTCCGTTTACATCCCCCAAAGGACCCTACTAGTGGCTTCAATTATGTCCTGGAATGTCTGAAGAGTCATCCACAACTCAGAGTCCATCATCATGGGAGATTTTAACATCAATCTAGCTTGCACCTGAGGCCTGCACCTACAAGGATGCAGTTACAGCACAACATCTCGCTCAGCTAGTCTCCTCTCCTACCAGGTGTAACTATAGGACAGGGACATGCACCCTTATTGACTGGATTCTGTCCAACCACCCTGAAAGAATCTCCATGGTATCTGTTCTCCTGACTCCTTCAGTGACCATTCGCCCGTCATCTGCACTTGGACTAATAACTACATCAAGCCCCCAAAATAATATAAGCCAGGGTACTCAAGAAGGGACACCTACAACTACTAAAATCCCACCTAAGCAGTTTAGATTGGTCAAAATTAGACTCACTCAGGGGCGTAAACAAGGCACTTCGATCTGTTTATCAGCCGATTCACTGAGGCTTGTGATATCCATGCACCACTAAAAAAATGAAGGTTAAAGGTGGAGCTAACCCATGGATAAACACTGAGCTTATCACGCAGCTCAAACAAAGGGACCACCTCTGGCACTGTGCTTGGGCCACAGCTGCCCAAACAGACATTCAGAATACAAACATGCAAGAAATAGCTGCACCCATGCTATATGGATGGCCAAAAGCAAATACTTTAGAGAAGCACTCTCCAGCTTGTGGGGGGATGGGAAGAAATTCTGGAAAAACCTTAAGGACCTCTCTAGCAAAGACACCAAGTCTCCACCCACCATGCTCAGCATTGATGGCACTCCTACACTGGACCTAGATACCATCACTAATACGTTCATCAATGCATTCTCCAACCTGAGCAGTGTCCTCCCACCTGACTTCTTTGATGCTCCCACCACTGCCACATCATCCCAAGCACACTCAGTGCCGCAGTTCTTGTTCAAAAGGATCCCAATGCACTCAACCAGAACCTATATTTGTAAGGCTATCAGCAAAACTGGCTATAGTGGTGACTCACTCGACTTGAAGCTGCTCACACTAGTCCTTGATGAGATCCTTGAACCCCTGACAATGATCTTCAACATCTCCCTAAGGTATGGCCAGTTCCCATCACTCTGGAAAAAGGCTACCATCACACCAGTGTATAAGAGTGGAGACAAGGCACTGAACACCAATTATAGGCCCATCTTCATCCTCCCCCCACTATCCAAAGCACTTGAATGCATAGTCTCTGACCAGCTTGTACAGTTCCTGGAAAACACAATATTCAGTGCCCCAAGCAACATGGCTTCCAAAGGGCTACAGTACCACCACAGCATTGTTGGAATTCACGGTTGTATCCATGGCGCCTGGGACCAAGAACTATGTGGGGCCATATTCATTGACCTGACTAAGGCCTTTGATACAGTTAACCACCCCTACTACTCAGACAACTGACTGATCTTGGGCTCTCAATGATGCACTGCCCTGGTTTGCTAGCTACCTTGGGGAGAGAGTTCAAAGTGTTAAAAGTGCTGGAGTCTCATCAGCTGAAAAGCCAGTCCTCTCGAGTGTCCTTCAGGGGTCGATACTGGGCCCATTGCTTTTCTCTCTTCCTAAACAACCTCCCTGGCATCTGTCAACAGAGGATACTACTCTATGCAGATGATGCGGTCCTCCTCTCTAGCAACCGGGACTTTAACCTACTTGAGAGTCAACTGCAACATGATTTTAGCCTGGTGGAAAAATGGCTTGGCTCTTACAAACTTGTCATGAACTATAGTAAAACTAAGGTTATGTCTTTCTGCAGTGCACATAGAAAGTATAAACCTCTACCCCTCACCATCAAGAATCAAGATGGGACCTCACTTGATCAGGTTCACGATTTCCAAATACCTCGGCATCACCCTGGACAGCTCACTGTCTTGCTCCCAGCACATTGGGAAGGTTGCAAAGTCTGCCAACATACACCTTAGCACTCCACAAGTACAACACTGCATGACATCTGAAGCCCTTAGACTGGCTATCCACAGCTCTATTTACCTCCATTGTCATTCTGGTCTTGCAATCTGTGCTTTGCCTCCGTTACTGCTCTTAGGAGGATATCAGTGACTCTTAACAAGGCCTCAGACTTCTCACCGAGGAAGAACACCTAGCACACCTGTGACGCTACATAGAGCTGGATAGCTTACCTCTGATAAGTAGAATACAATATCAAACCTTATTGCAAAAAGTTCTTCTTGGACTTATGCCTCCAGGTGTGCGAGTCTCCTTACTACCAACAGCTGCACCTGCCAACATGAAGTTCTCAATTCAGACTTTCCAGATCCCTAGCGCAGGACCTCATTGGGTCAGAGATCCTTCATGTATAGTGCTCCTCAGTGGTTCAATACCCTTAACAAGAATCACTTGCTGCTACTCGCTAAGCCCTTTAAAGGCAACTGCGTCTATTCCTCCGCACTACCTCACACTGTGACTGCCTCCCTAAGCCATGGTCATCACCCTCTACCTTTGTTGGAACTGTTATCAGCCTTCAGTCCTGCTTTTGTGGCACTAGCCCCTACCCCTCTTACTCTGCCCCCTCCCACTCATCCCCTCTCTTTTGATCCACTCATACCATTGGCCACTGGCTCTGTCCCCCTCTTTCTTTTCACCCCTGTCTGACAATGGCACCTTCCAGCTGGCCTCCTCTTGACTCCTTCCGACCAAGTATACCATTTCACCTTGGACTCTGTAAATAAGCTAGCCAGTGTTGTTCTACTTTAACATGTTGACTGAACTATTTATGTACAAGTAATCTGTATGTTATGACTGTTACCATTGTTTACCATTGTTGCATGTTACCCCCATCCTCCGATGTGGAACCTTTGTAAATGAGCAATTCCTGCTCATAGGTACTTAATCCTAGAGTTTAATAAATAAATAAAAAATAAATTGTGGTGGTCCAAAGAAAAATGGTCCAATGAGGATGTGTGTGGACTAAAGGAACCTTAACGATGGACCATACAGACCAATATACAATGGCTCGCATCAGGATGCCATTGATTGTCTCAATAGAGCCAGTGGTTTCTGTTTTAGATCTCTGAAGTGGGTACTACCAAGTCACAATGGCACCAGAGGATAGAGAAAGAACTGCATTTATTTGTCCCCTGGGCTTCTACGAATTCTTGCGCATGCCCCAGGGCATATCTTGAGTCCCAGCCACCTTCCAGAGATTAATGGAATGAGCTGTAGGAGACATGAACCTACTTGAATGCTTAGTTTATTTGGACGATGTCATTGTGTTTGGCAAAATGCTCGAAGAGCATGAGGCTCGTTGTTCAAGTACTAGATCGATTAGAAGAATTTGGGTTCAAATTGTGCATGACAAGTGCCAGATTTTCCAACAGTCTGTAAAGTATGTGGGCCACATTATATCTGCTGAAGGCATTCAAACTGACCCGAAGAGCAAGGTGAAACTCTTAACCAACTGGCCACAGCCTAACAATCTTAAAGAGCTGCAAGGATTCTTAGGTTTCTATGAATACTATCAGCGCTTTGTTAAAGATTACACCAAAGTTATTCACCCACTGCTAAATCTGACCCAAGGGTATCCACCTACCAATCGAAAGTACAAAAGAAGTTTTGCAAAAGAAAGTGATAAAGTCTGCTTCAAAGCCAATGAACCTTTCTGTGCCAGATGGACACCTGATTGTGACACAATGATATCATTCACCAGCTCACACATGCACCAGTCCTAGCCTAAGCAGATCCAACTAAACCATATGTACTACACACTGATACCAGTCTAGGTAGACTCGGAGCTGTACTCTACCAGGGGTATGAGGAAGAACTATGTCCAGTGGCGTTTGCCAGTAGAAGCTTGACCCCATCTGAGAAAAAGTTTCCTGTAGGAGTCACGTAATACCTTGGATCTGAGCGGTCGCACACCGGTGGAGCTCCCAACCCCCTCATCTAAACTTCATTTTTTTTATGGTAGCAGTGAGTTTTTTACTGGGTAAATAGTTTTACTCTTATGTGCACAGCACATCCAGTGTGTATTCCTCTTGATCAGCTCATCCGCTATCCTGGGATGGGCCTGAAATGTGGCAGGCCTTGCTGACCCACATGCTTCCTACAACACCGAAGAAGGGCAGTAAAAAGGCCAAGCACGGGGCCTCCTCGTTAAAAGCTTCAGCTGCAGCATAGCAATCCTCTCCACTCTCTGAGGAGCACTTTCTTGCAGAAATGCTGCCTCTCAAGGATCTCATGCAGTCCATGTCGGAAGAAATTAAAATTCCTATGTATGGATCTAGCTTCAGCCAACCGACAGATTGGAGATACTGAAGCCCGAGTCATTTCACTGGAGGGGTGGAAGGACTGAGAGGAAATACAGGGTTCTACACTGTGTCAACGGATAGCAAAAATGGAAAGCAAGCTTGGAGACCTCAAGGGTAGAAGCAAACAAAACAATCTGCTAATATTTGGGCTCTCTGAGGATGCAGAAGTTTCCAACCTACGCAGAAACTTCTTGAAAAATAGCGGGTCCTTCCCTAACTATGCCTGCTACATTATAGGAAGAGTACACCGCTCCTTGTGAGCCAAACCACCCCAGGGCTCTCCCCTTCGACCTCTGATTGTGAAGTTTCTCAACTATCTGGATTGACAATACATCTTACAAAAATGCAGGGTTTTAAAGGAGATCCTCTGGGCGGGCCAATGCATTCGTATTTCTCAAGACCTTCCTGCTTCATACAGCAAAAAAGGGCCTTGTTCTATGCTATGGTTGTTAAGCTACTTGCAGCATCCATTAAATTTAAAATGTTGTACCTGGCAAGATTGCAGGTACTCTGCAGAGACAGTTGGCACTCGTTTGATAGTGTGGAGCAGGCAAGTCAAGAGTTACAGGTCTGCTTCCAAACCTGTTTAGTCCAACCTGATGGACATTTGTGTGGATCCAGTATTAGTTTTCCAACTACCCTGGGCTGAAGCTGGCACTTTCATTTTTTTTTTTTTTGACCTGCAGAGTTTTCCCCTGATTATTTCAAAAGTCACTGGTTGTGCTGGCATGGATTACCCTGATTGTAGAGAGACCTGCTGTAAGAATTGAAACTGGTACATGGACTCCCAGCATACCCCGGGGTCTGTTTTTTTTTTCTCTATTATCATGCTGGTTTTATCCTGAGAATTTTTATTTCTGGGGCTTGAGTTCTGCCTTCTCGCTTCAGTGACTCACTACATATGACTCTTTTGATCTAAGTCCTGTAGGACTAACATGTTTGCCTCTTATTTTATATATGCCTCCCTATAGCCAGTATTGTGTTTTGAGCTCGTGATTGTTCCTATATCCGGTGTGGGTCTGATCATTTGCTGTTATAATCTTCTGTTATCTAATATACATGGGTAGGTTTTGGGATGGGGAGGGGGCGGGATAAAAGGGTGTGAAGCGTCTGCGTTTGGGGCTGACACGAGCTGGTATGTGGTGTGGGGTTTCTCTCCCTTGGGGTGGGAATGGACTCTGTCCTACTATTTCATTCCAGGTTGGGGAGAGATTTGTGTTGGGGAAGATCCAGGTTTAAAGATCAAGGACATGTTACTGTGTTTTTATTCTTTTTGTTAATACAATGGGGTATGGGGGAGGGGAGGGATGTGGGCTGATGGTGGAGCTGGGGCCTCTTCATGTCAGATTCATGTGCTCACGGGTGTGATACCCATGACAACAAGAGTGAAGATGGCTAGCTCGGTGAAATTGGCCTCATGGAACATTAAAGGGGCAAGGTAGCCTCTTAAGAGAATGCAGATTCTTAAACACCTACAACAGTCCCACTGTCAGATTATCTTTCTGCAGGAGACGCATCTTTTGTTTACTGAGCTGACCCTGTTCCAGAGACTGTTTATGGGGCCAGTCTATGGAGCAAAGGGCAGTATGGCCAGTAGAGGGGTAATTCCCAGGGTACTCAGTTTCAATGTAAACAGCAAATCACAGACCCTGAAGGCAGGTTTATTTTCCTAAGAGGGGTATTAGATTAAACTGAGCTTAGTTTAGGTTCAGTTTATGGCCCCATTCATTCTGATACTTCATTTTTTATTAATATAGTGGATCAACTTTCGAGGTTCCCCCATTCCCAACAATTTTAGGAGGTGACTGGATTGTAGCATTGTCCCCGGATATAGATAAGTCTGGAATGGGGTGGCATGGACTAAATGCTGAGCAATGGACTATATGGAACATGATGGCCACACTGGGGCTTTATGGCCCATGGTGGCTGTTACATCCACAAAATAGGTCTTACACATTTTATTCCTCAGTCCATGGTTCCTGTTCCAGATTGGACTACATACTGATCTCCTCCTCCTCCATCTTTCCGAGAATCATACAAGGAGAGATAGGCTCCAAAGTCCTTTCAGACCATTCAATGGTTTGACTTTCCACGGTTATTAATTCCAGTTTGGAAAGGACACCATTTGGAAACTTAATAATCAGTTGTTAGTCTGAGAATGTTAGACCATATCAAAGAACACATTGCCTTATTTGAACAACAGAATTTGGGCTCAGTAATGCAGGTGGACCTAGAGTGGGCTGCATGCAAAAGTTTTATGTGGGGAGAGTTTATCCACCTTGCAGCCAAATGTAAAAAGATCCAAAGTCAGAAGGGGGAAAAGCTTCTCCAGCAGATTGGCACTGTAGAGAAGGGGTTATCTCCTCAAACAGATGAGGCAACCTTGAGGGACTTAGCCATATTACGGGATGAATATGATAATTTGATAACTGACAAAGCTGAATATGCCATACTAAAGACTAAAGCTAAATATGTTGACCAGGGGGGAAGAGCTGGTAGACTCCAGGCTATCAGGCTGCAGCAATCAGAGTCGTCTAGGTTGATAGCTGCCATCAGGACCCAAGATGGGACTATGTTATCTCACCCCCAGAAAATCGTCCAAGAGTTTGCCTCTTATTATGCTCATTTATATGGGGCTCGCTCCTTGGGTGATCCCAGTCCTGATATTGCTAATTATCTTTTAGGGTGTGACCTTCCAAGTCTGATGCCAGATCATAAGTTGTTCTTGTCCCAACCTATATCTGAAGCTGAAATTCTACAAGCCATCTCCAGTCTAGCAGCAGATAAATCTCCTGGCCCTGATGGTTTCTCCCCCAATTTTTATAAACTCTTTGCAACCCAATTATTCCCATTTCTTTCCCGGTTTTATACCCACATCCATGAATCTGGTTTCTCTGACCATCGGCTTCTAGAGGCCCTCATTGTGGTTCTCCTGAAACCAGGAAATCTCCAGAAGTCAGTAGTAACTACAGACCCATTTCGTTGATTAACTGTGACATTAAGATTTTGGCAAAAATTGTGGTGGCATGGATACTACAAGTGTGAGGAACCCTCCTATCCTAGGAACAGGTGGGATTTTGTTCTGAATAGAGCATCTCTGGATCACTTGCAGAAATTATCCCATATTCTTGCCACATCCAGGAGAGTAGACATCCCCATGGCGTTGGTCTGCCTGGACACAGAAAGGCCTTTGACAGGGTTGATTGGAAGTTCCTGTTTAAACCCTGGAAATGATGGAGTTTCCACAAATTTATATTAAGTGGCTACAGGTCTTATACTCCTTCCCATCAGCAGGGTCTATTGCAATGGGGTGCTTCCATGTCCGTCCCTCTGGAGTTGGGTACTAGACAGGGTGGTCCCCTGTCTCCCCTTGCTAACTTATACTTAGAACCCTTACTCCAGAAATTGCACATGTCCATGGCAATTACCAGAATATCCTTGGCCCTATGTCATTCTTAATGTCTGTATATACGGATAACATTTTGCTCCACCTCACCAAGCCAGAGACTTCTCTCCTGGCAGAGCTGCAACTCATTGAAGAATTTGGTACTTACTAGCATTATAAACTTAATATCAGTAAGACTGAGGTTTTTCCCCTCACGGCTACAGTCAATAAGCAGTTAGTGACATCCCTAGGCCTTGTTTGGTTCCCAACATCTCTTAAATACCTTAGCCTTTACCTAGCTACAGACCCCTTGATCATGGTAAAACTTAATCTGGATGATTTGTTATCTAAAGTTAAACAGGACCTACAAAGATGATGACCGCTCCTCCTCTCGTGGTGGGGTCACATCTCCATTATCAAAATGAATGTTCTCCCGAGGTTGTTCTACCCTCCTCACATATTAAATGTCTGGCTTCCACTAAGTTGGTTTCTCAAAGTCCACCAGATTATCACTGATTTCATATGGTTGGGTAAATCCCCTCAGAGAGTGTATAAAAAACTGGCTGCTCCAAAACTTCTAGAAGGGGGGTTAGGGTCCCTAACTTCATGTTGTACTGCTTTTCCAGTCACCTCAGCAAATTGTTTCAGTGGTTTCTCCCCATTTCCCATGGGCCTCCCATGGGATATAGGCCTCCTTGGTTAGACTTGGAGAAGAATTTACTGTATAGTAACAGCCTTAATACCTTCTTTCTGCCTTTCCATGCGTGGTCCAATGTTCCCCATCAGGTCAAAGACTCAGTGATCGGAACTGCCCTGTGGGTATACACACAATTTTGGTCTGTGATCAAGTCCCCTATCACTAAGGATATCTCTCAGCCTATAGTGGGTAACTTGAATCTAAAAATCGATGGCCTCTCTTTCAAGGAAATTTGGTTTCCACAGCTTAAGACTTCATTGATCTGGGAGTTACTGGTTGATGGCGCCCTGCATTCCTCTGAGGCTGAGAGGGAGCAATGTTAGACTTGATTCTCTCTAATGGAGATGGAGACAGGATCACAGATGTAGAAGTGGGTAGCCATCTGGGAACTAGCGACCATCGAACAGTATGGTTCACAATAAACACAGCAATAGAGTCAAGCCATACAAAGACAAAAGTACTGGACTTTAGGAGGGCTGACTTTGCCAAAATGGGTGAGTGCCTAAGGATTGCACTAGCAAATGGGCAGGAAGGAGGGGTGGAAGGACAATGGAGAATAGTAAAAACTGCCATCACAGAGGTAACAAGCCTTTGTGTGAAGCAAATAAACAAAACAAGACGATGTAAGAAACCACTATGGTTCTCAAAGGAAGTGGCAGTGAAGGTTCAAGAGAAAAAGAAAGCATTCAGGAAGTACAAGGAATCACAGAAGGCGCAGGACAGAGAACTGTAACAGTTAAAGCAAAAGGAGGCTGGGAAGGCAGTCAGAACAGCAAAGGCCCAAACCGAGGAAAAGATAGCCAACTCAGTTAAGATGGGGGATAAAACCTTTTATAGGTACATCAGGGAGCAAAGGAAGACCAAGGAAGGGATAGTGAAGCTTAATAAAGGGAGGAGGGTGGTCAGAGGAGACTGTGAAAAGGCAGAGATACTAAACAAATATATTTGCTCAGTATTTACAAATGAAGAGGGAGGTACATAAAACAAATAGTAGTAACACTCTGGATACAGAAGTTGATACCATCCATTTACAGAAGAAAGGGTTCTGAAAGAACTCTTAAAACTGAAGATGGACAAAGCAATGGGGCCTGATGGGATTCATCCCAGAATTCTAAAGAGCTAAGGGTAGAACTAGTGACACCACTGACTACCCTTTTAACAAATCATGGGATGATGGGGTGGTACCCGAGGACTGGGGAGGGCAGATGTGATTCCCTTCACAAAAGTGGGAGCAAGGCAAGCAGGAAACTACAGACCTGTTAGTTTAACCTCAGTGGTAGGGAAAATGATGAAATCACTTCTGAAGGAAAGAATTGTTCGAGATCTAGAGGCCAGAGGGCACAGAACCCTAGGCAGCATGGATTCTAGCGGGAAGGTCATGCCAGACAAATCTGATAGATTTCTTTGACTGGGTGACCAAAGTAGTAGATCAGGGAGGGCTGTGGACATGGCCTACCTAGACTTTAGCAAGGCATTTGACACAGTCCCACACAAAAAATTAATATACAAGTTAGCCAGCCTGGGAGTGGGTCCAAGATGACAGCCTCGATAAATTGGCTGGAGAATCGGACACAGAGAGTAATAGTAAATGGAGTCCACTCAGAAGAAAGGAGGGTTACTAGTGGGGTACCGCAGGGTTCAGTATTAGGACCGGTCCTCTTCAATGTCTTTATAAGCGACATTGCAGAAAGACTGGAAGGAAAAGTATGTCTCTTTGCAGATGACACCAAGATCTGCAACAGAGTTGATGCACAGGGTGGGGTGGAAAGGATGAGAAGGGACTTGGCAAGGTTAGAGGAATGGTCAAATGTATGGCAGCTTAGATTCAATGCTAAGAAGTGCAAGGTAATGCACCTGGGAAACAAAAACCAAGGGGAAGAGTACACAATGGGGGGTGAGATACTAACAACAACAAAATGGAAAGGGACCTGGGGGTAGTCATATCAGATGACCTAAAGGTGGGCAAGCAATGTGAAGAGGCAGCAAGGAGGGCTGGGGGTTACTGGGATGCATAGGGAGGGCATCACCAGTAGAAAACAAGAAGTTATTATCCCTCTGTACAGACAGCTGGTGAGACCCCATCTGGAGTACTGTATGCAGTTCTGGAGACCCAATCTCCGCAAAGACATTGACAGGATGGAAGCTGTCCAGAGGTGGGCACTAAAATGGTGGAGGACTGCACTGGAAGACATATGAAGAGAGACTTAAGGAGCTTAATATGTATAGCCTCGAGGAAAGGAGGGAGAGGGGACATGATAGAGACTTTCAAGTACCTCAAGGGAATCAACAAAGTCCAAGAGGGTAGCATCCTTCAAAAAAAAAGGGTGTGCAAGAACAAGAGGGCACAATTTGAAGATAGAGGCGGATCAGAGGTCATTTAAGGATATTTTTCTGAGTGGGTTGGGATGCATGGAGCGGCCTTCGGAGGAGGTTGTGGAGTCAAATCAGTGGTGGAATCTAAGCATGCATAGGACAGTCATAAGGCAATTCTGGGGGTTGGGGGTAAGAAGAAGTAGGCTGCTGGTTAACTAGGATCTGCAGCTTATCCAGTAGGTAGAGAAATGGGCAGACTGGTAGGGCCAAGCGGTCCTTATCTGCTGTCAAATTCTATGTTTCTATGTTTCTATGCTGTGCTCAGGTAATAGGGTTCAGGTTCAGGTAATAGGGATGTTGTTAAAGTATTTCAGTTATGCCACACACTGCTCAAATGGTTTGGCCAAGGTTTGTGGACCATGGATCACTCCAGTTTCTTTGACTCTATTATCCCATTATTCTCCCAGAAACATGTTGTATCTGCAATTTACGATAAGCTATGTGCTTTCTATGCTCCTGAGGTGACTGGCTCCTGTCCATATTGGGCCCAGGCATTTCCTCTGTCTTCCCAGCAGTGGCAAAACATATGGAAAGTGGTATATAGATACTGTGGCCAGGGCAGGCTGTGACTTATCCAATATAATATTTTAAATAACCTGTATCATACCCTGCAGAAACTAGCTAGAATGGGTCGATTGCAGTCTGATATTTGCACCAGATGTAACAAGGCATGCGGATCTTTGTTACATATTTTCTGGGACTGTCTCAAGATTGCTCCCTTATGGAAGCTGATAGTAGATAGAGCGGATCCTCTGCTTGGCCTCCAAAGGCTCTTCAGTCTGGAGACATATGTGCTAGGGGACATGTCAAATGTTCCAGTTTTAGAGCATAGATATTACTTGTTTTTAATCTCTCTCTCATTAATGAAAGTGGTCCTCAGACACTGGCTAGATCAAGAAGAATATCTTACAATGAATGGTTGCAAGAGCTACTGACCAATCGTCACACAGAGGGCATGATTGCTCGCATCAGGGGTTGTTCGGAGAGTTATGATAAAAGTGTAGTAAATTACACACTTGTCTACACTGGGCCCTAAAATGGTCAGTTGTCAGAGAATTCACTGGGTCAATCTGTAACCAGTCTTGTACATGGAACTACTTGTCTTTACAGGTGATATGTGTACAGAAGCACATGATTCCTATGTATTTCTTTTTTTGAGAGCTCCACTGGGGGGTTTATTGAAGGGAAGGGGGTGAGGGGGACTTAGTTTTTCTGTAACATCTTCCCACTGGATCACAGTCTGTCTGTTGAAAATTTCAATAAAGCATGTTAAATTAAAAAAAAAACAAAACAAAAAAAAAAACTATCCTATACATAAACTTGAATTTCTCGCTCTGAAATGGGCAGTAGTAGACCAGTTTCACGAATACCTCTATGGTGTTATAATATTGGTAAAAACCGACAGTAACCCTCTCATGTATGTCCAAACCTCTGCCAAGCTAGATGCAGCTGGACACGGGTGGTTATCTGCTCTTTCAACGTATAATTATTCAGTGGGGTACAGTCCAGTCCTCAATCACATTGACTCTGATGCTCTATGTAGAAGGCCTGTATCAAATTCTGAGTGGGTAAGAATGTCAGAATAATCCATGAAGGCCCTATGCCACAAGTTTGACAAAGATGAACACCCATCTTCTGAAACTGTAGATTGTCTAATCAATTGTCTGGGGTCTCCTGACACCTGTGTGTCTTTAGCCTACTGAAACTTCGCAACCTTGGATCTGAGCACTCTGCCACAACTCACCCCAGCAGACATCCAAAGGGAGCAGTATCATGGCGCTTTGATCAAACTGGTGCTGAACACTATAAACACCAGAAAAAATGTTTCAAAGTTACAGTCCAAAGATCAGAGAACTGCTTTGCTATTCAGAGAAGGGCCTAGACTCGAGCTACAAAATCAACTACTTTACAGAGAGACCATGAATGGACAAGGCAAGTCATTAAACAGTAGTTAGTGTTGCTTTCTACATTTAAACATGTGGTCCTAGAAATCCACGATCAAATGAGACACTTGGTTTGAGACAGAACCTTGGACTTAGCCCGTGCCCATTTCTATTGGCCCAGGATGGGTACAGAAATTGATCAGTATATCAAAACCTGTAGCTGATGCCTTCAAAGAAAAGCCCAGCCACAGAGAGCAGTGCCCTTAGTTAATATCGCCGCTAGTTCACCCATGGAGCTAGTATGAATTAACATTTTAAGCTTGGAGCTCAATGCAAAAAATATTGGCAATGTGCTTGTCATGACAGACCCTTCACTCATTATGCACAGACTTATCTGACTAAGAATCAAAAAGCAGCCACTATAGCCAAAGTGCTTGTTGAAAACTTTTCATCCACTATGGTGCCCTACAGCGGATCCATCCCAACCAGGGAAGAGATTTTGACAGTCATTTAATTAAAGAAATGCTCTCGCTCTGGGGTGTGAGAAGTCAAGAACTGCTCCATATAATCCACAAGAAGATTCGCAGTCCAAAAGATTTAGTAGAACGTTGCTGGATATGCTGCACACTTCACCCAAAGACAAGCCAAGATGAAGTCAGCAAATAAATACCTTGGTGCATGCTTATAATTGCACTTGCAATGATGCATGAGATTTTCACCATATAAATTGATGTTTGGTTGAGAAGCCCGTTAACTTACAGATGTCTGTTCAGGAGTTTCACCAGATGGAGTCCAAGCAGATAATTATTTACAGTATGTACAAAACTCAAGGCACAGCTTAATCATGGATTTATGTGATACTTGGTGACTCCTAATGACGCTGATCACAAAGAGCGACAGAAAACGCCCGACACAAGCAAGGCGATTGACCCAGGCGACCATCACAAACAGCAATGGTTGCTTACCTCATACCAAAAAAGTACACCATATCTATTTTTATGTGGGGCTATTCCCCATACCCCCCAGAGAGCAAGCCGCTGCACCCCAAAATAAATATAATCAAGTCCTCGGGAGGCGTGGACTTAGAAAAGAAAGAAAAAAACCTTTTTTCTTTGTCTGTCACTAGACCCAAATTCGGGTCAATGGCTTCAGCGGCAGTTGCATGCACCGCTACGCTACATGGCCAGCTCGGCAGAACTAGGCCAAGCAGCACCTCATATCCTGCAATAGTGAGTGTAGCTCCCTGCTACACTTGCTCTTCGGGATATAGTAACATTTTTCACCAGTTGCTGTCCTTACAAGTCCTGTATTGGGTTGCTTGTTGGGTGGCTCAATAATAGTTGTTCATAGGGTGCACACGTAACCCCACCTCACAACCAGTACATATAAAAAACAGCCAAAGACAGACGACAAATATCACAAAAACTCAGGGTGCAGCCTGGAGGCAGGTGTGAATCTGGTTTTCATAGGAAACACAAAATAGCTACCAGTGGAGTCACATCCATTACATTGTCATCCATAAGCTGGATGATCTGCCATCTACAAGTGCATCCAGAGAATGACCCAGAGCTGTAAAGACAATGCACCAAAATCACTTTTATCTACTGGACAGATTATCATAGACCCTGTGCCTCAAGCTAATGTTCCACTTGGCCTGTGACCAGGCCTGCTGCTAAAAGAACAGTCAATTCAGCCTCCTGCTGATCCTCAACCAGAGCCCCCGTTGCATCCTACTGCAGCTAATGATGATAATCATTCTGAGTCCAATGACAATGAATATGGGGCTACCTATTATCCCTCTTTTGAACTAGTTCAGTTATTCCAAGGCAACCCTTTGTGCAACTTGGGAGACAGTGTTGACTGCCACAGTGTATCAGATGACCTTGCACTCTCGACCACTCCAATATCACCTGATAGTGAATGCAAAGTATAACTTCAGAAGTGGCAGATTCTTTACGTCTCATGGAAGTGTCTGAAATTGGAGTAGCAAGTCTGGACCAAGAACGTGACAGCCAAAATTGTGAATCATCAGAAAAAACTGAAATATCTGGGCTTAGTGAACCTGACCTCAAGTCAGAAAGTGTTGCTAATTTTGAAAGTGTCAGCAGTGTGTTAAGTGATTTAACTTTTGTTGAGATACCCCTTAATGATGAATCAGAGTCTACAAAACAAACAAATTAAAGTACTAATGTAGAAGCAAGTGCTACTTCCAGTTCTGAACATACAGTGAGCGCAGAGGTGCCCCTTCCTGCAGAAGCTGCTGTGCTGCTGGACAACAAGCCGAGAGTTGCAAACTCAAATGCTAAAACTGAAAGGACTGAGCCTGTGCCTGCTACCCTCAGAAAATCTGGAAGAGCTGTTAAACCTGTAGTATGACTTACTTATGATGCCCCAGGAAAGCCTTTAGACCTTACTATGAATGTAGTCCATAAAGGGGTTTACATTACAGCTAATTCCCTTCCTAAAATAGGTTACACTGCAGCCTCTAAGTTAGAATAAAGCCCTCCAATCCATATTCTAGGGATCATGTTACAAAATGTCAAAGTTAGCTGACAAGGTCAGATCATCAACCATTTTAGTTAGCATGCAAGAGTGGTCAGGCAGAAGGTAATGTGTATAACTACCTGAGATAGTATGCCAATGCGGTAATGTATATAAATAACTTCTAGGAGATAGTATGCAAAGTAAACAGTAGTGTTTAAAATGAAAATGCAAAATGCTCAAGTAATATCAATGGCCCCTAGTCATGAATTGGCGGGTAATATGGCAGGAGGCACGTTACCCGCCCACAGAGTTCTGCACCTATGGATAGGTGTGCACCAGCCGGTATTCACTACTGGCCACCACCTATCTGTGTCCCTTCCCTCCCAGCACCAGACCTGTGGAGGACATTTCCACAGACCAGGCGCACATCCAGTGGGATGCCCGGCCCCGGTCCATGAATGGATCCCTAGCTCCCACGGGTCACAGAGGACAGTAGCGGGCATGATGCACCACCAGCTCAGGGCAGGATGGTACCTGGTCAGCCACGCCAGCCCTCCTTGATGATCCATGGGCTGGGCAGCACGTGGTGGGGTCTGTAGTGGATCCACGGCAGCACCTCTACCGGTGGCAGCATCCTGGGGTGTGTATCCCTTATGGCTGGGTCTTACCCAGCATAAGTGTGCCCCATGCCCAGTACTCTGCACCTTTGAGAATGGCATGGAGTGCGGGCATGCTCCAACACCGCCTGCCCCAGCATGTTGCTCTCTGCATGGCTGGAGGATCGAGTGCCACGGGGCTCACGCACCCGATTGCTGAATTTGGCATCCCTGGTGCATGGGTGCAGAGTGGCTATGAGCCACAGATATGTGGTGTGTAGCCACTCCACACAATAGTGCATAGGACCCATTGTTATGAAGAGTATTAGTTATGAGTGAAGCACTCTTATTATCATTATTTTGAATACTAGTGATGAAGCTGCTATAATATTGTATATAGTAATTTATGGTTGCAACCTGTACATAGTAAAAGCAGTATTCCACTAATTAAAACTGTTTATGGTATATAGACTTGACTCGGACATCAAATTTTCCTAGGCAGGAAGAGTGTAACCCCCACCAATTTGGGGTTTACCTTAAGTGTCTTCCTGGGCTCCATTTATGCCCACTGCCAGGCAGACATACTGCATAGATAGTCAAATCCATGGTTATTTGCTTTATCCTGTTGATCTGCATGACAGTGCCATGATGTGCCTCCGTGCCTGTCCCTTTAAGTCATTAGCCAGTGTGTGCATAGTAAATGGTCTGGGCTGGGTCCGAGTGTTTCAAAGCTCACGACTGGCCAGACGCTGCTTAAATTTGCTCTACTCTGCTGTCGATAGTAAAGCAGAGGGAGCTTTAACTAGTACTATAAATATTTACTTCTATCTTGCTGTTATATTTAAATTAGTGTTTGTTTGTTTTTTTGTTTCTTTTCAAATCTATTTATATATCTCCAGTGAACCTGAACTCTCTCAGGCAGTCCACTCACCTGTTGCTCTACCACCTACTGTGACCATCTGCCCCCTCAAAGTCGTTAGCGCTCCCCTCGGGCCCCAGGCCCAAACCCACAAGGAGATCAAGGGGCGGAGGCAGAGACTCAGCGTTTGGCATGTGGTGGTCAAGGCACTGGGATGCCGTTGCCTATCAGGCCCACAGTTTTTTTTGGGATGCTTCCCCACCCCCTGAACATGACGTGTGGTGATGCCATGGTGCACAGCAATCCTGCCGGCGTCTGCCATGTTCCCCCTCATTGCTGGTCTGGGATACTGAAGTACCCCTGGTCTCCACGTGGTGTCACTGGGACAGCGGACAACCCTGACACCCTCTCCCTGGGAAAGGAGACCTGTCCTGGGGATGCTCGATCCTTCCCTCCCCACGGGACCCACAGTGCCCAAGCTCGCCCTAACCAGGGTCGCCAGCATGGCATGAGGTGTGGCATCCAGCATCTCAACCCTCAGCACCACTGGACAGGTGAGTGTTTGTTTTAACCTGCCTTCTTGCAGTTTGTTTATTCAAATGGGAGCTACCAAGTTTGATCTGGGACTTCCAGGATTTGGACCAATGAGACACAGGGGACCTTGAGGTCCTCAGTTCAAGTGCCTCATGGGAAGAAAAACCTGTAGTTCTTGTAGTTTTACAGGTTGGCACCTAAACTGAAGTAATTGGAGCACCAAACTGTAACTGATAGCTCCCTTAGTCAACCAGATTGCTAGAAAACTGGACTAGTTCAAAACTGAAAGGAGACAGTGGTTCAGTTGGAGTTGGAGTTTAGAGAGTGAGCAGCTCAAGCTTATGATTAAGGTTTGGTATGGGGAAGTACCTAATTATATTATTGACCTTTTTGAGGTTAGGAAAATAAAGGAAAGTTTGAGAGCCTCAGCTGGAACCCAATTTGTCTCAATTAAATGTAATTTGACTATTGGAAGATCATCTGTACCTGCTAGAGGAATTAGTTTATGGAATAAATCCCCCTCAGACTTGAGAAGTAATATAACCAGGTATAATAATAGCAAACTAAGGAATTGGTGTATATCTGTCTTACACAATACCACAACATATAATAATTGTTAATGTTTCAAAGTATGTATTGTGTAATGAGATTGATTGTTTGTATTTTAATTTTCCTTTTTTATCTTCTTTTGTTTTATTTATTTCCTTATTTATTGTTGTATTGTAAACTGTTTTAATTTATATGTGGTCCTCTAGTGATTGATGTTATGTTTTTGATGTGGAACCTTATTTTATTGCAATATGGAACTTCATTGAAAATGAGCTCTGCTCAATTGACTGTATCCATTTATTTGTACATGAATGAAAAATGATTTACTACTACTTTACTACTACTACTACATCGAGAGGTTGCTCCAGGAAAGGAGCTGAGGAGAAATGGCAGGGAAAGGCCTGACTTGCCTTCCAGCTGTGGTTCTTCCGCACTGGACTGCCATATTGCAGTAATCAGACTTATCCGAAAAGTGACTTTTAACTGTGGCAGAAAGCTCCAATACTCTGAGGAGCACAGCTCAAGATTTTGGACTGAAAAGAAGCTCCTGTGAAGTACTCGGCTCAAGAACTGTGGTGAGAGACTGCCTTGCCAAATTGAGAGGTTTGCTCAGTGAATCTACTGCAATTGTGAACTGACCTGAAACTGTATTGAGAGCTAGAAAAGTTAATGCTGTTTCTGTTAAATGTGCTGAATGTTTATCATGGGTTGAGGCCTGTTTTGCCTGTGACAGAACTGTTAGCCAGCTGGAGGCCTTCACCAGCAAACAAACAGAACTTTGCCAGAAGTGTTTATTCAGTCTTGGATCTATGCCAAACTTGGCCCAAGCTGACTATTTCTGCACCAGCGACTGCTTTCTCGGCAAGAGACCAGCTTGGGGATCCTGCCTCTGTGCAGCAAGAACTCGCAGGTTGCAGCCACCTGGAGGGAAAGGCCATGAAGTGGAGGTGTGTCATGCTGGACCAGCTTCCCAATGCTCTTCGGTGATCAGCAGCAGGTCTTCATATCACCAGGCCCATCCCAATTAACTGGTGTTGTGAGTAAACTCAAGGTAGCTTCCTGCAACAATTCTTGAAATTATTTTGTGGTACCATCTGATTGTTTCAGTGTGTTACAGGACTGGGCCAACTGGCCAGGATTACAAATAACCAAAGTCTTGTTGGTGCATGTTAATCACCTTTTCTTTCCATCAAGGGCCCCACCAAAAGTTGCAATGCCGGCCAACCCCAGACACCATTTCAGGCCAACCAGCTTAACATTTTGGGTACACAGTGTTATCAGACTGTTTATTTTGGGACTAAAGTGCATGCATAGTAACCTGAATCAAATCACTAAAGTAATCATTCTTCTAGATTCACTCCCCCATCCTTGTTCACATCCCCTTAATAAATTCTTAGTTGGTGCATAGTATTGAAAGTGTATGCTTGCCTTGGTAACATTGCCTTTACAGGGGTTCAGGGGTGCTGAAGACCAGTCCCCAGTGGTAAGTGCAAGGGGTGTGTGCATATCATTAATGCTTATTATTGTTAACTGTGGGTCAACTACTGCAAAGGGCTATCTCCCATTACAAGGTATTGGGTCACTAGGCAGACTTGTGAGTGGTTATAGCTTCCCAGAGGGCTACACAAGGTTAGGTAGATACCCCCACTATTGTTACTCTGGGTGGAGGCACCATAATATTGAATCCAGGCCCCCAACCTGTGGTCAGAAGTACAGGCAGGGGCAGTAACCCTTGAGATAGCACCGCCTAGGGGTTACACAGATGTAGTTCAGGAGATGTCGGAATTTTGAAGTGTTGTAGGGCCTGCTCCACAAAGTCAATTATGTGCTAAAGGTGATGGATTTCTGTGCTCACAGATGGATGGTCAAAATGTGCAATCCACAGTCCCCAGTCCCTCATCTCATGCAACCACTATCTCAGAGAGGCCAGGGTACATGTCTAGGTCAGTACACAGAAGTATGTTGGACATCCACCCTTGATAGAGAATCCCTACCACCATTTTCCACATAGAGAGTTGTATCATAGGATACGGCAATCCTCCAAGGACTTACCCACTGCAGTAACTTCATCTGAAACAAACAAATTAAAAAATACACTGTTGGCTCTCAGCCCTCCATGACAGCTATACCGTCCTGAAACATGGCCAAATGATGCCCATTACTGGCACGCAATTGCTATGGGGTACTTGTGTATAGGGCCAGCTAATGTTACTACTGTCTCCAGGGAACATAATGTTGTCGGCCCTTGAATACCCCCAAAGTCAAAGAAATTTTTCTGTGGCTGCTGTGGCTACACATCCCCACCTCCTAGCCTACTCTGTAACTGACTCTGCATGTAAATGGGCATAAACTAAGACATAGTGTCAGGTGTGGAGGGGGCACACACCCAGGATCATGGATGTGCTAAGGTCTCAGCATATGTGCCTGAACTGGAGAGTCAGTCTCCTTGTGGCCAGCAGAGACCAAAGTGGTCAGCAGGCCAGTGTGGCAAAGTGAGGTACACTACCCCAGAGTCACTACTCCCCTCCAAGGTCTGTGGTTGCCCTGAATGACTCCAACTTGACAAGTCTCTGGCATGGAAGGAATCTGTGGAGGGGGGGTTGCCAAAGATATGAGGTAAGTCCCTGGGATGGTGGGTGACAGGGGTGATTGGCTTACAGCAGTAGGGATCTGAAATGATGTGGGGTTGGCAGTGACCAGACCTTAATCCTGCCAGCTGCTGTTTTTCCCCATGTTTAATGCCAATCTACTTCTGATGCATTACATGGCTCCAACAGGCCTCAATACACATGTCAACCCCTTTTGAGGGAAGGCTCCCTCGCCCACTACAAGGTGTCACCTGTGTGGCAGAACACTGCACCATCCTATATTTCATTTTTGATTTCATTTTAATTTTTTATTTTTAACCAGGAAGTGAACTGGGCACAGCTCTTTTTCAGTTATGCCTGACATAAAACATTGAACAATAACATGCAATAATAAATAAATACAACAATTAGGACAAGTAAGGCAATTAACATAAACATTTAGCATTTTCACTATACTAAAAAAAAAATGAAAAGGCCTTACCAGTGACCTATACAGAGGTAACAGTACCTCCTACTTCCTACTGTCAAACCCTCTCCCAATGCACCCTAGTATCCTGTTAGCTTTGCTGGAGGCCCTGTTACAATAGCTGGTTTGTTTAAGGGAGTCACTGATGATGACTCCTAGGTCCCTTTCCTCTGATGTTGTGTCCAGCTGAACTCCCATCCAATATTCTGTTCTGGGTTCTTTGTTCCCTAAGTGCATCACTTTACGCTTCTTGGCATGGAATTTCAGGGGTTCCATGTCAAAACTGAGACTGCAGAACAGTGACTTGTGGCAAGAGCACAGAACAATCAATGCAACCAGCTTGGGAAATGACTGTTTTTGAGGGCGCTTTGCCTCCCCGCACCCCCCTTGTGGGGGACCTTGCCTCCACACCCCTTTCTTTTAGATTCCAACTCCAGGGGGGGCACCACTCGGGGATTAGGGGAACCATCAGTTGCGCAAAGGTGTTGGTGCCATGATTCCCTTGCAGTTGTCATGGGTTACCATTCGGCAGTGCGGAATTGATGGGCTACCAATTTCGGTTACCAGACTTTGGACAAATTTTGCAGCCTTTTCAGGCCTCTCTACAATTTCCTTATCCCCCCACCAATGCTGTCAACTCTACTAGAGTTTAGTGTCATCTGCAAATAGGTACAACCTGCTTTGGATTCCCTTTCTTATTTCGATGATGAACATATTGAAGAGGACTGGACCCAGGGCAGATCCATGTGGTACTCTGCTGGTGATCTCTCTTTCCACTGATCTGACCTCATTCACCAAAACTCCCTGCAGCCTCCCTTCCAGTCAGCTCTGTACCCACTTTACTGTTTCCCTAGTTGTACCCAGATCCTCCCTCTTCTTCAGCAGCATTCTGTGTGGAACTGAGTCCAATGCCTTGCTAAAGTCGAAGTACAGTATAGTGAGTCTTCAGCATTCTCCTTGCCAACCACTCTAATTACCCAGTCAAAGAATACCGTCAGGTTGGTCTGACAAGACCTCCTACCACTAACTCATGTTACTTACTATTCTAAAGCCCACTGTTCTGGTATTCCACTAGGTCCTCTTGACTAGTGCCTGCACTTGTAGTTGCACTGTTGAAATTACATTTATTATACTGTAACTACTAGCTTAGATACAGTACTACCAGTAAAGATTTCTTACCTGGGTCTTGTAGATTATGGGATGCTCAAGGGAACATCCAGCCATCACGTGTAAAATAAGAACAGCAATGTGGTCACAGAGAATGTGCAATGCTTTAGTAACTAATTGGGACAAACAAGGTACTCTAAACATAAAACAATACTTATCTGATACATGTTCAGCACCATCCAATGCCGGTGCTGACATCCACTGAAACTGTAGACATAAAATGGAAAATGGGTTGGTATAAACAATAAATATACCAATCAGCTGTGTAGGGTGGAAAGAGGTTGTAGTTTTATTTTGGGGTTTTAAAGTCAGTTAGTCGGTAGGCTAGATGCCGGTACCATGGCAGCAACCTGGTTTCTTGATACTGGGTCAATATAACGCTACCTGAACAGCGCGGCAACAACCACGCTGCAGATAGCACTAAACCTTGTACAGTGACAGGGGTGTTACAGCATTTAGGAATAACCACTACCCCTGTTACTATATGCTCAGATAGGGGGAGTGATAAAGTGGCTGCCGGTGTGGTGCCTGGTCGAGCTGCTCTCATTGTGGAGTGGTTAAGGCACTAGCACCTGGCGGCATTGGAGACCTGGGGCTGCGTTTCTGTCCCCCCCACCCAGGTCTCATGGTGTTACTGCTTTTTTTTTACATACGTACGAACATACGAAGAAGCCAGCAGAAGGAGGCCATTTGGTCTATCAAGTCTGCTCGTATTGTAGGGTCCACAGCTTGAGCTAATGTCCCTGCCCTTCCTCCCCACTCCTCCCATCCTCCCTACCCATGATTCTTATCTTTCCCCTATGCCTATCCCAGCCTCTCTTAAAGCTTCTCACTGTCTTTAATGAGATGGCCTCTTCCAGCAGCGCATTCCAAGTGTCCACCACCCTTTCTGTGAAGAAGTGATTCCTAACATCCCTCCTAAACCTCCGACTCTCCAGCTTAAGACTGTAAGAATGTAAGAAACAAATGTTACCCCTGCAGAGTTTCACCCCATTCCCAAAGTCCACCCCCAGGAGTTAGTTATATTTAGTCTGGGGTGTGGACCAAGTCCCCATGTTTAGGGTGTGGGTGGTGAAGGCAGGTTCTGTTGTGGTTGGTGTTTTTCCTGATCTTATTTCAGTGCATGCTGTTTTGCCTGTGGCATTGTTTGCCATGCTGTTGTTTTCATGACATTATGATCCTGTGCTGGTTTCTTGAACAGACTTGGGTCACTCATGGAGTCCTGTATGGGGATGTGGACAGGATTCAGCATTCCTGCACCCACTCTCCTTTCAGGGTCGGGGGAAGTTGCTCTGCTCATTGGCTACCACCAGGGCAGGATAAAGCCATCACCTTTCACATTCCTTGCAACACCGACAGGGTGACAGACTGGCAAAGAGGCTGAGAGTCAAGGGAGGGGGACATCATCCCCTTGTATCAGCATCATGGAGGAATCAGGGGAGGTATGTTCCTGAGATGGAGGGTGATAGGGCTGGGTGGCTGGCAGCAGAAGTAGGCCTGTCATTGTTGTGGAGCCTGCTGTGACCTGACCTTGATCACACCAGATACACTTTCCCCCAATTTTCTTGCCACCTTACTTGTGCAGATACAGTTCATGGGCCTATCAGGCCTTTGATGTGCATGTCAATCCCTTGGGAGGGAAGGCTCCCTGGCCCACTGCAAGGTGTCGTATGTGCACAGAATACTGCTGTGTCCCTCCCCAGTCTGAGGCCAGTGCCATGCATTGCAGTCTCTCTCCTCCAGCCTCAGCCTATTCAGCTGTCTCATTGAGCTTGCATCTGAACTCAGGTCACCAGCACGGGAAGGCAACATGGTTCCCACAGGGCCAACTGAGGTCCCTGAAAACAGCATTACATTATAATTTTTTTTACAACTTTGACTGCAAAATTTCAACATGGTATTTTCTTGACCTCCCCCTTCTAAGCATGACAGGTGTCATTTATAAAGTACTAGATGAGATGTCACTTCACGCCACAAGAGCAAAACCACATTTTGGCCAGGATTTGAAAATGACAGCTGTCAGGTTCATGAGATGGTGTGAAAAAATGACTATGACTGAGCACTGAAAAATTTTAATGTACCTTCATAAATTTTTTATTTATTTAGTCTTTGATAATCGAGTAAGTGCACTGACCAGGGGACCATTTTCAGGCATGACCGGGCCACACAGGCAGTAGTTATAGAGGTAGTGACAAGTAATACAATAAGTACAAGCCATGTGGCTATACAGACATCACTGGTGAACAAAGTGGATATACAGGCATCATTGGTGAACAAAGTGGATATACAGGCATCATTGGTGAACAAAGTGCATACACAGGCACCATTAGTGAACAAAGGGATATACAGGCATCACTGGTGAACTAAGTGGATATACAGGCATCATTAGTGAACAAAGTGGATATACAGGCATCCTTAGTGAACAAAGTGGATATACAGATATCATTGGTGAATAGAGAAAGTACCATAGGAAAGTAAAATTAATGAGAGGCTGAAAAAAACGATCAGTACATCATGATAAGCAACAATTATACAATTATTTACTAAGGATAAGTGGCCAGTGCAAATTAATGCATGATGTAAAAAAAAAACAAACATACAATAGTCAAGTGGGAGAGCCCAAGAAGCAGGTAGTGAGGGATAGAAGACAGGAGTCCAAAGAGATGAGAATGGGCATGGGAGGCCAAAGCAGCCCAAGAGAGAAAAGTCAGAAAGGTGTGTGTGTTGGGAGGGGGAGGATTATCCAAGCTAGCAGTGGCATTTGGCCTCATCAAGCAGCCAGGATTTGAGATGTGTCTTGAAAGTGGCATGGGGTCCAAGAGCATATGGGCTTGGTCATTCTATTCCACAGAGTGGGAGCAGCTAGAATAATGCTCTGCTACTCATAGCCAAGTAGACTTTGAGATATCTGGGGAGGGGCTGAGGATGCATGCAGACATCTCAAGGAAGTTCTGGTCTTGAGGAGAGACATGAAAGAAGAGGCTTTGCCATGCCTGATGGCACTGTCAGGAGGCAGCCAAACCCACAATCAAATCTGCAATGTGGTGGGAGTCAGCCAAGAGTCTGGTAGAGGTGGCAGTGTTGAGTGGAATATGGTGTCAGGAGAGTGAAATGACATATATTGTACGTGGAGAGAGGCGCTACACAAGGCTGAGGATGTGTGTGAGTAAATAGAGGAGCAGTAGTCAATCAAGGGTTGCAGGTTCCTTGGGCAATGGCTAAATTATTTCCCTGGTCAGGAGTGAATTTATCTGATAAGCCACACCAAGTTTCTGGTTAATAGGTGGATAACACAGAAGATATGAGAGGTATGAGTCCAGGATAACTCCCAGATATTTGAAAGTTAGTACATTTTCAAGTACAGTGTCATCGGTGAGACTACTGAGAGGGTGGACCTAGACTTGGTGACCTTAGATAGGAAGGGTTTGGATTCAAATAGCATGGATTAAGTTTTTAACATTAACAATTAGGCGATGTAAGTGGAACCAGGTGTGCGAGAGTAGTTATCAGATAAAGCCCTAGATATATTCTCAAGAGCCTTATCACCAGTAAAGAGGACGAGATCATCTGCATAAAATAGGGCATCACAAGGAGACAGTAAAAGGGAGAGAGTTTCTAAACAGGGAGACTAAGAGTCGCCCAGGATGTAGCCCTGGGGCACACCGTAGTGACTGGGAGGGCAGGAAGGTGGAAGGTCCTACATATACTGACTGAGATCTAACTGAAAGGTAACTTTGGACCCATTTTCGTGGTCTCAATAGAGCAGCCAAGGTGCGGAGGGAGGAGCAACAGAGGTGTGGTCGACCAAGGCAAAAGCTTTAGACAAGTAGACAAAGATGGCACCCATTGCCCTTCCAAAGTCCATGTTCCTAAGAATATGATTGGCAAACAGGGCAAGGGCAGATGGTGGAGTGATGTTTATGGAAGCCATTGCTGTTTGGACATTGGGTTGTGAGTGTCAATATGGTCAGACAGTTGTCGGTGAACTACCCTTTCAGGAATTTACTAAGGTGGGGAGCAAGGGTATTGGCCAATAGGTATCTGGGGATAGTGGGTCACCAGTCTTAAAGTGGGACCACCTTGGCATGCTTCCGAGTGCTGGGCACTGAGAGCAGTCACCAGTCTTGCTAAAGAGGTAGATACATAGATACATAGACAGTGTCAGTAGATAAGGGCCTACGGCCCACCCAGTCTGCCCATTTGAGCTTGTAAGTTCACTTTATGTCTTCCTAGAAGTCTGTTGCCCTTATCCTGACCTCCAGAATTCCTTTATGTCTATCCATGCATTCTTAAATCCTGTGATTGTTTTCACCCACCACTTCTCTGGCAGGGTGTTCCACTTGTCCACCACCGTTCTGTTAAGAAATTCTTCCTCACTTTTCCTTTGAATCATCCTCCCTCCAACTTCATCCCATGCCCTCTAGTCCTAGAACATCTTTTTTGCTTAAAAATAGTGTATTCCTGAACCCTGTTCCTCTCCGTAAGATACTTGTATGTCTCTATCATAGGTAGGTGAGGATATGCCACCCTAACAGTGACATTTCTACAGCAACATGCGTCAATATTGACTAAAGCACCATGCCGCTGTAGAAATGCCACTGGAATGGACAACCATGTCCCCTGACTTGTACCCCCTCCATGAATCCTTTAGTTCAGGGGGTACAGGATTCAGAGGCAAAGCCCCTGATGTACAAAATAGACTTGAACAGTGTGTCTCCATGCTGACTGCAACTTACGGACACCATGGATCCCGTCGCTGTAATGCCGGTCATGATCTTTTTTGTCACGACGGCATATACAACTCGAGAGTGGTTTTAAGATGAGTAGGTGATACAAGTTTAAGCATAGCAGGAAAGACCATCACTGCCCGGCTGCTCCAGCTAGGCAGGCTCTTCAGCAGATTGGCAGACTCCTTGGGGGTAATGGTCCGGAATTAGAAAGATGGAAGGGGAGGAGTTTGAGGGGTATGGGTGGGGGGATGATCAGAGAGACCAGTGGTCACCAGGGGTGGCGGCTTGCTAAGGAGGGCAGACAGGTCTGTTAATTTTTTATTGAAGGCCTCTGCCACCGCAACTGGTTTAGCCAGATGTCTGGAGACAGTGTTAAGGTGAATAGTGGGGTTATGAGTGCATGGATTGAGTAATGAGCCGACCTTGCCCCAGAAGTGATGGGGGTCACCAAGACTGTCCCTTTGCCCTGAAAGAAGGCATGCTTTTTGGCAAGGGCTGACTGTTTACAAAGGTTTCACAGCCACCGGTATTTGTTCCATCGGGCAGGGGAGGGTTCTTTTGTAGACTGATTATAACTATCCCATTCCTCATCATGGCCAGGAGATCTTTGATATCCCAGTATACAACCACCCCTAACTCAGCAAGTAGTAAGGGGAAAATGTTGATTTTGGTGATGGAGGAGTGCAATTGTGAAGAAACTCTCAGCCTCAGACACATCAGAGAGGGTGTAGAAGGCTGACCAGTTTATCGCTTGAACATCATGAAGGAGAGAGGGGATGTCTGGGTGATTGAAATTATGGAAGGAGACTAGCTTAGGGAGTGGGTGCTTGGTCTTAGAAGCCCAGACTAGGTAGGTGGGGGAGTGATTGCTAATGGCATTGAACAGAGTGCCCGATAGGATCATCCTGTCCTCTCTATTGGTGATTACCCAGTCAAGAAGTGTATGGTTTTGGGTACTAGAGTTGTGCCTGGTGGGGATGGTGATAATTTGGACTAGGTTATGGAGCTTGAGTTTTATTATTTTACCCCAATTTCAGCATATTATTCTTATGACCCCATCTCATGACCCTGGTAGGTGACAATTTTCAAATCCTGGCCTAAACATTATTTAGTTTCACAAGTGTGAAAACACATGTAGGGCAGGATTTGAAAACAACAACTATCAAATTCATGAAGTTGTGTGAAAAGATGACGATGCTGACATTTTGGGGTCAAAATATTGAAAATAGTGCACTGAAAAATTTAAATGTATGCTTTTAACTTTGTTGTTTCTAAATATTTTTACCCTAAATGTTCAGCATAGTCTTCATATGACACTACCTCATGAACCCAGTAGGTGAAAGTTTTCAAATCCACCCAAAGGTGATTTCACAGTCTTTTATTTGACTGACTGTGAAATCACCTTTGGGATGGATTGAATAATTTCTCCAACTTTGTTTATTAGGTGGGATCCCAAAAGGTAATGTTGAAAAATTGCTAAAAATATTAAAAATGACCAAGTAATGAATAAAGTTCAAAATATATTGAAGTACATTATGTAGCACTCACCTGATAGCCTCAGTTCCTGGTCCAGCATTGAAGAGAGAAGATGTGAATCTGGTCCAGAGAGGATTACAGCCTTGGACTTCCACTAGGTAAGTATAGATGAAGAGGGGGTAAGGGGTGGTGGGTACTGAGTGGGTAGATCAGGGTGGGGGATTCAGCAGCATGGCAGCTATGATAACGAGGGACCATTTTCTTTATTTAAGGTTTACCCCTTCCCCCCCAAAAAAAAGAAAACACAGAAAAAGACATCAGGAGAGGGCTTTCATTATTTCAGGTTCTCCAGCACTAGGGACTGGACAGCCTAGTTTTGGCTTCATAGTAGGGGGCACCATGGATGGGCACCCCAGTGTCCCAGACTTCCGGGTTGGATGGTGGACTGCACCGACACCAGGGACTAGCCACCCCAGTGTTGGCAGATTGAAATGGGGAGAAGACAAATCATAGGTGGGGAGAGACTAACTGGCACCAAGGGTGGGCACCCTGGTATTGGAATATTTTTGAAAATGTTCTACATTTACCTGGCACTGGAGATTGTGCCCCCCAGTGTCCAATTAAAATAAAAGAAGCTGCTTATGCAGCTAATGGTGGATGGGGCAGCAAAACCAAAAAAGAAACACATGTATAGCATGTTCAAAAACACACTTATACATAGCCCCATCCCTGCTGAATGAACACACAAAATCATGATATGCACATGAGGAAACAACACTGCAAGATGATCTATCAACTCATTCTCATAATATGACCACCTAAAGCAATGTGGTCATAAAAATTCAGTCATCTTTAGAATACAGATTTTTCAAACTATGCTTGCTCAGAAATATAACAGCTTTTCTTAAACACTTTTAAAAGCTACTTAAGTCTGGGAGATAAAATAACAAATGTGAATACCTTGTGCCAAACTTTATTAAACCTGCAAGTTTTAGGTTTCAAAACATCCTAGTTTCATACAGTAGTTATAGGTGAGCAAAACAAGGCCTTAACTGATGGAATTTCTGTGTTATTTTGCTCGTCTGTAACTTGGCCCCTTTTGAGCTGAATACTAAGGTTCATACTAAGGGCATACTAAGGTTGTTGAAGAGCAAGGAGGCTAATGGCCCATGTAGCTCTTATGTTATTATAAAGTGTAACAAGAAAGGACATACCCTGAAGTAATAAAATTGCCATGAAAGTTTCAGGATCCAGAGATTTTGAAAAGGGATACACTCCGAAATGTGTCAAGGCATGAGTTTTTAACTTCGCACCTAAATAGAATGGCACTATTTTGTATATACTTTTGATAGCTGCATTTCTCCTTTAAAAATGTGGTGAGTGCTAGATTTTTTGTATGCAATTACTTTGGACTATCCTTAGCACCCTGTCCTTGTACGTGCTGCCTTGACTCTCAGATTATCTATCTCTATATATATCTATTGAGCTATCTGTCTGAATTTACTGGAACACATTTATTCTCTCACTCATTGTTTTAAAAATGGAGTATATATACATATATATATATATATATATATATATATATATACACACATACATATGCGTATACATATATAGCTATACATATGGCACGGGTCATTATGTCACAAGACATATTGCATAAGGCACATCCCTTCATAGGCATATGTCTTTGTTCCAGGGGGGCTCTGCCCCCACATTACCCCATTATGGGGGAAGAGGCCTCGGACCCCCACTAAAGATTCTCAACTCCGGGGTCCAACTCAGGAGTGCACAGGTCTGGGTTCACCATAATGCCGTACGCTATTAAGCGTGAGACATTATGACCCGGTGAGCATACATATATATATAATATATTAGTGCCCTATGTTAGGTTTGCATTGGGTTTTTTTGTTTAAAAGTCAGTCTTCAGATGCTCTCTTATACTGAGTCCATCACACAAGAAACATTATACAAAAAGCTTTAAAACTTTACACATAACCCAAATCAAACAATATTCTTTGATGAGCCTTGTTACCTATCAAGTAAAAAAGCAATCAGATTTCAATTTTTTAAACTGGTAGACTAAAAAAAATAAAATATTAACATAAGTTCAGCTCAGGATACAAAAAAAATATAAGCCAGCATTCCAGAGTAAAATCATAAAGTAGCTGGGGTAGCTCTTATCAAAAAGGTAAAATCCAGACCTCTCTCATCAATCTAGGCAGTACTTTCAGTACTTGAATCAGATGAAAGTTTGATAATAAAAGGCTTTATGTGAGCCTTTCACTATTGCAGTCCAAACAGCAATATAGCACAGTGGTTTAAGGCTCTGAACTGCAAACCTGGAGACCTGGGTTTAAATCCCACAGCCCCCACTTACATACTGTGTGACCCTGAGCAAGTCACTTAACTTCCTTGAGCTCCCAGGTTGCAACTGTAAACAAGCTGCAGCTTAGTGTGTCTCACTTGGTTAAAAAAAATATATATATTTTTAGGGGGGGTTAGGTGCTGACCATCACCAAGGAGGAGAGAGACCTAGGGGTTATCATATCTGATGACCTGAAGGTATCAAAACAGTGTGCAGAGGCTGCAGGGAGTGCCAGTTGCATGCTGGGGTGCGTAGGCAGAGGTATTAGTAGGAAGCAGAAAGTGGTGATACCATTGTATAAAAACACTAGCAAGGCCTCACCTGGAGTACTGTGTGCAGTACTGGAGACCACACATTTATAAGGACATAAACATGGTGGAGGCTGTCCAGAGAAGGGCAATAAAGATGGTGGATGGCTTGCAACACAAAACATATGAGGAGAGACTAAGAGACCTCAATATGTACTCACTGGAGGAGCAGAGAAAGGGCGACATTATAGAAACTTTTAAGTACCTCAAGGGCATAAATGAGGTGTAGTTGTGAGATCTTTCCAGTGTAGAAAAGATACCAGAACAAGGGGCACAATATGAAATTGGAGTGGGGTAGATTAAAAGGTAACGTGAGGAAGTTTTTCCTACATGGAGAGGGGTGATGAGCTTGTAATAAGTCTGCCACAAGAGGTGGTAGGGGCTATCACAAACACACTCAGCAGGTCAGGCCCTTTGCTCCCACAGTGCCAACCTCAGAGTGCAACAGTGTGAACACGTAACAGACAGGGTAACCCGCCTGTCTGCTTTTGGGTCTGAATCACCTTTAGTCTCAAGTTCTGGGGGGGATTCAAATGGTGAACCTTATTCTAGCACACCCAATGAACAGGCTCAGATATGTACCCTCTTCAGGGATTGTGGTACAATCATTCGCCAGGGGCACCCAGCCAGGCTTCCAAAATGAACCCTTATAACTCTATAAGAAACCTTAGGCATATTCTTACCTTTTCCCAGCTTAGTAACACCATCAAGCCCTTCAAACAGCTGTCAGGCTTAACAACGTATACATCACATGCAAAAGAACTTGGAAGACACACCAGGCAGTATCTTCAGAAAATGTACTTTACTAAAAGATGATAAAAATATGAGAAATGTAAACACAGAACAATATATCAAAGAGCTCACAATCACGTAAAAGAACAAGGGAAAATTACAAAGCAAAACTCCTACCACAATATAGTTAGATGTTTACTGTCTAAGGTATTACCTCTGAAAGTGTGTTTTAAAGTTATATCAGAGAGCTGTTTCTCTCTAGAGTGCCAATATGATATGACAACATTTCAGACACATGTATCACTTTAAACTTTGTGTCTTCACACCCCTTCTGTGAGTCATCTAGCTTCTCCTTTTAGAATATAAAATTACAAAAAATGATTTCCTATCAGGAGGCATTTTAAATAAGGTGCGATCAGAAGAAAATATACATTTCCTATATATAACTCCTTAATTACATATGTTTCCTTAGAACTTAGCAATCCCACACTGGCACCAATGTGTTAAAAAGCTAACAGGAATCAGCCTAATGACGTCCTGTTTCTGAAGTCATAAAGTCATATTTGGTTTGCACTTCAAAAAGCCTAGGCATGTCATAAACAGTAATAAAATGCCATTCTGAAGGAAGTCAGTTAATTAAATTGTCCCTGGTCAGTTTTCATATCCTGTAGCTTCACTGAAACCTGGGGACCCATGGAAGCACAGGCTGTCTTATGGAGACAATCACATACTATATTTTATTTTACAAATATCATACAATAATCATAACCAGCTGGCCAAGCGTCACACTCCTCTCCACCTAGACTGAATTTGGGGGCTCTATCTCCTGCATGGGATGAGCTCCACAATTCAGTTCGGTCCTCATATAGACGCGACAAGACATCTGTGTTCTGATTGGTTGCTTCAGCCCTATTTAAGATTGTCATGTCATACCCTTGCAAGGCAAGACTCCATCTTAATAGCCTGCCATTAGTTTTTTCCATTTTGTCAGCCAAACCAGGGGGCTGTGGTCAGTTTGTACCTTAAAATATATCCCGTATAAGTATAGCTCTAACTTCTTTAGGGCCCACACTATGGCAAGACACTGTTTTTCCACAGTAGAGTAAGCCTGCTCCCCGGGAAGTAACTTTTTACTCAGTTACACTACAGGGTGATCTTTCACTTGGTTGGATGTCTGATTCAGTACTGCCCAATACCCATGTCTGAGTCATCAGTCTGGACTATAAAGGGTCTGCTATAGTCAGGACTTGTCAATACAGGAGCACTGCACAGTGCCTCCTTCAGTCTGGTAAAGGGTTTTTCACAGGCTGGTTCCCAGGTAATTTTCTTAGGCATCTTTTTCTTTACCAGGTCAGATAGGGGAGCAGCCAGGGCACTGTAATTGGGTACAAATTTCCTATAGTACCCTGCTGTCCCTAGAAAACTCCTGACCTGCTTCTGCATTTCTGGTCTAGGCCATGCCTTGATCACCTCTATTTTTACTTGGTTAGGACAGAATTGTCCCCGGCCTACAACATGCCTGAGGTATGCTACTTCAGCCATGGCCACCTGACACTTCTTAGCTTTGACAGTGAGCCCGGCCCTCTGTATCCTTCCCAGCACTTCCCTAAGGTGGGACAGGTGTTCCTCCCAGCTGGCACTAAAGATGGCAATGTCATCCAGGTATGCCACAGCGTACTCCTCAGCACCATTTGACACCTGGTTCACCAACCTTTGGAAAGTGGCCGGGGTGTTCTTCATTCCAAAAGGTATTACTTTAAATTCAAATAAGCCTAACAGAGTGATGAAGGCTGACTTCTCCTTAGATCTGGCAGTTAACCCTACCTGCCAATACCCCTTTGTCAGGTCAATAGTCGTAAGGTAGATCGCCCCTCTCAACTTGTCCAGGAGTTTGTCCGTCCTGGGCATTGGGTGGGTGTCTGACTTCATGACTGCATTCAGTCCATGATAGTCCACATAGAAATGAGTAGAGCCATCTGGCTTGGGCACAAGAACTATGGGTGAGGCCCAGGGACTGTGGGATCTCTGGATTACCCCTAAATCCAGCATTTCCTCCACCTCCCTCTTAATGTCCTTTTGGACAGCCTCTGACACACAATATGCTGTCCGCCGTATAGTTATCTGTGTCCCTGTCTCCACATCATGCATTGCTAAGGGGGTTAGTCTAGGCTTGGTGCTAAACAGTGGGGCAAAGTCTGCTAAAACCTCCCTTACTTCCTGGATCCTGTCTGGGGCCAGTTGGGATGACAATTTAACTGCCTCCACAGAGGACTTCTGCTTGCTTTCTTCCAGCAAGTCCAGAAGGTGTCTCCTTCATCCATTCCCTCCCCAGGACTACATAATGCAAACACCATATCAGCCCTATTAGCATATGGTTTCATCATGTTGACATGATATATTCTTTCTGTATGTCTTCTGTCAGGTAACTCTATGATATAGGTGATGTCATTTACCTTTCTAACTACTTTGTATAGTTCTGCCCACTCAGCCTGCTACTTGTCTTTCTGGACCAGGATAAGGACCATGACTTTCTGACCCACCATGTATGAGCAAGCTCTGGCTCTGTGGTCATACCACACTTTTTGTTTCTGTTGGGAAGCTGCCAGGTTGCTTTGGGCTGTACCCATAAGCTCCTTCAACCTTTCCCTAATCCTAAAGACATAATCTACTATGGGAGTTCCCTGGGTGGCATGCTTAACTTTCCAGTCCTCCCAGATCAAGTCTAAGGGCCCACAGTGTCCCATATAAGAGCTCAAAGGGAAAACCCTGTCAACCTTTGTGGCACCTTGCTGTATGCAAATAATAGGTGGGAAGGTATTTCTCCCAGTCCCCGCCATGCTGTTCAGCAAACACTTGGAGCATTGACTTGGGGACCATTAAATTATTTCACAAGCCCATTGGATTGCAGGTGATAAGGTGTCATGCACCTCTGCGCCACCCACACTTCTCCCACAAACATTTCATCAGGTCCACATGAAAGAACCCCTTAATTGGTGATAACCTCCTCAGAAACCCAACATGGGAGAAAATCCCAAGTAAGGCATCTGGCACTTTGTCTGTCCTCAGTGAGGATAGGGTGACTGCATCTGGATACCGGATGGCATTATTCATCACAGTCAGGATGCACCTCTTCCCAGAGGAGCTAGGGGTATTTAAAGGCCCCACAATATCCATTCCCACCCTCTGGAATGGCTCCTCCACTATAGGCAATGGAATTAGGGCAGCTTGGGTTTTCTTACCTGCCTTCCCTATTTCTTGGCACAGGTGACAAGACCTGCAATACTCCTTCACCTGCTGGGTGAAGCTGAACCAATAGAAATTCTGGGCCAACCACTGCATAGTGTGCACAATTACCAGATGACCAGACAAGGGAATATCGTGTGCAGTCTTGAGCAACTGTTCACGGTACCCCTGGGGAATGACAAGCTGCTTGCCTATCACCCCTCCCTCTGTCTTAGCATCCTGAGTATACATCAGTCCATTTTCCCAATAAACTTTATGTTTTCCATCACCTTCCTGTTCTCCGTCAGTCTGCCCAAGCTCTCAGCTTCTCTAGACTAGGGTAACTTTTCTGAGCAGCTGCAAACTCCTTACACATTCCCAAGGCATGGGACAGGTCCCCCTTAGTCTCTAAACTAGGGTCCCAAGCACTAGCATCAGGGCACTCAGGATCACTGTCATCCCTAACCCTCTGACAATGGGTCACCCCTCCTTCTTCGGAGTAACCCTCCGTAGCTGTTTGGTTAACTGCTACTGGGGAAATTTCTACCCCTTTTCATTAGTCTCCATATCAGGGACATAGGCTGGGAACCAGCCTCCTAGTGGTTTCATAACAGCTTCTATGGTGTCCAGGAACTACAATTTTCCTTGCCGCCTACGGTAACTGCACACACCATCCCCTGTTTGAGATTGTTGCCATGGATGATGTCAACTGCTAAAGTTTTGGCTATAGCCACATTTTGCATAGTTTGCCCTGTTTCACCCCAGTCTAGGAGAACACTAGCAAGTGGCAATGTTGTCTCCTTTCCAGTGAACCCTTGTACAGTTACAAATTTATTGGGTATAAGCAGACCAGGCTCTACCAGATCCCCTTTTACCAACATCAGAGATGCCCCTGCGTCTCTTAACCTTTGTGTCTGTACACCATTCACAGTGACTGGGTGCATGTATTTCCTCATGTTCACAGGCATGCTTCCGGGGACACACAAACAACCCACTTCTTTCCTAGCTCCATTTTGAGTATTGCTCATCCTTTTGGGACACTGTCTGGCAATATGCCCAGTTTCTTTACAAACCCAATATTCATTTCTTTTCTCAGAGAAATCATTTGTTTGAAACCTGGGGCTAACTGGTTTTGGTGGAGGCAGTGAGGGTTTTAGCTATCCTGAAGGCACATTTTTCCCTTTCTGTGCTGTCACGCCCACCCCATTCACTCTCAGAACAAATCTGCTCTTGGCATAACAGTCCGAGAGTTCAGCAGCCTCTTGCTCTGTTTTGGGATCTCGGTCCTCCAGCCAGGTTTTCAGCTCTGCTGGGCATGCCCACAAAAACTGTTCCAACAATATAGCATTTTAAATTTTATCTACAGAATTTGCTTATTCCTTCCCACCAATGTTTTAAACACTGTTGTTGTTTCATGGCTAACTCTCGTAACTCATGTCAGGGCTTCTCCTGAGCTTCACGGAATTTATGTCTGTATGCTTCTGCAGTTAAATCAAACTTTTAAAAGTGCAGCTTTCAGTTTGTTGTACTCATTACTGTCCTCATTGTCCATTTGACCAAATGCTTCCTGAGCTTTCCTGTAAGTAGTGGGATATCTGGAAGCTCCAGGACCCTCTAGGAATATTTGCATGAATACAAACTTTTCAAAGGAATTTAAAGGACTTTCACATCCTCCCCTCTTAAATTCAGCTATCAATTTGGAATTTAATTTATAACCCAGTCCTGTAGTTCCAGTTAAACCTAACCACTTACCTGCTCTGGTGCTGGTGGTTGGAGTCGTAGCTTCTCCAGTTCATGTTGCCTCTGGCGCTATGCTCCTCTCAGTCTGCTTCTCGCTGTTCACGCTCAGCCTACTGCCATTCTCATTCAGCTTCTCACTGTTCTTGCTCCCTCTTCTCCTCTGTGGCTCGTTTCTCTCACTCCACTTTCGCCATTCTCGCTTCACCTCTTGCCATTCTTATTCAGCCTCTGTCTGGAACTCCAGCTCCATTCTGTGCAACTCAATCTGCAGCCTGATTACTTCTGGCTCCAGAATGCTGGTGACCTTCCCCTGCTGCTGTGGCCTTTGGCTTTCACTGACCCTGCTGTCCTCCTCACTGGATCTAGACACTGCACTGGCCACTCCACAACCAAGGTTTGGTCCTTTACAGTCACAGCCTGTGACTCAATGCTCTGGGCATATGCTGCCATCAGGGCATCTATGAGGTTCTGCTTGTTGGCTTTCCCCTCATACTGGACTCCTCTGTCCTGGCACAACTGCCTCAAGTAGTCTGCAGTGTACTTACTGTAGTTGGATGTCATCTTCTTCCCTAACTATGGCTACTCGAACTGGCACTTTAGAAAAAAAATAAAACAGGTAGGAACTTTGACTGTAAGCAAAACGATATAGTTCTGTTCTTTTTAAAAATAAATCCCTGCCTTATTTTGCAAGTGAGCTGTACAGTATTAAGCTAACACACTGAACAGTTAAAGCTTGTTTTACCAAATTTTTGTTGCACCGCTGTGTGAGGTGTGGGGGTTAAAGGAGGACACTCTTTCACAGTTGTAGATGCATCAGAAGAAATTTATTATCAAATTAAGACAAGCTGAACTTCAGGTGAGACAACAACAAAAAAAAAATCACTAATTCAGGATAAATAGCAACATTTTCTTGAAACACCAGAATAAGCTAGTGTAACACACGTTGAGGTCAGAACAGGTCTGTACCTCCCAGACTATCTGACTTGACTGTTCTAGGTACTCGGTTTATATACAACACAGGGGTCAGGTGACTATCTAGCTCCACCCCTGTATCTTATATTAAACTTTATATTTTTATTTACAAAAAGATTATTTTATTTACAACAACAATATCTTTTTAAATCAGTGTAACAACATATGCATAAATCTTTGAAATTAATTTCATACCCTTTAGAAGATTCACATCAAGTTTCTGGCATCTGAAAGCACCACCCCTTTCAGTAGCATAAAAGGATTCAGATTGTGGCTGGTCGGCTCCTAGGAAAGGGCTGCAGCAGTTTGAATCCTGGACTCTTAAGTACTGAGAGGTAGTAAAACCCTCGTTTATTAAATGCCTAAAACTAATACAAGAATGCCTTAATTCAACTTCAGAAGGTAGGTACACATGAAACACTTGTTTTTAAACAGAGAACAACGCTCCATGAAAAAATATAAGGCTAAATGCCTTCACGATCATGCGCCATTCAAGAGGCTGTATTTTCCAGCGCTCATACTCACTCATTCGCAGGCACTTATGCATATTTTCTTATGAAATAATTATTTTACCAGGCATTCTGTCTGTAGAGCAAAAGTGGGAGACAGGGGGGAGGAACCAGAAGGCTCTCAACAAAACTTGAAACTTTAAATTGCGCAATGACCCCACGGAGGCTCAGCAAGCAAAACAGGGGTTCAATAGCGCAATAGCAGCGTTCTGCTATATTTCACATAACTACATTTCAGTGGTCATATTACGTGGGTCTATATTCCTAACAGAATTTGTTATCAGCACTATGTTTTTCTTATTTTATCGTAAAAAAACTACTTTTCTTTTGACGTCCTATGCTCGAGTTAAAATATATATATATATATATATATCAGGACCATACTGAACAAAGGATTAAAGAGAGAGAGAGAAAATATAGGTGGCCAGCCTATATAAAGAAGAAAGAAAGAAAAGGGGTGGGAGCAAATTTGACTGTTGCAACTGACTTTTTTGTTATTACTTAAAAATTATGATCGGATATACAGGGTTTTTTTTTCTTTATACTCCCCTCAAGAGGGAACCAATGTCATCCAATTACAATTGGTTTCCGATGCTTTAATGTTGAAACATATGTCAGATCTCCTTGTGATAAAGGAGATGGAGTTTTAGCCTTCCCACTCCTAAAACTCCACTCCAGGGTCCCTTCAAGTATATAAATCCAGAAATAGTTTATACATAAATTATATATATATATATGTATAAAACAAAAAAAAATTATTTGATCATTACTTCTCTTTCACTCTGGAGTCTGATCTCAATTTAAAACTGTTGTCTGCACCATAATGTGACAAGTAGTCAGCGTTAAAATGTTTTTTGCCTGATTTATGTTGTATTGTAAATTTGTAGGGTTGAAGGGTTAAATACCATCGCAGAATACGAGGGTTTTTGTCCTTCATGATGTGTAGCCAACACAGTGGATTATGATCTGTAATTACTACAAATTCTCTACCCCATAAATAAAATTTTAGGGCATTGATGGCCCACCGGATGGCTAAACACTCTTTCTCTATTGTGGAATACTTAGCTTCTCTTTCATGCAACTTCCGACTAATATATATGATGGGATGTTCTTCCTCTCCATCCATTTGGGACAAAACAGCCCCAATACCCTGATTTGAAGCATCCATTTGTACTATAAAGGGCTTTTGAAAATCTGGGCTACGTAAAATAGGGTGAGAACATAACTTAGCTTTCAATAATGTGAAAGCCTCTTCACATTGTTTAGTCCAACAAACTTTATCCGGTTTAACTTTCTTTGTAAGTTCAGTTAATGGACTAGCGATGTCTGCAAAATTGGACACGAAACGATGATAATAACCAGCCATTCCTAAAAAAGCTCTTACTTGTTTTTTTGTTTGTGGTTGTGGACTATTTGCTATAGCATCAACCTTATCAATTGCAGGTTTTATTTTGCCTTGTCCAATTATAAAACCCAGGTACTTGGTTTCTTGCATACCCAGTGAGCATTTTGTAGGATTTATGGTTAGGCCTGCCTCCTTTATAGTAATTAACATGTTTTTTAGATGTACTATATGCTCTTCCCAGGATGGACTAAAAATGATGACATCATCCAGGTATGCAGCACTGTACTCCATATAGGGATGTAATAAATGGTCCATGCATCGCTGAAAGGTTGCCAGGGCACCATGCAGACTGAAAAGCATTTTAGTAAATTGAAACAATCCCAAAGGAGTACTAAAGGCCGTTTTGCTCTGTGACTCTGCATCTAGGGGAATCTGCCAATACCCTTTCAATAAGTCTAATGTACTTATATACTGTGCGATACTGAGGCGATCTATAATATCATCGATACGGGGCATCAGATACCCACCAAATTGGGAAATTGCATTAAGTTTACGGAAGTCTGTACAGACTCTTATTCCACCTTCTTTTTTATTAACTACTACCGTGGGAAAACACCAAGGACTTATGGATGGTTTGATTACCCCCAATTGTTGCATTTTTTTTATTTCTCCGATTACCTCTTCTCTTAAACGTTCTGGTAACCGGTAGGGTTTTTGTCTAATTGGTACAGTGGAATTCACTTCTATATGGTGTACAATTCCCTCAACCCTCCCAGGTATTGTATTAAAACTGTTTTGAAAAGTACTTAATACATCTTTCAATGCCCTTAATTGTTCAGAACTTAGGTTATCATTGATTTTTATGTCTTCCATCTCACCTTTTGTATCCAGATGTTCATAAGCTTCATCTAGTTCACTTGTAACTAGTTCAGGGTGGACAAAAAATGCTGACTTACGTCTATCATGCCATAACTTTAACAAATTAGCATGGTAGATTTTATATTTTTGTTTTTTCTCTGGGCATATGATCTCATAATTAACTGGACCAACTTGTTTATGTATGGTGTAAGGTCCCTGCCATTTCATCAATAGCTTATTTTCAGTACAGAGTAATAAAAGAAGGACTCTATCCCCTGGTTGAAAAGATTTAGTACCCACCCCTTTGTCATAATGTTGTTTTTGGACTTTCTGATGTTCTGTATTACTATGTTGGGCTTTCTTAGAATATCTTGCTAATTTCTGTCGTAGTGTTGTAACATAGTCTAAAAAAGATATAGGTATAGTGTCTTGTTTTGTTCCTTCCCATTCTCCTTACCACATCCAATATTCCTCTAGGTTTTTCCCAAACAATAATTCAAATGGTGAATATCCTGTGGATGACTGTGGAACCTCACGATAGGCAAACATAAGATAGGGTAAATATCTATCCCATTGCTTACCTTCGTCCTGTGTAAATTTTTTCAACATCTGTTTTAATGTCTTATTAAATCGTTCGACTAGTCCATCAGTTTGGGGATGATAGGGGGACGTATATATGGAAGGTATACCTAAGGTCTGATAGAGGCGCTGTAAAATCTGCGAACAAAAATTACTGCCTCTATCTGTCAGAATTTCTTTAGGGATGCCCATCCTAGAGAAGACCTTCACCAGTTCTTCAGCTACCTTTTCAGCAGTAACTGTACGCATAGGTATAGCTTCAGGGTACTTGGTAAAATAATCACAAAGAACTAGAATAAATGATTTCCTTTGTGCTTTTGGGTAAGGGTCCTATTATATCCATGGCAATACGTTTGAAAGGGGTGTTTACTACAGGTAAAGGTTGTAGGGGTACCTTATCCTTCCTTACTACTGGGGCAACTTTCTGGCATTGTTCACAGGATTTACAATATTCAGTTACTTGGTCATGTATACTGGGCCAATAAAACCTATATAACAATCTCTGTAGTGTGCGTTCCCTTCCTTGATGACCAGCTAATGGTATATCATGTGCAAGAGATACTAATTGCTCTCTGTAAACAATAGGTACCAACAACTGTAACACACATTCTCCAGTCTTTGAATTTACACATTGTCTATATAACAATCCCTTGTGTAATAACAATTTATGTCCTTTATTGTTTTATCACCCACCTGTAAAAAGAAAGGTTTCAGGAGTTATCATTTACTTGTGTAACCCAAATTCTGATTGTACTTTTAAAGTCCTCTAAACTAACAGTGTCTTTAGATTCCCGATGGATTTGTTGCCATGTCTGTTTATCTTGACGTTTTCATGTTTAGACTTTCTTGTCTTACCAGGTGGCTCAAACAGATCATCATTAAATGAAAATACACATTGTAGTTCAATATCCTTTTTTTCTTGAGCTCTGGTGGTTATTGCACCTAAGTCTGTAGCAGTTGCTAATAGATGGGTAAAATCTGGATGGTCATGTCCTATTATAACAGGTACTGGTAAATTAGACACCACACCAACCTTCATACTTCTGGTATTTGACTGTACTTGAACCTCAACTTGTTGTATCGGGTATGTATGGGTATCACCATGAATGCAAATCACATGTGTTTCATCTGAGGATTCACAAGTATTGGGTAACATAGAGGCCTTGACTAAAGTTTGTCGATTACCAGAATCTAATAGTCCAATCATGTTTTTTCCATTGATTTTAACTGGTGTGATATACTGGCCCCAATTAGCCAGAGCTAAGTGAGTAGGGGTAGTTTTCTTCTTTGGACAAAATCTAGCTATGTGTCCTTTCCCTTGACAGAAATGGCACACGATCTCAGAACTACAGGGTTCATTAATATTTGTATTTTTAACAGTTCCACTGGATACAGGTATTGTAGAAGATGGAGGTCTTACCGTAGAGGAGGTTGTGCTAGCTCCAGAATATCCTTTATGCCTATTCGGCCTTGCAGTTAGGTAGTCTTCTGCCAATTGTACTGCTTTCTCAGCTGACTCAGGCAGTGTTCCCAAACCCACATTTGAGCATCCTGTGGTAATATACGATGAACTTTTCAAGAACAACAGCCTCCAGCATCTGTTCTTTGGTGTTTTGGTGGGTTGTAGCCATTTGCTGCATAAGTCCCTTAACCTTGTATAAGCATCCTGTGGGTATCTGAAGACTGGAACTTTAGAGCTCAGAACCTCTGTCTATATGTTTCAAGCATATGTCATATCGCTTCAGAATAGCCTCTTTTACAGTATTATAATCTTCGCTCATGGTACTGTCCATGTGACCATAAGCCATTTGAGCTTTTCCTGTTAGATAGGGTGCAAGACGTATCACCCATTGTCCTCAGGGCCATTGACGCTTGGGCAATCCGTTCAAATGTAGTCAAGTAGGTTTCTATATCGTCCTGTTTCACTTAATTTTGTAAGTTTGATGTCCTTGGGGTTATCACTCGATGGTGGTGACCTGCCAGCACCCAGATCCCGGATAGCTCTCAAAGTGTCCGCCCATCTGGCCTCATTTCATTGCATCTCTCTCACTCTTTGCTTCTCCCAGGCTACTTGTTGAAGACACAACCATTGTAGCAAATCCTGGGCATCTCCACTAGGGGACCTTTTTCACCTCCTCTTCTTCACCAGCCTCTAAGGTCCCACCAATTGCATCGCTCTTCCTCCAGCTTTGTGGCTTTATGTCTGACATCTGGTAAACCGAACATCAAGGGTTGTCCCAGTTTGTCTTCCATCGTCCGTGTCAACACTCCAACGGGTCTCTCCTCTTGGGACATGCACGCCCTCCTCAAATACTCAGGACATTATTATAGAATCCCACCACTTCCACCATGTGTGAGGTGTGGGGGTTAAAGGAGGATGCTGTTTCACAGTTGTAGATGCATCAGAAGAAATTTATTATCAAATTAAGACAAGCCAAACTACAGGCGAGACAACAACAAAAAAATAAATCACTAATTCAGGATAAATAGCAACATTTTCTTGAAACACCAGAATAAGCTAGTGTAACACACTTTGAGGTCAGAACAGGTCTGTACCTCCCAGACTATCTGACTTGACTGTTCTAGGTACTCGGTTTATATACAACACAGGGGTCAGGTGACTATCTAGCTCCACCCCTGTACCTTATATTAAACTTTATATTTTTATTTACAAAAAGATTATTTTATTTACAACAATATCTTTTTAAATCAGTGTAACAACATATGCATAATCTTTGAAATTAATTTCATACCCTTTAGAAGATTCACATCAAGTTTCTGGCATCTGAAAGCACCACCCCCTTTTCAGTAGCATAAAAGGATTCAGATTGTGGCCAGTCAGCTCCTAGGAAAAGGGCTGTAGCAGTTTGAATCCTTGACTCTTAAGTACTGAGAGGTAGTAAAACCCTTGTTTATTAAATGCCTAAAACTAATACAAGAATGCCTAATTCAACTTCAGAAGGTAGGTACACATGGAAACACTTGTTTTAAACAGAGAAGCGATGCTCTGTGAAAAATATAAGGCTAAATACCTTCACGATCGTGCGCACGATGGGGGCTGTATTTTCCAGCGCTACGTGCTCACTCATTCGTGCAGGCACTTGGCAGCATATATTTTCTTATGAAATAATTATTTTACCAGGCATTCTGTCTGTAGAGCAAAGTGGGAGACAGGGGAAGAAACAGAAGGCTCTCAACAAAACTTGAAACTTTAAATTACATAATGACCCCACGAGTCCCAGCAAGCAAAAAGAGGTTCAATAGCCCAATAGCAGCGTTCTGCTATATTTCATATAACTACATTTCAGTGGTCATATTATGTGGGTCTATATTCTAACAGAATTTATCAGCACTATGTTTTCTTATTTTATCGTAAAAAACTACTTTTTCTTTTGACGTCCTATCCTCGGGAAGGTTAAAATATATATATATATATATCAGGACCATACTGAACAAAGGATTAAAGAGAGAGAGAAATATAGGTGGCCAGCCTATATAAAGAAAGAAAGAAAGAAAGAAAAGGGGGGACAAATTTGACTGTTGCAACAGACTTTTTATTACTACTTTAAAAAAATTATGGTCAGACATACAGGGTTTTTTTTCTTTACACGCTCACAACCAAATCTGTCACAAACGCACTCAGCAGATCACGCCTGCCTGCTCCTACAGTGCCAACCCTCAGAGCGCAATAGTGGAACAAGTAACAGACAGGGTAACCTTCTGTCTGATTTGATTCCAAATCACCTGTAGTGTCAAGTTCTGGGGGAGATTAAAACTGTGAACCTTATGCTAGCATACCCAATAAACAGGTTCAGATACGTACCCTCTTCAGGGATTATGGTACAGTCTTTCACCAGGGGCACCCAGCCAGGCTTCCAAAATGAACCCTTTTAACTCTGTAAGAGACCTTAGGCATATTCTTACCTTTTCCCAGCTTAGTAACACCATCAAGCCCTTCAAACAGCTGTCAGACTTAGCAACGTATACATCACATGCAAAAAGAACTTGGACGACACACCGAGGCAGTATCTTCAGAAAATGTACTTTACTAAAAGATGATAAAATATGAGAAATGTAAACACAGAACAATATATCAAAGAGCTCACAATCACATAAAAGAACAAGGGAAATTACAAAGCAAAACTCCTACCACAATACAGTTAGATGTTTGCTGTCTAAGGTATAACCTCTGGAAGTGTGTTTTAAAGTTATATCAGAGAGCTGTTTCTCTCTAGAGTGCCAAGATGATATGACAACATTTCAGACACATGTATCACTTTAAACTTTGTGTCTCCACACCCCTTCTGTGAGTCATCTAGCTTCTCCTTTTAGAATATAAAATTACAAAAAATGATTTCCTATCAGGAGGTATTTTAAATGAGGTGCCATCAGAAGAAAAAGACATTTGCTGTATATAACTCCTTAATTACACATGTTTCCTTTGAATTTAGCAATCCTACACTGGCACCAATGTGTTAAGAAGCTAACAGGAATCAGCCTAATGATGTTCTGTTTCTGAAGTCATAAAGTCATATTTGGTTTGCACTTCATAAAGCCTAGGCATGTCATAAACGATAATAAAATGCCATTCTGAAGGAAGTCATATAATTAAATGGTTCCTGGTCAGTTTTCATATCCTGTAGCTTCACTGAAACTTGGGGTGGGGGGGGGACCCGTGGAAGCACAGGCTGTCCTATGTGAGGCGATCACATACTATATTTTTATTTTACAAATATCAACAATAATCATAACCAGCTGGCCAAGCATCATGGGGCAAGCACAGTGGAGGGGTTTAAACATGCCTGGGACAAGCACAGGGAAACCTTGGGTGGAAAGGGAGTGATGAAAAGCCATTGACCACTTAGGGTGAGTGGATGCATATATGCATAGGGCCTATGGGCAGACTGGATGGGCCTAGCGGTTCTTATCTGCTGACAATTTCTATGTTTCTGTGTTTCTAAACAGTTTAAAACAGCATCAGGTGTTGAAAACTAAGGTGCAAGTCTGATTACAACTGTTGCTCAGATAACATGGTTGCTCTCCCACTGCAGCCAAACAGTTTATGAAGCAATCCAGCCTTGAATAATATTGATGCAGAGAAGGTCTGATACCATCATTTCAGCCTTGAAAGCCCACAAGATGGTACTGTGTACATTCCAGAAGTTTATCAACTAGCCCTCCTCCTGAGAGGTCTAGTGTGATGGACCAAATGGATAAATCACTCCAAACTAAATAGTAACAGTGGCTCACCTGATGGTGACTACAGCTAGTGCTTAGCCAGGCAGTCCCAGAAATGTCACAAACCCAGAGAGGCATGAGCAGCAGACAGGCATTCTCTCTCACTGGATGCACACAGGCATGTGTGACAGGATTAGATAAGACCCTATCCTATTTGTTATGCAGAGAGAGTTAAAAGCAAGAGTCTACTTTGTCCTCTCTTATTCTGCTACTTGTCAGTGTCTTGCCTGTCTGATTGCACAATCAAATTTTCTTGTGGCACCTAAGAATTGGCCACTTCATTGGTCCCACAATTTCCACATATCTCACTCCCTTCACTTGCTCCTTTTATTCTTTCTTTCTTTCTTTCTCCCCTTGCTTCTCTGTAGTTAAAATATAAATACATGTGGATCTTTATGTGAACCTGGGATCCCTTGGTTTGCAAATGTATATAATTATATTGTTGAAATGACTCCAGAAACCTATTTGGGTTTCTTAAAAAGATAACAGTCTGTGAGACAGCGGCTTGACCTTGAGATGTATTTTGACCTCCACAAGTTTATCATATTGTCAACAGGAAACCAGCTCTGTGACAGACTGTTTTATTTTGTTGCACCTGTTAAAACTAGATGTGGTCTTCAGGTTGACCTCAGGAAAGAAGTTGACAAAGTTCTGGTACATAATGTTGTGAGAAGTAGGAGATACAGCTTTCAATAGTCAGGATGCAGAGTTTGAACTACCAGGAAAAAAACATCTTATAAAAGAGAGTAATGTTTTGTTTAGAGAGCTAGAGGGACTGATATTTAAATTGAGAGAGAGACTCTCAGATGTAGGACTTTCTTTGCACTGTCTGTATAAAGGGTTATCATTGTACAGTGTTATCTTTTTATTTTATTATTGTGCTTGGTAGAACGCGATTGTGTATGAAGATCCGTATACCATAAAAGTCATTCTGTTGTAGCAGTGACATAGACACTACTATAAAATGACTTTTCATTCTGTATTAGTATCTACTTCATAATGCAAGTGACCCCATCAGTGCTGTTGATAGGGGCTAGTGGCAGTTGAAGCATAGCACGAGTAAGCTAGCAGGGGTGTTGGTGGTAAAGTTTAGGCTGCAGAAAGTAAAGACTGATCTTTTTCACTACAGAAGTAAGTGATTTGGGGATTTTTACAATATACTATAAACATATATACAACACCCAAAATACAAACTTGCTAAAGCAGCCTTTCTGCACCACACCCTCCTCCTCCTCCTATCAGGAAACATTCACCCTAATCCTGGGCTGACTCTCCCATGCTCCCCAGCTAGCAACAGGGTGCATGGGCTCTGGCTCAGTGCCATTAACACATGTAGCCTGCAAAAAAAGTTCACCTTACTCCAGGGTGGTTAGCCCAGCATTCCCCAGACTTACTGGCCTTATCCGAGACATGGCTGTCCCATGACACCCCAGACTTGGCAGTAAGCCTACCTGGCTACTCCCTTTTCCATACTGACAGATTGGGTAGACGAGATGGTGGCTGCAGCCTCTACATTAGGAACACCCTCCCATCATTGCCAGTTCACCTCCCCGAGCACGGGCCCAAACACTCATAGCCAAGATGCTCGCATGGCGACCCTAGCAAAACACTATATGTCATGGCTGTCACATCCCGCTGCAAAATCAGGGACTTGCCTTCCCCACAGTCATGTACTGTATCTCCAACTCCTCCAATAGTGAAGTTATCACCATGGGGGACTTTAAAGTTAATTGGCTGTCCCTATCCTCTGTTTCCCTATAAGGACTCAGCTGCTGCGCTCAACCTCACTCAGGTTATACAATCTCCAACCAGGCCAAATGACAAATCGGGCACTTCCTCATTGCTGGACCTTATCTTCACCAATCGCCCCAACATCACTAATGTCTCAGTACTCCCTGATGCCCTTAGCGACCATTGCCCAGTAACCTGCACATGGTTCAATAAAACTCCCACTGCTCCACCTACTGTCTCCTACCATAGACACATAAAAAAGGGTACGCCTCACCAATTCAAAACCTACCTAACTAACTCTAACTGGTCCCCCATGTAAAGCACCCAATCAATTGATACTGCCCTCTCCCACTTTATAAATATCTTCAACGCTGCTTGTGACATCTTTGCCCCTTTCTTGAAACAAGTCACTAAAAACTGTAACACCCCCAGATATCACAACAGTTGCTTACCAAATGGTACACGGTGATAATCTCTGGCATAAGGCCTTAGACTCACAACTCCCACTGGATGGACAATGATATTGTGAGGCCATAAACAAATGTACCTGTGCCATTCACCATGCCAAGGCAACCCATTATCAACAGGCACTCTCCTTCACTTGGGGCTCAGGAAGACATTTCTGTAAAAGCATAAAGGAACTTAACGGGAAATCTGCCACCCCCTGCTGCCTGCCCAGCTTTTAGTTAATGGTAACCTAACACAGTACCCCCAGTCCATTGCAGATACCCTAAAGAGCACATTCTCAGATCTCAGTGGTGTCCTACCCCCAATTTCTCCACCCATTAGATCCCATCCCTGGTTGCAGCCCACTTCACATATCCCACCCTTTTCCTCCAAATCATATCAATGCGAGAGGCTAGGAGATACCTCTCCAAAGCCCTTGCCAAGTCCCACATTAGCAGTTACTCCATTGACCTGAAGCTCTTCCAGCTAGCCCTTGAGGAGGTCCTACAACCCCTCACCAAACTTTTGAACCTGTCCCTCGGCTTAAGGCAATTCCCTATCCTCTGGAAATGAGCTATCAACACCCCTATTTTCAAGAGTGGTGACCACCTGTCTTCCAATAACTATTGTCCTATCTCCCTTCTACCTCCTCTCTCAAAGGCCCTTGAAAAAATAGTGGCTGATCAACTGATGGACCATCTGTCTAAATATAACTTACTGTGCCCTGAACAGCATGGTTTCCACCAGGGCCACAGCACCACCACTGCCTTCCTAGAATACCCCTCCTACAGCCACAGTGCCGTCAGACATGGTCATGGTGTACGTAGACATCACACAGTCATTCAATAACGTTAATCATGCTATGCTTCTGGCCTCCCTGCCTCCTTGGGGCTCTCAGATGAAACAATAACTTGGTTCAAAGGTTACCTCTCAGACAGATCCCAGCAGGTGAAAATTAACTCCACTTATCTACCAGCCTCCAGGTTCATTCATGAGCACCCCGCTCCATCTTGGGACCCCTCATCTTCAGTCTCTTCCTAAACTCCTCCCCAGCTCATGCCCTAGAAAAATTCTGCTCTATGTGGATGACACGTAATTTTCTGGAGCCATCCCAGCCCTGATTCTCTCCAGTGTACCCTGCAGGAATTTTTTACTGAAGCTGAGACCTGGTTCACTTTTCACCACTTAGTTCTAAACTGTAAGAAAACAAAATCAGTGATCTTTGCCCACCGTCAAAGTCCTCATCATGCCTTCCTGCTGACCATTACCAACTCACTAGGATCCCCACTTGAGCTGGTTGATTCTTTCATATATCTAGGTGTCACCCTTGACACATCTGTCACCTACCATGCAGAAATCCAACAACTGTCCTCCGCTATCAACTCCAGACTTGGGCTTCTGTACTACCATAAACACTGCCCTCCACAAGTGGCTATCCACCTGGCTGTTACCTCTTCAGTCCTCTCCCTGGTGGATTACAGCATTGCCATCTACAGCACTGCTGACCTCACGGCATTGAATGCATCAAAGTCACCCTAAACGATGCATGCAAACTAGTCACAGATTGTGACAGAAGGACACACTACTGTGATCTGTACCAGTCTGTTGAGTGGTTGCCATTTGACACCCATCTTAGGTACCATACTTGCCTCGTGGCCAAGAAAATCAACCTTGATCAAGCCCCACCTGATCTGCATAGCCTCATCCAATCCGCCCCATTGGTCAGGACCTCCCATAGCTCTACTGGGACCTCCTAATAGTCTCCCATTGCCGAACTTCCGACAAAGAGCCTTTTTCACAGAGACCCCTGTTGGCTCAACAGCCTTCCCCCTCTGTCTCCATGGAGCCCATGATTGGTCCCTTCAAGACCAGTCTCAAAGCTCATCTGATAGAATCTTCAGCCTGTGACTGTCCCTAACCCTCTCTTCCTCATGCTCCCGCCCCTCTTGTCGGGGCTCTGTAGTATAAATCTATCTCATAAATGTTATTGTATACTGTATATGGAAAACAAAATGTGTATTCATGCTCTACCTAAATATTATGCATATTATGGATGACGCTGGATCCTCCTCTCCCAAAGGCTATAGTTTCAGTATCCCCCATCTGTGTGTTTTTGTGTATTGTCTTTCTTCCATGATCACTGTACTTATAATATTGTATATATTTTTGTATGCGTAACTTCCACTACTTGTTTTCTGTCTTGTATCTATTACCTGAACACTGTACTGCTCAATATTATATGTATGTCCTTATTGTTGTTTGACATGGAGCCTTTGTAAAGGAGCCTATGACTCAAAGGGTTGTAATTCTGAATGTTATTAAATAAATAAATAAATAAATAATGACACTAACATTGCATATTATAGACCAAAATAAACAACTGCAGTCTTCTTACACCTTGTGTTTTCCATGATGATATAGGGGACCTCTCAAGCTTCGCTGTCGAGGCCCTTGTTGTCATGGAAAACACTTAGTGTAAGAACAGTATTGTTGTGTATGGGCTACCATACACTATTCTATATGTTATTGATAATAATAAAATGCTACTTGAGTTTTTTTAAACTTCTCTTGGTTTGCCTATGCTACTGACCTATGCCCCTACAACAAGCATGCCACTCGCAACTCTCACCAAGCTGACCTTAAAAGAAGCCCAAAACAGGTGATGTTACAGATCAGTTCAAACTTCAGCAACCTTAGGTGATAGTGGGCATAAAGGCAAGACTGGATGACTGGTCAGGTAGAAAGCAAATTCAGGAATGGTACTTTGTAAAGGTGAGTCTGACAGTACAAACACTTTTCTTTCCTGGATGTAACACAGGCTGGCAAGTTGATCCAGAGTTTGGGTGTTAATAACACATTTCACCTGCTTACAAAAGAAAAGACTGTGCTAAACCTAAAATAACTCACTTAAAAATAGTTATCTCTTAAGCTTGCATACTAACCTGTTACACTCAAAATCAAGCCAAAAGTGGGCAAAATGCTGAAGCAAACAGCAGAACTAGGGAGGAACTGGATAGTGCAGAGCTCATCTGATGGCACACCAAGCATGGCAGCCAGCTTTCACAAAGATATGCTATATTAGTAATAAGGTACCTGTATGTTTAATTAAACATAAAACATTAGTAAAGAAATACTCTTTGAAGGTTTTGAGTACTTACGCACTGCAGAAAGAGTTGCAATATAACCATAATGAAAAATTTAGAAAGTCCTGCAGGAACAAAGGGTCTCATATTCAAAATTCCCTAGGCTGCATCATGCAAGTGCCTGCACTGTGCAATTGAGATGTGCGGCACAAAATATTGGTATATTCAGAAGATGTCTGAACAGCATAGATGATTGGCATGCTCATAAGCAAGAAATGCTCTTACACCATTAATTCTTGTCTCGGAAAATTTTATTTGGTTTTAGAAGATCCAACATTTTGCCTAAATAATTAGGCTTCTTCAGGGGAACTGTAAAAACATATGAAATATTTTAAATCAAATTTCTTGTTTATTTTTATATGAACCATTCACATTTGTTTGAACACCTATATTTAATAATATACAGTTTATATTTGTTTGTCCTGTTTATATTACACATTTTTAACATTTTTAAATATTTTACACACAAGATAAATTAATATATTTACTGCTGCTCCTATGAAATAGGACCACCTATACTTAATTAGATATGTTTTCCTTATTTTATAACACTGCCAATTGAGACCAAAAAACGACTGCCATGTCTTGCTGAGGTGAAATCGTCTCAGATGCTCACTTAAATAAAAATAAATTAAAAAAGAGAATATGAATTTACATTCATTAAATCACTTACTGTTGATTCATTCATTTTAATATATAATTTACCTCTTTCATAACTCTTATTCTGTTATTCTTATAAATTAAAGCCTTTTTCGTAATATTTTTCTGTGAAATACAAAAGTATATAATAAAATATAGTAAACAAGGAAGAAAAGAAGATCACTTCATAAACAGTAAAAGTTTAAATCAGTTTCCGATTCAACTCTTAATATGAGTGTATTAACTTGTACAAATCGCTAAAACAACATTACTTACTTAATGCTTAATTTGTTACCAATTATTATAAATGTAGAACATTCAACACTTATCTTCCATGCTTTAAAATGTCCTTTGTACTCAGATTCTTTTACACATTCAAAAAAACACTGTCATCTATCATAGCATTCATTCATCTGTCTATTTGCTTTACTAGTCCTTTAATGACTATTTTAATTCTAAATTATGTTGTAATAACATCAACTATCAAATCATTCAAATTACTCAAGGGTATGTAACACAAATCACCAGCATGGATGAGCTTATTACTTAATCCTTTTAAAAGTCGATTCACAGTTGTTTCTGGGCATTTAAAATACACTGTCATCTAGTGTTACTCTCATTCATCTATCTACTAGCTTTTTCAATCATTTAATAACTTGATTGTAATTCTAAATTAGATTTTAACTTCAGCTTTCAATCCTTATAGATTGCATTACATTTGTGGCTTAATATACTAGCATCAATTGACTTATTCATTAATACTTTTGGAATTAGCCCACAAGTGCTTCCTGGTTCTAATTAAATATTTTACATGGACTAAATTCTAACTTAATTGCTCTGGCATGAAATAGCCTTTACTCCATTCATTATCCATTATATTGACTGTTAAACATACTGCTGTTAAACATACTGCGCTTTGTATAGTTGTTCCATGCACTACTTTCTCTCTACTGGTGCAATTACATACTTTAACATCAGCTCACTTATACTAACTGTTGGCATATTACACTTTGTTTTTTAAGAGTTATTCCATGGTCTACTTTGTCTCATTAATAGGTTTAATTTAAACTAGCTACTGATGGGGGTGCATGTTCAAATGATCTAGCCTTTAAACATCCATTCACTATTGATTTTGAATACTTGTTTATATGATTAGGGAAAACTTTTACTCTATCAAGTTAACTCCTGCTAAAACCTTGTACATTCACGTTATATTTTCTGTCTTATTTATTGTTTCATACTTTAAGTTCCTTACTATGGGTATAAAATAATTTAAAACGCTTTCAAACTTTCTACTAATTGCGGTTTCACTGTTTACTGGGCTATCCTTTTACATTAACTTTTAGCCTTTTAAAAAGAGGTTAGATGTATATGGTGCAGATCTCCGGCATCACTAAACTTATTGATTCTTTATTTTCAAAGGACGCTTAGTTTGCTGTTCTTTTGAAAAGATACTGCTGACTCTGCCATCTTCTCAAATTACTATCAGTTTAAACTGCTTGCTCATGCTTACACAAACTGTAAGGTCCACCTTTATCACCTTGTGCGCTACTCATATTAACTAAATGTTTCTGAGACTTGTTTCAAAATAATCAAAGATACTGCTGACTCTGCCATCTTCTCGAATTACTATCAGTTTAAACTGCTTGCTCATGCTTACACAAACTGAAAGGTACACCTTTATCACCTTGAGCAGAACTTATGTTAACCAAGTGTTTGAGACTTGTTTCAAAATAATGAAAGCCTTATGCATAACACTATGTGCTCAAATACTTTACAAGTTTTACACTAGACCCTCCTTTCTATAGCCATGAATTGTGTTAGAAGCTTATGCAGCTTTTTTACTTACTGCTAATTCTGGCTTCACTACTCATATGTGCTGCATGCTCCACGCTCTCCTGATGTCTGAGTGGCATCATTTGATTCCCATCTGGCTACGTCTTTGTGTCGAGAGGAAGGAGTCATGTGATGACATGTGTATTCATCAAACTTAACCTAAGCTAAGTGGTTACCACAGCAACCAATGACTCCATTCCTCAACATAATTCGGTCCTTAAATCTTCACTGCACTCAATTTTCATTGTTAGATTATATTTTATAAATTTTGCACTAGTTCATCTTAAACTAACTACTCTGGCTAAACAAATGGCTTTTTATTTATCTCTTCACATTTTATTACTATGACTACGGCAGGGGAATCAAAGGAGAAAAAGGGGGGAGACAAAAAAAGGTTGTTTGGCCATCATTACCTTATTCATATTCTTAAGTATATTTTAAGAAGAGAGACCCAATCTCAGGCCTTTCTAATCATTCAAAAATAACAATAATCATATCTAATTTATTATTTTGATTTATTTACTAGATCCTTTTATTTGTTTTTATTAGTATGTCAGTTATGACCCTAAGTTATATGAGGAATAGTATCCTAGTCTTTTCGCCAGCATACCTGCCAGTTTACTTCTCATTTAAGCTCCATTTTTCATTGATTAAGCCCATTTCATACATCCAGTACATTTCACGTTTTAACAGTAACTCATCATAGTTACCACCTCTGTCAGGGAATGGAACCTGTTCCAATCCCCAGAATTTGATCTGTATCAGAGAACGTCCTCTTGAATTAAAATGTCTAGCTAATGGGGAATTTTCATCTTTATTTCTTATACAGCTTTTATGTTCTGAGATTCTAGTTTTTAATTCTCTTGATGTTTTGCCAACATAAAGTTGGTTGCAGGGACATTGAACTATATATATGACCCCCTTTGTTGTACAGGAAATATGAGATCTAATTTTATATTCTTTTCCTGTATGTGGATGTTTATAACTTATTTTTTTAGATGTATTTCCACATACTGTACATCTACCACAGAGGTACATTCCATGTGTTAATGGGCCTAGTAACAATTGTAATTTTGTATTAGTTCCTGGCCAATGTTGTGTATGAACTAACTTATCTCCTATAGTAGGTGCTTTCTTTGAAACCACAAACGTTTTTTGTCGAAATATTTCAGACGTTGTGGGATTATTCAATAATATGCTCCAATTATTTAAAATTACTTTTTTAATTTGTGGCATGATTTTATTATGTACTGTGCTGAATGTTAATGGGCTACTATCTTTTACATTGTCTTGCATTTTCTTAGTTAGTAAATCTTGTCTTTGCTTTGTGATCACTTTATTTTGTGCTTGTTGTAAATTTTTTTGGAATATTGTCTCTCTCTAAATCTTTCTTCTATATTTTTAGCCTCTATGCTATAGCTCTCATCAGTGCTACAATTATATTGTGCCTCAAAAACTGTGAATATGGAATACTTTCTACTAGTTTTTGGGATGAAAGCTTTGTAATGTAAAATTGTATTTCTATCTGTTTTTTTCTGTATAGTTTTGTTTGTAATTGATTACCTAGTTTATAAATGGTAATATCCAAAAAGTATATATATTTTTTATCATAGGTGAAGACAAAAGTCATATTTGGATCTCTAGTATTCATATATTCTTTAAATTATTCTATTGTTGATTTGTTTCCAATCCAAATTAATATTATATCACCAATAAATCTTTTCCAGAACATAATATGGTTTTTAAATTTATGTCCTGGTCCTTTTTCATCAAATGTAAATGTGCTTTCGAAATCATGCATATATGCATTAGCATATCCTGGGGCCATGCTACTCCCCATGGCCATCCCTTTTATTTGCCCATGAAAATGCTCTTCAAATTTAAAGTAGTTCATTTTAAGAACTATTTCAGCCAATTCTTGTAAGTTTCATGTTTTTGGTCTTGCTCCAGATGGTCTGGAGTCTAAAAGTTTACCCATAGATTCTACTCCTTTATCATGAGGGATAGAGGTGTACAAATCTTTAACATCTATAGTTACTAGTAAACTATCTGCTGGGATCCCAATTAGATTTAATTCTTCGATTAATTGTAACATATGTGTTGTGTCTTTTAGGTAAGTTAGAATTTTTTTAACTAATGTCTGTAAGTGATAGTTAATAAATTTTGATATAGGTTCTAAAATTGAACCTATCCCTGATACGGTGGGCCTTCCTGGTGGTTTATCCAGATTTTTGTGAATTTTAGGTAATGCATAAAATAATGGAGTTCTTGGAAATTTATTATCCATTACTTCAACTTCCCATTTTCTTAACCATCCATTTACTTCCATTTCATGTAAAGTTATTTGTATTAAGTTATTAATTGACTCTACAGGGTCTTGTTCTAATTTAGTGTAATTTGTTGATATTTCCAATAAATCAAGACACATTTGTCTATAGTCTTTAACATCCTGTATAACTATTGCTCCACCCTTATCTTCTGGTTTTATAATTATGGAATTATCATTTTCTAACAAGTTCAATGCTATTTTTCACATTTTGATAAGTTGGAACTATTTAAAGATATGTCATATTTTAAAATTGCTTAATTTCTTGATTTGTTGTTTCAATATAATTCTCACTGTATGTGAATGTCCTATTAAGGGCATGAACTGTGATTTAATATTCAAAGCTTGTTTTAGTTTTGTCTGTTCTGAATATAAAATTAGATCTCATATTTCCTGTACAACAAAGGGGGTCATATATATAGTTCAATGTCCCTTCGACCAACTTTATGTTGGCAAAACATCAAGAGAATTAAAAACTAGGATCTCAGAACATGAAAGCCATATAAGAAATAAAGATGAAAATTCCCATTAGCTAGACATTTTAATTCAAGAGGACATTCTCTGATACAGATCAAATTCTGGGGATTGGAACAGGTTCCATTCCCTGACAGAGGTGGTAACTATGATGAGTTACTGTTAAAACGTGAAATGTACTGGATGTATGAAATGGGCTTAATCAATGAAAAATGGAGCTTAAATGAGGAAGTAAACTGGCAGGTATGCTGGTGAAATGACTAGGATACTATTCCTCATATAAGTTAGGGTCATAACTGACATACTAATAAAAACAAATAAAAGGATCTAGTAAATAAATCAAAATAATAAATTAGATATGATTATTGTTACTCTGAATGATTAGAAAGGTCTGAGATTGGGTCTCTTAAAATATGCTTAAGAATATGAATAAGGTAATGATGGCCAAACAACCTTTTTTTGTCCCCCATTTTTCTCCTTAGTTAGTTTAAGATGAACTAGTGCAAAATTTATAAAATATAATCTAACAATGCAAAATTGAGTGCAGTGAAACTTTAAGGACCGAATTATGTTGAGGAATGGAGTCATTGGTTGCTGTGGTAACCACTTAGCTTAGGTTAAGTTTGATGACCTACACATGTCATCACATGACTCCCTTCCTCAACATAAAGAGGCTAGCCAGATGGGGAATCAAATGATGCCAGTCAGATGTCAGGAGAGCGTGGAGCATGCAGCACATATGAGTAGTGAAGCCAGAATTAGCAGTAAGTAAAAAAGCTGCATAAGCTTCTAACACAATTCACGGCTATAGAAAGGAGGGTCTAGTGTAAAACTTCTAAAGTATTTGAGCACATAGTGTTATGCATAAGGCTTTCATTATTTTGAAACAAGTCTCAAACACTTAGTTAACATAAGTTCTGCACAAGGTGATAAAGGTGTACCTTTCAGTTTGTGTAAGCATGAGCAAGCAGTTTAAACTGATTGTATTTTGAGAGATGGCAGAGTCAGCAGTATCTTTGATTATTTTGAAACAAGTCTCAGAAACATTTAGTTAATATGAGTAGCACACAAGGTGATAAAGGTGGACCTTTCAGTTTGTGTAAGCATGAGCAAGCAGTTTAAACTGATAGTAATTCGAGAAGATGGCAGAGTCAGCAGTATCTTTTCAAAAGAACAGCAACTAAGTGTTCTTTAAAATAAAGAATCAATAAGTTTAGTGATGCCGGAGATCTGCACCATATACATCTAACCTCTTTTAAAAGGCTAAAAGTTAATGTAAAAGAATAGCACAGTGAACAGTGAAACCGCAATTAGTAGAAAGTTTGAAAGCATTTTAAATTATTTTATACCCATAGTAAGGAACTTAAAGTATGAAACAATAACTAAGGCAGAAAATATAATGTGAATGTACAAGGTTTTGACAGGAATTAACTTGATAGAGTAAAAGTTTTCCCTAATCATATAAACAAGTAGTCAAAATCAATAGTGAATGGATGTTTAAAGGCTAGATCATTTGAACATGCACTCCCATCAGTAGCTAGTTTAAATTAAACCTATTAATGAGATAAAGAAGACCATGGAATAACTCTTAAAAAACAAAGTGTAATATGCCAACAGTTAGTATAAGTGAGCTGATGTTGAAGTTTGCAATTTACCAGTAGAGAGAAAGTAGTGCATGGAACAACTATACAAAGTGCAGTATGTTTAACAGCTGTATGTTTAACAGTCAAAATAATGGATAATGAATGGAGTAAAGGCTTATTTCATGCCAGAACAATTAAGTTAGAATTTAGTCCATGTAAAATATTTAATTAGAACCAGGAAGCACTTGTGGGCTAATTCCAAAAGGATTAATGAATAAGTCAATTGATGCTGGTATACTAAGTCACAAATTTAATGCAATCTACAAGGATTGAAAGCCGAAGTTAAGATCTAATTTAGAATTACAATCAAGTTATTAAATTATTGAAAAAGCTAGTAGATAGATGAATGAGAGTATCACTAGATGACGGTGTATTTTAAATGCTAAGAAACAACTGTGAATCGACTTTTAAAAGGATTAAGTAATAAGCTCATCCATGCTGGTGATTTGTGTTACATACTCTTGAGTAATTTGAATGATTTGATAGTTGATGTTATTACAACATAATTTAGAATTAGAATAGTCATTAAAGGACTAGTAAAGCAAATAGACAGATGAATGAATGCTATGATAGATGACAGTGTTTTTTTTTTTGAATTTGTAAAAGAATCTGAGTACAAAGGACATTTTAAAGCATGGAAGATAAGTGTTGAATGTTCTACATTTATAATAATTGGTAACAAATGAAGCATTAAATAACTAATGTTGTTTTAGTGCATTGTACAAGTTAATACACTCATATTAAGAGTTAGATACGGAAACTGATTTAAACTTTTACTGTTTATGAAGTGATCTTCTTTTCTTCCTTGTTTACTGTATATTATTATATACTTTTTGTATTTCACAGAAAAATATTACGAAAAAGGCTTTAATTTATAAGAATAACAGAATAAGAGTTATGAAAGAGGTAAATTATATATTAAAAATGAATGAATCAATAGTAAGTGATTTAATGAATGTAAATTCATATTCTCTTTTTTAATTAATTTTTATTTAAGTGAGCATCTGAGACGATTTCACCTCAGCAAGACATGGCAGTCGTTTTTTGGCCTCAATTGGCAGTGTTATAAAGTAATGAAAACATATCTAATTAAGTATAGGTGGTCCTATTTCATAGGAGCAGCAGTAAATATATTAATTTGTCTTGTGTGTAAAATATTTAAAAATGTTAAAAATGTGTAATATAAATAGGACAAACAAATATAAACTGTATATTATTAAATATAGGTGTTCAAACAAATGTGAATGGTTCATATAAAAATAAACAAGAAATTTGATTTAAAATATTTCATATGTTTTTACAGTTCCCCTGAAGAAGCCTAATTATTTAGCGAAACGTTGGGATCTTCTAAAACCAAATAAAATTTTCTGAGACAAGATTTAATGGTGTAAGAGCATTCTTGCTTATGAGCATGCCAATCATCAATGCTGTTCAGTAATTTACTGGAAATAGGCAAGCTCCACCCAACAATAATGAGAATTATAATTTGAAGAAAAAAAGAGGCAATTTCCCTGGACAATCTCTTCTCACATATATTCAGAAGATGTGCCATGAGATGTGAGCATGCATATCTGGCTGAATATCCCAAACATGCGCGATCATGCAGTGGGAGATGCGTGGTGCAGCAGGTGACCCGAGACCTATGTAGAGCATTGGGAAATGTGCAATAGGTGGCTACATGTGCAGTGCACAACATTGCAATATTCAGCCTGGATATGCAAATGGCTCATTGCTGATTCTGAGTCCATCCCCCACATGCGCAGCTCATTACTGGAATGTATTCAGGCCATTTGCATACTCCAGGCATTCTCAGTTACAGCTTTGCAGGGCTGCCCCACCACCCCACAAAGGTGAACAGGTGGTACAGCAGCCTAGCAGGCAGGTGTGATGAAAGGTTTGTGTGCGGGTGGGTGGAATGCAGTGGCCTGGGTACAGTGCTATTACTAATAGCCATGTACAGGGTTAGAATGGGGTACAGGGGGCCCACCTGGACAGTGACCACAGGGGCCCACCTGGAAAAGCAACAGGGGAGGGCAGAGGGTGACACAGTCTGATTGATACACCGCATGCATGTGATACACCAGCTCCATATGCAGCATAAAGTCACCTTCAGTGCCCCACATACCCCCATATGAGAAGAACATAGTGATAACTGCAAGGAATGGCAGTGTGCAGAGGGTGACCATGTACCTAGGTGGGTGGGTCCCACCTGTGTGCACCTATGGTATACTACCATGGGTCTGTGCTACAGGTCAGTCCCTGGCCCATGCCAGGTTGCCACTCATACCATCAGGCTACCCTGGGCACAATTGCCCAGACATCACCCTGGGTGCATGCCACCACTGGCTGGTGCCCTGCAGGTCACATGGATGCAGGCCATGGCCCCTGGTACAGGTGATGCAGCATGGCCATCTGCTCCACTGGTGTGCTAGGAGGGCATCTGACATCACTGGCATGTGGCAACTGGGTGACTGCATCCCAGGTGTGGTGCAGGGATGACTCTCTGGGTGGTGCCCATGGTGTGCTGGCACCTGTGGCTTTGGGTACCTCCGTCCTGGCATGACTGTTGAGTATGGGTGCCTGGAGCACATCCTGGTGCACCTCCAGTGGCTGTCTCAGGATGGCCTGTCTACAGTTCTGCAGCCTTCCTCTGGGTGACTGGCTGATTTAGGCCATCTTTTTGTCTGCCTAACTTGGCGTGGAAAATTTCTGGGATACATGGCAGATGCGTTTGATTGAATATACGGATGCGTGGGTAGTCATGTATCTGACCCTTTTTTGTGCTGCATACACGCATTTGAAATGCACAATGCATCTCCCTTTGAATATAGCACTTCTGCACAAATTCTGGGATGTGCTATGCATCTCCATTTTGGACAGCACATCTCCTTTGAATATATGGGCCCAAATGTTTATATCTGTGAAACAAGAAAACAATCAACTATACAAGCACATTATGTACCCATACATGACCAAATCATATGAAAGCAAGCTAAAGGTCTAGTGTCATACCCAATGGGTCTGCTGCTTCATTTAGGGTGCTGTGGGCACTGTGCAAGGAAAGTTAAAGGTGTCACTTGTTATATATATTTCTTAAAACTAAAGAAAAAAAATTGCCTAGGATAATAAATAGTAAGAATTTGTATTCAAACATAGTATTTCAAAATAGTAAGAAATGCATATTTCATCTCTTACTTTGTGCAGGACCCACAGGGCCTTGCAACAAAGAAAGTTAGGACTAATGCACAGGGCCTAAAGTGCCCTGTACATCCTGCTATGGTAGAGTCCAAAAGGTCTTGTGTAAAGTGCATTAGTGGTGACCTGCTTTGTTCAGGATCTTGAGGACCATGTGCAAAGCAAGTTGCCACTGCACTTATTCAACAATTAAGGAACTTCATGGCAAAAAACACTATGCTAATGCTGACTGGGTTGTTACCACACAAAACGTAAACCACATAAAGGTTGGAAATGTCCTATTAGTGCTGTCAATTCAATATCCTCAAAGTTTGGAAATGTACTGTTATGGGTGTGAAACCTAATCCACACTCAGTTAACCTCCCCACACAAATGCATATTGGGTCAGATTTAAAAGGTCCCACTTCTGTGGTTGTGAGCTGGTATAGTGACTTGGCCATCCTAAAAATTTGGGTTCAAAATGGCCAAAATTGGCCAAGATAAGAGTAAAAATGAAAAAACACTTTAAGGTCTGATAATTTTTTAATTTTCTAAAAGTTAAATCTGACAGTTTACTGTGTGTGAGGTAGGGTTAGTAAAGGAATAATGCATGTCAGGGTCTGTGTCGTGCTTGGATAATGCCACGCCTGGGGGGTTGGGCACAAGGCCACAGGCTGAGTGCGTCCAATGCCCCAGGCATGGCGTTATCCCAAACGACACACAACCTGGAGTGCATTATTCCTATTATACAATGGCTCGTTGTTATACAGAATAAAAAAAATAATTTTAAAGATGTTTTCGTGTGGAAAAATATTTTTGGTTTTTAAGAGAAGATGAATCAATCAATCAAAAGCTCAAGCAAAAAATCAAGTGCATCCAACAAATCATCTACAGGTTCACAGTGCTGAGACTAGACCTGTGGCGTCATGCTAGGATAATGCGATGGGTCCAGCCCCAAACTGACCAATCACAGTCCAAGATTTCTTGCCATTGTATATTATGAATTACACAATATATTTTTCTTTACAAAATAGTAATTATTTATACTTGATTAAAAATGAAAATTTTGGGTGGGGCTTGGCTAGCTGCCTGGCTGTTCAGATGTACTTTCAAGGAGCTCCTGAGAAGCATTCAATATTCAGTTTCTTTTACAGTTTTAAACCTGTCTGCTTGAGTAAAACTACCACAGCCATTCTACTTGGGGTAGTGACTGGCTGGAGAAAGTTATACTAAATGTGTGAAAAACAGCTGATCAAAAAGCAAACTTTTTTGGCCCTTGTGGTAGGGCCGCTAAGACATCATCTACTCCGACAGGCCCTTCATCGGTGGAACAAGCTCCCATTGACTCCAGACCAGCTGCTTTGGAATCCCTGCAGCTTGTAGTGTTAAATCTCATAAAAATGGTCCAATATATGGATAAAAATATGGATGTATATTGTGACAGAATGGTCACCGTGGAGCAGAAAGTGGATGGCTTGGTAGGCACTGCTCAGGCTGCACAGAAAACATCAGAGTGGGACCAGGCTATGGCTGTGACCTGTGTTAAAGAACAAGCTCTCCTGAGGTCTCAACTGGAGCATTCAGAAAATATCACCTGGGTGGTGAATGTCAGAATTATTGGTATGCCAGAAGGAACTGAGGGGGAGGATTTGTTCTCCTTTCTGCCTAAATAGGTGTCTGAAACATATGGCTTGAATATCCAAGGCTTGGTGATCTGGGTCTATAGAGTAAATACCCTCAGAGCAAGTGGCCAACCCAAGGGAGCGAGGACCATCATGTTGATTATGGCATCCATGGTGATTAGAGACCAACTTCTGCAGGCAGCCAGAAACAGGAGAGGGGTGGAGATGGGTGGCTCCAGGATCATGCTTTTCTCTGATCTCTCCTTTGCCACTCATTTGTAAATGGAAAAGTTTTGACGTGATCCGGTGCCAATTGCATGAGTTGGAGGTCCCAAACAGTATGTTAAGGCTGGCTCACCTGCATGTTACACTAGGCCGTAAAGCTCACATATACACTGGCCCTCAGGAGGCTGTAAAACTGATCGATAAAATTCAGGTTGAGAGAGCAGCATGGGAGGATGACTCCTTCTCAGACTCCAACAAGAGGGACACTTGAATGTATGGTAGTAAGTGACTTATCACTTCTTTTGCTGGAGTAATGGCAATTTTTTTCCCCTTAATAACTGTGTATTATCACAAAGGATGACAGAGCAACAATCTTACTTTAAATAGCTTTTTGTTGGGTTCACATTATGGCTTGGTTTACTAATTGTGATTAGTACTTCTGGACTGAACATATGTTCAGACATTGTGTTCCTCTAGCTTCTCTGTGTGGGCTTTTTCTATTAAACAGTATGGTTAACATGGCTATTTTCATTCTTGTATAAGCTGGGGGAGTGAGGAATTGCTTTTCTTGCCAGTTGGTCATCATTAGGAGATCTGTGCTGAATGATTTATATTACAGGAAATGCTATAAAATGAACAGGAGTATGCATCTCTGATTGGCATTGTATCATTTTCTTGTTTTTTATGTTTAAAGCATTTACCTGTTCTTGTATTATTGCAATTTATAATGGATAGTTAGCACTACAGGTTGAAAATGTTTGAATATCATTGGATACTGGGGGGTAGTCTGAGAGGCAATTTGGAGCTGAAACTCATGAGAATTTAACACAAAGGCTGGCTTGCCGGTTTCATTATTAAAGGACTTTATTTTCACTGATATTAACAGTTTAAGGTACTGGAAGCAGCAGCCAAAGAGATTACTTTCTGTTAGTGATTACTTATATGGGTATTCCCCCGTATCTTGTAACAAAGGTAGCTATGACTCGTTTATCCACAAATCAACATATTTTGGTTTTATATGATGTATTGCATTGCTCATAATATATATATATATATATATATACTGTAATGGCTTACAACTCATAAATAAAAAGTAAAAACAATGAAAAGCTTCACACAGGAATCCTTCACAATGTTTTTTTCTGTAACATCTGTAAAATCTGCATGAAGCACAAAGTCCTTATGAGTTTATGAATTATTTTTTATAATATTCATGTTTTACAATGGTTTGTGTGCTTTGCAACAGTTTTCAGTTTTTAAAATATCTGTGTTTCATAATGATTGTCATACTTTGTGATGATTTTCAATGCTCAAAATATTCATGTTTCACAATGGTTTTTGTGCTTTGTGATGTTTTGTAATATTCAGTATTTAAATATTAAGGATGATATTTTACTCACTGTGATGGAAAGGTTTACGTGCACACAATGGGCTGTATGCATCACCGGCTTTCATATATGCCACAAAGAGCATGTACCAACACGTCAATATGTGCAACATGCACTGCCACCACTTGGACACATGAAGCTGGGATTTCACTATTTCACTATAGACTGATATGTGGTTCTCTAGTTCTACAGAATGTGTGGTGCCAGCTGTGGGGGGGTGCAGGGGACCCAATGTCAGCTGGATTTATTGGCTTTCAATTCAAATGGCCATACGGCTTGGCTTCAAGGCCCATGAAAGGAGGAAATTATAGTACACAACACTCCATGGAAGAACTGTCTCCCCATAGCAGAAGTTCTCCTGACTTTCACAGACCAGAAAGGGTCCAGGAAAAGTATTTTAAGAATCATCTCCTGCTTGTGTAGGGTTTCAAAGGCCATGAGTAAATGAAGTTGCTACACAATTTGAAAGTATAAGATGCATGGCAAAAATGTTGATGCTCATTAGGCTTGCTACAACACAAATCACCAACCACACAAAGTTTGGAAATAAACTATTAGGGATGTAAACACAATGCCTATGAAATTTGGAAATGTACTATTAGAGTTGTTATGTCTAAATCCCATCCCACCATGTCCCCTACCTTCATGACGCAGACAGTCTATGGGTACAGGGCCATGCAGCAATGGTATAGTACCTCATACAGGGTCAACATATTAAAAATGTATCTAGCAACCCTAATCTCCACCCATTCCTCCTCTTATGATCAGGGTGGGACAAATCAATTAGCCAGGTAACCAATGGCTAGTAAAATAGTTGGTTTTGCTACCATATTTGATACTTACTAGCCCACTAGATACCTGCCCACTAAGTGATTGTTGTGCCCTTAAAAATTATGGTGCCCTCTACTCTCTGGCTCCTGTTCATGTTTGTCCCCTCACTCTTTGCCCTAGGTCCCCCTGGTTTGATGGGACCCTGAAGGAGATGAGGCATAGCGGCCGAAGGTTGGAGCGTCATTGGCAGAAATCCAGCCTGACTGATGACAAGCTTATATTGATGGCTCACTATAGGGACTATCAATCGAAAATCTCCTGTAAGAAGGCAGCATTTCTGTCCAAAGAGAATGTCGTGGCAAGGAACTGACCTGTTGAGCTCTTCCGGACTGTGGACAGGTTGTGCAATCCAACCTGTCTTTAGCCTCAGAAAGCATTTTTGCAAGCAAAGTGTGATGAGTTTGCCTGGTTCTTTACTGATAAGATTGTCACAATCAGAGCAGAGATCCACTCAGTGCACTCAAACAGGCATGATGGTGGTTAGTATGGGGTCGCAGGCCTCAGCCTGTCTGGACCAACTTTGGCCAGCCGGTGGTGGAGGACATTGTGTGGATCATCAATGTCTGTCCCCAACCTTCTGTAGCTTAGCCCAGGTCCAAGGCATCTCCTTGTGGGGTACATTGAGGTCATTGGCCTGGTCCTTGCTGAGATTGTCTGGTGCTCATTGGAATCAGTATTTCCTGATTCTCTGAAAGAGGCAGTTGTAAGACCTCTTTTGAAGAAAGCTGCCTCTGACCCAGACTGCTTATCTAGCTACAGACCCATCTCTAACCTGCCCTTCATGGACAAGGTTATTGAGAAGGTGGTTGCAGTGCAGCTTGATGACCGTCTGACATCTCATGGTGTCTACAATCCTCTCCAGTCCAGATTTAGGATGAGGCACAGTACCGAGACTGCTCTGGTTCAGGTACTAAATGATCTCCTAACAGTGAGGGAATGGGAAAGTCATTCCATTCTGGTTCTCCTTGACCTCTCCACAGCGTTTTACACTGTAGACCATGGGGTTCTGCTGGAGCACCTTCAGATACTCTATGGACTGTGTGCTACCGTCCTCAGATGGTTTTGATCATTTCTTACTGACAGGACTCAGAGAGTGGTATCAGAAATATATTTCTCTGCCTCTCTCCCTCTGCCATGGGTTCCACAGGGCTCTGTGCTGTCCCCTATGTTTTTGCAGTGTACATGCTGCCATTGGGAGACATCATAAGGTGGTATGGACTGAGTTTTCACTGCTATGCAGATGACACTCAACTCTACATGTCCTTTGTGCCTGAACAGGATGATGCCATCTCAACTTTTAACAGCTGCCTCACCGAGATCTAGGATTGGATGAGTACCATCTGGCTAAAGTTAAATCTGGACAAAACTGAAGTGCTTGTAGTGGACCCAAGTCACCAGGGTGGAGGATTGTCAGCTGGTTTGTCTTCTGGGCTCCAGCTAGGGGGTACCCAGCTGCTCATCTCTGATCAGGTGTGGAATCTGGGTGTGGTGTTTGACAGTGGACTGACACAAAAATCTCAGGTATCGGCTGTTTTTAAGACATCCTTTTACCATTTTAGGAATGTTGCCCAGATTAAGCACCTGGTTCCACCTGGTGACCTTCTGACATTGGTCACCCCTTTGTGACTTCATGCCTTGACTACTGTAATGTCCTTTACCTAGGGCTACTGGCAGGTTGATATTCACTGCTTGCAGCTAGTGCAGAATGCAGCAGCCAGACTGTTGACTGGCTTATCAAGATCTAGCCATGTCACACCTGTGCTCTGTGAGCAGCACTGGCTGCCTGCATATTGGTGAATCACATTCAAGGTCAAGTTACTTCCTATAAAGTCTTACATGGGCAAGGACTGTGCTACCTTCAAGATTTCCTTCACCCCTACTGCCCTCTCGCTACTCCACTCCACTGAAGAGGGATCGCTAGGATTCCCCGTGTCCAATTAAACACATTACATAGTTGGGAGCTTAGGCTTGCTCTTTCACTTATGCAGCCCAACCCTGTGGAATTCTCTATCTCATCAGATTAGAGAGTGCCTGACTGCCGAGTGATTCAAATCAGCTCTAAAAACATATTTATTTACAATGGCTTTCCCTGAAACTATTATTGTTTAGTGTTCTGTCATATATATGTATTGGTCTGTTGTATTTATTACTAATTTTATATTTTATTGTTTTATGGATTTTATCATTTGTATTCTGTACAGCAGTATGATCTCATGGAATAGCTCTTTAGAAATAAATAAAGATTGCTTACTTACTTACTAAACATATTGAATTGGCAACCATAGTTTTAAACCTAATAGCCAAACTGACCACCAGCTTGCAAACAGATTTCTCACACCATGGTGGTGACACATGGGTAGGCTACAGATCTAGTACCAGTCTGCAAGTCTGTGCTGCATTATATGACTTTCTGAAAGTTCAACGGTAACTTGCACACTTAACATGCAGTTCTATATTTGTGGGTGCATATTGTTGTGGACACTATGTATATTATGAAATGCATTTAACAGCAATATTTTGTGTGATTTATTGTTTGCTAAGATATGTGACATCCACTAGTAACTTGTTTTATGCAAGGCAAGGCAAATTTTATTTAAAAGATGCCCCATCCCAGAGTCTCTGGGTGCCATACACAAATCAAATTGTATTGTCATTCAAATTTTTGTGACATCTTGACCTTTTGTGTAATAGGTCTTGGGTCACATATGAAAAAGGGCCTAGACTCACATGTTTACTCGATAAACAAAAGATAACTAAATAAATAAACATCAATTGTAATGACAGAACCAACAGTATAATAAACATTATAATAAATATAACTAAATTAAATGACACAATTATAAAATTTAAATAAATAAGTCAGAAAAATAACTGAATAAATAGCCAGGGACCAAACTGAATTACAAAAGTCAGGCCAAGGCAAGATTATAAAATAAAGTCTTGGAAAGCCTGACTGTACAGGAAGACCTTCAGGTGGGCTTTAAATACCTCTACTGAAGGGGCCTCTCTTACAGCTAGAGGTAGCGAATTTCACAGGATGGGGCCTGCAACACTGAAAGCTCTGTCGCCAGCTGTTTTTAGCCTCATCCTGGGAATCACAAGGAGGCCCCTAGAGGAGGAGTGGAGGGAGCAGACTGATGCAGCTACAACAAGACCCTCCATAAAATAGTAAACGTGTCTCAAACACGTAACTTGCATTTCTTGTTTCTAAGTACCGTGGCATCTTAAAGAAAGCAGCTCCCAACTATGTAATGTGTATAGAACTTTCAAATCTGTAACTCTTTCACAGCTCTATGGAAGATCTACAATATTGTGTAAAAGTAAGGCACAAGTTGTAAATAGACATAAACTTTCCCAGGTATGCAGCCCAAAGTTTTGTAGTTGTAACTCTACAATTTGTACCATATGTATGTGGAGCACCAGATCTGAGTGGTATGATTCCAGACATGTACCATGCCCATCAGTTACATGGGTAGGGGAGAGGAAAGGTTTGGGATTAGAGTTGCTATATACTGCACGAGTTTTAAAATTTTGACCTTGTATGAGGTACCATACTGTTGAGGCATAGTACTGAACCTGTAGGCTGTTCCTTTGGTCATTAGGTAGGGACGTGGTAGAGTGAATGGGAGTTAGACATAACAGAGAGGATTGCGTAAGCAATAATACAAAACAATGATGTTTTTGATCGAGTGGTTTCTGTGGTAACAAGAGACCTTGAGGCACAGCTGAGAAGTCTTGTTACCACAGAAACCACTAGATAATAAAACAGCATTGTTTATGTATGGTTGCTCATACACAATCTTGTATAGTGTATGGGCAACCATTATTGCACCCCAATGTCCATAAAACATCCCACAAAGAACTTTAAAGTGCCTAACTCTGGTGCCTTCTCCAGTGCGGTCACTTCCTTGCCAGCTGTCACCTCCTTGGTCACTTCATCATGCATGTGCAACTACGTTCAATGTTGTTGTGCTACACTAGTGACAAACTCAGTGCAGCACAACAGCATCGTGAAACACTCAGTGCAGCACAACAATGCTGTTCTAAGCATGGACTTTCATGCAGAACAGTGTTCAACCATGCACTATAACCCTGTTAATATATTTACAAGCATTGTGGGAATTGTGTTTACAACCCTAATCATTTAGTTTGAAACTTTGTGTGGTTTGCTTTTCATGCAGTAGCAACCCAAATGAATATTAATGTTGTTTTTTGCCATAGATACGATAGATAGATAGATAGATAGATAGATAGATAGATAGACAGATTGACTGACAGACAGACAGACAAATAGATTTGACTAGCATAGTATGGTATAGTGAAGTACAATATAGTATAGTATAGTATAGTATAGTATAGTATAGTATAGTATAGTATAGTGTATATACTACAGTATATTATAGTATTCTTTGCAAAAAAAATCTGCATTAATGCAACATTTACAGTTCAGGCTAAAGCGTTAACCCTAAAGCTCACCCTGTTAGCTGTATGTGTTTCTGGAGTGCATGGAATGGGGTGAGCTTTAGGGTTGACAACCCCAAGGAAAACTGCACCCCTGATTTGCTTCAGGGCTGGGGATGGGGTTTAGGGTTAGAAACCCTATAGCCACATTTCCCTACTTTTGCAACTTTAGCCTGAACCCTAAATGTTGCATTAGTGCAGTTTTTGCAAAGAATTTCCTTACTTTTTGAAATAGTATAATTGTATCTTCCAGGTCCCCTGCACTCCCATTCCTCCTTGGGTGCACTTGCATTTCCATTAAAACAGGAATGAACTTTTCAGCATAGCATTCTCATTACCCCACCTCATGAACATGGTAGAGAAAAATTTTGAAATCCCCACCAAAACACAATTCTGTGCCACTGCAACACCACTGAGTGCTAGAGGTGCAAAAACAGTTTGGTCAGGGTTTGAAAAATGACATTTGTCACACATTCATGTGGTGGTGTAAAGAGATGGTTATGCTGAAAATTTGGGGTCAGCTGGCTCTGTGGTACCAGGCAATAGGAGATTGCCTGGCATACTAGTGACCTGGGTTCATGCCACAAGCCCGGAACATCAGGAGTGGAGGCTGGCAGGGAGGATATAGAGTGTCCGATGGATGCTCTCCTTCTGGGGGGGAGGGTGCAAGTCTGCACCACCCTGGAGCAGCCCCTGGTGGCAATGCATGTAATGGTATAGTTGACCACCCGCCACCTATGCATCATGTCGGGAACATTGTGTGCAGCAGCTGTGGGTGGTGGGTGGAAAAAGGATGGAGAAAACAGGAAAAACTGCCCCTCAGCTGACTGGATGAGGACAACTGGTCCCTGTTGCCATGATAGCCTGGAAGTGTCCATGCTGACTCAGTCGCACTGATGATATGCTTACTGTGCCTCTGGGAACTTCTCCCCCGAAGGGGGGGGGACAAACCGATGAAAGGTTACGTTGGGTTACCTGGGGCATGGCAAGAAGGGGCTGTGGATGGTTATGGGGCACAGTGGTGGGGAGGAGCCTAGGTGACCCGAAGGAGTGGCCAGCCAGGGGGCCTTGGAGGAGCATAATAAAAAAAAGAAAACTTGGGGTCAAAATATTTTAAATTGCCCAAATTACAAACTAGCAACACAAAATTTCAGCATATGCACATAACTATGCCATTTTTACATATTTTCCCCCCAATTTTCAACATAACCATCTTATGAACACACCTCATGAACAAGGTTGGTAAAAGTATTCAAATTTCAGTCGAAAGATGATTTCGCCAAGTAACTGTGAAATTGTCTTTCTGGCAAGATTTGCATAATTCCACTGACATTGTTCATGAGTTGGGGTCTCAAAAAGGCCATGTTGAAAATTTAGTTTAAAAATACACAGAAATGACAAAGTTATGCATCAAAGTTGAAAACCTCATTGAAGTACATTGAAGCACACTTACCATAGTTTCCCATATAGCAGTCAGCCGTTTCAGCAGCAGAGCGCACTGTCCATCAGAGACTGGATCTTCATCCTGGGACCTGAGGGAGACCAACACATGTATGTTGGTCAGCTTGAAACAGAATCAATGTTTCCAAGTTCCCAGGGGCATATGACAAGTGCATTATGTATAAGATGGGTATTGTTCAGAAAAAAAGCAGGCACCACCTCCCTTCTGCAGCTATACAGTACCAGCACCTTGTCAGATGTAGAACAGTATCATCAATCACATAAAGATGTATAAGTCATGATGTCCATACCATCCAGACAAGTAACAAGAGCATGTCTCACTTTCAGAAAAGAAAAGGTTTACTTTTAATATTGTATTTGTATTTAAATCTTAGAATTGCACATTATCCTAAAACATAATATCATCCTAAAACATATCAGCTGAGTACTTCTTTGAGTCTCTAAGTAACTTCCTTTCTTGTTACTGGTATTCAAACTTTTACTTCAGTACCAGTATATTTCTTATTAAAAGCTCATAACTACTGTTCCTTTGAGATCTTCAAAATGCAGGCATATTTCATAGGATGGAAAATCATTGGCACTATGAATTGCTGCCAGTAGAGATAGCTGTCACTAAGTGCAGAAAATGTGAGGATTAAAGTGCTATGTGCAATAAATAAAATTAGAAAACATTCATTTACAAATAGTATAGCCTGAAAAACATTTTGTGAAAGAACCAATTGGATATGACATGAAACTAAATATTGCATCAAAGAACTGTTTGTAATCAGGTCCATCAATATTCCTCAAAACACTTTGAGAAATTTAGTATGCAGGGATATAAACTTCTTTTTAAAAAAAAAGTCACTCAGTTACATAAACAACAATGCCGTGGACTTGAAGTCTCCATTATCCGTTATATGTGGAAACAGAGAAACAATACTATCCTGCTAAATCTATCTGCTATTGGACACTTTGCAATACTGTGTCACTGGTTGTCATCTTTATGGAAGGAAAAGAGACTGCAGTTGCATTCAGGTCCAGCAGTGGGCTGTCTGTTAAGCACACTTTTAGCGTTGCCACCACTGCTGGAGTTGAATGCCGCTGCAGTCTTTTGCTTCATATTTTCACATTGATTATAAAATGGGCAAAGCAAATCCATAAATCGATTGGCTAGAACTCCTCAGCCATATCATATCAGCTGGTAACAATAGCAACCAGCACTAAACTCCTCAAACCTACCCAATAACAACAAAATATCAATGAGCAATCACCTTTACTCTCTCCGAGGGTAGGCACCAATCTCTGTTCCACAACCCAACTACAATAGATCTCTAAACCAACCACAAAATCAGAAGTCAGTCCTCAATGGACAGCTCACTAAGGCTAAGCTGTCAGCTCTAAATGTAAAAACTTGTCACATCACCTTTCCATATAAAAAGACCATACCAAAATTAACCACATTTCAAAACCTCACCACAGTACTGACCGTGATCTCCAAACTTCATCAGAGAACTGGAAGTAACTCTTTAGTGGCTGTTTCTGCCAACCGTGGTCACTAAATCTTACAAAAATATGTACCCCCTTTTAAAACCAGGCAGCAAAGGAAAAAGTGGAAAAATGCAGAAGAAAACCACACACACACAAATAAATAAAATGTCAAGGGCAGTGGGGGGGGGCACGAAAGTCACTTCAGTGACCAGCTCTGTCAATGGCTGTTACTAATCATTCAAAAGGCTGTACCTGTATGTAATAGTTCCCCTCGGTCTATTTGTGTGCAGCCCTCATAATCCTCTTTATGCCACAGAATAACTTTCTTTCCCATAGCACAGCGCAATACCTCTATAATTTCAGATCCCCACTGTCTACGGTGGCTGGTAAGGGGCATGATCACTTCCAATACTGCTGGCAACTTCTCTACTTCTGTTAAAAAAAATCCATACAAAACGTGAACAAAATAAGCACCCTCTCTTTCTGCCACTATTATTTTCTGACTCTGCCTATAGAGGTGCTGGGAGGGACTCAGACGCAGCAACATTGGCAGACATGGCTGCAGCTGTCAGTGAAACTGTATGCTTAGTGTCAAGGAAACAACTGCACTCACAATTTAAACAGAAAACAAATAACACAAAAAACACTGTGAGAAGCAGATCTAAAGTAGTAAAAACAACAGTGATATACAGATAACCTCATGGACACATAGGGGCACTGTACTGCCAATGAAACACTTTAACTGAGACTTAATGGGGGACTATTTTTTACTATTTCAGGTGCTGAAACCTTCTTTTTAAAATTTTTGACATTTTTATGTTTTTGGTTTTTATCCATTTTAATACTCAGTGCTGAATTTCTTCAGTATAAAGTTTTTTTGTTTGTTTTTTTGCTGACTTTTCCATTAGCAAATTGTATCTTTTAGCCACTAGAGGGCCCAGTTATAGCACAAATCCAATCCAATCCTCTTGACTGTCGCATCATGTTGTCCACCGTGCACTGCAGTTTCTGCTTCTCTTACTCTCATCCCTCTTTCTGCTTTTCTTCTTCCCCTGGAGCTTGCTCCCCCCAGCATCCTACTTGGCACTGCCTATCATCACTCAGGTACTCTCCATCATGAGCTTGCCCCCCCTCCGGGTGCTCCACTCTGCAAATGGATGGCAGTCCCAGCCTACCACTGTACACAGGCCCTGGACACTCTCATCACTCTCTTACATGCCATCACTCTGGGATCATTGCCACCAACCTAAAGTAAGTTCCTGCAAAAAATGAGCACGTAGACTCATGCTCAGGGACTTACGCTCGTGCACCCTGAAACTTGTGCTCCTCCTCCTGCTGCTGTCAGGAAACATCCATCCTAACCCTGGCCCAGTCACCTCCAGCTCTGTCTACTAGGAAAAACCCTCAGGAGCACTCTCCATAGCATCTCTCAACATCTGTAGTCTACTCCCCCAGCTGGATGCCCTACAAATCTTTACCAATCAGCACAGCCCAGATATCCTGGCAGTTGTAGAAACCTGGCTTACACCCAAAATCCTCAACCTGGCTATCGCTCTTCCAGGCTACAATGTTTTCAGGCTGGACTGGAAGTCCAAAGGAGGTGGTGGATGTGCAATTTACCTTAACGATTCGCTACTGGGACACCCCGTCACTACCCCCTCTCAGCCACTGCTGCGCAGATTCTCCCTATCAGAATCGTATTAGGTGCCCATGACAAATCCCTCACAGTTGCCTTAGTGTATATCCCCTGAAAGAACAAGGGAATGGCCTTAACTCTATCTTGGAATTCACCAGGTCCCAACCTCCTGGCTCTGAAATGATTCTGCTTGGACACTTTAATATAACCTGGCTCGCGTCTGATGCAGGGGTCCATAAGGATGCCGCTCTCTTGACCAATCTCACCCAGATGGTCATCTTTCCAACCAGTAAAAACTACAAATCTGACACCAGCACCCTCCTGGATTGGATTCTTGCCAGCTACCTAGGTCGTATCACAAATACCTCAGTCCTCTCTGATTCACTTAGCAACCATTTCCCTGTCATCTGTGAATGGTCAAACAAATTCCACAAGCCCCCTCCTAATATAATGACTAGTAGAGTCCTACCACGTGGGCAGTTGTCACACCTCAAAACATGCCTCAACCTCCAAGACTGTTCCCCTATCTACAAAGCAACAGAGGTAAATACTGTGCTGGTTTACTTCATTAACACTTTCAATGCATCCTGTCACTCCTACGCTCCTTTTAAAAAGCGTAAAGTCAAAGTCCTTTGCAATCCCTGGCTCTTAGCTGATCTCTTACATCAACTAAAATCTAGAGATCACCTCTGGGATCTGAGTCAAAACCACTGGTAAAGAAACTGACAGCCAAAACTATAAATGTGCACAGAATGACTGTACCAAATCTATCCAGCAAACAAAATCTACCTACTTCAAGAACGCTCTCACAGATACCTGGGGTAACAGGAGAGCATTTTGGAACAATGTTAAAGAGGTCACTGGGAAGCAGCCAAAAATCTCCCCTACCTTGCTCAACATAAATGGGTCTACTATGTGTGACCCTAAAATCATAGCAAATACCTTCAACACTGCATTCACCGATCTCAGCAGTGTTCTCCCTTTTGACTTTTTCAAGGACTTGGACTCTCCATCTCCTCCCCTCAATGCCTCCTCCTCATCTAGCCACCCTCCTTTTTATTTCAAAGCAGTCAAGATGCATGATGCCCGCAAATACATTACCAAAGCCATCACCAAATGCAGATCCAGCAGTGATACACTTGACCTTAAACAGCTGTCTGTCACCCTTGATGAGGTGTTACAGCCACTGACATATATTTTCAGCCTCTCATTTAGGCTCAGCCAATTCCCTGGCAAATGGAAATCCACCACTGTTACCCCTGTCTATAAAAGTGGTAACAGGGCGACTCATGGAAACTACCTTCCGATCTCTATATTGCCACCCCTCTCCAAGGCCCTTGAATGTATTGCAGCAGTTCAACTCACAGATTTCCTGGACAAATACAATATCCTGTGCTCGCAACAACATGGCTTCTGGAAAGGACATAGCACCTCATATGCTCTACTGGAATTCTCTGGCATTCTTCACAGCTCACTGGACAATAGTTAGTTCATTGGATCTGTCTTTATCGATCTGACTAAGGTGTTTGAAGCTGTCCATCACTGCCTACTGCTTGTGCAACTTCTGAAAGCTGGGCTCTTTCCTGCCTCCACTGCCTGGTTCAAATGCTACTTGGAGAACCAGTCTCAAAGAGTAAATGTCCTCTCTGTTACCAGGTCTGTTTGCTCAGGTGTCTCTAGGATCCATTCTGGGCCCCTGCTAGTCAGCTTGTTCCTGAGCTCCTTCCAAATTCTTGCTCTGAAACAATCATTTTCTATGCAGGTGATGCTGCAATTCTTGCCTCCCACAAAGAGCCTAAGCCTCTACAAGACAACCTTCAGCTTGGCTTCATATCTGTTCAAAATTGTTTCTCAAATCACAATCTGGTTCTCAATAATAAGAAAACAAAGTCTATGATGTTCAGCAGTTCTCATAACAAGCATAAGCTTCACTCCCTATCCATCAAAACCAGTCATGGAGTCACCCTGGAGCAAGTTCAAGCCTTTAAGTACCTTGGGATCACTCTAGACCCTCATCTAACTTACAGTGCCCACATTGACTCTGTAGCCAAAGCAGCAAATACTAGCCTTGGCCTTCTCTTCCGACATAGGCAACATCTTACCCCAGAAGCCCTGACTGTCGCCATTCAGAGCTCTGTCATCTTCATTATTGACTGTGGACTTATCATCTATGGCTCTGCCCCCACTACTGCTCTTAGATGCATATCCACCTCCCTCAATAAGGCCTGCTGACTTCTCACTGGATCCCACCACCTCACACTTACGTGCGACCTCTATGCACAAACTGGATTGCTGCAACTCACTAATCAGATAAAGTACCTAACTTGCACAATGGAGAAGAAAATAACTATGGGTCTTGTGCCCACTGGAGTGTGTGTCACCTGCACCCTAGCAATCACCCCGCTCAACCAGGGTCTGAATCACAGCTCCTGCAGGTTCCATGTTGTCTGCCTCCACAAGGTCAAAGTTCTTTTGCCTACAGGGCACCCAGCTGGCTAGATGGTCTAAACAGTTACATCTCCTCCCTCATACCCTTGGTGCATTTAAATCAAGGCTACACCTCTCTCTCTCTCTCTCTCTCACTGCCTTTAACTCCTGTGACTGCCTCCGCTAGCTGACCCCATGAATATTTCCCTAACCTTATGCAGCTCTCTCTCTCTCTCCTATTAGCATTTGGTTACCCCTTAGCATGCACTTCCCCATGTTATGTCTACGACAATGCCTCTGGCTGTGCTCCTCTTCTATAGCTCTCCGCCCCCTCTACTCTTCCTCGCTCTTGTCCACTATCCTCTCTGCAGCTCATCTGCTCTCTCCTTGTAACCTAACCTCCAAAACTTGTTTTGTTTCTCAGATGCTTAGTAATTCTGTTCAGCTTACACTTTTGTAACCTTGTCCTATATGTTGAATTTGTAATCTGACTTACATGTCTTACGTTTGGAATTGTAACCTGACGTGGAACCTTTGTAAAGAACCCTGGCTCAAAGGTATTGTAATCCTAGACCTAATAAATAAAATTAATAAATAAAAATAGATATTTGGGGCCATATTTATAGTGTAATAATACATCGGTGTGGGTTATCTCTGATAGCAGATGCCCAGGTGCATAAGGCACTGCACAAGTGCCTCGTGCCTCATAATGCACCCAAGCATGCTCTATTAGGAGATAACCCACACCTTGTTGTGTGTTATTGCTTGCTTATTGCACGCCTCTTTTCCTTATCTTGGAGTTGACAACCAGCGTTCAGATAAGTGTACCATCTAATCTTTATACCGACTGTTTTTTCGGATAACATGACAATTTTAATCCTATGGTACAAGCAGTCTTTTCCTTTATACTATCAGACTGTCTGATAACAGAAAAGAACTTTTACCACCTGTCTGTTCACTACATTTGTCATTTTTACCTCATGACAGACCACTGCCATCCCTCCGTGTGCTGGACTGAGTGCGTCTGCTATTAGGGCACTAATTTCCAGGGTTCGCCACCCCTTCCCCGAGGTCCACGCCCCCCAACTAAAGATATAAACTCCAGGTGGGCATTTCGGGGGACACAGCCCCCACAATAGAACTGGAATTTGCTGTGAATTCCCTGGCACCCTGATGGCAGCGTAATTCAGGCTACGAATCACCACCTGGAACCATTGCAGACAACAGTATTGTAAAGTTCCCATAGCAGACAGATTTAGCAGGGGACTATTGTTTCTCTGTTTTCTAAATATACAGATAGTAATTCAATATTTCAGATCCCCAGCACGAGTTTTGGAGGGAATTCAGGAGCAACCCCCCAGACATTTCTATAAAGATGGTGAGTCCTGAGCTATGATTTCTATGGATCACAAGTGATGGTGACTTTGATTCCACAACATTGTTGTTTATGGAACAGAGTGACAATTTTTTTTTTAAGAAGTTTATATCCCTGCATACTAAATTTCCTCAAAAATGCTTTGAGGAATATTGAAGGATTTGATTACAAACAGTTTCTTGATGCAATATTTAGTTTCAATTCATCTCCAATAGGTTCTTTAACAAAACATTTTTTTAGGCTATATCATTTTTAAATGAATTTTTTTCTAGTTTTATTTATTGCATTTAACACTTTAATCCTCACATTGTTCTGCACTTAATGACATGCTGCTCTCTTCTAGCAGCAATTCACAGTACCAATGGTTTTCTGTCCTATGAAATATACCTGCATTTTGAAGATCTCAAAGGAACAGTAGTTATGAACTTTTAATAAGAAATATACTGGTGCTTGAATTCAAAGTTTGAATACCAGTAACAAGAAAGGATGTTACATAGAATCAAAGAAGTACACAGTTGATTTATTTTAGGATGATTTGCAATACTAACTTTTAAATACAAATACAATATTAACAAGCATTTATCAATGCCAATATTATCTTGCAGGCATTTACAGTGGTGTTTGGCATTTATGCAGGCCCCCAGTTGTATCCATGTCCTTCAGCATCCATGTCCCAACAGAGTAGCTCTGCAACTCCTCTTGCATCTGATTAACATTTCAGCCACATACTTCTTAAGTGTCTGTCTTAGGAACCCTAACGCCCTGCTCATGCTCAAGGTTACGAGCCTGTGTGGAAATTGCACAACACACACTCATAACACAGTCATTCAGTGGAATTATTTCACCAAATTTTCAATATAGGCATTTTGCCACCTCTGCTCATGAACACTGTCACTATGATTTTCTTACTGTGTACCAAACACTGATTTTCCACAGTGACCGTGCTATTCTGCGCCGGAAGTGTGAAAACACTTTTTGGCCGGGATGTGAAAAATGACAGCCGTACTGTTCATAAGGAGGTGTGGGAAAATGCAAATGTTGAAAATCTGGAGTGAAAATATTACAAATTAGCAAAGTTCCGAGTGCGTGTGGAACTGTGCAACGCACGCTCATAAAACAGTCTTTTTAATCTTTCACTGAATTTTCAACATAGGCATTTTAAGACATCTGTTCATGAACAGTGTCACTGTGATTTTCTTACTATATGCCGAACACTGATTTCCCACAGCGACTGCGCTATTATACGCTGGAAGTGTGAAAACACATTTCGGCCAGGATATGAAAAATGACATCTGTACTGGTCATGAGGAGAGGTGGGAGAATGCCAATGTTGAAAATCTGGAGTGAAAATATTACAAATTCATGAACTTACGAGAGTGCGTAGAAACTGTACAATGCATGCTCATAACGCAGCCATTTTATGGATTTTGTCACCAAATTTTCAACATAGGCATTTTAGGACCTCTGCTCACTGTGATTGTCTTACTCTGTAGCAAGCACTGATTTACAACAGTGACCACGCTATTCTGCGCTGGAAGCATGAAAACACATTTAGGCCAGGATGTGAAAAATGACAGCTACACTGTTCATAAGGAGGTGTGGAAATACACCAATGTTGAAAATCTGGAGTGAAAATATTACAAATTCATGAACTTACGAGTGTGCATGGAAACTGTGCAATGCACACTCATAAAACAGTCATTTTTTTGAATTTCTTCACCAAATTTGCACCATAGGCTTTTTGAGAGTCTGCCTCATGAACGCTGCCACTGTTATTTCATTAGTCAGTTCTGAAAGGTGATTCCCTGCAGTAATCACAAAATTACCTTTCGGGACTGAATAACACCATGACAGTGACTGAATTCATGAGAAGGGGTCCCAAGACCCCCATGTTGAAAATTTGGTGCCAAAAGTAGAAAAAATGGCTGCGATATCCACCCAAGTTGGAAACTCCCCATTTATGCCATTATACAGCTTACCGGCATTTCCCAGTTTGCAGTCAGCTTTGAAGAGTGCAGATGTGTTATCAGTCCACTGAAGATCATCATGCCAGGCTCCGGAGGTAAGTATGGGGTGAGGGGTGTGTGGGGAGGTGGGTTTGCAGAGGGTTAGTGCGGATTGCCGGGGGGGGGGCAAGGGATTCACCGAGGGACCGTTTTCTTCTTTCACAGGAATTTTAAAAACAACAAAAGACGGATGTTTTATGTATGCTGGGGTGGGTTCCCAGCATGCCACCTACGTGTTTGTTGGAAGGGGACTGGAGCCGGAGCGGATTGGGTACCCCTGTCAGCCATACAGTGTGCATGTGGGGAAGGCTTGAGCATGCTGGGGGTGGGCTCCCAGCATGCCAACTGGTTGTTTGTTGGGGGGGCTGCAACCAATGTGGGATTGGGCACCACTGTCGGCTACACAGTGTGCTGGGGGGGCACATGAGCCTAGGGAGATTGGGCATCCCCCTCGGCACACAACGTGGGGGCTGGGCAAAACACTACCCAGGGAGGGGGAGGACATTAGCAGAGGGAGGAAGCTGGAGGGACTTCATGCCGAGCTGTGTATGACAGCAGTTCTGACGTCAGTATGCTAACTGCTCACACGTGGCCACCGCTCATTGCAGCAGACATTTTCTTAGAAGTGAAGACCAATACAGCCGAACTGCTGTCATACACAGCTCTGAATGTATTGGTCCAGTAGGGTCATGCCTGCTACACTGAACACTGCATTCACGAGGAGGGTCACTCACCTCCAGAAAGACGTTCCTCACGCATGTGCACAAGTGAACGCAAAAATAAACAAAACATTTTTTCTGAAAGTGAGACATGCAGTTATTACTTGTCAGGATGGCATGGATATCATGACTTATGCATCTATTTGTGATTGGTGAAACTATTCTATATCTGACAGGGTGCGGGTATGACTGCAGGAGGGAGGTGGTACCTGCTTTTTCTCTTGACATGTTTGGTCATCGGGACCCTGTTAGCTGGATTCAGCACTTACCTGTTGGAGAAATGCCCTTGAAATGTTCTTTTTTTCAAGACTATAAATCTCTTTTCATGACTTGTGATACTAAAAAAAGAATAATTTAATTGCAAGTCACAAGAAAATAATCTTTTTTCATATCATTAGTCATGAAAAATATTTATAGTCTGAAAAAGGACATTTCAAGGGCATTCTTCCAAAAGTTACAGGTTGAATCCAGCTAACGTCATCCTGATGACTAATATACATGTGTTGGTCTTCCTTTACTATGCCATTTTTGTGACTTTTCAATTATTTTTTTTTTAAGAAAGGAAAACAAGATGGCGGCATATGGAAAACCTCACGAAAAAGGATTCCCCATACAAAAACTTCATATAGCTATTTTGAAGTACTGACTCAGCATGCTCAGAACCTGAATTTTTAAAATTTAATAACTTTGGAATCAATTAATATGTTTTCACCAGAACAGTGAAAGGCACTTCTGTGGGCCAAGCTATTTCTACCTGAAAATGTTAGACAAAAATTCCAAACTGCCTGTGCCCTAGGCAATGACAAAAAAACAGCAAACAATTTTGATTTTCTATGATTTTTCATTATCTGCATCTTGGAATTCACACATCTGACTGGAACAAAACTTGCCATGGCAATGGATCTACCCCAAAAAACAGAGCATGCAAACTTTCTTGCAAATCTGTTGATGGTTATGAAGATATTAAAGTTCAGAACTTGAGGTTTAACATTAAAGTGCTTATCCCACTATAATAGTATAGCATAGTATAGAATGGTATGGTATGGAATGGTATGGTATGGTACAGTACAGTACAGTATAGTATAGTATAGTATAGTATAGAATAGTATAGGCAAGCAATAACACACAACAGAATGTGGATATGTTTTGACAAATTCACAGCTAGGGTGTAGTGAGGCACAAGGCCACAGGCCAAGTGCTTTACTGCTCCTAGAAATGTTTATCAGAGCTTAGAAAATGGGCTTTTATTTCCTGGCATCTGATTGGCTAGTACCCTAGCCAGGGGGTACATTAACTTTCAATAGATGCCCAGGAAATAAAGGTGCCAGCTCAAATGCCCCTTCACCCGTACAAGTATCTTTGTCATCCTGCTTGATGATTGGCCAAAACCACACAGCTGAATTTAAAAAACGCCATTTTTCCCTCGCTAGTAAAAATACTGCTCCCCAACACCAGTGCCAACTCTTAAATCACACATAATCCCTTATTACTTTTTCTATCTTTCTTTAACCTTGCCCCCCCCTTTTCAAACTGAAGCTACGCATTAAAGCAGCGATCTATAATGCCTCGTACTGCCCTGTTAGCCGACAACACGACGTTGAGAGCAGCAGTCTCCCCCCCCCCACCAACTCACGAGACAACCACCTTAGCGGGTCAACGGACAGCGCACCGATCTCCACCAACAAGTTTTCCCTTCTCACAAGCCTCACATGTTAAAAAAAAAATAAACAAAAGTTGCACCTTGCTTCTGATGTTCCACCTCCTCGTTCAGTGAACATGCCCACAGCATGTAGCTCATTCCTGTCGTTGACCGATTTAAGTTGTAAGGCTCCTCTGGTTGACAGGCAGGCTCACTTTCGCTCTCTGGACAAACCGGATGCTCCTCACCTCCCAGTCCTCATGGAAGGCAGCGAGGATCGGAAACTCATAAAAAAAAAATTAACAAGTTACAGCAGGCACGGAGTACCGGGAAACTGAACAACTGGCACCTGTTCATGCTCACACTCCCAATTACCTTACTTAAACTGCCTCAAAAAAAAAAAAAAAAAAACTGCGGGAGTTAAGCATTTTAAAATACTGTACTGAACAGTGGTGTGTGTGTGGGGGGTGGGGATAATTATAACAGAATAGCTGGGAGGGTGCAACTGCAGATGGAACAGCACAAAAACAAAGGACTATTTTACCACAAAAATAGTTTTCTGCTGTTTCTATCCAATTTCAAAATAATATCCTCTTTTAGTCAATAACCCTAATTGAAATTTACACAGATGCCCATTTTTCAACGATATACGCCTCTTCAGGGTGGCGGTATAATACCGACCTGACCATGTTATATGTCTTCGCCGGGCCTCATTACACCCCTGGCCGGGTCCGGTATTGCCCAATCGCCCACCCTGTCGGGCATTATTGCTTACTTAGAAAATGGGCTTTTATTTGCTGGATTCTGATTGGCTAGTACTCCTGCTAGGGGGTACATTAACTTTCAATAGATGCCCAGCAAATAAAAAGTGCCAGTCACCTGAACCCATCACCACCTAAGGTATCCTTTTTGCTCACGCTGCTTGTTCATTGGCCAAAACATCCTCACTAAATTTGAAATTGTTGCCATATTTTTCTCTCTCACTAGTGAGTTTTATTGGCTCCCAATATTCCCTAGGTAAGTGCCAGTCCCCCACATGATAGAAGGCCACCCCTCCCAGCATTCCCCAAATACATTAGCAGCTCTCTTTGTACCAAAGACTTTGCTAATTTGTTACCCTGTTAAAAAAACTTTAATTTTCAAATTAGCAGTGCTAGCACATCCGTGCTCAGTGCTTTTGCAGACACCAGTTCCAGAGACTTCGTCCATGAATTACCCTAACTCCACTCTCATTCTATTAGAACTCATTTTCTTTTGTTTGTTTGTTTCTTTGGTGTCTAAACTTTTTTCCAACAGTACCTGCTTCATTCCTCTCATGACCCAATAGCCTGATATACAATGCTGCTGGCAACAGATCACCTTCTCAAGACATGGTGCTTCAGCTGACCAAATACGGAATTACTGTCCTCTACAAAATACTGCTCACAATTCAGTTTCTTATCCATTTCCCCAGACTCATCAATTCAGCATTTCTGAAATGATTATTTCCACCACGCAAGTCTCACACAGTCATTTGGACTCTCATGCTCCCTCTTCCCACTGACTGCAGCTAACTATCAAACCTGCAGTTTAAACAAAGATACAGCTAAAATGAAGCTGCTTTTCTATATGCTCACTGTATTGGGAGAACAAAAAAATAGTGTCTGCTTTTCTGCTCATGGGAGGGGCAGTACAAATGAATGGCTCAGACATAGACCTTTCTCAGAACACAAAGAAACCAGCAGTGGCTGAAACAGAAGATAGCGTAGAGTCACAGCACCTTCTACTAGACCAAAACACAAACAATGGACTTTTTTTTGCAAACAAATAACTACACACACCAAAAATTAAAGGAAAAAAACATGCAAAACATTATTTTTTTAATCTTTTTTTCTTTACTTGCCCATTTTCTAAGGGCAATAATACCCTCCAGGGTGGGCAGTATAGGGCAATACTGGACCTTCCAGGAGCTATAAGGCCCTCCGTCTGTGGCGTCGGACCTCATTACTCCTGGGCAGTCTGGTATTGCCAATACTGCCCACCCCTGCTCATACTAAGGTTCCTAATAAAGTGAAGGAAAAGAGTTAGTAGGCTGGGGGCCATAATGCTCTTATACTAGGCCAAAGGATAATATGACAATTTATATCCAGAAGTGATTAACTTAGCAAGACTGCATTTAAAAATATACTTAGTATCACTGATAACCACATGAACTGGAAGTTTATTCCACGGTCCAATAGTGCGAAGAGTAAAGAAATATTTTTGGTTATTGTACTTAAATGATTTGCTGACCTGCTGAAGTGGATGACCTCTAATATTATGTATAGAGGACCTGAATTCAAGACCTAACTCAGTCATTACCTAAGGATCCTGAACAACATCATATAAGAATAAGAGATCGCCTCACAGGCGTCTGGTAGTAAGTAACATAAGCTTTAAGGTCTCTAACCTATGTCCATAGAATACAGACTCAAAACCAGATATTTTTTGGGTAAACTTTCTTTAAACTTTTTCAAGGGAGCTACAATCAGATTTTTTAAAAGGGCACCATAACTGCGAGGCATACTCGACATGTGGTCTAACATGTGACCTGAACAAAGGCATTAACACCTCACGATCTCTGGATCTGATGTTACGAAGGATCGACCAGACAAGCTTATTAGATGTACCAATAACAGACTGCAAATGTTTGGAGTAGGTGAGGTCATCGGAGATGGCAATTCCCAGGTCCCTCTCATCAGTAGTGACACAAAGAATGGAGCCATCTAGTGAGTTTGAATAATTAAGGTTGTTAGGTCCCAAATGCATCACCTTGCACTTGGTAGAGTTCAGTCTCATACCCCACATATTAATCCTGTTGGAAATAATATCTAGGTCATGCTGAATAATAGCTATCTGATCAGAATTGGAACATGGTCCCCAATTTTCATATCAGCTGCGTATTTCATTGTAATAGAGAAACAGTTTTGGGTTCGGGCAGAGATAAAAGGTTGAAAAAGACAAGGGCCAAGAACAGAGCCCTGAAGGACTCCACTCAGGACCATACCACTATTAGAGAGGTTACCATTGATAATCACCCTTTGTATTCTGTCACAGAGCCAATTAATAATCTGGCCAATTATATAGTTATTAATATCAAGTCTCCTAAGTTTGTGGATAAGGGCCCAGCGTGGCATAACATCAAATGCTTTACTGAAATCTATAAAAATGATATCACATGGTACCCTACTGTCCAGAAGAGTGCTAAAGTGTTCTTAGAAATAAAGTTGGTCAGTTAAACAACTTCTGCCCTTTTTAAAACCATGTTGCTCTGGATTATGTGCATCAAAAACTGGTGCAATAATATCCTTAAGGAGACTTTGCATGATTTTACAAATAGAAAAAGTCAAGCTAATAGGCCTGTAATTTTCCCAGTTATGTTTAGAGCCTTTTTTATGGATTGGTACAACTGTTGCCTCCTTCCACAGAAGTTTTAGGGCAGGGCAATTTGGTCAGCCAGTAGGTATAATAAATGGCCCGCTAAATTATCTGGACCTGGTCAAAATGTAACTTTCAGTATGCACAATTTATTATGAATAAGCTCCACGGTGAAAGTAATAGGTGGATCAGAATAATTGGTAATAGGTTGAAGTTTGTTAGTGTTGGATGTGAAAAGATCTTATAAAATTCTGTATTGAATTCTGAATTTGGGTCATGGATGAGATTGTCAATAATGAGAGGCCCCACCTTGCACAATGTTTTCTTTAGGGAGTCAATATAAGAATATAATTATTTTGTGTTAGATTTATTAGCCAATTGAGCCAATTACAATTCCCAGCTAGATTTAGCTTTTTTAATACAGGATTTGCATTTTTTGTTTGATTTAATATAGGACTCCCAGTTAGATGTAGTCTTATTTTTAAGCTAATTACGACATTTTTTTATTTTTATATCTGATTAATCTTTTAATATTACGGTTTATCCACTTGGGTACCTGTTTACCTTTTGTTTTTTTTCTATTTTGGAGGGGATATGGGTGTCCCTGAGGTCAGTAATAATGGACTTAAATCTAACACAGCTTTGTAGGGGTGATGAATGAGAAATAATGGATGTCCAGTCTAGTTCCTCCAGGGTTTGCTTAATAGCAATGAGATCAGCTTCATCATACAGATACATGATTGAAGAATTGGGGCTATAAATATAGTGGTTCTGTAAGGTAAATAGGATCGGATTATGGTCACTGCCACCAACTGGGGCAGATATTCTCACAACCTAATGTATAAATCAGCATTTCCCAGAATGAGGTCCAAGATATTATTGCCTCTAGTGGCTGATGTTACCCATTGTTTCATGCTGAGTTCTAAACAGGTAGCCAGGAACTTGTTACCTTTATTACTAGTAGCAGTAGAAGACTGCCAGTTAATGTCAGAAATATTAAAGTCATCAGTTATTATGATGTGTCCCATTTGATTGGCTAATTCAAATTCTGATAAAATAGTATCCAAAATAAGAATGGGTGAGTTCTGGGGAAGGTAACATGTCCCTATAATAATGGAGTCCTGATTTGAAAGGAAAAGTTTAACCTAAATAGTTTCAGTAGGAATGTCATGGGTTTTAATAAGATTAGAAATGTTCACAGCATTGATTTTATTGTTAAATAGGGCAAGCCCCCCCACACACACCTTTCCTATCTTGGTTAAGTATTTAAGAAGAAAAACAGGTAGAGGCATGTCCCAAGATGAGCTGTCATCTCCCAGGTTTCACACACAGAAATTATATCTATATTATTGCTGTGAGCTCTGATTTGTAGTTCAACATATTTCTGGTTCAGGGTCCTAGCATGAAAGCTAAGGAATTGTAGATATTGACTGGAAAGTTTACATGACTTAAAAGAAGAGGAACTAGCTTCACCCCACCCCCATGCCTAGTTTAAACAGTTATCAATAATTGACAGAAACTGTTTACTCAGTAAGGCATTTCCTCCTCTGCTAAGATGTAGACTATCAGAGCAAAAAAGATCGGGTCTATGTAAACTCCTCCCAGTGGGAGATACAAGTGATGTTTTGACATAAACACCAATGCGGGAGCCAATTGTTGATGATTTAGATTTTTTGATTAAGAAAACACGAGAATCTAGGTATAGGTAAGATCTCTGAAAAAACAGATGTCACACCCAAGATCGGACAGTTTATTACTCATAGCAACAAAAGCGGATTTAATGTTATGAATGGAGTCCTTATAAATATTATTAGCTCCCACATGAAAAATACAGAGGATTTGTATCCTGAGAGCTAAAGATGTTATCAGCATATACGTGTGGATCAGCAATTTTGGCTCCACTGAAAGTTGAACAGGTCCTATTATGTTTATCTGGTTTGCAAATAGCCCTGTCCAAGTGTTTAATAATAGAGTCATCTACTATAAATGTTTGTCTAGAGTAGGTAACATCCATATTAAAACACAAAGGTAACTCAGTTTCAATATTTGTGCTTACAACATTATTAGTAGAAAGTCAATTAAAGGAATATCAGGGTAGGAATAGGGGCTGGAGTCAAAGGACTAAAATTAATCATGCCCATGTCACCATTCAATAGACCTGAGGAGTCACCATTGCTAGATGACACCACTGTAGGGAAACCAGATGTATCGTGGGGGTAAAGGGTCAAAACTATTATGCAGTTGGATATTGAAATACTCAACCCTTCTTTTTGCTGACTTTCGAGCTTTGAACATTATACCAGGTGACATCCTCTACACTGTTCTCAGGGCAGAGATCATCCTCTCTTGCTCTTTTTAGATGATTCCACTGAAGGAGTGCAGGGACTACTGTTGGGAACAAGAGAATAATCACCTACTGATGTTAATACATCAGCAGCAGAAATGGAGACGGGATGGTATCAGGAAAGAATCAGACACATTGCTAGCCCCGTGGAGCCTTTTGGACATAGTTTCCTTACTAAACTCAAATGCCAATATGCACTTGTGAAACATACCAATCTCGCATTGCAGTACTACATTTTCGGTACAGTTAGGACACTGGAAAGGGAGGACATCACTAGTTATATCTTGTAGACTATACATATTGCAGGACGTACATTTATAACCAACTTCCCCAGTGGTAGTTATGATAGTACTGGTACTGCATAATTGACTTGTGGTTGATGCCATAATACCAAGTATAGTATTGGACCTATAACACACATGCATAGAGAACACTACAGAAACTACCGTACTAATGTTACAGGTGCAATGTACACTACAGTATTTCTCCTGGACCCATCAAACACCACCAAACACGCTAAACATGCACTAGACGTGCATGTCTTAGTGCATGTCTTCACGCACAATGCCACCCACGCCCTGCTGTTGCTCACCCTGCTTACACCGGGTCTGTTAAAATAGGCAGGAGTGACCTGGAAGTACCCCAATAAGGTCATGCAGTCTCCTGAATTAAAAAACTTCCAATGTTTAGAAAACTCACCCTGGAGTGAGTTATTGTGCTTATAAAATGGGTATACATTGTTAATCTATAATATTAAAAAACTAAAATAAACAAATATCTGATTTGTTGTGAAATAGTCCTCCACTTTCCTTAGGTTGCTAGGGGCACTGTTAAATGAATTGCTGACTCTAGGGGCGCTGAAGATAGCCACTAAGCTGTTGTGTCAGGCCTCATATAGGACTGTGATTCTGTGTTTGGTCTTGCTGGCAGCAAGCTACCACCTGCTGTAGCAACTTCCGTGAAAGTCCCAGCAGTTTTCTCTGCTTGGGGCTTCAGAGTGACTGTGGAGCATTCATAAAGCTGCTGGTAAAGAGGGAAGGGAGCAACTCAGGAGGAACAGCAACATGATGTGTAACTATAAACAACACTTTTAAGTGTTGTGATCCTTTTATTTTACATTTTTTGGTTCTGATTTTGCTCACTGAAACCACACCATTAGTGAGGAATCAAGGTTGCGGATTTCTGAGGTGTAAAGGAAGGGTGGCACACCAATACCATTTTGGGGTGCTTGCCATTTTGAGGACTTGACTTTTCGTGTGGTATAAGTTAAAATGTTTATTGGCAAAGGTGCCAGCCAATCAGATTTGAGACTGTCCCTACCTATTTTATAATATAATATAATATAATATATATAATATAATATAATATAATATAATATAATATGATATGACATGACATGACATGACATATAATATAATATAATATAATATAATATAATATAATATAATATAATATAATATAATATAATATAATATAATATAGTAGATAAAACATAAGAACGATACCAGCAGAAGGCCTAATGGCCTAACAAGTCTGTCCATTGTGGAGTCCATGTAGCCTTCATTAAAAGTCCCTTTACCCCCTTCCCTGCACTCTTGCCCTCCACTTAAAATTTTCACAGAATCCCACCTCCTCTTTAAGTCAGTAACAGTTTGCTTCCTTACCACCTCTTTTGCTAGCTTGTTATATCCCTCCACTACACTATTTGTGAAGAAGTGCCTCCTTGCCTCCCTCCAGAACATATCCCCAGCCAGTCTGTAACTGTTTCCCCTCATGTTCCTGTTTTCGCTGGTCTTGAAAATTTCACTATGGTCTACCGTGTTAATGCCTTTGAGGTGCTTAATGGTCTCTGTTATGCCCTCTCACTCCATTCTGTCCTCTAGTGAGCACGTATTTAGGTTCTCCAGCCTCTACTCATAAAAGTGTCCCTGCTGTCCTTGACTAATTTTTGTGGTGCTTCAGTGAACCAGTTTTAGCTGTTTTATGACCTTTTTGTGATAGAGGTCTAGAAATGTATGCAATACTCCAGATACAGTCATACCATGGATCTATACAGAAGTAATACTGTATGATCTTTTTTTTCTGCTAGAGAACCCTCTACTTAGGCAACCCATTATTGTGTTAGCTCTAAGGCTGCAAGTTCAGTTCATTCTTGACCATAAAATACACAAACTCTCTGTGTTCGTGATCTGTCCACTTAGCTTGAACATTTTCTTTAAAATGCGAACTTTGGTTGGCAAGGTTTGCTTCAGTAACTGAAATTTTTTTTTACCTTGCATCTGTGGATTCTGCAGCTCTGCACATGCTCCATCAGCTCCTTGGTCTTACATCATCTGTGCAGCAGAGAGAGTCATGGACACCACCAGCAGCATGTCAGTCACCCTTGCCCTCAGTATCACTCGCCATTCTTGGATGAAGGGTGATCTCGCTCTGCCTCTCCCTCTGCATAAGCATTCAACACTAGCAACGATTGGTGCAGTAGGTCGCAAAAACACGTGTGATGCGGCCAGCTTGCTGCACATTTGTGGCATATGTAGTGTCAGTGTGTGAGAGAGACACGGGAGAGAGATGTCTGTGCTGATGGCTGCTCTAGTATGTAGGAGGAGAGCAGAAAACATGCTAGTGGACTGTGAATCCAATTGAAACTTTTTTTTGTACTAGTCACTGCAGCAGGGGAGTGAAATTAATTAAGTACAGGCAGGTGAGAGAGAGAAAGAGAGACACTCGTGCTGCAACCTGTTACTGTAGTGTGCAATCCAGTCAGTGCTGTACTACAGTACTACTGCAGTGCTGATGACGCTTGCTGAGTTGACTCGGTGTTGTTAAAATAAAATTCTCTCACTGTAATTCTGTAGTCTCTACACTGACTGTAGGACAAAAGCCAACAGAAAAAGCTATAAAGTTTAAAAAAATTATACAGAGAAGGCAATAGCAGTAGTTGAGGGCATTGAGCTCAAGTGCAAACCTGAGAGCTGAGTTTACTTTGAAGGAATCCTTCTTTCATACTGTATTCTAGTCCTACTACTAGAGCTTTACTGACCTATCTGGGAAACAATTTCACTGTGTTAAGACTTGTAGACTTGACATATCTAGCACCAGCAGTGCTGTACTGACCAGCATGGAGTCAATATCCCATTGACACAGCTGCAGTGCTGTATTTACCTGTTAGGAGAAAATAGCCCTATGCCTTATCACTTAAAGCACTTGACTCAGTGTAGCAAGCAGTGCTGTATTTACCTGTTAGGGAGAAAATATCACTGTGCCTTACCACTTAAAGTACTTGACTCGACGCAGCAAGCAGTGCTGTATTTACCTCTTAGGGAGAAAATATCCCTGTGTCTTACCACCTAAAGTACTTGACTCGACGCAGCAAACTGTGCTGTATTTACCTGTTAGGGAGAAAATATCCCTGTGTCTTACCACTTAAAGTACTTGACTCGACGCAGCAAGCAGTGCTGTATTTACCTGTTAGGGAGAAAATATCCCTGTGTCTTACCACTTAAAGTACTTGACTTGACGCAGCAAGCAGTGCTGTATTTTCCTGTTTGGGAGAAAATATCCCTGTGTCTTACCACTTAAAAAGTACTTGACTCAATGCAGCAAGCAGTGTTGCATTTTCCTGTTTGGGAGTAAATTTTCCTGTGTCTTACTAAAAGTACTTGACTCGATGCAGCAAGCAGTGCTGTATTTTCCTGTTTGGGAGTAAATTTCCCTGTGTCTTACTAAAAGTACTTGACTCTATGCAGCAAGCAGTGCTGTATTTACCTGTTAGGGAGAAAATAGCCCTGTGTCTTACCACTTAAAGTACTTGACTCGACGCAGCAAGCAGTGCTGTATTTTCCTGTTTGGGAGAAAATATCCCTGTGTCTTACCACTTAAAAAGTAGTTGCTCAATGCAGCAAGCAGTGCTGTATTTTCCTGTTTGGAAGTAAATTTTCCTGTGTCTTACTAAAAGTACTTGACTCGACGCAGCAAGCAGTGCTGTATTTACCTGTTAGGGAGAAAATAGCCCTGTGTCTTACCACTTAAAGTACTTGACTCGACGCAGCAAGCAGTGCTGTATTTTCCTGTTTGGGAGAAAATATCCCTGTGTCTTACCACTTAAAGTACTTGACTCAATGCAGCAAACAGTGCTGTATTTTCCTGTTTGGGAGAAAATATCCCTGTGTCTTACCACTTAAAAAGTACTTGACTCAATGCAGCAAGCAGTGCTGTATTTTCCTGTTTGGGAGTAAATTTTCCTGTGTCTTACTAAAAGTACTTGACTCGACGCAGCAAGCAGTGCTGTATTTACCTGTTTGGGAGAAAATAGCCCTGTGTCTTACCACTTAAAGTACTTGACTCGACGAAGCAAGCAGTGCTGTATTTTCCTGTTTGGGAGAAAATATCCCTGTGTCTTACCACTTAAAAAGTACTTGACTCAATGCAGCAAACAGTGCTGTATTTTCCTGTTTGGGAGTAAATTTTCCTGTGTCTTACTAAAAGTACTTGACTCGATGCAGCAAGCAGTGCTGTATTTACCTGTTAGGGAGAAAATAGCCCTGTGTCTTACCACTTAAAGTATTTGACTTGACGCAGCAAGTAGTGCTGTATTTACCTGTTAGGGAGAAAATATCCCTGTGCCTTACCACTTAAAGTACTTGACTTGATGCAGCAGCAGTGCTGTATTTTCCTGCTTGGGAGTAAATGTCCCTGTGTCTTACTAAAAGTACTTGACTTGATGCAGCCATGAGTGGTAAAAAAACAGCAGCACTTCTCAGGCAATCCAGGCAACTTTAACAATAGTACAGAAAATTTAGGACGTTGCAGGAGTAACCCGCCGTGGTACTCAGATGATGAGCACAAGGGCCATAATAGATCAGCAGCTAGTTTTAGAAAGCAGAGTGATGGATGATGATGATGAGGAGGAGAAAACAGATGAGAGTGAGGGGGAAATCAGTAGAACAGATCCTGAGTTTGTAGTAGATAAGGCAGCAGTCAGTATGTCAAGTAGCAGTAGCTCTGGGGAGTGAGATGAAGAGGAGGAATACAGAGGCAGAAGAAGAACAAAAATTACCTCTCTGAAGAATGGCTATGGTGCTAAAAAACATTAATGATAGTGGGGCATAGCTTGGAGAGTCTGACACCCACACATGCAGAGGAACAACAGAGGACAGAAGATGGACAGACTTCAGGAGGTGAAGAAAGAGATGCAGTCCAACCAGTCAGAGAGGTTGTGCAAGTTCAAAATTATGTGCAGATGGGCATGGAAAGACCTCAAAGAGATAGTGTAAGTAGTAGTGGCTGTGGTGGTGGCAGTGGTAGTAATGGACCTATCCTCCCTATAAGCAGCAGTGCAACAAAATCTGTGAAATCCATTGTGTGGGATTTTTTCACACAAGATAAATCATCTGGCAGCCATGGGTTTGCAAATTATGCAAAACAAAATTAAGTCATGATAAAGTGGGTACTCGACTGGGAACATCAACAATGATAAGACATATGAACAAGTCTCACATTTATCAGTATCAAAAAGCACAAAAGGAGCACACAAACGTGGTTGCACTTCTGCACTCAGCTGAGGAGAATGAGGTAATGGATGTTTACCAAGGTGATGAAGTAACTGATCCAGAGGTGGAGGATGATGAAAGTCTTCCTTCCAGTCAAAGCACAGCATCCTCTATTTCTCATTTCTATACCCCTCTGAGTCCACCACCACAGCCCAACTGGAGTCATATACCATCCATGGCCGCAACATCCACCCCTCATGGTGGTAAAAGTCAAGGGAAAGCAGCCCAGAAAATCAGGTGATAGCAGCAAGCATAGCGGGCATCAAATTTCTTTGAAAGACTGCTTTGAGTGGTCACAGAAATATAAGCCCAACAGGCCTGAGGCAAGGCGATTGACAAAGGCAATTGGGGAGATGATAGCCACTGACTTGCTCCCATTCTCATTTGTGGCTAATCCAGGTTTTAAAGCACTCATGAAAATCACTGTGCCAAAGTATCAGGTCCCCAGCCAGACATATTTCTCCAGTGTTGCCATTCCAGACTTGTATGATGCTGTTTGTAAAAGTGTGTCTGATGCTCTGAAAGGGTCAGTGGGTAAAAAGGTTCATGTCATGACAGATATGTGGACCAGTGGTCAGACGACTGACTGTATGGCTGTGACCTCCCTCCTCCTCCTCCTCCTCATCATCATTATCATCATCATGTAGTGGCACTGGTGGTGGCAGCAGCAGCAAGAAGCAAGGGACTTTCACAGTTCGAAGGCAGGCAGCTTTATATATTTATGGTTTTGAAAAAGACCACAAAGTGGAATATCTTCTGGAGGGCCTTGAAAAAAAGTTTGCTGAGTGGCTGACTCCAAAGTCCTTGCAACCAGGGTTTATAGTATCTGACAATGTTTCAAATATTGTGAAAGCGGTAAGACTTGGTAAGTTTACACACATACCATGCTTTGCACACACTATTAAAAGACTTCATCAGTGAGGACTGAAATGTAGAACTTGATTGCAGCTTCCCGACTGTGTGCACCCACTTTAGCCATTCTGTGAAAGCCCAAAGTTGTTGCAGCAGATTCAGATTGAAAACAGCCTCCCTCTCCACCAGATGATACAGGAAGTTCCAACCCGGTGGAATTCCACTTACTATATGATGCAGAGAATGCTTGAACAACAGAAAGCCATTCATCAATATGCAGTCCAACATGACATTGGGAAAGGAGATGTGAATATCAGCCCCAATCAGTGGCGTCTGATGGAGAAACTTTGCTGTATCCTTAAACCCTTTGAGGAGGCTACCCGAGTGGTGAGCTCTGATGATGTCGGACTAAGTCAGATCCTACCCTTAATTTCACTCATCAGGATGAGACTGCAGTGTCTCGAGTCACAGTTCTTGACAATGATGATAATGCTGCATCACTTGTTGGAAAAATGATATAAACCTTCCTGGCTGATGAGCGATTGTAAATATGTGCAAAGCAGAACATTACATTTTGGCCACACTTCTGGACCCTCGGTTTAAGGATACAGTTGACACATTCTTCAAACCACATGACTTTAAAGACCTGGAACACTATCGTGAACTGTTAATTGAGTCAGTGTCAGCAAGTATAGTTCAGAAAAGTAGTACATCATCAGTGCCCTTTTTGGCAACATTCAAATTCTGACCAAAATCTGGTGGAGATGGAGGGAGCACAATCTGCTGTTGCTGCTGCTGCTGCTGCTACCACTACTGATGTTTTGGCCTATCAGACACAAACCAGAACTGCTGCTACACCACAAGAGGACAAACCACTGTGGGACATGCTGTCAGACTTTGGTCTAATAAAGACGGATGAAGGCTCAGGCAGCAATAGTGGTACCAGAAGTCCCTGCTGCAAAATGGTTAAGGATTATGTGGAGGAGACTGTACATCTCACTGCAGGTAATGAACCATTGCTTTATTGGCAACAGATAAAATTGATCTGGCCTTCTTTAACTGAGATAGCAATTGAATACCTCAGTTGCCCACCTGCCAGCACATATTCAGAGAGAATTTTTAGTGCTGCTGGGGCAATAGTGAATGACAAAAGAACATGTCTTTCCGTGAAGAATGTAGAGAGGCTCACTTTTTTAAAAATGAACCTGCCTCAATTCAAAAACATATACTGTCCCAAATGTATACAGGTTGACAGCACACAGATGGCATCATTCCATGCTGACGATGATGATGATGATGGCGAAGGATTCTGTTGCTAGTAGTAGCCACTAGCCTTTCCAGCTGTCTTTCCTCCACCACTGGGTCCCCCTGTCTCCTCATTATCCTCGAGTTCCATTAATTTCAGAAACAAACATCCACTGCTGGTTCTTATGTGCCACTAAAGCCCAATCTGAATAGCACCAGAAACCGAAGGACCACTGCATATGGCAGTTCAGCTAAAATAACTAGAAATGACTACACTTTGTCACACAGCTCTGTCTTCATCCATTTGTTTTATTAGATTTTTATTACAAAATACACACTCAATGAATATTTATTACTGGTTGTTAACAAACAAAAACATTAATAAAATAAATAAATAATAAATAACTGTTCTGGTTCAATTCCAGATGGGAATTTAATTTAAAAAATGTTTTTTTTTTTGCTGTAAAATGTCAACTTTACAATACGTTCCCAGTTTCAATGTTGCACCCAATGGCATCCAATGTTTTGATCTGAAGGAACCATTCACCAGATAGAAACTGTTTTCATCATAACCTGTAAAATGAAAATAAAAAAATAGATTTTACAAAATGCCGTTCCCACATACTGGTAAATTGACTATCATGACAATTAAAAACATCCCAGATCTTACCTAGCCCCTTCTGAAACTCCTAGCCCTCCAAACCCCTGGGACACTCCCTCTTACAAATACTGTTCACCCTCCATTGTTAGACACCAAACCATGCACGTGACCTGGCATCATAAATAAACACAATTTGCAGATGGTATACTGTTATGGATTTTTCAGTTATTCTGAGTAAAGATGAGGAAGGGGCAGATGTTTGGGAGGGTGGGACAAATAAAGTAATATAGTATTGACATAGTTACCTATGGGAGGCATAGGGATCAGGGCAGGAGAGTGTGGTGGGTAATGTATTACTAACATCGACAGTTACTCAGAATAACAGAAAGCCCCAAACTAATAACTACACAAAGTTTAAAGTACAAACATAATTTAATTCACACAATGTGGTAAAGCAAAATGCCACACTGCCCCAGCGCATTGGCACGGTGCCTTCCTCGGGGGGGGGGCACTGAGGAAGGTAAGGTACAGAAGTGCTGGGGCACTGTGGCATTTGCTTTACCACATTGTGTGGATTAAATACATTTTGTACTGTAAACTTCTGTACATGTACTTATTGGGTACTAAAGCAGCTGAAGCTATAGGTACCACAGGTGCCAGTTATTTTGAACTGGGTTCTATTAGTACCTGAGTCTAACAGTAGGGGAAGATTTAAAATTATTGTAACAGGGTGTAGCTCAGGGGGTTAACCCTTTGGGCTGCTTGTAACCAGATTTAAAAAGTTTAAGTTGTCAGGGATAATGTACAAGTCATATATCATCCCTGACCTTTACCACTGCAAATCTGCTTCAACAATAGTATTTTAAGCATCTGCTGGTAATTCATGTGGTTCTATAATATATAAGCAGTAAACACATTCCACCTGGTTCTACTTAACTATAAAAAATCCACATATTTTATTTTGCATGTTTGGGAATATACATGTAATACTAAGATTCTAACTTTAAGAATGGTAAGTTTGCAAAGCTTTTGAGCACCGAGACAGAATCCTATGCACCAAAGCATTCCAATACTTAATTGTATTTACTATTGATAACCATTCTAAGTACTACATGTACTTTCCCAAACAAAAACAATACTTCTGTGGATTTCTTAATTAAATAGAACCATTTTAACTATTTTTATGTAATATATTATAGAACTTTGTTATACCATGTAGAACCTGGTTTTATTAGTAGAACTTGTTTTTACATAGTAGAACTAGTTTTATTTGATAGAACCTGGTTCTACTTGGTAGAACCTGGTTTTACTGGTAGAACTTGATTATAAATGGTAGAACCCAGTTCTACCTGGTAGAACCTGATTCTACTGGGTTCTACCTGGTAGAACCAGGTAGAACTTTTTTGTTTTCTACTCAGAAAGTTCGCAAGGTCATGCATTAGAGGCTTGTGCAGCCCTAGTTAGCTCTTCACACTGCATTGTGGAGAGGGCTTCTGGATGCTAGCAATTGCAGATACCCAGGTCTTTCTCACTTTCAGACACCATGAGAGTCACCCCCACCCCCAGCTTATACTCCACTCAGAGAGATCTTTTAACCTACATACATGACTTTGCATTTCTTTGCATTGAACCCCAGTTTCCAGAATCTGGACCATCTTTTCAGCCTTTGTAGGTCTTCCCTCAAGTCAGATCCTAGGGATCAGCAGGACTGTAGTTAGGAGTGAGGAGCTGGATGTCATTATCCACTTGGGGACAAATGATCTAGTGGGGAAAACAGTGGACATAGAAGCAGTGAAGGAGAACTTTAGGGACCTGGGGAGAGGCCTTAAGCATGTAGCATGCTTCGTAGCATGCTTGGAGGTACTGGCTGTCTATGGCGGAGGGGAAGGAAGAGACATCTGCACCAAGGAATTCAGTGTATGTGTAACTCCTGGGTGGCACTATACCCAGTGTTACACCCCTGCAGCACTACCCTGGACATAGGCTGAGGGGGTTGGGTTCGCTAGCTCATAATGTTGTTTTTAAAACCTTTGTGCAGTGCTCCACTCATGGTGCTTCATGTGGGTGAGATGGTGCTGGTGTATCACTCTGAGCTGCTACACCACCCACTGAACCATGTGCCTTCCCAGACATGCCCCCATACACAGTTCCCCACATTTCCACATTTTGAATTAAAGACTTTCTCTAATAATATGCTCATGCGGGATTTCAAACAACAAATAACAAGATAGTTATTTCAGGGGTGATATAGAAGCTAGGAAGGGGAATCAGGAATAGAAGTTATCCTATCGTATTCACAAAATGTACAGATATTATTTGGAGTTTTGCTGGTGAACCCTCCTGCTGGATGGCTACATATTAACAGACAGACATAAATCACACTATACCATTTGACTTAAGACATCCAGCTCCCTGACTATCTAGCTGCTGATAAATCAGATGTTAAACATAATTATTAATACCCACACTGGTACCAGTCCTAGATACAACGGAAACCCTGCAATCTCATACCATACCATACTGGTTAAACAGATACCACAGTCCAAGATGTTGCAGGCCTGGAGGAGTTGCAGCTGGTCAAGGTGGCCAGCTATTAATTTGAGGGTGGTGGCTGCTTGGAAACAGATTTTTGTAAAGAAGAAAATTACTATTTACAACCGCAGCAGGGATTGCCCTGCACTCTAGCAGACATAGCAGGGATTTTCCTGCACTTGCAGACTTCAGAACATTCCAAGATAAGCTATGTGGATCTTACATCCAGAACATTCAGCACAATACTTGAAAGTCCCATCCAGTGCTATGAAAGTGATACTTTTGGCAAGCATCCTATATGCAATTCAAACACAGTCACATCCAATACTTTATATACCAAAAGGCATCCATCCAGAGTAAGTTGACAACGACAGTATCATCAAGCATCCCATACTTTAGTCACAGGCAGTCACATCCAGTACATTCTATATACCAAGAACATTATTCGCAGAGTCTTATCCAGCACACCTAGACATTGTATGCTCTAGGGCCTCCTGTCCCATGAAGTGGCAAATGCATCTTGATAGTCAGCTGCACGATGGCAGGACTCTAACCCAAAGCTACACAACGTGCAACACATTTACATGATTCACTATGCCAAGCATCTTGCTGCACCTGCACTCAGCCATTTGAGCCACAGACAAGATGCATCACTTACTTGAACCAGACAGTCTCTTATGAGGTTACTAGCCCAGACTGATAATTTCAATACTTCAAACATAACAGCACACATTTCTCAGTGGGGTCCCCAAGATTAATTGCTTAGATTCTCCCTCACACCGGGGGGGGTACAAAGGTACTCACTCAGGTCCTTCACGGGCCTTATCCACAATAGAAGGCATCCTGAAGACTTCTTCAGCTCTCTCACTGCTGAAGTACTCAGTCAGCGCTCTCACTGCTGCTTGATGTCATCTGGTCTGGTCAGCAGTCTCACTGCTGCTGGACATCTGATCTTCAGTCCACATCTTTGCCCGATGTTGGAGGGAGGCTAGCCTCTGAAGGGCAATACTGGCAACCTCCAGACTAGCTGTTGCAGAAAGCACAATTACTGCAACTAGTTAACTGTTAACTGAAGAAAATAACAAATGCCCCCTGAAGATTGAAGGGGCTTGAATCAAGTGACCCAGGCTTGATGGCATGGCTGGAGCTTGAGCCCCTCTCCCATGGGGGCTCCCATCAGGCTGGAGCCTGCTCTGGCTCTTTCTCTCTCTGAATCTCTCAAAATCTCCAGACAAACTGGCAACGCTGTCTCTTTACAGAGCTCCTAGCTCGACTCCTGATTAGTAGCAGGGATGGAGTGACATGTCTCCAAGTTGCTGAAGGACCTGTCAATTAGAACACTTGAGGCACAATTGAGTTGTGGAATTGGTGCCTAAAATAATGTCCCTGTAAGTCCCCATAAGCACTTGGGTGCTTACCCATAAGATGCAGTGAATCTTCCACAAGTCCTGGCTTTCACTTTCTATTGCTGGCATTCCAATTGGCTGTACTGCTGGCAATGGCTGCTTAACCCACTGTCCCTTATAGAAGATTAGATACAGTCCTGAACAATGTCCTGCTGCAGCCAGAAAGAAATAATTATTTGCACCAAATGCCCCACAGTTCTGTAGCTTAAAGGCTGTACTTTCAGTTGCTACACAGATGAAAAATGTGGCTTCTTTACTTTTCCTGTCGCTACTGCACTTAGCAAGCTCCCCCAGCAGCAGCTGACAGGCTAACACACTGAGTCCCAGATACTGGAACTGCTAGGGAAACAGTACTTACTTTAAACTTAAACACTTCTCCTCACATGTACAGTCATTCTCCAATATGCAGCAACAAGTTTCATTGTTAAATCATTTAACTTCTTTTACTTTTCAACTGGAGCCCAACATAGCTACCCTGGAGGCAGTCAGGCACACAATTATTTATTATACAGATGACCGGGGCCCCTCTCAGGCATACTTAAATGAGCCCCGGTCAAAACTCTTTTAATGTTCACCAATGCGGCCTTCCAGCAGGCTGTCCGTGGTCACCAAGTCCCAAATAGGTGGGGATCCCGGGATCCACGGCACAGTCCCCGAGATGACCATAAAACAAGTGACTCCACATTTAATGCACTTTGTGCACTGTGACTCCCGCTGCCCAGGAGGCAGCAATTTTGCAGTGGGAGATCGTGGTCAGTGTTTTCAGCCCTAAGGCGCTGGATTCTTATTTGGGCTGCAGGCTGGGGCACTCATGAGGGCAAACAGGACCTGGGAAGCCAGACAAAATTAGGGGCCAAGTCAGGAGAAGCCTGAGATACAGCAGGAGAAGGACAGAAGGACAGGGTTAAGGTAAACCCAAGCAGGCATTTCTTACAACCTCCATTTGCAAGGGGGTTACATATGGTTGAAGGACTGGTGCGGATAGGAGGCTTTCGGCTTCATTGGGGACTGGGGCCCAACCTAGGGGATTAAGGTCTGTACAAACTAGATGGCCAACATCCATCCAAGATGGGGACTAAGATCCTGGGTGAAAAGTTTAACTGGTTCATCAGCAAACATTTAAACTAGTCAAGGGGGGGCAAAAGCAGGCAGAGAATACCATATAGCCCCCCCACAGGAAGGAAGGAGCAGTCACAGTAAAGGATACTAGGGTCAATACTCCACCAAGTAAACAGAAATCCTGCAAAGGAAACAGGGGAAGAAAGATGATAATGGAATAAAAAGCAAAAAGGGGACAGAGGGGAGAAAGGGGACAGGGGATCAAATGTGGAAGGTATCATGCACAAATGCCTGCAGCCTGGGAAGCAAACTCCCAGATCTAGCGGTATTAATGGAAAAGCGGATATGGACATTGTGGCTGTTACAGAAACATGGAACACAGACAACCATGAATGGGATATAGCCATACCAGGATACATGCTTTTCAGAAAGGACAGAAAGGGAAGAAAGGGAGGCGGGGGTGGTCATGTGCATAAGGGAGGGAATCAAAGTTACTGTGGTTCAGGGTCTGCAGAAAGGAGCAGAGGCATTGTGGGTCCCTACATATTGAAGGTCGAACCAGCATTAGAACAGGAGTGATCTACAGACCTATAGCACAGTGGGAAAAGTCAGACAGCCCACTAGTGGAAACGGTCCAAAAAATGGGAAATACGGCTGTTAGAGGATTTCAATCTGCCAGATGTGGATTGGAGCACCCAGACAACAAGTATAGCCAAAAGCAGGAACATACCTACAGTACTGCAGGGGGCAGGTCTCAGACAGCTAGTAGCTAAACCCACCCAAGAAGGGGCCATACTAGACCTGGTGCCCACCAATGGGGAAAGGGTTAAGGAGGTTAAAGTAAGAAGCCATATAGGTACCAGTGACCACAGGACAGTGTGATTTATGGTAAACACAATGGAGGACACAAACCACACTAAAGTCAAGGTCTTGGACTTCAAGAAGGCCATCTTCAACAAAATAGCAGAATGTCTCAGGGAAGCCCTAGCAAATTAGTGGAAGGGGAGGAGGGGAAGAACGGTGGTCTGTCCTTAAGGTGGCCAGAATAGAAGCAACTAACCTCTGTGTAAAACAGCAAAGCAAAAGTAAGAGAAAGAAACATCCACTTTGGTTTTGAGGGAAATGGCTAGGAAAGTGAGAGACAAACAAAAAGCATTCAGAAGATACAAAGAGACGCAAAGGGAAGCGGAAAGGGAGCAGTATCTAGAGAAACAGAGGGAGGCAGGGAAGGTGGTCAGAACTGCAAAGGTGTAAACAGAAGTAAATACTGCACAGGCTGTAAAGAAGGGGGATAAGATCTTCTTCAGATATATCAGTGAGAGGAAGAAAGAGAGGGTGGGATTGTTAGGATAAAGGAGGGGGACAGAGGAGGACTCAGAAAAGGTAAATATACTGAACCAATATTTTTGTTCAGTTTTCACAAGGAAGGGAAGACAAAGGCCCACAGCTCAGCCAAAAAGAGGACATGGAAGGGAGGTTGACACCACTCCATTCACAGTGGACAAAATCCTGGAGGAACTCGGAACCTGAAAACAGACAAGGCAATGGAGACAGATGGGATACACCCCAGGATATTGAAGGAGCTCAAAAGATGCTGGCAGCCCTGTTGGCCACCCTATTCAACAAATCACTGGAGACAGGGGTAGTCCCAGAGGACTGGAGAAGGCAAATGTGGTCCCACTCACTCACTCCACAAAGTGGGAGCCATGAGGAGGCTGGCAACTACAGACCAGTCAGCTTGACTTCAGTGGTGGGGAAGCTTATGGAGACACTGCTGAAGGAGAGGATTGTGTCATTCCTTGCTGTTAGTGGAGCACAGGATCCAAGGCAGCATGGGTTCATGGCATGAAGGTCATGCCAAATGGATCTAGTAGATTTTTTTGACTGGGTGACAAGGGAGGTGAATCAGGGAAGCACAGTGGATGTGGTCTACTTGGATTCCAGCAAGGCCTTTGACACTGTCCCACACAGAAGGTTGGCTAAAAAGTTAGATAGCATGGAGGTGGGCCCCAAGGTGGTAAGCTTGGTCAGAAATTGGTTGAAGGGCAGGGCACAGAGGGTGATGGTAAATGGGGTTCATTCTGAGGCGAGGGAGGTGACCAGTGGGGTGCTACAAGGATCTGTCCTGGGACCACTCCTCTTCAATGTCTTGATAAGCAACATTGCGGAGGGGCTGGAGGGGAAGATATGTCTTTTTGTAGATGACACCAAGATCTGCAACAGGGTTGACACTCTAGAGGGATTGAAACAATGAGGAAGGGCCTGACCAGGTTGGAGGTGGTCAGAAACTTGGCAGCTTCGATTCAATGCCAAGAAGTGCAAAGTCATGCACTTGGGGAGCAGAAATTCTGCAGAGACATACAGAATGGGGAGGGAGGTACTGGCAGCCACCAGGCTGGAACAGGACCTGGGGATACTCATATCATATGACCTAAAGGCAACCAAGCAGTGTGAAAGGGCTGTGGGGGAAAGCCAGTAGGATGCTGGTGTACATTTGGAGGGGTATCAGCAGCAGAAAGTAGGAGGTGGTAATGCCACTGTACAGATCACTCGTGAGACCAGAGCTAGAGTACTGCATCCAGTTCTGGAGACCACCTCTCTGGAAGGACATAGACAGACTGGAGGCATGCAGAAGATGGTGCAGGGCATGCAGGATAAGCCTTATGAAGTACAGCTGAGGGAACTCAGTATGTATTCCCTGGAAGAGAGAAGAGAGGGGGAGACATGACAGAAACATTCAAGTACCTCAATGGCATAAACAAGGTACAAGAGGGCAGCATCTTTCAAAAAAGAAGAAGTGGAAGAAAAAGGGGTCATGAAATGAAGTGGGGGGTTCAGAGGTAACATGAGAAGTATTTTATTCACTGAAAGGGTGGTGGATGCTTGGAACAGCCACCGAGGGAGGTGGTGGGGGGTCAAAAACAGTCAGGGAATATAGGACTTCATGGGATAAACATCAGGGTACCCTAGGGACAGCAAAAAGGGGTGAGCTGCAGATCCACGGATATCTCTGGTTTAAATAGGTAGAAAAAATGGACAGACGGGGTGGGTCATGTGGTCCTTATCTGTCGTCATCTTCTGTGTTTCTATGTTTCAATGTCCCTGACCCATTCCTGTTTCCCCCTTTCCACAGAGCTTGGTGTCATCCACAGAAATGCAAATGTTGCCTTTGATGCCAGCCCCAATGTAACTTATGCACACATTGAATGACACCGGCTAGAGCACAACCCTTACTGTACCCTGCTAGTAACTTCCCTCAACCCCGAGTATTCCCCTCGAACACCACTCTCTGGGTTCTCCCCCCAACCAGTTTGCCAACCATATAGACATTTTACCCTTATCCCAGGTCCCCCTGACCCCCTTCTCTGTGTCCACATTCCCACAGAGCTTGGTGTCATCCACAAAAAGGAAAATGTTGCCCTTAATGCCATCACCAGTTTCTTTTACTAACATGTTGAATAGCACCAGTCTGAGCATAGAAACATATATAAACATAGAAACATAGAATGTATCAACAGAAAAGGACTGGTAAGCCCATCTAGTCTGCCCTATTTTCCCTGCCTAACACTACACCCTGGACTCCATGTGGTCAAATGTATTCCTCTCTCCTACCTTACCTCTTTTTATTATACCTATGTATCTATCCCATACATGCTTGAAGCTCCCCACTGTCTTCACCCCACCACCTTCTTTGACAGGCTGTTTCAGGCATCCACCACCCTTTCTTTGAAGAAGTATTTCCTCACATACCTCTTAAACTAACCCCCTCTCAAGTATCATAGCATGTCTCCTTGTTTTGGTGCTCCTCTTCCTAGTAAAGAGCCTCCCCTCCTGCACCTTGTTCACCCCCGTGAGGTACTTATAGGTCTTACTCATGTCCCATCTTAGTCTCCCTTCCTCTAGGGAGTACATGTTGAGCTCCCACAGCCTCTCCTCATATGGTTTTCATGCACCCTGCACCATTTTAGTAGCCCTCCTCTGGACTGCCACCACCCTGTCGATGTTCTCGTCCAGGTGCAGCCTCAGAACTGGACACTGTATCTCTGGGTGGGGTTTCACAAGTGGGTGATACAGGGAAACACCACCTCCTTTATCCTGGTAGAGATTCCCCCTCCTTATGCACCCCAGCATCCTATGCACCTTGCCTGCTGCTCTGTCGCACTGCCCAGCCACCTTGACATCAGCAGGCATGATCACCACAAGGGCCCTCTCTTGCTTGGTAACTGTAAATACCTCTTGCCCATCTTATACACCACCATGGGGTTTCCCCACCCTAGGTGCATGACTTTGCACTTTGTGGCTGCCACTCCCTGGACCATCCTCTAGTTCCCCCCAATGCCTTTGCATTCTCTCACCCACCTCATGGTTTTCCACCCTGTTGCATATTTTTGTGTCATCCCCAAAGAGACACACTTTGTGCTCCAGTTCCTAAGCAATGTCACTTATGAATAGGGCTGTGCAGGGACTGAATATTATTTCCCAAATACCATGAATAGTAGGGATCCTGAATCTTCAGTAGCCCTTCCCAAATAGGGGGCTATTCGTATTTGGGAAAGAGCATTCAGCCAGCTACAGAATAAAAAAAGTAAAACAAAAGAATGGGCTGTTCCACCTCCTTCCCAGTCACCAAAAACTGGCAAAATGTAACCCCCATCCCCTCACCCTCTATCAGCAGTCCAATCACATCCTCTACCCCCAGCATTCACAATTAGTCACATTTAATTATAAAAAATGTTAAATAAATCCCTTGATGGACAACTGACACAACCAACCCACCTCCATGGCTGGCTGCAGTGTTTCTTATTAAATAGCTTGTTTTATAAAAAATAAAATCAGTTATATCCCCACACCCGCACCTTCAGGACCCTAGTTCCACCCTCCACCCCCAGCAACCAATTCTTGATAGGAAAAGGTGACCAGTACAAACCTGACTCCCTCCATGAGTGTCCGCCTCTTTTGAATAAAAGTGCTCATGTTGGTTTCAGCTATGTCCCCCATGCTCGCACCCTGGCAGCACCCTATTCCACCCCCACCGACAGCACCCAGTTCTTGATAGGAGAAGGTGACCAGCACAAACTTAATTCCTCCATGGCTGGCCACCTCTCATGAATGAAAGTGCTCATGCCGTTCTTACTCTGTATAGTAAAACCAGCTGAGATCACAAGTACTTTCATTCATGAGAGGTGGATAATATGAAGGAGGGAGGGTTGTGCTGGTCACCTTCTTCCCTATCAGAGTAATAGATGATAGGGGAATGAGTAGGGTGCTGCCTGGAGTGGGGCATGTAGAAGATTTTTTTTTGTTTACAAAATGACAAAACGAGCACGATAGCTTTCATTTATGAATGGTGGCAGGCAATGGAGGAAGAGGGTGGGTTTGTGCTGGTTGCCTTCTCCTATCAAGGACTGGGTGCTGGGGAGATGGAGGGTGGGAGCAGGTTGCTGCCAGGGTGGGGTGGGGGGACATAACTGATTTTTTTGTTTACAAAACGAGCTATACAATAAGAAAGATGGCAGCCGGCTGTGGAGGTGGGTGTGTTGTGTCAATCATCCATCCAGGGATTTATTTAGCATTTTTATAGTTAAATATAACAAATTGTGGGTGCTGGGGAGGAGGGGATTGGACTGGTGATAGAGGTGGGGAGATGGGGTTACATCTTGCTGTTTTGGGGTCTGGAAAATAAAGGGGCTTTTTGTAATTTTTATTTTAATGGGCTCCAAATACTAATACCTGAATACCCAAATATTTAGTTGCTGAATATGAATATCTGGGCTAAATATTCAGAAAAAGGTATTCACAGCCCTACTTATGAAGACATTAAAGAGGACAGGGCCCAGCACCAATACCTGTAGTACTCTACTAATCACTCTTCTTTCCTCCGAGTCACTGCCGCTATCATCACCCTCAGCCTCCTTTCAACCAGTTAGATACCCAGCACACCACATTCTCCCCACCCCAGGCTATTTTTTCTTTATCAGCTTTCTGTGTGATACAGTGTCAAAGGCCTTACTGAAGTCCCAATAGGCCACATCCACTGCTCTCACCTGATCAACCTTCCTAGTTGTCTAATGAAAGAAATCTTTGAGATTCGTTTGACATGACATCCCCCTGTGAAGCCATGTTGCTGGGGGTCTTGCAACCCATGTGTCTCCAGGTAATTCTTCAGTCTCTCCTTTAGCAGGGGCTCCATTAACTTCCCCACCATGAACTGACTGGTCAGTAATTGCTGGCCCCCTCCACACTGTCACTCTTGTGCAGAGGGACCACATTGTCCCTCCTGCATTTCTCTGGAACTATCCCCATTTCTAATGAGGTGATAAAGACATTGCAAGAGGGGCAGCTAGCACCGTGTTCAGATCCTTAGTTACCCTTGGATAATTGTCGTCTGGCCCCATTGCCTTGTTTTCCTTAAAAGCTTCCAACCCCCAACAGACTCTCTCTTGCGTAAATGGACTTGTGTCCTATCCCCTTCCCCTACTGTCTGTTTATGCATGATGGCCTGTCCCAACCTTCCACTGTGAGGAATGAACGGAAGTATTTGTTTATAATTTTAGCTTTTTCGTGGTCTTCCTCTTCACAGTCCCCATTCCTGGTCTCTCAGTATACCACCACTTGCTTTTCCTTTTGCTCACCTTCCTGAAGAAAGTCTTATCCCCATTTTAAACCTCCTGGGTGATTCCTTCCTCAGTTCGAGACTTTGTTGTCCTTACCTCGCTGTCGCCTCCCTCCCTCCTTTTTAGTTCATTAGCTATACCTCCCTGACTGTCTCAGTTTGGGTCCCCTTGTATTTCCTGAAAGCTGTATTTTAATCCTCACCACCTTAGCCACCTCCTTGCAGAACCACAGTGGCCTCCTTCTTCTCTACCTTTGCTTATTATCTTTAAACAGCTTGCCATTACCTTAGTTATTACCTCCTTTATACTTTTCCATTGTGCCTCCACCCCCAGCTATCCATAGAAACATAAAAGCTGATGGCAGATAAGGACCGCAAGGCCCATCCAGTCTGCCCATTTTTCTACCCATATAAACGTGCCACCTGCCTTGCTCTGTCAGTGGCCTATCTATTCATACTCATTTGTATTGCTCCCTTATGCCTATCCCATGCCTGTTTGAAGCCCTGCACTGTATTCATAGCCACCACTTCTTGAGGTAGGCCATTCCATGCATCCACCACCCCTTCTGTGAAAAAGAATTTCCTCACATTCCCCCTTAATCGGCCCCCCTCTAATCTCATGCTGTATCCCCTCCTTGAAGTTATTTTGTAAGGCAGTCTCCCAATCCTTTAAAATCTGCTCTTCTGAACTCCAGGATGCTCATCCTAGTGTGTTTATCCCCTGCCCAATCAATATGCCAAACTATACTGTACGAGGATCATTTGAACCCAGGGGAGCAACAAACTGTAACGTTTGCAATACTGTCCCCATTTTTATGCTCCAAATCCAGCACTGCTCCATCCCTAACTGGATCTGTAACCAGCTGCATAAGAAATGCTCCTTGCAGTGAGTCTACGATGACTCTGCTCTAGTTGTAGCTCTAGCCTGGATGTTCCAGTCCACATCTGGTAACATCACCTGTAAGTATTACTTCCCTTGCTTATCATTTTTCCTATGGCCTCCCGCAGAATCCTTTCCAGCTCTTCTCCCTGTGTTGGTGGCTTTTCCACACAATCCCACACATATAAAGGCCCTGATCCTGTCTCCAAGGCAACCCAAAGAACCTCTAACCTCCTTCTCACCACTGTGACCTTATATTTTCATGGTCTTAATACTTTCCTTTTCATGTAAAACCCTCCCCTTTCCTCCCTGCCCTATCCTATCTAAACATGTTTGTACACCAGTACAAGCCACAACCCAGCTGCAGTTATTGGTGTGCCATGTTTTGTTATGCTCACCAGATCCAGGTCTGCCTCCACAATGGTAGCCTTAAGATCAAAAATGTTGTTTCCTTGGCTCCTTGCACTGGCACACATGGTTCTCCACTCCTTTTGTCCCTCCTTGCCTCTACTGTGCTCTCCCTTCTCAAGTCCAACCTTCACCTTCTTTTTTCATTGATGCCACCTTTTCCCCTTTTATCTTCCCTCTGCCCATCATCCCAAGTGGTTTCATCCACCCTAGTTTCACCTGTAAACCCTCCTGTCTCTTCCCCCTTATCCCTACTCTTCACTATTGACCACTTTTGTGACTTCCTGGTAACTTCTCTTATCCCTGACTATTCCCTACATCCTCCACTTTCTCGGTTTTCCCTCTAAATAGTTTGCTACCTGGACAGAGCACAAATGGCAATACTCAGATGCAAGTAAAAAATGACACTTACAATTTTGTAGATAAAACTATCTGATTATATTTTCAACAAACAAAGCACAACACAGAACTAGGTGTTTTCTGTACTGTACTGTGCCTTGTTTGTTGAAAATATAACCAGATGGCTTTATCTGCAAATTTGTAAGTTTCATATTTTACTTGCATCTTAGTACTGCTATTGGTGCTCTGTCTGTGTCAGTTTCTTTAGGCAAGCATCTGCTCCTGCCCTAGAGCAAGTGTTTGTGGTGTTTCTCCAGTCTACTACCCACCTAGACATCCTACACCCCACCCCAGTCTTTCCACTCCTTGATCAATCTCTTATGGGGGATAGAGTCAAAAGGCCTTGCTGAAATCCAGGTACAGTATGACTACTGCCTGGCCAATATCCACTGCTTTTGTGACTTAGTTGAAGAAATTAATTAAGTTCATCTGGCATGACCTGCCTGCCACAAACTCATGATTATCTGTCATCTTGGAACCCATTTGCCTCAAGGAAGTTGACCAACCTTTTCATAAGAAAGGTTTCAATCAGCTTGCCAATATTCGATGTCCGGGACTTGTAGTTAGCTAGATCATCTCTAGCCCGTTCTTGTGCAAGGCCACTTCATCTGCAGTTCTCCGCTCTTGTGGCCATATGTCTATGTCTAGGGAGCTACTGAACAGGTTGGCCAGTGGGCTGCCAGAGCTGCTGCCATCTCCCTTAACACCCTTTTTTGCATACCTTCTGGCACAGTGTAGTGTAGTGTAATATAGTATAGTATTATTTATTCTAGTGTAGTCTAATCTAGCCTGCCTGATATTCACACAGTTCCTTCTGGCTGACCTAAGAGTGACAATGGCATTAGGGGTGAAGGCAGTTACTAGTTAGCCCTCCTGGCAAGAGGAACCATACAAATTTAGGTGATACGGCTAACTGAGGTGGAGTGCAGTGGGAGAAAGTAATAGAAAAAGCTATCTAGAGCACACAATTAAAAAAAAAAGTTCTCCAAAATAAATGAAAAGTGCATCAAATAAGACTGGTCTGATTCTGCAGTGGCTAGGGTACCACTTGCTATACCATGACACTAGTTGACTGTCAAGCCATGACATCACCATGGGCTTATTGGAGGAGGATTAAATATTCCAGAACATGCTTGCTTTATCTGTAGAGTGGTGGGTGGCAGGGGTCCCATTATTATTTTGGGATTCAAAGTCAAAAACATCCACTGGCCAAATTTGGAAGTCATTCCAATTTTTAGAAAGTTAAAATACTTCTCAGAGCCCAAGTCTGGAAGACAGTATTCTAAGAGAGACCAGCTTCTGGAAACTCATAGGAAGCTAGCAAACACCCTTTCTGTCCGAAAATCAACTATTTTTGGCTTCCATTGCAGTAAAATTGGAAGTCACCACATTTACTTTCTTTCTTTCTGGGAGTCAAATACTTCCAAACATTTTATTTTGAAATTTTTACCAGTTTGTTGGAAGTCAAATATTCCAAAATGGAGTTACCTAAAGCCATGGTGCTTTGCTGCCTGTGCTAGATCAGACTGATGCTGGCAGCAGGAGTAGGGTATTCAGGAAGGTGTGTTGGTTGGAGTTTATTTTAGCAATATACCATGACAGGGAGTTGGTATATAGGTGGATTTACTACGACTGGTATAGTTAGGTTACGAGGCACAGCTGAGTGACTTAATAGCACCAGAAGTGATAAATACACCATATGCCCACTCCCCGAGTGGCATATTGCTATTATAAATGTAGCAGTTATTTTGTGTGAGAAGAAAAAAAAGTTTTTTTTTTTTCATATTTTAGGTTTTTTAATTTATTTTATTGTTACAAAAAAATAGTTCTGTGATGCTAGAGAATTTGTGTAGGGTCCGTGTTTTGTACAGTGTCCTGCACACTTGATATCATGTTTTAAATAGAAATGCACCCCAAGTGTGCAATGTATTGGTCATTCAGAAATAGTTTTATAAAGTATAGAAATTTATTCCCATTTAAAAGTGAGCTGTATTACTGTCGGGATTTAATGTTTAAAAGTGAAAGCTGACAATCAGGGCATGGGGAGTACAGCTGATGGTACTGCGCATGCACAGATTTTTGGCTTGCAGTTTGAAATATTAAATTTCGATAGTGATAGCACTTGATTTCAAACAGGAATACATTTGTACACTTATTAAATTATGTTCGAATGGGTAATGACATCCATTGCGTTTCGAGTTGCGAGGAGGCGTTTTATTCTTGGCTAATTTATGTTTAATTTCTGTGTGGGATTCAGAAGTCAGGTGGTGATCGGAGACATAAATGAGGAGAAAGATGGCCAGGATGTATTAGGCGGTAGTGTTTGTTTTGTGGACTTTCATGTAAGGCAGGAAATATGTGCTGAAGTTTATTTGGGTGGAATTATTGTAATAAGGAGTCCGTTTTTTTTTTTTTAATTTCATGCTGTGCCATGTTTTGGGGTGTTTTATAAGTGGGAACATGATGGCATCTTTTTTCAGTATTTTTGGGGTTGTAGTGATTTTGGTTATGGGGCTGACTGGCATCTTTTCCAGTGGGTGCACTGGAGGATATATCATGGTGGAAAGGTACCAGTCAACCAATCAGATTGTCGGAGTCATGTCTTACAGCATTGTATAATGTGCAATCTTGAGTCAATACTTCTGATTTAGGATTGAAAAGGATGGATGGGAAATGGAAGTAAAAAAATGGAGCAGGAGCTTGTCACACAATGCCTATTTGCCTCACCTCACCGGTTCAGTATAGGATTTTGTTAGTTGAGTGGGTGGTGTCTTTGATTAGAAATAAATGGCAGAAAACATAGAATAATGACAGAAAAGAACCATAACCATAGGTTCATCATGTTTGCTTTAAAACCTTACAGTGTATTACTTCCTTATGATCCCTTTAAACGTGCACCATTGATTGATGTTGTGTTTTGAACACAGCTGCAGCCCCAGCATTGGCCACATTGCTTGGTAACCAATGTTACCCATTATACAATGGCAAGAAAATTTCCTGGACTTTGATTGGTCAGTGTGGGCCTGAGACAGTGATGATATTACACAATAACATCACTGTGTTGATTTTTTGGAGGATATGGATTTTTTTTTTCAGAAACAAAGATATACTGCCTCATTAAAAATCTACTAAAAACATTTTTATTTTTATTTTTGTTTTGTATAACATCGAGCCATTGTATAATTGCAATAAGGCACTCGAGGTGTGTGTTATCATGTAATAACATCACTCCTGAGGTGGTGGAAGCACTCGACCGCCTGCGGCTTCTAACCCACCCCAGGAGTGACATTATTACACGATAACACACTTTTGTCATGGCTTATTGCTTAATTAACCACCTGCTCTGTGGGAGAAAAATGCTTCCTAATATCTTTTTACATGTCCCACTTACCAGCTTAAGACTGTGCATCCTGTTGGCTGAACTGTTCCTTAACATGAACAACTATGTAGAGTTCTTCCTGTTGTATCCCTGTATGTATTTGAATATTACTCTTATCCTATCTCCTCTGTCCTCCAGACAGTACATTTTGAGACTCTCCAATTTCTCCTATAGGACCTACAGTACTTTGCTGCCCCTGGATCATTTTTTTTGTGATTTTCTGTATGGTTTCTAACCAATCTCTGTCCATCTGCAGATGTGGGTTTCTAGAATTGTACATAATACTCCAGGTCTGGTCAAACCAGTGACCTGTAAAGTGACAGTAGTACCTCCCTTCTGCAACTGGTGAAGACCCTTCTTGTGCATGCTACCATTCTGTTTTCTTTCAAGTGTGCTTTATTGCAGTTTGAGAAGGGTTTTTTGACTACTGCAAATTATCACCCTCCTGGTCTCTTTACTCCATTGAGTGGTCCACCCTTATTCCACTGCTGCAATAATCCACATGCAGATTTCTGCAATCAATGTGAATTAACTTTCACTTCTTGGCAGTGACTTTCGTTAGCTAAATACTAGACCTTCTCCACCCCCTCCTTTTAAAATCCCCCTTTATAGTACTAATTCTCTCCTCACTGCTCGCTCTTCTGCTGAGTTTTGTATCATCTGGAAACAGACTCACTTTTCCTTGCAAGTCCATCCTGTGACACTTATGTACAGCATGTTTTTATTTTTTTTATTTATTTAAAATTTGATCACCGGGAAAGGCACACTGAGCTGAGGCTCGTTTCCAGGTGCAACCCGGGTACAGTTTGTACAGAGAGTAGCAGTAGAGTATATGTTAAAGAGCAGTAGGTCCAGGACAGACCCCTGTGGCAACCCACTAGTTACCTCCCTGACACCAAAGAATTCTCAACTCCAAATCATTCTTTGGGTCCTATCTGTCAGCCAATTACTTATCAATCTTGGTAATCCCTCCCCAGTCCTAGGTCCCCAACTCCCTTCACTAGTCTCCTACAGTATGTGGCACTGAATTAAAGATTTTGCTGAAATCTAGGTACAGGATGTCTACTACCTGATCTCTGTCTATCATATGCCACCAAACTGAAAAAAAAAGAAATCAATCACATTCATTTGACATGACCTGCCCCACATGATCCCATGTTTATTCCTGTCCACATCCACAATTGTCACCTTGCCTATTGTGCTGCTTTCCTTGGCAAGTTCTGGTTCATGGCCTCCTCCCCACCTCTCCAATCTTTTAGTCCCCTCATCGATGGTAGGCTACTGCCTCAGAACCCATGATTCCTGCACTTTCACTCTCCCTCATCCACACTCACAATCTGGCAAGGTTTCTTTCTCCTACAGACTCCCTGATCTTTGAAATCATCTCAGCCACTCAATCTGCCTCATGCCCACTCCAGCCATGCTGAAAAAACAACTAAAGCACCTTCCCCCTGCAACTGCTCCCTCTCTACCCCTCCTTGACCCCATCTGCTCCTCCCTCTCCTTCCTCCTCCCACCTCTTTTTTCCACCTCTGCTCCTCCCTCCCTCCCTCCCTCATACTAAGATTCATACTAAGGTAGATTGCAAGAGCAAGAAGGCAGAAGCCCATGAAGCTCTTATACTAATCCAAAACATAATAGGAAAGGTCATACCCTTTACAAATAAGACCATCCAATCTGTATTTAAAAATACTTTTAGTTTCATTAATAATCACATTTAGTGGTAGCCTATCCATGGACCAACAACTCTAATGGTAAAAAAATATTTACGACTTGACCTAACAAAGGGTTTTATAACTAATTGTAAGGGATGTCCTCTGATATTGTGACCACAGTTTTTGAATGTCAGACCCAATTCAGACAATAAATAAGGGTCTTGAATAATATCATACAATAGCATAAGGTCGCCATGAAGACGACGTGTAGATAAGGGCATAAGATTTAAAATAGCAAGTCTATTCTCATAAGGAACATCAAAAAGCCCAGATACTTTTTCAGTAAATTTTCTCTGAACTCTTTCCAATAACAGGCATTCTGATTTTTTATATGGATTCCAAAGCTGTGAAGCATATTCCAAATGTGGTCTTACATATGCTCTATATAGAGGTAACAGTACATCCTGTTTTCTAGATCTTATATTACGCAATATAGACCATACCACTTTACCGGATTTGTTAATAATATTATGTACATGATTTTTATAAGAAAAGTTATCCGAGATATTAATTCCAAAATCTCTTTCATCAGATGTAGCCTCAAGTAATATGCCATCCAAATAATAGGGACATTGTGAATTTCTAAGGCCCAAATGCATAACTTTGCATTTGGAGATATTTAAAGTCATACCCCACTTCTTGACCCATGTTGTAATGTGGTCTAGCTCCTGTTGAATGGCATCAGCCTGATAATCAGAGGCACATGGCCCTCCTATTTTAACATCATCAGCATATTTTATAGTGAATGATGAGCAACCCGAAGTAAGGTCAGCAATAAATGCCTGAAACAGGCATGGGCCCAATACTGAACCCTGTGGCACCCTGCTAGTCACTATAACCCTGGCTGAAGTACTTCCATGAATAATTACTTGCTGAGAGCGATTGTAAAGCCAATTGATTACCCAATTAACTAGAAACCAGTTTATATTTAGTTTATGAAGTTTAGAAGTTAAGGCCCAATGAGGCATGATGTCAAAAGCCTTACTAAAATCAATGTAAATAATATCATGGTAATGCTTTTATCTAGTAATGAACTGATTTGTTCATAAAACATATTAAATTTATCATACAACTTCTGCCTTTTTGAAGCCATGTTGTTCTACATCATGACAGTCCAGGACTGGGGATATTAAATCTTTAATTAAACGCCTAATAATTTACAAGTAGAAGAAGTTAAACTTATAGGCCGATAGTTTTCCCAGTTGTTTTTGGCCCTTTGTAAATAGGGATTACATGCTTTTTCCAGTCCAGGGGAACAAAATTGGTGGCCAAAAAATACTCAAGCATCAATTTTAAAGGAACTGTAATTACATCAGCTAATAAAATTAATAAATGTCCGGCTATATTGTCTGGACCAGGACGCATGTCCTTTCTCTCCCACCTGTTACACTGTGCCACCCATATCTTCACTCCTCTGTTTACTTTCTGAGACCACACTACCCTCCTTCCCTGAACACCTCCTCAGCCCTCCCTATGTACTTTCCGAGCTGTCCCAACTTCACTTATGTATAGCTGGCATGCCTTTGCATACATTTATTCCTATGCCTATGTATAGTTGCTTACATCGTATTATACTACATGTTGCACTCTGCACCTTTTAATTCTATGCTACTCCAAATATGTACCTTGTATTGTATATTTACCAAGATGTAAATTGTTCTTTTCTGTTCCCCAGATGCAGTCAATGTTTTGCTACTCTATGTGAATCCAATTACCCCCTCCCCAGGTCGCACCGGGAAACAAGCCTCAGCTCAGTTTGCTTTTCCCAGTTCCCACATTTTTTAAACTTTAAATAAATAAATCCACATAACTGTTTACATTTAAGAATTAATCTGTCTGTTCCTTTATGATTGCCTTCATCAGAGTGTCAACTGCAGGCTCACTGGCCTGCAATTTCCCAGAATCTTTCTATCCCCACACTTGTGCAAGAGGGCCATATTTGAAACCCCTCACTCCCTTAGCTCCATGCACTTTGACATTGGTTCGTTAAAGAGGTTTGCCAAGGGAACTGCCAGAGCCTACCTTGTCTCCCTCAGCACCCTTGGGTGCATCCTGTCCAGTCTCAGGGACTTATATACCTTTAGGTCACTCAACCCTTTAGTACTCTCTTTTCAGATACACGCTCCATCTCTATCTTCTGACTAGCTGTATCCCAAATGTTATCATACTATTTGGTAGCACCATGTCGCTCTTACATAACACAGAGCTAAAGTACTCATTCAATATGTTCACTTGCCCATGTCCTCCCCAGCACTCTGTCCATCTTTTTCATCCTTTACCTGCTTTCTCTGTTTATATTTTTTCCTAATTCCTAAAGAAGGTATCATAATTTTATGACCCTTCTGCTTTCTTTAGCTCTGCCCTTCTTTTTTCTAATAAGCAGCTTGCTTTTCTCTCATTTTTCCTTATACACCTCCCTACTGGCCTTATTTTGCTCCCCTTTTCAGACCCTGAGTTTCAAGCTGCATCTTTCACTTGTCTGTCAAACCATATTGGTTTCTTTTTTTTTTTTTGTCTTACTGATATATTTAATGCACTTTGAGCTGTTTCTAATACTGCCCTTTTTATTGCTTCCCATTTTTTTCTGCCCTTTCTAGCTAGTAAATATTCTCCAGCTGACCTGCTAGTGCTAGACTATTGGAGACCTAGGTGGGGTCTGGGCAGCCTTGATAGACCATGAGTTTTTGTTTGTCTAAGTTCCTGCATTTCTATATATGTTTCTATGACCTTTGATTAATTCTGTCATTTTTTTTTCAAAATCCATGTTCTTGAAAACTGGGCTCACAGTGCAGGAATGTAACCACTGGGCACAGACACAACACAAATGCCTGTAAAAAAATACCATTTGTCCTTCCAGTCCAGTAACCAACACAATGCTGAACTTACAGTGGTGTGATAATTTTATTCTACTAGGTCTCCTACTATGATATCTGTAATATAGCCTGGTTGGATATTATGAGCTCTAAGATTGCTTCCACCCTCCTCCTCACTCCTACCTTGGTTGTTCCCTGGGAAAGAAATCAATCATGCAAAACCTCCACAAACTCCTGTCCTTTTTGACTCCTTTCCTCTTGTATGTTCCAGTCAAGTTCTGGAAGGGTGAAATTTCCTATGATTAAAATTGCATCTTGACTTGCTGCCATCCTAATTTAATTTTCAAGCACCTTTGTCGCTGTCAGTCATTTGGTTAGGCAGAGTGTAGACTACTTACATCTTGTGCCATTTCCACCCTCCTTCAGCCATCTGAAGCAACAGTGACTCCATCACCAGTCTTCCTTAGATAGACAGATTTATTTATTTATTGAAGTTGTTGTTTACCAGGTAAATACACAGAGATACAAAAATAATTTCATTTACAAATACAACATGGAGAGAGGTGTGGAGAGAGAGAGGTAGAGAGCAACATAAATAAAGAATAAACAGCAATGTAATAAATATAGCATAAAGTATAGGGCGGTGTGTGTAACAAGAAGTTTACACACACCCGAGGGGTTAGATGCTACATAAACCCTGTGAGCGAAGCTCAAGGTGTTTGTGCAAAGTATCTAACCCCGAGCATGTGTGTAAACTTCGAGTTTACACACTCTACCTTCTATTTTATTTTATATAATTGCTGGGTCTCCCTTTTGGCCACAGCAATTATATGAAATAGCAATTCTGCAGCTGTGCTCTAGTTCAGTTTTTGCCAGTCTGAAGATTTTGTTCTAGGAGGTTTCAGTTTTAAAAATATTTTCTATCCCTATCTGTAAAATGATCACTTTTTCTGATTTAACTTACCACCATGTTTCTTTGCAGCTGGGTTGAGGGTGAGAAGGAAGCGGTGAGCCAGGAGAAGAGACACTGCAGTGGGCACATGCACAGAGGGAGGAGAACCAGGCATGTGTTTGCATTATAAATGCTCCTTTATAATGGCAAATTATGCCATGGTCACCCTATGTCAAAAAGGGGAGACCCAGTTATTATATAAAATACATGTACAGGGATTACGTATTTACAAGGAATAGTCTTCAAATAAGAGGAAAATATAGAGCAGCATGGACAACATGATTATGCAATGCATCATCAGGTGCAGTCACAATAAGATGCAATTAAAGTTTGAGGAACTGTTTAGCTGTGGCAATGCTAGGGGAGCGGACTGCTACTCAAGGCAAGGTTGTTCCAAACCAGGGGGAGTTTATTGCTGAAGGCAAGCTGGCCAGAATTCTGCTTACTCCTTGGAATGAGGAATGTGTTAGCCAAGTGGGAGTGAAGACAGTGGCTGGAGGGAGCAGCAGTGGTATGTAGGGTGCTCAGGTAATTGTGGAGTTTACTTAACCAGAACATGAATCCATAAAGTGCAAGGTGCTACAGACACCTATTCTTCAGCAAAGGCCAGCTCATGTGATCGCATAACGTGCAGTGATGTGTCCCAATAGGGCAGTGAAGGATAAACCTATATAGGACATTCAGTGGGGTATCAAACTTGGATAGCTGGCATTTTGGGGCAATGTCATATACCATATCACCATTGTCAATTACTGGTAAAATCAAACATTCAACCAGACTCTTTCTCATACCTTGATCCGCAGTCTCCTACCCTTTAGTGGGCTACATGATTCCTGTATGCCTTTGATACAAGTGACTGAATATGTGAGGAAAACAGTTTTAGACTGGTTTAGAGCTAAACAATTTAATTAGAAACAAGCTGACAGTAGGCTGAAATCAGATGTAGGGCATTAGAGATATCTGTGGAACTGTGACCAGTCATATGTAGGATGGTGTTATCTGCATACATATGGATATTGTAGGATTTAACAGCACATGGGAGGTCAATAATAACAATATTACAATGAGTGCTCCCAATGCAGAGCTTTGAGGGAACCCAATATGTCCTTGCCTAGGATCAGAGAAGGCTAAGCAAATGGAGACAGCGTAGGGGTAGCCAGAATGGCATGAGAAGAAGCAGGACAGAGTGTGTGTGTGGGGGAGAGAGAGAGAGAGAGAGAGAGAGAGAAAGAAAGAAATAGGCAAGACCAGGGGTAAAGTATTTTTTATAGGGGCTAGCTGCTTTATAGCGGTGTGCTGTTTCAGTTTTGTATTCAATAAAATTACTTTTGCAGCATCCTGAGTTTGTGCACTGAGCTTCCTTTCCTATTTTATTACAGAGAGTTTATTTAGAAGAAGTTTGTGATCTGCCATATCAAAAGGTTTTGCCAGGTCAAACAACATGACACCGGTAGGCAGGCCATTATCTATGTTAGACAGGATAAAGTCTGTGAATCTTAGAAAGGCGATGGATGTTAAGTCAGCCATTCAGATTCCAGATTGGTGGTTAGAAAAGAAACAGTGCATAGAGTAAAACTCTGGCAGCTGCATGGTGACCAGTCTCTCAAGGATTTTATAGAGAACTGGGAGTAGGGAGGTTGGCCAATATTTTTTTTTTCAATTTTATTTTCACGTGCCTGAGGTGGGGATATTCCCAGACTCAGTGCCTTCAACCCGACACTGGCATCCCCCAGCAGTTGCCTGTAACTAAGGCCCTTGGCCAAAGAGGAGACCGAGATCAACCAAGTTTGGTCCTGGAGCTGACTGCAGCGTCATTTGGTGTGGGGTTGGAGAACTCATGCTGCTCTGCTGCACAGGTTTTCCCCCTTTTGGATGTCCCCCTCAAGGCGTCTGTCACTGCTTTCCCTCTGCTATGTGGTCCTGGCTTGCTGTAATCCTGGTCTCTGCCAGGTGTCACCTAAATGCTGTGTGCCAGCAACCCTTCCCCCTAGAGGTGGAGAGCTGTCCCTGGGATTCTCATCCAACCTGCCCCTGGCTGGCCCTCTGGCACTCCAGGCTCATTCAAGAACCTGGATCACTCAGGTCACAAGCGATGGCACCACCACTGTGCCAGTGTGCTGGATTGGTTGATAATTTGCAGGACAGTTTGTGCAGGAGAATCATAATAGTGTGTTTCCAGAGTGAGGGGAAAGTCCTAGAGAAGAGGGGGCAGTTAAAAACATAGGGCAGTAATTCCTGGGCAGTCAGTTTCAAAAATGTAGGGGAACTGCTATCAAACCCAGCCTTAGAGTGTAATAGCTCACAAAGGACCTCAAAAGTAGTGATGCAGGAGAAAACAATGCTTGGTATGTCAGATTTCCAAGTGCCATGAGGAGGACTGGAGCTGTAGACAGTGGAAGCAGAAGAACAATTGCTAGGGGCCCTTCCAGAAATTTGGTATTTAGGGCATTCACTATGGTAGGACCAGCAATAACTGCACCTGAGGTCCACCAGAGGTTGGTAATGCCAGAGGGGAAAGGAGAGGGCTGGAGCAGGTTATTTACTGTATTCCAGAATTTGGAAGGGGATGCAGAATTACTGATAAATTTGGATAGTCCTGGTACAGAGGTTTATTAGCCTATTGTAGTGTTTTCTATTAGTGGGGGCACCTAATGACTTGGGGTGGGGCTTTGGGGGAATCTGATTTTGTGGCCACAGTAAGTGATACAGTGATCACTGAACTAGTGAGGGAGAGTGTTGGAAAAGAGTTTGGTAGGGATGACAGGACAAGATCCAGTCAATGAGGGAGTGGTTTGAGGACCGATTATTGTATCTGGTTGGGTTTGATTCAATTGGTGAAGGTTGAGGGCTTTGACTGTAAAATGAAGAGGACTGAGGGTCAAGCCAATAACAGCTGAGGTCCCATAGTAAGATGTGTTAGCATTTTGATACACTGAGTTAAGTGATGTGATTTGAAGTAATATCAGCTACTGCATCCCATGCTTCCCAGATGAGAAGTAGATATCCGTAATGAGCAGCGGACTAGAGTGAGGAAGGTGACTATGCCACAGATTAGTTTGTAGGACCTACAATATCCTGTAAATTAAATGAAAATTTTAGGAAAGAGGATTTATAAAGGACAACCCCTCAAGCCTTTTTACCTCTATCCTGTCTGTAGACCACAAAGCCAGGAAGGGCAATATCTGAACAGGGGATTTTGGCAGACAACCAAGTTTTGGAATATAACAATACATTAGGGAAGTCTGGGCCACTCATACTCTAAAGAGGTCAAATTTGGAGAGTAGGCTGCAAATATTAAAGTGATAAAGGTGAAGACCCTTAGGTAAGGGAATCGGGGTGCACATACAGTTTGCATGCAAGAGCCCTGGGTTTCATTTAATGTCTCCACTCAGTAATAACAGTAGGAGAAGCAGCATTTTTGTTGAATGTGCCAACAGTCAATTTCCTTATGTATCCTGGGGAGTGGAGTGACATTTATGGGGGGGGGTTTAAACATCTAAGACTAAGACAAGAGCAGAGGTAACCATGATTACGTAGGCCACTATAAATAGTGGAGAAGGATGATAGTGTTTCACAGGTGTGTGTATAGAGATGCAGGTATGAGAAGAACTTTAAGCAGAGAGGTCAGAGGAGAGTAACATAGCAACAGACTTTGACACCAAATAAGGACCACTTGGCCCACCTAGTCTGCCATTTCCCTTCCCATTGGATAAGCTGCAGATCCTAGTTACCCAACAGCCTACTTCTTCCTACACCCTGCCAGAATTGCCTTATGTCTGTCCCATGCATTCTTGAGCTCCCCCACTGTTTTTGACCCCACTACCTCCTCAAGAAGGCCATTCCATGTGTCCACCACCCTCATGATGATTAGCAGCATGATGGGAGAAGGTACAAAGGCTGTTATTTGAAGAGAGAAACACTGAGCTATAAGAAACAAGAGAAACAGGGATATGTTGCAGGCATATACAATACCAGCTATGCACACACTACGTACATTGAGAAAGGCTGTACTTAACTTTACTGATTGTAGGAAGGCAGCAAACAAGAGAAGATTAGGACAACAATAAACCCAAACATCAGTACTACCCAAATATGATGCAACTGTGGTGCAAGAATTAGCCAGGGAAGAGGAATAGAAGCAGCAGCAATACACACATTTAAAAGCATGTCCTAGGATATGAAAGTGGGCTACATGTCAATTTGTTTCAGTAAATCTGTTCTACAACAAGTCACTCCGGACTATTAGCTCTGGTATCAATTGTGCCCCTGTACAAATTGTTCCTGGACAATTTGTCCTCAGCATAAATATTATAAAATAAACTCCAGGTGAGTACAATTCAGGAATGAATTGAGCAGGGAGCCAACTGATGCCATAGCTAATAGTCTGGAGCGTGTTGTTGCAGAGTGGATTGACTGCAACAAATTGACATGACACTGTCAAAGTATTAGGAGCTGGACACAATTCACAAATGATTACAGTATGGGCCAAGGTAACTAGCACAAGAAGTATATACAGTGGAGCCTGCCAGGATGCAATGCAATACCTTGCAGTATGACTGCAAGATGCTGCAGTATGCTGCAGGGAACAGTGTAATTATTATTATTATTGTTTATTATTTATTTATTTCAGAAATAACACCTTTGAGCATAGGTGCTCTTTACAAAGGTTCCTCATCAGCATAAAGTTATAGCACATCAACAAAATCCCAGATGATAGTTTACATTATCAGCACAGATTGTAACAAAGATTAAATTACAAAAAAAAGAGTAAACAACAGGGCAACACACAGTTATGTTTTGTTAAGGTACTGGCAAACATAGTGGACAGTACTAAAAGTAGCAGGCAATTAACAGCTACCAAGTGCATAGTAGGGGTCAGGTAGAGTAGAGTGAGCTGAGTAAGAGATCAGTAGCATTCACAGTTGGTACTTGGGTAAGGTCCTTTTTAGGTCTCTCTTAAATGGGGCAATTTTGGTTAAGACTCATTGGTGATTCTGGCAATTCATTTGGCCACGGGGGGGCCCTGATAACAAAGAAGCGAGTGGTGTTAAATGGCAATTAAGCCCTTTTTGTCATGTAGTATTTAGTGACACATCATTTACTGCAAGGTACTGCACTGCACCTTGGCTGGCTCCACTGTATTATGAAGAGTTACATACAGGTGTACAAGACAATTTATAAAATGGGAAGGGGAAATCCTCCATTTTGATTGGTTATTAGCCATGCATTAGAAGTGTCTAATGCATGGCTAAAAATAAGTACTTGCCAGCTGGGTATAGGGCTGTGAAGAAATCAATGAGCCAGTAGAATTTTAAACAAGCATTTGTCAATGCCAAATGTTTGTTTGCTGGTGTTAGCATTGGAAATGCAGGAGTTAGACAGATGCAGAATAGGAATGGCAGTTAGAGATGGGCGAAGTGGCCCCGATTCACTCAGTGAAGTGATTCGCAGAGTGAGAGAAACTTCGTGGAGTGTTCTGCAGCATAAAGTTAAGGTACTGTATAGCGATGTAGTCTGAGGTGCATTGAAAACAATGTCTTCACATTATCCGCCTTCCCAAACCACTACTCCACCAATTCTTAAGGTGAAGTACATTGAAAACAATGTACTTCGCCTCACTTCGCCTTGTTTTTAAGTTTGAAAGGCGAATTCTGCAGTGATTCATAGGATTTCAGGTCACATGGGCTCTAGATTGTTCTGCACAGCCTCAGTTTGGGGTAGTGTGTGTAGGAAGCTGTAGGAGACAATCTACTCTGAGAGCTCTCTGTGATTCAAACCTTCTAAAAGCTGTTAAAAAAGCATTTTTGAGTCTTTTTTTTTGCTGACACTTTAGATCATCGATTATAGGAAACAATCCTCTGCTCATATCATCGAGTGTTTATTTGTTTGTGTGTGGATTATGAATGTTAATGCACAACATTCAGTCTGTGTACTGAGAGACAGTGGAAGTGTGCTTTGGAGGAGGGGTGTATCTGTGGTGTAGGTAGATTAACTTGGAGAAAAAGACAGTGCTTTCTGTTTTGGTGATATTTTTCTTGTATAACTGTGTTAATGTACACAGTAATATTTTCAATAATTCTTGCCATTTTTTTGCTGATTGTTGTGGTGCAGCAGTGCGTAATTTTAGCTTGTTTAAAATATGTGGTTATATTACTGAAGTTTTCAATTTGCTACGCATTACTTAGTGTATATGTGAGTATGTGTGTTACAAGTGTCATCAAATCAGACACCTTTTATTGTGCCACATAATAATTTCAGCAATGTGAACCTGCTATCCACTGCAGCTGTGTGATTTTTGTACTTCTTTGTGGTATCTTTACTGGTACTAGTACTAGTGACTGTTATTGCCCCCGCCCGCCTAACCAGCAAAGGTATTCTTTTCCAGATTTGAATTTATGATGGTGAGCACTGGTTAGATGTTGTGCCTTTGTGTCTGCATCTCTTCAGTGCACAACTCAATCTTAATCTGTTTGTGCATTTGCATCTCTTTAGGGCCCAATCTCCATCTGTAACTTAAGTCACAGTTGTTTCTTTGCCTTACCTTCAGAGTACTGGACAGGTGTGGTGCATAATTCAGCATGAACATCGTACTCATTAATATGCATTTTTAAGTAAGGACCATCATCACGAGTCACTCCGTGATACAAATCACGTTCTTCATCATCACGGTCACAAATGCAGTCACAAATCGCGATTCACGATCACGTCACGAATCACAACACAAATTTTTTGACTAGTTACTTGGATGTATTGTAAGCATGTTTTGTAGTATCTCTCCAGAATTCACCACCCCACCATTGTACTCATTAATGAGAGTTTTTAAGTCAGGGAATTTGTGCAAGTACAGCCGTAGGCATTCGCATTCCCATTACAGTTCCATATTGTTTATCTCACGCTGTTGACACCGAATCACGTTCTTCATCATTGCAGTCACAAATGCAGTCACAAATCACGATTCATGATCACATCACAAATCACAACATTCATTTTTTTACCAATTACTTGGATGTATTGTAAGCATGTTTTGTAGTATCTCTCCAGGCTTCACCACTCCACCATTGTACTCATTAATAAGCATTTTTAAGTTGGGGAGTTTTGTGCTACAGCTCATTGGGGAAGTACAGCCATAGGCATTTGTGTTCCTTCCAGTACAGCATGTGAGTTACAGTACTGTAAATAGTGGTGGTCGAAGTGGCCCCAATTTGCTCCGTGAAGTGATTCACTGAGTAACTCCACAATGTGAAGTGGAGTACTTCACTTCATAATGAGGAACTTGAAGTCCATTGAAACCAATGACTTTGCATTATTCCGCCTTCCCCAAACCACTTCTCCACCAATTTTAAGTCGAAGTACATTGAAATCAATGTAATTCGCCTCACTTTGCCCTGTAATTGAGCTCCAAATGAAATTCTGCAGTTATTCATGGGATTGCAGGTCACATGGGCTCTAGATTGTTTGGCACAGCCTCAGTTCAGGCCTGGGTAGTGTGTGTGTGCAGTGGTAACTGGAGACAGTTTGCTCTCAGAGCTCTGCGATTCAAAACCTCTAAAAGCTGTTTAAAATGCCTTTTTGAGTAATATATGTTGCTCAAAATTTAGTACATCGACTGTAGGAAACCCTTCTGTGCTCATATCATCAAGTGTTTATTGTTGTGTGTGGATTTTGAATGTTAATTTAGAACAGTCAGTATGTGTACTGTTAAGTGTGCTTTGGGGGAGGGGTGTATTTGTGGTGTAGGTATATTAACTGGGAGAGAAAGGCAGTCTTTCTGTTTTGGTTATATTTTTCTTGTATAACTGTGTTAATGTACACAGTAATATTTTCAGTAATTCTTGACATTTTGTTGCTGATTGTTGTTGTGCAGCAGTGTACAATTTGTCTCCACATTCAAAACCGCACTTCGGAACCACATCTTCAGCACTCGTAACTGCTCCTGTCTCTGAACATAGCCTCCACCTCCTTTTCTTTTGACAATGCCCCCCGGGCAGCTCTCCACCCAACCATCCCCTCCACCACTTCCCTGTACACCATGCCTAGGTTTAACCTGGTCAGTGCCAGCTGTTTCAATGTTTATCTACCAGAATGCTTACTTGATACCGACTTGTTTAATACCTGTTATCGATTACATGTACCCTGTACCTGTACCCAATTGTATCTGTCTGTACCCAACTGTATCTGTCTGACCACAATGTGATGTGGCACCTCTGGTGAATGCCTATTGATTTTTGGAAAATCTTTGCTATGTAATCAAAACGCAATGTATGTCTTTATGTGACGAAAGTACCTTTGTAAACGAGCCTCTGGCTCAAAGGTTGTAAACTGATTCTTAAATAAATAAATAAATAAATAAAACATTTGGATATATTACTAAAGGTTTTCAATTTGCTATGCATTACTTGAGTGTATGTGTGAGTGTGTGTGTGATGCGTGCCATTAAATCTGACACCTTTTATTGTGTTACAGAGTAATTGCAGCAGTGTGAACATGCTATCCACCGCACCTGCATGAATTTTTTATACTGCTTTGTGATATCTTTACTAGTAGTAGATTGTTGCTGCCATGCACTAATCCCCCCAACTGGTAAAATGTATTCATTTCCAGATTTGGATTTGTGACTTGTGAGCACTGGTTAGGTGTTGTTGTGCCTTTACGTATTCATCCCTTCAGTGTGTAGCGTAATCTTAATCTGGCTGTGCATTTGCATGGCACCGTTAATTCTGGGAGACTGCACTTCTTGTTTTGCTCTCATTTCACTTTGTCAACACTGGGAAATTTTCTGAACACAAGACAGTAGCATTTTGGGGATGCACATTAATTCTGGTGACTCTATGTGTGACCTGACCACTGCGCGCATGACTGAGTGCGCCATTAATTCTGGGAGACTTTGCATTTCTTGTTACACTCTCATTTCACTTCATCAGCACTGGGGAGTTTTCTGAACACAAGACAGTAGCATTTTGGGGATGCACATTAATTCTGGTGACTCTGTGTGTGACCTGACCACTGCACGCATGACTGAGTGGGCCATTAATTCTAGGAGACTTTGCATTTCTTGTTACACTCTCATTTCACTTCATCAGCACTGGGGAGTTTTCTGGACACAAGACAGTAGCACTTTGGGGATGCACATTCATTCTGGTGACTGTGTGGGTGGGATGCTGCCAATATTGTTTTGTCACTCTGCCTTACTTTGCATTTATTTATTTATTTAGTTGTTTAACCAGGTGAGACACACTAAGCTGAAAGCTTTTTTACAGGTGCAGCCTGGGAGGACAGGGAAGTTAAGTGATTTGCTCAGGGTCACACAGTATGCAAGTGGAAGCTGTGGGCTTCAAACCCAGGTCTGGTCTACTGAATGTCACCAGATGTGCAGCTCAGAGCCTTAGGAATGACAATGCTAAGTAATAATAACAAGGCAAAGTGAGCCTTTCCTGTGGGGCACACTGCATGGTGAAGTGCCAACTCGAAGTGGCCACTTTGCATTCACTTCACCAGTGGATTTTAAATTCACTGCATCTCTACTAGCAGTGAATTATTGAACTTCATGCCAACCCCACCTCCACCCTGCAGAGATGGACAAGTATTGGGGTATGTGTTTGAGTTATCGCCCATAACTTTAAAGCCATTTCACCTCACCCTATCCTGCAGACGCCGACAAGTGTTGAGGTGTGCATTGGGGTGCTCGGCTTTACAGTCACCCCATTCCAAAAGGGCATATGCTGAAATGGGTGCAGTATAGGAGAATGAGGTGAACCTTGGGGCCGAAGAGTCCAAGACACACCTCTATGCCTGTCACTGGCTACAGGGTGGGGGGTGGAATGGCATGAGCATTACAGTCGGCAATCCAAAAGCACACCCCTGATGCCTGTCAGTCTGTAAAGGGTGGGATGTTAACACCCCAGGCATTTGTTGATATTTGCACTACAGATTTTCAACATGGCCTTTTTGTGACCCCCACCTCATGACAGCATTTGGAACCTCTTCTCATGAACAGTGGCACTGTGATTATGTTAATGGGTCCCAAACTTTGAGTTCCCACAGTAACCATGTCACTGTGTGCCAGATGCATGAAAACACAGATTGGGCAGGATGTGAAGAATGACAGCTGTACCATTCATAGGGAGGTGTGAAGAGATGGCAAGAGATGGCAATGTTGAAAATCTGTAGTGAAAATATTTAAAATGCTCAAACTTCTGAGCATAACACAGTCATATATTTCACCAAATTTTCAACATAGGCATTTTGTGACCTCTACTCATGAACACTGTCACTATGATTTTCTTAATCTGTCCAGAACACTGATTTCCCACAGTGACTGTGCTATTCTGCACCAGATGTGTAAATGCATATTTTGGGCAGGCTATGAAAAAAATGACAGCTGTACTGTTCATAAGGAGGTGTGAAAAAATGCCAATGTTGAAAATCTGGAGTGAAAATATTACAAATGCACGAAATTACGAGGGTGCATGGAAACTGTGCAACGTACGCTCGTAACACAGTCATTTTATGGGCTTTGTCACTAAATTTTCAGCATAGGCATTTTAGCACCTCTGTTCATGAACAGTGTCACTTTGGTTTTCTTAATCTGTCCTGAACACTGACTTCCCACAGCGACCACATTATTGTGTACCAGAAGTGTGAAAACACATTTCGGCCAGGATTTTTTTCACTAATTCAGCATAGGCTTTTTGAGAGTCCACCTCAGAAACAGTGGCACTGTCATTTCGTTAATCCGTCCCATAAGGTGATTCCATGCAGTGACCGCAAAATGACCTTTTGGGACTGAATAATGCCATGACAGTGACTGAATTCATGAGGAGGTGTCCCAATAACCCCATGTTGAAAATGTGGTGCCAAAAGTCAAAAAAATGGCTGAGATATCCACATAAGTTGAAAAAAACATTTTTATGCCATTATACAGCTCACTGGCATTTCTTCAGTTCATGGTCAGCTTTGAAGAGTGCGGACATGTTCCCGGTCCACCGAAGATCATCGCACTGGGGTCCGGAGGTAAGCATGGGGTGGGCAGGTGTGGAGGCAGGGTGAGCAGAGGGTGAGTGCGGGTTGGGGAAGGGGGCATGAGATACAGGGAGGGACCATTTTCTTGGTTTCAGGGAGAACAAAATAAAAAGACATAGTTGGAAGGTTTTTGTTTTTCAGGCTTGTTTTGGTCAGACTGGGGTGGGCTCCCAGTGTGCTACCTGCATTTTGGGAAGGGGAATGGAGCTGATAGGGATTGGGCCCCCCTTGGCAAAGAAAGACTGTTTGGGGGAGCATGATGCTGAGGGGGATTGGGCACCCAATTGGTACACAACAAATGGGGGGGGAATTATGCTGACTGGAAGTGGGCTCCCTTGTCGGCAAATGAACTGGGTCTGTGGCATGCCGACAGGGGGATTGTGCACCCCCATTGGCTTTCATGGGGCTCTGAGGCAGGCAGTGATAACCACCACCATGTTCATGAAACTGTTACACCAGGCAAGGTACCACCCTGCAATGATGGGTCGCTCCTTCATTGCAGTGGAATGGTTGACATTGCAATGATGTGGCAGCCCCTGATTACAGGCAGTCAAATTGTTTCAAGTTGGTGGCACTTCTGCAGAACCAGTGTCATCAGGACAGTGGGCCTGCATTGATTGAACACTGCCAAGCCCACAAGTGCAGTGCTGGCATTGGCCGCCACAGTGCCGCACCCCCACAACATGCTTCTCTCCTAAGCTGCCACATAATGTTTCTTGTGCATGTGTGGAAGCTAACATAATAATGTTACAGATGCCTTTGTTTTACCCTCACTTAGCCCACATATCTGGCACAGTAACCAATTTTATGTAAGCACTCAGAGTGAAAAGCACACAGTGATAAAGAAATATTTCACAAATGCTTGGCTCCTATACAAAAATTACATACATACTCTGGTGCTCTGTACTAACTGCTGTAGATGCTGAAGTGATCCTGGTCGCTGCATTGGCACCCAACAGCACCCCCGCCACTCGATCATGTTTGTTGCAAGTCTGACTTATTGATTTAAAACAAAACAAAAAAGGCAATGGAAGGAAGCACTCAAATTTTCATCATATATTAAAAAAGGAGTTCCAAAAGATTATTTGTTAGTTTCTGTGAGTGTCTGTATGTGTCTGTCTTTGATACAGTGTTTGACCCACCAGCACAGCTTCCCTCATCTCATGCTGGTTTCAACTGCCTTAGTAGATCGCAGTCATGTTCCCACCACCACTGCCACCCACTTTGCTGCTTGTAGAAAAGAGCCCTCCGCCCATGCTGCAGCAGCCAAACTGTGTCAAACTGCTGCTTCTGGCCAGATGCTGCGGTTGAGCAACTGGCATGCATTTTTTTTTAAGCTACTGCTTACCGGTCTTCCCGTAGTGGTCCTGCACAATTCCTCTTGACCCTCTATTCACACATGTTGTGTGGAATGTCAAAAAAAAGTTGTTTTTTTTGTATTCCTTTTTAATTTCAGTTCTATGCTCCACTCACTGTTTCCCCTGCCCCCCACTAAACGCTTCATTACTTGACTGCTGTCCTGTTCTATGTACAGCCAGTAGGCTCTCGATCAGTACAGTACAGTATTTCACAGTGAGTGCTTATGGTCTCTTGATCTCCCAATGAGTTAGCTGCTGCTGGCGATCATGTTGAAATCAAAGAGAAAAGAAGCAGCTTTCTGTGTCTAGCCAGTACGCTCCAGAATAGCTAACCAGTGCCTTATTACACAGTGTGTGCATCTATGCTCTCTTGCTCCAGTCTCTTGCTCTCCCCCATCTATCTGCTGGTTAGCCAGTGCTCCAATCACAGTCAGAATTGAAAGAAAAAAAAGGAGAAGCTTATTAAAATGGTGAGTACCTATATTGGGTGGGGCAAATATCTCAGCCTATATTAGGGAGGGAGGTTAATCATAGCTACAGAGGCCCTATTAGGACATATTTCCCCAATTTAAAAAAAATCCATACAAATGATGCAGGCGGAGGAACTATTTTATGTCAAATATATAAAAACAGTTAACTTTTTTTACTATTTAAACCTAATAGGTTTAATTTGAACAAAAATATAAAATAAATAGTCCCATTTTATAAGCACAGTAAGACACTCCAGGGGTGTGTGCATTAGACATTTCTAATGCATGGCTAGGGGCTGAAGGCACTCGGCCTGCAGCCTAGTGCCTCACAATGCCCCTGGTCGTGTGTTAGAAATGTCTAATGCATACCCCCTCTTGTCTTATTGCTTACTTACTTCACCTAAGGTGAGATGCTGCAACAGAAATTGCAGGATTTGATGTATACTTACTAGAGCACACGTGCACACTGCAGGGCAGCGTGGCAGGAATTTGGCCTCTGATATCCTTATAAGCTCACTTACCTATACTGCCATACCTCTACTGTGGCATTTTCCCTGTCCTTTCTAAATAGGGCATATCCCAGGACATTTAGTTCCAACAATTATTCTAGTTAGCCCAGGTTTCAGTTATTGCTGTTATTGTATGTCAGTCTGCTCTATAACCTTAATCACATATAGCTGGTCCATCTTATTCCCTTATCGTCTTGCATTCATATAATAAGTCTCAACCTGCTCCTCCTATACTCTCTGGTCTTCCTATTCTTGGTTGCTTTCAAACTTCAATTTCTCTTACCTTTACTTCTGCCTTTTTCCTCTCTTTTCTCCTGTCTCTCTTGTGACATGGGGAAGAACCATCCTGCCTCTGTCTGCATACTTGTGCACTACTGTGTGCTTTTTTTTTCAACTATATTTTTACTCATAGAGAGAAAGACAGTTACTTTTCATACATGTGTCACATCACAGGAAGTTCATTCTGACATAATCTAATCCAGTAATTCTTACCGATTAAACAGAGCACAAAAATATTTTGATACTGGTGTGTACTTTAACACTAACCTCCCTCTTACCTAATTTAAGTACTTTCTGTTAGTACATCTAGAGTCTGCCCTAATGCACTGGTTTTCACTTTGCTCAAATGCAGACTATCCTTTGGGAACAACATGCATTGTGAGGCATTATAAAATAAAGAAATGTTGTCAAAACAGTGCGTCTTATCACCTACAGGAGGCAACAGAATCCTAGATCTTGTTTTATGTAGTGATGAACTAGTGCTTAATAACCTCACTGTTGGGACCCCGGTTGGTAGCAGTGACCACAATTCCATTCAATTTACCTTGCAAAAATCACTATGCTTATAACTCCAGTTCAACCATCACTTATCTTTATGATAAATCTAACTTGCAAGCGATGAAAATTGTGCTTAAAGACATTAACTGGGACTCCATTTTTATTAACTTAAATGCCCAGAAGAGTTGGGATACCCTTAAAAATACCATTACCACCTTAAGGGATATGTTCATTCCATCAAGGCAAAAAAAAACTGAACCAAAAACAGTCATCTAAGTGACTGGATAAATCGATAAAAAGGCTCATCAACAAAAGAATAAAAAATACAATATTTATGTTAAATCTAAAACTAATAACAAATGGGTTTCCTATCTAAACATTCAGAAAAAATGAAAATCAAAAATGAAAAAAGCTAAGCAATGACAGGAATATAACCTTGCTACTATTGCTAACAAATCTAATAGAAGCATTTTTATTCTTACATTAACTCTTTAAAAAACTGTTTGTCAGGTAAGACCATTGCTATTGAATAATCAACTGATCCAGGACCCCATAATTATGGCTGATGAGTTTAATAAGAACTTCTGTAACATGTTTAACACTGCTCAACAAAATTGCCCCAATTTAAATAATAACAATGATCTATATGTTAGTTTTCCCAAAGGCCTTATAGTAACCAAATTACTGTCTTAATAAGGCAGATATTGTCCAGGGCCCAATAAAATAGCTGGTCATCTTCTTTACCGCCTGGCTGATTGCTTGTCTCACCCATTGAGACTTCATTTTGAAAGTTGTATATCCATGAACTTTATGCCACAAGAATGGAAAGAAGCTAATGTTGTCCCTAGCCATAAAAAAGGCCCCAAAATAATTGGGAAAATTACAGACCGCTAAGTTTGACATCATCTGTATGCAAGATTCTTGAAGGCCTTATTAAGGACATCATCTCCCCTACTCTAAATAGTTACGACCCTGAGCAACATGGGTTTAAGAATGGCAGTGGTTGCCTTACTAATCTGGTGTGTTTTTACGAACACATCATTTCTTTACTTGACAATAGAACATCCTGTGATATTATATTTATAGACTTTAGTAAGGCATTTAATGTCATGCCACACTGGGCACTCATCACTAAACTTCATAATCTTGACATTAATAAACATTTAATAAATTGGATAAACAACTGGCTACACGACAGAACACAAAGAGTGCAAATCAATGTTTTTTTTTTATATAAACTTGGTAATGTAACTTGTGAAGGGGAGGCTGGCACTGCCGTGATGATCAAGCCATCCATACTGCTGGTAGGACTGGCCTGCAACCCCATAGAGGGGGGACAGATGGTACCCTGGGGAGAAGGGTGGACAGATATATGAATGATCTGGGGAGGATATGGTAAAGAGGGGTAGGGACAAGGATTGGAGGGTGGCTTTAATAAATGCCAGGAGCCTGGACAATAAAATGCCTGAGTTCCAGGCTATGCTGTTTGAGGGTGGGTTGGATGTAGCAATGGTCACTGAAACTTGGGCCACCCCTGGCCATGACTGGGACCTTAATCTGAGTGGGTACCTTGTACTAAGGAAGGACAGAAAGGGGGGCAGGGGGAGGAGTAGCAATGTTCATTAGGGATAACATCGAGACTATGAGAGTGGAGGAAGCAAAGGGCAATGCGGAAGCCCTATGGGTCACCTGGTGAGCCCCTGTGGGAGGGAAGATCTAGTTGGGGGTGGTATATAGGTCCTCAGGACTAATGGAGGACCTGGAGGATTGCCTGTTGGCTAACATTAAGGGGCAGTGTGGACTGGAAGGGGAAGGAGTGGTGTTGATAGGGGACCTTAATATGCCAGCTACTGATTGGGGTACTATGACATCCACTGTATCCAGGGAGCAGAAGCTGCTGGATGACTTCCTGGATGCATTCCTCAATTAGCAGGTGATGGACCCAACGAGGGAGGGTCATATCCTGGATGTACTTTTAGCAGATGGGGATCTTGTATGAGATCTGGTTGTGGAAGAACCCCTGGTTGGGAGCGACCACAGCACAGTCTGGTTTCAGCTTAAACTGGAGGGGGGATCATTCAAGGACAATGATAGTTGATTTTAAGAGGGTGGACTTTCAGTACATGGAGGAAATTCTCAAGGGGCATTTGTGGGAGATAAAACCAGGTTTGGACGTGCAAGGTAGGTGGGAGATCATAAAGCAGGGGCTACAGGAGGCCACCAGGACCTGTGCAAGAATGAAGCACAAGGGCGGTAGGTCTCATAAACCGTGTTGGTGGACCAAGGAGGTCCAGGAGGCAGTAAGGGAGAAGAAGACTGCCTACAGTAGGTACAAAAAAATGAGAGGAGATAGGGATAGAGAGAAATTTCGCCTTGCAACCAAGAAAGTCACCAGAGTGGTGAGGGGGGCAAAGGCCTGGAAAGAGCAGAGGTGGGTGCCAGGGATACAGGGTGGGGAAAAGGGGTTCTTTAGGTATATTGGTGAGTGGAGGAAGGTCAAGGGCCAGCTCAGTAGGTTGAGGACAGCTGGGAGTGGGTGGAAGGGGCTGGAGAGGAGGCGGAGGTACTGAATGAGTACTTTGCCTCAGTGTTCACTAGGGAGGAGGCTGGGGAACTTCCAAAAAAGGGGTTGAAGGACACAGAGGTTGCAGCAGACCTGACTATTGTGGTATCTGCTGAAGAACAAGACTCTGGGGGAGGTAGGTCAGGGGTGAGACATCAGGCTGGTTCTGCTGAATGGGGGGGGGGAGGCAGATGCTGACATTCCTATCAGTCAGGTGTGGGAAGCCCTCCAGTCCCTAAAAAAGGATAAATCTCTGGGGCCTGATGCTATTCATCCTAGAGTACTGAGGGAGTTGGTGGATGTTTTGGCTGCACCATTGGCAGATCTCTTTAACTTGTCGCTCCAGACAGGGAGGGTACCAACTGATTAGAAACAGGCGTATGTTGTGCCTATCCATAAAGGGGGATGGAGAGAAGAGCCAGGAAACTATAGACCCATCAGTTTGACGTCGGTGGTGGGGGAAGGTAATGGAGAGCATACTTAAGGAAAGGCTGGGAGGTTTCTTGGAGGAGATGGGTTACCTGGATGACTGGCAGTATGGGTTTGTGCCAGGTAGATCATGTCAAACAAATCTTGTAGAATTCTATGAGTGGGTGACATCAGCACTCAACAGGTGGAGACCAGTGGATGTACTGTTTCTGGACTTCAGCAAGGCATTTGATTCGGTCCCTCACACTGGCCTAAGGGAAAAGCTAGGGGGGATGGGGATAGGCCCATTGACGGTTAGGTGGATTGGAAATTGGCTTTCAGGTCACACTCAGCGGGTAGTGGTTGGAGGGGAGTTCTTGTCTCCTAGGGAGGTCATAAATGGGGTCCCACAGGGATCAGTCCTGGGACCACTCCTGTTTAACACCTACATCTCTGAAATCAGGGAAGGTATCGGGTGTGAAATGAGTCTCTTTGTGGACGATTCTAAGCTGGGGGTGGTGGTGGAGGGGGAGGAGGGGAGATTGGCCCTGCAAGAGGACCTAGATACTCTGGATAGGTGGTCCTGCATCTGGAAATTGAAATTTAACTCCTCCAAGTGCAAGGTACTACACCTAGGGAGGGAAAACCCCAACTATGTGTACACCCTGAGGGGGGGAATGAGTTGCAGGCCACGGCAGGGGAAAGAGAACTAGAAGTCTTGGTGGATGTTAACATGAATAATTCAGAGCAGTGCAGGAGGGCTGCAGTCAGGGCAAATAGGATGCTGGGATGCATCACTAGGGGGATTACCTCAAAGAACAGGGAGGTGATTCTGCCACTGTACAACAGCCTGGTTAGACCACATCTTTGAGTAGTGTGTGCAGTTCTGGAGGCCGCATCTAAGGAGGGACATCCAACTCCTGGAGAGGGTTCAAAGGACAGCAACCAGAATGATCCAGGGCCTGGGGGATATGACATATGAGGAATGACTAGGGGAGCTCAACCTGTTCTCACTGGAGGAGAGGAGAGGAGGGACTGGGGGGACATGATTGAGGTCTTCAAGTACCTTAGTGAAGTAAATAAGATAAGCTGAGATAGAATCTTTTGACTGAAGGAGGGTGGAATCACCAGAGGATGCAGTTGGAAGATTGAGGGTGGTAGGATTGGGAGGGGGAAGGAAGAGAAGGTACTTCTCTGAGACAGTGGTGGAACCATGGAATGTGCTGCCTGGGGAGATGGTACAGGCAGCTATGGTGGAGGGATTCAAGAGAGGATGGGACAGGTATAGGCAAGGGGTGAAGCTGAGGCTGGTTTGCCTAGTGGGGGGGCAGGACTGGGGGCTGGAGTAACAGTGGAAGGAGACAGAGAGAGGGCTGTAGTACCCAATCAGGCTGCTGAAGCATGAGCAGACTTGATAGACCAATAGGCCTACTCATCTGGCATCTAGCATGTTAGTATGTATGTTAGTGTCCCGCAGGGCTCTGTCTTGGGCCCTTGCCTTTCTCAGGCATTTATTGCTGATATGACCACTAACTGTCATTCATCAACCATTAAATATGCAGACGATATCAAAATTTGGGGCCCCTATACTAACCAATTTCAAGCCTTAACTATGCAAAAAGATTTAGATACAATATCTGCCTGTGTTAACACTTGGTACATCCAAATGCAAAGTTATGCATCAGGGACCACAGAATCCATTTTACACATACACACTCGCAGGAGCTTTACTGAACACTACTACAGATAAAGATTTAGGCATTGTTATATCCCATGACTTGTCACACTTTAGACATATACACGAGGTAGTTAATAAAACAAACAAGGTAGTATGGTCTATTTTACATAATATTAAATCCAGGGATCTCAAGGTTATGATGCCACTCTTCAGGGCATATGCTAGGCCACATTTGGACTATTCATCACAGCTTTGGTGTCTGTATAGAAAAAATGACTGCAACGTATTGGAAAAGGTGCAAAGAAATTTTGCAAAACGTATACATGGTCTTCAACATGAACCTTATGAAAACAGACTTCAATCTCTCTTTTTAGTCTTATGACCCTTGTTACCCGTCGTATTAGCAGGGACCTTCTGTTCCTATTTGACGTTATCCAAGACCCATATCTCATGACAGAGCTTGGTCTTGAATTTAAGAATGATACTCACAATACCAAGGGGTACCCCTTACAGCTTGCTGGGAAACCATTTCATTATGTAAGTAGAAAATTATTTTTTACTCTTAGAACCGTTGGACCCTGGAACAGATTACCCCTTGAGGTGGTCATAAGTGAAACTAAAAGCTTATTTAAATCTCGTCTTGATAATTTGATTAATTCAGGGTATGGTCTATCCTATTATACTTTATAATAGCATAAGAGCTACATGGGCCATTAGCCTCCTTGCTCTTCAACAACCTTAGTATGAACCTTAGAATGAACTGATGCCCCCGTGGATTGCACGGAGTACTCTACAGTGCGCTCCAAACTCAAACATCACAAAAAGTATGAATGTAGTGGTGGGCCACCACTTTTTGACTTGGAAGAATTCTAGCTGCTGGCTCCACTGAATCAAAGTACAAACCTTTCCCATCCAGAAAATACTTGAGGAAATGCAGTATTCTGAAATGAACCCTAGTTACCCCACCTGAAGGGAAGGCTTTCTTCAGGCAGATTATTTTGTTTTGGGCAGGAGGGCATTTTCTGTTTGGGTTTAGTTGGTTCTCTTTAAGGACTTTGCTACTGTATATTAGTTACAGTACACAGAGAAATAATTTTCCATAAAACCAAGAACTTTCTTTTGATTGCAATCTCTGTGTTGTGATTTTTAGTTCATGTGGCCATTATGTCACTGGGGCCACTTTTTGTAAAAACATTTCAAGACACATATTTTAGTCTTTATTTCTGGTTTCAGCTTCCCCTTTTTCATGATAACCCTGCCGATTAACATGACACCAGAATCAATGTCTATTGAACTTCACCTGCACTGGCTGCTTGTCTACATCAGGGTCTAAACATTCAAAAAAGTGCAAAATGGAGTGCAAACATTTGCACTCCATCTTGCAATAGTGCTGGTGGGCAAATATGCTGTATTCAGATGAATAGCACAGGCCTCTATTTGTCTGAATATAGGGCCATTGTTACCCAGTGGTAAGCCACTTAGCCCCGCCCAACGGTGCCCATGGAATAAGGCCCTCACAATGGCTAGCGCCAGGACTAAATTTGCAATATTCAAACATCCCCATTGGGCATGGAAGGGGTTAAAGGACCATTTGCATGCTCATTTTAGACTCATTTTCATGGGGTTGTAGGCCCTTTAGCACTGACAATTCCCTGTCCTGTGAGTTGTCCCTAGGGCTAGTGGCTTCCACCCTCCCTCCAATCCCAGTCCCCAATAACCAGGTAAAACTTCCCTGGTGTCTAGTGCCCCCTCTTGCTAATCACAGATTGCTGCCCAATAATGAATATATCAGAGTTCATGTTGTCCAGTGGTCCCTTCACCCTCCCCATTCCCAGATCTCTGTCCCTGTATAAACAAATATATTCCCTGGTAGTCCAGTTGTCTCTCCCCTCCACTCTGTTCTCTGATTGCTTTCTTTGTATAAAGTAATACAGTAGTCCAGTGGTCCCTCCCTCCTCAGGATGGGGGTAGTGAGGTGGTGGGTCATTACCTGCCAGGGTGTAGGGGTGGGGGTGCACTAGACCACCAGAGATATGTTCCTTAGTATTTAATGGAACAGCGATCAGGGACGGGGAGGGACTACTAGACTACCAAGGAAATGTTAAAAAATTAAATAATGGGACAGTGATCAATGGTCAGGGGGGGGCCACTAGACTACCAGGGACTCTGCTGCTTTATACAGGGTCAGTGATCGGAGAATGGGGGAGGGACCACTGACTACCAGAGAATATATTATTTTATACGGGGATGGTGATCAGAGAACGGGGAGAGGGAGGGACCACTGAGGGACCACTGGACAGGGGGACTGGGGTTGGAGGGATGGGGTGCCACTAGACACTGGGGCCTACTGTGTTGGGGGGGGGACACTGACACACTACTTCTGGTGGCCACTAGTGTTGTGCTCGAACAAGACCTGTTTTTTTTGTTTGGCTGTATTTGCTCTGCGCAAGGGGCACGTCAGGCACGCTTGCATGGGGCAAATACTCTGAATATTGGAGTGTTCCGATATTCAGGTCTCTGCCTCTCCATTTGCATAGTTTTGCATTGCACTCCCCTTCACTCTTTGCCCAGGTGCAAGCCCAGTATGCCGACACTATCTGAGCTTTTGAATATGGCACTTCTGTGCAAAATCTGGTTTGCATCGGCAAACTGTGTTTTGCACCAGGGCAAAGTTTTGAATCTCTGGTCCCTGACAGCATAATTGCTTCGACTGCAACAGATTGTAAAGTCACAAATACAGAATTGTGGGATGTCAATTGTAGACATACAGATAGAACAGATATAGTCTAGCACATAATGATCTTGTGTTAATGGTAATGCACATAGTTATAAAGAAAAGAGGAGATGCAGACAAAAACATATTAATTACAAGCTGAAATGTGTCTTTAAAGCATATTTTTTTCTGGGATGAACAGGGCTCCATTATTATGGGTCTGCATGCCCTACTTGATCAGTGTTGATGGGTTACATGAAATATAAGGAATTAACATCTATGCTGTATACTTATTATTTATTCAACTGTGAATAATTGTCCAATTGTACATATTGTTTGCTATCAATATGTATTATTCCATAGTAATTTTATATATATTTTATTTAGAAGAAATAATGTATTCAGACTAAATTTCATATGTATGTAGACTCTCCCTGAAAAGTCATAGGGCCAGATATTCAAAACCTTGTGCTGGGCGCAAACCATTTGTGCTTGGTTTGCGCTGGGTTGGCACAGATCTGCTATATTCAAAAGGCCAAATAGCACCGGCAAACTGCATTAGCACCGTGCAAAAGTATAATGTGTGCAAGGGGCAAAAAGAGTACATGAATACAGGTGCAATGCTACATTCAGTGCATTAGTGCCATGCAAAGTGTTGTTGAGTGACTTAACACAACAAATTACCGCTCAGGAAAAGGTAGTCTTAACTCCAGGCAAACCAAGGTTGGGGGGCGTGGACACAGCAGCAACAGGGAACAAGGCTGTCTTCAGCCAATGAGGAGGCAGTGTGGGTGTACTGCTTCCCTAGGCCACTCCATATGCACAGTCACCCAAACTGTGGAATACAATGCAGTTATATTGCTTAGAAGCCAACCAGCCAGTCAGTGATAGAACTACGCTGAAAGAGCACCTGCAGCAGTAGTGGTTTGCACTATGACAATATGTTGCACAGTGTGAATTGTGTGTTGTGTTAATGGTCTATGTTTAGTATACTCTGTATCATCCCAGCTGCACATGTTGTGGCTCTGTGAGTTGTCTGGCACTGTGCCTCGGCCCAGTGTACTTACTCGGACAACAAGGTGATAAATAAACATAGACAGGCACCAGACATGGAAGAAATATGCTGCACATGGAGGGCACCTCCTATGTTGCCATCATCTGCCACCAGTCCCAACCATGCCAGGCATTAATTGGTGACCTGGCACCCAGTGGGCACCATGGCAGTGTGTCTATACAGCACACACCTGCAGACCACCCTTTGGTGGACACCAACAGAATCCAGCACACACATGCAGCACTGGAGGCATGGAGGGTGTTGAGGGGAGGGTGTACAGGTGGCCAGACTGCACCACATACTGGGTGCTGCCACAAGGCTGGGACAATCCACGCAGTGCAAATGGTCCAGTGTAGGGAATACCCCAACATCAGTGTGCCTGTCTAATGGTATGTGCCCCCCCCAGCCACATACCACACATCTGTACAGACACCACAGCACACACAGCCAGTCATGTATATGTCACTGTGAGTATCCCATGCCAGTGGTGCAGCATCTATGGGTTGCATGGCAGCATAACAGTAATGCCCACTGTCAGTACACACCTGCAAGATGGGTGTGTCATTGTGTACAGTGCAGCAGTCATTGATGCCCTACACACCATAGGCACTGCTGTGTCCCTCACACTACTGGCCCCCTTGTTACTGTCGTGTCTGCTGTGCACTGTAGCAGGGACTACAGTTTGACTATTGCATGCAGCACCACCACCTGTGCCTGTGCTGTGTAGTCCCCTGGGGCACAATATTCTATGCAGTTCTGTACAAATGTAGCCTGCAGCTACCAAATGCACTTCCAGACTGCCCTACAGGTGAAGCTGAGGGCAGACCCAGCCAGCCCCTGTACTTCCAAACTGACCAACAGGTGGAGCTATGGGACCCTGCAATAGAGCTGGGCAAACTGCATGCAAATCAGGCCATAATGACTCTTGATGTTTGCCCACGGACAGCCTAAGTAGGCTCTTTTGCATGTTGCTTTTGAATATAGCAAATATTTGCCCCAGGCAAACATGATAGCACCAGGCAAACGCCTTAGCTGTGCAAAACCTGTGCAAATGTGTCTGCACTGTAAAAATGTTATGGAAACATAGTATCTTTCTGCAGAATTTCACATGCCCTGGTGCTTGCAGCTTTAATGAATCCACTCCTTTGCTAGCACACACATTGGCCACATACTTCACCTTTACCTTCCTTCATGTCGCTGTACACCGGGCTGCTGTTGTGGTTTGCACTTCCTGGTTGCTATATTCAGAGCTGTCTTATTTATTGGGTTAGTTATTTAGCACAAAGGCCAGTGCTAATTTAGCCCTGTGCCAAAGTTTTGAATATCTGACCCATAGTAGTTTACAAAACATAACACAAAAATGTAATTTTAGAGAAACATTCTCCAGGGCTGCTTGCATTGAGCAATTTTGTTTTCTCTGGAAGTTAATAAATTGGGAAATGTGCTTAAGAAATGAAGTAGAATTCTATATTCATAAAACGTAGGTACATTCATGTTAATAGACATTTGTGCCGTTTATACAAATGGAATATCAAATTCTTGAAAGTATAACATTTATCTGATTTAATGTAATTTGCAGAGTTTGCTAACACCCCATGAGATTTCAGCAAGATCTTGCACAATTTTTATCTGTAGAGTAAACAAGGCATTTATAGTTAAAGCAGTCTACAGTAGGTACCCTTTTACCACCAGCATTTGAATAAATGCCAAAGTGTACCCTTTACTTATTGTTTGATAGTTTGGGAAGTCAAATGTCTTCTCCTGTCATATATACATTCAGTTATGAATGCTAATCAGATGTTGCTGAATATTTGGATATATGGGATCAAAGGAAAATTAGACCAGTGCCTTCTATTCCCAGAAAGACTAGAAAGTACAGAACAAGGAGGATGACTTGACTCATCAAAATTCATTAAATGCACTTGCAAGTTTGCTGGAAAAATGCAACTGTCCAGAAACATTTTTTCATTTACATTTAAAGGTGTCTTAGTACCACTTAATATTACAAGTGTGCCAACTGAAAAAAATGAAAAGCAGTTATTTGTCAGTAGTTGTGATGCTTTATTGATAAAACATTTTTAATTATGTTTAATTGGGTTAATATTATGTGACTTAATATAGTTGATTCTACTGCAAGGGATTTTGAGGCCTGGATTAATCTAAGACTTTGTCTCTTTATACTGTCTTTTAGTGTCCACTATGTTTTTTTTTTCTTTCTGAATACCAAGGCATTCTATTCATAACTGTTGTTCAATAAAAGATGTCTTCAGTAACCAGTTATCTGCTGTGCATGGACTCGTTAGCCAGCAAGATATCAGCTTTTGTATTAGCTGACAATAGAACAGTGCTAAAGACAAATTTAAAAAGGGCATGACAAGAAAGCAGGAATTGTGTTAACACAAGACTCTTGGTAAACCTTTAATGCTTCATTTTTTTTACAAAACCTTCACAGCTTTAGTCTAAATACTGGCAGACACAAATTAACAAAACAAATAAGAAAAAAATAAGGGTTAGCCATTGCTTCATCACACAAAATAACAGAGAAATAAGGGAACATCTTCAATTGTATTTTCTTTTAAGTGTCATACAGTAGTAATACATCTTTTTTTTTGAATGTATAGACTAATTACAAAACGTTATTCAGTTTCGTCATGCATATTTATTAAAGTATGATAATTTACAAGAATTTGGACAAAACCAATAACTTAGGAAACAATTTGACATCTGTAATTAACAGTTATAGGAAGAATAGCTAGTGCTATGCTAAAAAGTGTGTTTTGCTGATTTTATGGAAAATATCTTCGGCTGTATTCTAAAATATGATATACTTTACAAAACATAAAATGTTGAAAATGTAATTTCACTTCACAAAAACTGATACATAATCATCTGTTTAGCATTTCCAGTCCACAAAAAAACTGCATTAAAATTTAAAACAACAGATCAGCAGAATGAACACAAGCAATATTCAGCCAAACTACTATAACTTTATTATTTTCTGAAAGTTAAGGAGAACCCACGTATGTATTACTGAAGAGCAATTAATACACATGTTTGTGATCTCTGACAGCAAACGTGCTGTAGTCCAGTCTTTGAAAAGCCATTAGAAAAAACTTCTTTTTATACTCCCGGCTTTATTTCTAACATCCACTAGAGGGCACATTGCTCTTTACACAGCTTGACAACTGACCAAGACACACTGCAAATGTTTCAATCACTTACTCTAACAGAAAGATTGAAAATTATGGAAAAGATCCTGTATTCTGAGAAACATTAATAAAAGTTTATGGGATTGGATGTTGCTATTTATCTAATTATTTCTAAGTTTGCAATATAGCACTTAAAGTAAAAGTAACATAGTTAAAAGCAAGGAGTAAGCATTAATACTGTGGAATAAAGGCCCTGTAGCACAAAAACACATACTTTTTGCAGTAGATTGTTTAGAAAAAGACAAGTTGTATGCCTTTGCCTTCAGTATATCTAAAACTTGGAACTGTACCTACTGAAAAAAAAAAACAGGACAGAACGCTGTCACACTGTCACAGTTAAAGGTACTTTCCAAGGGTCCCACCATGTTGGTTCGACGTCAGTTAGGTTGACAGACACCACAGCAACAACATAATGCTGATGGTGACCATGTCACCTGGAAATCGTGCTGCCCGACCACGGCAAAGCACCGGAGCGCATCCTGGCTGTTTGCGGTGGGCTTTGCCCCTGCATTCAACACCGCGGGTGTCTTCACCCACTGCACCCCCTGAAAAATAACGTAATCGCCTCCAAGTTGGAGGTGTGGGGGGGAACAGCGCAACACCACTGGGGTGACAAGACAATGGTCACTGCAAAATCCAGATCGATGGAACGACTGTCAATCGGGTTGCAGTGCCCACGTTGCCATCAATGTAGGGATTTCGCTGCACTGACTGCACACCCTTTGCAAGTAGTACTTGTTTAACACAATCAGTTGCCACTGCTTATAATTATGAATGCTGCATTAACTAATTGATATTGGCTTCCTAACATTTCTCCACAACATTACATTACATTTGTTTTCTGACTTCACTCCATTATTATATATTAAGAGTATACTACTGTAGGTATATCACAGGGTGTTATGTACTGTATAGAAAAATGCCTTGTCTTTGCTTTTCATGTCTGGGTTGTGAATGTAAAGGGGGCATGTGACCCAGTGTATTCATCTGGTTACCAAATGTTAAACAAATAAGTAAATAAATAGCATTTACTACAGTAGTTACTTAGTGAGTATGTAGCTATCAAATGAGGACAGCAGCTGTGGTATCTGGCCAGAGCATCATTTCAATAATATCACGGCAACAATATCATAGCTTTAAATATCGGGAGCCTTTACAGCGACAGGGGGATTACATTATTGCAATGTTATGACTACCCCTGTCGCTGTATGTGTGAGGAAGGGAAAGCACTAGTGGGGAAGGGATAAGGTAGCAGAAGGTGTACAGCCTGTTGAGCTGCTCCCATGGTGGAGTGACAAGGCACTCATTCCTGCAGTGCAAGAGACCTATGGACCAAGGTTTGGTTCCCTATCTCCCAAAACTGAATTTTTTTTTTTAAGACGTTTTCCCTAACGAGTTTCTCCCTGACCCCAAGGTCCACATGGGCTCAGAGTTCATTATAAAAATTCTGGGGGGTGGCACAAAACAAAGAAATCCTGCTGTTTTTTTTCCTTTATTGTTTATGTTGCATTGTTATTTTTGTGTTTTTGCTGACTTTGATATTTACTCTTGATGTTTTGGTTGTGGTGTTTTGTGCCGCGATGTTTTCGCCTAGAACCCAGCAGCGTAGTCCTCACTTTCAAGAAACCAGACCATGTTTATAATTTCAATAGAATATTTTAAAATGCTATAAATTTATTGTAAAAGAAAAAAAAACACATTAATTTGCAAGTTTTGATTTCCCATTAAAGGAGAACTGCCCTGAATCTAAAAGTCAGTTTTCACAGTAGACACTGCTTTTTAAATACAGATTAAAATTTTTGTTATTTCTCTAGCTATACAGGTTTGTTAGTTGTCCTAGTGGTTGTTTCTAATTTCTATGCTGCTGGTAAGAACCATTTTAGAGCTGTATGATGTAGCTTATGTCCCTGTTCTACTCTACTATTGTTGGCACAATGCATGTATGTTCTATGTCAGAATTCCATGGTTGTTTGGGATATAAACTACATCATACTGTTCTAAAATGGTAATTGCCCAACAAACTGCAAAGCAGAAACAAACATTGAAGTTACTAAGAGGCCTGTATAGATGGAACAATGACAGAATTTGAACCGGTACTTACAAACCAGAGTCTACTATGAAAAATGACTTACAGGTTCAGTGCAGTTATTTAAAGCCACAAAAGTGAGGAAATGTGACATTAGGGTTTTTTAAACCCTAACTCTGCCCACTCACATCCACCCCCCATGAAACCCACTGAATTGAATGCCAAAGCACGACCCAGGTTTTAAAAATTCAGGGGTGTCCCCCATCATGAAACCCAATTCTGCAACATTTTGTAGCACTCTGCAGAATGCTGCAGCAGACCGAGTGAATAAAGTAATGCAATTTCAGTAGTCCCTATGCGCAGACTGAGTGGGCCAAGCGGTCCTTATCTGCCGTCAAATTCTATGTTTCTATGTCATTCAGGAAACTGTGGCACTGCCAGGATGAAGTGAATGCCACAGTTTCCTGCATGACAAAGGGTACTAATAGCCATTGAAATTACATTGCTTTATTCAGTAGGTCTGCTGCAGCATACTACAGAGTGCTTTAAAAGTGAGCTTCATCCTGTGGGGCACCACTGTATGTTTTAACATCATAAATAACATAATGTGAGGAGTACAGTTGCAACCCATGATGAACACTGCCCCTCTTATGTTGTAAGACATAAGTCTGCAGGATACAGGCCTGGGACACAGGGTGTGTGTGTGTGTGTGTGTGTGTGTGTGTGTGCATGTGCCACCTGTTAAGCAACTGCCTCATCACACCCATTGCCCCAGACCTTTAGTGAATTTCATGAGTGGCCTGCAGGCCGCTTGTAAAGCAGGAGCAATGTCACACACACACTGCACCACTCCTGTTGCAGACTTCACAAAGCAGTTGTATCTTTACACACATTGCCCAGACCTGTAGTGGACTTTGTGAGTGGCCATTTGAACCACTTGTAGAACAGCAACAATGTTACACACATTGCACAATACCTGTAGTGATCTTCGTGAGGGCCTTGCAGACCAAACACAAAGCAGCAGCAACATAACACACATTGCCCAACACCTGTAGCAGAATTTGCAAAGCAGCAGCATTATTGCCCCCAATGCGTAGCAGGCTTTGTGAGTTGATTTTATTTTTATTTTAGTCTTTGGTAACCAGGTAAGGTCCACTAGGCACAAGCACCTGTTTTCAGGGGTGACCTGGGAGCACTAGGTGGTTAAGTGACTTGCTCAGAGTCACACAGTATGCAAGTGGAGGTTGTGAGAATCAAACTCAGGTCTGGTCTGCTGCATGTATCAAGTTCGTTCACACCTTGTTCCTCTAAGCTCTAGGCTATACTGCCAGCTCTGCAGGCTAGTCATGAAGCAGCAGTGTCACACACTTTGCACTGCACCTGTAGTGGGCTTAGTGAGTGGTTCTATAGACCACTCGTGAAGTAGCAGCAATGTCACACACAGTGCTGCAGGCCTGTGTCCTGTGGCCTTGTGTCTCACAATAAACAAGTGCAGTGTTCGTTATGAGGTGCTACTATATTACTTGTACTATGTTGTTTATTTATAATGTTAAAACAGGGTTGTGCAGGCCTAGTGGTGTGGTGGGCTGAGGAAAAGGGCCTCCCAGCCAACCACTTCGGCAACCCTAGTTCAGGATTGAACTGGGGCCATTTGGAGGCCAGCTGGGAGAAGGAGGACTCAGCATATAACTCTCCTTCTTTGGAGAGTGGGTACATTGTTTACTACTGCTTCATTGCCACCTAGTGGAATCTGGGTGATAGCTGATAGGATAGCAGTCTCCAAGCTGGTTGGCTGGGTACGATGTGGAGGTGTCACTGTGTCTTCACACAGTGAATGCATCCGATTGCACATATGCTAGTCTGGTGAAAAGCTCCAAAATGGGAAAAACAGCTCAGATAATAAATGATGGCAGTGTCACTGACAGTTCTACAGCACCCACTACAGGCACTCACCCACCCATGGTGGTTCAAGAGGTAAAGGGGTAAGTCTTGGGTAGGGTGGTTGAAGGGGCTGGAGGATGCCAATGGAAAGAGGAACTGCCTGACTGAGAGAGGTGGATAAATGGATAATAGAAAATAAAACAAACAGGACTGAAACCTGGGTCATGCTTTGTCATTCACTTTGGTGGTTTTCATAGGTATGGTGGATAGGGAATAGTGGAGCAGGGTTCAAAATACCTTAACGTTACATTTCCATACTTTTGTAGTTTTGATTAAAACCCCTAACTTGTTCATTAATATATTTTTTGGCCAAGATGCTTACTTTGTGTATGGCTGGCAGACACACCTGGATGATCACAAATATTGTGCTAGATCTGTAGCAGACTTCACGAGTGGCCTTGTGAGACACTCATGAGTCAGAAGCAATGTTACACACATTAAACCACACCTGTAGTGGACTTCATGAGTGGCCCTATGAGACACTTATAAAACAGCAGCAGCATCACACAGATTGCATCACATCTGTCGTGTACTTCAGGTGTCTCGGAAAGCAGCAGCAATGCCACACAGAATGCCCCAGGCCTGTATCCTGTGGCCTTGTGTCTTGCAACATACAGAAAAGTTGCCTCCACTGACATGCCTGGATATTTCCTGAAATGTCTGCAATATCTCTAGAACAATTTCCTTCCTGTCTACAGCATACCTCTCAACCTCTCAGCATTAAACTTCATGCACTGGCTTTCACAATTCAGAACAAATTGCCAGAATGTGTAGCACTTTCTTATCTTAGAGAATAATATGTCAAAGAATAGTGGGCCCCATATGTTCAGTGTTAAGGTTTTTATCATATTAGTTCAATGCTTTAATAATTTGTCTGTCCAGAAATAGCTCTAACATTATAAGGAACATTAATAAACCTTCACAGAGCAAGGGTACATCTGAGTGTAAAAATCATAGTGCTGTGTGTAATTAATAGCAGTTATGGGGTATGGCCTGCAGTACCACTGTTATACCACCAGAAAGATTGCCACACATTGCCCAGACCTGTAGTAGACTTCTTGAGTGACCTTGCTTTGAAGCAGCAGCAATGTTACCCACTTTGCTTCAGGTTGGTCTCCAGTGGTTTGTGTCTTACAACATTCAAGTGTAGTGTTTTTCATGTGATGCAACTGTGTTCTACATGCTACGTTATTTATTAATGATGCTAAATTATACAATGACAAGAAAGAATCCTGGACTCTTGATTGGTCAGTGTGTGCCTGAGACAGTGATGATATCTCAGTATAACATCACTGTATTGATTTGTAGCATATTTGTTTGCTTTTCTCTTAAGAAACAAAACTTTACTGCCTCACTAAAAATCTACTTAATTTTTTTTTTAATTTTTTACAACATCGAGCCATTGTATAATTGCAATAAAGCACTCCAAGGTGTGTACTATTGTGTAATAACCTCACTTCTGTGGCAGTGGAAGCACTCAGCTCTGCCTCGTGCTTCAACCCTCCCCAGGAGTGACATTATTACACAATAACACACACCTTGTGCCCTATTGCTTAAATATATGACTAAAACCTGGGTTTTGCTGAGTTATTCGTGGTGTTCAAAGAAGCAAGGAGTACTTTACTCAGAAGCACAACTGGGAGGCAGGCATCAATGCAAAATGTAGGAACATTTATTTAAATACCCTGACTTGTGGCAAAAGTAAAGGCTGCATGGAGGACAAACATAACCTTGGCACATTGGCCAAACTGGTCTTCATCAGTGGGTGTGTCAGTTCCTTGTACTATACCTCTCAGTATAAATGCATTAGAATTTAACAGCACAGTGTCACAAATCACAATAAGAGCAATTACACTGTGGTTAAAAATATTATTACCACTGTTCACTGTTTGTGGAAGGTCCCAGAGCCCTAAGTGCTACACCAGTATAAAAAAGGTACAGTAGGTGAAAGCAAAAGGGTTGTGAGTGTAGTGAGTATGGGGGGGGGGGTACTAAAGTAGAAAGAGAGGAGCTGGTTAGAAACAATGCTGAGGACAACCAAAAATGTAGAAAAACTAGTACAAACAGGACCATCATAGTAACACAGGTAAAATGGTTGAATTCTCTTAGCAATTGTGAAATATAATTTATTTTATTTTATTTAATGTTTATTTCAATCTAGGATTACAATACCATTGAGCCGATGCTTTTTTACAAAGGTTCCACACCAGAGTGTGCAACAGTTATCATTTTTAGTTACAAACATTTAATCATTAACTTACAGACATGTAATAACCAGTACAAAGACTTGAGCTGTGAGCAAGACAAGGGAAGGAGGGGGGGTGGTGGGGAAGTGAGGGTAGGAGATCGAGGGAGAAGGAGGTGTGGGGGTAAGAAGGAGTATGAGATGGTTGGGGAGGGGGGAGGCATGGAGATATGGGGAGGAGGTGGGCAAGGGCGGGAGACAGTGCAGCCAGGGGGCCTTGTTGAGGGAATATGACAGGTAAGGTGCTAGGGGTGCAAAGACTGATTGTAAGTGCTTGGTGCTGGGGCATGTGTAGCTGGAATGGTGGAAATGTTAAGATGGGCAATCGCAGAATACAAGCAGTGAGAAGCGCAGCTTGAACTTGAGGAGGCTGAGTGTTGGAGCTGTCGCTATGTCGCTGCCAAGAGAGTTGAGCCAGTTGGATGCCCGATAGGTGAATGATCTTTGTCCTTGCGTTGTGCGACATCATGGGATATGTAATAGATGGGAATTGGATCTCCTTGTAGTGATGTTCCTATGTCTAGGCTTAAGGAGGGCACAGACACCAGGTGGGGCAAGCCCCATTATAATTTTCTTGGCCGTGATGCAGGTTTGGTATTTTATGTGTTTGTCCAGTTGAAGCCATCCAGATTGGGAATAAAGGTCACATGTATGGGTACAGTGATGTGAGCCAGTGATGAGATGACAGGCCTTATTCAGGGAGGTCACGATACGTTTGAGAGCAGTGGCAGTTGCAGACCCATATATGATAAGACCATAGTCTATGATGCTGACGATGGAGCTTTGGACGGCCACTGATAGTGCTTCTGGGGTTAGGTGTTTCCTGTACTGGAATAATATGCCTAACTTCACATTGGCAGACTTTGCAACATTGCTGATATGGACAGCATATGAGAGGTGGGGATCAAGGGTGATGCCGAGGTACTTGAACGATTGTGTTTGCTCTAGGATGGCTCCTTGTTCAGTTGCAATGGAGAGGTGGAGTTGTTAGTTTTTGTTGTGGGGGCTGCAGAAGACCATAGACTTGTTTTTTTTTCTGATTGAGAAGCAGTTTATGATTTAGGAACCAGGATTCAATGGAGGAGAAGGTCCACTGAAGTTCATTTTGTAATTGGATTGGATCAGGGTTCGAGGTGAGGATCACAGCTTCGTCAGCGTAGAGAATTATTTGTTCTGGGCAGCTGTCCGGTAGTGAGTTTAAGAATAGGCTGAAGAGGAGGGGTCCCAGAATGGAGCCCTGGGGGACTCCCGAGCAGACGGGTCTAGGGTCCAAGAGTGTATCAGTGATTCTTACTATTTGGGACCATTCTTCAAGGTAGCTCTTAAACCAGCCAATAGAGTCAGTTGACAGCTCAGTGTTCTGAAGCTGGACAAGCAGGAGGTGGTGATTGACTGTGTCGAAGGCTTTAGTTAAGTCAATGTAGATTGAGCCTAGTAGTTCACTGGAGTCAAGTGCATTGTGGATTGTGCCAGTGAATTCATGTAGGGCTGTGGAGGTGCTGTGACCTTTGCAGAACCCGTGTTGTTGCTTGCACAGGATGTTGTACGTATCCAGGTATTCTGTGAGCTGGTCCAAGATAATGCGTTCTAGTGCCTTGGGGAGTGGGGGTAGTAGGGAGATAGGTCTGTAGTTATCATGGACAGTTTTTTCACCACTTTTATGGATTGGGGTGACAGTGGCAGATTTCCATCTGTCCGGGAACTGGCTAAGGCTGAGGGAGAGGTTGAAAATTCTGGTCGGAGGACTAAGCGCTTTATCAATTGTGAGAGACAGGATTTTGAGATCAAGGGAGTCATTACTGAATCTTGATTTACCAAGGGCTTTGGTAACATATTTGCGTACTTGGTGAGCCATGACTACTTTGAAGTAGAAGCAGGGGGTCCATAAACACTGTATTAGTGTCTCTCCTGCTCTAATAATGGGGCTGCAGAGATGCAATGGATGACAATGACTTCTATCTGGATTCACAGGGTGCCTGTGATGACAAAAAAGCAAATAAACACTTAGGGCACAGACAAAGACAGACACAATGACACAGGTAATGTACTCCAATAAGGGTATATGATATTGAGCTAGGTGAGTATAAATTAACTTTTCAAGAAAGGGGAAGAATCAGCTTCTTCATTCAGGCCAGTTGGTGAGATAGTGGTTAATGAAGCTATCCACCATGTCTCCTGTAGGAGTCTGGTGAAGCTAACACCTCTTGTTTTCAGTGTACTAACATGTTCTAAGGCTGTAAATTTCACTGATGCAGGATCAGAATTATGCACACAAGCAAAACGTGTACCTAGGGTACTCCTGTCTAAGCTGTTTATATAATGGCTGTTATGTGCTATTGTATATGTCTTTTAAATGAATGACTGGTTCTTTTAATGGAGTGTTTGATGCAGGGGCACTGGCAATGCAGATGATAAATATGGTCACATACGTAATGAACTGTCTAATTACCACCCTTCTGTTAATGTTATGGTGTACATACCTGTTTCCCTCTTGGCCAACTCTGCAAATATTGCAGTTTCCACATTTGTGGAAATCAGGCAGTTTAGGGGGAAGCCAATTATGTGGATTGTGTAATCTGGTGGCAGTAAAGGGCTACATGTAAGTAAGTCTCCCAAACTGCTGTTTGTTTTGAAGGTAACATAAGGATGTTTCCCAGCCTCAGTTCTCAATGTACTGTCTGAAGATAGTGAAGGACAATGTTTGTGTATGATGTTGCCTACTCTGCCTGCAATGCTATTGAACTCTGCAGAGAATGTGATGGTGTTTTGGTTCATGGTATTCCTGTTTATAGGTGTCAGCAATGTGTTTTTCTACCAGTATTGCATGCCCATTCTAATGCTGTTTCCAGAATTTTGTCCTCATACCAACTGTCCTTAAATCTGTCGGACATTTCTTTAGCTTGTGTTTCAAAATCAGTAATGTCAGAACAATTTCTTTTGGTTGAATAAATTGACTGTATGGGATGGACTTAAGAAGTTTGCTGGGATAGGCATGTCTGTCCTCTAGCCAGCCTTTACTTTTGCAACAAGTAAAGGAATTAAACAAATGTTATTGCATTTTGTATGGGCATCTGTCTCCCGATTATGTTTCTGAGTGCAGTACTTCCTGTCTTTCTGGATTTCATCTCAGGCTTACTGCCTTGTATTGTACCCTCAGACTTTCTAGTGACACACTGCATATATGTCTCTAATTTGGTGGTGTTCACAAGCATTATAGATGAGGGTGGATGGGAAAAGTGATCAAAACCCCTAACTTCGCATGTCCTTACTTTTGCGGCTTCAGTAATAAACCCTAATGTGTGAATTAATGTAATTAATTGCAATTGGCTTCTTTTCTTTTGAGATAGATAGCCACAATAGCTTACTTTGCCTATGGACCACAACTTGACCTTCTTCATCACACACATTGCACCTGATGTGTTGTGGAATTTGCAAGTCTCTCAAAGTAGCTGCACCATCACACACATTCCAGTGGACCTATAGCAGACTTTATGAGTGGGCTTGTGGGTCTCTTGTGAAGTAGCAGCAACATCACCCACATTGCTCAACACCTGCAGTGGACATCATGAGTGGCCCTGAGGGTAACTCATAAAGCAGAAGCATCACACACGTTGCACCACATCTGTAGCGTACTTCAGTAGTCTTGTGAAGCAGCAGTGATGCCATCCACAGTGCCTCACACCTGTATCCTGCAGCCTTGTGTCTCACAACATAACAATTATAGCTGCTAATATGTCTGGATATATCCTGAAATGTCTGTGATATCTCTAGAAATATAAGGCCATGTGCAAAGTAAGATCTCTGCCCCTGATTCAGGCTTCAGACTTCTCCTGCAAATGCATTCTGCAGTCCAGAGCTGGCCACCACCACTGCAGTCTTCCCACTCCTTTCCAGAACCCAGGGGATCTCTGTCCCTGATTCAAGCTTCAGGCTCCTCCTGTAACCACATTCTGTGGTCCTGAGTCAGCCAGCACCACTACCGTCTGCCTGCTCCCTTCCAGAATTTCAGAATTTTGGTGCCTAAATGGCTGGACTCCTTAGGGACGCCGCTGAACTCACCCAAGTGGCTCGTTCGTTCCAGGACAGCCTGAACACATTTTAAAACTGTTGAAGTGTGAACTCCTCTGCCATCTCACCTAAGTGCTCATCCTTGGGGCTGATTTCTTGCCCTCCCCACCTATCTGACTGGGATGTTAACATACCAGGGTTCATAACCTATAGGAGAGACAGGCAGGGGAGAAAAGGGGGAGGAGTAGCTCTCTATGTAAAGGAAGGGATAAAAGCAACTGAACAAAAGAGTAAACAGGGAGGAGAGGAGGCGCTGTGGGTCACCATGGAGACTGGAAAGGGCACCACAATCCGCACAGGGGTTGAGTACAGACCCTCAATGCAGGGGGAAGGAATGGACAATGATATGATAGAAGGCATTCTTAGAATGGCAGAGAAAGGGGATATACTGTTGATGGGAGACCTCAATATGCCAGATGTTAACTGGAGCACATTTGCTGCAACCACATCCAAAAGCAGGGCCATTCTTGATGCCCTACAGGTGGTAGGCATTAGACAGCTAGTTTCGGAACCCACTCATGAGGGAGCAATCTTAGACCTCATACTCTCAAACGGGGGCAGTGAGAGGATCTCAGATCTAGAAGTGGGTTGCCATCTAGGGACAAGTGACCATCAAACAGTGTGGTTCACATTAAACTCAGCTACAAAGTCAAGTCATACAAAAGTGAGGGTACTGGACTTTAGGAGGGCTGACTTTGGCAAGATGGGAGAGTGCCTCAGAAAAGCACTAGCAAACAGGCTAGAAGGAGGTGTGGAGCAACAATGGGGAATTATCATAACTGCCATCACAGAAGCAACAAGCCTTTGTGTGAAGCAAATAAACAAATCAAAACGAAAGAAAAAGCCACTATGGTTCTCAAAAGAGGTAGCTGTGAAAGTCAGGAAGAAAAAGATAGCATTCCAGAAGTATAAGGAAACACAGAAGGAGCAGGACAGAGAGCTGTACCAGTTAAGGCAGAAGGAAGCAGGAAGGGAAGTCAGAATAGCAAAGGCCCAAACTGAGGAATAGATAGCCAACTCAGTTAAGAAGGGGGATAAAACCTTTTATAGGTACATCAGCGAGCGTAGAAAAACAAAGGGAGGGAGGGATAGTGAGGCTGAATAGAATGAACGGTGGGTGGGCAGAGGGGGACAGTGAAAAAGCAGGAATACTGAACGAATATTTCTGCTCAGTATTCATGAAAGAGGAGGGAAAGTGCCTAATCCAATTAACAGAAGCACTCTTGATAGGGGGGTCGATCCCAGTCCTTTCACAGAAGAAAGGGTTCTGCAAGAACTCCTAAAACTGAAGGTGGACAAAGCAATGGGTCCTGATGGAATTCACCCAGGACTGGAGGAAGGCGGATGTGATTCCCCTTCACAAAAGTGGGTCCAAGACAGAGGCAGGAAACTACAGACCTGTCAGTCTGACCTCTGTGGTAGGGAAAGTGATGGAGTCACTTCTGAAGGAAAGAATAGTCGAGTACCTAAAGGCCAGTGGAGCACAGGACCCAAGGCAGTATGGGTTCACAGCGGAAAGGTCATGTCAGACGAATCTAATAGATTTCTTTGACTGGGTGACCAAAGTAGTAGACCAGGGAGGGGGCTGTGGACATGGCCTACCTAGACTTTAGCAAGGCATTTGACACAGTCCCACACAAAAGATTAATAGTCAAATTAACCAGCCTGGGAGTGGGACCCAGGGTGGTAGCCTGGGTAAAACATTGGCTGGACAACAGGACACAGAAGGTAATTGTAAATGGAGACCACTCTGAAGAAAGGGGGGTTACTAGTGGGGTACCGCAGGGTTCAGTATTGGGTCCATTCCTTTTTAATGTCTTCATCAGTGACATTGCAGAGGGACTGGAAGAAAAAGTATGCCTTTTTTGCAGATGACACAAAGATCTGCAATAGGGTTGATACACAAGGAGGCATGGGAAGGATGAAAAGGGATTTGGCAAGGTTGGAGGAATGGTGAGAAGTATGGCAGCTAGGATTCAATGCAAAGAAGTGCAAAATAATGCACCTGGGAAACAAGAACCCAGGGGAAGAATACACAATGGGTGGGGAGGTAGTAACAACAACAAAAAAGGAAAGGGACCTGGGGGTAATCATATCAGATGACTGTAAGGTTAGCAAGCAATGTGAGAAGGCAGTAGGGAGGGCTGGGGGTATACTGGGATGTATAGGGAGAGGCATCATCAGCAGAAAACAGGAAGTTGTTATCCCTCTGTATAGACAGTTGGTGAGACCCCATCTGGAGTACTGTGTCCAGTTCTGGAGACCCCATCTCCGCAAGGACATAGACAGGATAGAGGCAGTCCAGAGGAGGGCAACTAAAATGGTGCAGGGTCTGCAAGAGAAGCTGTATGAGGAGAGACTAAAGGAGCTTCATATGTATACCCTTGAGGAAAGAAGGGAGAGGGGGACATGATAGAAACTTTTAAGTACCTCAGTGGAATCAACAAAGTCCAAGAGGGTAGCATCTTTCAGAAAAAGAGACTTGCAAGAATAAGGGACACAATTTAAAGATAGAAGGAGGCGGTTCAGGGGCAATGTGAGGAAGTATTATTTCACAGAGGGTAGTGGATGCATGGAACAGCCTTCCTGAGGAGGTTGTGGGGTCTAAAACTGTGAGCATTCAAGAATGCATGGGACAGACATAAGGCAATTCTTGTGGGGGGTAGGAAGAAATAGGCTGTTGGTTAACTAGGATCTGCGGCCTATTTTGTAGGTAGGGAAATGGGCAGACTAGATGGGCCTAGCGGTCCTTATCTGCCATCAAAGTCTATGTTTCTATGTTTCTATGTTTCTATCCCTCCTCTAACATTTGTTAAATGCTCTTGGCTAACCCTTGAACCCGCCCCAGTCTGCTTGGCCCGGCCCACCTCTTAAAGGGGTAAGAACCAGATAGGTTTTATATTTACACTACTGCCCTAGGCTACTGAGAGCAGGTTGAGACACTTATCAGCCTGTTTATGGAAGTAGGTTATCCAGAAGGTGCTCCTTTATACTACTGACAGCACTGATTGCTCCCTACATAAATTTTTATATATATTCTCTTCCTTAACTAAAAATGGCACTGATTCATAGAAATGAGCAAATTTTACTCCTTGTCATCCTCGCTCTGATAATAGGGAAAGAGACCTCCGCTCCCACACCGAACTCCCCCACGGACAATGCAACTTCTCTAGATAGGACACACAAACCTAGTAACCTCTGTGGCTGAGCATCAAAATGCTTTCAGACTCCCTCCACCGATCTACATATCGCAGTCACCTACAAAAATCCCCGTAGCAGCTCTGCTATACAGTTGCAATGCTGTAGTGATCACAAATGTGCCCAAAGGGCACACAGCAAAGTTTACTGGCCACAACTGGGTGCACTGTGCATGCACTCACAGGAAATTGATCCTACTATTATTACTAATCTCTGGAAATGTGCACCCAAATCTGGATCCTCCTACAATAAAGACCAACATAAAATTGGGGCATCTCAAGATAGTCTCACTTAACATATGCAGTCTCTTACCCAAATTGCCTCAATTTCAGGCCTGGGTAGAGCTGCACAAACTGGATGTAATTGCCTTAACTGAGACCTGACTCTTGCCAAAGGTCAGTGATGCTACAATAGCTCTGCATGACTACACTATATTCCACCAGGACAGGTTGTCCAAACGTGGGAGTGGCTGTATGGTCTACCAAAGGAGTGATATTAAAGACCAGCTACTATCAAGTATCTCTTGCACTAAAGAGGCTCAAATACTAAGCATTAAACTCACCATAGGGCACCAAAATAAAGTACTGCTACTCTCTACAGTCTATGTTCCACCGGGTAAACCTGACACCGGCATACAGCAGGTCCTGACCTACCTTGAACAAACAAGACAAAACTGGGAACATGTAATAGTTGGGGACTTTAATACCAACTGGGAATCTCATGATTCAGTTATGGTCTGTGACCAAATAGTTGGACTTTATCTGACACTGCTGATCACACAATCCACCAGACAGAACTACCGGATGGGCACTAGTACACTCATTGATTGGCTCCTGTCTACCCATCTAACACATATATCTGAAGTCACTGTACTGCCAGACTCCCTCAGTGACCACTCCCCTGTATTGTGCACTTGGACTAACAAGTTTTCTACACCTGTACCCCAGATCTCTAGAAATCGCTCACTGAGAGTAGGAATAGCAGATACCTTTAGGCAATATCTGACTCTGACTGACTGGACACCACTTGATAGTGCCAAAGATGGGAACCAGGCCTTCGACTACTTCATTATGACCTTCACAAAAGCCTGTGATATCTTTGTCCCCTTTAAAATGAAGAAAATAAGAGGGGCCACCAACCCGTGGCTCTCAGGCTCCCTTATTGAACTTACGCGCCACAGGGACAACCTGTGGCACAAGGCTAAAGCCTTGGGAAAACAGGCTGACCTTCTTGCCTATTAAACAGCCAGAAATAAATGCATGAAACTCATCTGTAAGTTGAAGGCCTCCTACTACAACAATCTTCTGAAAAGGAGCTGGGGTTGTGGCAAAGAATTCTGGGACTAGGCAAAATCACTTACAGGTAAAGCACTCCGAGACCCACCCGGTCTAATAGTCATGGCATCTGGGACATTTCAGGAACCCGCTCTCACTGCCAATGAATTTAACCAGGCCTTCACTGAACTTAGTTCGATACTGCCTGCTGATTACCTCAGCCCCCTTCCACCTGACTAGCTTCCTAGGTTGCATTCCGCATCCCTACCAAAAAGCAATGTCCCTCATTTCTACTTCAAGTAAATCAAAAAAAATGATACCATAAGATATGTTAAATGGGTACTAGGAAAGACCAGGTTAGGGAGTGACCTCTTAGACATGAAGTTGATAGCTCTCACTTTAAATGAGATAGCTGGACCCCTCACCAAAGTCTTCAATGCCTCGCTGAGGTCAGGTGTGTTCCCAGAAAAGTGGAAAGAGGCACTTGTCACTCCGGTCTTCAAAGCTGGTGATGCAACCAATCTGTCCAACTACAGGCCCATCTCAATCCCCCACCCCCACTTTCAAAAGCCGCTGCTGCAGTCTATGACCAGCTCACAGAATATCTCACAAAACAAAATTTACTCTGTGCACAGCAACATGGCTTTCTCAAAGACCACTCCACCATCATGGCTCTGATCAACTACACCTCTTAAATCTGTGACACATTTGACAGTGGACTAGCAGTAGGTTCTATCTTCATAGACCTCACTAAGGCATTTGATATGGTCAGCCATCAACTCCTCCTGAACAACCTGTTAGCCTGTCTTCTGATATAGTAAATTGGTTTGACAGTTACCTTTCCAACAGGTCTCAAAGTGTCAAAATCTGTGGAAAACTATCTGAGCCAAAGGTGGTGAAGCTTGGAGTCCCCAAACGGTTTCTATTAGGGCCACTCCTTTTCAGCCTATTCATAAACAGACTACCATCTGCCTGCCCAGGGCACATTGTGCTCTATGCTGATGATGCTGTCATCTCAGTAAATAGAAAGAATCAGACTACTATTACGGCGGAGTTACAAACCAATTTCCACAGAACTGAAAAATGGTTTACAGATAATAAACTCCTGCTCAACTATAAAAACATGAAGTGCATGCTGTTTACTGTCCCACAAACCAGGAAGATGCTTGGACCGCTGCAAGTTGTGAATCACAAAGGTGACATATTAGAACTGGTCTTCACCTTTAAATACCTGGGGGCACACTTGAATGAAACCCTTTCATTCACAGTGCACATGGACCATGTCGTCAAGACTACAAACGCAAAATTTGGTGTGCTCTATTGGCACCATCACTCCATGACCCCTGAAGCACTAAAGCTTGTCACAAGTTGCTCTGTACTAACAACCATAGATTACTGCCTGGTGATCTATGGTGCTGGTGTTGATAATGCTTTAAAAAGGTTAAAAACACTTCTTAATAAGGCCTGCAGGCTGGTCCTTGGTGCCAACCACTGGACCCACACCTGTGCTTTATACACTGTGACTGATTGGCTCCTTCTTTACCTCAGGATTCAATACCAAACTTGCCTGATTGTCAAAACATCCATGTTAGGACTCACCCCAGAATCTACCTCCTTTCTCTTCAAAGCAGCCCACCCAACCTTCTCCACTAGAAGATCAGCGAGGGAAGGGCTACTAGTTCCTTTTAAATGTACAACAATAGGCCAGAAATCACTCTTATTTCATGGACCTAAGTGGCTCGATGACCTCCCTGCTGACCTAATGGAGTGCAGAAAGATTAGTCTCTTTAAATCTGGTTTCTACTCCCACCTAACCACTGCAAATGTCTGTAGCTGTGTTATCTAAACGCCTAACCTCAACACAGCACACACTGATGTATAAGCACCAGGTCCCTCTTAAACAAATCCCGGCACTCCTAAGCAACTGTTTTTCTCCCTTCCCCTCCCTCACCCTCCTCCTGCTCCAATCCCCATGACGATTCAACCCCTCTTCCTACCCTGCCTTTAGCTCCCCCTTCACCCCCCCACTGCTCACCTCTTCTCCCAACCCCCATACTTACCACCTTTCGTCACCCCATCCTCCAGTCTACTCCTCTCCTCCCCTACTGCCCCTGCCATCCCCTTCCTACTGCCTTATCCCCAGCTCTCCCTCATCCACCATCCCCTCAGTTGACAAAGCCAGCTATGGCTGCATTAGTTAACATGGCAGGTATCTCCTATCCTGTTGTGCTACATTGCACTTAAGCTCTAAATGGAACTTGCATATGAATTGCCTATTAATGATACATATTACAGTACCATGTTGAACTGTCTCACGGTTGTGAACTCTAGATGCAGTGCATATACTTTTGATAGCCTAATCCTTGCTAATGCTGAGGACCAGCCACTAGGCTCAAATCTAGCTAATTACCTACAAAGATCTCCAAACTAATGTAACTAAAATGTAACCAATATCTTTTGTCATGTCCATGTAATCAGTGTTTCTTTGATATGTTCATGACTCTGTATGTCTCACTTGGAACCTTTGTAAATGAGTCTTCTGGCTCAAAGGTATTAATCCTAAACTGAAATAAATAAATAAATATAGTCTGCCTGCCTGCAGTACCCCCTGTAGGGCCACTAGAGAGAGTTCCTTTACAAACATCACAAAAGAGCTGGATTACCTGTTGGCTACGACTGTACGAGTGCAGTGTGCATCATGGGGTATAACTGTATTTCTCATACTGTTACTTTCTTAAGATGCTGAAACGTAAAACTTGGATTGTGCTTTGGCATTCAATTTCATGGTGTTCATGGGTGCAGAGGATGAATTAGGGTTCAAAAAATGAAATGTCACATTTCCTTACTTTTGTGATTTTAATAATAAGCTAAAACTCCTGCATTAATGTTGTTTTTTTACAATGAATTTACTTTCTTTTTGAAATAATGCAGATAGCCATAGTAGCTTGATCTGTAATTTGCTTATGGCCTGCAGTTGCACATGCATCATCACACACATTGCACCATACTTGTAGTGAACTTTACTAAAGCAGTTGCACCATCACACATATTGTACCAGACCTGTAGCAGACTTCACAAGTGTCCCTGTAGGTCACTAAAGGCAGCTGTGTTACTACACATATTGCATCAGACCTGTAGTAGACTTCACAAATGACCCTGCAAACCACTCACAAAGCAGCTGCATTATGATGCACATTGCATTGCAACAGACCTGTATCGTACTTTGCACATGGCCTTGTAAGCTGTCTGGATTTTTCTCTTTGGCCCATGTACACTAATGGGCAGATTGCCTGAATGCCACAGATTTGCAGTGCATAGGCAATCCTAAATGACAATGCCATGCACTGTGGGTCCTGCAACCCTCGGTGGCATGCACAGAAGGGATGTACACCCTTTCTACACTTCATTCCCCAGGTGTTCAATCAGCTATGAATGAGAATGGTCAGGAGGCATGTCTGGTGGTGTGCCTGCACTCAGTGCCATTCATGAAGGCATGGAGTGCCGGGCAAGTGATGGCATGAGATATAGCAGCAGTGCCCATGCTATATCCTCTGCATACCCCCCACAGAAAACACCCGCTGGCCAAGGCAAGAAGTTAGATTAAGATGCTGTGCCATCCTGACCCTCTGGTCAACAGGGGAGGGCTGGGGTGGCCATTTGTGCAGTTGCCTATTTCATTGTAGCCTCTGCAGCTACTGCCTTTCCACAATCCCCTGCTCCACATGGAGCAAGGGATCCACTCAGTGACTAGGTCAGGCATCCAACTGGATGCCCACCTGTGTCCACTGATCTCCCCCATGTGCCAGAGTGCTGAGGGGGTGGGCCTGCAGATAGATACCCTGCAGAGCATGCACTATTTATTTTATTTTATTTAATTAGTATTTCGGAAAGAACTTTGGGCGTGAGCCCTTTTACAAAGGTTCCACTTCAGGGTGGACAATACTCAATTAGTGCATACCATGCCTCATGTGCCTGTCAGTGTGTGCGGCGCTGCATGGGCCAGGTACACACCTCTTGCCGACACCCACCTCGCGTTTGTGCATAGCCCCATTTATGAGCAGAGATCTAGCAATATTTTAATTCACTTGTAAAGAAGGTACAAATTTACGGATATTCACATTTTGTAAATTTCCTGGTGGCTGCACCAACTTCACTGCATGAATCATTTTAACCCCCACTAAAACCACAATCAAAAACCTCCCCTTCCCTCTGTGACATTATGCCACCTCTCCACCACCTGCCAAATACTTTCTAGTCATATACCCCCTTCTCCTGCTGGCTCCCTCCTCCCTCCTATCCCCTCACCCTAGTGAATGTCTAGGTCTTCTTCTCTTCTGCTGAAATATAAGTTCAATATACACTGCCTCCACACATGGGGCCAAACACACTCCCCTATCTACCTCCATCTGAATCCTCGCCATCAGGTCAAGTCATTAGATCTCACACAACCCCCTCTCTGCCCCCCCCACGAGCACCCGAAAAAATGTAACCTGTAATAAAGGAAATATTCTCACTCCCAGTGCAGAGTGTCAACTTCATTCAGTGCCATCTTGGTAAAAGGCCCTGCATGAATTAATGTTGATGTAGTTTGCTCCTAGCAAAACCTGTCTTGCTGGAAATTCAGCCAGTTAGGTTTTACTAGGAGCAAAGACATCACCATTCATTCATGCACCAGCACCATTACTGAGATAGATACTGAACAGAGCAGACACTCTGTTCCAGGGGACCATTTTCTTTATTACAGGTCACATTTCTCTGGGTGGTAGTGGATGAGGAAGGTGGTGGGGACCAGAGGGCAATTGGGTGAGAGTTCTTATGACTTGACCTGGTGACGGGACTCGAGTTGGGGGAGGTGAGGGCAGTATGTTTGTCATGCAGGTGGGGGAAGATTATACTGAAGTTACATATCGCTGGAAGAGAAGAAGACTTTGATATCTGCCTGGGGTGGGGGCAACCAGCAGGGGATGGGAGGGGTTATAAGAAAATAACATTTTTGGAAGGGTGGAAGGGGGTGGTATTCCAAAAACAATAGGTTGGAGGAGGTATTTCTTTACAAAGACATGCAATTTGTGTTTTTTGTTTTGGGAGGAATCGCACACATTTTCATGGAAAATTATGCAAACTGACAGTTGGTGCAGATTCATTGCACAAAGTTGGTCAGTTCACCGGGTGTATAACTACTCAAATTGTGTTCATTGGTGACATAAAGTTGCTGAAATTCCCAAATATTGACAACTTTGCTTGTCTTTTTTTATTAGACTGTGTCACAAAAGTGGAGGCTGTATCTCAGAAAAGTAGGTTTGAGACTCACAAAAACAGGTTCGTGGATAATGAGAACAGGGACTGTTTTTGTGGCACTCCATAACCTAGTATTAAAATTTAAAAAAGAGTCAAGCTTGACATAGGAACATAGAAACATAGAAAGTGACAGCAGAAGGAGAACATACGGTCCATCTAGTTTGCCCTTAGGCCTACCTCCCTCCCTTAACTGCTAGTCAGTGTGGTGGTGCTTTTGTACCTTTCCAAAGCATTCTTGGAACCTACCACTGTTTTTGTCCCCACCACTACCTGAGGAAGGCCGTTCCATGCATCCACCACCCTCTTGGTGAAGAAAAACTTACATGTGTTACCTCTGAATTTGCCCCCCTTCAGCTTCATGTTGTGCCCCCTAGTTCTTGTGTGCTTTCTGACCTGGAACACTTCCTGAACCTGCACCTTGTTTATTCCATTTAGGAACTTGTAGGTCTCAACCTTACACCCTTTACTGCTGAGTACACATATTTCAGATTTAACTTCCAACGGACTTTTTGGTTTTTGATGCAAAGAGTTTTCCTCTTGTTTTACTCATTTTCCTGATTGATAAGAATCATGAAACTAACCTTAAGTCTTATATCAAAAAAGTAGATTCTGATTCATGAGAGTGAATTATGTTAGTTTCGTGAAATTTTTCTTATGAAAACACTTGAAACAAGCATTTGTCAATGCTGAATGTTGTCTCGCTGGCATTGGCATTGGTAGTACAGGAGTTACAGATACATAATAGGAATGGCGGTGAAGTATTGAACTGACGCCAACCTCACCCCCACCCTGAAGAGACACATTTTCAACATAGGCATTTTGAGACCTCCTCTCATGAACAGTGTCACTGTGATTTTGTTAATCTGTCCCAAAAGTTGATTTCTCACAGCGACCATGCCATTCTGCGCCACAGGTGTGAAAACACATTTTGGGCAGGATGTGAAATATGGCAACTGTACTGTTCATAAGGAGATTTGACAAAATGCCAGTGTTGAAAATCTGGCATGAAAATATTGCAAATTTGCGAAGTTACAAGAGTGCATGTTAACTGCGCAATGCACGCTTGTAACATAGTCATTTTAAGGACTTGCATCACCAAATTTTCAACATGGGCATTTTAGGACCTCTGCTGATGAACAATGTCACCATCATTTTCTCAAACTGTCCCAAAAACTGATTTCACACAGTGACCACACTATTCTGCGCCGGACATGTGAAAACCCATTTCGGCCAGGATATGTAAAATGACAGCTATACTGTTCATAAGGAGGTGTGGAAAAATGGCAACTTTGAAAATCTGGAATGAAAATATTACAAATTCACGAAGTTACAAGCGTTCATGGAACCTGCACAACACACACTCATAAAACAGCCATTTTTTTGATTCTGTTACCAAATTTGCAACATAGCCTTTTGGAGAGCCCACCTCATGAACAGTGGCACAGTCATTTTGTTAATCAGTCCTGAAAGGTGATTCCAACAGTGACCGAGAAATCATCTTTCAGGGCAGAATAATGCCATGACAGTGACTGAATTCATGAGGAGGGGTCCCAATAACACCATGTTGAAAAGTTGGTGCCAAAATTCCCCAAAATGGCTGAGATATGCACCAAAGTTGAATAAAATCCTATTTATGCCTTTATACAGCTTACCTGCACTTCTTCAGTTTGCGGTCAGCTTTGAAGAGTGCAGACGTGTTCCCGGCCCACCGAAGATTGTTGTACCAGGCTCCAGAGGTAAGGATGGGGTGAGGGAGCTGTGGAGAGGCAGGGTGTGCAGAGGGTGGTTGCAGGTTGCGGGAGGGCCACCGGAGTCGACGAGGGACTGTTTTCTGCTTTGCAGGTGTAAAACAAAAAAAAGATTGCGGGATAGTTTTTCTTTTACAGAGACATTTAATTAGCACGCTGGGGTGGGCTCCCAGTGTGCCACCAGAGTGTTTTTTGGGGTTCTGTAGCCAACAGGGAATTGGGCACCCCCATTGGCACACAACAAATGGGGGACATTATGCCGACGGGGACTGGGCTCCCCCATTGGCAAATTAAGCTAGGAAGGGGCGGCATGATGCCGAGGGGGACTGGGCAGCCCCTTGGCATACTCTGTAAATGGGAAAGGGAGTTGCATTATGTCAATAGGGACTGGGCTCCCCATTGGCAAATGAAGTGGGTCGGGGCACTCTGCAACAGCATGCTGCCATGTTTTTATTGTAAACTAGTCACCAGAAAAGGCACGCTGCTGCGTGAGAAGCTTGCCTCACTGCAGTGGACCTTTTCTTTGATCTGGTGACCAGTTTATGTGTTGCTGGTGTCAGCACCTGCAGCTGTCTTATTGGGGAATGAGAGACGCACCTACTGGTGCATGCTCTGCATTCGCCCACAGTGGCCGCACCTCCAAATGTGCTACTACTGCAATATGTTGGCTGTGCAAGTGCGAGCCAACATAAAAATGAAATGCATTGATGTGAAAACAGAGCCTTTTGATAAAGGATTGAGATCCGAAATGTGTCAAGGTATGGTGTGTGTCACACAAATTCTCAGAGAGCAGCGTCTTTTATTATATATGGTGGTGAGTGCTTGACTATTCTTGGAAGTAATATGACTGTTCTGTTTCTAGTACCTCCATCCGAGTACATATACTCTGTTTCTTGGAAATTTTATTTTGTAAATATTTTGTACTGTACCCATTTAAAACAAGCATTTGTCAATGCCGAATGTTTGCTTGCTGGCATTGGGATTGGTAGTGTAGGAGTTAGACAGCAGCATAATAGGAATGGCAGTGAAGTATTGAACTGAAGCGAACCCCGCCACCACCCTGCAGATACGAACAGGCATTGGGGTGTGCCTTTGGGTCATCAGGCATCATGGCCACACCATTTCATCACACCCCACCCTGCAGACACTGACAAGTGTCATGGTGTGCCTTGGGATCTTTGGCCTTTATGCACACCCCATTCCATTAGGAAGTATGGTGAGATGGGTGCGGTATAGGAGAATGGGGTGAACTTTGGGGCCAAAGAGTCCAAGGCATACCTTGATGCCTCTCAGTGACTGCAGGGTGTGGAATGGTATGAGCATCACAGGCAAGAATCCCAAGTCTCACCCCTGATGCCTGTCATTCTCTATAGGGTGGGGCGTTATAGTTGAAAAGCCTAATACCTCAGGCATTCGTTGGTATTTTCACTCCAAATTTTCAACATGTTTGTTTTGTGACCCCACCTCATGAACAGAGGGAATATCAGTTTGTTAGCCGAAAGCTGCTTATGCACAGTGACTACGGCATTTAGCACCTTAGGTGCAAAAATATTCCGAACAGGATGTAAAAAATGACAACTGTACTCTTTCATGGGGAGGTGTAAAAAATGGCTATGTTGCAAATGTGTAGTAAAAATATTTAAAAAAATGGTGAAGTCACGAGCGTACATAGAAACTGTGCGGCACCGTAATATAGTTAGGTTGGGGGTTTCTTACAGCAGATTGTCAACTCAGGCATTTTGGTGCCTCCGATCATGAACAGTGGCACTGTGATTTTCTTTATCTGTGCCGAACAATGATTTCCCACAGTGACCACGCATCTCTGCAATGAAAGTGTGAAAACACACTTCAGCCATGTTGTGAAAAATGGCAGCTGTACTGCTCATAAGGAAGTGTGGAAAAATGCCACTGGTGAAAATCTGGACTGAAAATATTACAAAGTCATGAACTAACGAGGGTGCGTGGAAACTGTGCAAGGCTCACTGTGAACACAGTCATTTTATGGACTTTTGTCACCAAATTTTCAACATAGCCATTTTAAGACCTCTGCTCATGAATAGTGTAACTGTGATTTTCTTAATCTGTCCTAAACATTGCTTTCGCACACCAACAGCACCATTGTGCGCTACATGTGCGAAAACACATTTTGGGTGACATGAAAAATTGCAGCTGTACTGTTCATAAGGAAGTTTAATAAAATGGACATGTTGAAAATCTGGAGTGAAAATATTAAATTTGCAAACTTACGAGCATGCATAGGAACTGTGGAACGCATGCTCATAAAAGTCATTTTTAGGAATTTTTTCACCAAATTCTCAACATAGCCATTTTAAGACCTCTGCTCATGAACAGTGTCACTGTGATTTTCTTAATGTGTCCCATACATTGATTTCATACACCGACTGCGCCATTGTGCGCTACATGGGTGGAAACACATTTTGGGTGAGATGTGAAAAATGACAGCTGTACTACTCATAAGAAGGTGTGGTACAATGGCAATGTTGAAAATCTGGAGTGAAAATATTGAAAATTTGCAAACTAACGAGCGTATGTAGGAACTGTACAACGCATGCTTGTAAAACATTCATTTTGAAATTTTTTCACCAAATTCTCAACATAGCCATTTTAAGACCTCTGCTCATGAACAGTGTCACTGTGATTTTCTTAATTTGCCCCGTACATTGACCTCGCACACCGACTGCGCCATTGTGCGCTACATGGGCAGAAACACATTTTGGGTGAGATGAGAAAAATGTCAGCTGTACTACTCATAAGAAGGTGTGGTAAAATGGCAATGTTGAAAATCTGGAGTGAAAATATTGAAAATTGCGAACTTACGAGCCTGCGTGAGGAACTGCTCAACGATGCTCAGAAAACAGTCATTTTTGGAATTTTGCACCAATTTTTCAACATGGGTTTTGAAACCCTTCCTCATGATTGATGTCACTGTCATGGCATTATTCAGGTCCAAAGGGTGATTTCGCAGTCACTGCACAGTCCCGCGCGAAATCACCCTTCGACCCGAATACGCCATGACAGTGACATCAATCATGAGAAGGGGTCTCAAAAACCCCATGTTGAAAATTTGGTGCAAAAATTCAAAAAAATGCCTGAGATATGCAATAAAGTTGAAACCCCCCTATCTAGCCCATTATACAGCTTACCGGCATTTCCTCAGTTCACGGTCGCTTTTGAAGAGTGCAAGAGTGCAGACGTGTTCCCGGTCCACCAAGATCATCGCGCCGAGGTCCGGAGGTAGTATGGGATGGGGGAGTGGGAGGCTGGGTGCGCAGTGGGTGGATGCGGTTGTGGGAGGGGGCGGGAGACTACTGCTGGACCGCTTTTTCTTCCCAGGAAAAAAACGGACGACGTGACGCTTGCCACACTGGGGTGGGCCCCAGCGTGGCACAAGGACGTTGGGGGCGGCTGTTCAGCCGACGGGGATTGGGCACCCTGTTTGCCTATGAATTGCTTGCCACGCTGGGTGGGCCTCAGCGTGGCACTCACTACTGGGAGGACAGTGCAGCCGACGGAGGATTGGGCACCCCGCCGGCTATATGATTAGTTGCCATGCTGGGGTGGGCACCCAGCATGGCATTTTGTAAGCGCTTGGGGAGGTGGAAGTAACGCAGCACAGCCGATGGAGATTGGGCACCCGTCGCCATACAGTGCGTAAGGGCAGTGGGGGCGTGCACGCTTATGGACGTCTGTGGGGGGAGCTGTACTACTCATTCGCTGCCTTATCTTATCGCTGCTCACTCAAGCGTAGCTCCCTTTCAATCAGAGAGTACACTGCATTTTGAGCGCGTCAAGTAGACAGCTCCAAAATGCATTGGCTTACAGGGGCTGCGCCTGCCAGCACACTGACTGAATTGGAGGAGGAGGTGACACACCTCCGAAATCTCCGACGATGGCACTATGTTTCTTGCACATGCGTGCAAGCAAACATAAAAATAGGAAAACTACTGCCTTGGCTCTGTATCTGAGTAACCTGAATGTCTCTGATTTGAATTGTCAGTTGTTTTTATATTATTGTTGAGCAAACACAAACCTAGACTCACCTCTCTGCTGTCACCCTACCTCTACTCCCCCCTCAGTTTTATTTTCCACTCCAAACCCTCTACCCCCTCTAAGCTTCCTTGCTGTCCCAAACCCTTCCTCTCTGTCTTGTGACAATGCTTACTTCTGGCTGCTGTCCCCTTTCTCACTTCCTTGCCTCAGGTACAATTCTCCTTATGAAAAATTGACAATGATGTTTTTGGTGCACTACTTATTTTGAATATGCACTGTAATTAATCTGTATTTTACAGGTAGCCATTACTGTATTCATACTGTACAGAGTACTTTTCTTTGCGCTTCTGCTCTTTCTTATTTGTTTCTGTTAACTGGCATGAGACCTTTGTAAAAGAGTTACAAGTTCAAAGGTTGTTTATCCAAGACAATTAAATAAAAACACATTTTCAGCCTTCTAAAACGTTGAAACCACCACACTGACTGTTACTGACTTATCAAAGTGAAGGATCTAGATAGCCTGGGACCAATTATGGCATATGTATGCTGAACTGCAAGCTATTCTTTCTGGGGTGGCCACAGAAAAATTGGGGTTTAACACAAAACTGCATTGGTAACCCTAACTATGGGCTCATTAATGGTTCTATGTCATAAGGGCGATTGCCAAAAGGCAATCGTCCTTATGGCAAGTGTACATCACCAAAATTCAATTTTGGTGATGTGCAACCTCCAGCGACAGTGAAAGCGGTACAGAAACTTTTTTTTTTTTCACTTTATGTGGGGGCTATGCCCCCGACCCTTCTACTACAGATTCTCAACTTCAGGGTGGTGCATGTTTGGGGAGGTTCAACAGTGGGGAAAAAAAACCCTACCGGGTCAAGCGCAATAAACTATACCTACGCCTGGACCCGAACCCTGTACTGCATCCACCCCAGGCCAGCACCCACCCCACCATGCTATGGAGCCAACTCAGTGGCGGTCCATGGCACCACCTCTCAGAGACCCTCCCCCCTTCACTCGAGGTGCTCGCTCCCCCTCGCATGTGTAGATATAGCAACATCCTGTCGCCATTCACAAACCCTCCTCATCCGGTCACCCTCCCTCACCATGTTGGTACTCTCTGGAAGTGGGTCACCATTTCGGTAGGCGCCCACTTGCAATGTGCCCACATCACAGGATACCCTCATTAACATGCGCTTATAATGTATTGAAAATTTACATGAAACAGATGGTGGGATAAGCTTATGCAGTACCATATGTTGTTTTTTTTTGTGGTCCCTTGGAACATCAGGGGACAAATTGTGCTTAGATTATAGTGCAGTACAAAAAGATACTGTACATGATTGCTGAATCTAGAAGGATACACAAATGCAAGTTAGCTGGAGTAAAAATAGTTTGTGGCAACAGTAAAGAACAATTAGTGACATATCAAGTAAGGGATGAGAGACATAAATCATACTGAAAAAACATGTATTATCCAGATATACAACAACAATGTATTTTAAAATGAAACGGTTATGACTAAGCACTACACATCCAAGTGAGATGCTGGTCCCAATTTGCACTTTTTGTGCAAAAACTGTTTCTGATGACATGCAAGCTGACATTTTCTAGAACTACAAATCCCAGAATCCCCTGCAGCTGACATCAGAGGAGGGTTGCGGCAATATAAGATTCAAAAGCACTGAAGTGCATGTTAGAGTTTTTATAAGATCCGATCAAGTGTTTGTCGATCCCACTACTCTCTGGGGGCTAAGGTAGACCTGACGGACAACTGGACTAGCAAACAAAGATCTAGGGCCAGATATTTAAAAAAATGCAAAACAGAGTGTAAACATTTGCACTCTGTCTTGCAAAAGCGCTGGTGGGAAAATATGCTATATTCAGAGGAATAGCACAGGGCGCTATTCCTCTGAATATAGGGCCATTGTTGCTCAGCACTAAGCCACCTAGCCCTGTCTAACAGCGCCCTGGAATAGGACCCCTACAATGGCTAGCACTGGGGCTAACTTTGCAATATTCAAAGGTTTCATGCAAATGAGCCCATTGGGCATGCAAGGAGCTAATGGGCCATTTGCATGCACATTATGGACTCATTTGCAGGGGATTGGAGGCCCTTTAACATCACCAATTTCCTGTTCCCTGAGCTGTTCCTGGTGCTAACAGCTTCCACCCTCCCTCCCTCCAATCCCAGTTCCCCATAACCAGATAAAACTTCCCTGGTGTCTAGTGCCCCCCCACCGATTGCCACCCAATTCTGACTATATCAGATGTCCCTGGTGTCCAGAGGTCCCTGCCCCCTCTCTTGGTCTCTAATTATCATCCCTGTATAAAGGAACGGTTTACCTGGTAGTTCAGTGGTCCCTTCCCCCCCTCCCTTGTTCTCTGATCACTATTCCCATAAAAAGGAATTGATTTCCTGGAAGTTCAGTGCTCTCTCCCCCTTCCCAATTTTTCAATTGCCATTGCCGTATAAAAGAATAGATTTCCTGGTGGTTTAGTAGTCTACCATCCCCGATCACTGATCACTGATTGTTGTCCTGTTATTTAAGTTCTTAACATTTCATTGGTAGTCTAGTGGTCCTTCCCTGACCCCATTCACCATCCCATTAGATACTAAGTAACACATCCCTGGTGGTTTAATGCAACTCCCACCCTGTCAGGTGGTGACCCACCACCCCACTCCCCCCCATCCCGACCCCCGAGCCAGCAGCTGGCTTAGCCCTCCTCTCTCCACCATGGCCGGCAGCTGACCGAGTTGTCACTGAGCACATACTGTATAAAGTATGTGCTCAATTGCTGAGAACTCAGACCTGTGCTGTTCAACATCTTTATTAGTGACATAGCAGAGGGCTTCAAAAGTAAGATCTGCCTTTTTGCAGATGATACCAAGCTCTGTAGGAGGGTGGACACAGTGGAGGGGAGACAAGAACTGAAGGAAGATCTGGCTAGGCTAGAGAAATGGTTGGGCATCTGGCAGTTGGAATCCAATGTCAAGAAATGCAAGGTCATGCACTTGGCAGCCAGGAACCCTGGGGCCAGCTATTGGCTGGGGGGGTACAGGTGACCATCTCAGAGGAGGAAAAGGATCTTGGAGTGTTGGTCGGGGTGACCTAAAGCACTCTGTGCAATGCCAAAAGGTTGCAGCCAAAGCTAATAAAATGCTGGGATGCATCATCAGAGGAATCACCTCTAGGAAGGAAGAAGATATTTTGTCACTGTACAGGTCTCTGGTGAGACCGCACTTGGAGTACTGTGTACATTTCTGGTGCCCATATCTAAAGAAGGATGTCAGTCTACTGGAGGGGGTCCAGTGGAGGGTAACCAAGATGATCCTGGGCATGGGGACAAGACAGATGAGGAGAAGTTGAGAGAGCTCAACATGTACTCCCTGGAGGACAGAAGAGAGAGGGGAGATGATAGAAACCTTCAAATACCACAAAGGCCTAAACAGGGTTTGATCAGAAGGTATATTTAACCTAAGAAAGGAGGGTACTACAAGGGGACACAGCCTGAAGCTGCTGGGGATTAGATTTAAGAAGGAAATGAGGACACACATTTTCAAGGAAAGGGTGGTAACAGGGTGGAATGAGTTGCAGGAGGAGGTGGTAGTAGCAGCAAATACAGTAGACAGCTTCAAGTGGGGGTGGGACAGGGTGGAAAAGATAATCAGAACAGGATCAGGATCCAAGGCAGCATGGGTTCACAGCGGGAAGGTCATGTCAGACGAATCTAATAGATTTCTTTGACTGGGTGACCAAAGTAGTAGACCAGGGAGGGGCTGTAGACATGGCCTACCTAGACTTTGGCAAGGCATTTGACACAGTCCCACACAAAAGATTATTAGTCAAATTAACCAGCCTGGGAGTGGGTCCCAGGGTGGTAGCCTGGGTAAAACATTGGCTGGACAACAGGACACAGAAGGTAATTGTAAATGGAGTCCACTCTGAAGAAAGGGCGGTTACTAGTGGGGTACCACAGGGTTCAGTATTGGGTCCAGTCCTTTTAATGTCTTCATCAGTGACATTGCAGAGGACTGAAGGAAAAGTATGCCTTTTGCAGATGACACAAAGATCTGCAACAGGGTTGATACACAAGGAGGTGGAAAGGATGAAAAGGGACTTGGCAAGGTTGGAGCAATGGTCAGACGATGGCAGGAGGATTCAGTGCAAAAAGTGCAAATAATGCACCTGGGAAACAAGAACCCAGGGAAGAATACACAATGGTGGGGCGGTAGTAACAACAACAAAACAGGAAAGGGACCTGGGGGTAATCATATTAGATGACCTTAAGGTTAGCAAGCAATGAGAAGGCAGTAGGGAGGCCGGGGTATACTGGGATGTATAGGAGAGGCATCAGCAGCAGAAAACAGGAAGTTGTTATCCCTCTGTACAGACAGTTGGTGAGACCCCATCTGAATACTGTGTCCAGTTCTGGAGACCCCATCTCGGAAGGACATAGACAGGATAGAGGCAGTCCAGAGGAGGGCAACTAAATGGTGCAGGGTCTGCAAGAGAAGTCAGTATGGAGAGACTAAAGGAGCTTAATATGTATACCCTTGAGGAAAGAAGGGAGAGGGGACATGATAGAAACTTTCAAGTACCTCAAGGAATCAACAAAGTCCAAGAGGGTAGCATCTTTCAGAAAAAGAGACTTGCAAGAACAAGGGACACAATTTAAAGATAGAAGGAGGGCAGTTCAGGGGCAATGTGAGGAAGTATTATTTCACAGAGAGGGTAGTGGATGCATGGAACAGCCTCCTGAGGAAGTGTGGGTCTAAAACTGTGGAAGAATTCAAGAATGCATGGGACAGACATAAGGCAATTCTTGTGGGGGGCAGGAAGATATAGGCTGTTGGTTAACTAGGATCTGCGGCCTATCCTGTAGGTAGGGAAATGGGCAGACTAGATGGGCCTAGCGGTCCTTATCTGCCGTCAAAGTCTATGTTTCTATGTTTCTATGTAGGAGGAATTAGTTCTGGAAAGGGGAGGGCAGAGTGTATGAGGTGGAGGTGGATGACTCCAGTAGGAGGAGTACAGAAGGGGGGGGCAGCTCCAGGGATCTAAACTGAGCTGCACACTCGAGCAGACTAGATAGACCACTATGGCCTGTTTCTGCTGACAATCTCATGTGTACTTATGCAAAAGGCTTGACTTAAACAATTGCAAGCTAGAAGCATTCCTTCATGGAGACAGAGTGTGTTCTAGAGGAGATGTCTGTAGCTGAAAATGCAACAGCCTACCAAATTATCACTTTATCTGGAGAACTGAGAAGGTAAGTACTGCCACTGCTGCTGTTGAACAGAGTGAATAAGTACTGAGGTACTGCCTGACTGCATGAGGTAGGCTAGAAGATAACCAAGGGCTTTCCTTGAGCACAGTTGTACAGTAAAGAAAAGCCAGTGGTAGTCATGTCTGCTTGAAGGTCAGTTAAAGTGTTTTTCTTATGTCCGCTACACTACTGCATTATTCAATATTTTTATTTTTATTTATTTAGTTTTTGTTAACCGGGTAAGTGCACTAGCCAGCAAGTGACTATTTTCAGGCACGACCCGGGAGGTACAGTTACAGTACAAAATAAGACAGTTCAGATTTACACGGTACAAGTGAGATTCATTGAAACAAGTACAGGTATGCATACATTCCAAAGATGAGGGGGAGGAGGAGGGGGACAACGGGGACTGTAAGGAGCACAGATTTGGAAGGGGGGCAATATAGGAAAGGGAGGGAAGAAGTGAAGCAGGGAAGGGAGAGGTGTAAGACTCAGTTCTCTGAAAGGTGATATGGGCAAGACAGGGGAGGAAAATCTAATGTGCAAATACGGCTTTAGCGGTACAAGGTTACGACCTGCATCCAGGCTGGTGGAACCGAGGGAAGGCAGGGTGAGAAGGAAAGGTCGGTAAGTAGAGGAAGCATTATGGCTAATGTGAAAGGTGCAAAGAAAGAAAACGTAAGGAGGGGTAAGCGACACGCAGGAGAAGGGGAAGGGGGGGCAGTACATACCAGTAGAAATACAATCAGAGGGAGGACAGAGGGTAATAGAGAAGTGACTGGTAGGAGAAGAAGGGGGAAGAAAGGCATGAGTAGGGTAAAGTGAGTGCCTGATTAGGGGACAGAGAGTGAGATTGATGATCAGGGGAGAACTGGCCTACGGGAGCGTGAACCAGCAAGGGAGAAAGAGGAGCATGGTCTCCGAGAGGACAGGAACAGCTATTACAGGGGACCGCACCCGGGTTAGCGGAGCCGAGCACTAGTTAGGGCAGGAAGGGAATATGGCCAGTCAGAGAGCATTTAACGGCTTTATCGGGAGAAGGCGCGAGTAAGACCCGGAGCTATGGAACTGAAATCGGCAAGGCACAGAAGAGATAGAGGAGTGTTCGGGAATGGGAGGAGAGGAGCCATAGAGGTTTTACAGCATTAGCAGGAAAGGCGGGGGTAAGATCCAAAGCTGTGGAACTGAAATCGGCCAGGCACAGAGAGGTAGGGGAGCGTACGGAGTGAGAGAGGGGAACCAGAGAGCTATTATGGCTTTAGCGGGAAAAGGCGCTAGTAGAACCCGAAGCTATGGAACTGAAATCGGCAAGGCACAGAGAGATAGGGGAGTGTGAGGGAGTGGGAGAGGGAGAACCAGACAGTGTTTACAGCTTTAGTGGGAAAAGGCGCTGGTAAACCCGAAGATATGGAACTGAAATCAGCAAAGCACAGGGGGGGTGGGGAGCGAACTAGAGTGGGAGGGGGAGTCAGAGAGCAAATTACGGCTTTAGCGGAAAAAGGTGCGAGTAAAACCCGAAGCTATGGAACTGAAATCGGCAAGGCACAGAGAGGTAGAGGAGCATGCGGGAGTGGTAGGGGGGAGCCAGAGGCAGAGGGCTGCCTGGCGGGAAAGAGGTGCAAGTAAAACCCGAAACTTTGGAGCTATCATCAGCAAGGCACAGAAGAGGTAGGGGAGCTTACGAGAGATGGGGAGCCAGAGAACATTTTATGGCTGTAGCGGGAAAAGGCGCAAGTAGAGCCCAGAGCTATGAAACTGAAATCGGCAAGGCTCAGAGATGTTTGGGGAGCGTGCGGGAGTGGGAGGGGAGGCAGGGAAGACCAGTAACCCCTTACATTCAGTAACATCATTGGTTTTTAGTGCAACACAGGAGGATCCAACAATAGTAACAATTGAATAATACATATTTCATATACAATAGCAGAGAAAGTAGAGCAAGTTGTAGGCAAACAAATCATAACAATATGCCCCCATATGCTGGCCCAATTGCCTATCTTAAAAATTACCACTTTCATTTAAAAATGGTGATTTTTTATCTCTTTTGGCAACAAAACCTAGAACAGCACCCTCTACCTGTAGATTTAGCTAATGGGTACTGTATGATGTCTACAGTGTCATGCATACGCGGATTTAGAGTGGGGGGGCTAAGGGTGCTATAGCTCCCCCATCATTGAGCTCCTCTATTAGTAGCACACTGTGCTGCATTCTTAATCATGAAAGCTGCCTGAGCCACACAGGTCTCATCTGTCCTCCAGCAGAGCTGACCTTAGCTAGATGCAAACTGTGACCCTGCACTTTGGGGGCCCATGCTTTTTTCTTAAGGAAAAATAAATAATTTAAAATATTTAAAAATGGCTAAATGTTGTTAGAGATGAAAATTTTTACCAGCAAATGAAAGTGGAAGACAACTGGCTCAAAAATGGAAAGGGACCTGGGGGTAGTCATATCAGATGACCTAAAGGTGGGCAAGCAATGTGAGAGGGCAGCAAGGAGGGCTGGGGGGATACTGGGATGCATAGGGAGAGGCATCACCAGTAGAAAACAGGAAGTTATTATCCCTCTGTACAGACAGCTGGTGAGACCCCATCTGGAGTACTGTGTGCAGTTCTGGAGACCCAATCTCCAAAGACATAGACAGGATGGAAGCTGTCCAGAGGAGGGCACTAAATGGTGCAGGGTCTGCACCGGAAGACATATGAAGAGAGACGAAAGGAGCTTAATATGTATAGACTCGAGGAAAGGAGGGAGAGGGGGGACATGATAGAAACATTCAAGTACTTCAAGGGAATCAACAAAGTCCAAGAGGGTAGCATCTTTCAAAAAAAGAGGTGCGCAAGAACAAGAGGGCACAATTTGAAGATAGAGGGATGGCTCAGAGGTAATTTAAGGAAGTATTTTTTCACAGAGAGGGTTGTGGATGCATGGAATGGCCTTCCGGAAGAGGTTGTGGAGTCAAAATCAGTGGTGGAATTCAAGCATGCATGGGACAGTCATAAGGCCATTCTAGAGGGTGGGGGTAGGAAGAAGTAGGCTGCTGGTTAACTAGGATCTGCAGCTTATCCAGTAGGTAGGGAAATGGGCAGACTGGGTGGGCCAAGCGGTCCTTATCTGCCGTCAATTTCTATGTTTCTATGTTTCTATGTTTCTATGCTTCTATGTTACTGTTACAAAAGGTGGGGGCAGCTTTGCTGCAGTGGAGAAGATTAGGTTAAGTAAGTGCAAATGGTGTTAATGGCCATACTTTACACCTCCAAGCTTGACTACTTTCACAAACAAAGGGCTATATTGGCAAGAAAACTTGTTTGTAACCTGGACATGTAGATGAAACAATGAATGATATGACAAAATATGTTTCAAAAGTATGTGAGCACTCAAAATGACTCAAAAACCTGACCAGCACAGAGCAAAACCGTATTTCCTGATAGGGACCCTGAAAACCTAATCACCAGGTAAAACAAGCATTTGTCAATGCCGAATGTTGCTTGCTTCTATGTGCTGTTTAGGTATTTGGAAGTCATTGGAGTGCAAATATTGAAAATTCACAAACTTACGAGCGTGTGTAGGAACTGCGCAATGCATGCTCGTAAAACAGTCATTTTTACGAATTTTTTCACCAAATTTTCAACATAGCCATCTTAAGACCTCTACTCATGAACAGTGTCACTGTAATTTTCTTAATGTGTCCCATACATTGAGTTCGCACACCGACTGCGCCATTGTGTGCTACATGGGCGGAAACATGTTTTGGGCAGGATGTGAAAAATGACAGCTGTACTGCTCATGAGGAGATGTGGTAAAATGGCAATTTTGAAAATCTGGAGTGGAAATATTGAAAATTCGCAAGCTTACGAGCATGTGTAGGAACTGCGCAATGCACACTCGTAAAACAGTCATTCTTAGGAATTTTTTCACCAAATTTTCAACACAGCCATTTTAAGACCTCTGCTCATGAACAGTGTCACTGTGATTTTCTTAATGTGTCCCATACACTGAGTTCACACACCGACTGCGCCATTGTGCACTACATGGGTGGAAACATGTTTTGGGCAGGATGTGAAAAATGACAGCTGTACTGCTCATGAGGAGGTGTGGTAAAATGGCAGTTTTGAAAATCTGGAGTGGAAATATTGAAAATTCACAAACTTATGAGCATGTGTAGGAACTGCGCAATGCACACTCGCAAAACAGTCACGCTTAGGAATTTTTTCACCAAATTTTCAACATAGCCATTTTAAGATGTTTGCTAATGAATAGTATCACTGTGATTTTCTTAATGTGTCCCATACATTGATTTCATACACCGACTGCGCCATTGTGCGCTACATGGGCGGAAACACGTTTTGGGCAGGATGTGAAAAATGACAGCTGTACTGCTCATAAGGAGGTGTGGTAAATGGCAATGTCAAAAATCTGGAGTGAAAATATTGAAAATTCATGAACTTACGAACGTGCGTAGGAACTGCACAACACACGCTCGTAAAACGGTCATTTTTAGGAATTTTACCACCAAATTTTCAAAATAGGCTTTTTGAGAGCCCACCTTATAAACACTGGCAGTGTTGTTTTGTTAATCATTCCGGAAAGGTGATTTTGCACAGTGACTGCGAAATCACCCTTTGGGCCCAAATAACGCCATGGCAGTGACAGCATTCATGAGAAGGGGTCCCAAAAACCCCATGTTGAAAATTTGGTGCAAAAATTCCAAAAAATGCCTGAGATATGCAATAAATTTGAAAAAAAAGTATCTATCCCATTATACAGCTAACCGGCATTTCCTCAATTCGCGGTTGGCTTTGAAGAGTGCAGATGTGTTGCCAGTCCACCGATGATCATCGCGCCAAGCTCTGGAGGTAAGTATGGGGTGGGGGTGTGGGGAGGAAGGGTGAGCAGTGGGTGGGTGCGGGTTGTGGGAGGGGTGGGGAGACAGCGATGGAACGCTTTCTTATTTACAGGTTGTTTTTTATTCAGACGATGCAGGGACGTTTGCCACGCTGGGGTGGGCTCCCAGCGTGGTAGCAGAAAGCTGTCTGGGGGATGTGGAGCCGATCAGGATTAGACACCCCCGCCAGCCAAATGAAGATTTGCCACGCTGGGGTGGGCTCCCAGCTGGCATCTGGACAGCTGTTGGGCATGGAGCCGATGGGGATTGGGTAACCCCATCGGCCATACAGTGTGTGCATGGGGACCGCATCAGCACGCGAATATGCATGCTTGCGCTGCGGTAAAGCGGGGGAGCTCTGCTCACTGGAAGTGGAGCTCTCCTTTGAACTGTATGCCACTGCATTTTCAGCTTGTCATAGACAGCTACAGCAGTGATTGGTTAACTGGGGCCGTGCCTGCAAACACACTGAATGCATTGGAAGACAGGCTGACCCACCTCCAAAAACTCCGATGATGGCACTATGTTTCTTGCATATGTGTGCAAGCAACATAAAAAATGACAGCTGGCAACCTTACTGGTGTCCCATGATAATCCTCTTTGTTCTCTCTCAATCACACCACCAGAAAAGTTAAGTTTTTTAACTTGTTTGAAATCAGAGTATCTGAGGTGCGAGTGTTCTGTGATGATGGCCCTGTCATTACAGAAATGAATACGGTACTAGTACTGTACTTACTTAAGTTCTTGCTCCAGGCTCAGTCAGATTCATTTCCAATGGTGAAGTCAAATAATTCAGTGCAGTCAATGGCACTAATTAAAAGATGCTGGTTAAACTAATAGACCTGGTACTGCTTTAGTAATTCAGGACAGGAGGGTTAGTGAGGTTAAAATGTTGAATGTGGGGAGGCCCACAGGGAATGGAGGGGTGTGGCCCAGTAGGGGGCCTGTACAGTGGCCCAGAATGGTTAAGGCCGGCCCTGTCCTCCAGTGTCCTGGTAGTGCAGAAAACAACCACCCCACCTGCATTACATAGTTGACCCCTCCCAACCTAAAATGCTGGTCTCCAGCATGAATTTCTTACTAACGTTCATCCTGCTCCATGTGGTCTGGTCTCAGTTCTGTGGCAGCAGTTGGTCTTGCCTTGGTGAACCTGAGCATTCATTCTCTACTTTTGCAGGCTTGGTGCAGCTCCTTTGTTCATGTGCAGAGTGGGAGTTCGTGCAATGGGGGTACAGCTGCAGCAAAGCAGAGTGGACCTTAACAATACAGATCTCAACCAGGTCGCCTGGTGCTCACTGCTCCTGATTTGCTGTTGCATCCAGTAGAGAATGTGACTAGTAAGGGGCACCTTCTTTAAATGTCTGGGCTGCTGAAACAAGAGTGAGCTGTAATTCATTAACTCAGAAGATTAATGTTGGAGTAAAAGAGGAGTGAGTGTACTGCTGAGGAGGAGACACAGAGAGAGTGGTGCCCAAAAGTGAAGAGCAAAGCTTGAGGTTTCAGGCAGCAGCAGTCCAGTAATGCGGGGTCAGTGTGGCCTTGGCAAATCAGCACAAGGAGTTGGAGTGAGGTTCAAATCATCCTCTGGTAGCTGAAGCAAGCTGTAGCTGAGAGCTCTGCTCATTAGGAGTCATGGGATCAGTGTGTGCTGTCTAGAGAGAGAGAGTTTAGCAGCCAGGTGACCGGAAACAGTATTCAACTGGGGCACATAGACTTCAGCCTGCTGAAAATTGATCAAGTCTTCATTTAATCAGGTACTTCTTGCTTTAAAAACAAAAGACTTTCACAGTCACAAACTATGGTGAGTGGAGGGCAGCTGCTGAGATGGGACAGGACATTAGTGTTCCATCAAACTGGGTGTGTAATAAATGTAGTACTAGTGTTATTAATTTATTGTACGCGGAGCTTAAATTCATGACATTAAAATTGTTTAAGGTCACTGCTAGTTTTGTCCTATATGGCAAATTGATTTTGATGCAGATTTGCAGGAGAGGAAGTTGGACAGTAGAGCCCTCCTGCAGGGGTGTAGCCAGAAATTTCTGTTTTGTACACACCCTCTCCAACTGCTGCCCCCCCACCATTAAAACAATGTACACATCCTCTCTAAATGCTGCCCCCATAAACAAATGAGATTGTTGTCAGATGACTCATCCAGTCTCTAAGTAGGTGGTACACATATCTATCACCTAAACAATAAGAAGTTGAACAGAGACACTGCTCAGAGGCCTACACAAGCAAATATTACAGGATAGATTGATAATGTTAACAAAAAGGCATATGATTTGGGACAGGCACTCAGCAAAACTGTACACAAATGTGTACAGTGAGTATGCCTGTCTACACCGATACCTTCCTGTAGCATGCCAGGAATGGTACAAAACTAATGCTGGGGCAGGTCTGGTCTCAGCGACAGGTGAGGCAAAAACTGGTACGCGAGGCCTTTGAACTGAGTTAAAAACTTCAGCATGTACTGTATGTCTAATCTGTGTGGTCTTTTCAGTCATGGTTGTACAGTGTCAATGAGCACAGAGGGAATTAATAGACATGGGGACTTTGAAGGTGTTCTGCTGTATGTTATGGCATGTGCAGGAGTTTCTGCATGCTTGGAGAGCAAAATTGGCAACAGAAGTCATAAGAGTTTGTTTGGCTGATTGACACAGGCAGTTACAAAACTGGAAAAAAAGTGATAGCATCAAATATTTGGTTTATGTAGTTCTAAGTGTTGAATTGGGGGGTGCAAATTGTGATGTACCCAAGCAAGTGTTGTTGCTAATAAAAAAAAATGCATTTCTATATTTGTTGAAAAACAGTTTTTCTGTCTGCTTACTGACTTCTTGGGCCTATCATAAAAATGAGATGCCTCATACCATGGAGTTATCCCAGTAAAGGACATTTTAAAACAATAAAAAATATTTTATTTATTTAAAAATTTATTTTCTTTAGAATTAATTGTTCTATAGAATAACATGTTTTGCAAAAATAGCAAGCAGACTTGAAATTATATTTTCAGAAACTAGATAGCAAAGTGACTTTCTTCCTATATTTCTATGGTTATTGTATTTTTTTTTTACTGAGATAAGGTTGGAGGATGCGTTAATCAGTACTGCAGTACAAACTGGGATGGGTTGGCTTTATGGTACTGTCATAATGTGCTTGAGTGAGTGACATTTGTAAATTTGTTTACTTGGGTTGTCATTTAATTTGTCTGCAATTTGTCTTTATCACCAAGTCTCTTTCAATTGTTCTCATTTTTATCTGTTTCAGCTGTGCTGCTGCTCAGCTGCAGTCTTTTGGTATATTTTTTTGGGGGGTGGGAGGGTATTTTGGGCAACATACTGTCATGTGGAGGACAGTGGGGACTCTGGAGATGGTGATAGGGTGCAACTAACAAAGCATGGGGAGGGAGGAAATGAGTAGAAATTGCATTAGAAATACCCTCCAAAATGCACCACAATGCACCAAAATGTTAAAATCATTTCTGGGGGCCTAGGCAGCCCACCAGACCCCCCGGACTATTATTTTAATTTTTTCTCTGACTTGAGTTCCCCCATCTATAGGACTCCTGGATCCGCCCCTGGTGTCATGATAGGTTGCTACCAAGCCACATACAATGGCAGACAAAGTCTGAAGCTAAAAGAGCAATTTCACAGTGTCATGTAAATGTATTAATAACCTCCCTCATGATGCAGCAGCTTTGTGAACAAGGATATAGTGAAGCCTTCGTGTTACACACTGTATTTTGGGTAAACCATATGAATCATCTATTGTCTTGGATTGCTATGAAGTCCGTTACTGCTGTTTAGTGCTAAGAGTTCATCAAAGTTTCATACTACTGGTTACATTGACCTAAGTGTGCATGATTTAGGACCTCTAACTGACTTTTACAACACAGAAATATGTGAGTGTTACACTTCCATTTTTAGTTATCTATTCAAAAACACTCATTAGAGTGTCCCTAAAGTTATAGTAGATTTTGTTAACCATGGTTGCCTCATTATGCATGTGTTCTAGCTTCTAAACAGTAACTTAGACATCCTATAATTTACTCTACTTCACTTGAGTTATTTGTAATAAGTTAACAGGTTCTCCATGAGGTTTCTCTCATGGTGTGTGAGAGTCCTTGAATGATGTGGCAGCCAGAACTGCTCAGCTTCACCTTCCAGTCTTCTCATCTAACCCTCTTAGGAAGGCTGTTAAATAGTACCATCAGAAGCTGTCAGTGAATGACCATTTAACTTACGTTATCAATGCTCGGAGCTGTCATCTGTTGGGCAGTCACTGAATTACACAGAAATTTCATTTCAAATTATACACACTGACCCCAGCTACATTTGCTCTGTCATACTATCTGGGTAGTGCAGCAGCACAGCTACTGCTTGCTATCTAGATGACCCGAATTTCTGCCCCAAGCCTGGGATTTCTGGTGCTGACTGGTGAGGCAAGATTCCAGCATTAGTCTTGGATGCTTCCAGTCTCAAGGAAGGAGTCCCCCTGACAAAATCCTAGCACAGGACAAAGCGCTGGGGAGACTCGGCCTTTCTTCAGCTGGCTGCTATAATTTCGTATACTTCATACTATTTGTTTGTTCTTTTGCACTTGAACATCTCATTAGAGCAGCCACACATGCAGGCTGATAAAATAATTTCCTGAGGAGCTGCTGGTGGCTCACGGTGGGAGCTGGGACCATAGGGAAAAGAAACAGCATACACCTGTGCACTTGATGTGTGGTATGGAGTCACCACATGGCCAGAATGTGTAAGCAAGGGTGTTCTGAAGGAGGAGAGCAGCTTACCCATTCCTATGATGGCCCTAATAGGCACTAGGCCATGTTGTTCCACAGGGGAATGCCTGTGGATGGAATAAGAGCTGGAGCTATGCAGCAAGAAAATAAAGTGTGGACTTGGGACAGTTGAAGTCCCTTCATCTCACCACTCCCACCTGGGCTGCCTATCTCACTTCCTTCTTGCTGATTTCTTCCACTGTTCCAGACATATTGAGGGAGGTATTCTCCTCAGAGAACTTTGCTTTCAGGGTCATGCCTGCACTGTATAAGCTGAAGGTTACCTGTCTGGGGGGCCAGAGTAAGGAATGAGCAAATGCAGAAATGGTACATTGGTCCCCAGAAGTTCCATAGGTGGTAAATGGATGCTGAGGACAATGTAAAGAGGTTCCCAGGTACCACCCTGGGTGATAGAAAAGAATGCATTGAAAAAGATATTATCTCTCCTGCAGGGCTGGTAAGCATGAAAGAAGAGTACTGTGCCAGTAGGCTAAAAAAGCAGCTCCCCGGCTTAGTTAGTGGGAGACAAATTCATTCTGTCACTTTCCAACATAGAGAATCTTGTCCTTGATCTTTGTTTGTCGTTACTGGAGAGCTCTCATAGGACATACCTCATGTCGAAGGCTAGGTATAGGACTTTTAGTTTAATACATTTGGGTGCCCATATACATTATACATAATAATACAAACTCACTACTGCCATCTGTGTGACAGTCACTAAATTACACATGAACTACAAATAAGATTTCGTACCTTGTTCATTTCAGCTGCTCACCCTTTGTTTCAGCTTCAGGAATCCCCATGCTCCCCCTTCCCCCAAAAGATCCCTCAACTTTAGTTAAATAGTGGTGTGCACTATTTATTTCTTTTTGATTCACTCCCTGGGATTATTTAACACAATTTTGTTTTCTTTTCTTCAAGCCCTTAAGTGCTATAAAATGGGCATGCTGCCTACTGCAGTCATGCCTGTTCTACCTGCATCATGAAGAGCATGCCAGTCTTAATACTAGATACTTTGTGAATTTAAAAAATAAATGTTTTCTTTGTCATTTTACAATTTGTTGAACTAATTGCATGTGCTCCTGTTGAGTCTCACTGCCTCTCCCATGCCAACAACTGCAGTCGTGCACACAGACCGAGTTTCCTTGTGATCCAGTATTGAACTCACACAGCCAGGAGACTGCAGTGTCACTCCTGTGCCCTGGCAGATCACTGTAGGTGAAGTCTTGTCATCCGTCCAGAGCTTTGCACTCTCTAAGAACAGCTACCAGCATGCACTACAAAAACAAATAAATAACCCAGCATATCTCACACAGGCTTTGCCCAAACCCACAGACTCCCCTCCTCACCCCCAAAAAACTCTCAGGAATGTGAACTTGGGGAACAAAAAAATTTTCCAGTCTGGTGCCCCATTACTTTCTATGTTCTGTTCTGTACTGTGCATCTTTCTGCATCCACTGTAAAAAATAAGCACTTAGAAAGTAGTAGTGTTTTATGTGAGACTGACCAAATTAGAGGGAGGCCTTTCAAAACAGAACAAAATGCATTATCCCCCTTGCATTTTAAGCCCTGCAACTTGAAATGATCAGCCCAGTGCAACAGGGCAGTGGGAAGGGCAAACAGAACATTGGGATGTATAGGGAGAGGGATCAGCAGTAGAAGGATGGAGGTCATCCTACCCTCTCGGGAAATCCTACATGGTGAAGTTGGAAGACCTCAACATGTACACCCTGGAGGCGAGATGGGAATACGATATAGACATACAAATACCTCCATGGAATAGACTACAAGAAGTTGTTCTTACTGACTGGGAACACAGGCACAAGAGGGAACTCAGTGAAGCTGGTGGGGGCAGGGGTTAGGTGGGGGGATTCAGGAAATATTTTTTTATTGAGAGAGTGATGGATGGGTGGAACAAGCTGCCAAGGGATGTGATCTGTGCTAAAAAGGGTTCAAACATGGATGTGACAAACACATGAAATGTGTAAGGGTAGAAGGGAAGAGGAAGAGGGATAAACAAGTGAGTGATTTCTAGGAACATTTTTTCCAACCGTAGGTAGGGCAGGACAGACTGGATGGGCCATTGAGCCTTTTTTCCATCAATGTTTATGTTTCCATGGACATTTGGGAAAAGTGGTTGTCAAAACATAGTCAAATCAGTAAATGTGACATGCATGCAATTAAGATGATGCCATATGCATGGAAATGCTATTAAAAATAATCTAAATACACATTTCATTATAAAATAAATAATAGCTTAAAGTAAAACACAAAGCTAATAAGAGACTATTAGATCAAGTTTTAATCTTTGTCTGCTGTTGTGCTACAGAGCAACTCACTCCCATGACATCACAGGAAAAGTAAGCTAAAGCTGTATAATTTTTTACCTAGAGGGCACTGTTCCAGTTTTTAATGCACAAAATTCTTGAAAATAAAAACTAAAAGTTGTGGTTTTTTTCAAGTAGGCAAAAGGTATATATATCATTATGTTTTGGAATTTTCAAAAATAAACTACAGCAATGTAAGGGGGATATGAAAAATACTTTAAGCTAGCCATGTACCTGATAATGTCACATATAAACAATGTATGGATAATTCATTCTCAAAATGGAAAAGGGTACATGCATGCTAAATGCCATTGATTGTCAATGTTTACTAAGTCTCACAAAGGTCTAAGAGGCAGAATGAGGCCATGAAGCCGATCTAGAATACCCTCGCTAGCTAGCAGTAGTGCTGATTAAAATTCAGACTCCCTCATGGAATTGTCTAAATTTCTTTTGAAGGTAATTGTTGTTTGACAACCGTCTCTGCACGTAACTCATTCCAAATCTCCCCAATGCTTTGGGTACTATATGGAAATATTTTTGCCTATCCCAGTTATAGGTAGAATAATGTAGTTGTTTGTTATGTCATTTGGTGTTAAGATCCTATTTTTGGTTTAGGTCCCTTTTCTCTTTTTAGTATTTCATCTTTACTTATGTTCTCCATCAGTAGACAATCTTCCCTATTTCTCCTTCTTTCCATGCTAACCATGTCAAGCTCCTTTAATGTGATATAAAGCTTAAGTCATCTACATCCCCAAATATCTTAGCAGATCTGCACTGCACCCTCTTGGCCCTGTCAACATCTCTCCTTTAGAGAAAAACACACCATCAGGGTAAACAGGGTACACATAGCCATAATAGTATGTTTTGTCTCTAACCGCCTGTATAAATAAACATTTTTACTACTACTACTACTTCTTACATGAGATGCCACAAACTGACTACATTAGTCTGTGTGGGGTTTTATCGATCTATACAATGGTCCCAGGACTTTTTTTATTCCTCATTGGAAATCCCTCATAATATTTTCCCGAATTCTCTTTGCCTTGACCACTTCCTGTTTATAATGCTTTGTGTTTTATGACACACCAGTACATAATTAACACTTCTAAGTTCCTCTCCTCATGAGACACAATAAGCTGCTTACCGTTGATGTAAAATGGCGTTTTGGGGTTATTTTTTTCTGAGGTATAAGATACAGCTTTTTTCAGTGTTGAACCTCATACCCCACTTATCATTAAATCCAGGCCTCCCTGACCTGGCATGCATTGTTCAATTTTCTCTGCATTTCCCTCTAACTTGGCATCATCAGCATATTTCTGGATCCACCTGTTAATCCCTTTTCCCACATCGCCAATAAAAAACTAAAACAGTATTGGGCCAAATACAGTCCCCAGCAAAACTCACCTAGTCACCCTGCCTGCATGAGAGACATTTCCATTTATACTTACCTGCTTTATCCAATCTATCAGCAAGTGCCTGATTCAGGTTATTATATCACAGTAGTATCTATTACCAGTTCTGTTGGTTTGATTACCAGTGCACTATGTTTAACTGAATTAAAGAGACACTGTCAACCCCTGTAGGCCTGAAGGTGTTCCTAGATAAAACCACACATGTTCATATTCTGCAGGGACTGCTGATGTAGCGGATTGATTCTGATTCTTTTTTTCTTTTAAAAAGCAAAAAACAGACATCCCACTGTACTGGTGTTACCACACAAAAAACGTTTGTTTGCATTCCTTGATCAACAGCCACTACATCTTTTCTGGACTTAGGAACACCCTCAACACGGTCTAGCCACTCATTGTGCAGTGGGAGTTAAGGAGGCTGCTGCATCATGACTGGCTGCACTGTTTGGGGCTGTTTTTAATGTTCAGGAGGGATTCAGTAAGAATAGATCCAGGATCTGAAACAAAACAAGGTTGTTTATAACTATACATTAGCATGCATTTCAGTTCTACTAAGTGATGAGGCAGTTAAAACAACAAGCAACATCAATTAATTTTAAAGAAGGTAAGCAACCATAAAATGTGAGTTTTTAGCTAGAAATAATATGACACAAACCAGGCTGACAGTGTCCCTTTAAAGCCTTCTTAAAATCCAAGAAAATAACATTAACTGATTTCCTATAGTCTGTTGCCTTGCTGACAGTTTCATAACACGTCGGCATGTTGATAATACATAATCTATCTTGGGTGCAGTTTGTAAAGTCTATCTCTACTGCGTTTGTATTCACAGACAGTGGTTCAACATCCTGACTGTCCTTGATCATCTGAAGATCTTTACCATTTCTCCTTAAGACATGTCCTTGTTCAGTTTTTAGTTTTATGATATTGAGTCACTCTGTACTGTTACTATACCTTTCAGGTTCCATGTATTATCTCTGCTTCCCTTGAGACACACATTATCTCCTGGATGCAGCTCCCTTAATTGGTGAGCACTTCTATCAAAATAAAACTTTTGTTTCATTTTCTGTTGTTTGGGCTATGTTACCTTCTCCACATTGTTCTAAGCAAGTCTGTCTTCACTGGAAGTATCGATCTAATTCTTCTTCCCATTAGCAATTGTGCAGGTGACAGTCCACTTTCAAGTGGTGAACTCTGATATGTTAAAGAATCCTTTATAGATGTCCTCTCCTCTATTGTGCCATTTTTTCATGATGTTTTTTACAATTTACACAGATTTCTCAAGTAATCCATTTGTCTGGGGATGATTTAGATGTTTGCTATGTGCACACATTACTATTCTCTTGCAAACTATTTGAACTCAGCACATCTAAACTGAGGTCCATTGTTACTGAATACCACATAAGGTATACCATGCCTTGAAAAAAATGCATTCAGGTAGTTTATCATGGTCCCACTGGTGGTGCTGTGCAGTGCACACATTTCCAGATGTTCTGAGTAGTAGTCAGTCACAATGAGGTAATCGTTTCCATGCCGTGTGAACAAATCTGTTCCTACTTTCTGAAAAGGCCTCTCTGGGATGGAATGAGGATGCAATGGATCTCCCTGCTGATTTGGTCTGTTCTTCAAACATGATCCATAGTTTGTCACTATCTCTGTGATGTCATAATTGATTCTGGCCCAATACATAATCACATGTGCTCATCATTTGCACTTCTCAGTTCACAAATGTCCTCATGGATCTTTGGATCAGTGGGTGAAGCTAAAAGGAGGCATAGTGAAGGTAAGAAACATCTGCATCAAGCTAGCAAAATCAAGAGGAAAAAGAGACCACTGTGGTCCTCAGAAGAGGTGGATAAAAATGTAAAGGCTAAAAGTATAACATTCAGAAGGTAGGAGACACAGAGGTAGGAGGATAGGGAGGTATATCAGGGGAAGCAGGGAAAGCTGTAAGAAGTGCAAAGGAACAAACTGCAGAGAGAGTAGCCCAGGCAGTAACAACAGGAGACAAGACATTTTTTATGTATGTAAGGGAAAAGAGGAAAACAAAGGGAGGGATTGTAAGGTTAAAAATGGAAGGGGATGTGTGCGGGGGGAGGAAAAGGCAGACATCCTGAAGAAATACTTTGATTCAGTGTACACAGAGGAAGAGAAGGGGAGGGGCCACGAAAAGTAATAGAAGGTTTGAAGGGAGCGAGGTGGACACAAGTCCTTTTTTGGAGGACAGAACCCTGAATGACTTGCTAATCTGACAGTGGGCAAAGTAATGGTGCCAGATGGGGCGTAGTCAAAGGTACTAAAGGAGTTCAGGGAGATACTGGCTGCACCTCTCATAGTCCTATTTAACAGCTCACTGGAAATAGGAGTGGTTTTGGAGGCCTAGAGGAGGGCAAATGTAGTCCCACTTCACAAAAGTGGTAGCAGGGAGGAGGCTGGCAATTATAAACCAGGCAGCCTGACATCAGTAGTTGGAAAGTTAACGGAATCACTGCTGAAGTAAAGTGAACATCTTGAATCCATTGGGTTACAAGACCTGAGGCAGAATGGATTTATTGGGAGGGGGGTTATGTCAATGAATGTGATAGATTTTATTGATTGGGTGACCAAGGAATTAAATCAGGGTGGAGCTGGTGGATGCAGCCTACCTAGATTTCAGTAAGGCTTTTGACACCGCTCCACACAGGTGACTAATAGGCAAGCTAGGCGGCTTAGGAATGGGTCTGAAGGTGATAAACTGGGTAGGAAATTGGTCAGAGGAGAGGCAACAGAGGGTGGCGGCAAATAGAGTTCATTCAGAGGAAGGGAGGGTGACCAGCGGGGTGTCTGAGGGATCAGTGTTGGTACTGATACTCTTTAATGTCCTTATATGTGACATTGCAGAGGAGATGGATGCAAGGTATACCTCATTGTGGATGACACCAAACTCTGCAATAGAGTGGGTGAACACTCTTGGGTGGGGAAGTAGAAAGAATGGGCAGAGACCTGAGAAAACTCTAGGAGAGATCAATGGTTTTGCAGCTGGATTTCAACATGAAAAAGTGCAAAATAATGCACTTAGGGCACAGAAACCCAGGGGAAGAGTACAAAATGGTTAGAGTGGTATTGACAATCACCAAGCTGGAAAGTGGCCTGGGGGTAATCATATCTAATGATGTAAAGATGGCCAGGCAGTGCAACAAGGCAGTTGGGAGGGCTAGTAGGATGCTGGGATGCATAGAGAGAGGTATCACCAGCAGAAAGGGGTGTTGCCTCATTATAGATTGCTTGGAATGATTCCACCTAAATTATCATGTCCAGTTCTGGAGACCACATCTCTGGAAGGACATACTGTAGGTAGAATGGTGGCAGTACAGAGGAGGGTAACCAAAATGGTGTAGGATCTGTATCCAAAGCCCTACAAGGAGAAACTAAAGGACCTCAATATGTACACCCTGAAACAGAGGAGATAGAGAGAAAATATAGTAGAGACCTTTAAATACCTCATAGGGTTAAATAACATACAGGAGGGAAGTACGCCAGAAAAAGGGTGCCCAGGAACAGGGGACATGTTATGAAGCGGGGGTAGATTCATGAAAGATATAACAAAGTATTTCTTTACAAAAAGAGTGTTGGATTCCTGAAACAGCTTTCCAGCAGAGGTGGTGCAGGTGAAAACAGTGGTGAGGTTCAAGTATGCATGGGATAGGCATAAGGGAGGGAAAAGGAGCCAGAGATCGAGTAGGGTCTGCAGCATTGCTGTAGGTAGGGAAAAGTGGGTAGACTGGGTGGGTCAAGCGGTCCTTATCTGCCATCAAATTCTATGTTTCTATGAAGTAGTGCTGGTTCTCAGCAAATGGTGTGGAATCCACACATGGTTTTAAGTTATGGTCTTTCTGATATACAGTATATACTGTATGCCATATATTTTCACACTTTCCCATAGTATTTAAAATATACACCAAACAACCCAGCTTTTTGGGATATTTTAAATATGTGTAAAATGCCTGGTTTACCTTGTAATGAAAATATATAGTTGTTCATTAAGGGGCATGTTGAGGGTTGCTCCTTTATACACACAGGTTATATGGAGCGTTGAAAGCAAGGTAGGTGCCAGCATTCCATACATATAGTACATTATAGTCGAATACCGAAGTGAATATGAGATGCTGAAGCACCTTAGTTTGTATTTTACAATTTTGCTAAGACCTAAGTCACTACTTCACAGTTCAAATGGGTACTTCAAAATTTGAAGCCTCCTAATTGTTTACCATATGTCTGCTACTGTGTATTTATAATAGAAAGTGCATTTTGTGGGCTATCTCATCTGTATATGCACCAGCTGGTTAAGTAGAATAATAGAATAGTATTTTGGTCTTTCAAGACCAGATTTCCACACTGTTTCTTTGCAGTTTGCATGCATGTACTGAGATAGCTAGTGCACACTAGATCACCATTTTAAAAAGGGCAGATATCTTTAGTATTCTTAAATGCAAGTACAGTTACATTTGCCAACCAGATACACATGTTTTTTTTTTTTCACACAGTTTCTTTTTATTACATTGAAGGACAACATCCCAGATGCTCACTGCTATGTACATAAATGTATTGGCTGCTTAAACATACAGTATGCCATTAAAACATGTTTGGTTTTCTTCTAATGTTATTCATTTGTGTTGTATTTTTTGTATAGCTTGCCTGACTGTGGAAGAGAACAAATCAAGCAATGTTGCAGTCTCGTACTGGACTGCGCCTCCAGCTGATGAAAGAACAGGTAGAGCAGCAGGAAAGAAAGATGAGAGAGTGGCATCAACACAGCACTGTGCAGTATTTACCCCAACATCTTCCCTATCCCCAAATCTCAGGGCACAAAGTGTCTTTTCCAGTGGCAACCCAGAGTTCAACATACAAGTCTACAGGCATGTTAGAGGTATTACTTGTTACTACAGTTTGCGATGCTTCATTTGGCAGGACAGGTTTGGCTAATAGATGATATACTGTAATGGATTGGATAATCTCAGTAGGTTCATGCTCTGAGCTGTATGTGTAATGGGTGTCATTCATTTGTTGGGGCATCAGTTAAAGACTCTGACCAGTAAATATCACAAAGCTAAGGCAATTAGATTCTGCTTAAACAGCTGCCTCAGTAAGACAGATCATTCTTCCTGTCTGTTCTGCTCCTTCCCCTTTCACGTTAAAAGTCCTACTTCTCATTCTTGGCTGTTACTACACATTTATAGAGTTCTTTTGAACCTATTGTCTTAAAAGAAAGCAATGCACAACCATTATTTGGTGTTGTGCTGTAAAAAAACCAATTAAGGATTTTTTCACAGAGAGGGTTGTGGATGCATGGAACGGCCTTCCGGAGGAGGTTGTGGAGCCAAAAACAGTGGTGGAATTCAAGCATGCATGGGACAGTCATAAGGCAATTCTAGGGGGTAGGAAGAAGTAGGCTGCTGGTTAACTAGGATCTGCAGATAATCCATTAGGTAGGGAAATGGGCAGAGTGGGTGGGCCAAGCGGTCCTTATCTGCCATCAAATTCTATGTTTCTAGCCATACTTAAATTTTTTTTCTGTCCCTTATAGACATAGAGACAGACTTTGATGGCAGATAAGGACCGCTTGGCCTACCCAGTCTGCCCATTTCCCTATCTGTTGGATAAGCTGCAGATCCTAGTTAACCAACAGCCTACTTTCTCCTACCTCCACATTATGCTGTTAATAATCTAGGAACAGACACTGGTAACTGTAAGTTTGAGATGGCTATATTATCTCAGATAGTTCAGTTGTTTCCTGTGCACTCGATATGCTAATGAGTGCCATTGACCTCTGTCATTAATTGGCGGCACTTACTAGCATATTGAGTGCACAGGAAGCTGGCTGGAGCACGCGGGATGGCCATGGCCATCTCAAGCTATTGGAAGTTGCAGACTGCTTGTCATAGATTATTAACAGCATAAGGTACAAAAAAAATGTTCAAGTACAGCTAAAACCCCTAATTTGGGCAGGTTACAACACCATGTCAAATAATGTCACTATGTGTTGTTTTCCTTGACATACAGTACATATTTTTTGCACCATACTTATTTTGTCCCTGCTGTTTATCACCACAGCAGCACAATTATTGCACACTATTTTCACACTTCATACTCTTGATTTGGACTGCACTCTGTTGGATTTATCTCTCTGCTGTTCATTACTATTGATATTGGATAACTGTACCCTGTTTAAGTACTGTTTCTCCTTTTCCCACTTCCACCATGACACATCTGGATATGAGTTGTCATCAGCTCAGTATGCTCTTTCTAATAAAAGTTAAAGAAATTTACGAAGGGTAAAAGCTTGTTATTTTCATTGTTATAGTCTAATTTTTTAAAAGCTAGTTTGTTATAGTCTTATTTTTTAAAAGCTAGTTTCTCTTAAACTAGATAAACAAACTATGGGTGGAGCAGCAGTTAGTTGTAATGCCACCTTAGAGTTTGGGGTTTACGTTTGTGCTCACATATCCCACTTTGAGCCTAGCTGGGGGCTAGGAACAACACAGAGACAAAGCAAAGTGCTGAACTCCTAGGGAGGGAGGATGTGGGTCACCTAGCATTTATGGACCCCAATCACTGGATCTGAAAACATCTATTCAGTCCATCCAGACTGGAGGAAGACTGCGTCTTGGGTGCCCCCCTCAAAAAATCAGAGTGAGGGACCACGGGGAACAAGTTGGAGAATAGTGGGGAAAATAATAAAAAGACTAGCTGTGAACAATTGAATTCTGTACAAGATGGCTCTATCCCACATGTCTTCAGTCTGACATGCCAGACTCTGCTCACACCTGCCTCTTCTGTATCCACAGGCACGCAGCTGTTCAGAGACTGACATGGTCATGCTGAAGTGCAGCTGGAAAAACTCTAACAGAAGCACAGGACATTACGTCATATTTAGATGCGCAAAGTAAATAAAATAAAAAAAATGCATTGTTACTGTATCTGGGCAGTTTTGCTGTAATGATCTGAATCCCAATGATACAAGCCACCTTCCTTTTTTGTGGGCCATTTGATTCACAAAAGACCGAAATGTGGCACAAGTGGTAAAGAAACAGGATGGATTTTTAGGTACCAAATGAAGTTTAGAGCCTATTGTTGTCAGTGTAACTATTTTGGGTTTCAGATTTTGTGAAGTGGAGTATACAGGGAAATATTCCTAATGAAATCCCAGCAAGAAATTGGTTGTGTGAGTTACCCTGGTTTGCTCAATTGACTTTACAATGATAAAGTGATATGTTTGAAGGTCCTTTTAGTGCCTGAAGGTTTCTATGTTTATTTTAGGGCTTAAATACAAAGGAAATTCTTGAGAACATGTCAGCTAAGGTATCAAGAATGCACTGTTGCTGTACATTGCTAACTGTGCTTGTCATGGCTTAGTATGCCCTAGAGTCAGTAGCTGCTTGTGTTTACTGACAATGTGTGGTCATCAGTTCATATAATAAGTCAAACAAAACTGACAAAAACAGTTTTTCTATCTTACTTTTTTAACTTTATTTTTATTCATTTACTAAATGAACATACAAATAAAGGAACTTGATTGAGGGTACAGGATGTTCACATATCAGCACTGCTATTGTAGGTAATACATAGCCTGTCATTCAGGGGAATACTAAAGTGCTGTAACAGAGTCCAAACAGAGTTCAAGAAGTGGGACCCAATTCCAGGATGAATATCGCAACTCACTGGCATATGTGAGTTGTGACATTCGTCGCTATGCCAGGGACCCTGAGCTGTATTCCAAGAGTGGCTGGGTCCTGGCACATATGCCACGCGAGTTGTGACATGCGGGAAGCTAATGCCATGGGCATGGCATAATAGCCCTGCATGTTGCAAGTCACAGCATGCTACTGATAGCCCCCCCAGAGCCCTTCACCCTGGAATGCCATGGCACGCACCAGGGTGGCATGGGGGGGACAGGACAGGTAGCACAAGAGTCCATGGGGATGCACTGGTGATCTGACCCCGGGGGTCCCCGCCATTCAGGGGTGAGGGGTATGGGTGTGTTTGTGGGGGCACAGGGAGCACATCAGTGCCCATTGCCACGGTGCTGCAGAGTAGACATCGGACAGATGGCACTGTTGAATGCCTCTTAGAGCAGCCCCAAGCTGCACTAACTTCACTCTGCCAGTGTAGCTCCTGGAATCATGGCAGCGGGTTATGGCAGTTGCCTCCTGGAATAGGGTGCAGTTGCTGCCGTAACCTGCCCTTGTACCATGTCATTGTGGGCTGTGGTGTAGTGGGTGGCAAAACCCACGGTTGGCATAGCCTGCAGCCAACATGGCACAAGGCACCTCTTGGAATCGGGGCTGGTGTACCGCTTGGTGTAAGTCATGAGATACGCTATGGGGCTTGGTGTATCTCGGTTTACGCTGGCATACGCCATCCTGGAATCGGGCCCATGGTCCTTGTAGCTGGACAATGCAGAGCATCCACAAATCCACATAATGTTACTTCACTGAATGAATCGCTTCCTTTGAAGGGGCCTTTGCTAAGACATCCTGGCGTTAGAGTCCATGAAAACATATGCTGAAGAACTCTTCCCATTTAGTTACAACAGTTCCCATGAACAGCTCCTCCATTTTATATTTAGTAATTACATAACATTACATTTTACCCAAAAGTGTTACTTTTTAAGCTTGTTATTAATGTACAAAAGCAAGAAAGCAACCATTTTGTACCCTATAAACTCAGTGTAATGATGTACACATCATGGATTAAGAAGTGGATAATTCTGAAGTAGACTCTCTCAGAAAACCTGTATAGATGATACGGACTCCAAAAAACAGTATTTAATTTGCACAAACCCTGCTATAGGAACAGTACAACATAGCTACATGATGACAGCCAGACCTATTGAAGGGATTTACCCTCAAGATGCCAGAGGCTTACCTGAACTTCCCCCAAAAGATGTTGCAGATCATCTGGGATTCTGTTACTGGTCATGTTGCTCTGACAGGGAGAGCCCCCCCCACCTCAGACCACGTGATCACCACCATTTTATAAATGCTGAGTGGCGTGGGTTAAAGCTTAATGTTGCTTTCCTGGTCTGATTTCAGTTGTCTAATAATTACTGTTCACTATATAATGAAGGTTAAATTAACATTAAGAATCCCTACTTCATAAGTATAAAAAAAAACAAAAAACAATTCAACAACAGTATGTACTGGTTCAATAAAGTCCAGAAACCAGCTAAGTAAAATGCTCCAGGTAATCTTTTTTTTTTTTTACATTCTCTTTGCTCCTGTCACCATTTGCAGGGGCCCTATCAGTTACCCCACCTTGCCCCACTCTGCTGTGATCCCCTCTGCTGGAGATCCTGTTCCTCCAACCCACCACAACTCACCTGCTTGGCACCCATCAATCATTACCTCCCCAGGTGGGGCTGCCTTCTGCTCCATGGCAACCATTTTTCTAATCCAGTACCACGGCAGGTGGATTTGAGGGAGTGAGGCAATCAGGTCCCAGAGAGGCAGATGCAGCATGGGTGTGGCAGCAGGAATGACATCTTCCTCCCTGTGAGTGGGGTGTTTCCTGGTTTTCTTCCTCCCTTGCCCCTCGGAATCGTGGATGTGCTATAACATCCAGCGTGGGTATGAGCATGCTCCTGCACTCCTCCCATGGATGTCAGCTGTTGCCTTCCCCTGATTCTTATGTAGCCCTGGCTGTTGCACAGCATGTTTCTGCATGGTGTCACTGCTGCTGGGGAACCACAACCCACCCATTCCTGAGAGAGGAGAGCTGTCCTTTGGATGCTCAATCTTCTCTCTTCGGGCCAACCCCCAGCAACCCAAGCTCGCTCCCGATCATGGGACACCGGCATGGTGTGAGGTAAAGCACTCGCTGCCTCAGCCCTCTGCACCACTGGGCTGGCAGTCCCAGGTACTCTTTACTATGGTTAGGTCTTTTCTGCTGTATTGCTGTCTTCCTTGCCATCCTTCTGGGCAAAGACCTTCCTAATGGCCTCCAGCTTACAACCTGCCTCCACTGGGTCACTATGAAGGTAATCTTTTCCATAGTACATAGCTTTGAGTTGAGCAGGTAGCTCCACTGCATTGGAAACTACCAACTCCCTGATCTCTGCTCTCACTGTAGTGAATCCACTCTGCCACTGGTGGGTGACATAAATGAGGTCTGAAAAGCAGTGTAAGACCATGATATTGGCCAGTTGCATTGAGCCTGCTGTTTTGACTTTCTGCAGTTCCACGTCTCTTGCAAGCACCCCCATAATAGAGACTAAGAAAGTCTGTGACAAGTCCAGATTGTTTGGTTGGCACCAGGGGATAATGTGATATGCTCTGATGGTTAAAGATTCAGCATTTATTTGAAACAAGTCACCTAGGTGCTTTTCATGTAGCCCAAGGAGTCCATGCCTCCTAACCCTCTGGTATTCTCAGGAATCTCAAATTGGAGGTGCGAACTCCATTCTCCAAATATTCTGATCAGGACTGAAGCTGTTTATTTTCTTTCAGTACCCCATCCACAGTCACCTGGATTGTGTTGAAAGTTTTGTAGATCTCTTTTTGTTCCGACCCTAGTGTGTCCACTTTAGTTTTGACCAACATAAGGTGAGAGTTAAAGCACTCTACCTTCTTGTTAAGCTGGTGCACTGCTTGCAGGACAGTATACACTGTGGGTTCCAAATCCCTGCTCTGAAAGCCAGCTGTTTGTCCACCCTTGGTGCCACTAGTAGAAGGAGTCTGAGCTTTCTCTTTCCTGGACTCCCTAGACTGCTGATTTTTGGGCCGTACTATGGCTCAGTTTTACCCAAACTTCAGTTGTCAGTTCCTCATCAATTAAACTAATGAGTTATCAAAAGAAATTGCAAGTAAAAATGGAGTAAATGTATTTTTTACACTTTAAAAGTCAGTCTGGGCAGGAACTGTTCAGGCAAAGTCTTGCACTGTTGGACACTACCCAAGTCCAGTATTTATGGCTTACTTAATGTAATTATGTGTACTTGCTGGATAGTATTATCTTACGAGCACTGCTTTCTTAAGAAACTGATAATTTGCTTGATTGTGGTGCTGGGATTACTCCCCACACCACACACACACACTTCAACAAAAGTACTGTCTACACTACTTTTTTTCTACTTTGTTTTGCTTTTAAAAGCTTTGTTTGATTTATCATGGCTATGTGATGGTTCACATGGAGCTATTACTGCAAATTGTCAGCCACCCCACATAACTGTCACTAGCCTATAAATCTGATGTAGTCAGGAGGTTGAAAATGTTATCTTTTGTTTTATCTGAAGTCTTTTTTGCACTGCATTACTCTCATCTGGTTCAGTCAATTCGCTTATTGTATTTCTTAGCCATTGGAAGGAACACTGTGTATGTAACAAGCTTTACTGTATCCCCTGGCTTCTCTGTCAATATAATATTGGTTTTAATGTGAGGAACGTATCTTCTATTGCTAAAACAACTGTCACTCTTAAAGAGGACAGGAAATCATTTCCAATTGGCAGCTGTTTATAAAGTTCTTATTCTCAGGAATGATAAGCATTCCCCTAAATAATCCATCTTTAAATGTACTTGAACAAAAAGTGATACCAAAAACTGTATTTTGCTTTGTTTTGATTTTACGTGCAGCATTCTTTTACAGTTCTTTTGATGGCACCAATAATTTGGAGTTTTGACTATATCAGGGTTTGTGCACAGAACTCTAAGCAGTTAAGTTCTCATAGGTCAACAGCTCATAATTAGCATTCTGTACACAAACTGTGACTGGTTCCATGAAGGGAACTGTAACTAAATGCTACCCATAAAAACAAAACAATGCAAAATACAATTTTGGGTATCACTTTTTGTTCAGGTACAGTTAAATATGGATAATTTAGAGAACGCATATCATTTCTATAACTACGAATTTCATAAACAGCTGCTAATTAGTACACATTTCCTGTCCCCTTTAAACAGTACACTAGTTCTTAGAATATATATTCTTTGCAAAAACTTTGTTAATACACTAGTTAGGGTTGAAGCGACAAAGTAGAGAAATGTGGCATTAGGGGTCCCAACCCTAACATCCCACCCCCACCCACCAGACAGCAAGAGCCAAAACCATTACTGTTTCACCTGTCCTACATCTTCGTTAATCAAGCATAGGATGTGGCTTGGTGTTGTCAGCCCTAATGCTCACCCAGTTCAACCATGAAAGAAGCTGAGATGTACAGAATATATGAGAATGGGGTAAGTGTTAATGCTGACAACGCCAAGGCACACCCTATGCCTGATTAGCGAAGATGCAGGAGAGGTGAAGCAGTAATGTTTTTTCCTGTTGCTGACTGATGGGTGGAGGTGGAGTGTTAGGGTTGGGAACCCTAATGCCACATTTTCCTACCTTTGCCACTTCAACCCTAACTAGTGCCTTAACAAAGTTTTTGCAAAGAAGTTCCTTACTTTTTGAAATAGTAGAATGTATCCTCACTTGCCTGTGGGAGCGCAAGGCTCTCTGGGTCCTGTGATCCCATCCTTCCTTCAATGAATACATATCTGTTGCTGTGGAATGTATTTGTAGTAAAGCAGGGATGAAATTGTCAGCATAGCCTTCTTATTACCATACTTCATAAAACCAGTAAAGAAAATGTTGAAATCCCTGCCAAAATGTGATTCTACGCCACCACAGCACCATTATGTTCCACACATGCAAAAACACAGTTTGGCCAGGGTTCAAAAAATGACTAGCTGTCATGTTCATGAGGTGGTGTAAAATTCTGAGTCAAAATATTTAAAATTGCCAAAGTTACAAAGGAGCGTAGCAACATTTCAATGAATGCACATAACTTTTACATTTTTACATATTTTGACCACAAAATTTCAGCATAGCATTCTTATGACCCCACCTGATGAACAAGAGCAGTAAAAACATTCAAATCCCACCCAAAAGGTGATTTCACCAAGCAACCTTGAAATCTTCTTTCCAGCTGGATTTGTGTAATTCCACAGACTTGTTCATGAGGTGGGATCTCAAAAAGGCCATATTGCAAATCTGGTGTAAAAATATGAAAAAAATGGCAAAGTTATGCACCACAGTTGAAAACTGCATTGAAATACATTGATTCCCCTCACGAAAAAGAATCTTGTTTAATGAGCCATGGTACAAAACAAGAATCTTGTTTTGTATCAGGAGTCATTAAAAAAGATTTATAATTGAAAAAAACAGCAGCATTTTAATGGCATTTCTGCAACAGTTATGTACTGAATGCAGCTAAGGGGGTTCCGATAAGCAAGCTACATGAGCTGGTTGCTCTCAGGAATGTCATTTCTGTGGGTTTTCAAATGTAAACTTTTATGGGAAAATAGACAACAAGATGGCAGCATATAAAATATTGATTTTCCCCTCATGAAAAAAGATTGGCCCCATATGAAAAAATACATTTTGAGAAGCTTACTGAGCATGCTCAGAACCAATTTATAAAACTTTTAAAATTAATTAACTTTGAAACAGAGTAATATTTTTTTCACCAAACTAAGAGTTCCTAGTTCTCAAGCTGGTTCTCTAAGCTTTAAACCACACTATACTTTTACATACAGTACCTAGGTCTTCATTATGAGGATAGGATGAAGGAAGTAGGTACTAATAAGGCACCAGATGGTATAGAGCTCTGTGAGGGAAAGGATGTCCTTAGACACTAGTGAGTATCTGGCACAGGAGTAGGTGAAGGTAAGGGAAGGGGGGGTCCACTTAGACACCAAGTTAACAATAACCCATAACAGGGTGTGGGTTATAGGCATTTAATCCATGCCTGAGGTGCGTTGTGAGGCATGAGGCCACAAGCTGAGTGCCCTCACAGCACATCAGGCATGGATTAAATGCCTGTAATTACTGATGACCCCAAATATCAACCGGATTATGGTACTGATCAAATGCCATAATAACTGGATTTTGGGTTACTATGATCCAAGAAGCTGTAATAATCTGAAATCTGGATATTATGACATTCCAAAGTACTTTCAATTTTCCCTGATGCCTGTAGCATGACCGAGCAGCATCCAGAGTTGTAAATAATAATGTTGAATTTATTCAAAAATACCAGTGCTGCGTGTAAAAAACATGCCCGGTTTAGTGCCTTACTTCACTTTTCTAAGTTTTTTGATACAGAAAAAGCCACCCCTTGTAGAGACAGCAGAGCGAGTCACTTGGTGGCTTCGATGCAAGTGTTAGCGTGCATAGCCATAGCAATACTGGCTAACCCTTGTGTCTCATCTTTGCAAGCTGCCGAGTGACTCGTTCTGCTGTCTCTACATATAGTGACTTTTTCTCTCTCGAAAAACTCAGAAAAGTGAAGTAAGCCACTAAACCTGATGTGTTTTTTACACTCACCATTGATGTTTTTGAATTAATTCAGCATTATTGTTTACAACCCCAGACACCACTTGGACATGCTACAGGCATCGGAGGAAAAGTACAGGCAAGTAAAACCACAAATTCAGGCACCAGCAATTATGAAAAATAAAGAATAGGCAATTGTGTATTTATGGATTTTTTTGCACACTCGAGGGGTGTGACGACCACATAAACCTCTCAAGCTTTGCTGTTGAGGTTTATGGTCATCACACAGCTTGGGTATGCAAAAAAATTCATAATAAACACTTGCCTATCCATTATTCTCTATATAACCCCACACCCTGGAGTGGGTTATTGCGCTTATAACATGGGTTACATGAAGGACACAAATAATGCTCAGAAAGGGTGATTTTAAGGCTGGAAAAGACATTTTTTTATTGTGTATCCTTCCAGCTGAATAAATTGTTCCACATGTAGACTGAGGATAAACATTTTATGTGTAAATCAGATGTTTCTGTAAAGTACCAAAAGCATTGTAGCCGCATTACAGCTAATGATCACATGTAAACTAAGTGAAACACAATATGTGGAAAATAGAATTGTGCACTGGCAAACTTTATATGGACTGCACACTTCTGTGGGAAATTTGTCTATTTTTAATCACTAGCAGAATAAGTGTGTAACATCCATCTTTCAGAGGAAAGAGAATTAGCTAGTGGGGTACCACAGGGTCCAGTGCTTGGACCGGTCCTATTCAATATCTTCATTAGAGACATTTCTGATGGACTGGAGGGCAAGTTGAGTTTGTTCGCAGATGACAGAAAGATAGGAAATAGGCTGGGCACCCCAGGAGGAGTGGAGAAGATGAAATCTCATCTTAAGTCTCTGGAACAGTGGTCAAGAACATGGCAACTAAACTTCAATACTGAAAAATACAAAATCATGCACCTTGAAAGGACTAACCCAGGAGTGGATTACTACAAAGGGGGAGAAAAACTGAAAGCCTCTAATCAGGAAAGTGGTCTGGGAATAATTATAATAGATGCTGTAAAAATGTCCAAGCAATGGGAGAAAACAGCACTGAGGGCAAATGGTATGTTGGGATGCATAAGCAGGGGGATTACCAGCAGGAAAAAGGAGGTCATCCTTCCACTCCATAGATCACTGGGTGAGGCTACACCTGGAGTACAGTGTACAATTCTGGAGACCACACCTTAAGAAGGATATTACCAGACTGGTAACAGTGCAGAGGAGGGCTACTAAAAAGATTCATGAATTGCATGACAAATCATATGAGGAACAGCTGCGTGAATTAAACATGTACTCCCTGGAGCAGTGGAGGGAGAAAGGAGACATGCTCGAGACTTTCAAATTCTTAAAAGGAATAAACAAAGTACAGGTTTAGGGCCTGTTCCATATCAAAAATCACTCAAGAACCAGAAGGCACAACATGAAGCTAGAGGGGGCAGATTCAGAGGCAACACATGCAAGTTCTTCTTCACTGAGAGAGTGGTTGATCCATAGAATTGCCTTTCACAGGAGGCAGTGGAGGCAAAAATGGAGGAGGCTTTCAAGAAGGCATGGGATAGATACAAGGGCATCATAACACTGAAAAGCAGTTAAAGGAATGGGTAGGATTATGGGCAGACTAGGTGGGTCACATGCCCCCTTCTGATGTCACTTTCTATGTTCTATGTTTCTATGTTTTTTAAAAGAAATATACTTATTTCAGCAACAGACTTTTCCTTTACTATGTCTGCACTGTTGTGGTCCATCTGTTATGATTTTGTAATTTTATAAAACAATAATTAACCTCTTCTTCCCAAGTAAACTCTAGGAAGACAATATCACCTGCTAAATTATAACAAAAGATCACACAGTATCAAAATTCACAGATTTCTATGAAATATATAATTGTGTGGTAGTAGAAAGTGTTATTTCTCCAAAAAAAGCTGAAAGCAAATTTGCAGTTTCCCTATAAATTACACTTGCCAGCAGAGAGTCTCTGACTTCATAATACAAGGATTCAATTGAATTTTTTTACCTAGCAGTTGGCAAAATACAAATGAAAGATACGTAAATAAGGTAAGTAAAAAACAAATTAAAGTAAAAAAGCATTGTAAACACATTAGTGCTAATGATCACATGTAAACTAAATGAAACACAACATGTGGAAAATATAACTGTGCACTGGAAAGCTTGCTGTGGACTGCATAATTCTGTGGGAAATTTCTTCTATTTTTAATCAATAGTAGAATAATTGTGTAACACATTTCCTAACATATTCACTTGCTTCCTGGAATATATAAGTAGAGTGTTGTTTGTTTATATTGTAATGGTGTAAATACTTTAATACCTCTTCTTAGTGTTCAAACACAGAAGAGGAAGTAACACAGCTCCTTTCCTAAAGTAATCAATAAAACATGTTAGAACACCTGTTTTACCTGGTTTTTACCATGTATGAGAACACATTACTTCCATGAGTTGCAAACACCGCATACTGTCACAAGGGAGGCCCACAGGAAGGAGGCAGAGGACACCAAAAGGAAAGGAAGCAGCTCCTGGTGGGGGACTCAATTATTAGGTGGATAGAACTGGGAGGAGCTGGGAAAACTGAAGTAAGGTGCCTGCCTGGTGCCATGGCTTGGAGGGACAGGAAGCGCATCCTCAGGATAAGGAGAACAGTGCAAGGGATTCTGAGCTGGACGTAATTGTCCACCTAGGGACAAATGACTTGGCTCATCATGAGGATAGAGCAGTGCAGGAGGACATTGCAGAGTTAGGGAGGGGCCTAAGACAAGTAGCACACACAGTATCCTTCTCAGAGGTGCTGCCTGTCAAAGGCATGGGGGAGGAGAGGGTAATTGGCACCATGCAGTTTAATGAATGGTTGAAAAATGGTGCGGAGCACAGGGGTTGGCTTCATTGGGGACTGGGGTTCCACCTGAAGGACACCAGCCTATACTGGCAGGATGGTCTGCATCTGTCCAGGAAGGAACAAGACTTTTGAGCAATCGGTTTAAATGCTTCATTGGCAAGCTTTTAAACTAGTCAGAGGGGAGGCACTGACAAGCAGCAGAAAATCCCAGCCTCTCCTACAAAACAGGGTACTAAATGAGAAAAAGACTGAGGTAGAACAGTCAGTGGGTGTGCAACAGAAGGTAAAGCCATCAAAAATGGAGAGCAATGAGTACCGATGCCCGTAGTCTAGGTAACAAGCTTCCTGAATTAGTGGCCTTGATGGAGGAGGAACATTTGATATCGGCAGTCACAGAAACATGGTACACACAAAACCATGACTGGGACATAAACATACCAGGATACACTGTCTACAGGAGGGACAGGGAGGGTAAAAGAGGAGGAGGAGTAGTTCTTTACATAAGGGAAGGAATAAAGCAACAGAACAAAAGGGTAAACAGGGAGGAGAAGAAGCACTGTGGTAAATTTGAGACAGGCAATGGCACCACAATCCGCACAGGGTTAGAGCATAGACTTCTTCTCAGGGGGAGGAAATGGACAAGGAAATGATAGAAAGTATACTTAGAATGGCAGAAAAGGAGATATTGCTGATGGGTGATCTGAATATGCCAGATGTTAACTGGAGTGCAGTTGCAGCTGCCACTGAAGAGTACAGTTATTCTAGATGCCCTCACGAGGGCATGCCTTAGACAACTAGTACTGGAGCCCACTCGAGAGGGAGCAATATTAGACTTGATACTCTCAAATGGAGATGGAGAGGATCACAGATGTAGAAGTGGGTAGCCATCTGGGAACTAGCACCATCGAACAGTATGGTTCACAATAAACACAGCAATAAAGTCAAGTCATACAAAGACAAAAGTACTGGACTTAGGAGGGCTGACTTTGCCAAAATGGGTGAGTGCCTAAGGAATGCACTCAGCAAATGGGCAGGAAGGAGGGTGGAAGAACAATGGGGAATAATAAAACTGCCATCACAGAGGTAACGAGCCTTGTGTGAAGCAAATAAACAAAACAAGACGATGTAAGAAACCACTATGGTTCTCAAAGGAAGTGGCAGTGAAGGTTCAAGAGAAAAAGCATTCAGGAAGTACAAGGAATCGTAGAAGGAGCAGGACAGAGAACTGTATCAGTTAAAGACAAAGGAGGCTGGGAAGGCAGTCAGAACAGCAAAGGCCCAAACCGAGGAAAAGATAGCGACTCAGTTAAGAAGGGGATAAAATCTTTTATAGGTACATCAGGGAGCAAAGGAAGACCAAGGGAGGGATAGTGAGGCTTAATAAAGGGAGGAGGGTGGGCAGAGGGAGACTGTGAAAAGGCAGAGATACTAAACAAATATTTTTGCTCAGTATTTACAAATGCAGAGGAAGAGGTACATAAAACAAACAGTAGTAACACTCTGGATGCAGAAGATGATACCAGCCCATTTACAGAAGAAAGGGTTCTGAAAGAACTCTTAAAACTGAAGGTGGACAAAGCAATGGGGCCTGATGGGATTCATCCCAGAATTCTAAAAGAACTAAGGGTAGAACTAGTGACACCACTGACTACCCCTTTTAACAAATCATGGGAGGATGGGGTGGTACCGAGGACTGGAGGAGGGCAGATGTGATTCTCCTTCACAAAAGTGGGAGCAAGGTAGAAGCAGGAAACTACAGACCTGTTAGTTTAACCTCAGTGATAGGGAAATGATGGAATCACTTCTAAAGGAAAGAATTGTCGAGTATCTAGAGGCCAGAGGCACAGGACCCTAGGCAGCATGGATTCAGAGGGAAGGTCATGCCAGACGAATCTGATAGATTTCTTTGACTGGGTGACCAAAGTAGTAGATCAGGGAGGGGCTGTGGACATGGCCTACCTAGACTTTAGCAAGGCATTTGACACAGTCCCACACAAAGATTAATATACAAGTTAGCCAGTCTGGGAGTGGGTCCCAAGATGACAGCCTGGGTAAAGAATTGGCTGGAGAATAGGACACAGAGAGTAATAGTAAATGGAGTCCACCAGAAGAAAGGAGGGTTACTAGTGGGTACACTGAGGGTTCAGATAGGACTGGTCCTCTTCAATGTCTTTATAAGCGACTTTGCAGAAGGACTGGAAGGAAAAGTATGTCTCTTTGCAGATGACACTAAGATCTGCAACAGAGTTGATGCACAGGTGGGGTGGAAAGGATGAGAAGGACTTGTAAGGTTAGAGGAATGGTCAAATGTATGGCAGCTTAGATTCAATGCTAAGAAGTGCAAGGTAATGCACCTGGGAAACAAAAACCCAGGGGAAGAGTACACAATGGGGGGTGAGATACTAACAACAACAAAAATGGAAAGGGACCTGGGGGTAGTCATATCAGATGACCTAAAGATGGGCAAGCAATGTGAGAGGGCAGCAAAGAGGGCTGGGGGGATGCTGGGATGCATAGGGAGAGGCATCACCAGTAGAAAACAGGAAGTTATTATCCCTCTGTACAGACAGCTGGTGAGACCCCATCTGGAGTACTGTGTGCAGCTCTGGAGACCCAATCTCCACAAAGACATAGACAGGATGGAAGCTGTCCAGAGGAGGGCAACTAAAATGGTGCAGGGTCTGCACCGGAAGACATATGAAGAAAGACTTAGGGAGCTTAATATGTATAGCCTTGAGGAAAGGAGGGAGAGGGGGGACATGATAGAAACTTTCAAGTACCTCAAGGGAATCAACAAAGTCCAAGAGGGCAGCATCTTTCAAAAAAAGAGGTGTGCAAGAACAAGAGGCACAATTTGAAGATGGGTGGGGGGAGGCTCAGAGGTAATTTAGGAAGCATTTTTTCACAGACAGGGTTGTGGATGCATGGAACGGCCTTCCGGAGGAGGTTGTGGAGTCAAAATCAGTGGTGGAATTCAAGCATGCATGGGATAGTCAAAAGGCAATTCTGGGGGGTGGGGGTAGGAAGAAGTAGGCTGCTGGTTAACTAGGATCTGCAGCTTATCCAGTAGGTAGGGAAATGGGCAGACTGGGTGGGCCAAGCGGTCCTTATCTGCCGTCAAATTCTATGTTTCTATGTTTCTATGTTTCTATGGGTATGTACATAATATGGATTATGCAGTAGCTCTGTCATTCTTCGAAAAATAAACTTCTGAACAGTAGCACATGTGAAAAAGTGGTAAACAGTAGTTATCTGGGGAGATCTCTTTGTAATTAATAATCACATTCTTTGTATTCAATCATTGGCCTTAATGTGTTGTGATTTTGTATGAGTGGTTTTAAATGGCTGCCACTTACTGTTCACATTCTGGCCAGATAACAGGATCTGGCAGGCTCAGGGATACTATACAAAGTTGCTTTACCTTAACTGTGCTTGTTTAGGCATTTAATCAATGGTCAGGTGGGGCTCCCTGACCAATTAAAGTTCTCCCTCAGGACACCCTTGTTGTAAGGGTATTTAGTATGGGGCTGTCTAATAAAGGGGGTGCCATATAGACGCCAAGGATTACCTAGCAAGGGACTGGATGAGGGAAGGGGTTCTACATAGGCACTGCAGAGTATTTTGCATAGGACTGGTTGACGGAAGGATGAACATAGACACCAGAGATTAATTGTCATAGGAGAGGTGAGGGAGTGCTTAGACATCAGGAAGTATACAGCATATACCCCCTGATGAATAACCTTGGCAGTCTGAAATGCTAGGGAGGTTGTTTGTTTCTCTTCAGAGTAACGGGCACCTGTTCTTTGTTTGAATGTCTACATTAGTGTATCCAGTACCTTACTGGTATACAGAGCTTGTTCTAATTCCAGCATTTAGTAGTTTGTTAGTATTTGGTATATAAGAGTCAATCCTGGGAACTGCCATTAAGGGACTTAGATATTTACCAATGAATCATTTTCAGTCTGTGTGACAAAATATTCCATATAGTGTGTGTGTGTGTGTGTGTGTGTGTGTGTGTGTGTGTTTGTGTGTATGTTAGCATATAAAGTCTGCACTACAGGACTCAAATTTATGTTGCTCTTTCTGGAACTCATCAGCTGTATAGTAGGCGTCATACTAACAAGCATGTAGCTTCCATTTACCCAACCTGCACTACTACCACTCACCCATTGTATAATATTGTAAACCCTCTTCCACCCAGTTCATCCCCACCACCCTCCTAATTCAGTCCTCATCATACCCAGCAAGTCACCATGTGTAATATTAGTATGAATTGTTTTGCATGGCCAATGCAACATGAAGATCCTCATAATTCTGTTCTCACAGCTGGGCCCAAATACTGATAACCTTGTATTAAGAACTACTTGGGTGACAATATCAATTCAGACTCAGCGGTGAGTGTGATAGTCATGCTGCAACAGACACATAAAATTATTTGTTGTCTGCTACACCATATGGCTTATGGGATTGAAAACAACTGGATGGGAAGGTTTTCTATTGGTGATGGCTGGGGTGGGGTTTACTTTATGAAATATGGGTGATTAGTGAAGTATATCCAAAGATGCTACGTAATCCAAAAGAGAGAAACATAGAAACAAGGGGAGAGAATGTTGCAGTTGTTTTTTTTTTTTTTGTTGGGGGTCAGGGGCAGAGAGATCAATGATCTATCTCAAACATGACAGTACAGGAGACTGAGGGGAGAGAATTAGGCAATAAACCATGACAGAGTGTGGGTTATGCTGGGATTTACCCATGTCTGGTGTGGCAGATTGACCAAATCCACACCAAAAGTGGGTAAATTCCAGCATAACCCACACCCTGGTGTGGTTTATTGCAATTTTAGAAAATGGGCTTTTTATTTGCTGGACTCTGATTGGCTAATACCCCTGCCAGGGGGTACATTAACTTTCGATAGATGCCCAGCAACTAAAAAGTGCCAGTCACCTGACCCCATCACCACCTAAATAAAGTATTCTTTTGCCCATTCTGCTTGCTCATTGGTCAAAACATCTTTATTCAATTTGAAATTGACGCCATTTCTTTCTGTTGCTTACCGAAGTGTTCCTGCCATCGCTTACTCAATCTGACACTCTACCCCACCACAGTCTCTCCATTCTACAAGCAAGCAATACTACAAACTGCTCATTTTTTAAAATTGTGAATCCACTTCACAAGTAACACACAGTAATAAAACATTTTAAATTAGTAGTGTTAGCATGTCGCGTGGCTCAGCGCCACTCATAGTCAACACTTCTCCTGAATCACACTGCCTCCCCTTGACTCACATTAAACATCTGTTCCCTTCGGTTTTTTTAAATAATCACGTTAGTTAACTTACTGACCTTTCCTGTACCATTGGCACTCAGTGAACTATACTTTCTTTTCCCCTGTAGTTTTCATCGGCAACCGACACAGGTTACGAATGGGAAGAGGAGAGGGAATTGCACAGATCAGTCAATTGTGTGGCTCACAGGTGAGTTAAAAGAAATGTCCGCTCCTGCTTCGCGATCGCGGTCCTCCGTAATGCGACTGGGAAGTAAAAAAAAAAAAAAAGGACTGGGCAACATCTCCAGACTACTGGACAATCCACAGAACAAAGAAAAAAACGTAGGCTTTGTTTCCCCGATCGCTACTGCGGCTGCTACAGTACTTCCAGCCAGCACTTCTGTCAGTAGTTCTACTGACTAACCAAAAGTGACAGTTAGCCAGTGTTCTAAGAAATCAAAAATAAAAACAATAAAAAAGAAATTGAGCTGGGGGGATTTCAAGAGTCAAGATGGGATGTAGCACATATGATGCTGTCAAAAACTAATATGAAATAGTAGCACTGCCCTCTACTGGTAACTATTTGTAAGCAGTATACCAGTAGAGGACTACTTTACTAACAAAATAACTTCAAGTTCATTTGTATAAAAACATTTTATTTCTTAATTATTACAAAAAGCTTAACATGTAGCCTATTTTTTGTGCATAAGACACCTTCAGGGTATAATCATCTTCCAGGGGTTATAGCTCTCGCCCGCGCGCCGGGCCTCATTACGCCCCTGCGGTCCGCATTGCCCAATACCGCCCACCCTCTCGGTATTATTAAGCTTACATACAATGTCCCCTTCACTTTTCATAATGAAAACATAAAGCAAAAATACAGTTTTTTACTATTTTAAATGATTTTTATTGAAACTATTGTTCTGTCAGAAAGAATAGTTCCCAGTTGCGAGGTAGAATAATTTCCCACTCTCGTATGTTTACTAGAAGAAAGTGAGTGAGGTTTCATTTGTTTTGACTCCCCCATCCCATTATTCTGCATGCAGTTGAGTTACTGTTATGTTTATGAGAAAAGAAAGCCTTGTTTCAATTTTTTTTTTTCAGAGATCCTGACAATTTTTAGTGTGTGTTTAGAAAACGTGGCACCAGGGACAAGACTGCTCTTTTATATACTTCTGGATGTGGTTTGGATTTAGGGGTTCCTTTTTATTTAGGCTCTTGCATTTGGGAAGGATGTTGTTTTTTGGAGGAGTGTTTTTGTTTTAATTGTGTACTAAGTGGGATCAGAACATTAATTTAGCAGCTGCCAGCTACTGATGTGGGAAACGAGAAAGGGAGCCCGGTACTGGTACACTTGTGGAGAGAGGTGAGGCAGGTGCTCTGTTCCACGTCTTATAGAAGATACATTTAAACAAGCATTTGTCAATGCCGAACTTTCGTTAGAAAGGTATTTGCAGTGGTATTTGGCACTTGGACATGGCTTAAAAAAATCAGTGACAAAGAAGTACAAGCATTTGTCAATGCCGAATGTTGCTTGCTTCTATGTGCTGTTTAGGTATTTGGAAGTCATTGGATGCAAATATTGAAAATTCGCGAATTTACGAGCGTGCGTAGGAACTGGGCAATGCACGCTTGAAAAACAGTCATTTTTAGGAATTTTTTTACCAAATTTTCAACATAGCCATTTTAAGACCTCTGCTAATGAACAGTGTCACTGTGATTTTCTTAATGTGTCCCATACATTGATTTCAAGACACCGACGCGCCCATTGTGTGCTACATGGCGAAAACACATTTTGGGCAGGATGTGAAAAATGACAGCTATACTACTCATAAGGAGGTGTGGTAAAATGGCAATGTTGAAAATCTGGAGTGAAAATATTGAAAATTCGCGAACTTACGAGCATGCATAGGAACTGCGCAACGCACACTCGTAAAACAGTCATTTTTAGGAATTTTTTCACCACATTTTCAACACAGCCATTTTAAGACCTCTTCTCATGAACAGTGTCACTGTGATTTTCTAATGTCCTATACATAGATTTCAAGACACCAACTGCGCCATTGTGCGCTACATGGGCGGAAACACGTTTTGGGTGAGATGTGAAAAATGACAGCTGTACTACTCATAAGAAGGTGTGATAAAATGGCAATATTGAAAATCTGGAGTGGAAATATTGAAAATTCGCAAACCTATGAGCGTGTGTAGGAACTGCGCAACACACGCTCGTAAACCAGTCATTTTAAGGAATTTTTTCACCAAATGTTCAATATAGCTATTTTAAGACCTCTGCTAATGAAAAGTGTCACAGTGATTTTCTTAATGTGTCCCATACATTGATTTCGCACACCGACTGTGCCATTGTGCGCTACATGGGCAGAAACACATTTTGGGCAGGATGTGAAAAATGACAGCTATACTGCTCATAACGAGGTGTGGTAAAATGGCAATGTTGAAAATCTGGAGTGAAAATATTGAAAATTCACAAACTTACTAGCCTGCATAGAACTGCGCAACGACGCATAAAATAAAACATTTGAATTTGCACCAGATATGGTTTTACCCTTCATGATCGATGTCATTGTCATGGCATTATTCAGGCCTGAAGGTGATTTCACGCAGTGACTGCAAAATCACCCTTTGGACCCGAATAACGCTATGACAGTGAATCATTCATGAGAAGGGTTCCCAAAAACCCCATGTTGAAAATTTGGTGCAAAAATTCCAAACCATGCCTGAGATATGCAATAAAGTTGAAAACACCCTTTCTAGCCCACTATACAGCTTACAGGCATTTCCTCAGTTCGCGGTCAGCTTTGAAGAGTGCAGATGTGTTCCCGGTCCACCGAAGATCATCGCGCCAAGCTCCGGAGGTAAGTATGGGGTGAGGGGGGTGTGGGGAGGCAGGGTGCGCAGTGGGTGGGTGCAGGTTGTGGGAGGGGGGCCTGGGAGAAGTGCCATGGGACCGTTTTCAATTTACAGGTTAAAAAAAAAAAGATGACGTGGGACATTTGCCACACTGGAGTGGGCTCCCAGCATGGCAGAAGGATGGCTGAGACCATGGAACTATAGGGGATTGGGCACCCCCGTCGCAGAGATGACACCGGATTTGTAGTTTGCCACGCTGGGGTGGCCTCAGCGTGGCAGAAGGATAACTGGGGGGCCTGGAGTCGATGGGGGGATTGGGCACGCCTATCGGCAGATGACGCGGGATGTTGGCCACGCTGGGGTGGGCTCCCAGCATGGCAGCAAAGATTTGGGGGGGCGGCGTGACGCGGTGCTGTGTATGACAGCAGTAGTTTTCTTTGAAGAGAAGACCACCACTGTCATACACAGCACCGTGTCTGATTGGTGCAGGACTGCCATGGCTGCTCAATGGAGCAGGGGATTGCAGGGGAGGGGCACACCTCCAAAGTGTCCCATTCTCCCAAGATGTTCCTTGAGCATGCGCACAAGCGATTGTAAAAACACGTATTTTGTGGTACATGAGGTGTATTTCTCTCTGTTGGGATTTTCAAATTAAAAAATATTTAGTCTGTTTCCTGCTTGCGTTTTTGTCTCCCCATTTACCAGGGTCAGGGGCGCGAGCTTGCTGCATTCAGGAAAAGTCGGCAAGTCGGCCACTGTTGATACAAAAGGGATTTTTTTCTATTGGTGTTTTTGGTGGATTTCACTTGTTGAGGTTGTATATGTTTTAGTTGGAGGCAGTAGATCAGTAGCCAAAATCACAGGAACACTCTGCATGGAGGAGTGGGGGGGCAGCACGCATAAACCTGAAGATCTTACAAGGTACAGTGATGGGATCAGGGCTTGGTGGTAAATAGTCATGGGACCAGAGGGTGAAGCCATAACAACACAGGGGATGAGGAATTATTTAGAAAAAAAACAAACAATTGATGGCATGTGTAGTGGGTTTTGGGACTGTGGCGGGCTATCAGTTCAAAACTGCAGTTCGTTTCAAACTCCCGCCATTACATCACAATTCAGTGGGGAGAAAATATGGCAGGTTTCCACTTGGCTGTCCGGGGGTCGGAATGATTTCAAACAGCTAGGCATTCCATATGCAGTTGACTGGCACCTTTTTGTGTGGATTATGCAAGGATTTACCATGGCAGAAAGGTGCCAGTCAGCCAATCAGAGTCCCCTGTTCTCTGACCCCATTGTATAATTAACAGTTCAATGTAATGAACTGTAATGTACCCTAGAAGGAAAAATGGAGGTAGGATCTATGCAGTGGGTGGGACTTATTTTGCTGCAGTGGAGGAAGAAAGGCTAATGGTCATAATAGACAAGGTTCTAAAGCACAAAAAGCATTGCCTTGCTGCTATCAAGAAGATTGGCACCCAAATAGGGGGTGACCAGTAGAGCAGATAAAGTAATCCTGGAACTTTACGAGGCCTAAGTCAAGCCCTACTTGGAGTACAGTGTGCAGTTATATGTCCTCTAATAAAAATAATGACATTGCAACAGATATGAAGGTGCAACAGAGAGCCATCACGATAATCTGAGGTATGGAGGCTAAAAGCTATGATGATACAGTGAATGCCCTTAACATAACCATCCTGGAGAAACAGAGGCTGAAGGAGGACATGGCCTGAGTCTTGGGAGGATGGGGTGGTACCCGAGGACCGGAGGAGGGCAGATGTGATTCCTCTTCACAAAAGTGGGAGCAGGACAGAGGCAGGAATCTACAGACCAGTTAGTTTGACCTCAATGGTAGGGAAAATGATGGAATTACTTCCGAAGGAAAGAATTATTGAGTACGTAGAGGCCAGTGGGGCACAGGACCCAAGGCACCATGAATTCATGATGGGAAGGTCATGTCAGACAAATCTAATAGATTTCTTTGACTGGGTGACCAAAGTAGTAGACTAGGGAGGAGCTGTGGACATGGCCTACCTAGATTTTATCAAGGCATTTGATACAGTCCCACATAAAAGATTAATACACAGGTTAGCCAGCCTTGGAGTGGGTCCCAAGGTGGTAGCCTGGATAAAAAATTGGCTAGACAACAGGACGCAAAGGGCAGTAGTAAATGGAGTACACAGTGAGGAAAGGAGGGTTACTAGCAGGGTGCCGCAGTATTCAGTACTGGGGCCGGTCCTTTTTAATGTCTTTATAAGTGACATTGCAGAGGAACTGGAAGGAAAAGTATGTCTCTTTGCAGACGACACAAAGATCTGCAACAGGGTTGATACACAAGATGGAATGGAAAGGATGAGAAGGGACTTGGCAAGGTTGGAGGAATGGTCAAATGTATGGCAGCTCAGATTCAATGCAAAGAAGTGCAAGGTAATGCACATGGGAAACAAAAACCCTGGGGAAGCGTACACAATGGGGGGTGAGATACTGACAATAGTAAAAATGGAAAGGGACCTGGGGGTAATTATATCAGATGACCTAAAGGTGGGCAAGCAATGTGATAAGGCAGTAATGAAGGCTGGGGGGATACTGGGATGCATAGGAAGAGGCATCAATAGTAGAAAACAGGAAGTTGTTATCCCTCTGTACAGACAGTTGGTGAGACCCCATCTGGACTACTGTGTGCAGTTCTGGAGACCCCATCTCCGCAAAGACATAGACAGAGTGGAGGCTGTCCAGAGGAGGGCAACCAAAATGGTGCAGGGTCTGCACCAGAAGACATATGAAGAAAGACTAAAGGAGCTTAATATGTATACTCTTGAGGAAGGAAGGGAGAGAAGGGACATGATAGAAACTTTCAAGTACCTCAAGGGAATTAACAAAGTCCTAGAGGGTAGCATCTTTCAGAAAAAGAGATGTGCAATAACAAGGGGGCACAGTTTGAAGATAGAGGGGGGATGGCTCAGAGGTAATGTGAGGAAGTATTTTTCACAGAGAGGGTTGTGGATGCATGGAACAGCCTCCCTGAGGAGGTCGTGGAGTCAAGAACAGTGGAGGAATTCAAGAATTCATGGGACAGACATAAGGCAGTCCTAGTAGGGGGTAAGATGAAGTAAGCTGTTGGTTAACTAGGATCTGCAGCTTACCTGTTAGGTAGAAAAATGGGCAGACTAGGTGGGCCAAGTGGTCCTTATCTGCTATCAAATTCTATGTTTCTATGTTTCTGCATACTCAAGAGCATTGACAATATATATTAGTTTTGTTGGCCAAGAAGGTAGGGCTAGTAAATATCTTCCTGTATTTCAGCCTTGTCCTGAAGGACAAGGACAATACCTGGGGAGCTGTTTGGTTTGATGTGCTTGAGGAAGATGATGGACATGCCCTGAAGTCTAGAGGAGGCAAATTTAGTGGTAACATCAGAAGATATTTCTTCTCACAGTGGGTGGCATTACCTACCCTATGGGGCACATCCTACCAGTGGAGACAGAGAATAAGAAGACAGTACAGGTCTTCAAGGTAAGCGTGTAAAAAATTGGTACCTTGTCTAGCAGGTTGGGGTTGAACTCCATATAGATCAGTCCTGTTTGCACAGCATACTTGCTAATCTCTGTTTCAGAAGCATGGGGAACACCTGATGAACTTAGTCTCTTCCAACTTGAAATCCTTTTGTTACTGTGTGTTTTCAAGTTCTTTCCTGACGCACATTTGAAGTTCTATATCCATATCAAAATTAACAAAATTGATTCTAGATTAACATACTTTGACATACAAGTGTACATTTATTTTGGTGTCAGCTACAGACACAGGCTCACTGATGCAGATTTTTGTAATTTTGATCTAAGGTCATTGATACTGGTGGTCAACTCTCTCTCTCTCTCTCTCGTATCCTTTCAAGGCATGGATTGTTCATTCACTAAAAAAATATCAACAGCTTAATTTGGTTCCAGGTCAGTTGGCATTCATCTATATCCTCCTTCCCCCTGGGTTGTGCCTGAAAAAAGGCAAGAATTTGTCTAGTGTACTTGTCCAGTCAACAAAAACTAAATAAATAAATAAACAGTGAACATCTTTTTTTTTTTTTTTTTTTTTCTGTACCAGTTGGCAGAATTTGGGAGACACCATTCTGCAGCTCAGAAAAGTGAGGGCACCTCATCATACTCTGTGGGGCATTCTGTTACCGATATTCCCCAACCTGTTATTGTCTCTAGCTTCAGCAGACTGCAAGTTGCTAAGCCACTACATCCCCATGAATTAAAAAAAAGATATATTTAGGAAAAGCCATTCCCATTGTACTTATAAGATGGCTTTCTTTTAGACATAGTGAAGTCCCAGGTTTATATTTATGTTTTAGAAGTCTTTCCAAAGACTTAGAATGTGGCTATGTGCTATGGCTACATCTAACCATTCATAAAAAACAAGCATTTGTCAATGCTGAATATTCACCGCTTGCATTGCTGTTGTACTGGGTCGTGCTTGTACACCTTTTTACTATATATTTACCCAGGATAGACTAGAGATGCAGTTTCTCATTTTCAGTGATGTCCAGATTTTACACATATTTAGATTGCATTTACCCAGTATAGGCCAGCTGAGAGGCAATATCTAATATTCAGTGGGCTCCCACATTTTGACCCCACATTTCCAACAGACTTTTTATGACCTGATGGTATGATCAAGACTGGTGTTTTTTTTTAAATCCCTTCTGAAGGGTGGTGAGTTGTTCCATATTGATTCATATATGCCTAGTGCTGTAATGTTCTGTTTGCCTGGTTTGGCAATTTTAAACCATGCATTTTGTGTGTATTGGATTGGGATCATACTGTTCCACGGGGGTCTTCAGTTACCCATGAGTATTGCAGCTAGGGGAGTGGAGCTACTAACTGCCTCTTCTGCCACTACCCACAGGGGACATCTGTTTGTCCATGAGCCACTGTAGAGCTTTTCTGGCTCCAAAATATCCATGCAAAATTCTACCCTCTTTTAGTCGGGAGAGCTCTTTCAGCCACTCAGAAACATAGAAACTGATGACAGATTTGGGCCACAAGGCCCATTAGGTCTGCCCTTTTATTTGTTTCATTGCTTTCACTGTAGACCTTTCCAGGCCTATGGCACTTTCTCTGCCACCACCTTACCTATCCCTTATGACTCAGTGGATGGCTCCCTTGTGCTTATCCCAGGCTTTTTTGAATCCCATCACTGTTTTCCACCCCCACAGCCTCTGCTGGAAGACTGTTCCATGCATCCACCAGGATATTACTGTGTCAGTCTTCCATCAGAATTGCAGGGATATCTTTCATGGTATGTTGTATACAGTGGTACAACAGTAATTAAACAGTTGCCTTTTACTGCAGTATACATTATGGTACCTGGAGGTAATCACATCCAATTACCATTGAAGACAATGGAGTTGCTGCAGCATTATTAACTTAGCAACGGGAAACTTTTTGTGTTGTCACCACTTTAATAATTTGGGAACAGACATTGATTTAAATGTCTGTACTTTCCCTGGGAGCATTAAATTTACTTTTTCCCATCATTCACAGTCCAATAAGTGGGTTTAGGTAATGATACAAATGTATTTCTAGGTAACACAGGGAGAGTAGAAGTTAAGAATGCTGGGAGTGGTGCAGTGCAGTGGCTGTGAGGTGGCAGTTTTCAGAGTGACCTTCTGGAGACTGTGGTGCTGCCCCATCTGCATATACCTCTCTGGGTTGAGGGAGGAGGCCGAAAGGCTCCAGGCTGAGTCTGCTAGGATTTGGTGGACATCTTCTCCCACCGAGGGGCCACAAAGTCTGCCACAGTTACTTCAGAGGATGCCAGGGGGGAGGAATGACTGGACTATGGTGGGCTTTTAAAGGGTGGTGGTGGTGGGATAGAAACCCATGCCTCAGCCAGTACCACTACACAATTCCTGTGCTGCTTTGTTGGGTGAGATGGCTGGGAGGAGGCACCCACAGTAGTGACCAAGGAGGATGTGGGGGCCCTCCACAGTGGAGGCTGCAAGGAAGGTTGTAGAGGACCCCAAAGGAGAAGGAAGCAACTTCTTGTGGGGAACTTGATTGTGAGGGCAATAGATTTGGGAATAGAAAAAGGGGGGAAGGCAGATTAGATTCCTACCTGTAGCCAAAGCCCATAGGGATGAGAAGTGGATCCTGAGGATCACTAATGTAGCAGGATGGGAGGGAGAGCTGGATGTCATTGTGCTCCTTGGGATTAATGACCTGGCTAGGGATGGGGCTGGGATAGTGTAGGGGGAGTTTCAGGAGCTGGGAAGGGGTCTTAGGTACTGTAGCTTGTTCAGTGGCTTTCACTGAGGTGCTGCCTGTCTATGGAGGCAGTGTAGCACAGTGGTCTAAGGCTCTGAGCTGGAAATCTGGTGACATCCAGCAGACCAGACCTGGGTTTGAATCCCACAGCTTCCACCTGCATACTGTGTGACCCTGAGCAAGTCACTTAACTTCCCTGTGCTCCCAGGTCACTCCTGTAAAAAAACTTTCAGCTTAGTGTGCTACTCCTGGTTAAACAACTAGAAAAAAAAAAGAGAGAGAGATCTCTATGTCAGGAGCTTCTACTCTGTAATCTCCATTTTTCATTTTCAGCCCCCCTACTTTTTCTCAGTGCCTTATCCTGAAATGGCTCAATGAGTTACAGTCTGAAAATGGGCCAGGGATGATGAAAAAGCTAGCTAGCAAGTGCCCTGTTATTAAATATAGACACTGAGACCTGGATGTTATAACAGTTTAACTCTGCATTTTTTTAAGTAAGAGCCATTTGGTTGTTTTCCTAACATGTTGTTCTGTAGCCTTTTGATGAGGTATATCAGACAGTTTGTCTTGGAATACATTTAAATGTTCTAATTAGTGTACAGAAATGAATGAGATAAGGATGTATTTTGTGTGGCTTGTTGTCGGAAGTGCAGACATTTTCCAGTGAAACTGTGAAGTTTCCCTGTTTTAGTACTGTCAGGGAACATGAAAAAACACTCCCTACATGCTTCTGAATTAAGTATAAAAATTAGCTTTCTTTCCCTCGTCTTGTGGAAAAAATGTGTAATTTATCATTTGTAAGAAGTGCTGCCTGAAATGAGCCATGCAGCTCTCTTAAATAAAATAGACTCCTGAATACGGAGCGGATTTGAAATCAACTTAGTGGTTTAGCAAGCAGCGGCTCCATAACAGAACTTTCTTAATAAATAAGGTATAATCTTAGTAAAAATATGCAGTGGCTTGTTCTTTCATTATTTACTTTAGAGTCCTAAACAGTAACTGCCTCAGGAGCTAACATTTTAAATATTATCTGACCTAGGCTTTCGAAAATGGAACGTATCTGAGGGCTGCAATAATGAGTAGCAGGCAGCTACTTCACTTTGGACCATGAAAGAAAGCTTCACTGTGGCTTGACCATTTTTTTAGGTTAAAAGCTCCACTTCAATGTTGCACTTACTTTAAATGTTTTAGATATTCACTGTAGTGCTGCAAACGAAGAGGAACGTGAGGGGGATGGGGGAAGATAACAACATCGACATACCTGGTGTGGCCTGCTTTGGTTGGCCTGACTGATCTATGTGATAGTGATGATTGTCCTGATGATTGGACTGGAGGAAGAGGATAAATGCCAGCCTGTTGGTGGACAGATGTAATGTCTGAGATCCTCATGATCACTCAGACATGACTTGGCTCGGTATGGGAGGACTCCTCACAGTAGGACGAGAGGCCCAACTTAAGCAGCATTGACTGTGACTGGCCCTGGCTGCACCTAACACCAGTAGCACAGCATGCAACACTGCACATCAGCCTGCTGACCGCAGTGCTAATAACTAAAATTAAAGCCCTGGTGGCTGGAGCTGAATGGTGGGGAAGCCGAATCTGACTCCGGGCGACCTCCCCAGCAGCCCTCTCTCTACTTGTACTATTGTGTCTTCAATGTTCTTCAGTTGAGATGAGAGAGACTGATGACTGACCATCAATGTCCACGACAGCTCTCTCGTCCTCCTTCTTGATTCCTCACTGCCCGGCCACATGCCCTGACACCATGCACATGCATGCATGCACTGATTCCCGTTCCCCAGTAGCCATACCAGAGGACCCCTGATGGACATGATTGGTTCTGTGGTGGGGTCAGGGTGGATCAGAGGTGGAGCCGGAGCTGCCCATTCGAGAGACTGAGAGGCTCACTTGCTCCAAGTGGCTGCATGGGGGGGGTGGACCAGGCTGACTCCGAGGTTGGAGGTGGGAGACACTGGTCTGGACAATGTTCAGGGGCTGACTCTGAATGTGGGGGGTGCTTTTTGGGCAATTCAGCTGGTCAACAACAGTGGCGGTCACCCAGTACTAGGGAAAGAAAGTGAAAAATAAGTTAACAGTGGGGCCCTATGCCATGGTGTAATTTGCATACAGGTTAATCCAGCCATGGGGAGGGGGCCACAAAAAAAGTGACAGAAGCTTTGGTAGGTGGGAGCTGGACACTAGTCCTTTTTTGGGAACTGAGATTCCTCAAGGGACTTGCTAATATGAGGGTGGACAAAGCAATGGGACAGATGGGGTGCAACCAAGGATATTGAGAGGGCTCAGGAAAATACTGGCTGCACTTCTGACAGGTCTATTTAACAGCTCACTGGAAACAGAACTGGTTTGGGAGGCGAGGAGGAGGGCAGATGTAGTCCCGCTACACAAAAGTGGTAGCAGGGAGGAGGCTGGCAATTATAGGCCAGTCAGCCTGTCATCGGTAGTGGGAAAGTTAATGGAATTACTGCTGAAGGAAAGGATTATGGAATATCTTGAATACAGTGGGTTACAAGATCCGAGGCAGCATGGTTTCATGGGTGGGGGGAGGATATGACAAATTAATCTGGTAGATTTCTTTGACTAAGTGACAAAGGATTTAGATCAGGGTGGAGCAGTGGATGTGGCCTACCTAGAGTCCAATAAGACTTTCAACACCATTCCACAGAGAAGACTAGTAAGCAAGCTGTCAAGCTTAGGGTTGGGTCCAAAGGTAGTAAACTGGATAAGAAACTGATAAGGTGACAGATGGTGGTGGTAAACAGAGTTCACTCTGAGGAAGAGAGGGTAACCAGCAGTGTGCCGCAGGGATCAGTGCTGGGACCGGTCCCCTTTAACATCTTTATAAGTGACATTGCAGAGAAGCAGGAAGGGAAGGTCTGACTCTTTGCAGATGACACCAAAATCTGCAATAGGGTGAACACTTCATAGGGGCAGGAAGGATGAGAAGAGAGTTGAGGAAACCAGAGGAGTAGCCAATGGTATCACAACTGGGTTTCAATGTGAAAAGTACAAAATAATGCACTAAGGGCATAGAAACCCAGAAGCAGAGCACAAAATGGGTGGTATGGTATTGATGAACACCAAGCAAGAAAGAGACCTGGGGATAATCTTATTGGATGACCTAAAGGTGGCCAGGCAGTGTGAGAAGGCAGTTGGGAGGGCTAATCAGATGCTGGGGTGCATATGGAGGGTATCACTAACAGAAAGAGGGAGGTGTTGTTGCCTCTGCACAGATAGCTGGTAAGATGCCACCTAGAAAAATGTTTTCAGTTCTGGAGACCAGGAGCTGGATTCACAAAGGTTGGTCGCAAGCTGCAACAATTACAGCTTGTGCCAACCATCCCTCCATCCCAGACCCTGCACCCAATTCAGCATCGGACAGGGTCTGGGGGCCTGCACCCTGCTACTTGTGTCATAGGTCAAACAGATGGTGCAGCGACCACAAATGCTGCAAGTCGTGGGACAAACAGGAGGCAGATGCATCTAGAAATCTCTGCCATGCATGCCTCCCACCCCCGATCCTGCTCCCCTCCATGCCCACAGTCCCCACAATAGACAGCACAATGCCCAGTGTGGGTTATTGCCCAACCCCATCCTGATATTGCCAGGTGTGAAGCCCTATGGGATAACTGAACACCCCCTCCCCAGCCCCGATGCCCAATTCCCACACACTGCACCCACATCCCATCCCCACTGACACAATACACACTTGGCATGCCCCTTATAACCCTGGTGATCCAGTGGCCCCCCCCCACACCTGACAGTGAGAGCCCCCTCAGTCCCCCCAATACCCTCTCGGTGACTAGCATGGCCCACCTCTCACCACCACGGCCAGCCGCTGACTGAGCAGTCTATGGAGCACGTACAGTTATTACACAAGCTTCATGAATGACAACGCTGTCATTTATGGAGCACATATATTAACTGTATCCCTCCTCTCTCCCACCTGACACTCTAGCATCCTCCTTGTCCAGCACCAGAGCTAGGCAGCAGCAGTAGCCCTGGAGTTAAATTAACTGCGGCTTGATTTAATTAAAATTTCAGCCCATGCAGTTGCCCTAGGGTTAAATTAGCTTCAGCTGAATTGAATTTCATCCCAACAGAATACCAAAACAGAGCAGGTGCCAATGGGAGAAAAGGTGCCACATGCAAAAATGGTGTCTTTGTTCAGCAGGGCTCCATACCTGGGTGTCTGGAAGTCGGGTCAGTGGCTGTGGCAAGGGTGGATTTTTTGAACTGCAAACACTGTTCAAAGCTACAATAAAGTGAACTAAACTAACTAAACTAAATAGGTATGCATCTCCCCATGGCAAAACCCCTACAGCGACATACGTCACTGCCGACAACAGTGACATCTTGCTATAGAGGTTGCGCCCAGGCCTGGGCAACACTTTCCCCCCTCCTGCACCCCCATCCTAACCAACTCTGACTTGGAGTTGGTATCTATAATAACGGGGGTGTGTGAGGGGCAGAGTCCCTCATGTTGGAAGTTTGGGGGGCATTGCCCCCCTGAAGAAAAAACAGTCCCTGCTGTTCGTGGCTCCCTGACATCTGCAAATCGCAGTTGACAGGAAGTCTGGCACTGCGATGCTTGTCGATGAGTTAGTTGCCGACTTGGCATTGTAAAGCCAACTAAATACATCATGAGGGGTAAATAAAGTACAGGAGAACTTTAAATACATCATATACATAGGGCAAAAGGGTTACATTATGGGGACATCAAGTACAGGAGCAGGACTGGGAGGAGAATGCGTGGGAATTTAAGATAGTACTTGAACTGATATAAAGAAGGGCTGGTTAGGACCACAGGTGGGAGGGAGCTCCAAAGAGAGGGTCCAGAGAATGAGAAGGCTCTCTGATCAACTGCTAGATGGGGTTTAGGGACTGCCGGCAGTGGGAAGGTGGTTGACCTTAGGGACCTTGTCAGGATTTTGTGTTGGATAAGGGATTTAAGACAGGGAGGGGTGGACAAGTGGACCAGTTTAAAGATCAGACACAAGGTGGGGTATTGCAGTCTAGCTTTGAAAATAGCCAACCGAGAGAGGCAAGGACAATGCAGTGGTGCTCCCTGGAGTACAAGAAGGAAATATTTTTTAGAATGAAAGGTGCTTAAGAACAAGGGGGCGTGCTATGAAGTTGGAGAGGGATAGATTCAGGAGAGATGTGAGAAAGTTCTTCTTCACAGAGAGAGCAGTGGATTCCTGGAACAGCCTTCCATCGGATGAGATGGGTGAAAACAGTGGTGAGATTCAAGAATGTATGTGGTAAGCACAACAAAATCATAACGGAATGGAAGGGGGGAGGGAGAAACAGCTGTAAATCAGGTACACTCTGTGGCAATAGTGTAGGTAGGAAGGAATGGGCAGACTGGATGATCCAAGTGGTCCTCATCTGCCATCAAATTCTATGCTTCTGTTTCTATTTTTTTGGGTTAAATGCTTGACCTTGGAAGTAATCCATATTCCCAAATCTCTAGCTCCTTGTGGGGCATATTTTAAGGTCTGTGTACTAACTGTTACCAACCTTTCAATACAGTTTAGTACTATATAGGGAGAATCTCTGTTTCATTTCAGTCATCACACAGAGCTGATATCTCCCCAAATGCCTCAAGAATTCAGAAGGCTGCAGGTAGTGAGCTTTTAACCTCTGTTATTGTGAGTAGCAGATCATCTATGTTCAATAGTGTTTTGGATGAGAAGTCTCCTTAAGAGATTCCTGTTATGTACTGTATTTGTCTCAGCTTCTCTGCTAGTGCAATAGCTTTAGTAATGAGTTTTTCTAAAACCCTGTTGGGGGCTATTGCCCTTATACTTGGCAGTGTTCTGTCACTCACTACAGGGCTATGCCCTCCATCCATCTTTTAATGAGGCTGTAGTGACGCTTTTGCTCAAAAAATATAAAAATCCAGAGAACTGCAGTTCATACCACCCAGTCTCTTTACTCAGTTCAGATTACAAAATTCTTTACAAAGATTTTGACAGAGATTAAGCACAGTAGTACATTAAATTATCCATAAAGATCAAACTGGGTTTACAGAAGGCAGAAGACAGTCTTCCAATGTAAGGCAGTCTCAAAATATCATGAACAAGCACCACGGGAGGGCACACCTCTGCTGGCACATGATGTGGAGAAGGCCTTCAACAGGGTTAGCTTTGTCTTTCTGAAAAAAGTATTGCAAAAATTTGGATTTAAGCACCATTTGTTTATTTATTTTATTTATTTGAATTTTGGTAACCAGGTAAGCCCACTGAGATGGACTGTCCCTTTTTCAGGGGTGACCCGGGGGAGGGTACAATAGAAGGTACAAAATAAGAATACAACAATAGTAGAGGAATGCAAAAGGCATGAAAACAGTGGTTACAAATTATTTACATAAACATGTAAATAAAAAGGTATAATATACAGATCACTCAGACAATCTCTAGTACAATGCCCTAAGATAAAATAATAGTAACAGTTTATATACAACGGGCATAGGGCAAAAGGGCTACAGTATGGGGACATCAAGTACAGGAGCAGGACTAGGAGGAGAATACGTAGGATTTAAGATAGTACTTGAACTGATATAAAGAAGGGCTGGTTAGGACCGCAGGTGGGAGGGAGTTCCAAAGAGAGGATCCAGAGAATGAGAAGAATCTCTGGTCAACTGCTAGATGGGGTTTAGGGATTGCCAGCAGTAGGATGCTGGTCAACCTTAGGGACCTTGTCAGGATTTTGTGTTGGATAAGGGATTTAAGACAGGTAGAGGTGGACAAGTGAACCAGTTTAAAGATCAGACACAAGGTGGGGTATTGCAGTCTAGCTTTGAAAATGGCCAACTGAGAGAGGCAAGGACAGTGCAGTGGTGCTCCCTGGAGTTTGTACCAAGAGTGAAGTATCCAGTCACTGTGGTATGCTTGTGTTAGCTGGGCAAGGATAGAAATCTGGGTGGCATGAAGAATAGGGGCTCCATAACAGATGAGAGGAAGAAGAGAAGAGGATGCACCAAGCAGGAAAGGGATCTTGGAGCTATCATCACTGATGACCTCAAGGCAGGGAAACAGTGTGACAAGGCAGCAGGTAAAGCAAATAGGACGCTGGGATGCATAGGCAGGGGCATCACCAGCAGGAAAAGGGAGGTCATAATTCCACTATACAAGACACTAGTGAGGCCGCACCTGGAGTACACTGTGCAGTTCTGGAGACCTTACCACATAAGGACATAGACAGGGTAGAGAAGGTTCAGAGGAGGGCAACAAAGATGGTGCATGGATTGCATACAAGTCCCTATGAGGACAGGTTGAAGGCACTGAACATGTACTCCCTGGAGGAAAGGAGGAGAGAGGATATGATAGAGACATACAAGTATCTTACAGGGAGGAAGGGTGCAGGAATGCACTATTTTAAGCGAAAAAGATGTTCCAGGACTAGAGGGCATGGGATGAAGTTGGAGGGAGGACGATTCAGAGGAAACGTGAGGAAGAATTTCTTCACAGAACAGGTGGTGGACAAGTGGAACACCCTGCCAGAGGAAGTGGTGGGGGCTGAAACAATCACGGGATTTAAGAATGCATGGGATAGACATAAAGGAATTCTGGAGGTCAGGGGTAAGGGGCAACAGACTTCCTGGAAAACATAAACTGAACTTACAAACTTAAATGGGCAGGTTGGGTGGGCCATAGGCTCTTATCTGCCGACACTGTCTATGTATCTATGTATGTATGTATGTATCTATGATGCAATGGCCAGGTGAAAGGAGGGAGTTAGGTAGGGATAGAAGTGATACATGAGGCCTAGTTTCTGGAGTAGTGTCCTAACAACATTGACAATATGGACATCAAAGTTGAGGTTGGAACCCAGGGTGATACCTTGATATTTAAATGATTGTACCAGTTCCAGAGGATCACCATTGAAGGAGGCAATCATGGGGGGTTGCTGGGTGTTAGCTTAGTGGTGCAGTGATTGATAAGCATAGCCTTAATTTTCTTGGTGTTGAGTACTAGGAGGTTGTTGAGAAACCAAGCCTCAAGGGTTTGGAAATCCAATTGTAACTGCTGGTTCTGCCAAGTTGGGTTGGAGAAGGACCTGTACAGGATGGTGTCATAAGTGTAATGCTGAATTGATGCCCCACCACACTGCTGAGGTAGTTCATTGATAAACAAGGAAAATAGAAGGGGGCCAAGGATAGACCCCTGGGGACCCCATCCATTATGGCACTGAAAGTGAAAGTATAAATATGATTAACATGGGCTAATCATATTTATGTATATTTGAGACAAAATCAAAACAAATCAATCATATTCAAATCCAATTAATCTTCTAAGAAGCAATCACAAGGTCTGTCCCCTATCACCTCTTCTCTTTTCAGTATTTATAGACCCTTTGACTATTGCTATAAGGGATATAAGGACATCAACTGATAAAAAAAATTATTAACAATACGTTCCATTCAATAGCCCTTTACACAGTGTATTATTCTCTTCATAAGAAATACAAAAAATTATATACATAAGATCTAAATATTAATAAGCGCTTAGAGTGAGTTCTCCAGGTATAAGCTGATTTTTCAGAAAAATTAAGCTATACTGTTTGATCCAAATGTTATAGGTTAAACGTCATTACCAAGAAATGGATTATGTAAGGAGAAAATTAAATATTTAGGGGTTTACATCCATAAAAATAAAAAACAACTTTTTGAGCTGCATTATAGACCTTTATTAGAAAAATATATCTTGATAGGGATAGACTGGCATTACTTCCTCTTACTTCGATGGGTAGAATCAACAACATAAATATGAATGTCTTGCCCCACATTCTTTTTTTGTTTCAGACCCTACCTGTTAATGTAGAGAAGAAATTTTTTGCAGTTTCAAAAAAATAAAAATGAGGACATTTCTATGGACTATCAAAAGACCCAGAGTGAAATGAGAAAAATCATATCTGCCATTAGCAGCTGGTGGATTGGGCTTGCCCAATATGCTTTTATATTATTTAGCTGAACAGCTTAAAACGGTTGTATACTGGCTCAAAGGACAGGAAGATCCCATGCATGGCTCTCTAGAAACTCACTTACTCAAGGGGGAAATATCATAACTGCACCGGAATGGGATTTGAATAAAGCCAGCATATATTTAATGGGCTCTTTTTGCACTATGTCAACAGCTGAGGCATGGCAAAAAGCTAATAAATTACTGAGGCATAAAGACAAAGTTACACAACTTTTTATTCCATAAATGCACACCTTCCACTGTCTCATATTCCTAATAACTGGCTCCAAAACTTAAAAAGCTATGGGAGAAAGAGTTATCCACTTCTTTAACTGCTGATCAGTGGCCCTAGCATTATAACTTCATATACCACAGTTTCACAGAATAATAGATTAAGACAAATTCAATTTAATATATTTCAAAGAATTTAATATACAATAAAACAACTGAATACAATCAACTCAGGTACCTCTAATCAAAGTCACCATTGTTCTAAAAATATTGGTTCCATCATACGTGTTTATAATGTGTCCAGTATTACATAACTATTGGCAAAAATTCTTAGGTCTAATATTTTAAATAACTGGTTTACAATTCCCATTTGATCCTGGATTTGTTCTTCTTCATCTGTTTGACTAGTTTGAGTTAACAAAGCAATCTTCTTGTTAAATTACAAGAAGAAGAAGAATCAGCATGTATATAGCACTTTTCATACACACTGTATCTCAAAGAACTTTACAAGCAGTACTAGACTGGTATTGAAGTGACTGGGTGTGTAGTAGCAGCCATTTCACACATTAGCACCTCCACCCAGTCTTGCACAATTGCAATAATTAGTTTCATGGAAAGGGGGCATTGGCCAATATTCCAGGAAAAGTCCCCAATTCTAGCAAAAAGTGCCTTGAGTTCTTTCACTTCCAGCTGGACAGCACCAGAGATGGGTACCAGGAACCTCATTTTAAGTCTTATCCAAAGGATGGCACACACCAACAGTACAGCACCCCTCTAGTACTACACTCAGGAGCCAGTGTTTAAAAATGAGCCTAATCCATGTGTGGGATTAGAACCCACAACCTTCTGGTCTAGAGGCAGCTGTGCTACCAACTGAGCCACACTGACATCCTAACTTCTGATTAATGCAGAGAACTAATTTTACGACACTGGAAAGATCCACAGCCACCAACATTTGTCTAATTCTTGAATCTCATGATTGACTGTGCTAAACCTGAGTGGATTCATTACTTCTTTATAGGCAATATTACTAAATTTGAGATCATATGGGCACCCTTTCTGAATGTTATTAAGTCTCCTTGTTCATAGTTCGTATCTCATCTTAATCTGTCTATGCGTTCTAATGCCCATTGCGCCAAAAAATAAATGAGTAATGATGAGACACTGTTTCAAAAATGAAGAATTCCTGGTTGGAGTTCTCTAGATAACTTTAGAAACAAGATTCTGAACCCCCAAAAAAGTATAAAAAAAGCTTCTCTGCCAGTGGCTCTATTGCAATGACAAAAAGAAGCAGCAAGAGGGGCAGCCTTTCTTAGTGCCCCTCTGGAAGGAGAATGTTGGTTATATCAGTCAATTATTGGTTACTGTAGCCCTGCGGGAGGTGTATAGGGCTCTTACCAATTGAATGTACATTGAGCCAACCCCAACTGCCTGTAACACTGCACACAGGCATTCCCATTTGACAGAGCTGAATGCCTTTTCAGTGTGGACGGCCACCAGTGTTGCAGATTTTGCCAATCTATGAGCCATTTCAACTAGGTTAATTGCTTATGCAAGTTATCCAAGCCTAGTCTACCCTTCATAAACACTGTATGGGATAGATGTATAACATGCAGTAACAGTAGCCCCAGCTGGGTAGCCAATATCTTTGCTTTATAGATGACAGAAGGATACTGACTAAGACTGGAGCATGGTTCAAAAATATGTAGATGGAGCTGTCAGTCTGCCGGGCTACAGGATTTTTAGGCAAGATCATCTGTCTAAAAGAGGTGGGGGCTGTTCACTCTACTTCAAGGACAGCCTTCAGGGCATAGTCCTAAATCTACCCAGCCTAGGGTCCTTCGCTCAGGCCCTTGCCATTAAGGTCCTTCTTGGGTCCCATAACAAAACACTTATGCTATTTTCTGTCTACATCCCCTCAAAGGACTCATCCAAATGTCTACAATCTGTCATCGACTGCCTAGGTAGCCTAACTTTAAGCTCTGAGGTTATACTTCTCGGTAACTTCAATATTAACTGGCTTGCTTCTGAAGCTAACCACTTCAAAGATGCAATCCAGGCTGCCCACTTCACACAACTCATTGAAGCCCCCACTAGGACTAATTACTAGATGGGCACTAGCACCCTACTTGACTGGGTATTCACTAACCATCCTGAGCACACTTTCAACACTATTGTCTTCCCGAATGACATTAGTGTCCACTCCCCTGTCATGTTCTGCTGGTCCAATAAATTCATCAAACCCCCTCCTAGAACAGTCACCAACAGGGTCCTCAGGCCTGGTCATGCTGACCGCCAGAGAGCAGATCTCCTCAGCGCTAACTGGTCAGCAGTGTTTGGGCTTCTGACATTGATAGTGCACTGGACCACTTCACCCTCCTATTCAATACAATCTGCAACACCCATGCTCCCTTTAAAAAGCATAAAATCAAACGCCATTACAAGCCCTGGATGAGCCCTGACATCATGGAACTTATGAAATATAGAGATCATCTCTGGCATTTAACTAGAGCCACAGTGAAGCAGTCTGACATCCTAAATTATAAACAAACCAGGAATAACTGTACCAGGACCATCTGAATAGCCAAAAACCTATACTATAAGGAGGCTCTGGTCAAGAACTAGAAGAATGGTAGAAAAGTCTGGGCAAACCTCAAAGAGGTTACCAGTTCTGAGCCAAAAACTACTCCCACCATGATCAATGTAGATGGTTCCCCATCCTAGACCCTAAATCTATAGCCAACACCTTCTACCTTGCTTTCACTGAACTCCGTCATGTCCTCCCTTCCAGCTTCTTCCTCCCTAACAATCCTGTTTCATGCACAGACCCTAGAACATCCCCTTTTTTGTTTCAAGACTATTTCAATTGCCAGGAAATACCTTAGGCAGGTGCTCGGTAAGGGAAGATTCAGTAGATACACCCTTGATCTGAAACTAATCTCGCTCTCACTGGAAGAAATCCTGTTTCCTGTCAGCCACATCCTCAATCTATCACTCTGGCTCACAGTATTCCCTCCAAAATGGAAAGCTGTAGTGGTCACTCCTGTTCATAAGAGTGGGGACCATGCCCTGACCGAGAACTATGGACCCATCTCTTTACTACCACCACTCTCAAAGGCCCTGGAATGAATTGCTGTGGACCAACTCGTCAAATACCTGGACAAGTGCAAACTTCTCTGCCCTGAGCAGCATGGCTTGAAGGGTGGGCACAGCACTATCACAGGCCTTCTGGAATTCACAGGATTCATCCATAAATCACTTGATCTTGGACAACCTGCTGGGGAATCTTCATTGGCCTAGCAAATTTGATATGGTTAATCATGCCCTCCTAACTGAGCAACTTGCCACTACTCGCCTTGCACCTGAGGCAGTTTCTTGGTTCTACAGTTACCTGCACTGCCGATCCCAGCAAGTCAGGATAGGATCTACCCTCTCAGACAGCAAATCTGTCTGTTCAGGTGTTCTGCAGGTGTCTATGCTGTGTCCCCCTCCTATTCAATTTATTCTTGAACAGCCTCCCTCAAGTCAGTCAATGCCACATCCTCCCATATGCTGATGATGTGGTTGTTTTCACACATGGCTCATATCCTGGTGTTTTGGAACAGCAACTCCAAAGTGATTTCACCCGTATTGAGAAGTGGTACATAGATCATAAGTTGATTATGAACTACAAAAAACAAAAACCATGCTGTTCTCCAGCCCCATAAACAAGCACAGTAATTACCCACTATCAATATATAATGTTGATGGGGCCTCTCTCTAAATTGTTCAACATTTTAAGTACCTCGGTATCACTATTGACAACTCATTGTCCTACACTCTCCATATTGACAGCACAGCCAAAGCTATCAACAAGCGCTTAGGGCTGCTATACCATCACAAGCACAGCCTGACCCCCTGAAGCCCTGAGAATAGCTGTTCACAGTTCTGTGGGCTCCCTTGTGCAATACAGCCTGCCCATATATGGCTCCACCACTGATACTGTCCTCCGGCACTTAAAAACTGCATTAAACAAAACCTGCCAGCTAACCTTAGATGTACACAAGCTGACTCACACCTGTGATCTCTACGCCGAAGCACACTGTCTCACACTCAATGGCAGGATAAAATACCAAACCTGCCTGCAGGCCAAAAATATCTGCTTTGGTACACTTCTGCTGGGGGTCTTACAACTTCTGATGCCTTGCATTAACCCTCGGCACACACAAAACTCTGAGTACCAGTTCTTCATATCTCTGAAATGTTGAACTTCTCAAGGATAAAGGTCCTTTGCTCACCATGCCCCACTTTGGTTCAACTCCCTTCAGGAAAATATTGCACGCCTGCCCACACTTGGTACTTTCAAAGTCTACCTCAAATGCCATATGATATACGAATCCCGTTATGACTGTCATCACTAACTCCACTATCCCACCACTCTCATAGTTACTTCCATCTGCAGCAGCACTATTCCTAATCCCCCTCCCTCCTGAGTCTGTCCTCCTTTCCCACCCCCCTCTTCTGTCACACTCACCATCTGCCTCCATGCTAGTCCCCTCCTGCTTCCCTTCTGCTAACCAAATACCACACAATCTCATTGCTCATGGCACTTTGGGCTCCTCCAACCCCCACCCTTGCACATAGTATCTTTCTAAGCACCCTCACTGCTGACAACTGACTGGTATTACCACTGGGCATCGTAACCTGTATGTATATTGAAGCCTCCTTTCCCTTGTTCAAGACTTGTATTGTGTTTTATTATATAATTTCTGTTGTACACTCTGTTACCTTGCAATCCTCTGTACAAACTCACCTTACTGTTGTGTTGAAAATCCTGACATGGAACCTATGTAAAAAGCTCTAAGCTCAAATGGTTTAATCCAAGATTGTAATAAATAAATAAATAAAAAATGTACAGGTATTTAATACTACAGTTTATCACCTCACTGCTATGTTGTGACCTAGTTAAAAAGAAATCAGTCTCGCTACTAGTCCCATGCCTGGGTGACCTGTAAGTATAGTCATGTGTTTTGGGATTGTAAAGCCTCCATATATCCATTAGGCAAACATCTGGCTGAGGAGTTTAAGTGCCTCTCTGGTTTGTCTATGGCCCTGCTACTCTGAGGCAGGAGATGATTTTTTCATTAGGGGATCCCAGAATAAGTTGGAGCCCCCCATGAATGTTTCTGAAGCTGTTTAAACACTCCTATATTTGTCATCTGAAGTCCAAGTCAGTTGCAGAATGCTGTGGTTCAGTGGGGCAGTGGGTGACTCACACAATGCCTCTCACTGAGTTATATTTAACAGACAGACAGTTGGTTTTGATGCTCCCACAAACCTCATTTCCTCCACCTGTGGTACAGCTGTCTGCTAGGGACTTGTGTGCTTTTCTTCCTTTGGTCTAATGGGGCCTCATTCATGCATGCCCTCAATGGGTGGAATCCTCTTCAGGAGGGCTTCTGTGTCTCAATGGCACCTTGAAAAGTTGATAGTTCCTGTGATAGTGACAGAGAGAATGTGCACCAATTGTACAGTCATTCAATGACCCTACCATACAAGTAGATACAACTAACAACTACTGTACTCATTCCTTCAATGAACTTTATTACAAATGTACTCAGTTCTTCAAATGATATTGTGTCATCCTTTCAATCTAGTCAACCACATTGCTCAACATTACTATGTTGCATAAGCATTCCTACATGAAGAACTGTGGCACCAGTACCAACAAGGAAACACAAACCACACAATGTTCAGAAGACAAAAAGTTTCAGCACTTTATGGTCTGTGCTTAATGTGTGGTTTGTGTTTTTTCATTGTTGGTATGGTTGCCTTGGATCTTTTTGTCAGTTGCTTATTTTATATGTGTGTAGTGTTCCTGGAGGCATCCAGTTCTCTTTCATGACTAAGCCCATTAATCTATCAATGGCCCAGTGAACAAATATTAACTGACTGCTTTAATATTTTCAACAACCCCAGTCCCTGATTTCTTATTCCTGATCCATGATATGGAGAGAGAGAGAGAGAGAGCGCGAGAGTACCAAAGGTGGTTTCCTGTTAGATGCCTTATGGGAATTTTACATAAATCTAGCTGCCCTGTCAGCCCCTCCTTCACAACAGACTATCTTCCCCTGAATCCCCCCTCAGCCCTGTACCAAAGGCCAAATACTTTAAGTGTTAATGGCCAACCCCTGATCAATGATGGGGAGCAGAGACTAGGTAAACAGACCTCTCTGTTAGTTCAGTTCGTCCCTTCCTCCCTGCAGTTCTGGCTTTTTCATTGGCTGTGAGGTTAGGGGGCGAGAGTGCTGTGTCTAGCATTAAGACTGTAACAGGGGACTGGACTGGGGTTCACTGATGTATATAGTCCCTTCCATTTTCAGTAAAAATCATGTTTCAAAAGAGCAATTTAATTGACAAAGTTAAACACAATGCAGTTAGAGGTGCACCTCCCACTCCTGTAGCGCATATATGAGTCAAAACATAGAGAACTGTGTATGATCAGTCATACACAACTAGGTTTTTTTTGTATCAAGCCATTCCTTGGTAGCAGAAGACCTTGAGAGCGAAGCTTGAGAGGTCCTCTGTTATCAAGGAAATGGAGAGATTCAAGAATAACCTGGTATGTGTATGACTGCTCATACACAATATTTTATAGTGTATGGGCAGTCACGGTTACAATTCAGATGGGAAAAGAAATGCTACTTTTTTTTATCAGTTTTTAAAAACTTTACTTGACTCTGCACACAACAGCTTCTGTGCTATTTTCTTGTTCTTATATGAATCTGTCACGGTTGGATTCTGGCTGATTGGTGGTGGTGGACATTGTTGTTATAAGCTTCGTGGATTTAATTACTTTACTGCTGTTTTTTTGGGGGGTGTGACACTGTTGATCGCTACTGATATGTCTTCTCAAACTAGTTCTAAATGCTGAGGTGACAAGGCAGACAACAACAACTGCTTTTTGAGGGCTCTGAGGCGCGACACAGCATTCCATTTTGTTGTGCTGCACAACTGATGCCCTGAGTGCAGCACAACAATCGTGACAGAGTGATTGAAGCACAACAACACTATTGTAGGCATGGATTTTCATGCTGAATAGCATTCCACCATACACCATAACCTTATTCAAAATGGCTGCTACAGGCTGAATAGCTGGGATGTTTTGCGTCATTAACAAGGAAAAATAGAGCAGTATGTGCTCAACCTTTTTACTGAACCAGTCTCTAAAAGTAAAACACATAACATAAAAAAATCATGTTATGATAACTTTAGTGTTGTGGACCAAGTGCAAAAGGTCAGGAAATACAAATTTAAGGTTTTCAAGTAATTTTCCTAACTGTGCTGCTCTTCCAAATGCATTACCAAAATATTGTTTCCCAACTAACTTTAAAACCTTATTTGTTTGCTTAGAGAGAATACTACAGCTGCAGTCAGGGTTATCAATGTGAAAGGCTTAACTTTGGTTTTCCTAACTTGCGTTGTCAGTGATTTTAACTGTATCCTAACATACAGTGCAGTCTCTATTGGAACTGCTTGGCTCCCAGCTTGGCTGTTTCAACATGAGTTTGGGTTATTGGGAGTTTGTATAGCTGGGATTAAAACATTTAATGTGATACTCACTGGGAGAAATGCTACCAGTTTATTAATTATATAATAATGTATGGGGGCCCATGCACAACAAGATTGTTTTATGGTTACCATGATGACAGAGTGAGCTTGAGAGCAATGCTCAAGAGTCCCTGTCATCATGGTAACCCCGAGGTGGAGAAACAGCTTTGTTCTGTATGGGAGCTCCCGCACGTTATTTGTACAGTGAAAAAAAAACACCTAACCTGCATGTCAGTTTCAGCAGTTTTTACTAATTTAAAACAAACACTGAAGCATTTCTCAGCTTTCCACAGCACATTAACACACTGCGCATTCAGCAACACATGTAAAAACGGCTTCAATTTTTTTTTCATTTTATACTCCCCATTTCAGTCTTCCAGAATTGAGCATGCAATACAGAAAACAGAGAAAAAGCAGTTACTTATTTTGTCCTTTGGTTACTCAGTTATGCTGATTCTGCTTAAGTACCCCCCACGTACACACACACACACACACACACACACACACACACACACACACACACCATGCGATCTCTCTGCTACCTGACTGTTTTCTGTTTTTGCGGTTCAGTGGATGCTCTTGTTAATAGACAGTATTGTGTTTTTAATATTTTTTTAAATCTGGTATGCATAATTCTATGGAAAACATATCTGGGTAAAATAGCAAGCATCTCATTTGATGCTGGGACCAGATACACCCACATCTGAAGCAGGACGAAAATTCAAGTTACAAGGGTCAAGTACCTGCTTTTACAAACTACTTATTTTGTATTTTGAAGCCTGCTACCACAAAAACAACTGCTATGGTGCTTACAAGTTCAGTGTGGTACTGTTTTCATTGGTGTTTGACTTTTTTTTCAAAGCATTACTACTGCGTGCTTCACTAGATCGTGAGTGGTGGTAGCGCAAATGACAAACAGCTGATTGGAAGCATAGTTGTGTGACATCTCCACTACAGTGGAAGAACAGTCATTCTGCTGCAGTATGAATGTCACTAGTGCAGCAGAACGAGTTTTTACAGGGCATGGAAATTCATGTTGAATAACTCCATACCATACACTGTATAGTTTTTTTTGTATAATAGGGATTCATTGGATTAAGACTATACTGCAGTTTTTGGAATAAAGTTCCATTCTTTTTAACTCTCCCCTCAAAAAAAAGAATACGTGATTAGTCAGACACCAGGAGCCCATTCCTGGTGCCTGTATATTGCTTTCACCTCTTCTCCAGTGGTACACCTGCCCTCTTCCCATCCTATATAAAGCACTCCCCATGGTCCATTGGCAACCCATTGTTTTTTCAGTGTCCTTTGCAAAGTACTCTCTATTTTCCATAAGCACCCCTCCCTCTCTCCATCCTGTGCCACATGCTACCTGTGATGCAGGGTAAACTCCCTCTCACCCTCTCTCTGTCAACCAAAATGCACTCCCTGCTATCCAGTGGTACCCCCCACCCCATGGCTACTCTCTCTTTCATGTCAGATTGCATCACCTCACTCTCCCCTTCCCATGCCAAGCATTCACTGGTATCACATGGAACCTCAGTCTCTCTACTCATCTGAAGTAAGCATTCCCTGGTGTCCAGACACACTCTCTCTCAACCTGTCCCATAGAAAGCACTCCTTGGGGTCCAGTGGTACCCAACTTCCTCTTCCCATACAACTTTAAAGCACTCATAAGTGTCCACTAATCTCCCTAACCACCATCCCAAGCTAAGCACATCTGAGGATCAAGTGACATCCTCTCTTTCTCCCTACCCCACTCCAAAACCCCCCTCCTTCAATCTGGTTCATGTCTAGCACTCCCTGGTGTCCAGCAGCGCCTTCTGACTCACCCTGTCTCACACCAATTGCTCCCTGCTGTCTAGTGACACCCTTCCTTTACCTTGAGGTGCACTGACCTCCAAAACCACCATCTCATGCCAAGTACTTTCTGGTGTCCATTGTTACCTCCAAAATGCCAAATCTCTCTCTGGAGTCTAGTGGTAGCCTCACATTTCACCCATTCCCTAGATGGCAACTAGTGCAAACCTACTCTCACCATCTAATATGGCTAGCCATCATATGAACAAAGCATCTTAAATGGCAGTATTTTTTATTTATTTATTTCAGATTGGGATTAATACCTTTGAGTCATGGACTCATTTGCAAAGATCCCAAGTTGAACACAAATACATAAGACAAACAAACTACACATAGGTTACTTAGGTTACATAGGAATCCTTATCAAGTATACACTGCAGGTTACAAAGAGTACATGATACATTGGTTGAGGAGGAAAGTTACCCTGAATAATTCAGGGTACAACAGCTTACTGCAATTCAAAGTGATGTCGCAGAATTGTTTCTAGTGCAAAAGTTCATGGTAAGTGCAGAGCTCAGCAAGAGGGCTAAAGGCATTAATTCTGTGCTTTCGCTAGAAGCAGACAGAAAATGCTTTGTCAGTATGTGGCAATGAAATATAATAGAGGACAGGAGGACAGACATATTGGGTAAGCAGAGGGTAGGGGAGTAGTAAGGTGGTGAGGCATTGGGAGTATAACGGGTGTGGACAGAAGGAGAGGGGGTGAAGGGAGTGAGATGGGAGGCAACAGGTGGTGTAGCAGAGAGGTGGCATGAGGTAGGTGGGGGAAGAGGGTATAAGCAAAAAGGGGAATGGCAAGTGGCACTGTCAGGCGGGGGTGGGCAATGTATCAAATGTGACTAGGCCGAAGAGGTGGAGAGAAAGGGGCCAGGGATCACTTAGTAGTCAGTGGCTAGATACTGTTAGGGTTTGTAGAAGCAATTGTAGACAGTCTCAAAGGTTAGGTGGGCAAGAAGGCCTGATTTAACTTGATTAACCTTACTACATTTGATCATGTGGCACATGAATGACTCAGCCATCCCTTTTTTCACAACTCATAAGTGTATTTCACCTCCTTCAATGCCATGTGCCAGAAACGGCATGATTGAAGCAGTAAAAGATTATAATTTAATTGCATAGTGGAAAGGGCTAGCATAATATCCTGTTTAGGGCAATAAGGATGTTCCCTGGTGTTTCTGCAACCCATGTCAAATCTTTATTTTCCGAGGATCCCCTTACCCATAATAATTTAGACCACACCTAGTATTTTGGGTGCTCACTCGGCCATATATTTTATTCACACACACATCTTAATTTACATTCTTATTTTTCATCCATAAACCAACATAATCCTTAGCACCATTATTCCATATATTTACATGCAGTATATTTACAAATGTCATATCTTTTCCCCCCCCCCCAGGTGCACACTTGGGGTCCTTCTTCTTCTACTAGTATTCCTCTTCTTTTGCAGCCACTCTGGGTGTACACCTGCGGCTCCTATCCCTCCAGCCTTGATGTACATCCGGCCTAGTTTGCCAACCCCCATTTCCCCCTTTTGCATTTTCTTCCTGCTCTCTGCCATCTACCTCTGGTAGTCCTCCAATTTTACTCATCTCTTTGCTTCCCGCCACCTCTATTTGCCGTCCACTTTTGGCAGTGTCGCAATTATTTCTACCCAAGTTTATCTGCCTTCTCCCCCCCTTTTGTTTTTGTTTTAAAAAATGGTTGTTTGGATGAGGTAACATTCTAGCTAGTAGTAGATCATGAGGGAGAGCTGACCTGTGCAGCTCCTTTTAAACCACCCCTTTCTCTCTCTTGGTCTATTTCTCTCTAGCCAATCATCATTTCCCTTTCTTGACTCCACCCCACCTCCTTGTGTCATTCACTTCATGCTCCACCCCTTTATCTTTTCCATCTCCTTTTCCTTGGCCCCTCCTTTTGTTCCCACATCCCCCTCCATTCCCTTTCTATCCCTTCATCAGGTGCCCTGGGACAAATGGGCCTGCTTTTTATATAGGTAACCCTGCTTTTTTGCCCAATGTATGATGGTTGTCTAACATTAAGAATAAAAAAAATGTGTTGCCATGCTTGTTTTTGAGTTTCATGATAACACTTACAGTGCTCTTCCCATGGATTTGGCATTTTCTCTATATCCACAGAACAATTTTTCTGATTTTTCCTGTAGATTATTTTATTTCCTATGGAAGCTGAATTGCTGTATTTTCCTGTATGACCAATGCAAGACTGTGGGACCAGTTTCCCTGTAGATGGCTCCATTTCTCTGTAGAATACAGAAATCTCTGTCGATATGGGAGCCCTGGACTTACAGCAGCAGTACTTTTTAGTCATCATGCCATTTCTTTTGTAATAATGAATTTCAGGCTAAAACGTGACTGTACAAATTTTTCTTTTTCCTTCCTTTGATTCTGAATGTAGATATGAGATTTTGACATTTTTTTTAATTATTTTCTTCTTGTAATGCCCATCATGAAAACAGTTAAACATCTTGGAGTGGTGTGGTACCCTTTACCATCAATCACATGTGCTAGTGGCATCATAATGCAACTACATTGTAAATCCAGAGTTTTCAATTAAAAGGTACCTTTAACAGAAGAGAACTTTATGTACTGTGAGTGGTGGCCTTCTTTAATGACATAAGTCATTAATTACAAAAAAGTTATCAAAGCGTTTTTTTAAAATATCAAAGCTGTTTTTTAAAATATCAAAGGAAAAAAATGCGCACTGGGAAGGAAAGTAAGGATGTTAGAAACAAATTTTTGCTGAAAAAACTATAAGATGAAAATGTTTCAAATCAAATCAAATCAAACTTTATGTGTAAAATAAAGCGTAGGGTAGCTGGTTCATTCCACTGGGGTGTCAAACAGACGAGGCATACCGATGAGTCCTGGTAGGATGAAACACGTGTCTATATCATCTGTTAGCACCCTTTGCAAATTGTGTGAGAGGCTTTTCAGCACCATGCAATTCTACTTAAAGTTGAACCAGCATAACATTCTGTGGTGATTTGCATATGCAGTTCATGATGCTTTGCATTGTGTGAGCATGTGTGATTTTGTATTTTCTTGAAACTTGACTTCCCAGCCAAATGCCCTTTGGGTAACCCTTGCCTCAGTGTTTGCGCACAGAGGTTCTTTGTCTTTATTTGTAAAAGGTACCTTTCCGAAACCAAGGCGCCTGTACATAACATAATGAAAAGCAATAAATAATTAAAACAATAATTAAAATTAATCCAAGGCAGCAATATTAAAAATCATTATATGCAAGGCTAAAAAGAAGGTGGATGGCAAACAGAAGTGACAGGAAGCAAAGAGATGAGTTTGACAACTAACAGTTACTGCTGCATTAATACATTTTGCTAGAAAAAAATCCTTAAGGGATCAGATTATTTTTCAATAGTTACAACATTATTGTTTTAGTTGTCAAAAAGCGTGTGAATTAGATGCATTTAATATGATGTTTACATTATGTTTTCCACCCATGCAAAAATAATGTATACATTACTATTACAATGGCACTTTCTTGAGCTATGGTTCAAAAAAATGTGGATAATTTCTGTCTGTTTTTAATGCATAAAACCAGGGAAATCCTATTCAATTTTCATAAAATATTTTACTAGATGTAGCATATGGTTGTGAATACAGCACAAGAAAGAAATGTAGGGGTCAGCAAGTAGATTTTGGCTGTGTCTGCTTTCAAAGCAGCAGTTTCATGGCCTTTTTGACTGAAAACAAGAGTAACTAAAAAATCCCGATAAAAAACAAAACATGCCAGAAACCGTTTAAATAATACAAAAGTATGTACAGATTGACAAAGACTTTTACATAAAAGAAACATAACAACCCAAGACAGACAGACATGTCCATACAGTGTCATGGAAAATGCAGCTTTAACTGTGGGAGCTTATTTCTTCACTGACATCCTATTTAGATATTTATCTGGAGATAACATAATAGGATAAATCATTACTCTACATAGTAACAAAGTGATTTACAGCAGATAAAGGCCTCATGGGATCCATCAAGTCTGCCAGATCCTATCTAATATGTGAATTGTACTCTATAGGACATTTCTCAGTTTCCATGTTTAACCCCCACATATTTCGCAATACCTATTTGTCTAGCCCATCTATGCTTAAATGCATTTAAAGTACTACTTCCTTCAGAATCCTGTTCCAATTTTCCACCGCCATCTTAGTGAAATAATACTTTCAGACATCTTTCCTGAAACATAGAATATGATGGCAGATAAAGACAACTTGGCCCATCCTGTCTGCCCTTTTTTCCCTACCTACATTGTTAGCTCAGACTGTACTTGATCTGCCACTCTTTCTCCCTCCCCCTTTCTTTTCCTTTCCATAATGATTCCTTGTGCTATCCCATGCATTCTTGAACCCCACCACTGACTTCACCCCCACTATCTCTGCAGGAAGATTGTTCCAGGAATCCACCACTTTGTCTGGTAGGCCCCCATAGCTCCCCCCCACCATGGTCAAGAAAAACGCAACACAGTTACTTGGAGAAAAATTTCCACAGTCATGTTTTATTATTTACAATTCTAGATATTAATCTTTATCAAGTCATAAATTACTTTTATAATTTCTACTTTAGATTACTGCCTTATACAATTAATATTGAGCAGCAGGTGCTGCAGGGAGGAAGCGCATACCCCAGACCCCACACCACTCCCGACTAGGGAGACCCATTCGGGTGTGGGCCAAGGTATCCCTCTGCAGTAGTAGGACAGGTCATACAGCCAAGGTTCTGATGGCCGCCCCCATCTGGCATTACCAACTTTGCAGTCTATGCTGCTGAGGCTGGACCTAGTCCCCCATGTGAGTACAGGCTTTGTGGCTCCCCATCCTCATGCCGACTAGGGGGCTAAGACACCTTAGCATTACCCAGCTACATCATATTTTAACACCTTTCTTGCTGTATCTTTCACCCTGCTGTATCCCTCTGCAGTAGCAGGACAGGTCATACAACCAAGGTTCTGATGGCCGTCCCTGTCTGGCATCACCAACCTTGCAGTCTATGCTGCTGAAGCTGGACCCAGAACCTCGTGCAGGTACAGGCCTTGAATTCCACTTTGTTTATTCTAATAATAGTTTCATACTTGTATGAATATATTTATGCCACTAAGCAGCCTTGAAAACATTTTCAGGTACATTAGAAATATGTGAATCTAAAACACCCGAAAATCTTTAACAGCTATATGTACAGTTTGCATTTAAGTAATTCTGTATTTGGTGATTAATGAGCTGCAGCTTGAACTGCAAATGCACTGACTGCAGAAACAGAAGTGAACTTTAAAAGAGATGTCAATGACTTTGAACTTTCTATTTTACAAGGCATGTTGGTACAGGCATTGCATTAGCAAAGCATTCAAAATGAAACTGAACATTTTAAGACACCAGTTTCAAACAAATTGTCTCTTTAGGTTGTTAACAAGTTGGTAATACTGTACATTGCAAAGCTGCTTAAATACAATCTGTACCACTTGTTTCATTTACAGAAAACAATGTGCTAGGGAGTGCAGAGGGACTAAGCCAGCTAAAGATACTCCTCCCCCATCCAATTTGTGCCTGAGTCAGCTAAATGGGAAGGACCTGTGAACTGGGAAAGCAGTCTCAGTTTCTTTCCCCGATCCATTTGTTTCTGCTTTCAGAAGCAGTGCATTACAGAGAGCAGAGGGATAAAGACAGCTAAGGCTCATGAGGTTTAGCTGGAAGCAAGTCAGTTGAAAGGGCTGTGGGGTACTCTTGTCCAGGGTTACGCTCAGGAGGAGGGGTCACTGCCCCTTCTGCATGGTCTTTGCAGAACTCCATGCTCAGTTGGTAGCAGTGAGGGAAGAGATACCGCTCCTGTGGCACTAGCTCAGCTGGAGACCACAGCCCACTCCTTCAGAGGACTTCAGGTCCAGTGGGGTGGAAAGTGGTGGAGAGGGAGATGGGGAAGAGTGGCAGGGGCAGCCACAAGAAAATCAACCAACATACACCATTCCAATGGCAAATTGTTTCACACTTTGGGAGGATACTCAGGTACCTGACTCAACTGGGGGGGACTGAGTTAGTCAGGATGGGGGTGGGAAAGACAATCTAGTTGCATCCAGAGATGAGAGTAAAAAGAAGGCAGTTAGGGGAGTCTTGGTGGTCAGAGATTCTATGATCAGGTAAGTAGAAAGGGGGATGGGTGGTGGAGGAGAGGTAGGGATGGTTTGGTGCCTTTCTGGGGCATTAGCCATTCAGAATATACACAGAATACAGAGGATAGTGGATAGAGAGGGGGAGGAGCTGTGAGTACTGGGGTACACTTAAGTACCAAATATCTGACAAACAAGCCTGTGGAGCAAGTAAAGTGGAACTTGCAGAGGCTGGGGATAGACTGCAGGCACACTCAGCCTCCCAGCCTTTCTGGAGGTCCTTCCTGTGTGTTGGGGGAGGAAAACAATACAGTAAGGAGGGAAGAAACAGAGAAATTAAATGGGTGGTTACAGGGGTGGTGTCAGGAGAAAGAGTTCCACTTTGTGGGGGATGGGGGTACTTTTGTGATAGGAGGATCTTCAAAGGTGATGGTCTTCACCTGACAAGAAAAGGAACCAGTAAGCTGGGGCAGAAATTTGACATCTACATTAGACAGTTAAACTGACTGCGGGGGACACCGAGACTAGGGAAACCACGGTAAAGGAAGAGAGGGAGTGGAACCAAGCTAGTGTTCCCCTTATACTGGGGACTGGTAGCAGTAAGGAGGATAAAAATAAGACTGAGGTTCAAAACAGTAGAGAAGAGGCGAAGGGGGAAGGTTGTCAGGGTCTGCAAGCAACAGGAGAAATTAGAAGGTAAGGAGAACAGGAAGGAGTACAGTTGTAGGATCAAAAAGCAGCAAAAGAGGATCAGAAACAAGTTGGAAACTGACTGCCTTAATGCCAACAGTCTGGGTAATAAAATCAGTGAAATCCAGGTATTGGTGGCAGACACTGAGGTGGACCTTGTAGCTATAACGAAACTTGGGCCACAGAGAATTATGACTGACTTGTCAGTCCCGGGTTAGGGAGGGCATAGAGGCTGTGGAGGACAATCACAGCAGGGGAAGCAAAGAGGAAACAGGGTCACTGTGAATTCACCTCACAGCACCCACTGGTAAGAAAATATTTATTTATTTAGTTTTTGTTAACTGGGTAAGGTGCACTAGACAAACATTTGCCTGTTTTCAGGCATGACCAGGGAGAGCACAATCCTGAAACATTTAACAGTTCGTTCCAGGACAAAAATGACAACATTAGTGTACATGAACGTAATGGGTGGTGGCGATCAGTAGACCATCTGGACAAGGGGAAGAGAGACAGAGGAAGCTCAGGGAAGACCTACAAGGGCCGGGGAGTGAAGAGCAGGAACGTGGTGGTGGTGGGTAATGTGAACCTGTCAGACATCGACTAGGAAATTCCAGCGACCTGGTGCACCAGAAGTCAGGCCCTGTTGGATACATTGCCAGACTGGCTGCTGGTATACCACTAGACAGGTGGCAGTCCTTGATTTGATTCTCACCAACTTGAAGATTTGTTTATTTATTTATTTAAAAGTTTCACCAGGAAGGCATACTGAGCAGTATTACTAATTTCCAGATGCATCCTGGGGAGATGGGGGAAGAGAGATGCAAATTACAACAGAACAAAGGATACAAAATTAGTATAATAGTACACAACAGTTGTAAGATACTCAACATAACTATAGATACAGCTTTAGAATAATAGCACACAGCAGTTTCAAGATACAGCATTAGGAAATTAACCATGCAGCAAAATAGTTGAGTTGCACAATACAGTGAGCAAACCGTCTCAATATGGGACAGCAAAAGTAACAATCCATTTGATACAAGTGGCATGTTGTGGACAGGCATCCAGTCACAATTGGCAGCAACAATTATGGTAATATACAGCATTACTAGTAGTTGAACAGATGGAGAGGGAGGTCCCAGGAACAATAGAAGTAAGAATGAGGGAGAGAGATTAGAGGTAGGTATAAACTGGGATGGTGAAGTTGTACAGTAGTGAAGAAAGGGTCATGGGGGAAGAGGCGTTTCAGATGGATTGGGATAGGGCATTCCAAATTTTAGGACACCTATATGAGAAGGCGGATTGACTGGCAGTTCTGGATCTAAATGGGAGAGCAAGGGTTTTTTGATCAGTATTGTGGAAGGAATGGGGGGAGGGGGGAGATAGAGAGAGAAGAGGCGAGGTAAGAGGGCAGTGACTCAAACCAGAATGTGGCCATAGAGCTAGCAGAGGGGATGAGGCATCTGGATTCAAGGAAAGGGAGGAAGACAGCTTTGTAGAGATCACAGTGATGAGTTTGGGGGCAGAATAGAGCGAAATAACAGAAGGAGTGAAAGAGAGTGTCCAGTCTGGCAAGGGTGAATTTGGGAGTGGCACTATAGCATATCTCAGCATAGTCAAAAGTGGGAAGGATAATTTTCTGCACAATTGTGTAGCAAGCTAGTAGTGGAATGCAATCATGATTTCTCCATAAAGCACCAAGTTTAGGGTGCAGTTTCTTTTGGATTGAGTACACATGTACAGAAAAGTCCAAGTGCTGGTCTAGGCAGACCCCAGGGTACCTGAAGGAGGAGACATTCTCTAAAGGTGTCCCATCCAAGGTGGGGAAGATACTGGGGGGGGGTCTAGAGAGTCTCTGTTTGGTGCTGAAGGTCATGAGACAGTCTTTCTCATGTTTAGGAACAGCTTGTTGGAGTTGGACCAATGCGGAACCTTGTTGAAATCCTGCTGTCGTCTTGCTGCCATATCTGAATGGGAAGCACCAGAGATGTAAAGGACAATATCATATGCATACATGTGTATTTTGGCTGTAGATCATATAGTAGGAAAGTCATTTAAGAAAATTGAAAATAGGATTGGGCCTAGTACTGAGCCCTGTGGAACTCCAGTGTTAATTGGGCTGGAGGGGAGAGGGAAGTACCAACCTTGACTGATTGTGACCTACCTTCAAGGTAGGAATGGAACCAGGTGGTGGCTGAGGTGGATAGGCCGGTGCCTGTTAGTTTGTGAAGGAGGAAGGAGTGTGATACTGTGTTGAAGGCCTTAGCCTGGTCAACAAATATAGCGGAAGTGATCTGTCCCTGATCCATACCGGTGAGTATGGAGTCAGTATGCTGAATGAGGGAAGTGGTGGTAGAGTGGGACTTATGGAAGCCAGACTGGTAAGGGGTGAAAAAAGAGGAAGAGTCAAGAAAGGGGGAGAGTTGGGAAAGTACAATGTGCTCCTGTAGTTTAGCTAGGATGGGGAGTAGGGAGAGTGGGTGATAGTTGCCAGGGTTGGTGGGGTGACCACCTTTAGGGAGAGGGATGACTGTTGAGAGTTTCCAGTTTGAAGGGAGAGAGGTGAGAGAGAATGATACATTTAGGTGTGAGGCCAGGGAGTGGAGATAGCGGGGGCAGAGTGATAAAGGAGCTTGGAATTGAGTCCATCGGGGCTCTGGCCATTGCCAGGGTTTAGTGCTAGGAGGACATTATGTGCTTCATTTGGGGAGATAGGTGAGAAGGAGGAAGGGGGGCATATTGGTGTTGGGGGGATGTTTGACACAGGCATCTTGCATCAAAATTGAAGTTCTGAAAATCAAGCCCATGGAAACTGTCAGTAATAAACATTACATTTTAAAATAAGTTATTAGTTACTTTTTTGATCTGAAGTACATTTATCTTTTCCCTTTTATGAATTGAAAGATTTTCTACCTGAGAATACCTGTGTAAAGAGTGGAACACTACTCTACCTGAGGGCTGAAATGTGTAGTTCTTTTCCTCTTCATGTCTCATCAACCCAGTGACCTCACTGACTCTGACTCAGTAATAGTAACTAGAGTCCACAGTGAAGAAAAGAGGGTTACTAGTGGGCTACCGCAGGGTTCAGTACTGTGGCCCGTCCTTTTTAATGTCTTTATAAGTGACATTGCAGAGGGACTGGAAGGGAAAGTATGTCTTTGCAGGTGACACAAAGATCTGCAACACAGTTGATATGCAAGGTGGGGTGGAAAGGATGAAAAGGGACTTGGCAAGGCTGGAGGAATGGTCAAATGTATGGCAGCTTAGATTCAACACAAAGAAGTGCAAAGTAATGAACCTGGGAAACAAAAACCCAGGGGAAGAGTACACAGTGGGGGGTGAGATACTGACAACAACAAAAATGGAAAGGGCCCTGGGGGTAATCATATCAGATTACCTAAAGGTGGGTCAGCAATGTGAGAAGGCAGTAAGGAGGGCTGGGGATACTGGGATGCAGGGAGAGGCATCACCAGTAGAAAACAGGAAGTTGTTGGCCCTCTGTACAGACAGTTGGTAAGACCACATCTGGAGTACTGTGAACAGTTCTGGAGACCCCATCTCCACAAAGACATAGACAGCGTGGAGGCTGTCCAGAAGACGTCAACCTAAATGGTGCAGGGTCTGCACCAGAAGACATATGAAGAAAGACTAAAGGAGCTTAAGATGTATAGCCTCTAGGAAAGGAGGGAGGGTGGGGACATGATAGAAACATTCAAATACCTCAAAAAAATCAACAAAGTCTAAGAGGGTAGCATCTTTCAAAAAAAGAGATGTGCAAAAACAAGGGGGCACACTTTGAAGATAGAGGGGAGACTGCTAAGAGGTAATGTGAGGAAGTATTTCTTCACAGACAGGGTTGTAGGTGCATGGAACAGCCTTCCTGTGGAGGTTGTAGAGTCAAAAATAGTGAGGGAATTCAAGAATACATGGGACAGACATAAGGCAATTCTAGCGGGGGATAGGAAGAAGTAGGCTGTTGATTAACTAGGATTTGCAGCTTATCCATTAGGTAGGGAAATGAGCAGACTAGTTGGGCCAAGCGGTCCTTATCTGTCATCAAATTCTATGTTTCTATGTTTCTATGAGGCCACAATTGACAATGGAGAGCCAGTTTCTTACTGCTAGAGCAGTCACTTGTGATATCACAATAAGTGAAGTCACAATGCTGATGAGGAAAGAAGAGAAATATAACTAGATATGCCAGTCACCAGGTAAAGTATTGGGGGCAATGACAATAATCAGGTAGTCTCCCAGGTCACAGGGAAGGTTGGTTTGGATTACAGGGTCTGGAAATTCAAATAGGAAGACTTGGCCAGAATAAAGGTCCTAGTGACCAAGTGGCTGGAGCAGCTGCATGTGATGTACAGGGCAAAGCACATGTGGGGTTTGATGCAGAAGTTGCTAGAAGCAGCTGAAGAGGTTTACATCCATGTAAGAGATAAGGGAAAAAGATCTCAAAAGTGGCCTCCAGGTTCAACAGGGAAATACTGTAAGGCAAGAGATCCCGAACAAAAAGAAAGTCTGTTAGTACTGCGAAGAGATGGGTCAAGTCTAGAAGAGAGGAGGGTACAGAGGAGCACTAAATTCTGCAAGTCTAGGATTAAGAAAGTCAAGGATTGACTGGAAGCTAGGATACACATTCTTGCAGTACTTAAATGGTGGGGGGAAGCTGAAGTAGGGGACTGGACACTTGAAAATGGGAGAGGGGAGTGAACTTGTGAGGGAGCCAGGGAGGTGACTGAAATGCTGAAAAAATGATTAGCTTTAGTGTTCACCAAAAGGCCCCCATGGGGGAAGCTGATTATTGGGAGGGCATTTGCCATTAAGGGGAGCCATGATGTAGATTGCAGACATCACTCTCACCCAAGTGCAGTAGTTAACTACTTGGTAATATCAAGCCATATAAGTCCAAAGCAACATATTGGATGCACCCTGTTATCACAGTGGAGCTAAAGGATCAACTGGAAAAGTCACTTTCAGTAACATTTCATGAGTCTGCCAGTAGGACTGTTGAAATGTGACCATTGTTGCCCCCATCTTCACAAAGGCGGCAAGATCATACCTGGGCATCTAGAGCCTGACACCAGTGCTTGGCATGGTTCTCGAGTACAGTATCAGACACAGAACACAGGAACACTTGGTTGAGGTCAAGGTTCTTGCCCTCTCTCAGCATGGCTTTACAAAAGAGAGTGTGCCAAACCAACCTGATCATCTCTGAGGGGGTGGCTAAGAAGGTGGAAAGGGTCAAGGCCATTGATTTATCTTATCTGGACTTCAACAATGCCATTCACACTGTGGCACATGAAAAGCTTCTGGGCAAATTACACCAGTGTGGTACATGTAAGGCATACACAAGGTGAATTTCTAACTGTCAGGAAGCAGACAGTTGTGGTATATGGGCACTACTCCAAGTGGAGAGGAGTACACAGCAGTGCTCCTCTATGATTAGTATGCCATCTATTGCATGTATGGCTATAGACAGATGATTGTAAGGTGAGGAGGAACTATGTTTTAATAGTTACATTTAGCAAAAGAAAATACCTGCTTTTAATAACAACAAAAAGGAATTTCTTGTTTTCTTTTAAATTGTTTCTCAGTTTACCCATTTTATAAGGGCAGTAAAACATTACAAGGACATTTTTAATGGGTCTGAATATGGCCTGATGACTGTCTCTGTGTATAACTCTCTGGTGTACAGAAAAATTCTCACATCTGCAAAATTGCTGTTTTCAGTATTTATGCACATGGCATTATGTTCCTTTTTGCAGCCACCACTGTGGAAAAAAAATGCCATGTCTAGTAATATCAGGCATAGTATTCTCCAGCAGTTGTGCAAAAAATATGCCCAAGCTGTCTTAAATTGTGGAAAAGGCTGCAAAGAGGAACCTTTTTGAAAATTGCACTCACATGGAACACATTACTCTTGTACAAGGAAGCCCTCCCTTGTGTTACTTTTTTCAGCACAAGCACAGTGTTTCCACTTTTTAAAATCTGACCCCAGGTCTGTGATTGTCTGAGAAAGATGCACTTTAAGGTGCATGCTGCAAATTTCTTATGCCTCACTAAGCACGGGACATGTAATAACTCCTGAAAACTGACACTGTCATATCTTATTGCTTATGTAGGTCCAAAAATCTAAAGACAATGATGCAGCAGCCACCAGTGTTTTAAGACTACAGTTTCCAAAACTGATGTTCATTTAGACAATACCAAACAAGGATAAAGCTTAATGTTTTGCCAAGGATACATGCTGGAGACAGAGTAATTGACCAACTTTGCCAAACATTTAAATGTTTGTAATTATTTATATGAATGACAATGAAATGTGTGAAATAAGCAGTCCATATGCGATTAGCCACTGATCAGCAAATATTCTTGTAAGGTTTTCAACAGTACACAGCTGGAATAATCTAGCTTTGCTTATGGTGTAAAGGACCAGCTATCATGGGTTAGTCTCTCCAGTCAAATAAAGTGTCCTTCTCTCCAGGAGCAAAACTTGAAGTTGTGCAGCCTGCACGTGGCAAAGCAGCAGACACTAATTTGGGAGTCATAATTATCAGTAACTTGACATTTGACACACGTAATAAGGAATTTGTGAGTCATAATTACTAGTAACTTGACATTTGGCACACATAATTGGGCTGGCAGTATAACCTAGAGGTTAGAGGAACGAGATGTAAATGAGCTTGATACATCCAGCAGACCAGACCTGAGTTTGATTCTTACAACCTCCACTTGCATACTGTGTGAGTCTGAGCAAGTCACTTAACCACCCAGTGCTCCCAGGTCACCCTTGAAAACAGGCACTTGTACCCAGTGGGCCTTACCCGGTTACCAAAGACTAAAATAAAAAAAAAAATAATAAGGAAGCCATAAAGAAAGCAAATAGAATTATGGGCAATATCTTTAGAAATATAAAAAGCAGACATGAAGAGGTCCTGGTGCCCTTGTATAAATCCTTAGTACGGTCTTGGTATGACCACTTCTGGAGTCCCATTGTCTACTCCCCAGAGTGTGGGCATTATAAAGCTAATAGAAAAGGTGCAGAGAAGATATATTAAGAAAATAAAAGAAGTGAAACACAGAACATGCCATGATAGGTTACAGCATTTAGGCTTATACTCAATAACTTACAGAAAAATCAAAGGGGACCTGTGCTATGTGTATAAGGCCTATAATAATAAAATACGATAGGAATCTGCAGGTCTGATACAAAAACCAGATTCAGGTAGTCACAAGATCCTGTCACCTGCAATTAAAAGGTGAAATATATAAAACCACTAGAAGAGATTTATGGTTTAACCAAAGGGTCATGGTTGCATGGAATGCACTTCCAGCCATGGTGGTGGAAGCACCTAGTATGACATCATTTAAAAGTTTATTAGGTAAATATATGGGAGATAAAACAAGAGAATATCACCACTGATAAAATGGCACATCTTATATGGCTCTAGTGGCCACTTCACTTGAACTATGTACCTATGAACCATTCAGAATTCAGTTGAGTCTCAGATGATTAGATCAGAAAGACACAGGTGAGTCACTGAGGAGTGGATGGATAATTTTGATGACTAGTGAGCAATAAGAGGAGAGCAGTCATCCAGTCAGGCATGCAAACCTAATAAAAACTGACGTTGATGTCAAAGGTGCAGCAGCCTAATCTAGGAGAGAAGAAAAGACAGCATGGGCAGTATGAAGATGGACTTGTGGTACTATTTCTATCATACACCAAATGATCTACCTCATCATCTTCCTGTGTTGGAGCTGGTGGTGTAGAAGATTCCTTATTCATAAACTTTGTAGTGGAGTAACCCTTATTAAATATGGACATGTTTACTTTTACAAAATGAACAGCGCTAAATTTATTTGTGGAAAGATTAATTGTCTTGTTACTCACTGTATTACCTGCAACACTGAAGGTGGGCAACTGTGGTACTCATGGGCTATGTCTGTCAGAGATGTCCAGATGATCATTTTGGTACCAGTACAGTAGAGGCTTATCTCCTTCTGCCAGTTCCATTTACTCATTCAAATAATCCTGCACCATTTTGTTTGCCAGTATCTCAGGTACTAATATAGAAAACCATTACCTGTCTTTTTAATCAAGCTATAGCTGGAAAGCTCTTCCCACAAGAGTTTGACACAGATTTACAGTACGTATGTTTTCAGTAGCAGCAGTGGTACTTCTGTTTTGACTAAAGAACAAGCTGCCCCCCTCATGTTCATCATCTACGACAACGCCCTGGAATCCATCGGTTCCCTACACCCTCCTCTAGTTGATCCATCAGTGGGCATGCAAGTCACAACTGTTTGTCTTCTGCTGTGCCTGTAGATCAAGTCTTTTCCATTGCCATACTGTACATGCAGCGATCAGATGGATAAGTTAGTCTTTATAGAACTGCTAATCCTTATCACCTTCTTCCATTTAAAGCGGACAGGAAATACGAATGAACTGGCAGCAGATAATGTTTCTATTAACAGAAATTAAATTTATACCATCAAATGATGCATATTTAACTGCACAAGAATAAACACTTACTTGAAAAACTGTGTTTTCCATTGTTTTCTTTTCATGGAAAACATTCTGCACAGTTTTCTTCTTGGAACAAATAATTTGGAGTCTTTGCTATGCCACTGTTTGTGTACAAAATGTTAAGCATAAGCTGTTGGCCTATGAGAACAATGCTTAGAGTTCTGTACACAAACCGTGGCATACTTAAAACTCCAGATCACTGGTTCCATTAGGAGAACTATAACTAAGTGCTGCCCATAAAAACAAAAAAATGCAAAATACACATTTTCACATCTCTTTTTATTCAGGTACAATTAAACTTGGATAATTCAAGAGTATGAACACTATTTTTTAAAATTAGGCACATTATAAAGAGCTTTCGAATAGAAATAATTTCCAGTCTTCTTTAAAGCATGGATCTAATTGAGTGGCTATAATGTAGCAGTCAACTGTACATGTAAGCAATAAGACACTACAGGGCATTGGTGGTCTAGGGTTAATGCACACCAAGGTACATATTAAGGTGCACGTGTTTGAACCGAGTGCCTTCAGTACCTAGAAGTGCCTTAACCCTGGACAACCAATATCATGTTGTGTCTTTATGTACTTATAAAATGGGTAAACTAAGTAACAATTTGAAACACATGACAGCTTTAAAAAAAAGACATATTCTTTTCTTAAAATAAACTATTAAAAAGTAGACCCTCCGCATTTGTTAACTATCTTTCTTTCCACACATTGAATAGATGGAATTTTTGTTTAGCCTAGAATACAGGATACAAACTTTTACAGAATTTCTCTGAAGAATGTCCTCCGCTGAGGACATCAGGGTGCACAATCCCCATGTTGGCATGTATCCCCCCTCCCCCATTGAAGTGTCACACTGGGAGACCACCCCAGTGTGCCAAAGTAATTGTTAATTTTTTTCTGACACTGGGATGCCCACTCCTGGTATTGTATGCACCCCTACCCCCCAAAACCTGTCAGTAATATTTGCCGACTTTGGGGTGCCCAATCCCCATGTTGGCATGCCCCCCCCACACACACTATTGTGGCACACTGGGAGCCCAACCCAATGTGCCCAAATGTATATTTTATGACCTGTAAAATAAAGAAAACAGTCCCCTGAAGTCTTTGTTTCCCTTGATGTCTCCCTAGACTCCCTCACTCTCCCCATCCCCACCCTCCCACTGAGCACCCACCTCCCCACACACCCCTCACCCCATACTTACCTCTGGAGGTTGGGAACAGTGATCTTCTCCAGAGTGGGCACGTCTGCACTCTTTGAAGGTGACTAGCAAACTGAAGATTTCAAGATAAACTGTAAAATGGGAGTCAATGGGGGGCTTCAACTTAGGTTGATATCTCAGCCATTTTTAGGAATTTTGGCCCCAAATCTTCAACATGAGGTTCTTGGGACCCCACCTCATGAACATGTCACTGTAATTTAGTTACTCCGTCCTGAAAGGTGATTTCATGGTCGCTACGTGGAATCACTTTTTGGGACTGATTAATGAAAGAACAGTGTGACTATTCATGAGGGGAGGTCCCAAAAAGCCCTTGTTACAAATTTAGTGAAAACATTTCAAAAAATGAGTGTGTTACGAGCGTGCATTGTGCAGTTTCTACACACGCTCATAACTTCTCCAATTTTTAATTTTTTCACTTCAGATTTTCAACATTGCCATTTTTTCACACCTCCTTATGAACAATACAGCTGTCATTTATCACATTCTGCCTGAAACATTTTTTCACATCTGTGATGCACAGTGGCACAGTTGCTGTGGGAAATCAGCTTTTGTGACAGAATAACAAAATCACAATGCTACTGTTCATGAGGAGAGGTCCAAAAATGCCCATGTTGAAAATTCGGTGAAAAAATTCCAAAAAATGATTGTATTACCGTAGCACCACTTGTAGTCAACACCCCAATGGTGAAACACAGAAGAAGACCATTATGGCGACATTCATGGTAATGGTCCTTTTTCTGTGTTTCACCTTCCCCCCAGTCTTCCGCCTCCTCTCTGGACCAACTCCGACCTGGGGTTAGAATCCTAGAGTCCGGGGGATGCAGGGGGCAGAGCCCCCCACAGAAAACAGTGACAGAAGAGGTGGCACAATACCTGGGTCAGTATTGTGCCATTGCTGTGGGGGAGGTTGGAATTCTCGCCGATGAGATATCTTGGTGCTACCCTGCATTACAGGTGTGTATTGCTTAGTTTCTTCGCACACTCGTAACTTCACCAATTTTTAATATTTACACACCAGATTTTCAACATTACCATTTTTTCACACCTGCTCATGAACAGTACAGCTGTCATTTTTTCACATCAAGCCTGAAATGTGTTTTCACACCTGTGATGCTGAATGGCGTGGTCTCTATACAAAATCACCTTTCGGGATTGAGTAATGAAATGAAATGATGGTGCCACTGTTCATGAGGTGGTGTCCCAAAAAGCCCATGTTGAAAATTTCCAATGAAAATGTTAACAAATGCCTGGGGCATTAGGGTTTCAAACTATAACACCCACCCCCACCCGATAGAGACTGACAGGCATTGGGGTATGACTTGGGGTCATTGGTCATAATGCTCACAACATTCCACCCCCACCCTGCAGCCAGTGGCAGGCATCAAGGTGTGCCTTGGGGTCTTCAGCCCTAATGTTCACCCCTTTCTTCTATGCTGCACCCATCTCAGCTTATTTCCTCATGGCATGGGATGAGCTTAATGACCAAAGACCCCAAGGCACACTGGGATGCCAGTCGGTGTTTGCAAGGTGGGGTGAGGTGGAATGGTGTGAGTGTTATGGCCGATGACCCTAAGACACCCTTCCAATGCCTGTCAGTCTCTGCAGAGTGGGCTGGGTCTTGGCATTAGGATTGGAAACCCTAATGCCTCAGTAAGGAAGTAAATGAAGGAGGGGCAGTGGACATCACCTACCTTGATTTCAGGAAAGTCTTCAACACCAACCAACATTGAAGGCTGATTAACAAGATGAGTAGTCTGGCACAGGGCACAAAATGTTCAAATACCTCAAGGATATAAACAAGGTACAGGAGCAGACATCTTCCAAAATATCAAATGTTTGGCAATGAGTAATGCTTGTTTCTTTTTTTTTGTTTCTTAGCCTCATAGCTTTCATCCTGAGCTGCTGTAAAAGCAGCAGTTGTACTCTGCCAGTGTCTGGCTGGCTCTCAAGCCATGTAAGGCATTTCTTAAAACATTCAGCAGCCTGAGCATCAGAAGGTGCTGCTGATACCTGTATAATGCAGTCCTCTGGATTTTTGCTCTTGTTGTCAGAGTCATCTGAATTATGCTTCACAATGTCCAGGATCTAAGAATCACTCAGTTTCCCATAGCCTGTCTCGGCTTTGTCTGTTAGTGCCCATTCATCCACAGTTTCATGTGTTATGTTAATCTGGTCAGCCAGGGCATACATTTGTACTGTCACCTCAGCTGCTACTTCCACACCTTTCTGTCACTCTCCAGACACTCCAGGATTTGGAGTTTCTGTCCACTGTCAAGGGCATTTTGCTTTCCTTTGCTGTGTCTAGATTAGGAGGATGGAGATACATAGCTAGAAAAACAGACTGTGAGTACAGAAAAGAGCTGTGAATTACTGCTGAAGGTACTGCTGAAGTAGCTGACAATGATAATAGATTGGCAAGCAATTAAATAGCAGTTTGAAATTCCTGTTAACTAGCACTTGAAAACTACCGTTAAACTGCGAAGAGAAACCACTTGGTTAAACCATAAAAAACAGTTGATTAAGTCGGGGACATTACACAGTTTCAGTTAACTGAGGTTTTGGATAGTATGTTTGGATAAACAGGGTTTTACTGTATTAGCAAGTCTGACCCATGTGGCCTCCTCAAAGGGCATTAACCTATAGCAGAGTGTCCCCATCAGTCAGCACAGATTAGAGTTGTTTACAGTACCTCTTCCTTGTCACTACCTTGCTCAGCAGCATACTGGTGCATGGCCTTTAATTGTTTGAACAGCAGCTCCATTATGCAATAGGTGACATTATGCCTTGTTGGTACGTCTTGTTTCAGGTGGTGGATGAGGAGGTGTATCTGCTGCTGAATCTTGTATAACAGCTCTGTGCCTTATCAGAATGGCTAAAATGACCACAAACATTCTTGGCCATCTCTATGCAAGTCTTACATTACTGCCTTCTTGTCTAGAGCTCTGTGAACTGCTACACTTATGCAGTGAGCAATGCATAGAACATTGCTATAGTGACCCATCCAGACTGCCTTTACTATATTCTTTGCATTATCTGTTACTATAAAACCTGCTGTGAGAAAGAATGGTATCAACACTCACTGAACTTCATTTTAAATTTGTGTGAGACTTGGTGAGTGTACTGGGGATAGCTTTTATTATTTTAAACTGCTGGGAGTTATGTTGACAGTGCTAGACTGTGAGTAGTGACCTCTGACCCCTCTATACTAGGGGCTGTGGATGGAGCATTGTCCTCAGCTTGAAGGGCCCTCTTGTGCACTTCAGTGGTGCTAGCTTGAATTTTTATAGCCAGGTCTACAGGCACAGCAGTACAATTTAACTTGTGGGTTTCATGAAACTGGAAGTCCCTGGACCCCATTTCTGGGCTAGAAGAATTTTTAAACAGTGCCATTGCAAGCAGAGATGATGAGCTGGCAGAGGAAAACATATCTACCAGTGTCAGCCAGGTGGAAGCCAGGTAGCCAGGAAACCCTGCTAGTTTTAGACTCTGTTGGTACTCTATTCTGTCTTATGTAAAACTTAGGTATCGAATACCATACAACTTACCCAAACTACTTTCAGTAAGTAATGGATTCAAATATAGTGACACTAACTGGTGGGAAACTGGGTTTTAAGTGTGTGTTATGTGGCAAATTGAGTATAGAACCTAGTACAGAATATATCCAATTATCATGTAGACAATGCTTGGAAATCAAGGTCTCAAAAGCTAAAATTGCATATTTAGAACTGGAAGTTATAAGTCTTAGAAATCAATTATCGGGCAACAGTACTTTTGAAAGTACAGTGCAAAGCGAAATAAAAGGCAGAAGGAAGTTAAAGAAGAGGATGAATGGAGCATTGTAAGTGAAAACAAAAATTGTAAAAAAGGCAGGAAAGCAATGGGGTTTGCCCTGGAACTAGAACATCAATTTACAGCATTGATTAGCCTTATTGAAACCATAGAGGATCAATCTCAGGAGCTTTTAGATATAATTAGTGAAAAAGAGATACTTACAGTGATGAGCCATAGTAAAGAATCCCCTTTACAAACTATGATGGAAAATGAAAACATAGAGGATGTACCAAAGCAAATCTACATACTCGAAGATTCAATCATTAAATATACTGATAGGTATACCACCAAGGCAAAAAGGAAAATGTTATTAGTGATAGTTTTTCATGTGCAAAGTTAAGTGACATTCAGAATATGCTGCCCAGAATAATCAAATAAGTGAAATTTAATCCCCTAGTTGTTGTGCATGTAGGTACAAATGATCTTATAAAATAAACAGAGAAAGAAATATTTAATGATTTTAGAGCCTTGTATAAATCTCTTCAAGAGGAAAATTGTGAAGTAATTTTTTTCAGAAATTCTACCTGTGCCTAGGGCAAATCATTAAAGAACCAGAAAGATAATTAGGAGGAACAATTGGTAATGCAATGGTGCTTGATGAAGGGAATACCATGCATTAAGACATAGAAACTCTTTCAAGGGAGACGTGACCTTTATAGTAAAGATGGACTCTATGTAAGCACTAAAGGCAGTGAATGTTTGGCCAACATATTTTATGGAAGCATATTTGGGAAAAGTTTAAACTAATAAGTGAGGGGAAAGAAGACATGGGAGTGAACTATGAATATATTTTTAATAATTACCCCTTAACTATTGAAGGTGAAAGCATCATACTCTGTGTTACTGATATAAATCAGAATATGATAAGTTGACTTAAAACTGCTGCTTGTAAATGCTAGGAGCCTAGGGAACAAAAAACAGGAATTAGAAGTACTACTTTTCAAGGAAAATATTCACACCTGTGCAATCACCAAAACATAGTGGAAAAAGGGTTACTGGGGTAAAGAAATATTAGGATACAACCTATTTCACTGTGATCATTCAAATAAAAGAGACAAAGGGGTTGCCCTTTATAGTAAAGATATCATAAAAGCTAATGAATTTGAAATACCTATAGGAAATGTGAGTGATGTGGAACAGATCTGAGTCTGAGTACTCCAAAAATATAACAGCAAAATTATCATAGTGATATGCTGTAGGGCACCTAACCTTAACAATGATGAAAATAAGAGATTTTTTAATGTCATTTCAGATATGGGGTTAGGGAACAGGACACTAATACTAGGTGATTTGAATCTACCAAATATCGACTGAAATACACTAAATGGATTATCAACACTAGATAAGAAATTAATTGACATCAGTATAATCAACACCCTAGAACAATATGTTAAACAAAACACTAGAGGTACAAATCTACTAGACGTAGTTCTTAGCAACATGGAAGAGGAAATAATTGACTGTACAATCAGAGAACCTTTGGAAGATAGCAATCACAATATGGTATAGTTAATAATTAAAGCAAATTGGAGGCCACACATATGTTTAACCAAAGTAAAATGCTATAATACAGCTAGATATGATGAAATGAGAAACTACATGAGAGAATGGGATCAGAAAACAGAGTTACATGAACTCCCACTCGACGGGCTGTGTAACAAGATTAAAATCAAACTAGAAAGTTGCATCAATGCACATACAGTGGCATCCCCAGGATGAAGCTCACTTTTAAAGCACTCTGCAGTATGCTGTAGAAGACCTACTGAAAAAAAGAATATAATTTCAATGGCAATTAGTCCCTTTTGTCATGCAGGAAACTGTGGCATTCACTTCATCCTGGCAGTGTCACATTTTCCTGAATGACAAAAGGGACTAATTGCCATTGAAATTACATTGCTTTATTCAATAGGTCTGCTGCAGCATTCTGCAGAGTGCTGCAAAATGCTGCAGAATTGGGTTTCATCCCGGGGGACGCTACTGTATCTCGGAAAAAAAAATATAATAAAAGTGATAAAATTCCAGACTAGTTCAATGACGAGATTAAGCATCTAATAAAGAGAAAAACAAGGGCTAACAAAAATACAAAAGCAACCCTTCTACAGAAAATTGGGACAAATATGAAGACGGGGAAAAAAAATACAAAAAGCATATCCAAATTGTGAAAAGACAAGAGGAATTGAAACTTACTTTCTTCAGTTATATAAACAATTTAAAAGAGGGTTAGCAAAATGTAGGGCCTCTAAAAATAGGAGACTGATCAGATCTGAAATGATCAGACAATGACCAAAATTTGTAGCAAATAGTTCTTGAGTATATTTCGGCATAAGGTAACTTGCAAGACTCTGTTACAAGGGATTAGTGACACAAGGGGTTTTAATTTGGGAATCAGGGAGGAAGATGTCAGGTTAAGACTGGAAAAATGAAATGTTAATAAGTCCCCAGGGCCAGATGACATCCATCCAAGAATCTTAAGGGAATTGGTGATAGAGTTGGCTGGGCTGATTGCTAAGTTGTTTATGTGTTCACTGGCTGAGGGTGAGGGAAGCAAATGTGACACCTACAGTAGCAGCTACAGACACTGCCAATATTTCCTGAAATTTCTGAGACATTTCCAGAAATATCTCCTGCTTTCTTCATTTCCACGGGATAGGCAGCAGAGAGAAACTCTTCATAAATTTTGCAAAATATCTGGAAATAGCTGGCAATGTCTCTGGCTACTACTGTATGCTTACAAAAGGTTCAAGATGAAACTATGAAAAATATAGACCTATAAGTCTAACATCAGTACTAGGTAAAATATTGGAGGAATATATTAAAAATGAAATCGAAGACCATTTACATCATGAAGGGTTAGTGGACATAACCAACATGGTTTTAGAAGAAAAAACGATTGTGCCAAACAAACTTATTTTAGTTCTTTGAACTGATAAGCAGATCCCTAGATATAAATCTCCCCGTGGATCTAATATGCTTACTCAAAGGCTTTCAATATAGTCCTCCAAAAGAATTAATAGACAGGCTCATTAAGTTAAAACTGGACAATAACATAAATGGATACAAGCATGGCTTTGCTACAGAAAACAAAGGGTAAGCATCAAGGGTTATTATTAAGGCTGGGCAGAGGTGACCTGTAGAGTCCCACAGGGGTCAGTGCTGGGTCCATCCTTGTTTAATGCCCATATATCATCTAGGAAAACATCCCCAAACTTATGGATGATATGAAATCGGGTGCAATAATTAATAGTACTGAAGCTGTTGATCAGTTACAAAATGAGCTACTCGATATAGAAATCTGGACAAAAGAGTATAAACTTTTATTTAATACTGACAAGGGCAAAATTATGCACTTTGGTCCAAGAAACAAAAATGACTAAATGCAGTTTCAATGGTACTGAATTAAAGGTAACTGATAAGAAACAGGACCTGGAAATTGTTATTACAAATAAACTCTCTTTTGAGAAACATAACAAGAAGGTTGCAAAAAAGGGCAGAAAAATGCTTGGTTGTAGTTTATAGAATATTAAAAGTAGAGATAGGAATGCCATAATGCTATTGTATGGTGCACTGGCCAAGTCCCAGCTGGAATACTGTGCATAGTTCTGGGCGCTTCATACCAAAGACAAAATAGCACTTTTTGGAAAAACTCCAGAGGAAAACAACCAAAAGAATAATCTCAGTATCTCACCTACTGTATTTTATGAAAAAAGATTACAGGAGTTAAGCCTATACTCACTTGAATATAGAGCACAGAGCGATATTGACCTATGGGAGTGCATCAAGTTGGAAAGGAAAGAAACCAGTAGTGAAACAAGGGCATGTAGATATCAGTTGAAAGGAGAACTATATAAAACAAACAAAAGAGATGCATGGATAAATCAGAGGGTGGTGTCCACCTGGAACAGACTGCCTGAGGCTGTTGTGACAAATCCAACCACAGATACCTTTAAAGAGGCATTGGATGGTTACGTGGTTTTAAAAACAAATTACACCATTCCATTGAAAAATGGAGAGTCATTTTGGCTAACGGTATAGACTTGTTCTCATACTATGAATCCTATGAAACATATGCACAGTAGGAGATTTTTCCAATGATAGTCATTGTTAAATGCACAAATGCATAAAGATGCTTGCTTGAACAGTAGAGATTGGAGGGTCCTGGTGACTTTCTGCTACTGCTGTTGTTGCTGCTGCCTCTAAAACCAGGGAAGAAGTGAGAAAAGAAGAGGAGAGGATGAAGAGAATCTGACCCAATGAGCCATCACTGCCATGTAATCTCTGGTCCAACCACTTGTCCACATGTACTGTAAGTGGTGATGTGAACCGCTGGCATAATGGATGTTCTCAGAGCATATGACAAACTTGCAGACACTTTGATAAAAATTTAGAAGTGCCACTGTGGGAGAGTACATATGGTTGAGTACTTGATATTTTGGCACTACAACTTGCATTGGCAATAGAAAACCTTTCTTACCTACATAAAAAAATGGAAGTATGTGTGCAGCTAACACTTCTGCAATGGCTTTTGTTAACTTTTTTGATCTTGAGCATGCTTTCTGCACCCCTACTTTCTTTGAGGTCCACTGGTTCAGGAAGGATGTAGGGTGGTGGGTAGGGGAGGAGATCAGGTAGCATGGATGGTAACTCAACAGTCAGCTCTTCCCATGAGGTAACAACAAACAGAACCAGTGCTCTCTTAGAAGGGCAGACATTTGAGACAGACAAATCATCTTCAGGCAGAGCTGCTTAATTTGCAAAGTTTAATATGTAAACTCCATACACAACACAGTAAGAATTACCCCAGCACTTCGGTCCCTGGACCTTTCTCAGGAGGCCCCTTGTCCAAAGTCTGGCACCTGCAATTCAGTGCCAAAAAGTGTAACATTATGCACTTAGGAAAAAAACAGAACTAGAGTATTGGAATGGGGGATAAGCTAGGCACAACATCAGAGGAAAGGGACCTAAGAGTCATCATTAGTGACTTCTTAAACTAACTAGCCAATGCAGCAAAGCCTTCAGCAAGGCTAACAGGATGCTGGGGTGCATCGGGAGAGAGTTCAACAGTAGAAAGCTAAAGGTACTGTTACCACTGTATAGGTTGCTGGTGAGGCCACACCTGGAGTACTGTATCCAGTTCTGGAATCCCCAACAAAAAAAGGACAGGACCAGGCTAGAGAATGTACAGTATAGGGAGACCAAGATGCTTCAGGGCCAGGAGGACAGATCCTATGAGGATCACCTAAAGGCACTGGACATGTATTCACACAAAACCAGAAGAGAAGGGGGGGGGGATGTGATAGATACCTTTAAATCCTAGAAGGGAATTAACAAGGTGGACTGTGTGGAGCTATTTACCAGGAACAGAAAAAATAGGACAAGGGGTTACAAGTCAGTGGGTAAGGTTTAAAAAGGGTATGAGGAACTATTATTTTATGAAAAGAGTGGTTGAGCCATGGGATAGTCTGCAGAGGTGGTGGGTGTCAAAACAAGACATTGCTGGAAAAGAGTTAAGAGAATATTAGCTGCTCAGAAGGAAGTGGGCAGCAGAAACATGGATAACATAAGGGGGAATAATGTATGCGAGGACCCCAGAGAGACAATAAATCCTGTGGTGTGATACGGTAATATGAGCAGACTGGATGGACCATAGGTTGTTTTTCTGTTATCATGGCCTAAGTTTCTATCATTCTATATTGACTCTATATTTCTGTCTCATATCCAACAACTGAACCAGGGAGAGTTGATTTGCTTTTCAGGTTCTCCAGATGGCAGGTTCCTACTTTTGTCACCAGAGCCACAAACAGTGCAGCAGTCCTATGTTTCAGTAAAATAAAGCACTGGACACTGGCATACCTCTTATCTGTCCCTTATTATGAGGGATGTCCCTCATTTTACCCCTCAAAATTGCTCTGTCCCTAATCTATCCATCATAGAAAAGGTGCTGCTCACATAGAGAATGTACTACAAATTCATACTTTAAAGCCGACACTCATAATATTCCATGATGCTAAATCAGAAATAACTTTGTGCAAAATAAACACAACAGTTTCCATTGTGTTCTGAGCTTGTATCTCCATGTTTGAGGATATGGCCATCATTTTGAGTGTCTCTGTCCTTCATTTCAGTGACAGAAGATTGAGAGCTATGGACATGGGGCAACATATGTTTGCTTCAGACGGTTGAGAGGTATGGGCATGGGGCAGCAAATGTGTGCTTACAAAAACTGTGCTTGTATTCTCATTGTACAAAGCATATGGTGCAAGTGCAAGAGAGTGCAAGGTGCAAGTTCTGAAGGCTACAGTTGAAAATTCCCCCAGCACTTTGATGTCTGGATATTCTTCATCAGGGGACAGGGATTAAGCTTCCTTCTTTCCTTCCTTCCTCCCTCTCTCGCCCCTTCTTCATTTATATATCTATCTATTTATTTATTCATATTTATTTATTTACTGTGTTTGGAAGATCTTTGAGCTTATGATCCCTTTTTCAAAGGTGTTCAAGTCTATTAAGTTGCACACAACAGCAGAACAAGTTACATTTGATAGAAAACCAGTACAGTAAATGACAGGTATAACAACCCTTATCATATATGGAGCAGTGAGTTAAATAACAGAACTCCGCAATTGCAGGGGCATCAACAAAGGAAGCAGGCTACTGCAACTGGCAGATAAGGTCTAGGTGCAAAGGCAGTGCAGTTTCTGGAAAAGGTGATTAGTGACTTGGTCATTTAAAGGAGAGAGGAAGGGGAGAGCAGTAATGGCAGTGGGCAGGGAGTTTGAGGCTTTGACTGCTCTAATTGCTAAGGAGTGTTGGCCAAGATTAGTTTTTCTGAGGGCAGAAGGAGTTTTTGATCATTTACTGTAACAAAGTGACAATGCAAATAAAAGTTGTAATAGAGAATTACAGCATCACATATTCATAGTCAAAAACAGCAGTAATACTCTTAGAAGGACATTGTCAGCTTTTTTGTGATTTCTTCATGCAAATTTAAAATATTGTACCTGTTGCCAGATGTGTTATCACCGAACATATATGGCCATGGATATACAAGAAGAAAGAAAATATGGTAAAAATTGGTTATTTGCTGTTTTGGGCAACCCACCTGCCACTCACAGCCTGCTACTGATGCACAGTCATGACAGAAAATGGCATGGAGGCACCAAGACACTAGCTCATGAACACTAGTTTGTGATATTTAATGTCTGCCATGCCCTCTTGCTTGATTCTCTCTACCAAATCAGCTTCTCCACTGGTCACCTCACCTGGTGCTCTAGCTACCTCTCAGCTTGATCCCAGTGTGTACAAATTAACGGGACCCTGTCCAACACTCAACCTGTCCACTTTGGGGTCCTCCAGGGCTCCATCCTGGGACCCCTACATTTCAGTCTCTACCTTAACACTCTGCCCAGTGCCTGCTCTGGAAAAATTCTTCTATAAGCAGATGATGCCATTCTCTACGCCTCACAATATCTGTCTTCCTCACCCCAATACTCTCTCCAGCTCACTTTCAACCAAGCTGAAAAGTGGTTCTAGGATCATAGACTTGTCATTAATCTAAAGAAGACTAAGTTGATGCTCTTCACCCACAAAATAAATAAAGCCAGAAACACCCCCCTCCTTATTCTCCCCAGCACTCAGCACCCATTAGAGCAAGTGTCCACCTATAATTACTTAGGGATTACCTTCAACACTGCCCTCACTTTCCACATCCACATTATCACCCTCTCGACCACTGCCAACTCCCGGATTGGCCTTCTCTACTGCCATAGCCTTGAGGAAAGAAGGGAGAGAGGGGACATGATAGAAACTTTCAAGTACCTCAAGGGAATTAACAAAGTCCAAGAGGGTAGCATCTTCCAGAAAAAGAGATGTGCAAGAACAAGGGGGCACAATTTGAAGATAGAGGGGGGATGGCTCAGAGGTAATGTGAGGAAGTATTTTTCACAGAGAGGATTGTGGATGCATGGAACAGCCCTCCTGAGGAGGTCATGGAGTCAAGAACAGTGGGGGAATTCAAGAGTGCATGGGACAGGCATAAGGCAGTCCTAATGGGGGGTAGGAGGAAGTAAGCTGTTGGTTAGCTAGGATCTGCAGCTTATCTGTTAGGTAGAAAAATGGGCAGACTAGGTGGGCCAAGCGGTCCTTATCTGCCATCAAATTCTATGTTTCTATGTTTCTATAAGGACTGCCTTCCTCCGGATGCTCTCCAGCTGGCCATCACATCCTCTGTCCTGTCCCTGGTGGATATTGGCCTACCTATATATGGAGCAACTGATAACACTGCACTCAACAAAATCCAACTCTCTATCAACAAGGCCTGTAGGCTCCTGACCAGAGTCCCCTGGTTCACCCACACTTGCCTACTCTACTCCACTGCTGATCTCCTCAACCTCGAAGAAAGACTCTGCTACCAGACCTGCCTACTGGCCAAGAAAATTCTGCTTGCACTCTCACTCCCCGAGGTGTCTGCCTCCCTATAGCTTGCCACCCCCGCAGTCTCCACCTGCAGCTCAGATAAGGCCATCCTACTGGTGCCTAGAACCAAGACCTCCCTAGCCCAGAGATTCTTCTGCTATAGGGCCCCCTCCTGGCTCATCTCTCTCCCAGTCAAAATCTCCAACACTTCCAAAATTGGTCCCTTTAAAATTGCTCTTCATAACCATCTTTTCAGCACTCACTGCTGTAAATGCAACTTACTATTTGTCACTTTCGCTTCCACTGGACTTCTAGAAGCTCATGCCACCCAGTGCACTCTAAGCTCGACAATGTCCTCTGGACAGCTCACCCCCCCCCTGCAGGCTCCATTGCTCCACTCCCCGTCAAACAACATGAAGTCTTGCTATATCATGACATATGCAGTGAGTCCCAACCTTCGAACTGCTCCGTAGGTGAAAGAGTTAACTTTCCATGCCAGGCATGGAACGCTGAGCTCGAGCTCGGTTGAAACTCTGTCTGTTGTTCTTCAAACTCAAACCATCAGATTCTTTACTCCGCCTCACTGAACAGTCAGTTGGGAGATTTCTCTTTCTGCTTCGTTCATTTTGTCGGTTACAGTATTGTTTTTCTCGGTTTTTGACCAAATTTAAACCTCAACCGGTCGGTTCAGGCTCTGTCTGTGGTATTTGTGAGTACTAGATAGGTTTTACATTAATTTTCTTCTGTGTGGAACTTGTAAACGGTTTATTGGTTTGGTTTGAACTGATCAGGTTGTTTTGAAATATCTTAACTCATTCCTTCCTGATGACGCCATATGGCGTCATAAAAAAACATACCTCTTTTTCCTGATGACGCCATATGGCGTCCTAAATCATTTGCTGTAGTGCCTAATGACGCCAATTGGCGTCCATATCTTTCTCTTGGTGCAGCTCAAGCATTTGTTTACATTTGATGAATTGAGTTGTACCAGCTAATAGGGGACATCGTACCCTTACTGATTTTACCTAATATAATATGCGTTCCCATTGGCTATTTTTGAGAAAACAAGCCTTACTACATAAATAAATAAATTTACTATTTTTTGCATGTGCTGTGAAAAATGTATTATGTTCATTCTGCCATTAGTTTGTATTGTAACAACAAATCATCTTGTTTTAGTGTAACACGTTAAGCTGATCAGGTTGACACTATAATTAATTTCATAACTTATATTTTTTTTTATTCGAGCAATCCGATTGGCTGTCACCACTTTGGTGTATTTTTTGTGTCTTTTGGGGTATTTTTCTACAGTAACATGTTGTCACTGATATTGTGATTGTTATAACTATTAGTCCATTTATACCACTAAGTGAGCTGAATATTTCTGCATTTAAAAATCGAGCTCTGTGATTGGTCAAATTTCCTGACATCATCAATTCTGAATTTAATTGGTATAAAGGGATTGTCTTAGATGCAGACACCATCCCCCTGATGAAGCCTTAGTTGTCGAAGCACCAGGGAACCTGCACGCAGATCTTTTGTTGTGCCTTCCACTATTTTATTCAGTGTGTGTGCCTGAAATGTTAGACTAAATCCTTATTTAGCATTCAAGCAAGGACTCGTATTTTTTTACAACCGTCACTGGAGGAAAAGTGGTTCTCTGGGCTCTGGAGTGTACAGTGATTTTTTTTTTTGATGTTTCAGTTAGGGGTCACAGCCCTCACCTGCACCTACCCTAGCTCTGTAGTGCGTCACCATTTGGTCATATTGATCCTCACTGTTGCCATGCTTGCTCTATGCTTATTGTACACGTCACTATTTCCATTAACCAGTCAGAGCGCACACTGGTGCAGGAAGAGCGTGGTGACTGGAAACTTAGTTTCAAGATGGAGGTGCTGTTCTTATCTCTAAAATACTACTTCATTTCGTGCCAAACCTCAATTTGTAATCTGTATTTACTTTATTTGTTTTAATTTTTATTTCTGATAAAAGTTTTCATAGTTATTACTTTGTTCATTTTGGGATAATTTCTGGTCATCCGGTGTGATCACATCTCATGGATCCAGCTAGCATTCCTGATGGGAGAGAGTGTTTCTTGTGCATGTACTAGATGAGGTCACATGAATTCAGCACCTTTTGTTACTTTTTAAAGAGTTTATGTTTGGATTATGGCTGTTTAAATATATGTGGCATGTTGCTCCCTGCGTTATGGATGATAAGTGGGTTAGGGTCAGTAGCATGTTTGTCTCATGCTCTGCACTTCAGTTTTCTCCCTAATACGCAGTTGCTGATTGTATAAAATGAAAAAATAATGGTGTTGCCTTCAACTTATCTGGCATCAGTTCAGCCCCAATCTCTGATGCATTGTAAAGGCCAAATCAGTTTTGAATTCCAACACAGTCACTGGTGTTGTCCATCGACTCGTATGACATCAGTCCAGACAACCTCTGATGCACTGTAAAGTGTTCTTCAGGTTAAAATCCCTCCACAGCCACTTGTAAGATCTAGCTCCTTATCATGCATCAGTCGAGCCCCAAACTGTAGTGAACAGTGAAGTGCATTTCATGTTCAGATCACTCAACTGATGGTGTTGTCCATCGACTTACCATGCATCAGTCCAGACCAATCCCATAATGCACTGTGAAGTGCATTTCATGTTCAAAACCCTTCACATCCACTGGTATAGTCCATCAATTCATATGACATCAGTTCAGCCCCAATCTGTGATGCACTGTAAAGTATTCTTCAGGTTCAAATCCCTCCACAGCCACTTGTAAGATCTGTCTCCTTATCATGTGTCAGTCGAGCCCCAAACTGTAGTGAACAGTGAAGTGCATTTCAGGTTCAGATCCCTCCACAGCTGATGGTGTTGTCCATTGACTTACCATGTATCAGTGCAGACCAATCCCATAATGCACTGTGAAGTGCATTTAATATTCAAAACTCTCCACATCCACTGGTGTAGCCCATCAATTCATATGACATCAGTTTAGCCCCAATCTCTGATGCACTGTAAAGTATTCTTCAGGCTCAAATCCCTCCACAGCCACTTGTAAAATCTCAGGCTCAAATCCCTCCTCAGCCACTTGTAAAATCTATCTCCTTATCATACATCTGTCGAGCTCCAAAATGTAGTGAACAGTGAAGTGCATTTCAGGTTCAGATCCCTCCACAGCCAATGGTATTGTCCATTGACTGATCTGGTGTCAGTCCAGCCCCAACCTTTACTGCACTGTAAAGTGCTGTTCAGGTTCAAATCCCACCAGAGTCACTGATTTAGTCCATCTGTTTATCAGTCTTCAGTCCAACCTTTATCTCTGACACTCTGTGATGTGCATTACTGATATGGATCCCTCCTCAGTCACCATGGCATAGTTCATTGTGCACATCAAGATTCATTCCAACACTACCCTCAGATTCACTGTAATGTTCTATTCAAGTTCGAATCACTCCACAACCACTTTAGTCCCTTGTGCTCATAATGCTTCAGACCATCCCTTACCTCTGATGCACTGTGATGTGATCAGTGCCAGTGTATGACTTATACAGTCCATTGAAATGAAACATAGCACACAGTACACATGTGCACCAATGAGCACCACTCCATGGTGCAGGCATACCCACACTCCTTCCCACCCACACAGTGCACCATACTGAATGTTGCAACATATCACATGGGTATGCAGGCAAGCCATGTGACACAGCACATAGTACACAACCTTTACAGGTGCCCATGTCATCACCCTGTGTGTATATACCTACAATGTTTCTGCATGGCATATGAACACCATTACCAGGTGTAGGCAGCCCCACCTGCTTCCCTAGAACTGCGTATACCCAAAGGGCGGGTGCCAATTCATGACGTAAAATGACTGCAGTGCCTATGAGCATCATTCCTTGGTACAGGCATACCCACCCCCTTCCTCATGACACAGTATGCCCCAAATTACCAGTGCCTTTTCAGCAATTTCATCATCCTATACGTATACCCATAATGTATCTACAGTGTCTGTTAGCACCATTATTACATGCATGCAGCCCCTCTCATTTCCCCAGAACATATGAAGTGCATCTGAGCCTGTATTATGAATGCAGTACCCCTGCCACTAACACACAGTGCTTCATCATACAGTGATTCCCTCACCTTGAACCATCCCATAATACAAACCCCAAAAAATAAACTATGCCAGGAAATTAAATAATACACAGATTTATATAACATGATGTTTACTGAAAGACTGTGAACCTTTACATGAATAACATCATGCTTCATTTACAGTATGATAAAGCAAACAGCACAAATAAAATACAGTTTCCTATACTTATTATGGGATTTTATTACAAAAATAAAATAAAATAGTTTATTTCAATGAAATTACACATTTTAACTACAGCAAATATGCTATTAATCATAGAGAGACCTCCAGCACTAAAAATGTATCCATTTCCTGTGTCAGCTCACTGACCTACACTGGAGGTGTTCTTCCTATTTACATCACTTGACCTCACAAAGCACTTCCTTCCTGCATCACTTCCTGATATGTATTTCTTAGGTAATGTGTAAATATGCTCTTACTAAACTAGGGGGAAATACAAAAAAATTGATAATCAGATTCATAAAACTAAAATCAGTGGGTAAGAAGAATTAAACACTGCAAAAATTCCAACCAGTGGAGTGGAACAAAAAACTCAAACTGTAATAACAAGAGATTCAGATATTGATTTCTGGCTAAAAAAATGGTAAAAAACTTGCAAAATTTATAGTTAGACAGTGAGAGATGTTTATTGTATATTTTTAACAACTTTAATCATCAATTTTACAGAAATTTAATATTTTTGCATGACTAAGGAAACAGAGCATAATTATATTTAGATAAAATCATCAGAATTTATTAAAATATGAAAACAACCTTACACAACATTAAATCCAGTTAAATCGACATTACCAAACCTCACTCATTTTCAAAAACTTTTTGTCCTGAAAAACTTTTCTTTTTATAGTTTTAAAATTGGATATATGGTTTGTAAGATATATAGGTTTAAGCACAGTGTGTTTTGTATGAATGCTGCAGGTCTAAAACCCCTTCAGGCACACAGGTGTTCTAGCAGCAGGCAGAGGGTACCTGAACATTCTAAGTGACACTAGGATAGAATGAGTTAATCTGTGATTTAGAGTGTGGTTACTGGTTCTTATCGGTTCTAAAAAAAACAGATTTTATTACGTTTTTTTTCCACGACCCTTGACACGGTTGGGAACCGATAAGAGGGTCTTACCTGGCGGATTGCCATAAACGGGTAAGTTTGGTTAGGACTGGCACTATGTCTGAGAAACCCAAAGGAAAAACTGGCCCACTGGGTTTCAACACTGCAGTGTGAGTGGGGAAGTCTTTGCCAAGGCTGACCCCCACACCACCTGTGTTTATTGTCTGGGGTTTGACCACCTCAATACAGACTGCCAGATTTTTAAAAATTTTCCTGCAGCTACCCTGGAAAAGAGAGTTGGTAGGCTCAGGGAAAGAGAGGCCAAAAAGTCCGCTGAACCAGATGGCCAGCCCGGTTCGGTTCCAACCGAACCGGAGGGAGTGCCCTCTGACCAGGGCGAGATTTCCTCGGGCAAAAGGAGATCTGACTCTGATGAGTTGGTTCCAGCAAAAAGGACTAGGAAATCAGCTGGTGTGGTGCCAAAACTTTCCTCTCCAACCGCTGAAGAAATAGCCAAAGCGATTAAAATTGTCCAGTCGCTTTCCCCGGTTCCGACCGAACCGGCACCTTCAGGTGAGCGCCCAGTTTGGCCGGTTCCACCAGTTCAAGAGTATGATTTAGAGGAATATTATGAACCGGAGGAGGGGAAGAGGAGTATGAGGAGAGTGAATGTGGATTTGAAAGTCTGGATGTGCCCATTGAACCGGACATCTCCCCAGACAGACCTTCAGGAGTGTCTCCTCCTAGGCTTTCTGAGTCCCTTCTCATTTTATGTTTTATAAAAAAGTGGCTGAAACCCTCCAGCTCCCTATGGTGGAAGCTGTGGATGATCAAAAGGAGCCTGACTATGTGGAAATGATGGATATCCCAGAGTCTAGAAGACTGTCTATTCCCTTGCATAAATCTTTTGGGAAACAGACATTTAAAATTTTAAAAACTCCTCACACTATACCTCCTGTAGATAAGAGAATGGACAAGAGGTACACGTTGTCAGGCTCTGATATGGAGTTCCTTACACAACAATGCAGCCATGTTGGGGTAGTGCAGGCTGCAGCCTGTGACAAGGCAAATATTCCCTTGGCTTCACACCCCTGGACAAGGACTCCAGGAGGATTGATGCCATGGCAAAGAAACAGTACATGGCAGCATCCTTGGGACTCAGACAGGCAAATTATATGGCTTATGTTGCTAGATATCAGAAATCCAGATGGGATACTGTTATGGCTCTAGCAAAACAGGCTCCTGGCTAGCTTGCCAAGGAGCTGGAGCAGGTAGCTGCTGATGATATTGAGGCATCCAAGGCGCAATTCCATGCTGCAGTGAACTCAAATGATGTGTCATCAAGAGTCATGGCTACATCTGTGGCACTTCGCAGAATGGCTTGGCTCAGATGTACTAGCCTGTCTCAGGATACCCAGACTAAGGCCATGGATTTTTCTGTTGTGGATAATTCTCTGTTTGGGGAGCAGACAGAGAATTACATGAAGAAAATGGATGAGTATAGGACCACCTATAGGAGTGCACAGGCCAAGGAAAGGCTGGCCACTCCTCAAAGGCAGCTTCCCAGGGGCAGGGGCAGGCCTTTTCATAGGCCTTTTTACCAAGCCCAGGCCTCCTCTTCTGCTTATGCCCAGAGGGAGTTCTTTAGAGGGAGAGGCATATGGGGTACAAGCAGGCTTGCTTCCACTCTTCAGTCCAAAGCCCCTGCCAAGCAGGCACCCTGATAGGGTTGCCAGAGCCGATTCTCAGCTACTTGTAGGGGGCAGGCTGGCTTACTTTGTCCAGGACTGGGAGTCTCTGACATCAGACAAGTGGGTCCTGGAAGTAGTAAGCCAGGGACTGGTTCTCAGCTTCAAAAAGTTTCCAAAGATGAGAACCAGATCCTTTCCACCTGCAAATCCACCAGAGGCACTTTCCCTAGAGGCAGAGGTCTCTTCCCTCCTGGCTCTCAGAGCTGTGGAAAGGGCTCCATCCCTACACCAGGGCAAAGGGTTGTACTCCAGGTACTTTCTTACCCCAAAAAAGACAGGAGAATGGTGGCCCATCCTGGATCTCAGATACTTAAACAAGCACCTTTTAAAACCAAAATTCAAAATGGTGACTCTGGGAATTATTCTACCCTCTCTAAGGCCAGGGGACTGGCTAGTGTCCCTGGACCTCAAGGACGCCTACTCCCATATTCTCATTAGAAGCTCCCATCGAAAGTACCTCAGGTTTGAGTTGCCCTCAGGCCATTACCAGTTCAGAGCAATGCCCTTTGGCCTCACCTCTGCTCCAAAGGTATTCACAAAATGCCTGGCAGTAGCAGTTGCTTCTCTAAGAAGGCAAAAAATTGCCATCTTCCCTTACCTGGATGACTGCCTCATAGTAGGCCAGTCTCCAGACCAAGTCAAGTTACACCTACAGATAACTCAGCAACTGCTCACCTCTCTAGGTTTCCTTCTGAATCTTTCAAAGTCAGTTCTAGAGCCTGTCCAGCTCCTCACCTTCATAGGTGCAGAGCTGAACACAGAGAAAGCCAGAGCCTTCCTTCCTTTGGGCAGGGCAAGGACCTTGGTCTCTCTGGCCTCCTTATTCACCCTGCAGGTCTCTTGACCAGCAAGGCATTTTCTACAGCTCCTGGGGCACATGGCTGCTTCTACAGCAGTAGTGCAGGGAGCAAGATTTCAGATGAGGGACATCCAGTTTCATTTGAGAGCCTTTTGGTCTCAAAGGAAAGATCCTCTAACCAAATTGATCCCAGTGACTCGAACCCTGATCCAGTCCCTACAGTGGTGGCAGGATCAGAGCAATCTGAGACAAGGGGTTCCTTTTGTCACTCAGTCTCACTCCTTAATCCTTACAGATGCATCCCTCTTGGGGTGGGGAGCTCACATGGGTGACCTCAATACCCAGGGGTTGTGGTCCCCTCAGGAATCTCTGCTCCACATCAGTGTGTTGGAACTAAGAGCAGTTTTTCTATCACTTCAAACTTTTTCCAAATCTGTTCAGAACAAAGTTGTACAGGTCAGAACAGACAACACCACCACAATGTGGTACATCAACAAGCAAGGGGGCACTCGGTCTACGGCCTTGTGCACCGAAGCAATGAAGTTGTGGTCTCTGGCTGATTCCCTGAACACCTCCCTTACGGCAGATCACCTCCCAGGCAAGGACAATGTCCTGGCAGATGCTCTCAGCAGGATTTCCCAGGGCCATCATGAACGGTCACTGGAACCCCTGGTCTTGGAGGTGATATTTGCCAGATGGGGTAACCCGCAGATAGATCTTTTTGCAGCCCCAGACAATCACCAACTTCCCCTTTTTTGCTGCAGGCCCCCAGTGTTGGGCTCAGTCCCTCTGGATGCCTTAGTTCTCAACTGGGAAGGGAAGTTTCTCTATGCTTTTCCCCCCTTCCCTCTCCTGTTCAAAGTGCTAGTCAAAATCAGATCTCAACCCTGCAAGATGATCCTGATTGCTCCAGATTGGGCCAGACAACCCTGGTATCCACTCCTACTATCCTTAGCAGTCCATCTTCCCCTGTATCTTCCCAGGAATCACAATCTGTTAACCTGTGCTCAGGGGAGGGTTTGGTACCCGAACCTCAAATCTCTCAATCTCAAGGCCTGGTTCTTGAAGAGTTAGAGTTTGCTGATCTACACCTCTCCCAATGTGTAATGGATATCCTGAAGGCTCTAGGAAACCTTCCACCAGGGCTACTTATAATTCCAAATGGAAGAGGTTTTCCATATGGTGCTCTGGAAAGCATATTTCCCAGAATCTGCTTATTTTACCCACAGTCCTGGATTATATGGTCCACTTAAATACCTTGGGGCTGAGACCAGCTACTCTAAAAGTGCATCTGGCAGCTGTGTCTGCTTTTATTTCAGCAGGTAAGCCTCTCTCTTTCAGCTTATTCTGTATTCTGCAAGTTTTTCAAGGATTGCTTCACACCAACCCTCCATTCAGGGCCCCTGCCCCTGCCTGGGATCTTAATGTTTGCATTGCTCAGCTTATGCAACCCCCCTTTGAGCCTTTGTCTTCAGCAGAGCTTAAGTACTTGACTTGAAAGACTGTGTTTCTGGTAGTCAGCACCTCTGCCAGATGCATAAGTGAGTTACAAGCTTTGTCAGTGGAGCCTGATTTTATCTCCTTTCATAGAGATAAGGTGGTCCTCAGGACTAACAGGAAGTTCTTGCCTAAGGTGGTTTCAGATTTCCACCTTAATCAATCTATATCTCTTCCAGTGTACTTCACTGACCATTCCTCCTCTGGCGAGAGGAGGCTGCACAGCTTAGATGTGAAGAGAGCCCTTAGTTATTACATAGAGCATAGCAAGGGTCACAGGTTTGACTCCCTCCAACTGTTCCTCGCTTATGGTGAGGTTGGTAAAGGGAAACCTGCCACTAAAAGATCCATTGCCAGGTGGATTGTCTCTTGTATCCAATTTTGCTATGAAAAACTGGGTAAGGTTCCTCCCTCAGGCCTGAGGGCTCACTCTACCAGAGGTACAGCTGCTTCCCTGGCTGCTGCCAGGGACATCCCTATTCTAGAGCTATGTCAAGCAGCTACCTGGAAAACAGTTCACACTTTTACCAAGCATTACTCCCTGTACATTCAGGCTAGGATTGATGCTCGGTTTGGCACAGCTGTGCTTCAGAGCCTATTTCCTAAGTAGGTTCTGTCCCTCCTCCATGGAGGTATTGCTTTACAGTCTGCATATGTCATACTATAGCAAGACTTCATGTTGTTTGAAGAAAAAATTACTCACCTTAGTAATGTTGTTTCTTCTAATGGAGTCTTGCTATATTATGACCTCCCCCCTGCCCCTCTCAGAACCTCTGTTTTTGGGATGTTGGTGGGCAGTGCAGTGCTGGCACTTAGTAGGTGCCCACCTTGTTGTTTTTCACCCCTCCTTTCTTGGGGTGACTTGGTGTTGTGTTTTTCATTTTTTGGGTCTCCTGACTTGAGTCTTTGTTTTGGGACCAAAAAATGTGTTCTTATGTTTAGTAGCCAATTGGCTAGTGTAAGTTTACAGCTTCCACACAGGACCTCAGTGAGTTTAGCTCATAAAGATCTGATGGTTTGAGTTTGAAGAACAACAGACAGAGTTTCAACCGAGCTCGAGCTCAGCGTTCCATGCCTGGCATGGAAAGTTAACTCTTTCACCTCCGGAGCAGTTCGAAGGTTGGCACTCACTGCATATGTCATAATATAGCAAGACTCCATTAGAAGAAACAACATTACTAAGGTGAGTAATTTTTTCTTCTAGATGTCTGTCCTACATGCTGCGCCTGCTGTCACCAGTCTGCTCTGTGTTGTCGCCTGGCCCTAGGGCAGTGTTTTTCCTTAGTCATGCCAATATTGCAAGTCATGTATGTTTTCTGCCCATATTGTAATTTTACAGTATGGGTATATTCTTCCCTATTCTAATTCATATGTAACCTATGTAATTTGACTGTACATATTCTATGTAACTCTCAGTATGTATCTTGGAATTCTGCATCACTGTTTGTGTCCTCTCTGTGACAAGGTGCCTTTGTAAACGAGTCTCGAACGCAAAGGTTGTAAATCTGACTTGAACAAATAAATACAATAAATAAATAAATAATGACTGGTACAAATGTATCTACTACCTCCATAAAAATTCAAATAAAATAATCTAATGCACAGCATACTCAGGTATTGTCCTGAAACCAAATTAGCACATTGCAAACTTCGCCTCTGTGCCAACTCCACTGATGGAGTTGCCAACTTCTCATTTTGTGGAGTTATCCATTTTCTGCAAATCTAGACTTCCCATGGCAGATTAACTTTGTGAAATTAGGTGAATTTGTGAATTAATCTGTGGAGCAAAGTTTTCCAACTTTGCACATCACTAATATTAAGGCAATATTATACGCTGATTTATTTTGAATCAACATAACAATACATTTTTTTATAGAAATGGTTTCAAATCAATTTTGTTTTTAATTCTGAAAAGAAAAAGTTCCAGCTAGTAGTGGATGCCAACCAACACCTATGTGCTGTCTGTTGCCCACTCCTAGACTCTCAAACCATCCTCATGCAGGGCAGGTACAACTGATCCTGACATGTACAAATGCTGTACTTCCAGTGAGCATAAATACAACATGTTATTGGTGCAATAAATATATATATATATATATATATATATATATATATATTTACACATACATATACCTGTATATCTATATTTTATTTTTTCAAAGAAATGCCAGCTAGTAGCAGACACTGGCAGGCTGCCAACTGATGCCCAAGCGCTGGCTGCTGTCCACTTAGCCAAGCTTCCAGTCCCTCCTCATATTCTATAGGACAGAAACAACTGAGCATAATACACACAAATAATACATTATGCAGTTAAACCTCAGTCCTGTAACGGGAAGCTTATGGAGTACAGTTGCTTCCATGGTAAGGAGACTCGTAAGAAAACAAAAAAGACTTGAACCTAGGAGCGGAACAGTGAGTAGGAAACTGAAAAAGACTAAAAAAGATAAGTGGGATAAGTCTGCCAGACCAGTCTCTATTTAAGAAGCAATGTGATATAGCTCTATTCTTCCCTAGTGTTGGTGACTGGGAAAAATTGTCTTGTCCTAAGGTGGATCTAATCAATAACTGGGACAAGGTACTGCGGGCAGCAGTTCGTAGAGTATTACCTGTTTGGCTTCTGCAGTTAAACCTCAATCTTGAGATGGGAAGTTTTAAGCAGAACAAATAGCACGCTATACTATGGTGTGCTATTTAAATCTTATAGGACTAGAAACCTCATGGCATTTGAGACCCTGGAGTGTGAGGAACACAGAGTAGGACAGCTGCATAGGATATCTGAAAGTAGTCCGTAACTCTACAAGGAACTCTACTCCAGCAGCAGTCAAATAGCAGGTGCAAAAGGTAAGAAATAGGAAGCAGGGCAAGAGGGGGATAGGTCTAAAACCAGTAAAGGTCAAGTCCCTATCTGATGTAGGGTAATGTTGATGTTTGGGATCTGAAACCTCTACCCATCCTAACTCTCTAGCTGGGGTAGGAAAACATTATTGTTTGGCATCTGAAACTTATACCCACCCTACATCCCTATCTGGGGGTAGGACAACATTGTTTTTGGTATCTGAAACCTGTACCCATGCTAACTCCATACCCGGGGTAGGACAGAATGTTGTTTGGTAACAGAAAATTTGTACGTGAACAGTACTTGTCCTAGCCTCCTTTCTGGAGTTGGGCAACATCGTTGTTTAATATCTGAAACCGGTACCTGTCCTAACTGTCTGTCTATCTGAGATAGGGCAAAACTGCTGTTGGTGAAGGAGAGTGAGGTTTTAGGAGGTTATGGCCATAGAAAGTGAATAATACTGACAAGTAAATCTGCATAGTGGGTGGGTTGTGTGAGATACTCTGGTTGAGAAAGGCAGAGGGGTCAGAGACTCGGGGAGGTCTGCAAAGTAGTGGCAGGTAAGTAGTGCATTTGAAGTAGAAGGAACAATTCAGATCACTGCAGAGTGTGGGGTCTAGATAGCTGCAGGGAATGTGGCACAGCCATCCTCCAGGCAATGCTTTGGAGGTAAGGTGTTTTCACTTTCTGTAAATGATTTGTAGCTCTTAGATCTCAGCTGGCTGTGCTATACAAACATATGAACATGCCAGCAGAAGCAGGCCTTGTGGTCTATTGAGTCTGCTCAATTCTGTAGCTAGTATAAAATGAAATATGCCTGTTACCCAGACAGCTGGACTGCAATGTGCTCCAGCAACCCCACTCCACTCCCTGAGAGATCCAAACATTCGAGAGGGAGGAGGGAGCCAGATTGAGACCTTTGGGCTGTATAGGTTGTTCCTGAGTCCCAAACTAGACATGGGGGGGCCTGATTCCTGGACTGGCTATGCTGGCGTGAGGTGAGATATGTCAAACCCCATGGCATAACTCACCACTTACGTCATGTGATATACCCGTCATGATTCTAGGAGGCACCTTGCGCCATGGCCTATGCAGGCTGTGACAATCATGGGTTACGACACCCACTACACCAAATCCTGCATACGCCTGGTACAGCTGCGGATTATGACAGCAAATTTTCCCAATTCCAGGAGGGCAGCTGTCATAACCTGCAGTTGCAATTCCCAGAGCTGTAGTGGCATAGGGAACTTCCGGCAGCTTGGAGCTGTCCTAAGTGGCATCTGATGGCTGGCACTGTTGGTTGCCACAATGTACAGCCCCAGCAATGTTGCCATAGGGACCCCTAAGCCCCCTCAAGCACATCCCTGCCCCCCAACCCCTCGATCTTCAGGGACCCCAGGGGTCTAATTCTGGTGCACTCCCCCGGATGCCTGTGTCATGTATCCTGCTCCCCCATGTCCCCTGGTGTGTGCCAAGGTGGTCTGGGGTGGGGGGGCTTTGGGGGGCCACCTGTCACCGGCCACGAGATGCAACATGGGGCTGTGATATGCCATGCATGGGATATCTCCATATGCATGGCAAATCTAGCATGTCACAAGTGCCGGGACCCTGCCGCTTCTGGAATGCAGCATGGGGTCCCTGGCATAGGGGTGACTGGCTTAATATGCAACTGTGTGCAAATTATGCCAGTCATCTTGGAATCAGCCACGGGGTGTTTTTACATGATTCCCATAGTTGTGGCAAAAATTGCCATAAACCATGGGAGTCATCACAAATGTGTCAAGATGTCTGTGAATAGGATGGAGACACCTGGATGCATCTATGTGGATGCTGCATGTGTTTGACATATGGGTGCACATGTTGTGTCCAGGTGGCTTAAAATCCCACTCATTATCCCTTCCTGACTGTCCACAGTTTGGGGGGGGGGATATGTATCTTGGACCAACCTAGTTGCCTACTCCCTAACATGTATTGTGCCAGGCTTCCTCATAGAATTTGAATTTGAATTTGACGGCAGATAAGGACCACTTGGCCCACCCAGTCTGCCCATTTCCCTACCTACTGGATAAGCTGCAGATCCTAGTTAACCAGCAACCTACTTCTTCCTACACCACCCCTAGAATGGCCTTATGACTGTCCCATGCATGCTTGAATTCCACCACTGTTTTTGACTCCACAACCTCCTCCGGAGGCCGTTCCATGCATCCACAACCCTCTCTGTGAAAAATGCTTCCTTAAATTACCTCTGAGCTGCCCCCCCATCTTCAAATTGTGCCCCCTTGTTCTTGCACACCTCTTTTTTTGAAAGATGCTACCCTCTTGGACTTTGTTGATTCCCTTGAGGTACTTGAAAGTTTCTATCATGTCCCCCCTCTCCCTCCTTTCCTCAAGGCTATACATATTAAGCTCCTTTAGTCTCTCTTCATATATCTTCCGGTGCAGACCCTGCACCATTTTAGTTGCCCTCCTCTGGACAGCTTCCATCTTGTCTATGTCTCTGGGAGATTGGGTCTCCAGTGCTGCATGCAGTACTCCAGATGGGGTCTGACCAGCTGTCTGTACAGAGGGATAATAACTTCCTGTTTTCTACTGGTGATGCCTCTCCCTATGCATCCCAGTATCCCCCCAGCCCTCCTTGCTGCCCTCTTACATTGCTTGCCCACCTTTAGGTCATCTGATATGACTACCCCCAGGTCCCTTTCCATTTTTGTTGTTGTTAGTATCTCACCCCCCATTGTGTACTCTTCCCCTGGGTTTTTGTTTCCCAGGCATTACCTGCACTTTAGCATTGAATCTAAGCTGCCATACATTTGACCATTCCTCTAACCTTGCCAAGTCCTTCTCATCCTTTTCCACCCCACCTTGTGCATCAACTCTGTTGCAGATCTTTGTGTCATCTGCAAAGAGACATATTTTCCTTCCAGTCCTCTGCAATGTAAGCTTATAAAGACATTGAAGAGGACAGTCTAATAGTGAACCCTGCGGTACCCCATTAGTAACCCCCCCTTTCTTCTGAGTGGACTCCATTTACTATTACTCTCTGTGTCCTATTCTCCAGCCAATACTTTATCCAGGCTTTCATCTTGGGACCCACTCCCAGGCTGGCTAACTTGTATATTAATCTTTTGTGTGGGACTGTGTCAAATGCCTTGCTAAAGTCTAGGTAGACCATGTCCACGGCCCCTTCCTGATCTACTACTTTGGTCACCCGTCAAAGAAATCTATCAGATTCATCTGGCATGACCTTCCCGCTGTGAATCCATGCTGCCTAGGGTCCTGTGCCCCTCTGGCCTCTAGATACTCGACAACTCTTTCCTTCAGAAGTGATTCCATCATTTTCCCTATCACTGAGGTTAAACTAACAGGTCTGTAGTTTCTTGCTTCTGCCTTGCTCCCACTCTTGTGAAGGGGAATCACATCTGCCCTCCTCCAGTCCTCGGGTACCACCCCATCCTCCCATGATTTGTTAAAGAGGGTAGTCAGTGGTGTCACTAGTTCTACCCTTAGTTCTTTTAGAATTCAATAAGTCTGTCAGCTGACTGAGAGAGCATGAAGGGGCACATGACTGAGAAGGGGGTGAGGCAGTGTGTGCCATTGATGACAACTGGCAGACTAATCAAGCAATCTGCCTAGTATCATCAATTATGCAAACTGCACTGCTCTCCTCTCCCAGTTGTGCACAATTTCAAAGTCTATTAGCTGATTTACTGATAGAGCAGGGGCAGTGTGCATTATGGAAAGAAGTGATTGGTCAAGCTTGGATGTTTACATATGGCCACCTCCCAAATCATGGATTTGGGGGGCAACTTCAGAAAGATGGCTTTTTGGAGCTCAGTGGTTAGGCTAGAAGAGAATGGTAATGGCTCTTGGAAAATTGTCAGGAGTTGGGATTTTGTTAAAAAACAATCAGTCCAGGAGAACATGGAAGGGTGTGTAGTGCAGTAAATCACTGAGGTGGGTGGGATGTGGCCAAGAGAGTAACCCTAGCCACCTGAAGAGGGATAGAGATTTTTAAAAATGTTTTTAACTTTTTTAAATTTTAAATTAGTTTCTGAACATGAGTACCATAATTAGTAACAAGCATTTATCAATGCTGAACGTTGGTTGCTCGTTTAACACTGGCACTTCCCTGAACTCCCTTTATGTCATGCAGTGTACCTCATCTGGCCCCATAGCCTTACGTACTTTCAAGGCAGTAACTTATTTCCGTAACACCTATTTAAATCCCATCCTCCTATGCACCCAGTACCCACTATTTATTTCTGAAACTTTTAATGGGGGCTGGCAGAACCAGCCCACCTCCAGGGCCATCCCCCATCTTATAAACTAATTTAAGTGAGAGGCAGCAGCACCAAGAATGCAAAGTAATCTCTCAAATTTAAATGAGAGGCAGCAGTGCCAATAATACCGAGTAATTCCCCAAATTTAAGCGAGAGGCAGCAGCATCAATAATACAGAGGAATCCCCCAAATTTAAGCAAGAGGCAGCAGCACCAAGAATATAGAGTAACCCCTCAGCAACAACAAGCAGTCACCTGACCACTCCATCCATGCATCGACCCCCCACACCCTGCACCTGGAACCCAGCACCCAGCGCCCAATTCTCCTAATTAAGAGAAGGCAATTACCATCGCCACCCACCAGTCCAGCACAGCACAGCACAACCCTCCCTCCTCCATTGCTGAGCACCGGCTTCTGATGAATGAACCTGTGCTGCTTGTCGCTATAGTACAGCCAGCAGATCACATTGCAAAAAAGTACATTAATGCATCAGTTATGGTTTTTGTTAGATTGTCAAATCCTGGGAAATTCAATGTTAGGGTTCCCACCACTACCACCCCATCCCCCACCCTCCACACACCAACAGGCATCAGGTTGTGCCATGGGTTGATCAGGCCCAGCTCTCACCCCATTCCACGTGTAAACAAGCTGACATGGTACAGTATAGGAGAATGGGGTGAGAGTTAGACCTGCTGACCCCATGGCACACCCCGATGCCTGTTGGTGTGTGGAGAATAAGGGGGTGGTAGGGGTGGGAACCCTAACATCGAATTTCCCACTAGTTTACAGATTAATAAAAATCCTAACTGATGCATTAACGTAGTTTTTTTTTCAATGAATTTCTGTGCATGCATAGAATAAATTTAACAGATGCACACAACTTGGGCATTTTCAGGAATTTTTTCACCAAATTTTCAACAATGCCTTTTGGAGACTGCACATCATGAACACTGGCACTGTCATTTTGTTTATTTGTCCCAAAAGTTGATTTCACAAAGCAGTTGCGCTATTCTGCAGTAGGTGTGAAAACATGTTTTGGTCAGGATGTGAAAAATGACAGCTGTATACTGTCCATGAGGAGGTGTGAAAAATGGCAATGTTGAAAATCTAGAGTAAAATATTAAAAATTGTTAAAGTTACTTGCGTGGTAGAATCTGTGCAATGCACACTAATAACATGGTCATTTTGGGGAATTATTTCACCAAATTTTCAACATGGGCTTTTTGAGACCTCTCCTTATGAACACAGGCACTGTGGTTTCATTAAGCTGTCCTGAAAGTTGATTTCACATAGCAATTGGGCAATTCTGTGCCACAAGTGTGAACACACATTTTGAGCAGGATGTGCAAAATGACAGCTGTACTATTCAAAAGGAGGTGTGAAAAAATGTCAATGTTGAAAATATGGAGTGAAAATATTAAAAATTGGCAAAATTATGAGCTGCATATAAACTGTGCAAAGCATGCTTGTAATGCAGTCATTTTCTGGGACTTTTTACACCAAATTTTCAACATGGTGTTCTTGGGACCCCACCTCATGAACACAGGCACTGTCATTTCTTTAATCAGTCCCAAAAGGTAGTTCCATGCAGTGACTGTGAAATCACTTTTCTGGACTAATTAATGAGATGACACTGTCAGCGTTCATGAGGTGGGGTCTCAAGAACCTCATGTTGAAAATTTTGGGTCAAAATGCCTAAAAATGGCTGAGTTATCAAGATAAGTTGAAAGCCCCATTGACAGCCATTATACGGTTTACCTTGATTCCTTCAGTTCATGGTTCACCTTTTAAGAGTGCAGACATGTCCTGGGCCAGAGAAGATCACAGCCGCTGATCTCTGGAGGTAAGCATGGGGTAAGGGGGTAAGGGGAGGTGGGTGTGCAGAGGGAGGGTGTGGATGGGGGAGAGGGGATGTGGGAAGACGATGCAGGACCATTTTCTTTTTCCAGGTTTAAAAAAAAAAAGGTTGGGGGGCTGTTTACTTTTTTACAGGTACATTATACATTTGGGAACACTGGGAGTGGGCTACCCAGTGTCCCACATTGGGGGCTACTGCTGACATGGGGATTGTGCACCCCACTGTCTAAAAAGGTAAGAGGGGGAAATGGCAATACTAGCTGGGGGGACATACTGGGAACACTGGGAGTGAGCTACTCAGTGTCCCACACTGAGGGGGATGGGGGGGGCTGTTCTTGTTGGTCTGGGGAGGAGATTTTTTTTTGGAAGCCACTTGTACAAGACTTCCCCTTTCACTCCACAAGCTGATCAGCTGTTTACTGGCATGCGCTTCATGTAAATCATAGGACCAAAGCCCTCTCTGATTGGAGTGGCTTTGGCCCTTTGAAGTGCATGACAGTTCAGTCCACCTAGCAGAGAGTTGCATCAGAACCACACCGAGCAATCATTGGTGCTAACTGCCCAGCCCATTACAAGCCCCTGGTTTTGTGTACTGCAATGGGCCTGGCAACGACACACACATAAATCCTGTTTTGTAACCATATGATGGTTTGCGCATATGTACAACCAACATAAAAAAGAAAAAAAAATTGCTTGTTACTTGGCCACAAGTATTACATAGTCTATTATTCTAGTTTTCAAGAATTAATATTCTGGACATGCACATCTCTGGATACAGGGATATTTGTCAGCTGTTTGGGAATCAAGGCATACTAAGCTAGAAATGCAAAGTATCTCATCTCATCACAACCCATCAGATCATGTTCATCAAGACAACTATGCTATGGCTAATTAGAGCACTCATTGTGACTGTAATTTACCTATGCCCTATATTTAAATTCAAAATGAAAATTGATTAAACTATACAACTAATTAATTTCATTCAAGGTATTTAACACAGTTATATATCCATTTTGACAATAATGTTGTACTTGTGGAATGCATTGGCCAAGATTCGTTTTATTTAAATCGTCAATTCCATACCAATGTTTTAATCCCATTATTACTAATTGAGTGAAGTCTACAGTCTTTTTCAGTTAAAGTTTGACTTGTAACTAGTTTCAAAGAAAGGTACACTGGAAGGGCTAAACATAAGTGCTTAACTCTTGTTATTGTATTAATTCCACTTGAGAATCACAGCAGTGCTTCTAAGACTGTCTACATGAGCAGTGAGGTGAACATGGTTGGAAACCAGTGGGGTTGCATTTAGTTGCCTAATACATTTTCCACCAAAATAACTATGCACATTTCAGGCCTTCATTAATTTTATGGGATAGGTGTGTGACCTGCTGTTTTTGAAGAAAAATAATATTTTCCATCTAGTATTTGGAGGAACATGTTACAGAACAGAACATATATTTATAGCACCATTAGAGAATATATAATTTTATATACAGCCTAATTATAATACCCATGTATCTGTAGCTTCACTATTTGCTTCTGTCTGCTTTGCACAATGTTGCCTTTTATAAATGTAATTAACTATTTTGCACATTTGTTTTACACTGTATTCTCCCCACCATGTATTTTGTATTGAACAATTATGGCACCTCATTTAATGTATAGGTTTCTGTTATATGTGTTAGTACTTATCTCCTCCCCTCTGTAACCTCCCCATATCACTCCTGCAAACAAACTGTGACTCAGAGTGCCTCTCTAGTCACTACATTTCAAATAAATGCATACAGAAAATGTTACAATGATTCATTTTACCTTTCTGTAAAGCAACAAAGAGTACATGCTATAGTATTACATGCATTTCATTTACAGCTGCTCCAGGTAGATTGCCTCATGTCTTCATTGTTACAAACCAACTGATATATTGCCACCTCTTTTTCATAAATAATCTTTACTGTCATTCTCATCAGATATAAAACATACATTTCAAACTTGTTTTGACAGCTCCTTTGAATGATGTAAATTGCAATTCTAAACCGGCTTTCATTTCTTACCAGTCTATACTAGAAAAATGAGAACATTCTTTCTCCATAGCCCTCTCTTGTCCCCTGCCAAGATCTGTAAGTCTTATTTTAACTCTTTCTGTACCATTGTCACCTCCAGCTCTACCTATCTTCTCAGACATCTTTATTCAAAGTGATTTTAGTTCCTTATTTTTAATACTTTTTATTTTTCCTTTCTTATTGGTGAGTTCAGGCTCTCCTTTAGCTTATCCATGCACTCCAGCCCCTACATCAGTGGAGTGCAAGCTGGCCTGAAGTATGTCTCTGCCTGACCCTCCCATATGCTTTCTTCAACTTACCCTTCTAGCAGTGCTGGGTAGCCTGCAGATGGGCAGAACCACCTGGAACACTTTTGATCAGAGTAGGGATGTACTGATAATCCATTATCTGCATCAATGGCTATGCTGATTATCCTGCACAATCCTCTTTGTACATTTAATACTGGTAATGAAGGTATTGTTATAATTTCTACTTCTTCATGAAATAAAGCCTCTCCTCAGAGCAACCCCTACTGTACCTTTATGATGCAACCTCACCAATGCAGGTGGGATGTTTGAACATTCCCTAGGGCCTATAGTTGGTTCCAGGGAGGTAAGCCCTACTTCCAGGGCCTTGATAGCACTGTAAGGCCTTTTCCTCATCTTGTCTGACCACATAGATACAATTCTTTAAAGCAATATCTAGTCATTTGGAACACCGCACCCCACCCAGCTACCAAGCCTCACTCTAATGATACGCTGATCTGAGTCTGCATGGCAGTGACACACTTCACACAGCATCTTCTTATAGTTAGGTTGTGCCATTCAAGCCCAAATCTGGGCTTGATCTGCAGTAAGTTCACTGGCTGGATGCATGTTTTACAGTCCCAGCTGCTATAGATTAGCCTAGTTGTAGGAACATGCCAATAGGAGGGAAGGAGACTGCAGCTTGTCACTGACATACTGCCATCAGTCAATGGAATGGACCAGGTTGTGGCTGAAGAGGGGCAGAGAATGTCCATAACAACTGGTAAGATGGTGGGACTGGCTAGATTGGTTGGGAGTGGTGGGGGTTTCCAGAACAGCTAGATATTGCTTTAAAATAATTTTTAATAGTAAAGATGGACAAGTGGAGGAGGTGCACATTGTTACCATGGCCCCAGAAGTTGGTCTAGTACCCTAGTTTACACTCTCTGGGGAATGTTTGAAGTCCTCTAATTGGGCCTGGGGTGTCTTGAAAGTAGGGGTTATTTTTGAAGGTAGGAGGAAGTTTTCTTTAATGGGGAGTGATGTAGCACAGGCAGCATTTCCAAGATAACCACGGGTGAGATGCTACACATCAACTTGCTCTGCAACTCAAGAAATTTAGATTTCAATATAACTGGCCTACACATTATGTCATGACTGTGCATGTACACCACAACCACTGCTTTTTCCCACTGATCAGTAATCTGTCCTCCTGGGGAGTAAGATCCTCCTGTTTTGCACCAGGGTGGCAATAATACAGTAGGTTCTGCAATCCTAGGTACATTGATCCCTGTCTGCAAACCTTATTATTACTGAATCACGTAACACTGTGGTCTGTCTGCTACACTTTGCCCCTCTTCATTGCCTGGATACAATAGTATCCTGGTGCCTGAATCGCCATTGCTTGTCACTGCCATCAGACATGTCTCCATCTCAGCCTTCTCCAGTGGTGAGTATTGGTTTCAAAGGGTCACAAGAAGGAAGATTCTCTCCTTCAGCATGATTATGACAACATGCTAACCACTTCACTCACTTCCCACTCCTAGCTCTAACATTACCCTCTTTTCTTCAGTTTCTGGTCCCACCCAGTGTGTGGTTAACTAGTCCCAACACACTATCCCTGGAGCTGTCTCTCATTCTAATGCCTTCCTGCATGGTTAGTTCCCTCTCATGGTTCAGTACTTCAGCTCTAAAGTCTGCAGCCTTTTTGCGTTATTGAAATTAACCCCTCCTTTCATGATGTCATGGAAGTGAACATCATACAAACACCTGAAATATGTGAGATATTCTTTACATACTATTCATATTTCACTTCTTTTATTACCTAATGTTAGGTAAGCAAGATGGCTGCTGGGCTGGGCATGCTGTGAGTTGGAGCTCTAGCTAGACTCTAAGAAGCTCAAATAAATTTGATTTATCCTTGCCCAAAGAATCCAGATAGTAATATTTAGAAGTTTAAAGTAAACTTCCAATCTTAGTTTTAATCGAAGCAATTATTTGTATGTTTAGTTAGTAACAGCTGTTAGGAGGGATAGCATTAGTCAGGGAATTGAGTGATAAGTGATACTGTAGAACTATAGCATTTGTTATTTCATAGTTAGCTTAGCTTATAAATATAGTTTGTGGTGTTTAAAAAGCCTTTTGTATGTTCCTAAATGTAGCTGTTTAACTGTTTGGACACCAATGTCATGGTGACTGTGTTTTGGCATTAGTTACTGCAGTGCTGATGAGGAATGCTGTCCAGTGGTCCTTATTTGCTACCCAGGCATCTTTGTTATGCCAAGCAGTGTGGAGTGAATCCTGAGATGTGATCTGCAAGTGGTGGTTTCTGGAGGAGTTAGTGAGCTGAGGATGTGTCATGTTGGGCAGGACATGTTTGGAGTGGCCAGAAGTGAGGATCTAGCCAGCCAGCTGGCTCTCCCAAAACAGAGTGGAATCTGCACCTGAGCTAGATGGCTCAGAGGGACTGCTAACCAGCATCTGAATTGGTGTTAACTTTACTGTGGCTGCCAGTTTTGCTGTTAGTTTGGATATGAAATTTTAAGGGATGTAGCAGCTTCTTGATTGCATTTCCTGTAACAATTGTCAGACCAGGGGTTACAGATGCTGCAGATTCACTGAGGACTGAGGACTTCACCATAATACTGTGGGTGGTGAAAGAACCCACGGGTTCAACTTTTTATCTATTTCAGTACTGAAATGTAGTGTTTAGTTACTAACAGTGGTGTGAAAACTGTTTGGAGCACTACATCTAGGAGTCATCTTGGGGTGAAATGGGCTCGAGAGAGCCCAATGTGTTTGATGCCCTTGCCCAGGGCTCTCACCAGACTGAGTGGGCAGGTAGATATTAGGTGGGCGATTTCTGTTCATCCCCTGCAGGCAGTGCTCTGCAATGCTAGGACAGTGAGGAACAAGACAGCCATTATGGCAAATTTAATGACTTGTTCTTTGCTCGATATGGCTTACAAAATGGAGACTTGGCAGGGTGATGATGCTAGTCTTGTTTTGGAGGCAGTTGTCGCGGCCAGTTTCTCTGTGGTTCACTGCTCACAAGGGGATCTTGGAGGGGGTGGGGGGTGGCCATTTGTTTTTTAGTTGAATTGAACTTCACCATGCAGCCAGTTGAGGATACTTTATCATCTAAATGTTTGGCCATGCGTGGGGTTCTAAGTGCAGTTTGCAGGATCCTTCTTGTATATCAGCCACTGGGACACAAGAGGGAATTCATGCAGAAAGTCATAGACTTCATCACAGAGAAAGTGTTGGAGTTGCTCAGATAGTTAATTCTGGGTGCCAACAATATTTTGATTGAAGTTGAACTCTCACAGTTTGGTCAGGATTTCCTCCAGTTGATGGATTCACTGGGCCTAGCACTCAACATGGTCATGCCTTGGTATTAGTATTCCCACTAGGGCTTGAGGTTAATAACCTGAGGATTGATCTGGTCAGTTGGTTGAACCATTGCAAGTGAGGTTTTAATTTGGGGCCCCCTCATAGTTCACCCACTTTGGAGATGGTTTATTAGAGCCCTTTTGGTCAGGATTTCCTCCAGTTGATGAATTCACTGGGCCTAGCACGAAGCATGGTCATGTCTTGGACTTAGTAGTCTCACTGGGATGTGAGGTTAATAACCTGAGGATTGATCCAGTCAGTTGGACCATTTCCCAGTGAGGTTTTCATTTTGGGTCCCCCTCATATCTCACCCCCTATGGAGATGGTTCACTACCACCCTTTAAAGGGGTTGTCCCCAGAAGGACTCCAAGCAGCAGTGGCTCTCTGTAGCATGATGGCTGTTTGCATGACTGGAATAGAGGAGATAGCAGTGGTCTAAAATAGGGTAATTAAAACAGCATTTGATGCAGTTCTTCCATTGTATATATGATCTTGGACTTCATGCTTGAGATCCCCATGGTATGACAGGGAGCTCAAGATGCTGAAGTCTAAGGGTCAGATGTTGGAGGTGATGAAGGTCTGATGGGGTTAAACTGGCTTTGAAGACTCGTTTCAGTGAGTTTCAAAGAACAATTTTCTGTAAGAAGGCAGTATTCCTGTCCAGGGAAATTGTTGAATTAAGAAACCAAGCAGCTCAGCAGCTCTTCCAGACTGCGGTTAGACTACTACACCTGGTCTGTGTGCAACCAGTAGGAGCAAATTCATCCACTTGTTGTGAGGAGTTTGCTCATTTTGTCTCTGACAGGGTATCCTCTATCTAGTCTAGGATTTCTCCAACTGGGTTGTTGTGACCCAGCAATATCAAGCTACATAGGAGCAGATGTCCTTCAGTTTGAAGTGAGTTTAGACCAGTTTTGATGGAAGGGGTTTGACAGGTGATCTCAGAGTTGTGGTCCACATTCTGTGAGCTGGATTCTGGCACAAATCACTTACTGAGCAGATGTGTTGGGTTTCTGGTCCAGTGTTTGCTGAACTGATCTGGTACTCCTTCTGAAGGGGATATTTCTGAGGGCCTTTAAAGATGCTTTGGTAAGACCTCTACTGAAAATGTCATCATTGGACCGGGACTGCCTAGCAAATTCTAACCTCTCCTTTTTCGGGAAAGGTTATAGAGAAGATGGTGGCACTGCAGTTTGAAGAACATCTCACAGCCTATAACATATTCACACCTCTCAAGTCAGGGTTTAGGTCTAGGCACAGTAGTGAGACAGCATTGTTCAGGGTGCATAATGACCTTATCAGGGAACGAGATAGAGGAGAGCAGTCAGTTCTTGTCCTCCTAGATCTCTCATCAGTTTTTGACACCATGGACCATGGGTTGTTGCTGGACTGCCTCATGGAGTACTGTGGACTCACTGGCACAGTCATCTGCTGGTTTGAGTCCTTCCTCAGAGATAGAACACACAAGGTAGTGATGGGGATTTTCTCCTCACTCCTGATGCCCCTACTTTGTTATGTTCTCCAGCTATTGATCCTGTCTCCAGTGCTGTTTTCGGAGTACATTCTGCCCCTGGGGGGGATCATTAGATAACAAGATCTCGGTTTTCACTGCTATGCTGATGATACCCAGCTATATCTGTCTTTTGCAAATGGGACACCAGATGCTGTCAAAGCGCTACATTTGCCTGGCTGAGATTCAGGACTGGATGTCATTAAGCTGGTTAAGGCTCAACCCAGACAAGACAGAGGTACTAGTGACTGAGTCTGGTTGTTGGTGGGATGTAGACCCTCTCATATGGTAACTGGCCTTTTCATAGATTCCTCACAGTTGGTGGCCTCTGTGAAGATTAAGATGCTGGGGGTCATTCTGGCTGAGAGACTGACACATGAGGCTCAGGTGTTGGCTATGGTCTGGAATTGCTTTACCATTTCAGAGACATTGCCTGGGTTAAAACCTTGATCCCACCTGAATACCTGCCCTCACTGGTACATGCCTTTGTCATGTCCAGGCTCAATTACTGTAACACTTTATACCTTGTGGTGAGTGGAGGTGTCCTACAATGCCTGCAGTTGGTCCTGAGTGCAGCGGCCCAGTTATTGACTGTTCTCCCTAGGTCATGTCATATAACCCTAGTCCTGCACAAACTGTGCTGGTTGTGGGTGAAGAGGCATATCACCTTCAGGGTCAGTTTGCTGACCTACAAGACCCTATATGAATTGGGACCTGGTTACCTGAGTGACCTCTTGACTTTCTACTGGTCCTCACACTCCTCTGAGGGGGTCTCCACTTCTCTGAGGTAGGCCTCCTAGCTATTCCCAGGGCAAAGCTAAAATCATTCAGAAATAGTGTTTGCACTAGTGGGGCCAGCCCTGGGGAACAGGCTTCCTAGGCCACTAAGGGAGGCCCTATTGGTGGAGGCCTTAAAGCGGGGGCCTGAAGTTCTTCCTCTTTTAGGAAGCTTTTGGTATTGTCTAGTCCTTGCTAGTTTGTGCTGCCATTTCCTGCATTCCTCTCATAATTTGCACATTTATTATTTATTACAGTGTAAGCCACTTTACTGGGACATGCTTAAAGATCATGCACAAAGCTTTTTGCATATTGTTAATAAAGATTGAATTCAAGTCCCTGTGTCATGATTAGAGTTTCCTGAAAATTTCATGCTGTTTGATTTTGCGGTTTTCTTTACATCCACATTTGTTAACTTGCTCTACAGTGGCTGAAAACTGTGGAGTTACTTCTATCTCTCTCAGTCAGGCCTGGAGAGCAATGACATCATTTTGGAGTACTGTAGCTTGCTGCTTCAGATTCCCAATCACAGCAGTCTATAGAGTTAATGATTTGCTCACCAGCTTTCTTACAAACTCAATCTGTGGTTTGTGCTTAGATAGATTAGCTTAAAATCTATCATTCTCTTCTTATAAAAAGTTGATCATTTGAGTTTCAATGCTGAATTGAAGTAGTGGAAATCTTTCTGTGTGAGAAATCAGCTTGCCTGTATCACAGCTCTCAGTTCTTTCTCATCAAAACTCTGAGTTTTTCTAACTATATAACACAGGGTTGTTTAATGAATATAAAATAAATCTAAATTGTGTTCATTCATAGAAATAGTTTGTCTTTGATATAGCCTTCATAAATACATTCAGGTGAGAAAATGTTTTTCATGTCAGATTGACAAACAGGTGCCTATCACACTCTACTATTTCAAGCACATGTACTGTCTGGAACTCACAAATTTCAGTTATTTGGTGGTTTCTGTGTGAAAATACATCATGTATGTGTATAAACAGACACACTACATGCATCCCAATGCACCATGTCTCTTCCCCACAGTTGAGGCAACTGCACTCTGCTGCCACCTGTCTCCTGCCTCACAAGCCCTCTGCCTTCTGCTCCACATTCAAGGCTGCTGCACCATAAGCCCTGTTATGTAAAATAATAAGTCTAAATGACCTTTTTAGTAATTTTTTGTAATCCACTCAAGATGAGCAGGCAAAGCTACCAAAAGCCTCCTGGGACAGCGAATGTACTGTACATCTAATGCATTTTGTAATGGCACCTTCATGTTTGCAAAAGTTGAGTTTTACATTTCCCTGTCTGTTATGAATGAAGGATATGATGCAAAAAAAGTCATCCATTCTGAACACACCTATGTAAGTCTCATTTTAAAATGAGCAGTAGAAGTGCTAAAAGAAATTTGAAAAACTGAGTCAAAAACCTGAGCATGCACATATGCTTTTCTATTTTACTAAGGTAGGCCTAGTATCCCACTGTCCTGGTACCATCTTTCCATAATTTTGCTTTTCAATGCCCGTCTACCATTTATAAAGTAGGGATGGGTAGATATCTGACGCGATAAAACAATCCGGTCGGATAACCGTGATTTTTTGAAGTTCTGATCTGGGTGGATAGTTGCCCTTTAAGAGGTCGGATCCCTTTATTTACTTTGATTAGATGAGCACCTGTTAACTATGCACTGGATCACTTTTAAATTCCCTTTATAAGTGGTGCTTTACTGTGAGGAGAATTGTGCTGGGGGTGGGATGAGAGACCAACAGATTGTCTGACAGAGCAAAACTTTCAGTGCAATGCAGAGGTGAGCAGGAGCTTTCATCTATAATGGCAAACAAAAGTCTAATATGGAAATTTTTTGTAGTTGACAAAGAGTATGAGGCTAAAGCTAAGTGTTGTCGCTGTATCACTCTGACTTATATAAGTTGAGGCTCTTCTGTACAAATGTTTGACACCTCTGGCTTGCTCAATCATTTACAAAGCAAACTTAGAAAAGAGTATTCCGAATTGCAAACTGAAAAAGCTAAAGTGGAATTGGAGCGACAGGCTGAGTCTTTATGTGAGTGGCCAGTGAAGAAAATAAAGAGGGAGTTTCAAATGATTGAAAACTGCATGGCACATTCAAATCCATACCACAGTGAACACCCGAGGGCAGTTGAAATTACCTGTGCTGTTGCTGAGATGATTGCCCTAGATGAGTAGCCATTACAATTGTTGAAAATTCCAGTTTTAAAAGATTACTTACAGTGCTTGAGAAGAGATATTGCTTACCCTCGCTGAGTCATTTCTCCCAAGTTAAAATTCCTGAAATGTATAATAAACTGAGATGTAAGATGCAGGTCGAATTAGCTAATGTTACCTAGTTTGGCTTTACAACTGACACCTGGACAGCAGAGTGTTCTATTATGTACTACCTTCCTATTACAGCCCACTGGATAGATGACAGCTTTAAAAGGCATTCTGCCCTGCTTCATCTTAAGCACCTCTCAAATAAGCACACAGAGGAAAATCTCTCTAAAGAGTTTCTGCAAGTTCTTGACATCTGGGGAATAGTGCCCATGAAAAGGCACCTTGTCATTAGAGATAATGGCCCCAATATTGTTAAGGCAATGGAACTCAGTGCTGTGGCGAGTGCTGGTTGTGTTGTTCATACCCTGCAGTTAATCGTGCATGATTCATATTAAGGCAGCGTTCCGTTGAAGAATTACTTGCAACAGGGAGGGTGATGGTATCACATTTTAAGCATTCTGCATCTGCCACGGCTAAGATGACTGACCTACAAAAAACACTACAGGTGTCACAACATCGTTTAATACAAGACATTCCAACAAGGTGGAACAGTACTTTGTACATGCTAGAGTGGCTACTCGAACAACATAGAGTACTGACTGTCTATGCTGTGCAGTGCGAGACCAGAACTTTCAACTCTTCTTAGTTGTCATTGGCTGAAAATGTTTGCACACTTCTTCGACCATTTGAAAATGAAACAAACAGACTGAGTTCTGATAGTGCCAGCATTTCTGATGTAATCCCCACTGCTACCATCCTATATCACAATATTGAAAGTATTAAGGTCCCTGGGCTACTATAAATGAAAAATGCCTTACTAGCATCTATGGAAAAACTACTGATGCACTATGAGTCAACAAAAGAGGTTGTTGTGGCTACAGTGCTGGATGCTTGATATAAAATTCATTTCTTTTGCACTGAATGTGGCAGAAGTTTTGGGTCCATTCTTAAACAACCTGTGGATGAACTCTCAGATGATCAGCTGCTACCTCTGAAAGCACAACTGGGCACCCCTGCAATTGATCCTGAAGTAGAGGCTGATGATCCCTGGGAGGTGTACTCACAAAATAAAGCTCAACCTGAAGACTGTAAGTTAGCCCACTTATTTTTGGATTAATAAAGTTCACAATCTGCCAGAATAATATCATTTTTTTTTCTTTTCAGCTTCAGCAATTGATGGGATACCACAGCGCAACATGGAGCTGGATGCATATATGTCAGAGAACATTGTGCCAAAAAAAAGCGCACCTGATGCAGTGCAGTTTTGGAGATCCAATTCTTGCCGTTTCCCTACTCTGGCTAGGATAGCAAAATTCTATTTGGCTCCACCCCCAATCAGTGTTCCCAGTGAACAGATATTCACTGTGGTGGATGATATTATAACAGATCGTAGGCCCCGTCTGTCACCAGACACAACCAACATGCTTCTGTTCATTAAACAAAACTTGGACAATTTTCGATGAACTCACTTCAATTTTAAAAATCTATATTATATCATTTTTCTACAGATAATAAAAAATAAACATTACAGCGAGTCATGTATCAGTGTATGTAGTTCAATAATGATCTGAACTGATAAAATCCAATTCTGATCGGATATTGATAAAAATAAAATCTGGATCCAAAATATATCCCAAATTTGGTATCCGCCTACCCCTATTATAAAGTATAAAGTATCCAAATGTGCTCGCTAAACAGCAATATTATTAGGTACATGTGAACCTCAGCACTTTCAATTGAATTTCATTTTTCTTTTATTAACTGGGTCACGTACACTGGCAAAAAAATTATTTTTCAGGCATTACCTGGGTAGCAATATGCTACTAAACACAAGAGCAATACATAATACATATACATATATATATATATATATATAGCTTTACAAAAGTGATACTGGACAAAGCAATGGGGCCTGATGGAATTCACCTCAGAATTCTAAAAGAACTAAGGGGAGAACTAGTAATACCACTGACTACCCTTTTTAACAAATCATGGGAGAATGGTGTGGTACCTGAGGACTGGAGGAGGGTGGATGTGATTCCCCTTCACAAAAGTGGGAGCAAGACAGAGGCAGGAAACAACAGACCTGTCAGTTTGACCTCAGTAGTAGTGAAAATGATGGAATCACTTCTGAAGGAAAACATTGTTGAGTATCTAGAGGCCAGTGGGGCACAGGACCCAAGGCAGCATAGCTTCACAGTGGGAAGATCATGTCAGATGAATCTAATCGATTTCTTTGACTGTGTGACCAAAGTAGTAGACAAGGGAGGGGCTGTGAACATGGCCTACCTAGACTTTAGCAAGGCATATGACACAGTCCCACACAAAAGATTAATAAACAAATTAGCCAGCCTGGGAGTGTGTCCCAGGGTGGTAGCCTGGGTAAAACATTGGCTGGACAACAGGACGCAGAGGGTAATAGTAAACAGAGTCCACAGTGAAGAAAGCGGGTTACTAGTGGGGTACCGCAGGGTTCAGTACTGAGTCCGGTCCTTTTTAATGTCTTTATAAATGACATTGCAGAGGGACTGGAAGGAAAAGTATGTCTCTTTGCAGATGACACAAAGATCTGCAACAGGGTTGATACACAAGGGGGTTGGAAAGAATGAGAAAGGACTTGGCAAGGTTGGAGGAATGGTCAAATGTATGGCAGCTTAGATTCAACACAAAGAATTACAAAGTAATGCACCTGGGAAACAAAAACCCAGGGAGAGGGTACACAATGGGGGGTGAGATACTGACAACAACAAAAATGGAAAGGGTCCTGTGGGTAGTTATATCAGATGACCTAAAGGTGGGCAAGCAATATGAGAAGGCAGTAAGGAGGGCTGAGGGGATATTGGGATGCATAGGGAGAGGCATCACCAGTCAAAAATAGGAAGTTGTTATCCCTCTGTACAGACAGTTGGTGAGATCCCATCTGGAGTACTGTATGCAGTTCTGGAGACCCCATCTGTGCAAAGACGTAAACAAGGTGGAGGCTGTTCAGAGGCGGGCAACCAAAATGCTGCAGGGTCTGTACCAGAAGACATGAAGAAAGACTACAGGAGCTTAATATGTATACCCTCGAGGAAAGGGGGGCATGATAGAAACTTTCAAGTACCTCAAGGGAATCAATAAAGTCCAAGAGGGTAGGATATTTCAGAAAAAGAGATGTGCAAGAACAAGGGGGCACAATTTGAAGATAGAGGGGGGGATGGCTCAGAGGTAATTTGAGGAAGTATTTTTTTCATGGAGAGGGTTGGGGATGCATGGAACAGCCTTCCTGAGGAGGTCATGGGGTGAAAAACAGCTGGGGAATTTGAGAATGCATGGGACAGACATAAGGCAATTCTAGTGGGGGGTAGGAGGAAGTAGACTGTTGGTTAATTAGGATCTGCAGCTTATCCATTAGGTAGGGTAATGGGCAGACTAGGTGGCCAAGTGGTCCTTATCTGCCATCAAATTCTATGTTTCTATGTTTCTATCCTTAAAAACTCATTGCAAAGCACCACAAAAAATACAGGAATTAGTCAAAGCAGGAATGAGCATTATGATTCTGTAAATAGACATTAAGTATTTGACAAGAAAGATTTAAGAGCTGATAAGGATCTGACTGAGTGTGGAATGGTTTTCCGTAGCTCAGTATCCAAAAGTGCTTTGCCCCATGTTTGTCCAAAACAGAGGGTTTGGCAAGAGGTTATTGGATGTGGAATGAGAGCCAGTCAGATTAACACACTTCAGTTATTCTGATAAACAAAGTTGTGTTTTTTCTGAAGAATTGTAAATACAAACTTTGTTAGGGTTCACTGAACTGTTGTTTCTGGTTGAAACTGATAAAGTACTGTACCTCAAAATTGTGGCTAAGATGCGATCTTGTCTCAAGAGCTGTTTCAAATCTTGCTGCCTTAAAGAATAAAATTCTTTTTTTTATTCAAAACAGTTTTAAGGGCAGCATCGAAGATAGCAGAACCATAACCAATTAATGGGAGTAAATTACTTTGAGATAGTGAGGCTCTAAATTCAGCAGTTAAGCACTTGTGAACATGACATGAAGAGCTAAGTTTCTGATGTACTGAAATAGCAATATTTTTCAAATAAGCATCAGATGCTTTGCATTATAGGGGTATGTGTGATTTTGTGTTTCTTTGGTTATGGACTCCTAAGTATTTAAAGGCAGTTACGACTTCTAGCTTAACTCCATCCCTCTTTGAAATACAGAAATCAGGTTTAAACTTTTTTTTACCATTGAAGCAAACCCTAACAACATTGTTTACATCTTGGGTATATTCAGGACTAACTTTTCTTTCAAAAACTAATCCTGAAGTGAGTGACGGTTGTGACTGAGGGTGGTATTAATTACATCAATATCCTGTCATGTACAAATAACACAGCATCATCTGCTTATAATATTGTGTGCAGTACTGAATCATAGATTTTAGGCAGACTGTTTATAGAAATTGAAAAAATCCAGGGACCTAAGACGGACCCTTACGGAGCTCCACATTTGATAACATTTGCCTTGGAAACCTTTCTACCAATTTTAATAATCTGTTTTCTATTATTATTTATTGAATTTTGTTGACCGGGTAAGCCCACTGAGACTAGAAGTCCCTTTTTCAGGGGTGACCCGGGGGTGGGGATACAGATGGTAACTAATTGAAACTGAACCAGATTAAGTTGTTGGTAGTATTTCTAGTGAATGGAGGAAATCTGGCCAGGACTCCCAGGGACTCTTCCTCTACTCTTTTCGAGAAGTGCCATGGGATCTTTAATGTCCACCTGAACAACCACCAGAACAGGCAGACAGGACCTCAGTTTAACATCTCATCCAAAAGACGGCACCTCAGGAGTGCAGCACCCTTCTCATGCTGTACTACAGTGTCAGTAATGGGATATTAATCCAAGTGCCTGGTGTGGGGATAGAACACACAGCCTTCTGATCTCCCAGCCTCAGAGGCGAGTGTGCTACCTGCTGAGCCACTCACACTGACACATTAAAGTAATCCAAAAACAAAGATTCAGTAGAATTAACCAGATGCGATTCAACCAATCTTTAAAGGAGAAGGCCATGATCAATAAGATCAAACGATTTAGTCAGGTCCACATACATGTCTCCTGGTAGCATGCCTTTATCCATGGCCCAGTACACTGCGTATGTGAACATAATCAGAGCTACTGTATGCCTGTCTCATGATCTTTTCTAAAGCCATGGTGTTCATCACGTAGCAAGGTGTGCTGGTCTAAGTACAGTACAAAAATAATTGGTTATGAACGTGTCTGTGTCTTCTGTTTGCACCCTTTACAGATTATGTGAGAGGACCTTTGGCACCATATATTCCTGCTTACAGCTGAACCTGCCTAAAATGTGATGGTGATTTGCATATACATCCCATGATGCTTTGCATTATAGGGGTGTGTGTGATTTTGTGTTTCTTTGGTCATGAACAAGCTTTTTTTGTAACTTAGCAAGAGTTGACAGAATCGATATTGGTCTGTTATCGTCGAGAGAGACTCAGTTATTGATTTTGTGCAGTGGTATTATAAAGGCTGACTTCCATACTTCAGGGATGAGCTGAGTCTCAAATGACAGATGTATTGTTTTAGTAACTAGCAAGGCAGTTTTAGATGCAGCAAATTTAAGACTCTTCTGAATCATCCCTTTGGTGCCTGCTGATTTCTCAATCCTTAATGTGCTTAATAAGTCTCAATCCTCTTTGACAGTTACCTTTTAAAAATTAAATTTAGGCCAGTTTGTCTCAGTATTCAAGTTTCTCAAATAATTAAAATGCTCTCCTGCTTCTGAAGGCTGTCTGTAGTTATCCATGTTGCAAAAATGGTCATTAAACAACTTAAAGATAACTTTGGGTTCCATACACTTTACACCATCAACTTTTTTTCCTTTGGTAACCAGATAAGGCCCACTAGGCACAAGTGCTTATTTTGAGGAGTGACCTGGGAGCACTGTGTGGTTAAGTGACTTGTTCAGAATCACACTGTATGCAAGTGGAGGTTGTGGGAATCAAACCCAGGTCTGCTGGACATACCAAGCTCATTCACCGCTCATTACTGTAACCTCTAGGCTACAGTATATTGCCAGCTTCAGCTATTTAACAAGTCATTGGTGCAGACTTTACATTAGGGTTGATTAGTGATCTAATACAGTGCCAAATGTTTTTGGGATTGCTCATATTGGCTGTTTATTGATTTTTGAAATAGGTACTATTTGCCTTATTAATTGCTTTTATTTTGCATTTGGGTTTAAACATCTATATTATATGCCAGCCAATCAGAATGAAAGTTGGCTTTCATTAATTTTTTCCAGGCCTCGTCACTATCCTTCTTTTTTTTTTTTTTTGAACAAATCTTTATTTATTTCTAACTCTGTGTTTCATAATGGGGGCATGCACATTTAGTACATTCAAATATTTGTGTGAGAAATAGTGCAAGACACTGTCTAGATCTGATATCAAGTCTAAGAAGGACCAATCAGTTAGATCTAAGTCATTTAAGAAGGCAGTCCACACAATGTCTGAACAGTTATGAAATAAGCTTTATTTCGGTGAAACATTTCAGGCTTAACCATATACCATATGCCAAATATGGCAGCATAGTCACTAATGGGGTCCAATAGTTGTCCAAACAGTTTTCTTCTGTCCTTATTACTGACCAACAACCAATCAATAAGGGAATGATTTCCTGCTTTGTTGTTCATTCTGGTAGGTGTGCTTTTTAGTTTAAGAAAACAGTCATTAGCGATATTCTTGTATGAAGCTGTGTTACTGTATATAACCAATTTAAATTAAAATCCCCTATCATAATCAGTGCTGTGCGCTCCTGAGTATTGCTAATTTTATCATGTCCTTGAGACCTTCGATGCCTACTTTAGGTAGGTTGTACACACAGCAAATATTCAATTATTTTTTGTTTTGAAATTATATTTTATTAAAAGTTTTCATTTAGGAATAAACAACCATCACAAAAAGGACATTACAACATACAAACCATCGCTATTAATCAGACAATCATTAACAAAAGTGTACAATACATCATTTACCACACTTACATAAATAAACATAAATAAAATCATCTAAAACAATAGACATTTGCTACCTAAGGACTAGATCATGATCAAAGTGCAGAACTGAGAGCAGTGACCTACCCTGCTAGACTATTAGACTTAAGGTATGGGAAGGGAAGGGAACCGGGAAGGGGAAACACATCAGTCTACTTTTTCCCTTTTTCTTTTGATGTTAATGATCTTGTTCAGCAAGAATGTCTATAACATCTTTTCCAAGTTTCTTAGCCATATAATGGAAGAATGACAGCCATCTGCTTATTAACTTTTCTTTCTGAAACTGGATCTTGGCTGTCATCCTCTTCATTATCAAAATCCTGGGACAGTTGTTTAACCAATCATCTCGTGTAGGTATGTTGGGGGATAACCATTTTTGCATTAGGGATTTAAGGGCTGCCACCACCAGTACACAAAGCAAATATTTCTGAGACCTGGAGCTCACTCCTTGTGGCAGTAATCCCAACACCCATTTGGAATTCCAACAGTAGTGGACAACCAAAAAAAAACACCATCTCTTTCTCTACCTCCTCCCAAACTGTTACAATCCTCAGGCAGGATCAGAAAATATGCATTTGAGTGCCCACTCCCTTGCAGTTTCTCCAGCATCTGTCAGAAGAATTCATCCCCAGGTGTTCTGAAATGACTGAGGTGCGAAAATGTTTGATCTCCACTCTCCTTAGATCTAAAATCCCTCCAAGAAGGAGAGCATGTTGTCTTAGAAATTCCTGACCAGATCTTCACCCAATCTGCATTCGACAATATTGTCTGGGTTTCCAGCTCCCATTTGTCTCATACATTTTGTCTCTTCTTTTTTTAGCTCTGATAGCAGTCTATATATTCTGGATACCACTCTTTTATTATCTTGTCCCTTAGCTATGTCTATCAGCAGTACTTTCAGTGGATTGGGGTCTGAATTTAATTGTGCCACTCTATTAGGGTCTTGTAAATAACTCCTGTATTGCAGGAAGCAAAAGAAATCTCCTGGAGAAAATCAAAAGTCTTTGCTCATTTGTGCATAGGATCTTAAATCCCCTCCTTCCCAGAACTGACATATTAAGAGCCCCTTTAAATTTCATTGTTTTAATCCACCTGATATTTTAAATGGTAGGAAATCCAGAAATGCTCTTAGGGGTATACTGTATCTCTTCCTAGACAGAGCTTTAAGCCAAATTTTGAGCATATTTCTACCCAGGTTTTTTTTAAGTCCCTGGGCCCATAGATTGGGTGAGTCTAATAGCCTTAAATTGCTTTGATCCATAAATATGATATCCTCCAATTTTACTATTCCCCTTGTCTCTTTTACTAAGTCTACCCACATTGGTGCTTTAACCCCACTTAAATGGGAAATAATATGTTGTATTTGTTCTGCCCAGAAGAATCCCTTAAAATCTGGAAAGGCCAAGCCCCCCTTGTTTTTGGAGATGTCAAAACTGCCCATCTCACTCTAGGCCTCTTCCCGCCCCCCCCCACCACATATAAATCGAGACAAAGTTGATTTAAGAGGGACAGAGAAGAACAGAAATAGAAACCTGGGTAACACATTCACTTGGATTACTTCAACTCTTCCAGTGAGGGATAAAGGATGTTCTTTCCATCTGCCACAGTCTGTTTGTATTTCTCTTGGTAGATTTAAATGGTTCACCCAATATAATTGTTTTATGCTCCTTGGGATCCATACCCCTAGGTATCTATTGATATCTAATGACAGATATGTTAGCCCATCTGAAGTTTCCCAGGGTAGGAAATCTACCCCCATCAGACTGAGTGGCAGTATTTCTGTTTTGGACTCATTGACTTTAAAACCTGATATCATGCCAAATTGAGACAGTAAATTAGATATATGTGGTATTGTGTTCTGTGGGTCTGATACATATAATAATGAGTCATCTACATATAGAGAAATACGTATCTCCTCCCTTCCCATCCTAATGCCCTTATACTCTGGATCCTGACATATTTTAACCGCCAGCGGTTCCATGCTCAGAGCAAAGAGTAATGGAGATAGACAGCATCCCTGCCTTTTTCCCCTCTCTATCTTAAACTCTTGGGAGAATAGTCCATTAACACTGACCTTCGCTGCAGGGGAGTGGTAAATATTTGAGATCCACCCTAGAAATTTAGTGCCAACCCCAAATTTGGTTCATGTGGCCTGTAAAAATTCCCAGTCTAACTGGTTAAATGCTTTTTCTGCATCTATTGAAATGACCATTTTGAGGAGTTCAGGGGGTAATTTATCAGCCATTCCCAAGACATTCAATAGGAGATGAATGTTATCATGTATATGTCTCCCTTGAATGAATCCAGTTTGATCTGGATGAACTAGCCCTATAACTTCCTGTACTCTACTTGCTATTGTCTTTGAAAATATTTTAGCATCTAAATTTAAAAGGGATTTAGGGTGAAAATCTATACAGGAGGTCCCCTCCTTTCCTGGTTTGGGCAGCACAGAAAGTGTCGCCCCTCCCCATGTATCCAGGGTTTCTCCCTCCTCTTGTGTCGCATTACATACTTTAATAAATAGTAGTGCTAATTCTTTGGAGAATGCCTTATAAAATTCTGCAGTATAGCCATCTGGACCTGGGGCCTTCCCCACCTTCAGTGATTTTATTACTTCTTTTATATGATTTTCAGTAAAATGGGGCATCTTTAAATTGTTGTTGTTCTTCGGATAGGCTATGGTGAGTCACTCCATCCAAATATTCAGCAATTTCTTTACTATGGCCTTACTGCCTTTCATTTTTATACAATTTGGCATGATACTTTTTCAATTCTACTGGTATTTCCTCTGGCTTAATACAGTACTCATTTCCCCATCCTCCTTTTCTTATCTTGGCCACATATCTTTCTGCTTCTTTGTTTTTGTAGTCTAAGGGCAAGTAACCTTTCTGCCTCCCCCTCCTCCCATAATACTTTTGATTTAAAAATCTAATTGTGTCCTCTGTTTTCCTTGATGTTAGAGTATTTAAAGTATTTCGAGTATTTTTCTACCTCACTTCAGTGTAAAAAAAAAACGTTATTTTACTTAAACTCTGCCCTTACTATGTACTCAATAGATTACTGTAACAGTTGCCCAGCTCTCACTATATGTTAGATAGCTGGTTTCATGGTTTTATATGCTTACTGTGCCCTGCATGTTCTCTTGACTTCACCAGTATACTTTCTCAGCCAATTTGTAATTTGCTTTTCATGTATTTCTCCAATCTTGTCTATACAGTACTTGTACTGTTGTTGTGTTTTCTTTCTCACGTTGTAATCCTCCTGGGTCGAGACTGAAAATAGTCATTCTGTGGCTAGCTCACCTACCCGGTTAACAAAAACCAAATAAATAAATAATTAATTAATTTCCCCTTAGCTTCCTTAATTTTAGTTAAGACTGATGCCTCTCCTGATTTTTTTTGTGCTCTGCCTCTAAGACTCTGAGAGTTTTCTCTGCCTTTATAATCCCTTCTTGGTGTCTTTTTATAAAGACCGCTTGGGTTATTGTGTGTCCTCTCACTACTGCTTTCAAACTATCACACACAAATCTTATGTGTGTGTCCCCTGTATCATTTTCTCTCATGAAATTTTTGATAACTTTTTTTGTGGAGTCTATGAATTGCTTATCTTGTGGTAAACCTGCATTTAACCTCCATTATAAAAAGGTTCTCAGAAATGCTGCAATCTGATTGGCTGGTAGGATTCTAACAGCCTTACATTAATCCATGTTATACTGTCATGTACAGCCTGATCACAATGGCACATGGATTCTTCCTGTCAGCATTCCATCTTGTAGCACTGCTAAGTGACTGGAATGATGCATTCTGATTCTGAACCAGTATTCTTAAACTGTTAGTGGAAGAACTATTTTATTAAAAATCTCCCTTTAAATGAGGAAAACATTCAAAAAGTGTTCTTTTAACCTTCTTCTTCTGGAATTTTTTTTATAATAGCAATAAGGTACTCCCAGGAGTTAGATTAACAGTCAGTTAATCACCCCTGGGACAATATGGCACTCGGCTGTGCCTCGTGCCATATTACACCCCTAGGGAGTGATTAACAGACTGTTAATCTAACCCCTGGTCATGCCTTATTGCTTAACAAACTTTTCTGATGTGAGGTTCCCCTCTTTAATTTATATAGCACTAACGCATGGCCTGATAAAGATAAAGGATAAGTAGTTGTCTCCACTATCTTATGGGCCATTTTCTTTTGGGTATATAGCTTATCTAGATGTAAGTATGAGTTACTTGCTGGGGAGCATAATGTAAATTCTTTTGTATCAGGGTTCTGTACCCTCCAGGGTTCAACGAGGCCTCCCTTCATCCTAAGAGTTTTCAATAACTTAGCTCCTGCTCTTAGACTTGTTTTGCTTTGTGTACTTCTATCTAGTTCCTGGTCTTCCACACAATTCCAGTCCCCCAAACACAATACTTGTGCCTCCTGGAGGGAAGCAATATGTTTAAAAGTCCTTCTGAAAAATTCTCCCATGGGTGGGGTGGGAGCATATACTAATATTTTATGAATTGAACATCTCACCCAATTCCCTGAAATTTATTTATTTATTTTATTTATTTAGCTTTTGTTAACCGGGTAAGTGCACTAGCCATAAAATGACTATTTTTAGGCATGACCCGGGAGAGTACAGACATGCAGAAACTTAACAGGATAACAATTTATAAGTGCTTTGCATACAATGAGTTAAAGAGGATACAATATATCGGAACATACAAAGTAAAGCGCTTTACATACAATGAGTTAAAGTGGATACAATATATCAGAGACATACAGAGTAGACTATTCATAAGTTCATAGGTGTCTACCTATGCAATAAATAGAGATGACCTTGGACAATAAATTATCAGGTGATATATCATATAACCAGAACAAGGTACACAAAAACAGGTAATACAACAGGAAGAAATAACCATTGAGAGCAGGGGGTGTCATTAAGGAAAAGGTCGGTGAGCGAGGAAAACGGGAGCAAGCCATGAAATTAGATTATATGAGTATACCTGGCTGAGTACATGGAGGCTTGAAAAGTCACTGGACTGACATCGCGCGGTCTCCTATTTGTTTTGGCCATTTTCACCACCAGGGGTATTATGACCTGTAAGGTTTTATCGTAACTTGCATAAGCGGGGGTTCAAACAACTTTATCTATTCAAAGTCCCGATGTTTGTTATGTGTTTGAAGGGGATTTAAGTAGCATTATCCACCGGTGGAGTTCCTGAATGAATTCAGGCCACCATCCCAGATACTGATGTCACCGGAAGTCCAAATATTCACATTTTTAACTGCAAGTATTAATTTAATTATTAATCACTCATAGTCAGTAAAAGCTGTATAGTCAATACTACACAGTTCAATTATCATGTCAGACTTAACATAAACTAAAACACCCCCCTACCCTTTTGGATAGTCTGTCCTTTCCATGTATTAAATAATTGGGTAATGCTATATCAATATCCTTGATTGTGGGCTTCAAGCAACTTTCTGTAATTGCCAGCTCATGAGGATTATAGGAAGTGGCCTTAGCCTCCACTTCAGCCAATTTAGGTATCAGATGGCAAACATTAAAAGGCATAATGCGGAGTTCCTTAGAACCAAGCCAAATATTACTATTTATAGAAACAAACAACCTCTACTAAATGGACCCGGATATCTTTCTATGTCACTGGATTTGATTAGTAATAGGGGAAATGGATTTGTGCACCAGTAAAGCAGTACAAAACAAAGTAGTTAATTGCAAATGATACCCTAGCAAAGACACCATTTTTCATGTCAACAACCCAGTTATAGGGTAACTGATTTAATAGGGTGCAATTTTATAAAAAACAGAATTGTGTTCATTGTGTTCCTTAGTGAAATCATCTGTAGGAGTACAGTAGTTAGTTAAATATCAAGCATAACAAACAGTAGACAGTAAGACAAACCAAAAAATGATCCTTTCCAAGCCATTATAAAAACTGGTTAAACTCTGGCTTCTGCTGGTGACTCCCATCACTCCAGCTGGAGCCACTCATGTGGAGAGTCAGTTCACAGAGAACCTCTGAAGTGACTTCCTTTTGTAGGACCTGAATTCACCCCCAAGTCACATCACAGGCCATTATTTCCAGTCCCAGTAGCTCTCCCTTTGTTTACCAATCCCCAGATAGTCCTGGATGTTCCCAATAGTGTAGCCAGGAGCAGGCTACTGTTGATATCTACTCTTGCTGGCTGTGTCTGTCTCACAGTTCAGCAGTTCTTATTAGTTACAGCTGAGACAGACTACAGCTGGCTTCCTTTTATAGGAGTCAAGCCCACTCTCCAGCTAATGTAACAGGCCCCTCCTCCCAGTTCTGGTAGCTCCACCTTTGCTTGCTAATCCCTGGCTGGTCCTGGACATTGCTGGTAGTGTGGCAGGGAGCAGGTTACTACTGATATGTGGTCTGACTTACTGCTTGTGGCTCATATTTTGGCAGTTCTTGTTGGCCGCAGTTGACTAAGACTAAAAGCAGCTTCATTTTGTAGGAGCTGAGCCTACCCCCAACTCACATTACAGGTCCCTCCTCCCAGTCCTGGTAGCTTCCCCTTTGTATACCAGTTCCCAGGTGGTCCTGGACATTGCCAGCCATGTAGTAAGGAACAGATCATAGCTGATAGCTGGTCTGGCTGTCTGCTTTGGCAGTTCTTGTTGGCTGCAGCTGACAAATACTACAAGTGGCTTCAATTTGTTGGATGTGAGCCCACCCCAGATCATGTCACAGGCCCCTCCTCCCAGTTCTAGTAGTTCCCTCTTTGAGTTCCAGTCCTGTGGTGCTCCTGGATCTTGGACGTTGTTTGTAGTGTAGCAGGGAGGAGGACACAACTGATAGCTAGTCTGGTTGGCTGCATGTGGCTCACAGGTCAGCAGTTCTTCTTGGGTGGAGCTAGTAAAATAAAAAGAAAAAACAGCATTTAGCTTAAAAGGAATAAAATGTGCAAATATAAAAACCCAAATGGTTGTTATCACCCTTATGTTGACTATTCTTACAATTTCTGATGTGGGGCAAAGATACTTCAATGTCAAATTTGCATTTGGTGAGCATGCTGAAATCTGGCATTTTGGACACTGGTGAAGCAGGTCAGAAATAACTCGATTTCCCTCTGACACTTCAGCACTTTGACAGCATAGCGCAGTACTCACACTCTGAGAATGTCCAAGTTTTTGGCAAATCACTTGACCTTTAGAAACCAATCAGCAGTCAGGATAGATAACATAAAAGGGGTGCTGATCTTGCCATGTACATTTCAGAAAAACTAACTGCTTTATAGATAACATCAACCATAAAACATTTTACATCTACAGCTGAGTCCCCATGGATTTAATTAATAAACAATGGGTGAGAAGGATTAATATTTAGGCTGTTCCATAGACCACCAGATACTAATGAATTAACAAACATAGAAATAGCTAAAGAATCTGAGAATGCAACTAAACTTGTTAAAGCAGTGAAGCCTGGTGATTTTAAGTATCCTGATATATTCTGGAAAGACAGCTCTTACAGAAGTGCAACAGGATAAGAATTCATGGATCTCTATAGCCAGTTAAACTTACACCAAATGGTCATGCTACCATCACATAAAGAAAACATACTTCACTTAGTTCTTAAATCTGAAACTATTTTGATATCTAAATATATGGTAGAAGAACCTATTTGTGATAGCAATTGCAATACAATATATTTCTCTATTGACACTACTGTATCCAGGGCAACAGACATCACCAAAATATATCAGTATCACAATGCAAACAGAAAATAAATCCAAAATGAAATACATGAAATAGACTCTGGAAAGAATTAATGGCAAACCTTGTTGGTAAAATAAACTTGGAATAAAAACAAAACGCATATCATCAAAACATGTGATCAAAACATTAAAAATGATCAGGAAATATAATAACAAAAGTCTAAAACCAAAATAGTGTAATAAAACTGTCAAACTCCCTGCAGTCCCTTCGCCACACTTTAGTAGTGGAGCAGAGCCACCTGCCTTAGATCACCTCCCTTCCAACATCCATCTTGTCCCCACTCTACTTTCCCCACCCCACTCCCTCAACCCCCTCATCTTTTCCCCTCACCCTCCTAAAGCCCCTCCTCCAACTCACCCTATCATTTGACAAAGCCTTCTTGACTGATTCTCATTGTTAACTATATGTACTTGACAGCCTTGTTTAAATGTTTTTTGACCAATTGTCAAGCACATATTCTGTGATGTCTGTAAGCTTGTCTAAAATGTATACTAACTGTTAAAATGTACAATACCTCAGTGTCACCTTAAGTTTGCCAATGCGTGTACATTTGTGTACTCTCCAGTGTGGAACCTTTGTAAAAGAGCTCCCCTCCCAAAGGTACTTGTAATCCAAGGTCTTAATAAAATAAAATAAAAATAAAAGAATAATAAAGAAAAAGACAAAACTATATAACAAATATTTGAAATCTATATTAAATGACACCTGAGCAAAGCAAAAGGAGGTACTCAGATAGTGCAAACCCAGAATTAGAAAACAAGCCCAAAAAACAAGCTGAAATAGAATTAGCAAAAAAATGGCAAGAAACAAAATTGAAAACAAAAATCTACAGTTACATTAACTTATTTAAAATGAACAGAACACCACTAGGACCAATTAATAAAAATAGAGAAACACTGACTAGTCCACATCACACAGCGAACAAATTTCATAATTAATTTTGTTCAACCCTCACAAAACATCATGGAAAAGAAATAAGTAGAAAGACACAACATAAACAAACAATTGCTGTATTGGACAATGAAATAATAATGAAAATGAAAAATTTAAGGGATCACATGTCTCCGAGTCGGGATAAAATCTCAGTTAAGGTGCTGAGACTCATGGGTAGGAAGCATTATAAAACCATTAAACATATTATATAATAAATATATTAATACTGGTGAGGTCCCTGATGATTGAAGAACAGTAGAAGCTATCCCAGTCTTCAAAAAAGGTTGCAAAAGCTAAATTCAAAACTACTGTCCAATTAGTTTAACCTCTGCACCAGGTAAACTATTAGAATCAATTTTAGTGGATAGAATAGACCCCTCCCCACCCCTTCTTCCAACCACATCTCCTCCTATACCACCACACCTCCACCTCCCAACCCCCACCCTCTCCTGCCCCTAATATTCCCACCCCAATTCCTCTCCTGCACAACCCCACCATTACCACACCACCTACCTCCTTTGCTTTTATATCCCAACCTCCTTTCCACCTCCCCCACTCCAGTACCCCTCCCTTAGTTTTCTCCTCCGTCTGCTCCCCTCACCTGCCTTCTACTGAAGTCCAGCTTGCACCCCCTCCATGCTGCTGGCATCACTGCAGAAACTCCCCCCATCACTCACCCTCCCACAAAACAACAAAGCCGTCCTTAGGTTGCTCCCCAACCCACTTCCCCTCTGTATAGCTAGTCCCCATCTGTATGGCCAGTACTCCCAGGGATCCTGATAACCCTAAATTGACAAACTAAAGCACTTCCTTTGAAACTGTTTCCTTTGTTTGAGCTGCATCCTGAATGTTCCCTCACTGAAATGCTTTATACCCTCGAAACCATGTTCCTCCTATTGTATTTATAACCTGACTGAAACAAACTGTTCCTGCAATGTATTCTAACTCATACCATTCAAGTGTATGCAACTGATATGCTTTGTCTAACTTTTTTTGTAATGTCTGTAATGTGTGTGTTTGACTAATTGTTTTGTGTATGACCTGGAACCTTAGTAAATAAGTTCCAGGACTCAAAGGTATTAATCCTAAACTGCAATAAATAAATAAATAAATAAAGGAACATCTCAGTAACACTAGCTTAACTGATTATGAACTGCACAGATATACTGGAGGAAGGTCTTATGTTACATATCTTCTCTGTTTTTATGAGAAGGATAAGCAATGCTGTGAACAATAACAACCCAGTAGATATTATATATGTGGATTTTTGTAAGGCTTTTGACAGCCTGCCACACTGGACCATAACCAATAAAATGGTTAAACATTATAAATTGGGTCAGTGACTGATTTCATAACAGGACACAGGTAGTATCAATAAATAGTTATCACTAATACCAGGGACAAGTTAAAAGTGGGGTGCCTCAGGGTCTGTACTGGGCCCTGTCATTTTTTCATTGTTCATTACTGATATGAACTCCAAAATATTTAACTTGGACCTCTAAACATGCTGATACCAGCAAACTGGGCAGACAATGTAGCAACAAGCAACAACTCAATACATTAGAAAAGGATTTGGATAAAATCACTCATTGGGCATATACATGGCATATATAATTTAACCTGAATAAATGCAGTGTGACGCGCTTGCGAAGAAATAACCTTCACCACCAACACATCCTGAGCAACACTGCACTAAAAACAGTAACTGATGAAAAATACTTAGTAATCATGATTTCTAATTCATTCAGATTTAATATTCAGTGTACAACTGTTGCTGTATCTCTAAAATGAACAAAATACTATGGTCAATCAAAAAAAAACAAACACATAAAAGTAGAGAACCACAGATCTTCCTTCTCCTCCATGGAACCTATCTCTGACCCCATCTGGACTACGCAAGTCAAGTAGGAACTTTCACACTTGTAAATACAGTAATAGCATTGAACACATTCAATGAGTGCAACCAATACTATTAGTGGATTAAAAAACAGTTCTTATACTGGAAAATTAAATAAACTGCCACTAATGCCACTACACATCAGATGATTAAGGGGGGACCTTTTGCTATTATATGACATAATGCAAGATTCATTCCTCATGACTAAGATGAACTTATCTTTTAAACAAATTATCATAAACACTAAGGTCAGCCCCTATAGCTATAGGGTATGCCATTCAAAATAACACACAGAAAATCATTTTTTACACTGAGAGTAGTTGAACCATGGGATAGATTACCTGAAAATGAAATAATTAGTAAGAGTAAATACAAGTTTAAAAAGTTGCTTGATTAACAGTTAATTGGGAAAAACCCAATTAGAAATTAAAGTTAAAACAATGAAGCTATTGGTCCAGTGGTGCAGGGGGCAGATGTGCCATTCATCTCACCTCACCTACGTCAGTGACCTGAGTTTGAGAGTGAGCTCAGGATGCCAGGAGTTGGCTGTGGAGGAGGGCTGGGAAAAGACTGAGCAGCTGCCAGGCAGCTCTCCTCTCCCAGATTGGTAAGGTAAGCCTTCCTGGCCCTTGGCTGCCACTGAGTGGAGGCTTGATGGTAGCGCTGAGCAGATGTGGGGCTGGTGCTAGGCCAGGTGGGTGAGGGGGCTGTTGTTGCTTCCAACATGCATGTGCGTCCGTGTTTGCTGAGGGTTCAGTAGTAGTAGTAGTAAGTAGTAAGTAGTAGTAGTAGTAAACAATTTTTATTCATACAAAAAATTAATAAGGATCTCTCCACTGAGCTGAAGCTCCTTTACAGTGAGATCCAGGTGTCATTTCCAGTTACTCTTATAAGTTAACAATATATAACGAAGGAAAACACATATACACTATAATTATACATCAATAAATATAACACAGTTCCAAATCATAAAACAAACTAGGACAAGAAGAACATACAAAAAACAATGATTAATTCACAGTATACATTTAATACAAGTTACAATCTACCATCCTAAGATTCAAACTATTTCCCATCAGAACTAATATTTTCGATAAGCCATTGTATAATTTGGTGCAACTGGAAATTTCCTTCAAGGGGTCTAAGCTTCCCAGGCAATTTATTCCATATAGAAGGTCCGATATTAAAAAAAATGCTTATCCCCCAAGCCGTTCTACGACTTGGGACTGCACAGTTCAAATAATTAGCAGAGCACAGACCCTCAATAGGTCTTTTTATTTTAATGGACTCAGCCATATATTTAGGAACTTTTCCTGAGATACATTTTAACATTAACATAATTGTACTAAGAGCCCGCCTTTGAGACAAAGTATGCCAGTCTAATTCTTTATACATATCTACTCTATGTGCCCTCTTTGCAGCTCCCAGTATAAATCTAATTAATTTATTATACATAACATCAAGCTTATATAGTTGCTCTTTAGACGCACCCATATATATCAAATTACCATACTCCAATATGGTTAGTACAACAACAGTTACAACTAATTTTCTAATTTCCAAAGACATACTATTTCTTACTCTATATAATGACCCCAAGCACTTACCAACTTTAGTCAAGGTACTATCCATATGACTGTCCCATTTAAATTTTGTATCTAAATACACCCCCAGATATTTATAACTAACAACTTGTTGCAAGATTCTTCCTGAAAATGTTTTAATTTGTAACCCCTTATATTCAGTTTTAGACCTGTAACCCCTATGAAACACCATTACCTGAGATTTTTTTTCATTCAAAACCAATTTAGATCTAAGCAAAAATTCCTGTAACTGATCAAAAGCCTGTTGTAATACTATTTGAATAGTTTTCACTGATGAATCAGCAAAATACACAACTGTATCATCAGCATACAGATGGTATTGTAGCTTTGGTTGTTCAAACCCCAAATCATTCATATATAAATTATATAGTACAGGACCCAAAATGGATCCTTGTGGGACTCCTGACACAATCAATTTCATATCAGATGACCACTCTCTAATAGTTACTTGCTGCAATCTTGAATCAAGATAATTTCGAAACCAATTTATAACCGACTCAGACATACCACAGGTTTTTAGTCTGGACAGGAGGATGCCATGGTCCAGCATGTCAAAGGCCTTAGAAAGGTCAACAAAAATTGCTCCCACTGGCATTGCCTTGTCCATGCTCTCCATTATATCTCCTGTGACCTTTATAAGGGCAGTGTTTGTTCCATGTTCGGGTCTAAAGCTGGATTGATAACTGTTAAGGATTTCATTATCTTTCAGATATACCTGTAATTGTTTTGCAACTATTTTCTCCAAAATTTTAGAAATTGTTGGTAGAAGAGAAATTGGTCTATAATTTTCTAATAATAACCTAGATCCTGTCTTATAAATTGGCACAATCTTGGTAGTCTTCCAAGTTTGCGGTAACTCCGGAGAGAGAAGAGACAAATTAAATAAATTTGCTAAGGGTAAATCAATAATAGGGGCTGCATAATTTAATAAGATATTAGGGATACCATCCATACCTTCTGCTTTTTTAGTATTAATTTGAAATAATAAATCCTTAACATCTCCTCTAGTAATAGAAGTAAACTTAAACTCAGTTTGTATACCAGAGTGTACATAAACTCTATCTGTATCATTTACCTGGGAATTTCTCTGTAGAACCTGATTTACATCTCCTCCACCCAATTGTAATTCATTAATACCCATATTTGTAAAAAAGGTATTAAACTCATTAACTACCTTGTTTCCCAAATCCATCTTATTACCATTAATTAGGAAATGATTAGGATATCCCATGCTAAGTCCCTTATGCATCTTATTTATTGTGTTCCAAAATACTTTTGAATTTTCCATCATTTCTTTAGACAATTTTTTGTTACAATAGGCCAATCTAGCCTTTCTAATTTCCTTTGTATATAAATTTCTTAATTGCCTATATTTATGCCAGTCCTGGTCTCTCTTTGCTAATTTAGCTTGTTTCCATACCTTATCTCTAGCGCTTTTAATTTTAAACAAACCTGAATTATACCATGGCGCTTTGTTTGATTTTATCAACCTAGTTTTTATAGGAGCATGTTTATTGCAAATTTGTATTAAATCCTTTTGAAACATATCCCACATATCCCCCACACTGGGAATTAGTTCTAGTCTCTCCCAGTTATAATTTTCTAATTCCTGCATAAATTGAACAAAATCAAACTGTTTAAAGACTCTAATTTGTACAACATTCTTAGATGTCTTTCTAGATTTCTGATTTCTAATACAGAAAATTATCTGATGATCTGACATTGAGTCTGGTAACACCAAACTCTTTATAAACTTTTCTGGATTTGTAGTAAAAATAAGATCTAACATAGTTGAATTACTGGGATTTACTGCATTTAACCTAGTAACATCTTGTATCAGTTGCACCAAATTCAATGTAGTAGCCATATCAATTAGACTATGATGGGCATCTATATTTCCCCAATCAACATTTAAATCCCCAATTATCAAAATTTCATGTGAATTTTGATAATTCTTCAGTACATCCTGTATGTCAGAGAAGACCATTAAGCTGCTTTTAGGTGGACGGTAAATGCCAATCAATAAGATGGGTTTAGAATAAGGTAGCTTTAATTCTAATGGTAACAATTCTGAATCAGTTCAATTATACAAATCTTGCAATTCCCTAACATCAATCCAATTTTAAATATAAACTAATACTCCCCCTCCTCTTTTGGATCTGTCTTTTCTATATATATAGAAATTTTCCAGGGCTATATCATTATCTTGAATTTTTGTATGCAGCCATGATTCAGAAATTATTAAAATATCAGGCTTATAATAAACCACCCACTCTCTTAGATACTCAATTTTCTTAAGCAAACTACAAATATTAATATGCACAATTTTCAATCATTTTTCATTCAACATTTCAAATGTATAATCATGATTCAAATCAGCAACAGGCCCAGGATTTAATTGAACATCCCCACTTAACATTAACCCTATAATTACAAACCATTTACCCATTCTAGACATTTTAAAATATAAACATTTCCCCTTCACTAATTTCTAGATTTGGCACTTTCTAAAACAGCATTATGTCCCCAGCCACATAGAAGTTCACTACCCATATACACCCATTTGATCAAAGTTGTCTCAATATGGATATTCAATAAAGAGGCATGAATGTCCCCTTGCCACCCAATTAGAACATTTCTCTCTCCCATCATAGTTCCCTATACTCTATTGTCAAGTATGGACATTCTGTAAAGGATTTTCTATTCTGAGCAGAATTTTCACATACTAAAAACTGGCACCCTACCAGAACAATTCCCCACCATAACATCAACATTGTGAAAATTTAAACCACTCTGTTAATTAGACTTTAATTATAATAAAATAATGAGCAACTACCTCATTATATCAGGGATAATCCTATAAGGTAGAGGAAATCTCAGGTAATCCACTTAGTAAATATTATATAAAACTTGCGCATATAAGCAACCCACCCAGAATATATTAAATAAATTAAATAAAGAATAAAAAATAAAACAAATAATAAAACTCAGTATAAAATTAACACTAAATGAAACAAATAACCTACCCAGACTCACACAAAAATATTCAACTTCCAGTTAGATTAACCCTAAGTTTCTAAGTAAATCTCAGCAGAAATACCACTCAGATTTGCTCCTATTGTTACTAATAAAATTTCTAATACCGAGTGGCACTCGTGGGACTCATGCTCACGCTGCCGCGCTCGCGCTGCGGGCAGCGCGGTTCTTTTATATTGTACTGCCCCTCCTCCTTGATGAAGTGTGCTCCATTACACCTGGCCCCTCTCACTAGAGCACAGGAATGCAGGGTCAAAGGGGAGCAAAGGCACAGAAGAAATGGGGTTATACAAAGTGCTCACAGTTTTAACAGATATCAGGCACACAGTTCGAATCCCCCAACAGGCAGCAGCACGCTCCTTTAGGTCTCAGTCTCACGGTCCAGCAAAATGAAACAGCAGAAGAAATAACCAGTTTCTCAGATGATAGATGCAAATGGTATACCTGTTCTGGGTTTAGGCAGCGTGGTTCTTTTATATTGTACTACCCCTCCTCCTTGATGAAGTGTGCTCTGTTACACCTGGCCCCTCTCACTAGAGCACAGGAATGCAGGGTTAAAGGGGAGCAAAGGCACAGAAGAAATGAGGTTATACAAAGTGCTCACAGTTTTAACAGATATCAGGCACACAGTTTGAATCCCCCAACAGGCAGCAGCACGCTCCTGTAGGTCTCAGTCTCACAGTCCAGCAAAACGAAACAGCAGACGAAATAACCAGCTTCTCAGATGATAGATGCAATTGGCATACCTGTGGCTTCAGGGAATTAAAGGTGAGGAAATTGGAAGAAAAACTCCCTAGTAACAGGATGACGACTGACCCCTTGCAGTCCCTGCACCAGTGACCAGGCACCCATTACAGTCCTGTGGCAGAGGATGACAGCAGTAAGATAAGTCTCAGAGGAGCCGGGTGATGGGGCTGGGGGAGTTAGCCAGAAGGGGGTAGCTGGGACAAGCAGAAGAATAGATTATGGAAAAAACTAACAACAGGAAAAAACAAACAATGAAGCTATTAACGGGCTCACAGCCTTCTCAGCATCTGCTCTCCCTAGTATGAATCCTAGTATGAAGTCTAGCAATGCTGAATACTGGGAATGACTCGCACTGCACACGTACCACTCCCATTTCCAGCTCTGTCTCACAGGGGAAGGGCCTAGCTACTGATGGAGCTTATGTTATGTGAAAAAGAGTAACTTTCAATAAGAAATCATTCCAAATGACAAACTACAGATGTGTTCCATCCAGCTGTAATTCCTCTGTGTGGTGTAGTGTACTATATTTCTTGTTTCCTACCATTCTTTCTATGGCTCCTATACACTACTCTACCTGCAAACTACTTCTTTTGTATGTTAATTCTGAGTAAAATAAATGCTTGATGCCTTGGGGTTGTGATTTGGTACTTGACTGAGACAACAATTGCACTACACTGAGGAGTCTCAACAGGAGGAAACGTGACTGTAGTTTGTCATTCTCAGCATACACTGGATCAGATGTACAAGCCTGTTTAGAAGGTGAAGTCTGTTCTGGAGAAGCCATGTCAGCCTACTTTGGACAAGGATTTGTGTATTCATGACGCCTTGCAAAGGATTAAGGCTTTAGACTTTGTGGGTGGTTTATAGACATACACAAAAACTGAACAACTTTGTCATTCATTCTGTGGATCCTATGTACTGCTTATACTGCAAACTGCCTCTTTACTTCCCTTTGGGGAACACTGAAGCAAATAATTTTTTCAGCATTTCTGCCTTTGTCCCTGGCTTCCACAGGTTCCTCCCTAGCTTTTCTAATCTCTTTCTTCCCCTTCCTACTTTCATTCATGTACTGCAAGCAGGCTTTGATTTTCCTTAATTCTGCTGCTGTCCTGGTTTCCAGTCCTTCTTAATTCTGCTCTTGCAGTCCCTCACTGCTGCTGTATACTCCTTTCTGTCCTGGAGGCAACCTGCCTCTTTCCAGTGATCAAAGACCTTCATTTTGCACAGAATCAGTCACTCTATATTCCTATTGAGTTAGGGGGCACTTTTTGGCTCTTTTCCTTTATTGCTTACAAGGATGCAGGCCCCAGCCTTTACTGCTGTTTAGGATTATAAAGTTTATGACAAACAACCAATTGCTGATGAACCAACAAATAGTTGTAAAACTTTATGACAATGCAGTTGTTGGTCTTAAACTGACCATCACCTCATATTCAATTTCAGTTTATCTGGTTGATCTTGCCCCCTCTAGAAAGCTTACCCACTTCTCCCAACCCCTGTTGTATAATAACATCTCCCAAAGCTAACCCTACTTATAAAATTACAGTCACTGCCTGGTTAATCCTCCCCCTCCACATAAACTTATATTTCTATATCTGGATGTTCACACCCTCTCGATGCAAAAATATATGAGCATATTCCTGTATCTAGTTGATCCTGCTCCAGCCCTCCAAATCATATAACATTAGCCCACCTTTCCTCAAATCCTGTAGCATGAAAGTCTGCCCCCCCCATCACTCACAGACACCCTCATAGTGTCTGGCTGAAACTACCCACTTAGGATATATCCCAAGTTCAATGCTATGTTTGGACTTCTGCAGTACATGTCCAGTGCCGGCTCAAGGAATTAAGCATGGCCATGGCACAGGCAATGTATAGAGGGCTTTTGTCTGGACATGTAGATGTATTTAAACCTGAACTATGCTCCCAGGCATATATCACTGCAGGAGTAAAGCCTGGCATTGATCTGGAGTCATTCATGTACACATTCATTAATCTACACATGCCTGAGCCTGTTTTACCTTACACAAATAGTAAAGGTTGTGCTAAGCAGAAGTTATCACTTAGTACTAACCATTGTGAACCCCATCAAGCTAAGATCTTAAAGGGTCCTGACTCCTAAGATGTTCCAATATAGTTGCAAAAGTGTTTGTGATTCTGTGGGAAAGGGGCATGTGTGGTCTACCATGCAAGTAGCCCACAGGGTCATTCACAAATGTGCACCTCCTGATGAAGGGGTAGCATTGCCCCAAAGCGCTGAAGCTGGAGAGCGAGCAAGCAATCTTTATTTGTTAAATGCTATTCCAAAATCAAGATCATAGTGTCGTACATACTGTAGGTGAGAGGAGTGTGTTTTGCCTGTAATCACATCAGTGTACGCATTTCCTATTGTTTGCAATTGTAAGTACTTTATTATTTTATTTTTATAAAATAAAATTACTCTCCTTGAATTTTTATTGGAGTCTGGAGTGCTGGTTTATTTATTATTCTACTATTTTAAATTTTTATAGTACCCACTGCATCTGGAGTGCAGTCAACTTTTTGTTCCATTCACAATTGTTAGTGGCCCATGAAAAACCATTTGCCTCATCCTGTGCCCCCACCAACATAACTCTAACAGGCAGGTGGTAAGTGTGGTTGTAGTACTGTAACTAGAAGGACCTATGAGTAAAGCTTTTAAGTTGAACTGGATGGTGCCAGGAAAGTGGAGGAAGGTACCACTAGATGATAGGGATTACTGTGAATTTCTTGGAGCTGGTGGGTGGTCCACAGGACTGAGAGATACTGTAGCCATTTGGCCATGGAGGTTTGAATCATCTGACCCACAAGGGACATGTAATTACAGTGGAGCCCACCAGGATGCCATGCAATACTGCAAGTTTCTGCAGCAGGGAGACGGCAGTAAACAAGGCAATTTCAATAGCAGTAAATTCCTTTTATAATGTATGGTGGAACACTGTTATCAATAAAAATTCAGCATTTTACAAGGTTGTCATACCCTCAATGTAACGTCATGATGTTGCTATACCATCATGGGTATATCACATTGGTGGTACAACAATACTGAATGCATTCACACATGCGCGATACACTAGCCCCGGGACTTCTTGAACCAGCTGCAGTGGCAAAAGCTGGACTTGGGAGAGAGTGGTGATGATTAAATAAAAACTTTTAAGTAAGGATCCTGCCTTTCTCTTTTTAGCCTTTATGGGGACCATACACTATAAAAAATAATGCATGGTCCACTATCACTAACAAAGTGTGTGTTGACATTTTCAAGGTTGCCAAGATGACTGAAACCACTCAAGCTTCGCTCTCAAGGTTTAAATGGTCACCATGGCAACCTCTCGGTGACAACACACACTTATTACCAATAGCCGACCATACATTATCCTCTATATGTCATACCTGTGAGTATATTAAAGGGCAAAATGTTGCTGATATTTTTCCTTCGTTGGGACCTAGAGTGAGAATATCAAAATATTCTCATTCTAGGTCCAAATATATCTACAGTAGGTCCTGATTGGCTCATTCAGAACTAACATACTAACATACTAAAATGCCAGCAGAATAGGCCTAACGGTCTTTCGTGTCTGCTCGTTTGGTCAGCCCCCACCCTGGGTGCTGACCTTGCTGTCCCCCTCACCTTCTCTGGCTTCTCCCTTCCCAGTTCTGGATATTCTTGCTGCATTGGATTTTGCTTCCAGAACCCTTCCCCTGTACCTGTCCCACCCCCTCTTGAACCGCTCCACTGTCTCTGCTCCACCAGCCCCCTAGGCAGTGCATTCCATGGCTCCACCACCCTCTCAGTGAAGTAGCACCTCCTCCTTTCTCCCCTGAATCTTCCCCCCTCCAGCTTCCACCCGTGCCCTCTAGTGGCCCCTTCCTCCTTCCTTCGAAGCACCCTGACTGTTCCTCCACTATTTACCCTCTTCATGTCCCCTTAGACCTCTATCATGTCTCCCCGGTCCCTTCTGTCTTCCAATGTGTACATATTTAGCTCTTCGAGCCTCTCCTCATAGGTCCTGTCCCCCAAGCCCCAAATCATTTTGGTTGCCCTCCTCTGGACCCTCTCCAGGAGGTTAATGTCCCTCTTTAAGTGTGGCCTCCAAAACTGCACGCCAGTACTCAAGGTGTGGCCTCACCAAGCAGTTATACAGAGGGAGTATCACTTCCTCCTTCTGGAGGTGATCCCCTAGCGATGCATCCCAGCATCCTGTTGGCCTTGGCTGCTGCCCTCCTACAAGTCTCAGTTGTTCATCTTGACATCCACCACCACCCCAGGTCCCTCTCAGCCATCGAGACTTTGGCATTTCCCAGGGTGTACACTTGGCCTGGGTTTCTGGCCTGGGTGGAGTACCTTGCATTTCCCTGCATTGAACCTCAGCTTCCACTTTCTAGACCATCTTTCCAGAGCCTCCAGGTCCCCCTGTAGGGCCACCCTCCCCTCCTCCCCATCCACCACTGCCCCCAGTTTCGAGTCATCTGCAAAGAGACTCATCTCACTCCTGATTCCTGTCCTTATGTCAGATACGTAGGCATTGAACAGAAGGGGCCCAAGGACTGATCCCTGTGGGACTCCACTAATGACCCTCCTTGGGGATGAGACTATCCCACCAAATATGACCCTCTGGGTCCGGTCCTGGAGCCGATTGCCTATCCATCTGATCATCTGGTTCCCCACCCCCATTTCTCCCAGCTTATCCAACAGGCCCATGTGAGGAACAGAGTCAAATGCCTTGCTGAAGTCTAGAAAGAGGACATCCACTGGTCTACCCAGGTCCAAGGCACTTGTCACCCAGTCATAGAACTCCACCAGGTTTGTCTGACACGATTTCCCTGGGATGAATCCATGCTGTCTATCGTCCAGGCACCCTGACTTATCCAGGTCCCCCATCTTCTCCTTGACAATGCCTCCATCCACCTTGCCCACCACCGATGTCAGGCTGACAGGCCTGTAGTTCCCTGCCACCTCCTTGATCCCCCCCTTGTGGATGGGCACTATGTCAGCCACCTTCCAGTCTTGGGGCACCCACCCTGTCCTCAGAGGATGGTGAAAATCCCTGCCAGGGTTTGCCAGGACATCTGCAAGTTCCTTCAGCACTCTGGGATGTAATTTATCCGGCCCGGTGCTTTCTCTGTCTTAAGGGCTGAGGGCTTCCCTCCTCTCTCTGCTGTGATTTCCTTCTGGTACCTCTTCTCCCTGCTTAGCCCTCCCCACACCTGCCAGTGATGCCTCCCCCTCTCCCCAGACCTGCCGATCGGTAAGGGTCCCCCCCTCCTCAATATCTCTGTCTCCTCCCATGTATGATGCAGCACCCCCATTTTCCCTGGTGAAAACTGAGGTGAAGTACTCATTTAGTACCTCAGCCTACTCCCCCGGGTCTTGTGCCCATCTCTCCCCTGATTTAATCCTGCTAATCTGCCCCTTCACCCTTCGTTTTTCCCCAATGTATCTAAAGAACCCCTTGTTCCCTCTCCTAAGTTCCCTGGCCAGGTTCTGATCCTTCCTTGCCTTAGCCGCCCTCACCACTCTAGTGGCCCTTCTAGCCATCAGCTCGTACTCCCTTGATCCCTTTCACTCCTTGAGCACTTGAATTGCTTATAGGCTGCTTTCTTTCCCCGCACCACCTCCTGGACCTCCCTGGTCCACCAACAGGGTTTTTGGGCCCTACCGCATTTTCGTCTTACTCTTGCGCAGGTGTTGGTAGCATCCTGCACCCCTCTCCTGATGATTTCCCACCTACTATCAGCGTCCATGTCTGACCCAATCCCATCCAAATGCTCCTTAAGGATCCTTCCCATTTCCTTAAAATCCGCCCCCCTGAAGTCGGTTACTTCCGTCTTTGTGCAGCCTTCTACCCCTCCTAGGTTCAGGTAGAACCAGACCGTGGCATGGTCACTCCCCGCCAATGGGTCCCTTACCTCCAAGCCCCCAATCTAGTCACTGTCTGCCAGGACCACATCCAGTACCCGTGCCTCCTTGGTCGGTTCCCTCACCTGCTGAGTTAGGAACGCGTCTTGAAAGACATCCAACAACCTCTGTTCCATGGTCACAGAGGATGTCATAGTCTCTCAGTCTGTTCCTGGCATGTTTAAGTCCCCCAACACCACCACCACCGTTCCTCTGCCCAGTCTGCAGTGTCTCCTAACATCTGACACCAGACTGTCCTCCAGCTCCTCCCCAGGGCAGGGGTCTTACACCACTCCTATTTTTACTCTCTGCCCCCCTTGTTATCAGGAGACCTAAATCACCTCCACGTTCCCTCCGCCTCCTCTACTCCCCCTATGCCAATGCAGTTTTTGACTATCATTGCTACCCTCCTCCCTTCCTCCCCCTGTCCTTCCTGAACATAGTGTAACCCTCCAGGTTCAGGTCCCAGTCATGTCTTGCAGTGGCCCAAGTCTCAGTGACCGCTGCCACATCCACTGCTCCTCAGTTAGCATCGCCTGGAGCTCAGGCATTTTGATTGCCCAAGCTCCTGGCATTTAACGAGACCACCCACCTTTACCTATAGTTCCATTTCCCTCTGTTCCCATGGGGATTCTGTTTCCCTGGTCTGCACTTTGCCAGTTGGCCTTTTCCTGCAATCCTCCTGGTCTCCAGGGGGGTGGAGACAGAGTCCCTCCTTTATCGGCACCCCCTTGACAGCCTTTTCTCCCATCCCACCCCCCTTCACAAGTTTAAACCCCACTTTTCACCAATGAACCCCTCTATTTTCAACTTAAGGATTCCCTTCCCCTCCAAATTGAGATGTAGTCTATCTCTAGCATACAGCTCCTTATCCTCCCAGGTCTCCCCCAATCCCCCATCAACCCATACCCTCTGGACTCACACCACTCCTGAGCCACTGGTTTATCTCCTAATTTTCCTTTGTGTCCCCACTAGCCCTTGGCACTGGCAGGATTTCTGAGAAGAAACCGTGCATCCTATGTCATGACAGACCCTAGCGAGCTCCTGAATCTTGCCTGTATCTCTAGCTCCTATTTCCCTCAATGTCATTTGTACCCAGGTGGACCAGTATGTCTGGGAACCCCACAATCCTTTGCCAGCTGATATACCTCGTGCTTAGCCCTGTGCACCATTAGTCAGGGAAGCATCTTGTTCTAACTGGCCCAGGCTTCTCCTCCCTATCATTTGATACCCCTGATCTTAGAATCCCCATCAGAGCACTCTGACCACTCCTTTTCCTCCATTCCACCCTTCCATGTCCCTCATCCTTTCTACAGGCCCCTCCCCAGCTGGCTCCTTGTTCCTCCCTATCTGGGTGCCATGCCACCCCTCCTTATTTACCATTGCCACCCCTCCCTCCAATCCTATGCCTCTCCTCCTCCTGAGTATCCTTCTGCACCTTGCTAATTCCCCTCACTGCTCACAACTGGTCCTTCTCCCCATCTGCTAAACTAGCCTGGCTCATCCTCCCTTCCTTCCTGTCTCCATTTGGTTCCTCCTTGCTCGCCATGCTCCCTAGCCTAAACCCTCAGCTCCTTTGCTGAATCCTCCTTGTACTTCTGGTCCTTCTCCTTTACCTTTCCTCCCAACTGGTCCCTTCTCCTTGTGCTTTCTTCCCTCTTCCCCTGCCCTCCTGCTCTGATTCACTGCTCCCCATTCTCCTGCATTCCAGGTCCCCCCCGTTCTTCCTGCTATCTGGCCCCTGCCTCCTGCCTCCCACTCCCTTTCTGCCTCTAACCACCCCTGTCGTAGCTACATCACCCCCCTCATCCTTGAGCAGAAGAAGAGAATTGAAGCAGTTACTGAGTGTAAGGTCTGATCCACCTCCCCACCTTGCTTCCTTCTGTCCAGCCCTGGCCATCTGCCTACTTCCCTGAGAATGTTGTCCCTCCGTCCCCCCTTTGTAAGGGTCCCCAGTTACCTGCCTGCTTCCTTGGTAGTGTCCTTTTGGACCCCCTCTGCCAGGGTCCCTATGTGACCCCTGAGTATTCTCCTGCACTCCTTTCCCTATGCCCCCACCCCCAGTGCTTGGTGCAACCCTGTGGAGATTCCCAGCCCCTTCCCCAACCATACCACCCCTTCCCAAGCTTTCTCCTAATCCCGCAACCTCCTCCCTAAGCTGTGCTAGCTGGTAGCACACTGGGCAACCACCGAACTTCCAAGCCCAGTCCAGTATCATGGCTGCTCCACACCCTGTGCACCACCACCCTCCAAAGATGCCGGCCCTAATGATGTTGGTTCCATCCCCTTCCAAATAGGTTTCCTTGGGTGAGCCACCAGGTTCCCCCTAGTCCAAGATACCCTACACGCCTAATCAGGTCACCCACTAATCTTAGAGATAGTCCACTGTCACCAGTAACCCTGTTACTAGGTGCAGTACAACACATTAAACTTATAAGGGAAATGAACAACTCTAAGCTCCTCTCTCCCAGCCTTTAAATCCAACCCCCAGTGGCTAGAACTACATGAGCTGCACCTGCAGCCTTTTCCTTCAATTGCAGGGCAGGTGTTCCCCTATAACTTTGCAGACTTCTGGGGAGGGAGGGGTGGGGGAGGGCAGGTTCTGGGCAGACACCTGACTCGAGAGAGAGTGTATCAGCCCTGTGTCTCCCCTCCAAGCCCAGCAGCCAAAGAACCAGGCCCAAGCAAATCCCACAAATAGGTTTTAAATCAGAAGAAATAGGCCTGTACCAGCACAGCCTGTTACACAGTGAAACATCCACAAAATGAGCTACTTACAGCCACCAAATCAGTTTACAAACATCCAGCATTCCCCAAAACAATACCCTGCTAGCCTTAGAAGTAAGAAAGAACTAACCTACCAAGTAAAATCCACAAGAACCCTGTGAAAACAACAGTAGCAGCTACTGTCCTGGAACACAACTGATCCTGTCCCCTTCCAGTTCTTTCTGAGAAGACAAAGCAGCTAACACCTCAACCTGATTCAGCTCTGCCTCCAGTCAATTGGTTGAGTGAGACCTGGCCAGACCATTAACACCCCTCCCCCACTATGCACTAACCTTTACAGCTAATGGAGTCAGCACAAGGAATCAAAATTCAAGTCAAAGCCCCCAAAATATGTTTGCTGCCAAAGGAAACAGGTCTCCAATTTAATCAGCTTCACTAACAACACATCAAAATAGGCTTGAAATTAACAGATATAGGTCTCCAATTCAAATAACCATCTCCAAGCAAATCCCACCAAATAGGTTTTAAATCAGAAGAAATAGGCCTCTACCAGCGCAGCCTGTTACACAGTGAAACATCCACAAAATGATCCCCACTTACAGCCACCAAATCAGTTTACAAACATCCAGCATCCCCCAAAACAATACCCCGCTAGCCCCTTAGAAGTAAGAAAGAAAAGAACTAACCTACCAAGTAAAATCCACAAGAACCCTGTGGAAACAACAGCAGCAGCTACTGTCCTGGAACACAACTGATCCTGTCCCCTTCCAGTTCTTTCTCATTTAGAATGTTCGGCCTCAGTAGCAGTACTAACCTTATTCAAATGCAAATAACTTTAAAATGAAAAATTATAGCATAGTACTGTGAGCAGAAAAGTTGTTCAGCACAAAATTATCTGCAAAATGAATGGTGTTTCATTTATAGTTACCTTTTTATTTTCATAATTAGTATAAAACTAGCAGAAAGTTCAATGTTTTTCATTTTTTCGACAAACAAATACCTTTAAAATGAAACTTTATAGCATGGCACTGTGAGAATGAAATTTGTTTAGCACAAAAATATCTACAAAATGAGTGGTGTTTAACTTATAGATTTCTTGTAGTTTTTTATAATTAGCAAAAAAAACCTGCAGAAAATTCAATTTTTTTCACTTTTTAAAACAAACAAATGATAATAACTTTAAAACAAAAAATGATAGTGTGGTACTGTGAAAACAAAATTTGTTCAGCACAAAAATATCTATAATATGAGCAGTGTTTCATTTATAGATACCTTTACCTTTTTTTAAAATGATTTATAATTAGAAAAAAATGGCAGAAAATAATTTTTCTTTTCACTTTTTGCAACAAACAAACACAAATAACTTTAAAACGAAAAATGACAGCATGGTACTTTGAGCACAAAAGTTGATCAGAACAAAAATAGCTACAAAATGAGTGGTGCTTCATTTATAGATATGTTTTAGATTTTTTTTAAATCAGCAAAAAATGGCAAGATATTCAGTATGACATAAATGGAATATGCTACCCCCTACTGGAAATATTGTCGATATCTGTTGTTCTCATGCCGACTGACCTGATGACATCACTTGTGACTTTGCTACTCATGGTGTTATTGGGTCAATTGGCATGCAAACAAAATATGTCCAGTGAAGGGGTAGCATATCACCTATTTATGATACAGTAACCTGAGCTACTGTGTTCCATGCTGGTGGTCTTCACTGTAGGGCTGGGTTAAGAAGGAGAAGACATCCAGAAGTCCACTGCCTGCACCGATTAGCAGTATGGCATAGCACCGTGCAACTGGCACTATACCATGTTACAAATGAATTTGTGCCACTAACCAGTTTGTTAGATAGCATTCACACCATAGTACCTAATAATACGTGGAGTACTAACTTGCGGTATCCTGTGAGTTGGGTGACCGCAATTGGGCACCTACCGGAATGTCGACTCAATCGCAGTGCCTCTCATTGCAGTGAATAGAGAGTGAGGGTGAGCAGATGGGGGGTGCATGACTATAGTGACATCTTGTCACTACAAGTATATACATGTGGGGGAGCGAGCATGCACAGCAAGAGGCTGGAGGGGCAGGAGGGATTGTGAGGGGTGGTGCCTTGGTAAGCTTCTAAGCTGCTCCCATGTTGTGGGGGGTGGGTACAGGTCAGCGCAGCACAGGGTGCCAGGTTCGGTGCTGGGCACAGGTACAATTTGTTGTGCCCAGCCCCAAATTTATTTTTAATTTTTGCTTTTGCCCCTGACATATACCCCCCTAGAGCTGAGAATCCTTCAGTAGGAGGTGCATTAACATTTAAAACATACATTCCCAGCGTCCTTTTGCTGTGCGCTGGGGACTACATCACCAAAATATTTTTTCAGCAATGTACATTTGCCCTAATGGCAATCGTTATTCTGCAATCGCCATTATCACATAGATCTCCAACTTGCATCGTGGCTAGCTTTAAGAATATCATGAGTGAGTGCTGCATAATGGGGTATAAGAAAAACCCTAATTTTGCACTGTCACCAGTTGCACCAGAGCATGGGTTCCTACAATTTTTCTGTGACCTGTTTCATGGGCTCCAACAATTACCCATTGCCACTATACTGTATGTAAACCAGATACCCACGTTTGCATTTTATCTTTGAACAAGGGTACAGATGGTGCTACTGCTTACTCAATCATATCTTAAAAATACCTCTCAGGACAGACTAGTAAATCTGTTTCCAATAGTTGTAGTTCCCATAAATTCAAACTGCATCTGTGATGCAAGTCCAACAAGTACATCAAGGTAAACTCTCAGAGCTGGATCCCTATCTCTTTTTAAACTGACAGGGCTGCCATCATGTTATAGCAGAATACCTCAGTTTGAGAGTATTGACTGTGGTGCAGGTCAATAACCATGTCAGTGTTAAGCTTCCCAAATAGCTTCAAAGGATACTTCTAGTAACTGGGGAAAATAATAAAAACAAATAGTGAATGCAAAATTAAAATAAGCAAATTATATAAGAAATATAATGCTAGGCTTTGTGGATAACATACAAAATGTAATCCAAATTTAGTGTTTAAAAAGGCTTGTAATTCATATTCACGCCACTGCTTATAAACCTGATTCTATACGTTATATTACACATAGGTAATTATATTTTAATAATATTATTAAAGCAGTATACTACATGTCAAGTCATAATACAAATTATTAATGGGTGGAGTTACGTTTATAAGCAGTGGCATCAATGTGGATCCCAAATCTTTAAACTTTAACTTTAAATTTCTTTTATTATGTTATGTTGCTTAAGAAGCCTAACTTCTCCGTAATGTAAGTTGTGTTTAGAATACAATACACAATATATGTAAAAACAGTATCTATGATAAAACAATAAATAGAATTGTCATTTCTCTACACTGCTTGTAAACACTGAAGACAGTGCCTCTCTGCAGTGTTTCATAACTTTCTTTGTGGCTTATTGTGCAGCTTCAAGTTACTGCAGAAGTGCAAAGCTTTGAGCATACACTAAAATCAAAAGTAGACATGCTCCTCTTTATAGTTTGAAGGCAAGTATTCTGGTTAATTGATGTTAGCAAATTATGATTCCTTTATATCCAACACAAGGAAACATCAGTGAGAATAACCCTTTCTAACCTTGTTATTGCTGAACCCCTTTAGCACTTGAGCAACATTCCAAATACTTGGTGGTTCTAGAGACCTATTGAACATTTACTAACAAATTCAGTTTTTTCTTTAATATCTGAAGTTAATATAATGCATGTTCAAGTGACAACTCAGTAATCAAGTTCTGAAAATGTGAGCAACAAAGGTTTTTTGATTCTTTTTTATGAGATTAAGCAATTGAATGTATTGTAATAGTTTATTACTCGGTTTTGAGATAAAAAAGCCAATGACACTGGCCCGGTGGCGCTGAGGGCTGAGGCATCTGCCTTACCTCATGCCACACCTGTGTACTGGGTTCAGGAATGAGCCCAGAGATCTGGGGTTCAGTCTGGGAGGAGGAAATTGAGCATCTGGTGGATTGCTCTCCTCTCCTGGAAGGAAGGGAGGTTCCCATCCTATGACACTAGTGGTATTCAGTGGAGATTGGGTGCACTGCAGTCAGGGACTTGCAAAGGGGATGGCATCAGGTGACTATCCTGTGGATATGGGTGGAGGCATGCATGTCATGTGCTGGATGACATTGCACATCCTGTGTCTTGGGGGTAACTGAAAAAGTGGAAAAACCTCAGTGCCAGGGAGGCAATGGTGGAACCCCAGTGGTTGAGCCCACATGCAACACGCTAGCCCTGACCCTGACTTGACTCTCTGTGGTCCCTGCTTCCTTCCATAAGGGCTGGTGGGAGAGGGGGGGACCCAGCACCTGATTCCTCAGTTGGGAAGGGGTTCAGGCAGGCAGTGGAGGCAAGCTTGAGCAGGCCCACCTTAGAGATGCCTCAGTCACTTGAGAAGAGGGGAAAAAAAGTAAAAAAAAAGTCAATGACTGCACATATCATACAGGAAAAATAAAATGTAGTAAAGCTTTCACTTAACATGTCAATATTATGACCTTTGGTGAAAAATCCAGACCTAGCACAAAACTAAATGACTGATTCTCAGTACTAGAAAGCAGTAGGATACTTTGTTCAGGCCATAAATCTGTGAGCAAGGAGATTCCAGGCCTGTATCCTATCATAGTCACTCATTGACTGTGTGTCCTTGTGCACGTCACTTGATCATCCTGTGCTCCATTTCTACCATTTGCGAAACTTTCTTTCTTTCTTTTATTGATTATACTGGCAGGCATAATAATGCCCATTTTCACTAGTGACCAGAGTAAGTCAAACATATAATACCTTTTTAGACATTAAAACACAATATATTTGATTTGATTTTTTTTATCTGGAAAATCTATGAGCAGATCTTGTTTTCATAAGCAACCAGCCAAAAAATAAAAAAGAAACATATAATACACATAACAAATATTAGTCAATAAAATGATAATTAACAATTAACAAGGTAAACATTAACTAATATAAATAACAATAAACACTGAATCAAAACTATGAGATTATGTATAATGACAACTCTTGAACCTCAATAAATATTTTTAAGACATAGTTCAAAACCAAAAACACTTAAAGGAACATCCGTAAGCTTAAGAGGCAATGAACTGTAGAAATATGGAAGCTGATATAACAATGATCTCTGAACTAAGTTTATTTTAACAATTGGAATATGAACGTAAGTATTTAGGTAGGTATGTGTACAAGATAGAGCAGTCTGTTGCTGAAAAGAAAACAATGAAATATTTCTAAAACTTTTTTAAGAGCAATTTTCCTTGCCATGTTTCCAAATTAAATCTTAAACCCTTGTTCAAGTATAGGCCAATGGAGTGTATTAAATAGAGCACAATGATGTGTTCAAGCAGGAAGCTGAGAAGCAAATGTAGCTATTTGGTTATATAAGACCTTATCCCTAGACAGCACAATCTCCCTAGCAGCAAAAAAAGAAAATAGAATAACAGATAGGTGAATGCATATTACAAGGTAGTAATACCATCGAGAGGTTCTGGGACAAAGGAAATCCAGAGAGCGAAGCTGAGAGTCTTTGCCAGAACCTGAGATGGTATCACCCCATGATACACACTCACCTAATTGTTATTTTTTCTAATATAGGGATCCGATTTTCAAATTTTGTGGCACTTAATGTGTGATGTGACATGAAACTAACAGGGCACTGCACTGAGGACTTGCTTACTCCTGGGCTCACTCCCTCTGTACTATGCATATCCCCCATCTCTCTTAGTGTCTGCGGTGGATTCCATGTCAAAATAGCAAATACAAAATAGCGAACGTCAAAATAGTGAATGCCAAAGCTCATAACAGCTGCTACTATCAGTTCTCTCAACAATTATTCTTGGCATGATCACTTGTGACATATGCTGGGGGCTGCGCCCCTGCATCCCCCATTTTAAATATTATAACACCACTCCACTCATTGAGTGTGGAAAGAATGACATATTCAGAGCAATGTAAATATGAGTCACTACTTTGTGTCATTCACTATTTTGTCTTTTGCTATTTTGTATTCGCTATTTTGACTGGCTACACCTGCAGTGAATCTTTTGTAGGAAATGCTACTTTTTCATAGCTGCCATTCTCTCTGAATGCAGGATCAACCAGATAGCTCAGTGACATTTAAAAAAAATAAAAAAAATCAGCAAAGCGCAGAGAATGATTTTCTCTCTCTAAGCGAGAAATAGCTGCCATGTTATTAAAACTGTTCTGCCTGCCCACAGACAACCAATGGCAAATCAGAAGGTGCAGTTTGGAGAAATTTCACCACACATGACTTGGGATTATAACAACAAGCCTGCAGTCTCCCAGAGTCTCGTGTGTGCACTCTTTAGTTTTTGTGATAATACTATCATTCAGAGCATTGGATGATTTTATTATGAGCTCTAAATGAAAGTATTATCAATTGTTAATAATGCTATTATCACTGGGGCAGCAGTGTATTACTGGGATTTTTTTGAATGCTTCAAAGTAGTATTATTTAGCTTATCCATGTAACACAATACCATAATCAATGATGGGTAGTAAAAAACTTTGCAAAAGCAATAATCTAGTGGAGGGAAGCAAACAAAGAGTTCACTCTCTATACTGTAAATCTCCCAATCTTTCGGCACAGTTTTCATTAAAATAAAGGCATGAAAACTGTAAGAGAGTGTGCTGTCCAAAGCAAGGGCCAAATATTTTAAGTCAGCAAACTGCTCTATCACAGTGTCCTAAACTGTTCTTAACACAGTAGTAAGTGAATAATAATTTATTGATCGTCAGTTGCCATTTCAAAAGATAAAAAGACATTCATTAAAATACACACAATATACAATAACACAGTAGTAAATGAGAGGGGCAATCTTCTTCTAACATTATAAAAAGTTGTGACATTTAACGTCAGTTTTTGGTCAAGAACCATTCCTAAAAAGAATTGAGGTCATTTTGCAGTATCTCCTTCAGATTCACGAGACTGGACCCACTCGTGGATATCATTGCATCATGTGCATATAGCAGGATACTTGTCTTTTTACAAACTCTTGGGAGAGAATTTAGAATCAAACTAAACAAAAGGGGACCCAAACCCTGGGACACACCTAAAGTAATTGGGGCAGTGAAAAGAAACAGACATCTTAGTCATTTGAATGCAACTTTGTAAATAGCTCTGACAGCAGCCCACAGCAGCATCAGAAACCCCTTGGTCACCTAGAGAATAAATAAAAGCTGATAATTAACCATATCAAAGGCCTTGGTGAGATCCACAAAGACAGGCATAGAATAGAGGCCATTATCAAGTGCCTCATGAACCGTCCTTTTGAATCCCACCAAGGTCATTGCAATATTGTGACCTGGGTGGAAACCATGTTGGGCTCGGGTCAGAACACCATACTTAGTAAGATAAGCTAAGATCTGATAAAACAGTATATGTTCCATAACTTTTGCAAGAGGGACCAACAAAGAAATCGGTCAATAGTTTTGTATATTAGATTGATCACCAGATTTATGCAGTGGGGCAACAAATGCTCATACCTCAAACCCTCAAACCACTCAAACCCTCATATATGCTCTACCATTGCTGCATCGACTACAGTGGTATAATCACCATAAAGAGACACATACCACCACACATTTATTTCAGCCAAGGCTCTACTGCTGGATATATAGATCTCCCCCCCCCAAGCCTAGTCCTCAAACTGCTACTTGGTATCCCAACACACTTCCTTAAAACCACAGGGGGCACCCCAAAAAAAGAGTGGCAACAGAATAAAAGAAGGAGGACCAAAGACAGCCCCCTCTCCCTATCACTGGCAGCTCTCATGAAACTACTGCTCTTTGTATTGCTCTGTATTGGTAATGTGGAAATCAACCCTGGACCTCTTGAAAGTATCACCTCTCCATCAGACCTAACCACAATTAAAGGCCTCAGTTTCCTGCATATTAATGTATGCAGTCTGTTGAAAAAATTTACGTTGATACAAGCCTGGGTTGCCCATACCTTGCCAGACTTTCTCGTGGTAACTGAAACATGGCTCAAACCCACCACAGCGGACAGGGATGTTAACCTACCTAACTATCAGCTATTAAGAGCTGATTGCCATACAAGGGGAGGTGGGGTAGCCATATATGCAAAAACTGGTATAGCTGTATCCTGTACTGCTGCAACAACTATGCCCAATGAGTTTGAATGCCTATCTCTAAAAGTCTCTCTCCCCAATACAGCAGCTTTTCAACTAATTGAATGCTACAGACCCCCCTCTGCTGAACACAAGCTCTTATCCCACCTGGGGAACCTGGTCAAGCCCAGTGCTGAAGAAGTCATTATTCTAGGTGACCTGAATTTCAACTGGCTCACCCAGGCAGCTACACCTCTGGTATCATTCTGTGACACCTATGGGCTCACACAGTTAATTAATGAACCAACAAGAATAAATGCAAGGAATAGTACTAACAGCACACTACTTGATATCATGCTAGTGAGTAAACCACATCTATTCACATACGCTAGAGTGCTCCTATGCAATATAAGTGATCACTGCCCCATTGCAGGGGTAAGATCCACCAGCATAACAACAAATCCTGCAAAATTCCTCATGAGGAGATCCAAGAAAAACATCAATATTGAAGGATATCTGCATGATCTAGCTTACTCTCCGCACTGGCAAAAGTTTTATCTTGCACATTCTGTAGAAAAAGCTCAGCAGGTGCTAAATAGCATTATAATAAATGCCCTTAACACCCATGCCCCAATCTCTAGTGTCTGAATAAAAAACAAATCCTGTCGCTGGTTTTCAGCTGACCTCAAAGCTGCACTGCTGGAGAGAGACAAACTCTGGAAAGTGGCAAGAAAAACTAAGAATGCAAATGACTGGACTATTTTTAGGAAAGCCAGGAATAGATGCACCAGGAAAGTTAGGGATGCAAAGGCTGCCTTCTACCTCGCCGAGCTCGACTCCTCCTACCATAATCCAACTAGGTTTTGGAGCACTAACAAGGGTATGATGGGATAGCACACTGACAACCCCCTTCCAACTCAACTACACAATAGTTATGGCCCTATCACTGGCAAAATGGAAATCCTGGATGCATTCAATAACCACTTCACAACAGCTGGCCTTGCCTTTGACACCTCCCAGCTAACCTGCTGAGGGACCAATTAAGCTCCCACTACATTGGTGATCAAAGAGTTGACTCTTCCTTTAGCTTCAAACCTATACTGTTGAAACAAGTTGAGGATCTGTTATAGCATCTGGATACCAAAAAAAGTGCAGGAGCAGACTCTCTGGACCCCTTCTTTCTAAAGATTGCATGCCATGTACTTGCAGTCCCCCTAACACACCTCTTTAACCTTTCCCTAAACTCTGGCTCTATTCCCACACTGTGGAAGACAGCCCAACTGGTCCCCCTTCTAAAATCAGGGGACCCTATGGATCTTGATAATTACAGGCCCATTTGATTCTACCTGTGCTATCCAAGATGCTGGAGAAATTAGTGAGTAATCAGCTAAGGGAATATCTTGACAATGCTAACCTTTTAAATCCAGCTCAATCTGGATTCAGGGCCAAACATAGCACTATCTCTGCATTAGCCAAGGTCACAAATGACTGGCAAATTGAATTGGACAAGAAGAAGAATATCTGTGCAGTATTCCTGGACCTGAGCAAAGCATTCGATACTGTGGACCATAAGCTGCTACTCTCATCCCTGCACTCCCTTGGCCTAGATCCACCCTCCCTTAAGTGGTTCAGATGCTACCTCTCCGGTAGGTCACAGCAGGTAAAAGCTGAATCTGACTCATCCCCATTAAGACCACTGTCAAGAGGAGTCCCCCAAGGCTCTATTCTGGGTCCTATCCTTTTTGCCATTTATATAAATAACATTGATTCAACCCTTACCAAGTCCTCAGTACACCTCTTTGCTGATGACACTGTTCTGTATGTCAGCAACCCTTTGCCTACAGTTGCTCATGAAATCCTACAAACAGAATTCTCCTTGTTACAACATCAGCTACTCGAGAAAAAGCTTCTGCTAAATGCAAAGAAAACTAAAGCAATGATGTTCACAACTCAAAACTCCACCAGCACATCCTCTTCAATCACTGTCCCTCAGCTATGCACTATACTTGAGAAAATCTGGAGTATGTTGAAAACTTCAAATACCTAGGTGTGTGGATTGACAACAGACTCGACTTCACCCATCATCTAGAAGAACTGTTAAAAAAGCTTCACCAAATGCTTGGCCTCCTCTATAGATTAAAACCCTTCCTTAACAGAGACTCAATGATGAGGTTAGTCCAGGCCATCTTTCTATCAGTTATTGACTATGTAGACTTCCTTTATAGTCACTGCTCCATCTCCTACCTTCACAACTTGGTTACCTTATATCATAGTGCAATAAGGTTCATTACAGATCTGCCATATAATAACCACCATTGCTCTCTTTATGACACAGTTGGATGGGTCTCCCTTCATATCAGGAGGAGCAGAAATGCAGATCTATGGATTTACAGAGCTTTATCAAAAAAACTCCCAAACTATATCCTGGACTGCTTCAACCAGACCACTTCTAGCTCCTATGCCCTAAGAAGCAACAATATAAGGTTTGTCTCCCCATACGATGCACAGGGGTAATGCCAAACTTCACCCAACAACTAACACACCAAAATCTGGCCAATGGAAAATCATGTACACAAATGCTCACAGCCTGGGAAATAAGATCCCAGACCTGCAGGTAATAATGTCAGAGGCTAAACTGGACATAGTAGCAATTAGTGAGACGTGGTTTACCAGTAACCACACTTGGGAGACTTCAGTACCTGGCTATGTATTGTTCAGAAGAGACCGAGGTGCAAAAAGGGGGGGAGGAGTGGCCCTGTATGTTAATGAAAATATCAAAGCTACAGAAATTCAGAATACACATAAGGAGCCAGAAGAACTGTGGGTCACCCTGGAAACAGGAAATGGGACAGCCATAAGAACTGAGGTTGTCTACAGGCCCCAGACCAGAGGGAGGACATAGACACATTACTGTTAGAAGATATACAAAAATGACAGCTAAAGGGAGGTTCTGATAATGGAGACTTCAACATGCCAGATACAGATTGGTCAATACCAGCAGGAACATCTGCCAGAACTAGACTCATAGTGGATTCCCTGCAGGGAGGCCTCAAACAACTGGTACAGCAACCCACAAGAGACAGGGCTATCCTAGATCTAGTACTGACTAACAAAGAAGGGATCACAGATCTCCAGGTAGAAGGTCACCTGGGGACCAGTGACCATCACATGGTATGGTTCAATGTGGCTACTACATCTAATCATCCCATTCCAAGGCAAAAATATGGGACTTCAGAGGAGCTGACTTTGATAAGATGGCCAACAGAGTTAAGCTAGCCCTGGCAAAAAGAAACACAGGTGAGGAGGTACAGGCAAAGTGGGCAAGCATTAAGGATACAATACTTGAAGCAACATCCCATTGTGTTAGACAGAAAAGGAAGTGCAAAAGAAGAAGGAAACCACTTTGGTTCTCAAAAACAGTAGCAGAAAAGGTCAGAGCCAAAGGCCGGCCTTCAGGAAATATAAGGGAACACAGCGGGATGAAGATAGGGAGGCATACCAAACTGCCCTAAGGGAAGCAGGTAAGGCAGTAAGGCGGGCAAAGTCCCAAACTGAGGAAACACTAGCACGAACAGTAAAAGAAGGTGACAAGACTTTCTATAGATACATTAGTGAAAGGAGAAAGTCCAGAGGGGTATTGCTAAGCTTAATGGAGAAAGGGAGCATGTGGAGGAGGAGGACCCTAAAGGCATCTATCCTAAATAGATACTTTGCTCAGTGTTTACTGAAGAGAAGGTAGGGCAGGGCCCACAGCTCAGCATCATGGACACAGGGGAGGAGATGAGCACTACTCCTTCACAAAAGAGAAGGGTCCTACAAGAGCTTGCTAAGCTCAGGGTGGATAAGGCAATGGGACCTGATGACATACATCCCAGGGTACTTAAGGAGCTAAAGGAGGAACTAGCAGAGCCATTAGCAGAATTGTTTAGTGAGTCTCTGAGCACAGGAGAGGTCCCAGAAGACTGGAGAAGGGTCATGTGATCCCCCTCCACAAAAAGTGGTAGCAGGGAGGAGGCGGGAACTACAGACCAGTCAGTCTTACCTCAGTAGTGGGCAAGATTATGGAGGCTCCTTAAGGAAAGGATAGTGCAACACCCGGAAGGGGCACAGGATCCAAGACAGCATGGGTTTACAAAGGAAGGTCCTGTCAAACTAATCTCATAGATTTCTTTGACTGGGTAACCAGAGTGGTGGACCAAGGGGAGCAGTTGATGTTGCCTATCTTGACTTCAGCAAAGCTTTGACACTGTTCCACATAGAAGATTGATAAATAAGCTAGGTAGGCTCGGGTGGGTCAGAGTTGGTCAACTGGGTGGCAAACTGGTTGACTGGCAGAAAACAAAGAGTGGTGGTAAATGGTATACAGTCAGAAGAGATGCAAGTCACAAGTGGGGTACCTCAGGGATCAGTCCTGGGGCCAGTCCTATTCAACATCTTCATTAGTGACATCACAGATGGACTAGAGGGTAAGGCTTGTCTGTTTGCAGATGACACCAAGATCTGCAACAGAGTAGATGATCCAGATGGGGTGGGCAGAATGAGAAGAGATCTGGATAAACTAGCAAAATGGTCAGAAGAGTGGCAACTGGGATTTAATGCAAAGAAGTGCAAAATCATGCACATAGGGAAGAGAAACCCTGAAGCCACTTATAGGCTGGGAGGGGAGTTGCTAGCAGTCACAAAGGAAGAAAAGAGACTTGGGCATCATCATCACTGATGACCTAAAATCATCCAAGCAGACCTCTAAAGCAGTAGGTAAGGCTAGGGGGGTGTTAGGGTGTATTAGTAGGGGTATCACAAGTCGTTAGAGGGAGGTAATAATCCCTCTGTACAAGACATTGGTTAGGCCCCATCTGGAGTACTGCGTGCAGTATTGGAGGCCACACCTTCACAAGGACATTAACCAAATTGAGGCAGTCCAGAGAAGGGCAACCAAAATGGTGCAGGGACTGCATCAGAAGACATATGAGGACAGATTAACGGAGCTCAATATGTATACCCTTGAGCAAAGGAGGGAGAGAGGTGATATGATCGAGACATTTAAACACCTTAAGGGCATAAACAAGGTGAAAGAGTCTAACATGTTTAAAAATAAGAAAAATAGCAGGACAAGAGGACACAGCATGAGATTAGAGGGAGGCCGATTAAGGGGAATGTGAGGAAATTATTTTTCACAGAAAGGGTGGTAGATGCATGGAATAGCTTACCACAAGAAGTGGTGGCTATGAATACAGTGCAGGGCTTCAAACAGGCATGGGATAGGCATAAGGGAGCAATACAAATGACTATGAATAGATAGGTCACTGACAGAGCAAAGGCCGATGGCACATTTATAAGGTAGAAAAAGAAATGGGCAGACTGGATGGGCCTTGCGGTCCTTATCTGCCGTCAACTTCTATGTTTCTATGTTTCTATGATCCACAGTTGCAGATTTTCAGCACGTGAGCAATTTTCGCAGCTGCAGGGATTTTTCGAAATTCTGCACCTGCTCAAAATTTCTTTGTGAATATCACACAATTGTGCTTCTGCAGTGCTGCAGGCTTTTTTCCCACAGCTGCGAGATTTTTGTCTTTCTTTGTGAATCCTGCCCATGGCCTTTAGTGCTCAGCAGAACTTAACAACTGTAACAATGCAGGTACCCAGGAGCCACAGATGGGTGAGTTGGGGGAGTGAACTGTCCTACAACCAGACAAGAACTGGCCAAACAAAGAGCACAAATGGCCAGAATACTGACAGGGACTGTCACTTACCTGCTATACTCTGCTGTTCACACAATACATATCACAATTGATGATTACAATGGCATATTGATAATGAACTGTACAAAGTACTGATATTGTATCTGAAAGGAAAAAACAATATTACACTAAACAATAGTTGACAGAAGGTTATTATACAGTTTAATAGCATTATATGACAAAGGTATCTGACCCTGTTGAGTATTCATAAATGGAACAGCAAATGAAAATGTCTAAGGCTCCATAGCACAAGTGTCTCTTGTCTTCTTGAATGGAATAAAAAAGGCTGGTTATGCAATGTGGGTACTTAACAAGAGTCATCTTATGTATAAAGGTAGCCAATTTAGCATTTTTATAAATAAAAAGAATTAGGTCCTCATTGAAAATAAGATGATGCATCTGATTGTCTGTTCTGGATAAACTGTAACAATGTTGATAACTCACCAATAAACATTTTATGGCCTTAATATTTAACAATTGTAATGCACAGTAGTTCAGCTGTAGGAGATACATGTGTCCATCTGATTTCATAATCAGTTTTCTGGTATGATTTAGTTGTTCTTTTGAAAATGGCTGTTGTGCCCTCAAATGAAAAGAACTGACACAATGTTTTTGCTGACATATATATTTACCACTTACATGCAGAGAAGAGTATTGCCTTTCTCCATGTTTTCATCTGTTCAAACTGTGAAACAAAAAATTGCTCAGTATATTTTTTCTTGCTAGCTTTTATTATCTTGATGCAATGGCTACAATAAAAGCAACTGTCAAAGTGCGCAGGACTGAACCTGCATAAAGCTGCACAGTGGAGGTCCTGGCTGGCAAAGACATGTAGAGGATGAGCAGTCTGTCCGTTAGTGACAGTTGCCACTAGTCTCCAAGCGTGAGAAAGAATGCCATTGTAAATCCTTACCCAGCCAGACCTTTAAATCCCCCTTTCCTCTGCTGTAGGAGCAAATAATAAAAACATCAGAGCAGAGATTATAAAAACCTGGAAGGCTATACAAAAATGCCAAGAATTGGATTAATTGGCATAATACAAGGTAGCTGGGCACAGTTGGGGAAAGTGTCAGTGTTGGGCAAATCCCTACCAAGTAAGACTGTCTGTGCAATTAGCTATCTGAACTCTAACCCTTCCAGAATAATTAATGAATAACAGAGGGGATCAAGAAAAAGACACAAAGTGATTTGGTGAGTGCTAGCAAGTAATACATCAAAGAATGCTGGTAATTGGCCCTGTGGCTTTCATTCTTTGCCCGATTTCTTTCAATTCATTGACTCAAAATAATGGGTTCAGGTTCATTATCAACAGGTTTAAGCTCTTAGAGCACAACACATTAACAAAGCTGTTATTGTGGTAGTGCTACAGTATAGTAGTGGCTAAGTGTAAACTTTAACGCACATGTTCAAAAGGGAAAGTAGCAGCTTAACTGTAAACTGTATTTGTGATACAGGATTGGCAGTCAAAAAAGAGTTTTAATTTGTCAGATTTATCTGTAACTCATATACTACTAGTTTCTACTTTTGGGAGCATAGAGAGTTTTTTTTAGCTCGAATTCCTCACCAATACAATGCTGGAATACAATTGGTATGGACAGGTATGTACTATATGAGAACGTTCTTGTTACATAAAGAGAGGTATATTTTAGTTAGTTAGTGTATTATTAAATATTTCTAAATTTTATGATTGTAAATACTATTATAAATTTATGCATGATTTTGCTTTCTTTGCACCAAAACATTTTCAAGATACAGATGAGCCGATATACTAGAACTGAAGCACAATTAGATGCTATAAAGCAATTATTTTGGTATTTTGAGATATTATGGAATGCAGGGAATCATCACTCAATCTAGCCATTTGTTTTGTTCAGTAGATACTGAACAATGTTTTAAGTACTTTAAATTCTATGGAATATACCATATGAGCATATAATTGGTTACTAGAGCAGTCTACTTTTCCATCAGTGTTTTAAAGTTGCTCCTCATTTCATGTTGACAATATGTTGTAGTTGCAGAGGCTAAGGTGTTCAGTTGGCGAGAGCTAACTTGTGAGTGGTTGTTAATAAATGAGACAAGATATTTTATCAATGGAATTCACTGGTGCTTTACTAACCAGTGTATTTTTATTAAGCATTTTGTGACATGCTACAGAATAGAAATTTTATTAACAAAACATATGTATTGGTATGTACAGTGCAAATGAGCTCCACATGTCCATGGTAAATAATACATAGATCTCTATATTATTTTAACTTTGCCTTTATCTCTTCTTGATTCCCATGTTACACCACAAAGACCAATCACTTTTTAAGCCAAAAAAATTTCCTGCACATGGAGTTTTACATTTAAAGATTTTTATACTGTAGAGGAAGCCCAAGACAATCAAAACATTTTTTTGTCTACGATAATGTTTATAACCTGGCTGTGGTTTGTCAAAAAGGTAATTTTTTTCACTAATTGAATTTGGATATAGTGGATATAGTAAAATGATTAGTAGAACATGTGATGGATCCTGTCTGTCTGTCTATCTGTTTATCTTTGTCTGTGTGTCTGCCTGTCTTCCCTTTTGCAGTCTGTTATGGGCTGCAGGTTATCTCACATTCATTTCCACAGGTGAGGATAATACAGAAAGTTGAGTGATGAACCCATGAGTTAGTCATAAAGGTCAGACTCTCATTAGCGGATATATATCTGAATGTCAAATTGCATCAAAATCACATGTATTTTGTTTGTTTATACACAGAATTTGAAAATTTTTAAAGGTATATAACTAAAATATGTGTTATAGTGGTGCAGTAGGATCATGTTTGGAAGGCTTGAGAAAGCACTTCTATGTTAAACCCTGATTTTTGTGAATTAATAACCTGACCATCCTTGGACAACATAGCCTAAAATTTGGCATTTGCATTCTTGGACCCTGCAGCTCTATGTCTTTGCAATTTGGTAATGATATGTTCAGTAGTTTAAAAGTTCTAGAAAATGTAAAACAGAAACAATGCCTTATAAGACCTCTTTTTCTCATAAATAGCTATATGCAGCTCATAACATACACGTAAATGTTTAGGCTTGTTAGATTTAGAGCCAAGGGACACTCTTGACTACTTGACTTATTTGCAAATAAATGGAGTCTGACATATTAACAAAATAATATTGCAATTTTGTACATTCACAGTTCTGTTTTTCACAAATATTTCATAAAGTGTTTTTGTGTTTTGCAAAGTGCCAGAGGATGTGCACAGAATGTGTCAGGCTGGGTTGTGTGGGCTATAGGGGCACCTTTGGGTTACATGGTCAGTACCTTTTGTTGGAGATGTAAGTAAAATACCTTTCTCTGCACTTACTTCTCTAAGTCTATGGTTACTGGTAGAGTGTGTTTACAAGGCCTTCCAATGTTTGCTGCATTTATTTCTGGCCATACATACCACAGTCCAGTGAGTGACCTCCTTTCTGTCTTTTCCTGTTTTCACTATATATGCAATGGTGCCCATTTTTGTGACTCACTGTCTGTTTTTTGTGAGATAAATGTCCGGCTTTCGTGAGTGTAGGTGGTTATGAAAACAGAGAAACTGTTTTCAGACAGTGTAATTTTTGCTTACAAGCTCAACTGTGTACTGCAGCTGGTGTGGTTGAGAAAGTATAGTGTAAGACTATCACTTCCTTTTTGAAACTGTATTTTAAAAATAATAATCCAAATTAATTGTTGCATGTCATGAAAATGCCAGTTTGTCTTATTCTAAAAGATACCCCCATTAACATTAATAGTCTATAAAGGGGGATCTCTGCTTTCTGTTGTATGCTTTGCAAAACTTAAATTATGCTCTTCTGGTGCCATTTATGTAAAGTAATATTATTATTTCTTTGCAATACTTAGTAAGCAAAGAACATGTTTTAAGAAAGAGAGCTGAAGGGCCAAAGACTATGAACATAGAATATCCAGACTGATTATTCAGATTACTTTAACACTTGTTGAAACTGCACACAGTGCCAGTGTTGTATTGCAGTATAGAAGTAAACGGCAAAAAATAAAGTTTTAAAAGTTGTTCTCACTTCATCTGACTCACAAAAAGGTATTAAAATATCTAAAAAATGAACATGATCAGTGGCTTTGCCTGCAATAACATTCTTAAATAATAACTGACAATAAACTACATATTTGAAGTCCATAATTTATAAAACATAATTTAAATACTGTAGGTTTAACAATGTCATAAATCATGAGAGTAAGCCTTGAGTAGTTTATTTTTTTTATAATGTCATCAAAGCCTTCTCCTTGGAATAATAGACTTTTTCACAGTTGTCCAATGTTTTATTTGTTTTTACTATAAGAAAACAGTCACTGTACATTTCAGTGTTCAAGAAAACTAAGAAAATGAAAATGAAATGTTCTTAATAATAAGTTATAAATTATGGCTTATAGATTATATTCTGCAAAATTCCCATGATATAGTTATTTCACAGTTGTGAAATTCCATTATAGCATTGAACATGTTTTCAATGTAAAGTTAAAGGTACAGATTTTCTTATCACAAGTTGAATGATCTTGGGAACAAAAGTGCTGTATGTTGAATTTATGGCACATATTATTTCTACTGTAAGTATGCAGCCTGCTGATTTTCCCCCCACAAATCATTTATTTATTGATTATAGGGAGGGTAAATTGAAACAATAGCCCAATTTTCAATTATGTCCTGGGGCAAGAACAGCAAGGCAACACAAAAATGACAAAACAAAATATGTAACAGATAAACATTACAATTTATGCTCATAAAAACAAATGTCATTGTTGTCCATTAGCAATGGAAGTCTTCAATAACCTTTTAAAAATCCCCACATTAGTCATAGTTATAGGGTGTCCCTATAAACTACTGTAATTAAGTGGTATAACATAGCAAGGGGTGGGTTAACTTTAAATAATCCCAGCTATGCGTGCCAAACCATATGAGCCTAAAGTGAATGTTATTCACCATAGAAGTGGGAGTACTGATTCCTAATACACCACATTTATTTATTTTTATTTATTTCAGTTTCAGAATTACAACATTTGAGCCAAACTGGCTCTTTTACAAAGGCTCCAAGTCAGTAGAAGAGCAGACAAAACAGTACAATTGACACCATATGATGAGAACATATAATAGTCAAGTGACAAGACTATTTTACAAGCAAGATAAATGTGGAGTATAACTTCAAATACAAATATGTTTATTACAGAAATATCTGAAGTCTATAGGTCTAGTTACTAAGAGCAGGTTGCTTGTAGTTGGCAGCCAAAATTGGCTTTGTCAAATAAAAGAGGAGGAAGAAGGAGGAGGAGGTATGGAGAGTATTGGCATGGGTACAGTGGAGGCATATTGCATAATGTTGTTAGAGGATAGGAGAAGAGGGTATGGTGATGAGGGAGAACAAGCTGATAAGTGCTGTATGCATGGGGGCAGCCTAGGGGAAGTATAAACCAAGTGGAGGGGAGGGGTGAGGATGTGTGGGGCAAGAGGGGTAAGAAGGTGGGGTGGTTAAGGGTTGGAAGTCTAGGGCAGGGGATGGAACTCTTATCATTATGCACAGCAGTTGCACTCTTGGGGATTCTACTAGGAGGCAATGGAGTTGCCATGCCATTATTAAACACAGTAAGACATTTCAGAGGCATATTCAATTTTAATAATTTTAAAAACTTCTAAATGGCTTCTGTGTGCATGCCTCTGCATTGCACAATGGCAGGACACAAGTAACCCATGCGAATACCATGCGGGGTTAACATGCATCCCAGCCAGTCAGAATGCTGTATTTGTCTCTCATGTTTTAACATACAACTTTACACTGGATACTTATTAATCCCTGCTTATGAAGTGGGTTGGGGGGCACTTGATAGCATCTTCTGACCTTAAATAACTATGTTACTATGAGGATTGCCTTTTCCACAGCAATGGTGTGAATCAGAAAAGTGCTCTGGTACTGAATTTAGTCAAAGTCAGGATAGTTTGAGATCTTAAAGGAAATTTGCACTTTTGTTTAATTTATTTTGAATTTGTTTACCGGGTGGGAGCACTGGACCATGGGTCCTTTTTCAGGCTCAAACCAGACCAAAGACATATACTAAAAACAATGCAATATACTGCAACAACAATACATTAATACATTTCAACTATAGTTGCTATTCTTAAATAGGTTTTGATGAAAAGAATGTTTAAAAGAAAAAAGGGACTGAGACTTTGTGAAGTGACCCCAGAAGACTTTCAGAAACATGGTGCTTCTGTTGAAAATGATTTAGAACCCATGTTGGTCTTACATAGATTCAATTTTAATCAAATACTATTACCAGAACATAAATTCCTGTTTGCAGAATGAACTGAGAGTTGATCACCCAAAACAGTGGAGCTGGAGCATTACAATTAAATAGCCAAAAAGTATGCATATATTGAGGTGGAAGGTACCATCCCAAGCTGGGATTATAAAAAAACTGTGGTGAGTGAGTGAGAGAGGATACCAACACAACACATAGACAAATATTGTTGTAAGTAACAATAAACATTTGTATTTCCTTTAACCTCATATTCAAAAATTAATGTGAAACATAATCAAGAAGTGGAAGTAAGGAGCCAATTGTAATTTTCTTCTGAGTCTCTAGCGAAAAGAACATTTTCAATTTGTAGACTATACTGCATTTCTGATTAACATTTTACACAGGGCCTCAACATGATCCTTTATTGACAATGCAGGATCAAGCAGGACTCCCAAATATTTAAATCTGAAGTGATTTCTTGATTTCCACAACAGTAGCATTGCAGATGGACAGTGGCAAGTTTATTCTTAATAATATGCTCGATCATCATTGACTTCATTTTCTTGACATTGAGAACTGATCAGGTGCTAGAGAACCATTCACAAATCAATAAAAAAATTAATTTCCAATTGCAATATTTCTGTGACTTCTGAAGTTTCCTCAGCACTAAGTAAGCAATAACCCATGCCAGGCTGTGCAGTTATTAGGGATTAATGAACACCCCGGTGCTGTGAGGACACTCAGCTGCAATCAGGTACCCGTCTTTGTCAACCCCGTGTTATAAAATAGATTATCAAATTGTCAGCATATAGGGGATATGTCTGTTCTGACATATCTTCAGTATTTCATTTATAAAGAGGGAGAACAGCAGGGGCCCAAGCATGAACCCCTGCTGAACTCCACTTAACATATTACAAGATTGAGATAATGCAGCTCCAATGTCAAAAAACTGAGATCTATCTGATAAACTGTTCTCAATACAGGAAGACACATTCAATGACAAACCAAATGTAGATAATTTATGACAAAGAAGACAATGATCAGCCAGGCCTTTGTCAGGTTAACAAACACTGCCATGGTAAGCAATCCTGCATTCATACCCTAGTGGACCATGTTGGTGAACCTGACCAAGGTGGACCCAGTACCTTATCCCGTCCTAAATTCTGGAAGTCAGGGTTAAGGGGCAACAAACTTCTAGGCAAATATAAAGTAAACTAATAAGCTCAAATGGGCAGACTGGGTGGGCCATAGGCCCTTATCTGCTGACACTGTCTATGTATCTATGTATCTATGCTGCAAACACATAATTCACTCCTCTCCAGATTGGAACTCCCCTGTTCAGTCACAATCTTCTTGAGAGTTTTGCTAAGTGGATTTAGTATTGAAATTGACTGAAATTCATCCATATTCACAGCTTTAGCTTTCTTTGTACTGGAACAACCCTAGCATTTTTCCAAATGTTAGGAAATATTGGAGTAGCCAATGACAAATTTAAGATAGTAGTCAGTGGAGCACTTATCTGGTGCAATCAGATTCAGAAAATGGACATCAAGGCCATTATTTGAGTCATCTGAGATTGAGGGAAGAGCACAGAGACATTTTTTAAATTTTTATTTCACCCATTGCTGTAAAGTGCCTGATTAGGTGTTCTGACCATAACTGAATTTTTTTACAATACCTTTTTGCATGTCTTTAATCTTTATTGTTACAGCATCATAACTTGCATTATATTTATTTATTTATTTATTTATTTATTTAGACAGCAGTTTGGAAAACCTTTGAGCCATAGGCTCATTTACAAAGGTACCTTGTCACAGTAAGACAAATGAAAATACACAGTATAACAGTATAACACAGTATAACAGTAACTTAAGACATAGATACAAACAAGCTGGTACAGGTAGGATTGATGCAAACAATACCGGAGTTATGTTGTACTTAGCAGCTTAGTAATAAGCTTTGTCATTAGTATTGAGTACGGCTTTGACTAGTGGCAATTACAGCTTCGGGTGTTAACAAGGTGGTTCCGTAAGGACGTTTTGAAGCACAATATAGTTGGAGCTTCGGAGATGGAGGGGGGCAGTGTGTTGAACCAGGAGGGGGCCCTAAAGCTGAAGGTTCTTTGGCTGTGAGAGGTCCTAGCTCTAGGGATAACAAGAGAGGTTTTCCCAGAGGTCCGAATATGAACTAGTGGGACAGAGTGGCAGATGGTGGTGGTCAATCCAGGTGGGGATAGCCCAAGGAGGGTCTTTTTTGTAAGGGTACAGGTCAGACATTTGAGGGGCTCATCAAGATTAAGTACCAGCGCTTTAGCATACAGTAGACAGATGTGTGTTAGCCTAGGTGCCCCAGTAATTAACCTGCAGGCCTTATTCAGAGTAGTGCGAATTTTATGGAGTGCGGTCTGATCAGCAGCACCATACACCGGCAGTCCATAGTCCATTAGGGACAGGATAGAGGAGGTGACTGCGAGTCGAAGAGCCTCCGGGGGGAGGCAGTGTTTATACCGATGTAAGATGCCCAATCGGATATTAGTGGCAGTGGCTAGGGCAGCGATGTGCCCATGGAAGGAGAAGGAGGGGTCAAAATGGATCCCTAGGTATTTATAGGAGCAAACTTGTTTGAGTGGGAAAGAGGACCCAGAGTGAATGAGGAGTTTGGAGTTGCAGAACTTGTTTTGAGGATGAGTGAAGAACATGGTTTTTGTTTTTTTAAGATTTATCACCAATCTATGTTCCTTGAACCAGCCCTCGGCTTCAGCGAAGGACTTCTGCAGCGAGTCCTGGAGGGCAACAGGGTTATGACTTGAGGCAAAGATGACTGCATCATCAGCATACAATAGAATGTTCCCTGAGCAAGAGCGTGAAAGGGTGTTAAGGTAAAGGGAGAATAGTAAGGGGCCCAGAATGGAGCCCTGGGAACCCCAGAAAAGATGGGACAGTTGTCTGAGTAGATCCCATTCATTTTTACACTCTGTGAGCGGTCAGACAGATAACTGGTGCACCAGGAGATAGGCTCAGCAGCAAAACCAGAGAGACTAAGGGCATCAAGAAGGAGGGGGGTGGGAGACAGTGTTGAAAGCTTTAGAAAGGTCAATGAAGACAACACCAGCCAGAGAACCAGTGTCTAAGGAGGAGTGGAGAAAGTTGGACAAGTCTTGGAGGGCTGTGTTGGTACTGTGGCCCGCTCGGAAGCCATGCTGCTCAGGACATAAGACATTGTAGGTGGAGAGGTAGTCGGAGATTTGAGAGGCTACCACTTTTTCCAAGGCCTTGGAGAGAGGAGAGAGAATGGAGATTGGCCGATAGTTTGCAGCCACAGTCCTATCACCACCTTTAAAGATAGGGGTGACAGTGGCGACTTTCCAGGCAATTGAAACCTTTCCCAGGCAAAGAGAGTGGTTGATGAGGCACGTGATCAGGGTAAGGACTGTGTCTAAGACCAGCCGTAGGATACACGGATCCAGGGTGTCACTGCCCGTGCTATTACTCTTGAGGGCAGTGACAAGGTGCAGCCTAAGTTCTTGGGCAGAAACACGGCGGAGGAGAAAGTAAGGGTGAGAAAGTTTATGACAGGTGCTGGGGGAGGAGGGTCAAAAACACTTGTAGGGAGGATAGGGCTAAGGTCAGTGAATGAGGTGCTGAGGTGGTTGGCTATGAGGGCTGGGTCTGAAGAGATCACGCCATTAATGTTGATCTGGGTGAAGGGGGGGGAGGAGTGTGCACTCCCATTTAACTGTTTAATGTTATCCCAGAAGGTTCTGGGGTTTCCCCATGAGGCTGTGAGTGAGGACCGATAGTGCTCAGACTTGGCCTTTCTGATGGCCCGAGTGCACTTGTTTCAGGTGGCAACATATAACTGCCTGTCACTGGGCCGGCCAATCTCAATGGCACGGTGCCATAGGTTGTCCCTATGTTTGAGTTGGTGGATCAAAGCTGGGGTTACCCAGGGGGCATTCTGCCTTTTAGTATGGTGGGTCGACATTGGGGCAAAGATATCACAGGCATTATTAAAAGTTTGGGTAAAGAAGGAGAGAGCTGTGTCAATGTCAGGAGTTGCCTCTATAGGAGACCAGTCAATTTGGGACAGAAGTTCCTTAAGTTTTGTCAGACCACCAGATATTAGACACCGCCGGCATGTGGACTGTGCTATGGGTCTGGGGACTGAGGATGACCAGTGGAATAGAATGGGGGAGTGATCGCTGAAGAGTCTGGGAGGACTTGTACATTGGGGATCCGATTAGGGCGGTTGGTGAGTACCACATCAAGCAGGGTACTGGAGCCTGTCTTGGGGTTAGTCCTGTTAGGTTGGGTAACTAGTTGTGTTAGGTCTATTGCAGAAAAGGAGTCATGGGTAGAGGAGGAGGAGGGGCTGAGCCAGTTGACATTTAAGTCACCCACCAGAATTTGATCAGCGGAAGGAGGTAGTGAGGAAAGGTATTCTGTAAGAGAGGCAATGGCCTGCGTTTGGTCCCTGGAGGCACATATGCAGTAGTCAGATAAAGGGGTCCCTTTAAAGGGTCAGGGGTTAGTTTCAGCATAAGCGTCTGGGCCCTGGAGTCAAGGATTGGAGTAGGCAGGGCTAGTTCGGGGAGAGATTCCTTGACATAAATAGCACAGCCGCCGCCTCGTCTCCCAACACAGTCGGACCGGAAGAGGGTGAAACCAGGAAGGGAGACCAGGGAGTCAGGGGAGGATTTCGACAGCCAGTTCTCAACCAGAGCAATGACATCAGGGTTAATTGATGTGACCAGGCATTGTAGTGAGTCAAACTTTTTTAGGAGGCTACAGATATTCATGGAGACCATACATAGGCCTGTGGTGCTAGTCGGGGAGCTCCTGGGAACCAGGCCAGGGTTTGGATGAATGTTCCCTGACAGGAGTAGTAGCATGACTAACACCCTGGCTGGGAGATGGTGAGAGGTTTTCCTACGATTGACATGAGGGGGGGGGGAGGGGATATATATGGTGATGCCTGTGGCCATCTTGCATGTATCAGCTGGTGTCCTGTGCTTGCAATATGCTGATGCAGTGGTTGTCAACTGGGGGTCCGTGACCGCCCACCAGGAGGTCTGTGAAGCTTTGCATTTATTTATTTTTTTATTTATTTTATTTTATTTAGTTTTTGTTGACCGGGTAAGTGCACTAGACAAATCCTGCCTATTTTCAGGCACGACCCGGGGGAGGGGGATACAGATGAATGCCAACTGACCTTGAACCAGATTAAGCTGTTGGTGGTATTTTTAATGAATGAGGGAAATTTGGCCAGGACACCAGGGAAATTTCCCCTACTCTTTTCGAGGGCCATGGGATCTTTAACATCCACCTGAACTACCACCAATCCAGGCAGATGGGACCTCGGTTTAACGTCTCATCCAAGAGACAGCACCTCAGAAGTGCAGCACCCCTCTCATGCACTACAGTGTCAGTACTGGGATATTAACCAAAATGCCAGATGTGGGAACTGAACCCACAGCCCTCTGATCTACAGGCATCAGAGGCCAGTGTGTTACCTACTGAGCCACCGACACTGACAAGTAGCATGGTAAAATTCCCCAAATCCCAACAGTGAGTAAGAGGTGCTGAAATACCCAGTTAGACACAGTAAAACACTCATTCACAACAGCAAGTAAGCCATTCTGCAGTATTAATCAGTCTTACTCAAAAAACTCAAGTTCCTATACTGAAATTCATGACTCGTCCTTTAATCACTTGCTAGTGATGTTTAATCGAATGCATTGCCTCATTGAATGTGTTGAGTAATGGTGGAACTGCTGTGATTACTCCTGAGCTTCCCTATTTTGTTCCTAATTAGTCTGTGAGTCTGTGAGTATGTTGTTTAGTTAGAGACATTACTTGTTTGAAATACATAATTGCTACCCAGTAGTTTTAATTTAAAGTACTTGCCATGTCATTATTTTAAGGTTTGTCTATCAGCTAATGCAGTTGCTCCTTTCCTAGTTACTGATCACAGCTCCATGCTGCCCACTTGCTCCGGTGTCTTTGCTTCACAGCACTGGACCTGTCTCTGCACTCCTCGGGTACTCTTCAGGTTTAGCAGCTCATGTGTGCAATAATTTTAATTTATCCATTTGCTGCCTAACTCCCATTTGCATCTATATTGCTTTACCATTGAGCCATCTACTGTTTTTTCCTGATCTTGATTCATGGACTCACGGACTCTTGTTTTTCAGTATGTAGCTATTTCTGTGCATTATAATTTAGGTTTATTCAGTAGCTCAGTTGTCTGTTTATTCAGTGGCTTATTAATGTCTTGTGATGCCCAGTTACCCCCCCCCCCCGAATGTCAAGTTGTTTTTTGTTTGCTCAGTTTCTCTGTTTCATAGTCAGTTGCTACTTTAGTGCTGTATAATTCAGGTTATTCAGTAGCTCAGTGTGTCAGGTTATTCAGTGGCTTGCGGTGCTCCATTAGGTACCCCCCCAATGATTGTTAAGGTTTTTTTTTTTATTGCTCAGTTGCTCTGTTGTTAAGTAAGCTGGTAAATATCATTCATGACTACACTAGTTGAGTTTGTATGGACATTTAAGTTTATTTGTGTACTTGTCCACTTTGCTAATTATGATATTTTTTTTTTATTTAAATAAAATAAAACATTGCGTTTCATTATTTTGGTTTTCTGTCATTATTCTTCAGTTATTATTATTGAGTTTAATTAAGATTATGCTGTATAAATGCTGTTAGGTACAAAAATAGGACTAACACAATACTAAATGCATACCTATATATACACATTTTTGGTAGGGGGTCCCCAACATTGCTGGTCATTTTCCAGGAGGTCCCCGGACCAAAAAGGTTGACAACCACTATGCTAATGAATGCTACCAACCTCTACCATCAGGCTCTGCCCTGAATGAGGCTTACCAGGTATTGGCTGCTTTGTTTCCCTTAATGCTTCCTCTCTCCTTATTGCTCCCCATCTCCAGCAGCCATACTTATGCCCAGTGGCACCTGTGCTAGATGTATCTCTCTGCCCTTGATGACTAACTCACAGGACTCAGCTGATCTCGTCTCTAGCCACCCATGGGCCAATACTGAGACCCCTTGTCATGCTTATGCAATGTAATCTTGCTTCTGGATTGCCCCCTGCCTACGCTCATACCACTTAACAGATGGATGAGTTTGGGGGGCATCTAATCGTACTATGTTAACACTGCCTCTTGTCAGGTACCTGCAGTGTGCCAGGGTGGGACCTTCACTGTTGCATTCATAGGGACTACACTTCATTTTTCTACAGCTCCCAATTAGTATCTAGACTTAGGATACTAACCTGGATCCCTCCGGCAGGCACTTTGCCACTAGGCCATTGGGACAGTAAGCAGAAAGTTATATTTTATTATTTAACAACATGCAAGGTACTGGGAAGTTTGACCTCAAACAGTACTCGACCTTGATGTATTTAAAATATTAGTGATTTAAAATATTAGTGGTGGTTGCAGTTTAGTAACATTTTATAAGTAGTCTATTAAGCTCAGTATTGTTATTTTCCTGCTGCATATAAGCATCTCAACAAGAACATCTTTCTGTTGTTTTTCTTCCAGATCTATAGCTGCTTATCAAACTATTTAAAACATATATTATGTAAAATAAGACTTGCCTCTGCCTGCAGCAGTTTCTCTTGGTATAGAATTTTAATATGCTATGAACCTTTAAACATATTCGTATTTCACGCATTTAAACAATTCAGTGCTGTGCCCTCTCCAACTTTAAATTTGTATCACATATCAGAATTAAGCAATTACATCTTTACACATACTGTACTACACTTAGAATGAAGTAACAAGAAATGTGCACTGATGATAAGTCTACTGCACAATTCACAGAGCCTGACTACACTTTTTCTCAGCTTTCCTTTATATTATTGTCTGTTAAAGTGCTAATACAGACATTCAGTTGCTAATGAAATATCTTACATATTAGGCTGCATATTTTTTTCTTGCATGATTGGCCATATAACTGCACAATCAGCAGTTAGATAAGTTTGTCTGCTATGAGTCTGCATTGAGCTGACTTAGGTAATATTGACAAATTCTTAATTATGAAACTTGAGGCTTGATTCTGAGTCATTAAGGTGGTAATTAATTGGTTGAAAAAACTATTTTTCAGCGTCATGAGGCCATACTCACTGGGGTTGCAAACTCTTTCTGGGTGGCTCAGAAGTTGATGGCAGGTGCCTGGGAAGAAAGAACAGCTGACTTTTGCCTGTTCTACTGTTACTGATGAGTTCAGACTGGATAGTTCCCAGGCTCTGAGACTGGTGTTTCTCCATTGTTGTCTGTCATCATGTCAGTCATCCCCATCCATTACTCCACACTTCCCATGCTCAGACCCATACACTATAGACCAGTTGTGTTGGGTGACAGTGCATGCACACCCATCGGCAATAAAGCAGTGGTCAGGCACACTGGTATCAACCACCATTGTTGATGGCCAGAGCCTAAAAGCCAGCAGTCTCACAAGGTAACTGTGCCACCACAGCAGCACCATCCAGTGAATAGGATGGATGTAATGCCACCTGTGGTCCTTGGTCACAGTATCAGCCACTCACACTTACTAGCTGGACCAGAGGTGGGATCCTGGAGGAGTGGATGAATAGTGAGTACAACAGAAAGAAGGAGAGGTATTTGATGGTAAAGTCACTGCATTGCAGTATAGATGCTGAATGCCTTCTTTCCTTCTTGGTTTCAGTTTATTCTTTCTCTCACACCTGATGACAGCTTTACTTCAGGTTCCAACACTCCAGAACAGTTACAGGGTGGCACACAGGAGCATCAAACATAAGGTTTATTTACTGGAAGATATATAAAGCAAAATACAGTCTCAGCCAGCTCCAATCTGCATTACCAAAGTTTGCTCCCCTCTGTTGCTAATCAGACTCCAAAATAAGAAGAAACCCTTCACATAAACCAGTTTATAATTACAGTAGGGATGATAAGACTACTGCAAAGACTATAAACTGTGAAATTCTTAAGCCTTTTTTCCAGTACTATGAGAAGAGATATACAAAGTTGGCAGACCCTGCTTTGCAAATCTGTAAAGTTTGCCAAATTTGCAAATATAAAATGCCAACTTTGAGACATTTTGGAAGGTGAAGTAGCACTTTTTGAATGAAAGTTATGTAATTTTGCCAGGGAGGTTGCAACTTCACCATGATGTTGCCTAAAAAAGTGCCACTCCTCCAGGAAAACACATTGAAAAGTAAATATTTCACAAAATGTATTGCAAGGTGAATCTTTTAATTTCACCAGAACTTCACCCATGAAGTAATAATCTGCAGCAGCTCTGTGAGTGACAATTTAACATAATTGAATTCATAAGCAAGACATTAACCTTGTAACATGAATGATTTTATAAGCAAAGCAAAAGTTGTAGTGAAATGGAAATGACATCCCCTTACCCACCAGGCTCGTGACTCAGAGCACTGGTACTGTAGCTGGTGGGACGTGGTCTTTAAGCATCTAGGAGATGGGCTCTGGGTTGTTAACCTTTGCTTTTCTCTTCACAGATAACAAAATGGAAGCACCTCTAACTTGAGAATCCTTTAACTTAACAGGGTAGCAGTCAGGATGATACCACCTGGGAAAATACTGCTCTGGTCTCTAACAGATCCTTCTTATAGTACACAACAATGTCAATAAACCAACATCAGCAATAATGAAAGCTGTGCAGAATTCCACCAGCAGAACTCGTGCAGAATGGCAGTTCTACATCTGAAATGCTTTTGGGAATTTCCTTTTGAATGCAGTGCAGTTCCGCAAAGCATTTCTTGTTAAACCGTGGAATAATTTCCCACAGACTGTGAAAAAAGATGCTGTAGTTTTTGTAAACTGTAGATTACTAATCCACAAAAAAAAATTACTTCTGAAATGTCAGAATTCATCCACTAATGTATTATATGAATTTAGTCATAATTTCTCCAAAATTCTGCTGAATTCCATTCCCTTGGAATGTGACAATTCCACACACGAGTAATAATAGCATATTATGTGATAAAAAAAACTGAACACAGTCCAGGAAAAGGAAGGAAAGGGTTAAGTCAAATAATGAGGCAATGTAGTAAAGTAAAGTAAAATGTATTTGTTTAAAGCGCCCTTCCCAAGCTCAGGGTGCTTTTACAATAATTCAAACACTCTAAATATAATTCATTTAAAAACAGTAAATATAATGAATAAACATAAATAAACCTTAATTATCAAGTTCCAGAGAATGCTTGGTTAAAAAGGAATGTTTTTAACTGTTTTTTTTAAACTTTCCACAGTCAAGCAATCTCGTATCTGATGAGGTACAGAATTCCACTGGGTAGGTGTCATATAGGCAAGCGATATTCCTCCAGATGTCTTTAAGTATACCCTGGGTATCTCTAGCAATCCCTTGTCAGAGGATTGGAGTGAGTGGGCGGGGTAGTAAGACACCAGGAGTTCTTTCAGATAGTGAGGTCCCAAATCGTGTAGGACCTTATAGGTCAGCAATGCGACCTTGAAGGTGATCCACCACTGTAAAGGCAGGCAGTGCAGTTCATGCAGCACAGGTGTTATATAGCTAGATCTAGAAACTCCCATCAACAACCTGGCCATCGTGTTCTGCACAAGCTGCAAGTGGTGGATAGCCACCCTGGCAGCCCTAGATAGAGAGCATTGCAGTAATCAAAATGACTGGCGACATAGGCATGGAAAAGGGTAGGAAGATCTTCGGGCAGAACCAGATGTTTCACCTGGGCTATGTTCCTTAGATGGAAAAAGGCAGACTTGACTACAGCCGACACCTGCACCCTCAGGGTCAGGCCCTCATCAAATACCATGTCCAGGTTACGTACCTGGCCAGAGGCCATAAGCAGGGCCCCCCTACAAGATGTAAACCTGAGGGTTTCCCAGCCCAAACCCCTGTTGTCCTCACTCCAGGGTCCACCACCAATACCTCAGTTTTTTATGAATTCAATCAAAGCCAACTAGTACTCATCCACTCCTATATCTCTACTGGGCAGTTATTAAACACTGTGATGGAATCAGACTCCCATTCAGGCACAAATGACAGGTAGAGCTAAGAATCATCAGCACAACAATGAAAACTCAACCCATACAATCTTATAATGTACTCCAATGGAAGCATATACACTGCAAATAACATGGGGGACAGCACCGAGCCCTGTGGGACCCCACAGGGCAGCCAATGAGGGGCAGAGAAACAAATCCCTGACACCACTCTCTGTGACCTGCCCTCAAGGAAAGATTGAAACCAACTGTGGACTGCTCCCCTCAATCCACAGAAAAACCACAGGCGGTCGAGCAGCACCCCATGATCCATAGTGTCAAACACTGCTGAGAGATCCAGAAGAACCAAGATGGAATGGGCTGTCTGATCTCTCGCCATCAGGAGATCATTTAGAACCTGAACAAGAGCCATCTCTGTGCTATGCCTTTTCCTGAAGCTGGACTGGAGAGAGTCATAGATATTGTGGCTGATCAAATGATCCTCCAGCTGCAGAGCGACCACCTTCTCAATCATTTTCCCAACAAAGGGTAGGTTAGAGATCGGTCTGTAATTTGCTGGGCAGTTGGGATCAAGAGAGGATTTTTTTAAAAGGGGGCATACTACCGCCTCCTTTAAGGGATATGGAAAGATCCCACTCTCTATTGAAACCACCACTATCCCAGCTAGGACTAGACTGATGACATCTACACACCCCACTAACAGGTGAGTAGGTCCAGAATCCAACTTACAGTATGTAGGTTGCAAAGTCTGGATGATCCTCACTATATCCATGACTGCCAGTTGGTTAAAGGTGAACCAAGTCAACTGGGCATTAGTACCACCCGATTGATCAATGCAAGGCTCAATGGATGGGCGCTGGCAGATCTCATTCTTGATGGCAGATACCTTGTCAGTGAAGAATTCCGCAAACTCCTCACATTGTATTTATGACAATGCTTGACCGGCCTGTAGACAGGCTGGATTGCAGAGTCTGTCCACAGTCCAGAAGAGCTGGTCTGGTCTATTCCTCGCTGTAGCAATTTCCCTGAACAGGAAATCAGTCTAAACTATGCTGTTTCATGTAAACCCCACACACTCAGGAAAAATGGAATGATGACTCAATTAATGGTAAAACAGTTAAGGAATTTAATTACAAAATCACCACAATGCAGTTAACAGGCCAACTGTAGGTGAGCTTATAGTTTCAGTACATATGGTAACCACTGGCCTCTCTGGTAAATACCATGTTTTCGTGACTCGTTTGTCTCTTCATCAGGGTAGGTTAGAAAACAAAGTACAGCAATTTAAAATACATTTGCAGTTCAATTATGTTCTGATACATGAAAAAATGTTCAGAACTATTTACATATATACACAAGCATTCTGCTGTATCCATCCCATAGGGCTAGTATGTATGTAATGTATGTAAAATTTTATTTTTATACAGGATTACATTTGTTGGGACATCAGCCCTATTTTCAACAAAGTCCTGTTAATAAATAACAAACGATACAATAATACAAAACATCACATCACAATACACATTAAATTATTATTTATGTAGTATGCCCCCTTCTGTAGTATATTCACTATTTCTGTTCAGTTAAGTTCACTAGAAAATACATAGTTTATCACATGTATAAAATCATTTCAGAAAAAAAAAAACAGAATTAATAATAATAATAGGCACAATTTAAACAGTATGTACACTTCCTACCAAGATATGGTACCTCTATATTTAAAAAAAACAAACATTTTGTGTGCAAAATTTGCAACTGCAAACAGTGTACGAGAACACTAACTAAATAGTACCTTATAACTTGTATGCAGTGTCATCTTCATCTGGAATGTTATATACAACTGGACTAATCTATCTTTCCATTTCTTTGGTAAGAATTGGACACTTCACTTTAGTAAAAGGTGTGACACCATTAAACTTGATTCTTTATTACAAACACAGGTATCATAGTCGATTGATTCAGACCAAAAGCTCTAGGCTTTTGTTTTAAAATTTACTAAACACAATCTAGCATTTGCTACTGCCTTTCTTTGAGCTGTGTATTCACAAAATGTGAGATAGTAGCTGTGATTAATATTGCAAAACTGTCTTGCTTTACAACAAAACCCCAGAATTGTTATGTCATCCGTTTTGTTAATATCTGCTATATAGTCATTTTCCATTAGTCTTCATTTAGCCAGAGAATGGAAGCCTTTTACATTTGATATTACATTAGGGGGCCATAATTGGTCAAGACCTATTTTTGTACATCATTATTTAGTTTTGCAAACCAAATAACCAATGAGTTTATTTAGGTAATCCTTCCAGCACATACTTGGCAGTCTATTTGGGTCTGTAGTTATTTTTGCCCAATACCCCAAAGCTCTTCAATATGCAAAAGTTTCTACCTTGTACATATTTGCCTCAACCCTAATAAGGGCAGTTAGTGTGTCCTTTGGAAGACCTAGGGTCATTCTAATGAAAGAGTTTGGTACTGACTCTGATTGTAACGTTGATACATATGATGCCCGAGGTTCTGCTTCTTATAACAACTAAGCATTTACTTTTGCTCTAAAGATATCACATAAAGCAGCAAAGGAATCTGAAGCAATTGTTTTTGTAAATCTTATTATTCCCTTCTTGCTTTGTATTGTATTTTCTTTTATTATTTTCATCTGATTATCCCATATTTTTCTTTTGTCTAATATCAGTCCTAGATATTTGTATTGTTGTACTTCTTCTATAATAATATGCCAAAATTTCCACTTGGCTTGATTTTTTTTCCCCTTCTCTAAAAACCATAATTTTTGACTTTTGCAAGTTAATTTCTAGGTCTATACTTGCTAGATACTTTATTATTAACCTAAATGTTCTTTTTATACCCACTGTAGTTTGACTTAGTAAGATAGTATCATCTGCATACATCAGCACTGCTATATCCTGTGCATTGACTGATGGTGGGTGTGTATTTTGCAAACTTATTTCTTCCACAAGTGACTCTGTGTTTAACTTAAAAAGGATGGTGCAAGAATACATCCTTGCCTTTCCCCTTTCTCTGCTCTTACTGCATCTGTAAGGCTACCATCTCTACTTACCTTATTTTAATTGTTGTTGCATAATGTAGTAGCTGTAAGATGCTTAAAATCTGTCTGTTGCTTTGCTTCCAATATGTTCCAGAGCTTTTGCCTATTAACATCATCAAATGCTCCTTTTATTTCAATAACAATGACATAAAGTTTTATTTTTTGTTTATGACATATATTGATACCCATGTCCATACAGTACGCTCCTTTGTTTCACCCTTTCCTTTTCTCTTTATTGCCTCTTTCCTGTCATTTCTAGTGATAATTCCCCTGTCCAATGTTTACACTTTTTGACTGAATTATGCAAATTTACTTCCAGTAATAACACATTAATATCAATTCCCAGATCCTGGAATTCTTCACCATATTTGATAATAAATGCCCTACTATCTGGAACTTTGAGGTTTTCACCTAGACACACTTTACTTTGCATTTCATCTGTTCACTGATGGGATAGCTACTCAAGAACAAATTTCCACCACAGTGCTTATGCATGCATAGTATACCATTCTTGCTAGTGTAAACATATATTATTTTTTTGTTTTTATTTTTGGGAGCTCCCTTACATGTATGGTTTACAGTAGTTTCCCTCTCCTTATAAGTAGTTCTCTATGATCATTATCCAATGAGTCTTTAATCTTTTTTCACCTGCTTACTACAACCACCTCTCCATATTTTTGGCTAATGTTATTTGTAGCATCCAGACAGTTTTTGCATTTTGTCTGCTTATTTCTTTCACTAAATGTGGAATCATCTGAGGTTACTGTCTGCATAATTATTAATATCAGATGGGGCTGCAGAGGGAGGGTCTAACACTAACCTATAATAGTAAAGTGTTATGAATTGTTCTAAGTCCTGCTAAAATTATCTCATGACTATATGATTTTCTTTTGATGCTGACAAGGCTTTTGCCTGTTTGATCAGCAGATTGAGATCAGAAGGAGGGTGGGTGGAAGAGGCGAGGGACCAGGCAGAGGTATTAAACGAGTACTTCACCTCTGTGTTCACTAGGAAGGGGGATGGGATATCTACAAAGCAAGGCATGATGGGGATAGAAGCAGCAGTGAGTGGGATCAGGGGAGCAACAGAAATGGATCAAGATGGAGGGAGAGGTACCCAAGGGGTGTCACATCAGGATAAGGATAAAAAGGCCAGTAAGGTGGAGGGGACAAATGATGCTATCTCCATCGAAAGGGTGTTGTTAGCCCTCAAGGCCCTAAAGAAAGACAAATCTCCTGGGCCGGATGGTATTCATCCAAAAGTACTGTACTATGGGAATTGGCAGACATACTGGCTGCACCCCTGGCAGTGCTCTTCAACAGATCGCTTGAGACAGGAAGGGTACCTAGGGATTGGTGAGAGGCACATGTGGTGCCAGTCCATAAAGGGGGGTCAAGGGAAGTACCAGGTAATTATAGACCCATCAGTTTGACCTCGGTGGTAGGAAAATTAATGGGGAGTATACTAAAGGAACAATTGGAGGAGTACTTGGAAGAGGTGGGAGGTCTGGGTAGTCAGCAACATGGGTTTGTGCCAGGTAGGTTATGTCAAACCAATCTTGTGGAGTTCTATGAATGGGTAACATCAGAACTGGACAGGAAAAGCCTGTAGATGTATTATTCTTGGACTTCAGCAAGGCGTTTGACTCTGTCCCCCACAATGGTCTGGTGGAGAAATTGATGGGATTGGGAGTAGGCCCTTTGATGGTCAGATGGATTGAAAACTGGCTAGCTGGATGCACCCAGAGAGTAGTGTTCGGTGGGGAGTTCTCGAACCCTAGAGAGGTCGGTAGTGGGGTACCGCAGGGCTCAGTCCTGGGTCCGATCCTGTTTAATGCATACATATCGGACATTAGGGAGGGTATAGGGTGTGAAATGAGTCTCTTCGCTGATGACTCCAAGATGGGAGCAGTAGTTGAGGGGGAAGACGGGAGGTTGGCCCTGCAAGGGGACCTGGACACCCTGGAAAGCTGGGCTCACACATGGAATTTAAATTTCAATATCACCAAGTGCAAGGTGTTACATCTTGGGCTGGGAAACCCTAAACACAGGTACACCCTGGGAGAGGAGGTGCTGGAGGCCTCAATAGGGGGAAAAAGACCTAGGGGTCATGGTAGATGCATGTATGAATAACTCTGAGCAGTGCAGGAGAGTGGCTAGCAAGGCACACAGGATGTTGGGATGCATTGTAAGGGGGATCACATCTAGGAGCAGGGACGTGATTCTGCCACTGTATAATGGACTGGTTAGACCACACCTTGAGTACTGTGTACAGTACTGGAGACCACACTTGAAGAGGGACATATAGCTCTTGGAGAGGGTACAGAGGAGGGCAACTAAGATGATACGAGGACTAGGGGATTTGACGTATGAGGACAGACTTGAGGAGCTCTGCCTGTTTTCATTGGAGGTGAGGAGAGACAGGGGGGACATGATTGAGGTCTTCAAGTACCTCAAGGGAATAAATAGGGTAAGGCAGGCAAAGTCCCAAACTGAGGCAACACTAGCATGAACAGTAAAAGAAGGTGACAAGACTTTCTATAGATATATTAGTGAAAGGAGAATTTCCAGAGGGGGTATTGCTAAGCTTAATGGAGAAAAGGGAGCATGTGAGGAGGAGGACCCTGTAAAGGCTTCTATCCTAAATAGATACTTTTGCTCAGTATTTACTGAAGAGAAGGTAGGGCAGGGCCCACAGCTCAGCATCATGGACACAGGGGGGAGGGAGGGAGGTGAGCACTACTCCCTTCACAAAAGAAAGGGCCCTACAAGAGCTTGCGAAGCTCAGGGTGGATAAGGCAATGGGACCTGATGGCATACATCCCAGGGTACTTAAGGAGCTAAAGGTGGAACTAGCAGAACCATTAGCAGAACTGTTTAGTGAGTCTCTGAGCACAGGAGAGGTCCCAGAAGATTGGAGAAGGGCTCATGTGATCCCGCTCCACAAGAGTGGTAGCAGGGAAGAGGCGGGGAACTACAGACCAGTCAGTCTTACCTCAGTAGTGGACAAGATTATGGAGGCACTCCTTAAGGAAAGGATAGTGCAACACCTGGAATCCATAGGGGCACAGGATCCAAGACAGCATGGGTTTACAAAGGAAGGTCCTGTCAAACTAATCTCATAGATTTCTTTGACAGGGTAACAGAAGTGGTGGACCAGGGGGAGCAGTTGATGTCGCCTACCTTGACTTCAAGCAAAGCTTTTGACACTGTTCCACATAGAAGATTGATAAATAAGCTGGGTAGGCTCCGGGTGGGTCAAGTTGGTCAACTGGGTGGTAAACTGGTTGACGGGCAGAAAACAGAGAGTGGTAGTAAATGGTATACGGTCAGAAGAGATGCAAGTCACAAGTGGGGTACCTCAGGGATCAGTCCTAGGGCCAGTCCTCTTCAACATCTTCATTAGTGACCTTGCAGATGGACTAGAGGGTAAGGTTTGTCTGTTTGCAGATGACACCAAGATCTGCAACACAGTAGATGATCCAGATGGGTGGGCAGAATGAGAAGTGATCTGGATAAACTAGCAAAATTGTCAGAAGAGTGGCAACTGGGATTTAATGCAAAGAAGTGCAAAATCATGCACATAGGGAAGAGAAGCCATGAAGCCACCTATAGGCTGGGAGAGGAGTTGCTAGCAGTCACAAAGGAAGAAAGAGACTTGGGCATCATCATCACTGATGACCTGAAATCATCAAGCAGACCTCTAAAGCAGTAGGAAGGCTAGGGGGGTGTTAGGGTGTGTTAGTAGAGGTATCCTGAAGTTGTAGAGGGAGGTAATAATCCTCTTTACAAGACACTAGTTGAAGCCCCATCTGGAGTACTGCGTGCAGTATTGGAGGCCACACCTTCACAAGGACATTAACCAAATTGAGGCAGTCCAGAGAAAGGCAACCAAAATGGTGCAGGGACTGCATCAGAAGACATATGAGGACAGATTAACAGAGCTCAATATGTATACCCTTGAGCAAAGGAGGAGAGAGGTGATATGATTGAGGCATTCAAACACCTTAAGGGCATTAACAAAGTGAAAGAGTCTAACATGTTTAAATATAAGAAAAATAACAGGACAAGAGGACACAGCATGAGATTAGAGGGGGCCGATTAAGGGGTAATGTGAGGAAATTCTTTTTCACAGAAAGGGTGGTGGATGCATGGAATGGCTTACAAAGTGGTGGCTATGAATACAGTGCAGGGCTTCAAACAGGCATGGGATAGGCATAAAGGGGAGCAATACAAATGACTAAGAATAGATAGGCCACTGACAGAGCAAAGGCCGATGGCACATTTATAAGGTAGAAAAAGAAATGGGCAGACTGGATGGGCCTTGCGGTCCTTATCTGCTGTCAACTTCTATGTTTCTATGTTTCTAACATGGAGGGGATCTTTAGACTAAAGCAGGGAGGTATCACCAGAGGGCATGGTTTGAAGTTGGAAGGTGGAACGGTGAGGGGGGAAAAGAGGAGGAGGAGGTTTTTCACTGAGAGGGTGGTGGACCCTTGGAGTGCACTGCCTGGTGAGCTGGTTCAGAGATCCACAGTGGAGGGCTTCAAGACAGGGTGGGACAGACACAGAAAGTGGATGTATCAGATGATGGCCTGGCCCAGGGGGGTGGGGATGAAGGATAGGGGTTTCTGGAACACAGGGGGGGCTCAGCACCCAACTAGGGATCTGAGGTTCAGGCAGACTCGATAGACTGTAAGGCCTAATCTGCTGGCAATTAGTATGTTAGTATGCTCAGAAATGCAGGGCAGTTAGCCATAGTGGCATTCCTATTTTGCAGTTCTATGAAATGGGGTTTCATTCCACGTTTGTTAACTTTTTCTTGAGTCTGATTTTGCTTGTGTACTATAATGTTGGTGTTTACTGGAAGTAAGGGAAGGGCTCCTGAGTGTTTCCAAATAGAAAATGTTTTTTTTTCTATAAATGTACCAATGTTCTGTTTGAAGCATGTCTTAAACCTCCAGATGCTACAGGAGAGCCTTCAAGTTTTCTTATTGCAGTTATTATGACTTCACATCCCATTGAATGTTGTTCAGCTGTGATCTCTTTCTCACTGATAAGTTAGCTTATCTTATCTAGATTTGTTTGGGATGTGGGTACTATAAAACAATTTGTTATTAATTTGCTTCCCCACTGGTTACTGCCATTCTTTCATTTCTAATGATTTTCTTTGTTTTTAATGGGCTAGCTTTTACTGCTTGTTTTGCTGTCTGTTTCAATAATTTCTTATGTGTCCTATTAAAATCTAAAAAAAAAAATCTGAATACAATAAAACATATCAAATGCATTTTATCCTTGAATACACTTCAAACAGGAGTGAATACATTACACAATAACATTCTCCTTATATATGACATGAGTAGGACACAGCTGACTAATTAATAAAATAGATATATCAAATGTCTAAAGTGCATAACATATTTTCTATAACTATGTTTCCTTTCCTAGTAGTCCAGTGTCCTTTAGTGTCCTTACAGTTGTCAAATATAGAAAGCACAGTATATATCTACCACAAAGTCCCAATGTGCGAGTCCAGTTGTTTTTATGTTTGCTTGCATGCATGTGCAAGAAACATAGTGCCATCATCTGAGATTTCGGAGATGTGTCACCCCCTCTTCCAATTCAGTCAGTGTGTTGGCAGGCGCGGCCCCTGTAAGCCAATGCATGCTGGAGCTGTCTATGACAAGCTCCAAAATGCAGTGGCATACAGTTGAAAGGGGGAGCTATGCTTCAGTGAGCAGCAATAAGATATCACCTGCTCATGTGCAGCTCCCCCTACACACACACACACATGCAGACGTGTGCCCCCCCTGCACGCACACACTGTATAGCCGATGGGGGACTGTGCTGCACTCCCCCTGCCCCCCCAAAGCCTTCCAAATGCCATGCTGGGTGCCCAGCCCAGCGTGGCAACTCATGATATAGTCGACGGGGAGTGCCCAATCCCTCCTCGGCTCCACTGTTCTCACTCCCCCCGAGTACTGGGTGCCACGCTGGAAGCCCTCCCAAGCATGGCAATAGATGCTTTGGCTGATGGGGGTGCCCAATCCCCCATCGGCTGAATGCCCCCCCAACTGTCCTTGTGCCACCCTGGGAGCCCACCCCAACATGGCAAATGTCCCGTGTCATCATTGAAAAAAAAAAAGAAAACCTGTAAAGAAAAAACGGTCCCAAGTAGTCTCCCTGGCCTCCCTCCCACAACCCGCACCCACCCATTGTGCACCCTGCCTCCCCACACCCTCACTCCATACTTACCCGACCTCGGCACGACGATCTTCGTGGACGGGAACACATCTGCACTCTTCAAAGCCGACCGCGAACTGAGGAAATTCCGTAAGCTGTATAATGGGCTAGATAGGGTTTTCAACTTTGTTGCATATCTCAGGCATTTTTTGGAATTTTGCAGCAAATTTTCAACATGGGGTTTTGGGACCCCTTCTCATGAATGATGTCACTGTCATGGCATTATTGGGCCCGAGGGTGATTTCGCGAGTCACTGCACAGTCACTGCACAAAATCACCTTTCAGGACCAATTAATGAAACAACACTGCCAGTGTTCATAAGGTGGGCTCTCAAGAAGCCTATTTTGAAATTTGATGGAAAAATTCTAAAAATGACTGTTTTATGAGCGTCGTTGTACAGTTCCTTGCGCTCATAAGTTCGTAATTTTCAATATTTTCACTCTGGATTTTCAACATTGCCATTTTACCACACCTTCTTATGAGTAGTACAGCTGTCATTTTCACATCTCACCCAAAATGTGCTTCCCCATGTAGCGCACAATGGCACAGTCGGTGTCGCGAAATCAATGTCGGACAAATTAAGAAAATCACAGTGACACTGTTCATGAGCAGAGGTCATAAAATGGCTATGTTGAAATGGTGAAAAAATTCAAAAATGACCGTTTTGAGCGTGCATTGTGCAGTTCCATGCGGCTCGTGAGTTGCGAATTTTCAATATTTTCACTCCAGATTTTCAACATTGCCATTTTACCACACCTCCTTATGAGCAGTACAGCTGTCATTTTTCACATCTTGCCCAAAATATGTTTCCGCCCATGTAGCACACAATGGAGCAGTCGATGTGCGAAATCAATGTAGGGACACTTTAAGAAAATCACAGTGACACTGTTTATGAGCAGAGGTCTTAAAATGGCTATGTTGAAAATTTGGTGAAAAAATTCCTAAAAATGACTGTTTTACAAGCGTGCGTTACGCAGTTCCTATGCATGCTCATAAGTTTGCAAATTTAATATTTTCACTCCAGATTTTCAACATTGCCATTTATTACACTTCCTTATGAACAGTACAGCTGCCATTTTTCATATGCCGCCCAAAATGTGTTTTCGCACATGTAGCGCACAATGGTGCTGTTGGTGTGCGAAAGCAATGTTTGGGACAGATTAAGAAAATCACAGTTACACTGTTCATGAGTAGAGGTCTTAAAATGGCTAATTTGAAATTTTGGTAACAAAAACCCACAAAATGACTGTGTTACGAGTGAGCATTGCGCAGTTTCCACGCACCCTTGTAAGTTCATGACGTTGTAATATTTTAAGTCCAGATTTTCACCAGTGGCATTTTTCCACACTGCCTTATTTACAGTACAGCTGTCATTTTTCACAACGTGGCCGAAGTGTGTTTTCACACTTTCAGTGCAGAGATGCATGGCCGCTGTGGGAAATCATTGTTCGGGACAGATAAAGAAAATCACAGTGACACTGTTCATGATTGGAGTCACCAAAATGCCTGAGTTGAAAATCTGCTGTAAAAAAATCCCCAACCTAATTATATTACGGGTATGCATTGCACAGTTTCTATGTACGCTCGTGACTTCACCATTTTTTTAAATATTTTTACTGCAGATTTGCAACATTGCTATTTTTTACACCTCCCCATGAACAGTACAGCTGTCATTTTTTACATCCTGTTCGGAATGTTTTTGCACCTGTGGTGCTAAATGCCGTAGTCACTGTGCATAAGCAGCTTTCGGCTAAGAAACTGATATTCCCCCTGTTCATGAGGTGGGGTCACAAAAAAACCATGTTGAACATTTGGAGTGAAAATACCAACAAATGCCTGAGGTATTAGGGTTTCCAACCATAATTCCCAACCCTGTAGAGAATGACAGGCATCAGGGGTGTGACTTGGGATTCTTGCCTGTAATGCTCATACCATTCCACACCCTGCAGCCAGTGAGAGGCATCGAGGTATGCCTTGGACTCTTCGGCCCCAAAGTTCACCCCGTTCTCCTATATCGCACCCATTTCACTGTATTTACTAATGGAATGGGGTGCGCATAAGTGCCAAAGACCCCAAGGAACACCGTGACACTTGCCAGTGTCTGCAGGGTGGGGTGTACTGAAATGGCATGGCTGTTATGCCTGATGACCCAAAGGCACACCCCAATGCCTGTCACTCTCTGCAGGGTGGTGGTGGGGTTGGCTTCAGTTCAATACTTCACTGCCATTCCTATTACGCAGCTCTGTAACTTCTACACTACCACTGCCAATGCCAGCAAGCAAACATTTGGCATTGACAAATGCTTGTTTTAGTTTCTTCTTGCTTCTTTCTTGATCTGTTTTTTTCATGCGTATGCTTCCTCAGTCCAACCAGACAGGTAGCTTTAGTGATCATATGATTTTTAGAAACTTGGGACCATTATGTGGTAAATTCACTCCACCAGGTACCAGATGCTTTGAGCCTATTAAGTTTATATAAAAACATAAACTTGTGATTATCCATCATCTTATATATTTTCAGTGGGCTTTTACCCCGCTGAACAATATATATAATTGCAGCACTCTATTAAATAAGTATTCCTGTTTCCACTATAACACCTTCTATAGGTTTTCATTTTTATCTTTCGGTGCTAAAAGTTTACATTTGCCAGTGCTTAACCTTTTAACCCCAAAAGTGTAATTTTCAAAAAAACATTTGTATTAGCTCAGTTAAATGTAAATATAATTTTAATTAATGCAAATAAAAATGAAAACTTTTCTTTGAGCTTTACTTACTTCCCATTGGAGCGTCTGTGTTAAAAGCAATGACAGTTTAGAAACATAGAAACATAGACTTTGACGGCAGATAAGGACCGCTAGGCTGCCCATTTCCCTACCTACAGTATAGGCCGCAGATCCTAGTTAACCAACAGCCTTTATCTTCCTGCCCCCCCACAAGAATTGCCTTATGTCTGTCCCATGCATTCTTGAATTCTCCCACAGTTTTAGACCCCACAACTTCCTCAGGAAGGCTGTTCCATGCATCCACTACCCTCTCTGTGAAATAATACTTCCTCACATTGCCCCTGAACTGCCCTCCTTCTATCTTTAAATTGTGTCCCCTTGTTCTTGCAAGTCTCTTTTTCTGAAAGATGCTACCCTCTTGGACTTTGTTGATTCCCTTGAGGTACTTGAAAGTTTCTATCATGTCCCCCCTAGTTTTATAGCTAGATTTTTTTTAAACTGGAATGGTCACACAGACATTGTAGCAAAATTGCTTTAATCTGCAAACAAAGTTTAGCCACTCAGCATAGTCTGTGTGGTTGCGACACCTGTATGCTTTGCTGCTTCAATATTCACCAATGTGTGAGCTGATAATACATGAGTGCATAATTAACTAACTAACTGACTGGCAGTGCAAAAGATTTAACCCAAACTATCCTTTTTTGCTCAGAGCCTAGTGATATTTCATTTCACTCTGATCAGAATGTTGTCTGATTAATGATCTTGACCATTGCTCTTAAGTACCTACTAATACTGGGGTCTGCTTCTTAGGATGTTGAGTCTTATGTCACATAGAAGCAGCCAATGGGTCAGCCCAATTACTCTTTTCAAACTGCTTCCAAAGGAATTTGATTCAACTTGGTTAAAATTGCTAATTAACTTGTAAAGTGGATAAAGAATATAACTTCCATGGTGCTGACTACATAAAGTTTAACCCTTCATTCCATGAATAAAATGCTCTTGGTTCTACAGTGTTTCAAGAAATAAAGTTGTATGGAGCAAAAAAAACTCTTAGTTTAAACCCATAGAATTATGGTGGGACCATGAAAAATCAGTAGAAAAGAACTCAGGTTACTCTATAAAAAGCATTTATGCAAGGTATGCAAGGGACAAGTTCTTCCTTGCAATAATTACTGTATTTCTACTTCTGACCAGGAGAATGTTGACGTATTTTAGTTTTCTCCTTTTGTCAGCTTAGAGGCTGGGGCTACCCTGTTTCTACACACTGCAGGGAAAGGTTTCTCATCTTTGTTCTCCAGTTTTGCTATTTCGTGTTCTGTAAATTTATTGTTTTTTTTTATACATAGATTAATCTGATATTCTGCTACTGTGTCTCTTGGTAAAGTTCCAATATTGCAATGCTTCCTCTCGTCCTTCAGCCTTTTTCCCTTGTTGTTCTGGATTTCCTTCTGACTCCTGCTCCTGTTCTGTGCTCTCTCCTACTCTGCCACCGGTTTCAGTGTCTGCTACGCCTCAGTCTCTCAGTCTTTCTGCAACTCCACTGTCTCTCTCTCTCTCTCTCTCTCTGCTTCTCTCCATTTTCCTGTTTCAATATAAATCATAGAAAAATCACTTTACAAAGCACAATAAAACTTTTTATTAAAATTTATATATTAAGGCTACAAATGGCTTCCTCACAGGATGTTCCTGTACCTGGAATAAAACACAGTCAGGTATAACAATGTTTTGGGAACAGCTACTCTACAGCATGTCCTCTATTAGACTCTTTCAGGCACCATATTCATGCCCTGCTTGTTATTCACTACTTGTATCATAGGAACATAGAAATGTAGAAACAGAGAATTTGTTAGCAAAAAACAACTGGTATGCACATCTAGTCTGTCCTCTTTTGCCCTACCTACTGCTCCACCCTGGATCCTATTTGGTCACTGATGTCCCTCCCTCCCTCCTTTCTCCTATTTATTATGCCCATGTCACCATGTGCCTACCTCTTGCATGTTTGTAGCTCCCCACTGTCTTTGCTCCCCTGACTTACTGTCAGTCTGTTCCAGGCTTCCACGACCTTTTCTGTGAAGAAGTATTTCCTCACATTCCTCTTAAACTTCCCTCCCTCAAGCTTCACTGCATGCCCCTTGTTGTAGTGCTCTTTCTCCTCTGAAAGTGATTCTCCTTCTGCACCTTTTTCACCCTCTTAAGGTACTTATAGGTCCCAGTCATGTCTCCTCTCCTTCAGGGAGTGCACTTTGAGCTCCCTCAGCCTCTACTTATATTGTTTCTCATGCAACCCCTGCTCTATTTTAGTAGCCCTCCTCTGGACTGCTTTTACCCTGTCAATGTCCTTACAGAGGTGCGGCCTCCAGACCTGGACACAGTACTCTAGGTGGGGTGTCACTAGTAAGTGATACAGTGGCAACACCACCTCCCTTCTCATGTTAGAAATCTCCCTCCCTTTCCACCTCAGCATCCCACTAGCCTTACCTGCTGCCTTGTTGCACTGCCTTGCCACCTTCAGATAATCAGATATGATTACCCCAAGATCCCTCTCTTGCTTGGTGACTGTAAAGATCCCCCTCATTTTATACACAGCCTCCTGGTTTCCTTGTCCCAGGTGCATGAATTTGCACTTTTTGGCATTAAAGCCCAGCTGCCACACCCTAGACCACTCCTCTAGTTTCCACAGATCTCTTTGCATTCTCTCCACCCTTTCTTGGGTGTCCACACTTTTGCAGATTTATGTACCATCTGCAAATGGACACACCTTCCCTTCCAGTTTCTCAGCAATGTCATATATGAAGATATTGAAGAAAGATAGGACCCCGTATTGATCTCTGTGGTACTCCACTGGTCACTCTCCCATCCCCCAAGTGACTGCCTTTTAACACCACCCTCTGCCACCTGTCCTTTAACTAGTCCAATACCCAGCATACCACATTCTTCTCAACCTCCAGGTTGCTGAGTTTCTTTATCAGCCTCCTGTACAGCACAGTGTTAAAGGCCTTACTGAAATCAAGCTGGACCATATCCACTGCCCTCCTCTGAGTTACCTCCCTAGTCACCCAGCCAAAGAATTATATGAGATTTGTTTGATATGACCTCTCCCAGTGAAATCGTGTTGCCAATGGTCCTGCAGGCTGTTCTTCTACAGGTACTCCATCAGTCTTTCCTTCAGCAGGGTCACTAGTATCCCCAATTGAAACTCCACTTTGTTCACTAATACATTTCCATAGTCAAATTAATAGTTACAGTAAATTCCCCCATACAGTATATATCTATACATATACATATATATTTATGCAACACCTGTGAGGATATTTTATGGCACTTATTACTGATATTTTTGTTCTCTCCCTACCTATAGTGAGAATATCTAAATATATTCACTCTAAGTTCCTAGGAACAAAAGTATCCTCACTGTAGGGGGTGATTAGTCAGAGCTAGTAGTGTGAGCAGCATACTTTCAGCTTTATGGCCTCCAGCTGACTCGTGCATTGGCTTCAATTCTCCCCTCTTCAAAATGCATCTTTCACAGTAGCACTTCCACAGGATTAACATTGCCTGCAAAAAAATAACATTTCCTTACTGTTCTGTTAAACAACAGAACACAATTCATATCTATTTCCCCTACAAGCTGCCATTACTGATGTTCCCAACCACAAAAGGCAAAACATGTACCAGAAAATTCCTATCTGTACCACAATTCATAGAATACTACAACTCTGCTATGTTGATGCCAGCACTACCACTTCAGTAGCCAGACCATCACACTGCACATGTCCATGCTCTGATATGGCCACAAATGCTCTTGCTATTTTCTATGTCTTGCTTACTTGCTCACTTGGCAGGCACATCTTCAACATGTATAGACATCATGACATCTGACGTGATACATGCCACCACTCTGCCATCCTGAAACCACCATGGCCAAGTTTTTTTTTCAATCTACATTTTATTTATTTATTTATTTATTTATGTATTACTAGGATTCAAGTACCTTTGAACTAGAGGTTCTTTTACAAAGGTTCTGCATCAGTTACAAATACAGACATAGTACATGCACAAATATGTTTACAATACAAGGTTGGAGGATACACAATAAGCAAGGAGATAAGTGTAGACAACATCCAGATTACATATCTACAGGAAAACATGTTTGTAGTACTTGGTACAGTGTGGGGAGGGAAGGGACTGGATATAATACAGGGGATAGTCGTAGGAGAGGCAGGATAGGGAGATGAGAGAGTGGGGGTAAGGTTAAGTGAAGGGGAAGAGATAGGGGAAAAGGAAAAGGGGTGTGAAGCAGACCGCAGATGTCTTTGTCAAGTCTAATTGAAGTAGATGGGAGTAGTTTTAGGGCTGGAAAGATAGGTGTGGAAGGGGTTAGGTAGAAGCGATAATGAAATGGGGGTAGTAGGTTAGGTAAGGGTAAGGAACAATCTATTTCTAGTAACTGGGACAGAAACTGATATGGCCTAAGTGGAGAGAGGGCAGTCATAACTGCTTTGTTGGGTGAGGTGCTGGTATAAATTGAGTTTAAAGGTGCCTAGGGAGGGGATCTTAAGCATTTCTGGGGGGAGGTTATTTAGCCAGAAAGAGGCTCGATAGCAAAATGATTGCTGACTTTGGGCAGTCTGGCAGTAAGGGACCAGGTAGTTCATTGAGGATGCTCTGGGTGTGTTGCAGGGGTTGGGAGCTGTTGATAGCAGAGGCAGAGCCCTTGGTGGAGCTTTGCCCAGGGAGATTGTTTTCACAAATAGACAAGTTTAGTAGGTGATCCTGCTCTTGAGAGTCATCCATTGTGCTTATGTGTAAAGGTCACAGGTGTGGGTGTATCTTTGGGCCCCTGTAATCAACCGACATGCCTTGTTGAGAGCAGTGGTGACTCTTTTTAGGGATGTAGCAGAGGTAGTAGCACTGTAGAAAATAAGATTATAATTGACTACAGAGATAATTGAGCTGGATACAGCTAGTTTGAGTGCTTCAGGGGTCAAGCAGTGGTGGTGCCTATAAAGTGTGCCCAGTCGAGAATGAATTGCTTTAGATATTATGTTGATGTGGGCTGCGTTTGATAGGGTGCTGTCTAATGTTGTGCCTAGATAGTTGAAATCCTTTACTTGCTCCAGCAGGTGGTTTTGTTTGTTTAGAATGGTGAGGGAGGTCGCTTTGTGATGGCTATGAGGGGTATTGAAAGGTATCACTTTTGTTTTTTTGTAGCTCATGAGCAGTTTATGGCCCTTGAACCAGCTTTCTACCTTGCTAAAACTGGTTTGGAGGTCCCTGGTCAGTTGGGTGGGGTTGGTGTAAGCAGAGAAGGGGACAGCATTATCTGCATCAGAATAATGTTGGTAGGACATGCTTTTGGGAGCATGTTAACAAGAAGACTGAAGAGTAAGGGACCAAGAACAGAGCCTTGGGGAACACTAGAGTTTACCGAGCGGCTGCAAGAAAGTGTGTCATTAATTCTGACCGGCTGTGACGTAGCACTTAGATAGCTTGTGAACCATTTTGTGACCTTGTTGGAAAGTCTGACTGCATGGAGTGAATGAAGTAGGAGTACATGGTTCACTGTGTTAAAGGCCTCGGTGAGGTCAATGTAGATAGACCCCACCTACTGGCCTCAGTCAAGTACACTATGTATGAAGTCAGTGTATTCCAACAAGGCTGTAGCAGTGCTATGTGTTTTCCTAAAGCCGTGCTGTTCTGCACACTAGATGTTGTATTTGGTGAGGTGTTCCTTGAGTTGGTCAGTAATAATATCTTCTAATGCTTTTGAAGTGGGGGGAAGGATAGAGATAGGCTGATAATTTGAGGGAAGAGTCCCGTCACCACTTTTATAGACAAGAACTATGGAGGTGGATTTTCAACACTGAGGGAATTGATGATATGAGAGGGAGAGGTTGATTAATGTGGTAAGGGGTCTGAGGACAGAGTCTAGGGTAAGAAGGAGGAGTTTGAGGTACAAGGAGTCACTGCTGTTTCTGGCATTATCCAGAACCCTTTGGAAGTATTTCTTCACCGGTGACATGGGGACCGTCTTGAAATAGAATGGGGGGACTGCCAGAGGGAGGGGGATCACAGGTGTTTGGAGCACTAGGACTCTTATTTAGGTGTTCAGGGGGAAGTATGCCAGAAAGGTCAGTGAAGGCCTTGTTTAGTGTGTCTGCTATGGTGGTGGGGTCTTGAGTAATGACACCATCAGCGAGGATCAGATTTGGGGGTTATTTAAAGAGCTTCCCAGAAAGGTTTTTAATGTTGTCCCAGAGTCACCTCCCTTGCCCCATGATTTTGTGAGTTCTAGTTTATAGTACTCTCTTAATGCACAGTATTTCAAGGGTACAGGAGTTCCTTATGGCTTTGTACCATTGCAAGTCCGCTTGTCTGCCTGACACAATTGCAAGGTGCCACAGATTGTACCTGTCATGCATCTTGGTTAGCAGGTCGGCAGTGATCCAGGGGTTATTTATCTGCTTTACCTTCTTTTTCTGGAAGGGGGCATAGAAGTTGCAAGCCTTCTTGAAGTGGCAGATAAAGTAGTCAAGTAGTGTCTACACAGTGGGTGTTATACAGAGGGGCCAGTCAGTGTGTGAAAGGAGGTGCTGTAGGTGTCTGAGTTGTCCATTCTTTAGGATATGCTGGGATTGGACCTTAGGAGGAACTTTGGGGGTTTTGTTCGTCCAGTGGCAGATGACTGGGGAGTGTTTACTTATCGTGGCAGGCAATACCTCAGTGTGGGTTATTCTGTTTGGGTGGGTGATAAGGACAGGGTTGAGGACAGAGCTAGAGCCAGTCTGGTGATTGATCCTAGTGGGGGTGGTTACAAGCTGTGCAATGTTGACAGCTGTTATGGCGGCCACAAGAGGGTAAGCCTCAGGAGCCAGCCAGTTTGTATTATAGTTGTCAAGGATCACTATCTCATTGCTAGCAGGCTGGTCGGCTATGTAGTCAAGAACTAGCTGAAAGCCCACTGATTGATCTCATGGCAGGATGCAGACAGAAAGAATAGTGCAGTAATTGATTTGCCATTCTGGCCAAGAAGGACCCTGCCGGGTAGAATTTGGGACTTGCTTTCAGTGGCCTGGAGTGGTAGGGCTTGCCCATTGAGTGATTCTTTAATGTAGAGCACACATCCCCACCTTTTCTTCCTGATCTCTCATGTCTAAACTATGTGTAGCCTTCTAGTGCGATGGAGGTATCAGGAACTTTAGGGGTCAGCCAAGTTTCATTTATGCCTAGTACATCAGGATCATGCTGCGTAACCCATACCTGTAGATAATCCATTTTTGGTAAGAGGCTTCTGATGTTGATTGAGGTGAATTTTAGGGAGCAATTGTTTTTAGTGGGGCAGGGGGTTCCAGGGCCAGGGTTGGGGTGTAAGTTACCTGATATGAGGAGGAGGAGTATGAGGAGTCTGTGTAGATAATGCTGTAGTTTCCAGCATATTCAACATTGTCTGGGACCTGGGGTCAGCTCTGATGGAGGGGTTATGGGTGGGTCTTGTGAGATGGTGTAATAATGGGTAGCATAGTGTTAGGTAATATACTTTAGCACGGGTGGTCTGCCACAGTATTTCTTGGAGCTGGCAGGTGGCTGGCTCTGGACCCTCCTTTCGGGGAGGGGGGCTCAATTCTGGTTTCCAGTCGGTGATTCCATTACTGGGAATGTCAACAGCACTGTCATGGAGCCTGACAGCTCTGTTTTCTCCCCTCCCCTGCTGCAGTCTTTTGTGTGCATGTGGAGGCATGCACATGCAGTGATTCACAGCATCCTCCCTATTCTTGCTGAGCTCTGCCTGCACTACCCTAGGGTTTCCACCTGGGGGTAGCCATACAGTAGGAGCAACTAGATCCTGCCCTGGGAAAGGAGAGCTGCTTTGTGGCTGCTCAGTCCAACTTGTGCCCCCCCCAGCCGACCCCAATAACCCAGGCTCATTCCCCAACCTTGGTGCCAGCAGAGCATGAGGTGTGGTATTTAGTGCCTCAACCCTCAACGCCATCGGGCCAGCTTTGGTCAATTTTTAAATGCAGGTAACAAGTAACAGAAAAAAAATCAACAAAGAAACAGAAAAAATATGGATGTTGCATAAATCGAATATGCCATGGCACCCCTCAGAAATTTCTTACTGTTTCTCCCAAGTGCAGTTTGACCTTACTTGTGGCTTCGCCACTAGTGATATCATAAGGTCAAACTACACTCTTGAGAAGTAGCAGAGATATTTCTGATGGAGCTATGGTATATCATGTAGATTATAGTGATGTGGTAGTGCCCCTATAGTAAGAGTTGAGCAAGGGATTCTATGTTAAACCTCAAACTTTGCACTTTAATATCATCGCAATCATTCAACAGATTTGCATGAAATTTTGCATGTGTAGTTTTGGGGACAGATCTCTTAACATGCCAAGTTTTATTCTGGTCAGATATGCAGATTCCCAGATCCAGACAGTGAAAAAATGTACAAAAGTCACAGTATTTTACTGTTTTTTGTTGACATCTAGCTCCCAGACAGTTTGGAATTTTGGTCTGCAATTTTCAGGGTAGAAAAGGCTTGGCCCATAGATGTGTCTTTCACTGGTTTGGTGAAAAAATATTAATTCTTTCCAAAATTATTAAATTTTAAAATCTCAATTCTGAGCATGCTTAGTACAGTCTTTTAGCACAGTCTTTTGGATAGTTGCTTGGAATGAAAAAATAATTTGGTCCATATGAAAAAGGATACTTTTTCATGAGGAAAAAATATTTTTTTGTATGGGTGCCATGTTGTTTCCATTTAAAATGGGCTGGCAGTATAGCCTAGAGGTTAGAGGAATGATGTGTGAACGAGCTTGGTACATCCAGCAGACCAGACATGAGTTTGATTCTCACAACCTTCGTCTGCGTACTGTGTGACTCTAAGCAAGTCACTTAACCACCCAGTTCTCCCAGGTCACCCCTGAAAACAGGCACCTGTGCCTAGTGGGCATTACCCGGTTACCAAAGACTAAAATAAAATAAATAAATAAAAAATGAAATAAAAATAAATAAAAAGCCACACGAATTACATCCTGGACAGACATCAGCACATGTATCTTGGTCATTGGGATCCCATTAGGTGGATTCTACATTTAATTTCTTGAAAAATTACGCATATTAGTTGTTGTTTTTTTACATTTAAAAATCCTTTTTTGTAACTCACTTCAATTTTTTCATATGGCCATATGCAAAAAGAATTGTCCCATATGAAAAAGGATGGCTTTATACAAAAAAAAGAAAGCTTTGACATCTCTCCTGCCCCTGCACTTGAGGTACCTACATGAGCTCTTTACTTTAGATTTTTCATGACATAATATCTTATAACTGCTCTAAAGTTTAAAGCACTTCTTCCATTTTGTACAGTCAAAAATTGAAATATGAATTAAATTTGCTTTCAGATAGTCTGTGTTTCTTAAGCAACTAATAGCAATGTAAAATATGTAAATTATGTTTCCATAATTTATTTAACAATTGCACAATCCCTTTCTTTTTAAAAACATAGAAACATAAAAGTTGTTGGCAGATAAGGACCTCTTGGCCCACCTAATCTGCCCAGTTTTCCCTGCCTACTGTGCCACCGCAGACTATACTCAATCTCCAGTTATCTCCTCCCCTTGCCTTACTACCAAGGTCCCCTTGTATCTGTTCTATGCATGCTTGAATCCTGTCACTGTTTGGCACCCACCACCTCCACTGGAGGCTGTTCCAGGTGTCTACCACCCTCTCCATGAAGAAGTATTTCCTCACATTTTGTCTGAGCTTCCTCCCCTCCAACTTCATAGCATGACCCCTTGTCCTCACGCTTCTTTTTCTATATAAAGTGCTATCTTTCTGTACCTTATTAATACCTGTTAGGTACTTGAATGTCCTTATCATATCCCCCCTTTCCGCTAGAGAGCACATATTTAGTTCCTTGAGTCTCTCCTCATAGGGCTTTTAATGCAGGCCCTGCAACATTTTGGTAGCCCTCTTCTGTACCTCCTCCATGTTATCAATTTCCATTCAGAGGTGGGGCCTCCAGAATTGGACACAGTTTGCTAGGTGGGGTCTTTCCAATAATCTGTACAGAGGTAATATTACCTTCTTCTTCTGAATGAGCATACCCCTCCCTATGCACCTGAGCATCCTGTTAACCTTCCCCGCTGCCTTATCACACTGCTTGGCTACCTTCAGGTCATAAGAAATGAATATCCCCAGGCCCCTTTCCTGTTTGATGGTTGCCAGTACTTCCCCTCCCAATTGGTATGTAGCCCCCCCCCAGTTTATGTGCTGCAAGTGCTCGATTTTGCACTTTTTTGCATTGAAATCCAGCTGCCAAACCTTTGAACATTCTTCTAACTTTTTCAAATCATACCTCATCCCCTCCGGTGTGTCTACTCTGTTGCAGATTTTTGTGTAATCTGCGAACAGGAATATTTTCCCTTCAAGCCCTTCTGCAATGTCCATTGAAGAGGGCCAGGCCTAATACTGAGCCTAATACTAGTCACCTTACCTTTTCCAGAGTGGACACCATTTACCTCCACCCTTTGACTCCTGTTGCTTAACCAACTTCTTACCCAGTTTATATCTTTTTGACCCACTTCCAGACAGGTCAGATTGTTCACCAGTCTTCTATGTGGAATGATGTTGAAGACACCTTCTGAATGACAACTGCATATACAGTGAACATTTAACTAATTCTGAACTTGAATTCTGTAACAAGAACTCTGCCTTTAAGAAATGATCATCTGAAACTAAGGTAACAGATGCTGAGCACTAGAAACTGCACAGAGCCAGCCTGGTGGCGCATAGGGCTGAGGCGCTGGCACCTTACCTTGGGTTCGGAAATGGACTCGGTATGCCAGGAGCTGGCAGGGGAAGGAGAGGATTGAGCATCTGTAAAGACTGCTCTCCTCTTCTAGGGTGGGTAGTGGGACTACGTTGCTCTGCAGTGACCTCCGTTGGAGACCGGGGGAAATGCAAATGCAATGCAAGGCGGGAACGTCACCAGAAAAATGAAAATGGCTCTGTGTGCAGCCAGATGATGGCTGCCTGGCATTCCAATGCTGTCATCTCTCAGCAGTACCCTGGGGCCAAGTATTGTGCTGGCCTCTCTCTGGTGCCTTCCCCCTCGGAGGAGGGGGACCTACCCAGTGAAGGATTATGCTGGGCTAACCTGGGGATGACTGCAATATGAGAGATGGGGGGGGCAGGAACAGGACAGATTGGATGCAGCCTTGGCATAACCTGAAGGAGTGGCTGAGGTGGCAGCACATAGGGGGCAAAAAGAGATAATACAAAAAAAAAGAAACTGCCTAGAACATGGGTGTGGAAGGTTGTGGTGACCTCCCACGCTTCAGAAAAAGGACAGGGCATCCTTTTTGTTTATAAAAAAGTGTCCCCTTTAAAATCACAATTATATCCAGGGCCCCTACTTTTCTGCGGCAAGTTAGTGGGGATCTGTTCTAGCAAGACTACCATTTGTCGCAGAACTTCTGTGCAGTGGTTTGTAATTTCTGCAGAAGTTCTGCAGCACTAACAAACTACCACATCACAGTGTCAGCTTGTCATCCTGACTTCACTTTCATGGCAGTGGTTATAGCAATCAGGATGGTGGAAAGCACAGTAACACTAGTTCAAAAATAACAGACTTATAAAAATAATGTTATGCCTAAAAAAGCAAAACAAAAGTCTCTCCCTTAAGGTCCTAACCTGTTGCATAAATGACATATGCAGAGGGTATCTTGTGTGATAAATAAGGTATTTCTATATGCATGCTATCTATCCCACTAATGAGGTGTCCACTGTCTATCACTTATATATTTGTATGTGATTTCTACACCACTCATGAGGTTCCCACTGCGTATCACTTACAGTATACATTTATATGCAGTCTTTAACATACATACAAATATGTGTGTGTGTGTGTGTGTGTGTGTGTGTGTGTGTGTGTGGTGAGAGAGATCGAGATACTGTGTGCGTGTGTGAGTGTGTGTGTGTATGTATATATATATATATATATATATATATACTGTACATATATATATATATATATTTTAATTTCCATGAACTTGCATCCTCATTCATACAGGTCCCATTGGAAATGGAATAGAGGAGTTATCACAAAACAAATTTTTCATGTCAACCTGCTTTCCCTGACACACTGCGTAACACCATCAGGCCATGACATGCATGTGAATCAATTGTGAGATAGAGCTCTTCAGCCCATCACAATATGTCCACCATGTGACAGAACACTGCACTATACCTTCCCAGGCTCCGAGCAGTGATGTGTTCCACCAATCCTTGTTCTGCCCAGCCAGCTCCGAGAGCTCATCTCTGAATCTGAGTTGCTGGCATGGAAACACAGCATGCTACCCTCTGACCCAACAGCTGTCCCTGCACACAACATTTCTCCATAACTTTTAGGTGATTCTATCAACCAATGACAATATGTAATCAATAACCCTGGCAAAAAATGCGTACAGTGCAATTATTTATTTAACAGGTCTATTCTTTCAACAGGTCTACTTTTCTGGGCATAATTACTTTATTTTTCTTAAAAAGGACAGTTAAATTCATTTTACCAGTTATTCATTTCAGATGGCATCTCTATACATTAAAGGCACAAATAGGTTTGTACAAAGTGAGGTATGGACTTAACAGGTATGTGCTATTGACAAGGTTTTGTTTAAGTTGGCCCTAGTGCAATAATGTAAGACTGAAAATTGTATTAGGCTGTAGTGCAGGTTGAGCAAATATCACCATGCATGATGTGCTGTGCCACCATCTCTGGCAGTGGGAGCTGTGGTAGATAAGTGACTGTTCATTTCTGTTGCAAAATGCAGCCATTTCATTAGCTAATGTATGATGTTTTAGCAATGATAACATCACATTCTAAGCATAAAGGGGGTGTTTTGGATATAAAAAGAGGAGAAGAGAACCAGATTCTATGGATAAACAGAAATATTAATAAAAAATCACCAAGAAGAGTGAAATTTGCACACCGCAGAAGTTCTGCGGTAGATTGCAAGTTCTGCACAAAATTCTGTGGCTGCAGAATTCTAGGGACCTTGATTAGATTGTCTATTAAAAATGGAAGATTAGTTGTAGTTTCAGAGGTGGCATTTTGACAACAGTTCATCTTATCAAAGTTTTCACCCCTAACCAAAACTACCCTGCATTTTTCTCCAGACTGTTCTGCTGACTGCCAGAACTCTCAATGGAGATAATACTTATTGGTGGAGACATTAATTGTGTAATTGACCCTCATTTAGATAGTCCTCTGACAATCAGACCACAAACAATCAAAGGGGTAAAATGGTCAGGGCTGGTATGGTTGAGGCAACCCTGGTGGCTGTCTGGAGGGAACTACACCCAGGGATAAAAGACTTCACATTCTACTCAAACGTGTGTATAGGTACTATTATAGACTGAATACATTCTTGGGAAGCAGAGTGGTTCTCTAAATGTTAAATACAGCCTATGATGAATTTGGACCACTCCACCATCACTATAGAAATGACATTGGGGGATTGGTTGAGATCTGCCATCTAAGGGATGAACTCCTTCCACACTGTTAAATAGGGAAGACTTTCAATGACTTGTGAAGGATAGTAGAGCACATTCAGGTCCATTGAAAGTGGAACCCATGGGGCTGGGATTCTCTAAAAGCAAAACTGAGAGGATAACTATTTCCTATGCCTCCTGACTCAAATGGCAAATGAAAGGAAAACAGGACTCCCTAGAAAAGAAATTAAAGGAGTTGGAAGCAAAACATAACAATAGGCAAGAACAGGATATGTAGCAGAACAAATTATATTCCCAGAAAAGAGCTGCAGAATTTGCTGGACATACAAATGGTAGGGAAACTTAGGTATATCAACCAGAGATACTATAAGCAGGGAAGTAGGGCAGATTGGTTACTAGAGTTTACATTAAGAAAGGAACAAGTGGACAGGTATGAAATGAAAATGTGTCCATCCTTCAAGGGGAGGAAGCAGGGTTTGGTTTATCCCCAAAGAAATTGCAAGCCACTTTAGGAACTATTATAGTGATCTTCATCACCAACAGAGTGAGGAGAGAAGGAAACGGGAAGGGGGGGGGTTATACACCACTTTTTGGAGAAGGTAACCCTAACCCAGTTAACAGGGGAAGAAAAACAAATGCTGGACAGCCATATTACCAGCACAGAAATCAATGCAGTCATTAAATATATGAAGTCAAGGAAGTCACCAGGCCCTGAGGGGGTTTAATAGTGAATTTTTTAAACATTCAGGCAATTTTTGGTTCCCTTACTAACAAATGTATTTAATGCAGCTGAAGAAAAAGGGGAATTCCCAGATTCATGGAAACAAGCCTTTAGTGCAGTAATATCCAAGCTGGATAAATCAACAGAAAGGTGTGACTCTTATCGCCCTATATCATTGTCGAACGTTGATACCAATATATACACAAAGATGTTAGCAAACAGGGTTAACAAAACTTTGCAGAGCTGAGTCATCTAGACCAGTTGGGTTTTGTTCCAGAGAGACTTCTGTCAGATATTATCAGGTACTGTTTAACATAATACATGAAAAGAAAAAATCCAAGAGACAACAAATTGCAGTCAGTATTGATGCTGAAAAAGCATTTGATAGGCTACAATGGGACTTTTTTTGCCACGTTACAAAAATTGGAATTTGGGGACCATTTTTATTATTGGCTTGTGGAACTGTATGGTCACCCCAAATTGAGGATTAAGGAAAATGACACAAGATCAGACCCCTTGTTTATTCAGAGGGGAACTCAACAAGGGTGCCCTTTATCAAAAATGTTATTTGCTCTAAATATTGTGCCATTGGCGGCCAGGATTACATCACATCACATTCTCAAAGGCATAGTGGAGGGAGGGGAAGAAAGTCTTATATCCCTTTACTCAGACAAAACCATACTCTACGTAAGGGACCCATTAATGACCTTTCCAGTGATGGGCAAGGTGATTTCTAATTATGGTACAGCATCTGGATTTCAAATAAACATAAGCAAGAACAAAGTTATTCTGATAAGTGGGGATATGACATCAGCCCTTAGAGCTTGCATTCCATATAAATGAATAACATCTCAGATACATTATCTAGGTGTTCAGATTTCAATCATGCTTAAACACCTCTACCAGGTGAATTATGGGAAGCTAATGACAGAAATCTTTTCTGATTTAAAGAGATGGGAACTCTTGCCCTTGTCTCTCCCGGGTAGGATAGAATCTATTAAAGGAAAACTCCATGTTAAAATCAGAAAAAGATATGTAGTAGTCTTTTTTCTGTGTTCTAACCAGTTCCCAGCATTTTCTTTTCCTCTGGCTGTGAGAGATGTTTTTTCTAACTTTCCCTAACTGTTTTATTGCCCTTGGAGGTTGCCATTCTGGTTTCTTTTATGACCGCTAGTCTTCCCAGAGTGCCCTTTGGTGTGATGTCTAATTGCCCCTGCAGTAAGCCAGTGTCTTGTTACAGGGTCTGTCATAGCTCAGCCACAGACAAAACACTTCTTCCAGAGAAGACAAACTGCTAGATTTTGGGTGAGTGTAATAATTATTATTTTTTGATATCAGTTCCTTGTCCTGCTATGCTCTGCTGTGTGTGTGTGTGTGTGTGTGTGTGTGTGTGTGTGTATGTGTGTGTGTGAGTGTGTGTGAATCATGTCACTGTTTATTCTATTCCTCTCACTCACTTTCAGTTTTTGCACCAGTACTAAGTAGCAAAAATTGAACATCACCCTATAGGTTGTAACATAGCAAGACAAGGTACTAATATAAAAAAATAATAATGATTACACTCACCCAAAATGTAGCAATGTGACTTCTTCTCTGAAAGAAGTATTGTCTTTGTGGCTGAGCTGTGACAGACCCTGCTAAATCTAGGGGCATTGCTACATCACTGTCACATGAACCAGGGTGCATCGTAGGAGAAAGAAAGCCAATAAACCTATTTGTAATGGAGAGCCCCAGGAAACCACCATACAGCTAGCAGGCTAATTTAGGAAAAACTCCTAATAGTAGACAGAGGAAGGACACACTAGGACTTAGCATACATATCAAAACACTCTACATAACATATGTTTTTGCACATTCTGGGTGGACTTCTCCTTTAAAATGAATGTGTTACCCAGGTTTTTATTTTTGTTTCAGGCCTTGCCCCTGAACATTCCAAGGGTGGACTGAAGCAAGATTCACAAAGCACTTGTGTGGCACACAGGAAACCCAGGGTTAAATGGCATGATCTGAGTAGGCTCAAGAGAGAAGGGAGCCTTGGTCCACCAAATCTAAAAATCTACCACCAAATGGCCCCAGATTCTACCCTGGATAGTATATAAAGCAGATGCTGCTGAAAATGTTTGGTTAGCAGGGGAAAGAAATATTAACATGTGGTCAAATCCAATCACTTGGTTTGATATTTACCACAGGAGATTACAATGTGAGTCAGTGTCCAATCCTTGGACAAAGCAAATGATTCAAAATTGGTTCAGTGTCAAACAGAACCTTTCAATCCAAAATGGGCTCATGAGTTTCACTAAAATCACCCATTGTGGAGAATTTCTACTGTTCAATTTGGATGCGGTTTTTAAACACTTGGAAACTTTGGATCTTTCCAGATTTTCCCAGTTTATTCAAGGGCAACATCTTAAAACCTCTGACACACTGCAGAGGGAATCCACATTGAGAAGAAAATACTTTTTCCATTGCTGGCAGATGGCATCTTTTCTGATGGAAGGCACAGAGATTCGGAACATTTTAGAAATCCCACACTCCCAAGAGGCATTTTTAGAAGACGCAAGCATAGAAGTGACCACAAGAAAATGCATCTCCAATATGGTTGTGTGCTATAGGCACAAAATAGATCCACCTCCTCTGTTTGGTCCAAGGGCTGGCAGGGTATATGGGAAAGTATCTTTTGAACCTCTGCCTCCAATCATTGGAGGGAATATCAATGGAAAGTGGTGGACAGGTACTTTCTAACACCCTACCTGACAATGTATTACTCACAGTCCCACCAGGGTAGATGCTGGTGACGATGTGTGTGTGTGGGGGGGTACCATAACATATTCTTTTGGATTGTTCCAAGCTCACCATATTCTGGAATGAGATGAACCCAGATATAAACGTATGGTGGGCATTATCACAGAGGTGGACTTTACACATTTAGTTCTAGGGAGGCTACCAAAGGGCAAGAAAAACCAAATGGCAGAAAAGCTTTGCAGGGATTTTGGTGGCAGCTGCCTGTCTGCAAAGCAATTACATGAAATTGGCTGACCTCAAATTGTCCAACTCTTCAGGACTGGTTGTCAATTGTGAAATCAATATACAGTACAAATCAGAAAAAAATGACTGCAGAGCTGAGGTTACGAATAATTAAATTGCATGGGGTATGGCTTCCCCTCAAGACGTGTCATAAAGGAACTAGAAGGGACAACATGGAAGGGTATTAATGCAGCTTGACCCTTGTCAATCTTGATGAGGAAAGAGGGGGACTTGTGGGTCAAAGGATATGAGGTAACTACTATAATTACATTTTGATATATGTATTTGTTTAGAATCTCTTCTTTTTTTGTTTGATATTTGTTTAACTGTTGTTTTGTTTTTATCAATTGTAAAGACATTGTAAGACTTATGAAACATGGGCTATGGATTTGACTTATGGCAGTGTTAGCCATAGAAATGGATAAATAGGCTAGCAATGGCCACTGAGACCCTGAAGGTAAACAATGGTGATATAACTTTATTATGACATCTGGTGGCATGGACTATTGACCAATGGATGCAACAAGGAGTATTGTGCAACAGAAGCTGTCCATTCATTATATGTGGGACATTAGAAATGCTGGCTAAATGGACTTTTTCATTATGGTTACTGTCACGAGCCTATCCAGGATCTCCACTTTGCAGAGAGGATCCCCTTTTTTTTTTTAGAACTCGTGAGCAGCGTAGTGTTCAGGAAGACTCAACAACCTTCATTGTCCCAGTGGGAGGGTGGAAACTGTAGTTTCGAGTTCCCTTGACTCTGTACTACATTCAGTGTTTGTAGCCCACCACGGCTACTGGCTACTTCTTGCCTAAGTAGTTTGGTAGGATATTTTATGCCTTTCTGGGCCATATACCTGTCTCCTATATCTGGAGGCATAACAGATCCACACTAGCAATTATAAAAATTCTAGCTATTTTGTAGTTACTCTTAAGGAGCCCTGTTAAAGGGACAGTGTCTTACTTCTAAAGTACATTACAGTTTATACAATATGAACCCATATAAATGGATCTAGGCCTATCATGCAACATTTTGCCCTCCCAAAACAGAACCTGGGGGGAATATGCCCCTATTGGAGGCAGTTCTTCCCAGTTCTGTTATAGATCCAGTATGCATGATTGACTGTCTGCGTTCCCATTTTTGGACCCAGGACTATGTGAAATCTCCATGCCATAAGCCTGCAAGGCAATACTCCATCTCAGAAGTTTCCCATTTGTTTTCTCCATTTGGCTCAATCATATTAGTGGGTTGTGGTCTGTTTGGACCTTAAAATGCCTCCCATAAAGGTACGGTGCCAGTTTTTTAATGCTCAAACTAAACCGCAACATTCCTTCTCTACTGTTGAATAGGCTTGTTTCTGTGGAAGCAGCTTCTTGCTTAAGTATACAATCAGGTGCTGTCTTCCCTCATTGGATTCTTGGCTGAGGACTGCCTCTATTCCCACATCTAAGGCATCCATCTGTATCACAAATGGCCTGCTGTAGTCTGGGCTAGCCAGTACTGGGGCCCTGCACAGCGAGGTTTTCAGCTGCATGAATGCCTGTTCACAGTCTGTATCCCATTTTACCTTTCTAGGCTTATTCTTTGTCAGCAACCCAGATAAAAGAGCAGCCAAGGAGCTGTAGTTGGGAACACATTTTCTATAATGCCCTGCTGTCCCAAGAATGTTCCTGACTTGTCTCTGTGTTTCAGGTGTAGGCCACAATGCAATACCCTCTATCTTTGTTTGGTTTGGGCGAAGTTGGCCTCACCCCACAACATGTCTGAAATAAACAACCTCTGCCATGGTCACATGACTCTTTTGTACCTTAATAGTCAGACTTGTGACCTGTATCTGGCCCAACACTTCCATAAGGTGTATAAGGTGTTTCTCCCAGCTATTGCTGAACATAGCAATATAGTTCAGGTAGGCAACTGCAAAGTCCTCCATATTCTGTAACGCCTGATTTACTAACTGTTGGCATGTCATGGGAGCATTCTTCATCCCAAAGGGCATGACCTTGAACTCAAACAGGCCAACTGGAGTGATGAATGCTGACCTTTCCCGAGCCCTGTCACTCAGTCAGTTCTACCTGCTAGTACCCCTTTGTCAAGTCTACTGTAGTCAAGTGTGTCGCCCCTCCCAGTTTGTCAAGCAGTTCATCTGTGCATGGCAGTGGGTGGGTGTCAGATTTCATAATGGTGTTAATCCCATGATAATCGATTCAGAACCGAGTAGTCCCATCTGGTTTTGGTACAAGGACTACAGGTGAGGCCCAGGGGCTGTTGGACTTCTGGATCACCCCTAGATCCATCATCTCCCCCACCTCCCTCCTAATGTCCTTGAGGACTGTCTGTGACACCTGGTAAGCTCCTACATATGGGTGCTTGGGTCCCTGTGTCTACATCATACACCGCTAGTGGTGTCTGTCCAGGCTTTGCTATAAAAAAAGGGGCAAAGTCTCGTAAAACAGTTCTCAATTCTTGGGCTTGTCCAGGTGTCAACTGAGGCAGCAGCCTGATGATCTCCATAGATGACGCCTGCTTGATCTCAGCTAACAAGTCGAGAAGGGGGTCTTCCCCACCAAGCTCCTCTACATGACTGCAAACAGCAGGTACCATGCTATCCCTATTAAAATATGGCTTCTTCATGTTCACATGATACATCCTGTGAATGTGTTTTCAGCCAGGTAACTCTACAATGTAATTATCATCATTTATTTGCTGGACTACCTTGTATGGCCCTGCCCACTCAGCTTGCAGTTGTCCTTTTGGACAGGGATCAGAACAATTCCCTTCTGTCCTACCCCTTATGAGTGAGCACTGGCCCCACGATCTTACCAGGTCTTTTGTTTTTGCTGGGCAGCTGCCATGTTTCTCTGAGCCATGACCGTAAGCTCCTTCAGCGTCTACCTGAATTTTAACAGATACTCCACTATGGGAGTCCCCTAGGTGGCATACCTACCTTCCCAGTCCTCTCATATTAAATCTAGAGGCCCCCTCACCCTGCATCCATACAAGAGCTTGAAGGGTGAAAACCCGGTTGACTCTTATGGTACTTCCCTATAGGCAAACAGCAGGTGGGGCAGGTATTTCTCCCAGTCACACCCATGCTGATCTGTAAATGCCATAAGCATATCTTTAAGGGTCCCATTAAGTCTCTCTGTGAGACCATTGGCTTGTGGGTGGTAAAGGGAATGGAGGGATAAGGGAACATTGTTTAACCAGGAGTAGCACACTAAGCCAAAGCTTGCTTCCAGATGTGACCTGGGAGCACAAAGAAGTTAAGTGACTTGCTCAGGATCACACAGTATGCACCTAGGTGGCTGTGGGATTCAAACCCAGGTCTCCAGATCTGCAGCCCAGAGCCTTAACCCACTGCGCTATACTGCCTCTACTGGGTGGTAAGGCATTGTGCACCTCTGTACAACACTACACTTCTCCCACAAACACTTCATTAGGTCTGACATGAAGTTACCCCCTTGATCAGAGATAACTTCCTGTGGAAACCCAACATGGGAGAAAATCCCCAGCAAAGCATCTACCACCTTGTCCGCCTTAGTGGAGGATAGCACAATGGCTTCAGGATAGTGGGTAGCATAATCAACCACTGTCAATATATACCTTTTTCCCAAAGGATGTGGGGTATTCAAAGGACCCACAATATCCATTTCAACCTTCTGAAATGGCTCTTCCACAAGTGGTAAGGGAATATGGGCAGCCTTGGCTTTGCTTCTGGCCTTCCCTATTTTATGACACCGGTGACAGGATTTGCAATATTCCTTCACCTGCTTGATAATATTGGGCCAATAGAAATTGTGGCCTAAGCACTGCATAGTATGAGCAATGCCCATATGTCTGGACATGGGAATACCATGAACTACCTTGAGCAATAACCCACAATACTCCTGGGGAACAACAATCTGCCTGCCCATCACTCCTCCCTCTGTCCTGATGTCCTGTGTGTATAACAGTCCATTGTCCCAATACATCCTATGCTTTCCATCACCTCCCTGCATCCCAGCAGACTCTGCACAGGCCCTCAGCTTCTCTAAGCTAGGGTATGTCCATTGTGCTGTTGCTAAGTTCTCCCACTTACCCAGAGCATGGGGCATGTCCCCATCAGTTCCCAGGCTGAGGTCCATAGCTGTGGTAGTAGGGGACTCAGTATCACAACCCCCCAGGCTACGTATCACACTTTCCTCCTGAAAGCAACCTTCAGTAGTAGTTGGGCTAACTGCCACTAGGGGAAGTTCCATCCCCCTGTTATCACCCTCTTTTACAAGAGCTACAGGTTGGCTGCCCTGTCTGAATTTCTGTGGGGTCCTGAGGATTACAGGAGCCTCTATTCTTTTGGCTCCTGGTTATAGCACAAACCACTCCCTGTGGGACATCATTCCACACAATAACATCCATAATGTTGTTGCTAGCTGTTGCTAGCCTTGCTTGTAGAGCAGAAAGCAGCTAACTAAAAGAAGCTACATTTTCTTATTAATTTAACACTTACATCTCAGCAGGAGTCAGTGTCTGTTGAGATTAAACAGACAGATACTTTATTAGAAGTAGAAGAGGTCTTATTTAGGGTTAAAAAAGAAAGAAAAGAAAAGAAAGAAAGTCAGTGTGTGTTCTGTGCTGGGAAGGGTACTGTATCAACTTACTTTGCTAAACCAGTAGGAGGAGCGAGAGCTAAATTGGGTGTGTGGCTTAGACACTACTAAAGCAAGTGACTCAAATTACAACTTCCTGTTGCTAGCCTTTTTTCTTACTAATTGCCCTCCATCTCACCCACCCTAAGCCAGTTCTACTTTTATAGCCACTGGATTTGACTGTCAACAGGAACTTCCTGTCTGGCAGTAGGAAGGGAAAGATCATAGAGAAACATTGGTTTTGTCAACCTTAAAGGAAAAACGTAGCTCACTATCCCCCCACCCAACTGGTGGTGGTCTGACACTGAGCAAGGAAGAAGGAACCTACTGAAGAATATAGGAAGTTGCTGTCCCACATCAGGAAGGATGAGAGTTGTAAGGAGAGGAGAGAGTAAGCATACAGAGAAACAGGAGATGGGACACAAAATAAGACATGATAGGAGTGGTGCAGTGCAATGGCTTTGGGGCAGCAGTGTTCTGGGAGACATTCTGGAGGCTGCAGTGCTGCCCTATTTGCAGGCACCTTCTCTGGTCTGAGGGAGGAAGTTGCCCATCTCCAGACTGACCTGGCTAGGATTTGTGAAACCTCCTCCCCCACCCAGGGACCACCAGGGCCAATGCCACTACCTCAGAGGTTGCCAAGAAAGAGTAGAGACTGGACCAGGGTGGGCTCAGGGAGGGAGAGTGTGATGGAACAGAGTTGCATCCCTCCAGCTGTACCTCTCCACAATTCATTCACTCTTCTGGTGGATCGTGGTTCCTCTATGGAGGCACCTGCAGTGGAGACCAAGGAGGATGCTGGGAACCTTCACAAAGGAGACCCACAGGAGGGTGGCATGGGATCCCACAGGGGAAGAAAACAACTCCTGGTGAGGGACTCAATCATTAGGGGGTAGAAAATGGAGAGGAAGGGGAGAGGGAGATAAGGTGCCTGCCTGGCACCATGGCTTGGGAGGGACAAGAAGCGAATCTTCAGGATCATGGAAGCAGCTGCATGAGAGATGGAGCTGGATGTCATTGTCCACCTAGGGACAAATGACCTGGCTAGGAATGGGATCAGAGCAGTGCAAGAGGAGTTTGTAGAGTTGGGGAGGAGCCTTAGACAAGTAGCGCATATGGTAACCTTCTCGGAGGTGCTACCTATCTATGGCAAGGGCGATGCTAGGGTACTCCTCACCAGGGAATTCAATAAATGGTTGAAAAACTGGTGTGAAGCTCAGGGTTTTAGCTTCACTGGGGACTGGGGAGCCACCTGGAGGGATGCAGACCTATACTGGTGCGATGGTCTGCATCTGTCCAGGGGGGAACCAGGATCCTAGGTGAGAGGTTTAAATGCTTCATTGGCAAGCATTTAAACTAGCCAAGGGGGGAGACACTGAAAAGGAGCAGGGAAATCCCAGCAAATCCTCACAAAACATGGTAATTAGTGAGGTAAACACCAAGGTAGAGAAGTCATTATGGAGAAGGACAGAGGTAAATGTAAAAAAAGGCAAAGGCAGTAAGGACAGGAATGGGGCTAAAAGGGGTAAGGCCATCAAAAAGTGGAGGGTGATGAGTACCAATGCCCATAGTCTAAGTCACAAGCTCCCTGAACTAGTGGCCTTGATGGAAGGGGGTTGCCTGGATCTTATGGCAGTCACAGAAACATGGTACACAGAGAACCATGACTGGGATGTCAACATACCAGGATACACAATCTACTGGAGGGACAGGGAAAGTAAAAGAGGAGGAGGAGTAGCTCTTCATGTAAAGGAAGGGATCAAAGCAACAGAACTAAAGAGTAAACAGGGAGCAGATGAGGCACTCTGGGTCACCCTGGAGACAGGAAATGGCACCACAATCCGCATGGGGGTTGCATACAGACCCCCATCTCAGGGGGGAGGGAATGGACAAGGAAATGATAGAAGGCTTCCTTAGAATGGCAGAAAAAGGGGAGATATTGTTGATGGGGGACCTGAATATGCCAGATGTTAACTGGAGCACCTTTGCTGCAGGCACATCCAAGAGCATGGTCATTCTTGATGCCCTACAGGGGGCATGCCTCAGAGAGCTAGTATTGGAACCCACTTGGGAAGGAGCAATCTTAGACCTGGTACTGTCAAATGGGGATAGAGAAAGAATCTCAGATTTAGAAGTGGGTAGCCATCTGGGAACAAGCGACCACCAAACAGTGTGGTTCATGATAAACATAGCCATACAGTCAAGCCATACAAAAACAAGAGTATTGGACTTTAGGAGGGCTGACTTTGGGAAAATGAGAGAGTGCCTCAGAAAAGCACTAGCAAACAGGCAAGAAAGAGGGGGTGGAGAAACAATGGGGAGTAATCAAAACAGCCATCACAGAGGCAACAAGCCTTTGTGTAAAGCAAATCAACAAAACACAATGACAGAAAAAACCGCTATGGTTCTCAAAAGAGATGGCAGGGAAGGTTAAGGAGAAAAGGATAGCATTCAGGAAATATAAGGAAACACAGAAGGAGCAGGACAGAGAACTTTATCAGTTAAAGCAGAAAGAGGCTGAGAAGGCAGTCAGAATAGCAAAGGCCCAAAACGAGGAAAGGATAACCAACTGTGTTAAGAAGGGGATAAGATCTTTTATAGGTACATTAGGGAGTGAGGAAAGACCAAAGAGGGATACTGAGGCTTAATAAAGGGGTGAGAATGTGGGTAGAGGGTGACAGTGAAAAAGCAGGGATACTGAATGAATATTTCTGCTCAGTGTTCACAAGGGAAGAGGAGGGGGAGGTACCTAAACCAAACAAGAGAAACCCTCTGAAGACGGGAGGGGTCAATACCAGTCCATTTACAGAAGAAAGGGTTCTGAAAGAACTAATAAAATTGAAGGTGGACAAAGCAATGGGGCCTGATGGGATTCACTCAAGAATTCTGAAGGAACTAAGGGTAGAACTAGTGACACTGCTGACTACTCTTTTTAACAAATCATGGGAAGATGGGGTGGTACCTGAGGACTGGAGGAGGGTGGATGTGATTCCTCTTCACAAAAGTGGGAGCAGGACAGAGACAGGAAACTACAGACCAGTTTGTTTGACCTCAATGGTAGGGGAAAATGATGGAATCACTTCTGAAGGAAAGAATTGTTGAGTATCTAGAGGTCAGTGGGGCACAGGACCCAAGGCAGCATGGATCCATGATGGGAAGGTCATGTCAGATGAATCTAATAGATTTCTTTGACTGGGCGACCAAAGTAGTAGACCAGGGAGGAGCTGTGGACATGGTCTACCTAGATTTTAGCAAGACATTTGATACAGTCCCACACAAAGGATTAATACACAAGTTAGCCAGCCACGGAGTGGGTCCCAAGGTGGTAGCCTGGATAAAAAATTGGCTAGACAACAGGACACAAAGGGTAGTAATAAATGGAGTCCACAGTGAAGAAAGGAGGGTTACTAGCGGGGTACCACAGGGTTCAGTACTAGGACCGGTCATTTTTAATGTCTTTACACAGTAGGTGACATTGCAGAGGAACTGGAAGGAAAAGTATGTCCCTTTGCAGACGACACAAAGATCTGCAACAGGGTTGATACACAAGATGGAGTGGAAAGGATGAGAAGGGACTTGGCAAGGTTGGAGGAATGGTCAGATGTATGGCAGCTCAGATTCAATGCAAAGAAGTGCAAGGTAATGCACCTGGGAAACAAAAACCCAGGGGAAGAGTACACAATGGGAGGTGAGATACTGACAACAATAAAAATGGAAAAGGACCTGGGGGTAATTATATCAGATGACCTAAAGGTGGGCAAGCAATGTGAGATACTGGGATGCATAGGGAGAGGCATCAATAGTAGAAAACAGGAAGTTGTTATCCCTCTGGAAAGACAGTTGGTGAGACACCATCTGGAGTACTGTGGGCAGTTCTGGAGACCCCATCTCCACAAAGACATAGGCAGAGTTGAGGCTGTCCAGAGGAGGGCAACCAAAATGGTGCAGGGTCTGCACCAGAAGACATACGAAGAAAGACTAAAGGAGCTTAATATGTATACCCTCGAGGAAAGAAGGGAGGGGGGGCATGATAGAAACTTTCAAGTACCTCAAGGGAATCAACAAAGTCCAAGAGGGTAGCATCTTTCAGAAAAAGAGATATGCAAGAACAAGGGGGCACAATTTGAAGATAATGGGGGGATGGCTCAGAGGTAATGTGAGGAAGTATTTTTTCACAGAGAGGGTTGTGGATGCATGGAACAGCCTCCCTGAGGAGGTCGTGGAGTCAAGAATAGTGGGGGAATTCAAGAATGCATGGGACAGACATAAGGCAGTCCTAGTGGGGGGGGTAGGAGGAAGTAAGCTATTGGTTAAGTAGGATCTGCAGCTTATCTGTTAGGTAGGAAAATGGGCAGACTAGGTGGGCCAAGCGGTCCTTATCTGCCGTTACATTCTATGTTTCTATGTTTCTATAATGAGTTTTTAAACTACAGCCACCTTCCTTACCCCTTCACCTGCATCTCCCCACTCCAGGATAACACTGGCTAATGGATACGTTTTCCTTTCTCCTGTGTAATCTCTCATAGAGACAAACTGATTTTGCATATTTGTTCAGCCCCACCAAAACCTCTTTCAGCAGGGTAAGAGATGCTCCTGTATCCCTTAGCCCTCTAGTTTGTACCTTATTCTCCATGACTGGGTGAATGTGCCTCTCATATTGTCAGGGAGAGCATCAGCGATACAGTGGGCTATTGTCTCCGATTGCACAGGCCCTTTTACCTTCCATGCTTTATTAGGACACTGTCTAGACAAATGGCCTATTTGGTGGCAATACCAGCATTCATCATGTTTCTTGTCCTGAACCTTCCTTTTGGGCACCTGGGGATTCTCTTCTTTTTGCAGGGGCCCTGTGTTTCTGGTTGTCCAAAATGCCCTCTTGTCCCATTCACCCCTGAATTCCTCTTGGAAGCAGCCCTGCTTCAAGCATAGCAATCAGCCAGCTCTGCAGCCTCTTTGGCAGTCTTAGGATCTTGGTCCTCTAGCCAAAGCTTTAAGTCAGGTGAGCAAATCCAATAAAACTGTTCAAGCAATACCACCCCTTTAATAGCTTCAACAGAATCTGCTTTCACCACCTCCCTCCAGCATTTTAAATATTGATGCTGTTTTGTGGCTACTTCCTCAACGATGATTTCCAGCCTCTTTTGGAGTTTCCAGAACTTTGCTCTGTATACATCAGGGTTCAGGTCATATGTTTTTAATACAGCAGTTTTTAACTTGTCAAAATCTTTACTTTCAACATTGTCCATCTGCCCCAATGCTTCCTTCCCCTTGTCAGTAAGTAGTGGGGACAGGTGAACTCTCCAGGTCTCTTTGGGCAGATTGGCCTGGATATAGACCCTTCCAAATGAATTTAAAAACATGTCCATATCCTCCCCTTCTTTAAACTCAGCCATTAATGTTGAATTTAACTTTTACCCCAGTCCTGGAGGTTCAGACCCAACTCCACCACTTACCTGTTCAGGGATTGTTGTTTGTTGGAGCGCCAGCTTTTTCAGCTCATGTTCCCTCTGGCACTGCCATTCTGCTGCCTCTGCCTGGCACTGCTTTTCTTTTGCCTCCACCTGGTGCTACCTTTCTTCCACCTGGTGCTGTCATTCTTTGGCCTCTCCCTGTTGCTGTTGATCCTCCATTTCCATCTCAAACCTCTTTTGCTCATTCTCAAGCTGTTTCTCCTGCATCTGCAACCTCCTCAGCTCCAGCTTTTTGTCTGTAGATAACTCCTTCTCCTCTGGGTTCTGGACCTCCAAAATTGCAACCTGTGGCTCTAGGTGGGGTAGCGCTTCCTCTGTCTCAGCTGCCGTAAGGGCCTCCATGAGTTACTTTTTAGTTTTGTTTTCATTAGGATTGCGCTTCTTCCCACAGATCTTCCTCAGTTGTTCCAGGTTCATAGTGATGTACTGGACAGACATTCCTTTATACTATCCTACACTACTCTGCTCAAAAAAATAATTCAAACAGCATAGGGTCTATTGTCTGCAACCAAATTTCTTTTTCCCTTTTCCAAGTTCTGCCCTAGATTCTGTGATGGTTTAGCAAGACCATTCAAAATCCCAGTATCTGGCACCAAATCTGTCACAAGACTATCTAGGATCTCCTGTTTTTAGAGAGGATTCCTTTTTTTTTTCAGAACTCGTGAGCAGGATAGGGTTCAGGAAGAATCACCAACCTTCATTTTCACAGTGGGAGGGTGGAAACTGTAGTTTTGAGTTCACTTGACTCTGCACTACATTCAGTATTTGAAACCCACCATGGCCACTTGATACTTATTGCCTAAGAAGTTTGGTAGGATATTTTATGACTTCCTGGGCCATATACCTGTCTCCCTTATCTGGAGACATAACCGATCCACACTAGCCATTATAGAAGTTCTGTCTATCTTGTAGTTACTCTTAAGGAGCCCTATTAAAGGGATAGTGTCTTAATTCTAAAGTACATTACAACATATACAATATGAACCCAGATAAATGGATCTAGGCCTATCGTGCTACAGTTACTACCATTGTTTAAAAGAATGTCTACCAACCTGATGTATGCATTTGGTCTTCCATTTAAAACAATAAAAATAAAGTGAAAAAAATGCCACCAGATAAAGGCAGTATGGTCTATCTTGTGTGCTTGAATGAGCAGGTCCCCCTCTGTCTACAGTGGAGCCAGCTCAATATATATATATATATACACATTTGCATTAGCTTCCCATGATGCTTTGCATTATTAGGGTATGTGCAATTTGTGCTTTCTTTAAAATGAGACTGTGTGGCCAATATCCTCCTGGATAATTCAAGTTTTCAAGTTCAAGTTTCAAGTTTATTGCAGGAAAACTCCATTGAGCAAGCTCATTCACAAGGAGGTCCTGTGACATAAACACTTAAAGTACAAACACAGATAGGTAATAACAGTATATACATGAAATGCACATTACATGATACAGGCTGGATATACATACAAGGGTACCACACAGGGTGACCGCAGGTGGTAAACATTGATATGAGACAGGGAAGCGACTTACAGGTTGCATACTGATAAATGAAACATGATGACTGGTGTGTGCAATACATATACAGTATTTTGGCAGCTAGAATAAACAACAGTCTACAACTGATATGGGGGGGAGGAGTGATTTGATAGAGTAGCAGTGGCGCATAAGCAAAGATAAAGCCAGGAGTAGAAGGGGAAGGGAAAGCAGTTAATATGACAAATCAATTATACCTTACCAGTGGATAAATATGGCACACATGGGGAAGGAAGAGACTTAATGACAGTTACAGGTGTCTTTTATTTTGGCAGAACTTAGCGATTTGTATAAGTTTATTGAAACTGTGCTAGTTAGTTTCAGTATGGTTTGTAATTGGTTCCAAATGGAGGGAATGGCGTATGCAATAGCATGTTTACCAAAGGAAGTCCGCGTCCTTGGTATGTCAAGCATAATAAAGTCAGATTTTCTTAATGAGTATGCACTATGTGAGATACTAATAAGGGAAGAGAGATAGCTTGGCAATTTCTGCAGGAGCAGTTTAAGAGTCCATAGCCCAGCATGGAGCAGGCGTCTAGTAGTAAGAGATGTCCAACCAACAGCTGCATATAAGTCACAGTGGTGCGAATGGTAAGGGGGAGTTGGTAATGAACCGTAACTCATGGTGATAAAAGATGTCCAGTTTACTTGGATTTGCAAGAGTGGTGGAGGAATAGATTACATCGCCATAGTCGAGTAGGGGGACAAAAGTGGCCTGTACAAGCTTGTTTCGAGTTTCAAGGGGGAAAAGGGGCCTATTTCTGTAGAAGAAACCTAATCTTGCTTTTTAACCTTCTACAGACATCTTCAACGTGGTCACTGAATGATAATTTATTGTCGATCCAGATACCTAGATATTTAAATTTGGTTACAACTTCCAGAGGCTCATTTAGCGTGGTGACAATGAAGTCTTGGGAAAGGGTATTGGAGGGGCCTGAGACAGCACTGCGGGAGAATATCATCGCTTTAGTCTTCTTAGCACTGAGCAGAAGCTTTGCCTTAATTAGATTATGCTCAAATTGTGCGAAGTCCGCTTGAAGCACTTCCTTGACTTCAGATATCGATGAGCCAGAAGTATACAACACAGTATCATCTGCAAAAAAGTGCAGATTGGACGTAGATATGTTAGCGTCTAAGTCATTAATGTACAGAGAAAACAAGATAGGGCCTAAGATGGATCCTTGGGGGACTCCTCTTGCAACTGGAAAGGCAGCAGAAAAAAAGCCTTCTGCCTTTACTTTTTGGAATCTTCCAGTTAGGTAGCTAGAGAACCACTGGGTGGTATAGTATGTGGCACCCAACTTTGCAAGGCAATTGACTAATAGTTTGTGATCAACAGTATCAAAAGCTTTGTTGAGGTCCAAAAAGACTGCACCAGTTACCTTCTTAGCATCTATAGCAGAGATCCAATCATTGGTTACTTTTGCTAGTGCAGTGATTGTGCTATGTTTAGCCCGGAAGCCAGATTGAGCTGGGTTAATGAGAGAGAAGGTTTGCAAGTGAGATTTTAACTGAATATGGATCAGTTTTTCGAGAACTTTAGAAAGGATAGGCAATATGGAGATAGGCCTATAGTTGTTTACATCGCATGGGTCACCAGATTTAAATAGAGGGAGGATATGTGCTGATTTCCAGCAGGACGGCACAGTAGCAGATGTAATGGAAAGATTGAAGATGTGGAGAATTGGGGCAGTGAGATGGGCGTAGCCTGACCTTAGGAAAAAGGGTTCCAAGCCATCGTCCCCTGCACTTTTTTGGTGTCTAAGTTAAGAAGAGAATCTTCTACTTCTTTATAAGTTATCTTGCGCAGTTGGTAGGGGCTGGGTGCAGGACTAGATGTGGCGGGAGGGGTATGCTGGCTCACCGCAGCACCAGCATAAGGTGACGAGTCAAAAGCTAATCCAGCTGTGGCAAAGTGGGAGTTAAGTTCCTCCAGGATTAGGGACTTGTTTTTCACAATCTTGCCACTTGCAACTATCTTTGTTGGGACAGAGGGGGCCATGGGCCGTCCTTCTATAGCTTTGATAGTCTTGCATATTTTATGAGGGTTACCTTTAGCTTGTTCAAGAGTAGAAATATAACAGCTTTAGAAGAGCGAAGTTTTTTCACACAGTTATTCCTGGTTGTTCTAAAGGCCTGCCAATCCGAAGATTCTTTGGAATGTCTAGCTTTAGCCCAGAGCTTATCTCGAGCTATAAGGGCTGCCTTGAGATCCGAGGTGAACCAGTGGTTGGAATTGTTCTGTACCCTTACTTTGATGAAAGGGGCATGCTTATTTATTATTGTAGTGAGTTTGTCATTGGATGCAAGCTGCCTTGTTGACATCTTTGGCTAGGTAAAGATCTTGCCATCTGATCATGCTCAGGTCAGATAGGAAGTTTACTGCACTGAATTTGCGAAAGGATCTTTTTGTTATAAAGATGGGTTGCGGACGGCCTTAATTTGAGATCTTATGCAAGCAACAATTCCATGATCGCTCATGTCATTGTGAAACACTGCCAAATGAGATACTTTGTGTGGATGGGTGGTAAGTACCACATCTAGAATGGAACTGTTGGCAGTATTTAGAGTGTTGTTCCTAGTAGGTTCACTGACTAATTGCCCAAGACCTAGCTCGTCACAAAGGGATTTGAGGCCGTGTGATTTAGGTGACAGCCAGTCCATACTTAGATCGCCTAGAAATATTGTTTCAGTTTTTGCATCTAAGAACATGGATTTCAAAAGATTAAGGACTTCAACACCACCAGATGGGGGTCTATAGCCACCTAGGATAGTGATACATTCCAAGGAGGGGAGATGAAGGCTCGGTGAAACTAACTCAAATTCCTTGGCTAGAGATTTGCAACTAATATTGGTGACCAAGTACTTAGATTTGGCGTAGATAACCACACCCCCGCCTGTAGACTCTCTATCTGCTCTAAATAAATTGTAGCCCTGCAGTGATATTTGTTGATCAGTGTTCGTCTTTTTTAACCATGACTCACTAATTATGATAAGGTCTGGGTTAATGTGTGCAGCCCAGGCTTGCAGCTGTACAAGTTTTTTAGGCAGGCTTAAAATGTTGACCATCATCATTTTGGGACCTGTGGCCTCAGCAAAATCGATAGGCGAGGTAAGTTGTGGGGGGGGGGGCAGGGTTGAGCTCCACATTTCCTAAGCAGAGAAGAAGCAGAAGTATAACTTTCTTTAAGGAGCTTCTAAGAATGGAGACTGCTTTTTTATTTCTTTGCGGCAACCCATATCGTGCTGCACAAGAGGCGGCACCACTGTAATGACAATTGATTGTGATCAATGTAAGTGCTTGGGTAGACATAGGTGAGGACAGTAGCAGAGGAGTGTAGGCTAACCGGGGGTAATAGGCTAAAAGGGAAGAGGAGAATGACATAGTGTCTGCACGGTAGACTGTTATAACATTAGGTATTGATAAGGTACATTGGAGAACTGAATTGAATTGAGGTACTTCGAATTGCACTGTAGTGCTGGAAAACTCTGCACCTTAGGAGCAATAAAAACACAATAAGGAGAGCCATGGTCCCAGATTGAGTGGTCTCATGATTTGTATTAGTGCAATATTTTCTAGGCAAGAAATGTGCCCACCTAGGTACTCACTTAAAACCTAGATGAGAAAATACAGCAGAAAGGGGAACAAGGAGAGCAGGAGCAGCTTAGTTAGTGGCCATCCACCCTTCAGACTCAAGACCTCTTGTAGCAGCACTGGGAAAGAAGTAGAATGATAATGCAGGCCATATTGCCCACGAATGAATACAGTGATTTATGTAGAAGACCAAGAATCCCTCTAGTGGCAGGTCTGTATAACCTGCTAATGGAAAACTAGCCACTTAAAAAAACCCTTGCCCCAGTGCATTTGCTCTGGGGTTCTTTTGTTGTTCTCTTCTCTCTCTACTTTGGGCTGTCCAGGACTCAAACCAAAATGATCTCCAATAGGGTGGCTGGCTATCTCTCCCTGGGCTGAGGTACAGACATGGCACACTGATGAGTCCAAATGAGTATGAAATATGTGTCTGTGTCTGCTGTTCTCAGCCTTTACTGATTGTATTGTGAGGCCTTCTGGCACCATGCAATTCTGCTTAAAGTTGAGCCAGTCCAAATGAATTCATGGGCATTTGCATATGCTTCCAATGATGCTTTGCATTATTGGGGTATGTGCAATTTGTGTTTTCTTATCCAGTGTGTGTGTATATATATATATATATATATATATATATATTACAAAAAACTACATTAATGCATTAGTTAGGGTTAAAGTAATAAAAGTAGGAAATATTGTGTTGAGGTTTCCTTCTTCCCACCTACAGATGAAGAGGGATGGGGGTGGCATTGGCATCTTCAGCTGTAACACTCACCCTATTCCATTAGAAAACAAGCTGGGCAGGCACAGCATAGGATAATGGGGTGAGCGTTAGGGATGAAGATGCCAGTGCCACCCCATCCTTCTTTGTCTGTGCAGCATGGGAGTGGGGTGTTAGGGTTGGAGACCCTAATGCCACATTTCTCTGCTTTTGTCACTTTAACCCTAACTAATGCATAAATGACATTTTTTGCAATTTATTTCCTTACTTCCTGAGATAATGTAAAAGCATCTTTATTTTACTGTGGGAGTGCAGGATCCATTGGACCCTGCACTCCCATCCCTCCATAGATGTGTATATGTATCAAGTTATGGGAATGCAGAGACCTCTAGCCCCTGTGCTTCCACAAACAAAGTTGCAAGCAGGTACAGCAAAATTGCAAGGAATAGTCATAACTGTGCCATCTTAAATAATTTTTACCCCAAATGTTCAACATAACCTTCTTATCACCTCAGCGCATGTATCCAGTCAAAAAATTTTCAAATCCCCCCCAAAACATAATTCTGTGTAACTGCAATACCATTCTATGCCACAGGTGTGCAATCACATTTTGGGCAGGATTTGAAAATTGATAGCTGTGGCATTCATGATGTGGGGTACTAAGAAGACTATATTGAAAATATGGGATGAAAATATTGCAAGTGTACAAAGTTATGAGTGTGCATCACAAGATTGCAATGAATGCCCCTAACACAGTCATTTAAAAAGCAATTTTGACCTGAACTGTTCAACATGCTTCTTTTGGGACCCCACCTCATGAACACTGCTACTGTCATTTTGTTACTTGGTCCCGAAAGGTGATTTCATGCAGCACCTGTGCCATTCTATGCCACAGGTGTGAAAACACATTTTGAGCAGGATGTGAATAATGACAGCTGTACTGTTCATGAGGTGGTGTGAAAAATGACTATGTTGAAAATTTGGAGTGAAAATATTAAAAATTGCCAAAGTTACACACTTGCATAGCAAAATTTCAGTTTCATTGACCATGCATAAGTCGGGTGTTTTTTGGTATTTTAGCACCAACATTTTCAACATGTGCTTTTTGATACCCACTTCATGAACACTGGCACTGTCATTTTGTTTATTGGTCCTAACAGGTGATTCTGCACAGTAACAGCAAAATCACCTTCCAGGACTGAATGCCAAAATGTCAGTGACTGTGTTCTTGAGGTGGGGTCCCAAAAAGCCCATATTGAAAATTTGGGCAAATATACCAAAAAACAGCTGGAATATCAACATAAGTTCAAAATGCAATTGACAGCTATCATACAGCACTTACCTTGATTCTTCAGTTCACAGTTTGGCTTTGAAGAGTGCAGACGTGTCCCAGTCCACAGAAGATGACAGTCACTGACCCCTGATAGTAAGTATAGGGCAAGTGGGAGGTGTGGGGTGGTGAATTGCTCAATGGGAGGGTCAGGATGGGATAGGGGATTGGGGGAGATGATGAGGGATCATTTTCTTTTTTCATGGGGAAAAAAAAACATTGGGGGACTGTTTTCTTTTGTTACAGGTGGTGTACAGCAATGGGACACTGGGGGTGGGCTCCCCAGTGTCTGACAATACTTTTGGGGGTAAGACATAACTGGGGACACTGGGAGTGGGCTACCCAGTGTCCCACACTGGCAGGTGGGGCGTGGTGTTATGCTGCCAAAATGGGGATTGTGCACCCCCATGTCAGCAGAGTGATAAATATTTAATATTGATATTCCTCAGCCCTCTTCCCCATAGAAGCACTAAGAGGGCAAAAAACAGACTTTCCTTAGGTAAACCAATCAATCAATCAAAATATTTATTTAACCAAGCAGGCACCTTTGAACAAGCTCATTTTCGAGGTGGACCTGGGGTTTACTGTACAAAAGAGTTCACACAATGAACAGCAACAGATACAATGCAGGTACATAACAGCAGAGGCAGGTGTAGATACAGGTGCAAGTATAAGTGCAGGATACAATACAAAAGAACATTATACAGTCAGTCAAATTTGTATAATACAAGTGCATTGGAGAACTGAACAATGAATGATGTTGCCAGCAGAGGCCAGTCTAGTAAAATCCAAGCAACGTGTCCAATTTGACAAGCAATGGTATTGCTGTTAAGGACCAGACTCGGTTAGGTTCACCCTTGTTCCACAAGGGAATATAGCAGGAAGATGAAGCAAAATACAAAGGGAAGGAGGGAGCAAAGGGGAAGTGAGTTAAGAGGAGCAGAGGATGAGAATGGGAAGTGGCCAGGACTGGGAATATGTGAAAGCTTGAGAGAAGCCATGTCCATGTTTCGGATAATTAAAAGGGAGGGACACAGGGGTACTATGGGGAGGGTGGGGAGAGGGGGGTCAGATGGTGGAAGGGGATGGGCCCTAAGAGCAGAGGCAATAGATATTCAGAAAAAGGAATACGGAACCCTCAAGTTAAGGCTAACAAATGCATGATTCCTTATTGTGGCTCAAGTATAGCATTTTGAAGGCTTGGAGGATAATGGGATTGTTTATTTTCATGTTTTTTTGCAGCTTGTTCTACAATTGAGGCAGCACATAGCTAATGGAGGCCTGACCAAACGGGATCTGGCCTTGAATACTTTCATTGAAATGTAAGAATCACTTCGCAGTGCATGACTACTTTGTAGGTATAGTGATAAGCAGTCCTAGATATAGTCAGGCAGTTTGTTAAGGAGGACTTTGTAGGTCCAGGTTGTGGCGTTCATCTGCCGTCGGAAGCTGAGAGATGGCCAGCATATTGCTGAGTACAATAAACAAATAGTGGGTATTATAGGGAAGGTCTGTTATAAATCTTAGGGCTCTGTGATAGAGCATATCAAGTTTCATGAGTACACTGGCAGGACTCTGGCTGTAGCGAAAGTCAGCATAGTCTACTAGGGAAAGAAAGGTAGTTTGCACTAATCTCATCTTGGCGTCCCTAATGAGGAGTTTTTTTTATTCTAAAGAAGAGACCAAGTCTCTGTCTGTTTCTTTGACAGCTCTTCTATATGTCCTAGGAAGGAGAGTTTATCAAGCCATACCCCCAGATACTTGAATTTAGGTACATACTCCAGCTGTTCGCTAAGCATTGTGGTAATCAGGGGAAGAGTCCCAGATGTGGCCAGATTTCATAAATTGGGAAAGGGCGAGAGAAGCATTGCTTTAGTTTTCTTAGTATTCAGGAGTAACTTCTGGTTTAGCAACTGAAGTTGAAGTAGATTGAATTCATCCTGAGATCTGTACATGCTGCATCGGGGGAGTGTCTACCGATGTAGAGCACTGTGTCATCTGCGAATAGATGAATATGGGCCTTTTTTAGGGTGACATCAATTCTGTTGATATAGATTGTGAATAACAGAGGACCTAAAATAGAGCCTTGGGGTATGCCCCTCAGGAGGCGTTTTAGAGGCGAGACATCCCCATCAGCTTTTACTTGCTGTGAGTGGCCTGTAAGGTAGTTATTGAACCATCTGAAAGAAATGGCATCCAAGCCAATATTCTGGAGGGACGAGACAAGCAGGCTATGATCGATGGTGTCAAAGGCTTTGCTTGGGTCAAAAAGACTACGCATACAAAGTTCTTATTGTCCAGTTCACCCTGCCAGTCAGTTGCTTTGGCTAGAGCTGAAATTGTGCTATGTTGTACTCTAAAGCCAGATTGCAATGGGTTGATCAAGTACACTGACATCAGGTATTTCCTAAGCTGAGAATTCACGATTTTTTCGAGCATCTTGGGCAGGACTGGAGAAGTAAAATTGGCCTGTAGTTGTTAACATCATTGGGATCCAGAGATTTAAACAGGGGGATACCTCTGGCTGTTTTCCAGATGGAATGAAGGTCACCCTGAGAAAGGGATAAGTTAAACAAATGTGTAATAGGCACCACTAGGACACAGTAGGCCACCTTTAAGAAGTAAGGGTCAGTGTAGTCGGCACCAGTGCTTTTCCTGACATCTAGCTTCAGCATGAGTTCTTCAACTTTTTTCAGAGAAGTAGGTTGAAGAAAGAAGGTCGAAGTGGAGAGGGTGGTTCCTTGGTTTTTAAAACCAAGTTGCGCACGGAGAGTATTGACTGGAGCGGTATCAAAGGCTAGCCCTGCAGTGGCAAAATGGTTGTTGAAGGACTCAAGAATTTTTGGCTTCTCGACAATAGTGGTAGTGCTAATTGAAATTTTGGTAGGCAGTGAGCTACCAGTAGTATGGCCTTCTAAGTCTTTAATTATTCTCCAGAATTCGGAAGAACACTTAGATGAGAGATCAAGTTGGGAGCGGTAATAACTAGACTTTGCTTCTCTGACCTTCTGGGATCAGAGGTTCCTCACCTTCTTGAAAAGGTTCCAGTAGTTTGGGAGTTTAGTCTTTGGAGCAGTTTTCCAGAGTGCATCCCTGTGCCGCAAGACATCCTAAAGCTCATTTGTGACCCACCGGCAGGACTTATTTCTGACACAGGCTTTAACTATTGGTGCATGTTTATTAAGAGCACCAATCAGGATGTCTTGGAAAATGTTGTATGCAGTAACCACAGAGTTTGCTAGATAAAAGTTCTGCCACAGAAAGGAAGAGCCTAACTTGGTAATGAATGCCCGGGGATCAAAATGTTGCCGGCACCTCTTGTTAGAGAATTTGGGTGCAAATGAGGGAATATAATTTGACCTTACACAGGCAATGAAACTGTGATCACTGATGTCTGAGAAAAGGACACCAGCGTGGGTAAACAAATGAGGTTTATTAACTAGGATAATGTCCAACAGGGTGCTGTTAATAAGGTTGAATTTATTTGGTTGTGTAGGTTCGTTGATAAGCTGTGACAGCCCAAGCGAGTCACAAAACATTTTTAGAGAACTAGAGACACTGGAAAGCCAGACTAAATTGAGATCACCCAGAAGTATAACCTCTGAGGATCTGTGGCCCAAGATATTACTTAAATGATTCAGAAGCTGCATGCCTGCAGGTGGGGGCCTGTAACAGCCTGTTATACAAAAAGAAATGCTGTATGAGATCTTGACCTGAAGAGAGAGGCTTTAAAATTCATTGGGGATGGATACTGAGTCAATGATAGAGACAGGGAATTTGTCTTTGACATAAATAGCCACCCCTCCACCCCTAGTTTGTCTGTCTGCTCGGAATAGAGAATAGGAGAGAAGGTTCACTTCATGGCTGCTAATTTGCGGATGGAGTCATGATTCTGTAACAACCAGGATATCAGGGGTAGTGTGACATATCCAAGCCTGGATAGAAGTTATTTTTTTTAACAAGCTACATACATTTATGTGCATGACTTTTAGTCCTTTAAGGTTAGGTATGTCAGCAGGGGAACCAATGGCAGTTAGGGGGGCTAGGATTAAGCTCTACATTGCCTAAGCATAGTAGTAGGAGAAGCAAGGGCTTCTTAATAGCACCTATAATGAGCTTTAAGAGTTTGTTCCATTCACACTTGCGGGGAACATGATATTGACAGGGGGGAGCCCTAAGGCTAATGCCTAACTGTGTTAAAGCTACACAAAGCAAAGTCTTGCCAGTGAATGACAAGGGAACATGGACAAAATGATGGGAAAGATATAGGTCCTCTGATATAGGCTCTGCTAGAGTGCCAGAATGTGAGGTTGGGAGAGAATCCAAATACAAGGAAGGGGGAATTGCAGGTGCTTAGGAGGTACACAATAAAGCTCGAGACATCCTTACAGTTCATAAAGCTGGAAAGACCCCTTATGACATTAGGAGAGTTCCACAAAGGCAAGTCTATGCGTAAGGAGCATAATACCATCAGCGAGAAGCTAAGAAACCAATGTGGCATTCCCATTTTTTAAACCTAAATCCATAGTGCACGGAAGCACTAACCAATGTAACTCACTGCCTGGTGTATGAGGAAATAAAATGGCCAGAGAACTCACACTTGTATTGCAATCATTTGGGGGTGGAGAAGGAAATATGGGATAGAGAGATTGAGCCAATGATAGGAGACTAAAGGAAGTGGGTGGGGTTATAGGGCATTTAATGGAGGCCTGAGGAGGGGTTGGGGGGAGGACAAGAATATTCAGCCGACTGTCCAGACCCAGATGGAGCCGAGGCAGAAGCGCCTTCCTTGCGTACCTTCTTAGTTGGTGAATCGGGTGGGTGGCAGTCTCTGAGCGCCGTGGGGAGCTCCTGGTTCGACTCCTAACCACAGCAGCAGTCACAGCCCAAGGGGCTTGGACAGCACCTGCTGGCAAAGGATGAACACGGGTTATTTATTTATTTATTTAAAACTGGTGACTCGGAAAAGCACCCTGAGCTGAGGCTGGTTTCCAGATGTGACCCGGCTACAAGTAGTACAAGGTGGTAGACAGTTAAATACAAATACAGCAATTATCAAGTGACAGTCAAGTAATACACAATGGTACATTTACATGGAGTTTGGTGGAGAGGTTACACTTTTGAATGAACAGCAGGGTTGAAAAAATAATTTCTTCATTTCATTTCTAGACCATTTATTACCTTAAATTTCAAGTGCATGTATTTATATATTTACAGTAGTGGATTTATCAAAAAATTGAGTTTTCGGGAGGGTGCGGGGGCTGATTTAGCAGTAGGAGATGGCATGAGGAGTTAAGTTTTATTTTTTATTACCTAGCAAGGCTATTTAGGGTGGTGCTAGAACCGTTAAAGGAGGGATTGGGTGTACAGCTGTGGCAGGGAGTGGGAGGGAGAAGTCTGAGGAGCTGTTTGAAGGCTGATAGGGAGGGGGCCAGGTGAAGGTTGGGAGGGAGGTTGTTCTGTAGGAGAGGGAGGAAGGTATGTTTATGTCTGTGGCGAAGTGAGTAGCCAGAGGGGTTGGCTTGAGAGAGGCAGTAGCAAGGTAGAGGGGAAAGGAGCTGAGCCAGTATTTCACTATGAGTGAGGCACTGTGGGTGGTCCGCCTTTGTGAGAGTGGCGTCAGAGATAGAGTTGAGAATAGTTGGCAGTGATGAGTGAGTGGGGGAGGCAATGGTGAAGCACATGAAGGAGTTTAGCAGGACGTCGAGTTTTGCAAGGGAGGAGGAAGGAGCTGTGCCACAAATGACGTCCGCGTAGTCCAGTATCGGTAGGATGGTTTTACGTATGAGTTCACTCTGAATAGGGAGGGGGAGGCAGTCTTTGTGGCGGTAGAGGATGGCAAGTGTGGGCTGGAGTTTGGTGCAGACAGCGTTGACGTGGGTGGAGAAATTGAGGTTTGTGTCCAGCCAGACTCCCAGGTATTTGAAGGTGGGTACAGACTCTAGGGTATTTTATCCAGTGTGGAGATTGGGGGTGGGGGGGCAGGCAGGCAGGCTAGTCTTTGTCTTGTGCTGAAAACCATGGAGACAGTTTTTTTTTCATTGAGTTTTAACTGATTTTTCTGGAGCCAGGCTTGTACTCGGTTGAAATCGCTTTGGAGGTTTGGGTGAACACTGACATGGGAGGGACCTGAGGCATAGATAATGGTGTCATCAGCATATAGGTGCACGTTAGAGGTGAGACAGGCTGAGGGGAGGTCGTTTATGAAAAGGGAGAAAAGGATGGGGCCAAGGATGGAGCCTTGGGGGACACCCATGAGGATAGGTAGAGGGTGGGAGATGGTGTCTCCTATTTGTACTTACTGCATCCTGTTTTGGAGATAGGAATGGAACCAGTTTATGGCCTGTTTAGTGAGGCCGAAAAAGCTCAATTTGCCTAGCAATAGAGGGTGGGAGACAGAAATCAAAGGCTTTAGCTAGGTCAAGGAAGATGGCAGTAGTGGTTTGCCCTGCATCCATGGCGGAGAAAATGGTGTCGGTTACTCATAGTAAGGTGGTGGTAGTAGAATGAGATTTTCTGAACCCTGATTGAAAAGGGGAGAGGGAGCTGTGTGTAGAAAGGAAAGGAGACAGTTTTGATAGCATGAGGGATTCTTGGATTTTAGCAAGGGAGAGGAGGAGAGAGATGGGTCTGTAATTTCCTGGGAGGGAGGGGTCACTACCTTTATGGAGGGGTAGGATTTTGGCAAGTTTCCAGGTGGAGGGGACAGTGGCTGTGTCGATTGAGAGATTTAGTATGTGGGTTATAGGTGCGACTATGGCTGCTGCGGAGATGCGGAGCAGGCTGGGGTGCAAGCTATCTGGACTGGATTTTGACAGGTTTATAGAGGTGAGAGAGGTGTAAACTTCCAGGGGTGTGAATGGGAGAAAGTGGAAGCCGTGGTGAGATGGTGGGGGTTTTGTGTGGGAGGGTGGGGGGAGAGTGTCGGGCTTGGCGCTGGAGATGAAGAAAGAGTTGAAGAGTTCAGACACTATGGCAGGATTGGAGGCTATTTTGTCATCAATGTTTAGGCTGGGGCTGGTTTGCTTGGATCGTGGGTTGATAAGAGAGTTTATCACCTTCCAGAAGGGCACTGGGGAGGATTGGTGAGCGGTAAGTTGGGCCTTGAACTACTGGGCCTTTAACTGTCGAATAGTTTTTGTGCAGTTGTTTCTAAGAGTTTTGTAGGATAGGAGGTCACCGGATGCTAAAGAGGTTTTGTAATGCCTCTGGGCCTTATCTCTGACTCGACCCAGGGAGATGAGGTCGGCAGTGATCCAGGGGTGGTGATTTTTCCTAACTCTGGCTTTCCTGAGTGGAGCATGGTGGTCCCATATGCCTAGGAAGATACTGCTGAAGTGGGAGAGGGCAGTGTCGGCGTCGAGTGAGGCAAGGACAGGGAGCCAGTCTGTGTTTGACAGGCCAAGTTGAAGGGCGGATTTGTCAAGGAGGTGTAAGGGGTGGGTTACGATGAATTTGGGGCCAGAGTGGAGTGAGTTGATTTTACGGATACAATAGGTTATGCAGTGGTCGCTAAGTGCAACAGAAAGGAAACCTGAGGAGGTGATCCTGTGGGAGTGAGAGGTTAGAATCCAGTCAAGTAGGGTGTGATTTTGAGAATGGTGATTTAGATGGGTGGGTTCCTGGATTAGCTGGGTGAAATTTAGGGCTTTGATCCTCAGGGCTGCTGATTTTGTGTAGGGGGAGAGCCAGTTTAGGTTGAAATCGCCTAATAGTATGAGTTCACCATTTGAGGTGGTTGAAGAGATGGAGGAGATGGCTGAGATGAGGGAATCGGGTGAAGGCTCAGGAGTGGTGTATAGAACACCTATGTAAAAAGGGGTGGATGAGGGGAAGAATAGGTGAGCGATTAAGGATTAGTGGGAGGAAGGGCGTGATTCTTTGAAAATAACAGAGCACTTAATGGAGTGTCTGATATACAGCGCTACCCCTCCACCTCGCTTACCACAGTCCTGGTGAAACAAGATGTAGTTAGGTATGGCGAGTGAGAGGTTAGAGATTTTGCCTGAGAGCCAGGTCTCTGTGATACAGAGTATGTCCGGTTTGTACTGTACTGACCAGACAGAGAGGGTGTCGAGTATGGGGAGAAGACTCCTGATGTTTATGTGGAAAATGCAGAGGCCCTTTGGGAGTGAATTTGGTGAGAAACTGAGTTGGGGGGCTGATGACGCTAGGGGAACTTTTATTGCTGTGGTGCCTGGGTTTGGATGAATATCCCCTGCCAGGAGTAGGAGTAGCAGGGGTAGGGAGAGGTGGGTGCGCATCTTGCATCTGTTATATGGGTGCCTTGTGGGTGGAGCTCGTCAGTTTAGGCACGGAGAAGTGCCTCTAGGTTTAACATGTGTGAGTGGAAAAGGAAGGATGAATGGTTGGGAGGGTTGGGGAGGAAAGGGGTGTATTCAATGCAAGGGCAAGGGGGGAGAAGGATCGAGGATTTGAGTTGAGGTGATGTGCAGGCGAGTGGGGGTTCACAGGGGGGAGGTTCAGGGCGGAAGGGAGGGTAGGTGTAAGGAGAATGAGGTTGGGGGTGGTGATGTCGGAGCGCAAGGGGAGGGAGGGAGTGAAATAGCATGCAGGAGTGTAGAGCAAGAGTGAATAAGGCTGAGAGCGGCATGGTCAATATTTTTTTTTTTTTGATAAATTTACAGTGGCCTCTGGTGGTGGAGCTAGGTAGCTTACATGTTTAGAGGATACTTAATTGCAGTGGCCACTAGTGGTGGGATTTGATATCTTGCAGATGGAGAAGTGCACTGATTGGTTTTCGATGGTCATGTGCCACTAGCTATAAAATAGAGTGACGACCAATGGTGGTGTTGGGGCCAGTGGGGAGCCGGAGCGCAGCAACGGTGGGGCCGAGTCCTTTCAGAGCACTGAGCACAGCTGGGTAAGCACAGCTCTGTGTGATCGCATTCCATCGTACCTGTGTGGTTTTGGGGGTGGGGGAGTGTGTCCTAAGCCCTCACGGACCCTCTGTGGGCTGCCTCCTTGAGATTCAGTATTCTGAGGTGTTCTGAGGAAGGAAAGCAGAAACAGGACGAGGTTAAGTACAGGTACGTTTGTAAAGGAGGGGCTGTGTGGGGGGATGGGGGGGAGAAGCCTGCAGTACTTTGCTTTTTTTTTTGTTTTGTTTTTTACACTGTAAATCACAAGGCTAATTTTCAACTAGAGCTGTAATACAGGGTGAAGAAATGTAAAAAAAGCTAACACACTTGTAAAATGCAAGGCTAATTTCAGAAATTGAGCTGAAATACAGTTTACTTGATTTAACTAGCAGGGCTAAGAAATGTTCCGACTGGGTAAGCACAGCTCTGTGCGATCGCATTCAGTCGTACCTGTGCAGTTTTGGGGGGTGGGGGAGGGCGTCCTAAGCCCACATGGACTCTCGGGGGGCTGCCTCCTTGAGATTTGGTATTCTGAGGTGTTCTGAGGGGGTTAGATAAGGCTCTGGGCTGAAGGGTGTACTTAAAGAGAACAAAAGACACACAAAAGAGCTGTGGCACTTGATTGTGCTCAAATCAGGGAGAGGTTTCAGACTGCAGCCAGGCACCGCCTATGTCTGGGAGATTACCGAGAGCATAAGGTTCAAGGGAAGGGGTGGGCAGGGACAGAAAGACCTTGATTAAGTACAGCCAATTAAAGAAATTGCAATATATATCTTGGCAGGAAAGGCTTTTTTTTTTAATTCCCTTGCACAATTTTATTCTAACAACCCCAAAAGCACTAGCAACAGAGTTGCATGGGAACTGCCCTATCCCGACAGCCTAGAGATACTCAGTTGGAGGTGTTTGCAGCCGCTAAGGTGCAGGGAGTTCCAACACTGACCAGAACTGCATGCTGACTCTGGCTAGGAACATGGAAAGGACAGTTGTTTCTGCAGTAGTCTACAAGTTGCTACACATTACATTTACAAACATTACATTTAGAATTAGTCATTGCATAGAGATCAAGCAGCAAGCACATTCAGACATTTCAAAATACCGGGCAAAAAGGCGGACCAATCGGGGAGCACCACTTGGCGAACCAGCCAATGAGTGCACATCCCCAAGTGTTGCTGAAATTTTGTTCTTAGTGAGAATATTCAGCCAACTGTCCAAATCCAGACAGAGCTGAGGCAGAAGCGCCTTTCTTGTGTACCTTCTTAGTTGGTGAATCAGGCGGGTGGCAGGCTCCAAGCATCATGGGGCACTTCTGGTTTGAATTCCAACCACAGCAGCAGTCACAGCCCAAGGGGTTTGGAGAGCGCCTGCTGGAAAAGAATGGACATGGGTTAGATAAGGCTCTGGGCTGGAGGGTGTACTTAAAGAGAACAAAAGACACACAAAAGAGCTGTGGCACTTGATTGTGCTCAAATCAGGGGGAGATTTCAGACTGCAGCCAGGGGCCGTCTATGTCTGGGAGATTACTGAGAGCACAAGGCTCAAGGGGAGGGGTAGGCAGGGACAGCAAGATCTTGATTAAGTACAGCCAATTAAAGAAATTGCAATATATGTCTTGGCAGGAAATACTTTTTTTTTTCAATTCCCTTGCACAATTTTACTCTAACAACCCCAAAAGCACTAGTAACAGAGCTGCATGGGAACTGCCCTATCCCGACAGCCTAGAGATACTCAGTTGGAGGTGTTTGTAGCAGCTAAGGCACAGGGAGTTCCAACACCGACCAGAACTGCACACTGACTCTGGCTAGAAGCATGGAAAGGACAGTTGTTTCTGCAGTACTTAAGAGTTTACCTAAACAGAGGCAGAGGAATCAAATTCTGGGGTCTGTTTGCCCCCAAACTAAGCAAGGGCTATGCTATGGATTAGTACTGCAAATCCACCCCCTATATTGTCACACACAAGGCTGTTTCAGGATTCTGCTGCAATTTGTGGCAGACACTACCAGATGGAAAAAAAAAACATACTTGGGGTCACCATACAGAAAAATTAATGCCAGAATTGTGGCCCCAATTAGGTAAACACAACTGTTGGTGTTTTCCTAGGGGCAGTATTTTACAAAACATTTAACTTTTTCTGCCCCGCTAAATGAAAATAAGATGGCAGAATCTGGACTGAAAACGTTAAACAGTAAACAATAATGTTCGAATGGTAAATGGCCATTTACTGTTTGAATAGTAAAGTTTGAACAGTAAATGCCATTTACCATTCGAATAGCCTGGCCTGCACCTATCACAAAAATTGTTATGATTTGAAAATGGTGGTATATTTTTTCAGCAAACCATCTAAAGGCATACCCTTGGCACACACCCCATCATCCTTAAAAATGTCAGAGAAAAAAATATTTCTGGGTGTGCTGTAGATTAGGCCAAAAAATCCCATGTTATCCTATGGAAAAAAATATTTTTTGGCTTTTTGACCACTTTATATCTCAAAAAACATAAAAGCTGCCATCACAAAACTTTCCACACCTTGTGACACTGGCAACATGACAGCACATACCAATTTTTGGGCTATTTTGTTGAAAAATACCAACTTTATTAAAGTGCAAAAATTGAAATTTAACATTGAAAGGCTGTACCAACCCTAACTATGGGGCACTATTGCACCCTTATAATATATGTAGGGGATACATGATGTGAAGGGGTGGAATACTGAAAATATCTGAATAAGTGAAGAGTGACCTTGGGATACCTCATGAGTGGCATAGCATAGCTAAGAGCCACAAGTTGCGGTACCCGAGGTCACTAGATATTTTCAGTATTCCACCCCTGCCCATCATGTATTTGATTTATACACCAGAATGTTCTTGTGGTTCCTGTGGTTTTCACAATGATATTTTTGCTGTGCACTTGTTTATATCATGGTATTTTTTGTTCTGATGGTTGTACTCAGTGTTTGTTACTATTTTCTGAATGTACTCAGTGTCAGTGCTTGAATGATTATGTGTTGTACTGTTTGATTGGTTGACTTTATGAATGGGGTGTCTAGCTGTGATGTGATTGGTTGTTAGTGGTGTGTGTGTGTGTGTGTGTGCGTGTGTTTTCATTGATTGGTTTCTGGTTTGTGGGTGGGGTTATATGGTGGCATTCCTGTTGGAGTTTGACATGTTTTATAGGATGTTTGTGGAAAGTTTATTTTTCATTAGTGGTTTTTGTGCACTTTATTTCTTGTTTTTTTGGGGGCATGTGTAGTGCTTAACACATTGTTTTTTTATTGAGTTTGTAAGTTGTTATCAGTTTGTTTCACAGGACAGCTGGACTTGTTACTTTCATTTTCTAGAGTTCGTCAGTTTACTTCACTTCACCAAACACTACAGTGTTTTCAGGTACTGCTAATTTTCATTTCAGGTACTATCTTTTATCTGGTTCTCTTCTTAAGTGCTGGTTTTCTTCATTATATGGACTTGTGCTCTAGTCTGAATTGGTATCCGACTCAATGACTCACAGGCTGTTTCTTGACTGACATTCATATTGACGGCCTGTGAAGAGTAAGAGAGATAGAGTTATTATTTAGCAATGACTGTGTAGTCATTTTTTACACAATAACTGATACTCTTTCATATGTAAATGGGGTAAAAGTAGTATGGTGCTTCAAGCAGTTAAGTGAAGGAGTTGTGTGATGTATGCAGTGCGATAATATCAGTTGATGACTTATGCATTATATGTTATATGTTTGGTATTATCACAGTGCATATGTCATCTGCCATATACCTATCTGTGTGCAAGATACACATTTTTATTACACTGTTTATCACCTCATCCCTATTGTATATGTATGTATGCTATGCCAGCCACCATCTTGTTCATGTTTTCCATGAACTGAAAAATGTGGAAAATATATAAAAGTGCTGGAATTTTTAAAAACAAACATCAGAACCTAGCTAAATGGGACCCGTTTAGCTAGATTCTGATGTTTGTTTTTTAATAATGTGCCTACAAATATTTTTTCTAGGCACCCAAAATCATGGATGCCCAGATTAGAGAGGCACACTACTCTCCCCCATTCTCTGCATGAGAACAATGAAAATTTCTTGACTTCTGCAGCTACAGCTGAACTTGTGCTGCCGACTGCAGTGTTAGCTGTGAGCTGCAGTTGCCCTGGTGCCTAGTGGCACCCCCCCACCAACAGCACCAGCTCACCAGCCTGGACCAACAAAGGGGGAACATAAAAGGATGAGGAAAAAGGTGCCACATTTAAATTCATTACAGGGCTGAGAACCTTCTCCAGTCCTTTTGACAATCATGAATAAAGTCCCCCTTCTTGTGTTGATTCTCTTGGGATATCCATCTAATGTCCACTCAATTTTGTTTCTGCATTTTGAGCTAGTGAAAATGTCATGTTTTGTCAGTGCTTGTAATGCCAGTATGGTGTTACTGTTGATTTTTGCTAGCCGGCTTGTGAAATTACTATGTGGAGAGTATAGTAGCGAAATCCATGCTGCAATGAGTGCGGTCCATGACTCCCAAGAATATATAGCTGTTCTGTTCCTGACTGTACTGTCCCACCATATCTGTAAAAACCCCAAACAACATCAGTTAATGAAAGTCACCAAATCACGTCTAAAAGACAAGTAAACTGCAGAAAATGAAAGAATATTTTTTTTATTTATTTAAACTTTTGTTCACCGGGTAGGCACATGAGCCAAAGGCCCTTTTCATGTGTGACCTGAGACCATTACAGAAAACAGTCAGGATGTTACACAATTATTAACAGACAAACAGATAAAACACAATAATAAATCGGCATACAATGAGTAAAAAAATAAATACTGCAATATAAAATAATTTAAGAAACACACTGGCATTCTAAGTTTCTAAAAAGAATATATTACAGATGGGTACAACTAACAGTAGTGAAAGAGACAGAGCAAGAGAGACACAACAAATTGGAGAGATCTGTCATTTCAAATCTATACAGTGCAGTAATCTACATTTGTAAATAAATATATTTATATATTTATTTGAATTTTGGTAACCGGGTGAGACATTACAGTTTCTTTTTCAGGGGAGACCTGCAAAGTGCAGAACATAGACTGATATGGCAGTAATAGTGGATGCATTTACATCATTCACTGATTTACAAAAATTCATAATTTATGGAAAGATTCACAGATTAAACATTTACAGATTACAAAGACACAGCAGTTACAGTGGTTATAGTTACATCATTTTGCACTTTAATAACTTGCAACCATTCAACAGATCTGCACGACATTTTGCATGTATAGTCTTCTGTGGTAGACCTCTGGATGTGCAGAGTTTTGTTTTGGTTGGATTGGTGGATTTTGAGCTGCGCAATAGTGCCAAAATGTTAAAATTCACCTTTTTAGTGCTTTTTTGTCATCATGCTATACCCAGATAGTTTGGAATTTTGGTCTGACGTTTTCAGGGTACAAAGGGCTTTCCACACAGAAGTGCTTTTAGCTAGTTTGGTGAAAAAAAAAATATTAATACATTGTGAAGTGTTTTCATTTTAAAGTTTTGGGTTCTGAGCATGCTCAGTTAACTCTTTTGGATGGCTTCCTGAAATGAAAAAGGAATTTGGTTTCACAAAGCAGGATTCTTTTTCTTGACAGGGTCAGTCCTTTGTTGAGAGACAAAATTTCCTTATTCGTGAGCCACTGTCTTGTTTTACATTTTTCCACAAAACAAACTGTCATAATTGTGCATACTGATGTCTTCTACAGACACCAAAACATGCATCCTGTGAATCAGGACTTGAGCTTTATTCTGTACTTTTTCACACCTCCTTTGCCCTGGAACTTTTGTTTTCTATCATTTAAATCCTTTGTCATGACTCACTAATATCCTTTAATATGAATCCTTTTTCATTCTCATGAAAAAGGATTGAGTCTTGTGAAAAAGGATTAAAAAAAACTAAGTCTGAAATAATTTTTCATGACTCGGGATCCTTTTTCGCAAGAATAAAAAGGAATCATGAAAAAGGATGCTTTTTCCTGACAACAACAAAAAAGGACTCAAGGTAAAGGATCATTTCTCACAAAAATGGATTGGAAAAAGATGAAGTCTGAAATCATTTTGTGTGACAATCTCAAAAAAGATGTATTGTCACGCAAAAGGATTTTCCTGCATTCCCCACTTGATTTTTCCCTTGATTTTTCCTGGTGTCCAGTGGTACCCCCACCCTCCAATTGTGGCCCGGTTCTCATTCATTGTGACTTAATAAGCCCTACTGTCTAGTGGCACCTGCCACCCTCCAATTTTCATATGTTGGTATTTATTTTATTTCATTGGTGTCCCGTGGTACTCCTACTCTCCATATGTCCCTCATAACCCATAAATAAGAAAACAGTCCCTCAATGTCTGCTATTTTTTTCAAACTGTAAAAACAAACTCCACCACTGATCACATCTGCACTCCCACCCAGTCTCCCACTGTGCACCCACCACCCCACCCCCAGACCTCCCACACACACCCTCACTTATCTGAACTGGTCCCACAGTGAAGATCCACTCTCTGATCAAAGATACATCTTGCTGTAGGAACTGATGACTGCTGCATGAAAAATAAGGTAACTGCAGTTCAATATATTTCAGTGGGATTTTCAACTGCATTTACCTTACTTTTCAGACAGCAGTCACTGGTTCCAGCAGCAAGATGCATCCTCAGTCAGAGAGTGGATCTTCACTATGGGACCAATTTAGGTGAGTGAGGATATACAGGGGATATAGGAGGGTCTGGGATGGTGGTTGCACGTTGGGAGATCGAGTGGTGGTGCAGGTGTGATCGGCGGTGGATTTTTTGTTTTATAGGTTGAAAAAATAACAGACATTGAGGCACTGTTTTCATATTTAGAGGTTACAATGGACATGGGGGATTACCACTGGACACCAATGAAATAAAATAAATACCTATATATGAATGGGGTGCCACTAGCCACTAGAGCTAATAAGTTACAATGAATGGGGACTGGGGCACAACTGTAGGGTAGGGGTACCACTGGACATCAATGAAAGTACAAAACAACATATATGGAAATCAGATGGTGGGGGTGCCACTAGACACCAGGGCTTCTTATTTACAGCATACAAGGGGCATGAGAGGGTGTGGGGGGTACCATTGCACACCAGTGAATATATAATAAAACCAAATCTATGGAAATTGGAGAGTGAGGGGGTTCTACTATACACCAGAGCTATAGACATAAATGTAATGTGGAGTAGGGTACAATTGGAGGGTGGGGGGTGTTACCACTGGACACCAATGAAAATATATATATAAAAAATACATGGAAATCAGAGGATGGGGGGTGCCACTAGACACCAGGGCTACTAACTACAAATTAATGGGGAAAGAGGCACAATTAAAGGGTGGGAGGGTTCCACTGGCTACCAGGGAAAAGGGAAATTTAAGTTTCACAAAACAAAATCTAAACAATTGTGTATACATGGGAGCGCAGGTTCAAAGGACCCTGCACTCCCACAACAAAATAGGGATATGATTATACTATTTCAAAAAGTAAGGAAATAAATTACAAAAAATGTTGTTAATGCAGTAGTTAGGGTCAACAAAAGTTGGGAAATGTGGCATTAGGATTTCCGACACTAACACCCCACACCCTTCCAGCAGCACAGCAGGTGTGGGGTGTGCCTTGGGGTTCTCAAGCCTAACACTCACCCCATTCCACCTGTAAGTAAGATTTGATGTGTACACTGTATGAGAATGGGGTAAGTATTAGGCTTGAGAACTCCAAGGCACACCTCATATGCGCACATGGTATGTGTTATCCTTGTACTACTCAGTAAGACCTTTGTTTTGATATATAGATTGTCCCTTTAGTCCAAATACTGAGGGCGTTATGGTTCTTAATGTCCAAATGTTATCCTATGGGAGTTTGCATTTTTTAATTTTTGTGCATTTTAATATGGCACATCGATATTTTTAGGGCGATTATGTGTTATTGCTGCAGTACTCAATAAGACCTTTCATTTGATACAATATATAGATTGTCCCTTAAGTCCAAATATTGAGGGAGTTACTGTATGGCTTCTTGAAGTTCAAATCTGGTGAAAAAACTAAGTCCAAAGTCCCTGTTCATTTGTAGGAATCCTTTTTCGTATGAAACAAAAAACCTATACAAAAAAAGGATCCCTTCAAATGAAGAAAGAATTGAAAAAAACTGAGTCCTAAATGTTTTTCTGTTTAAAGGGATCCTTTTTCATATGATCGAAAAAAGCATATGAAAAAGGATCCCTTCAAATGAAAAAGTATTGGTAAAAAACCTAAGTCCAGAATCTTTTTCCAAGTGCAGGGATCCTTTTTTGTTCGAGAAAAAAAGCATATGAAAAAAGCCAACCCAGTTGAATGGAGGGCTGAGGCATTGAGCCTTACCGCCTGCCATACCAGTGACCGATGTTCAGTGGCAAACATGGGTTGCTTGGGGTTGGCCAGGGAGAGAGAGGATCAAGCATCTGGAGTACAGCTCTCCTCTCCTGGGAAGGGTGGCTTGGTGTCCTGCTGAATGACTGCCCCCAGGTGGAGGCCTGAGGGTAGCATGGGTCCGGGACACCAATAACAGAAGGGTGCTACGGGACTCCACAGTGTGTGCATACCTACACATGTGTACATTAACATAGAAACATAGACTTTGATGGCAGATAAGGACCGCTTGGCCTACCTAGTCTGCCCATTTCCCTACCTACAGGATAAGCTGCAGATCCTAGTTAGCCAACAGACTATTTCTTCCTACCCCCCACAAGAATTGCCTTATGTCTGTCCCATGTATTCTTGAATTCTCCCACAGTTTTAGACCCCACAACCTCCTCAGAAAGACTGTTCCATGCATCCACTACCCTCTCTGTGAAAAAATACTTCCTCACATTGCCCCTGAACCACCCCCCCATCTTTAAATTGTATCCCCTTCTTATTACATGTCTCTTTTCTGAAAGATACTACTCTCTTGGACTTTGTTGATTCCACGGAGGTACTTAAACGTTTCTATCATGTCCCCCCTTTCCCTCCTTTCCTCAAGGGTATACATATTAAGCTCTTTTAGTCTCTCCTCGTATGGCTTCTCTTGCAGACCCTGCACCATTCTAGTTGCCTCCTCTGGACTGTCTCTATCCTGTCTATGTCCTTGCGGAGATGGGGTCTCCAGAACTGGATGCAGTACTCCAGATGGGGTCTCACCAACTGTCTGGACAGAGAGATAACAACTTCCTGTTTTCTGCTGGTGATGCCTCTCCCTATGCATCCCAGTATACCCCCAGCTCTCCCTACTGCCTTCTCACATTGCTTGCTAACCTTAAGGTCATCTGATATGATTACCCCCAGGTTCCTTTCCTTTTTGTTTTTGTTACTACCCCCCCATTGTGTAATCTTCCCCTGGGTTTTTGTTTCCCAGGTGCATTATTTTGCACTTCTTTGCATTGAATCCTAGCTGCCATACTTCCAACCATTCCTCCAACCTTGCCAAGTCCCTTCTCATCCTTTCCATGCTTCCTTGTGTATCAACATTAATGTGCATGCCCCATCAATGGGGGGAGGGAGAAAATGGAAAAGGGGATGCTAGCAGGCTCAAGAAGCCCTGACAGTGCTCCAGACCCATGGCTCTACCCCAGAATCTGGAATGTTCACTGGGAGTGGGGTGAGAATGGCCCTTCCCTCCCTGGCCCCGCCACGGAGAGAAATCCATGGAGGACTCACATGGAGTCTGAGCCAGGATTGGGGAGACGTGCTCATGGGCAGATACAGAGCCCTCTGACTGACAGAGCCAAAGCCATGCCTACCAACTACCCCATAGGAGAGAAAAAGCTCTATTAAAAAAAAAACATACCAAAAAGGATCCCTTCAAGCAAAAAAAGAATGGGGAAAAAAACCCACAAACTTTTTCTGAGTGAAGCAATCATTTTTTCCTATGAACGAAAAAAGCATACGAAAAAGGATCCCTTCAAACAAACAAGAAAAAGGATTGTAAAAAGAACTAAGTCTAAAATCTTTTTCCATATAAATGACCCTTTTTTGTATGAGCGAGAAATGGCCATACAAAAAAAGCAGAAGTGAGTCACCAAAAAGGATGAAATAATGTGAAACAAATAACATATCTGTGGGTCATTTTCCCAACAGTTAAGTGCAGAATCCACCTAATGGGATTCCTATGTGCATGATACTTGTATTGCTCTCTCTGCAGGGTGTCATTTTTGTGAGTTTTGAACATTTAAAAAAAATGGAAAAAAGATGGCAGTCATACAGAAAAGGATTTTTTCTTTACAATAAAAGGATTGGCTCCATACAGAAAAGGATCCTATTATGCATGGCCAAATCATTTTTTCATTCCAATTATCTATGCTGAAGTGCCCACTGAGCATGCTTAGAGCTGAAACGAGCATGATCAGAGCCAAAATTTTAGAATTATAATAACTCTGGAACAGATTATTATTTTTTCACCACACCAGTGAATGACACTACTGTGGGCCAAGTCCTTTCTACCCTGAAAATTTAGACCAACATTCTAGACCTTCTGGGTACTAGGGGCTGACCAGAAAACAGCAACAAATTCCAGATTTTTACACATTTTGCACTGTCCGGATATTAGAATCCACATGTTTGATTGGAATGAAACTTGGCACATTGAGAGACCTTGGGTTTCTGATTGTACATGCAAACTTGTGTGGAAATGTGTTAAACGGTTGCCAAGTTATTAATGTGCAAGTATAGTGGCTGTGACTGTACTACTATATATATATATATATATATATATATATATATTATAGTGGCGAGGTCACGCCACTATAGTTAGGGTTCAGCGGTCACTTACATACGAAAGTCAAACGTTTGGGCGTTAATAACTTTGGACCCGTTCAACGGATTTGCCTGAAATTTGGAATGCTTGGTGGGGCATGGCAGATCTCTTGATTTCCCAAATTGTGTTTCAGTTTTACTTACAGTCTTTGCATACCAAAATGCTGAAAAATGCAAAATTATCCATTTTTGGAGGCAGCTTTTGGGATTTTGGATGTGGCCCTGCATGGCCGTTTTGTTTTGTGTCGCTCTGTGAGATGGTTCATTTGAAAGAGCATTGGTGGCTGAACATGCTGTTTATGGTTTGGTGAAAAAAATGTTAAGACATTCAAAAGTTATGACACTTTTAAGTTCCCATTATAAGTGAATGGGAAAATTTATATGTATGTTTTGCGAACAAAGAATGGGGTTCTGTACATCTCGTCCTGCCTGGCGATCAAAGAATTTTCAGCCTCACAGTTCAAGAATCTTTGTCCCTGAGGATTTTTAAAATTCTTTGATTGAGGTCCTCCATCTTGTTTTTCATTTTCTGATCAGAAAAACACAAGTATTTTGGCTCAGGGGTCACTTCTGAAGTAAAACCTGGATGGGTTTTACTCAGGGAACCCCAATCTATTGAGCCATGCCTTTGGTTTCACCAAAATTGGTCTAAAAACAGAGTTCTGATTTTGCGGCTCGCTAATGATCTTTGATCGCAAGCTTGCAAATTCTTTGATCGCGATCATGCATCGCGAGCAAAGGACGAGATGGCCACATTTAAAAAAATGTTTTTCTCAGCCCAGGGGTGCCCTACAAACTTAAATAAGGCTGGGTTTTGCTCAGGGGGCTTCGTTCTGCCCCATCTGAATAAAAAAAAAACATGTTTAACATATCCCTGATAGTCTAGCGGCCCCCACCCCATCATGCTAAAATATATAACTATCTATAGTAGCCCCCCAATGTTCGTAATTTTTTTTTTTATATCCCTGGTAGTCTAGTGGCCCCCCAATGTGTATTAAGTAATAATTGTTATTCATATTCCTGGTAGTCTAGCGGCCCCCACATCATAATAAAATACATACGTTTCTGCAATTTTCTGGTAGTCTAGTGGCCCCCCATGCGTATTTTATACATATTGCTTTTTTAGATCCCTGGTAGTCTAGTGGCCCCCCTCCCGATCTGTATTACATTATAATTATTTTTCATATCCCCGGTAGTCTAGCGGTAGTCCCTGGTAGTATATCCTCCTTCATCATAATAAAATGCATAAGGATTTCAAATTTCCTGGTAGTCTAGTGGCCCCACCCTCCACCCAGCTGTGCCAGCCACCCACACACCACCCTTCCACAGTTGGCGACTGGCACAGCTCCACCTTTCACCTCCATGGCCAGCCGCTGACTGTGTGCATTACGATCACTAATACAAGAAGCTCAGAAAATAATTTCACTCACAATACACACAGTGGCGGTGGCCGTGGAAGTGAGGTAGGCTGTGCCAGTTGCCGACTAGGGAAGGGTGCAGGGAATGCTGGGTGGCTGGCACAGCTGGTGGGGGGCCACTAGACTACCAGAAAATTCAAAATCCTTATGTATTTTATTATGATGGGGTGGGGACACTAGACTACAAGGGATATGAAAAATAATTATAATGCAATACAGATCGGGGGGGCCACTAAACTACCAGGAAATTGCAGAAACTTATATATTTTATTATGATGGGGGGAAGCTGCTAGACTACCACGGATATAAATAACAATTATCATTTTATACACATCAGGGGGCCCACTAGACTATCAGGCATATAAAAAAAAACATATTTATGAAATAGACATTGGGGGGACCACTATAGATCGTTATCTATTTTTTTATGATGGGGGGCCCTAGACTACCAGGGATATTTAAAACATGATTTTTTACATTCAGATGGGGAAGACTGAAGCCTCCTGAGCAAAACTCAGCCTCATTTAACTTTGTAAGGCACACCTGGGCTGAGAAAATACATTTTTAAATCTGGCCATCCCGTCCCTAATCCTTTGTTCATGAGCGAGCAATTTCTTTGATCACGACCCTGCAAATTCTTTGACCACGAGATTCTTTGATCGCGATCATGCATCGCGAGAGAGGGACGAGATGGCCAGATAAAAAATCAATTTTCTCAGCCCAGGGGTGTCCTTTGAAGACAAATGAAGGTGGGTTGTACTTAGGGGGCTTCATTCTGATGAACCATGGTGGTGGTTTACCGCAATTCTTTGACTTTTTTAAATTACAAAAGTTTGTATTCTTTGGTCATGACTCTGCAAATTCTTTGATCGTGAGCCTGCAAATTCTTTGATCGCGAGATTCTTTGATCACCATCTTTGATCGCGAGGGAGGGACAAGATGGCTAGATTTTTTATAATGGAATAGATAGGTAAATGTTACCAATCTTTAACATTGAATATCTCAGAAACAGTTTGGTCTTTTTACTTGAAATATATAGGGAATTTACGGCATGTCCTGTATATGTGAATTATGGTGTTTACATGTCGGAGAAAATTTTTTTGTGGCAATATTGCGTGACGCACTTTACATGCTGCAGACAGTGTTTTGGATTGTGCTGGTGGTTTGAAATTGATCGGGTGCCTAGCCTTACTGTCATGGATGTAGTTTTCAGTTGTTGTGTGTGTTAAATGTCAACAGGTGCGGAACTATGCCACTCTGATCAATGAAAATTTCAAATTTTGACATGTTATATCTCGGACATGGTTTGGTCTTTTTACTTGAAATTTGGAAGATGTTGTCGACATGTCCTGTAGATGTTAATTGCGGTGTTTACGTGTTGGACAATATTTTTTTTTTATGGAGATATTGCGTGGCACAGTTTAAGTTTTGTGGACAGCGTTTTCTATTGTTCTACTAGATTAACACTTGTTTGGTGGCTGGCCTAGCTGTTGTCAATGTACCTTTTAGTGATTGGGTGTGTAATGTGGCATGCCACTTACAAGTTGTTGGGGGGCCCTGTGCTCCCACCAACTTCTGCAACTTTCTACTTTTCTATTCTTTCTTAAAAAGTAAGGAAATTCTATGCAAAAAACTTCATTAATGCATCAGTTAGGGTTCTTCTACAGTGAAAAAAGTGAGGAAATTCTATTTTAGGGGTCCTACCACTTGTACGCCACCCCCAGCCCGCCCCCACCAACAGGCATCGGGGTGTGCGTTGGGGTCTTTGGCCCTAACTCTCACCCCATTCTCTACACTGCACCACCTCAGCTTGTTTACACATGGGATGGGGTGAGAGTTAAGGCTGATGACTACAATGCACACCGATGCCTGTTGGTGGGGGCGGGCTGGGAGTAGGTGCAAGGGATGGGTACTCTAAAATCAAATTTCCTCAATTTATTCACTGTAGAAGAACCCTAACTGATGCATCAATGAAGTTTTTGCATAGAATACATATATATGTATATATATATATATATATATATATATATATATATATATATGCATGTATATATATTATACTGCCGTGGCAGCACCAGTGTAGTTAGGGTTGAGTACAAACTTCTATATTAACGCCATATTTTTGAACTTTAATAACTTTGGAACTGTTTAATGGATTTACACAAAATGTGGTATGCATAATCTCTAGGGGACAATCTCTTCACTTGGTAACTTTTGTGTGAGTCCGTTGGATGGTTCCAAAGTTATTCAAGTTTACATATCCCTAAATTTACCTTTTTTTGCCATTTTTTTGTCCACCTGTGTCTCAGAAAAATTTTTAGGTTGTGGTTTGACATTTTCAGGGTAGAAAGCCTTTGTCTCACTGATGTGCATTTTGAAGGTTTGGTGAACAAATATTAATCAATTTAAAAGTTATTCAGTATTCCATTTTCCCACTATTTCCTATGGGAAAAGGTAGATGTTTCACACAAAAATACTTTTGTTGTTGCAGGAGGTACTGCATTTTTGCAGGTAGGGTCACATAGAGCCTAGTTTGTTTTCGCAGAGCTCTCTTGTTTTTGCAGGAGCTACTGTCATTTCACATGTAGGGTCACATAGAGCCTTCTGTATTTTAGCAGAGATCTGTTGTGTCCGACATCTTGTTCTTCCATTAGCATGACACTGAAAGTATTAGAAAACATGTTAAAATTAATATAATTCAAAAAAGAAACATCATAACTTTGTTAAATGGGACTTGTTTAACTACATTCTGAAGTTTCTTTTTTTTCATTCTGTCCAGAAACACCTTTTGTGAATACCTGTAATCCCGGGTGCCGAGATTAGTGAGAGGACCACTTCTGCTGCATTTTCTGTATGAGAACAGTGGGATTTTCTTGACTTCTGCAGCCGCAGCTGGAACTCATGCTGCTGGTTACAGGGTGAGGTGTAAGCCACTGTTTTGCCCTCTGGAACACACTCCTTACTCCCCAGTTATGGTCCCTGTTATTTTCTGGCATCTAGTGGCATCCCTCACCCATCAATCTCCTTACCCTACTCCCACCTTGATTTCATTTTTATATTTTACATGATAATATGACACCAGGATGCCCATCCCTGGTGTTGAATGCCACCATGAAGCCTGTTGCTTTTTAAATTATAGCTGACATCAGGGGTCCCAATCCCCGTGTCAGCATTTAGACCCTTCCAGCTGCATGGAACACTGAGGAGCCCACCCCCAATGCCCACAGATAGTTATTTATTGTACCTGTAATAGAAAAACCATCCCCAATGTCTTTTTTTCCCCTGAAACAAAGAAAATGGTTCTCGTCATTGATGCAGACCCTGTCCCCCCATCTTTACCCTCCCACTGAGTATTCACCTCCCCACATCCCTGTACCCTATACTTACCCCCAGAAGTCATCTGCTGTCATCTTCACTGGGACATGTCTGCTCTCTTCAAAGCCAAACTGCAAACTGAGAAATCAAAGGCAAGTACCATATAATGTATTCCAATGGTGTTTTGAACTTATGTTAATAACTTTTGAATTTTTACACATTGTTTCACCAGATCTTCAACATTTACTTTTTGGGACCCTACCTCATGAACACTATCAATGTTGTTTCATTAATTGGGTTTGGAAGGTGATTTCATGGTGACTGCACAAAATCACCTTTTGGGACAGAGTCATGAAATGACAGTGCTAGTGTTCATGAGATGTGGTCCCAGAATGCCCATGTTGAAAATGTGGTATAAAGATTCCTAAAAATGGCTAAGTTATGAGCATTCAGTGAAATGTTTCTACGCATGTGCATAACTTTGGTAATTTTCAATATTTTGACTCCAAATTTTCAAAATAACCATTTGTTCACACACCCTCATGAACAGTACAGCTGTCATTTTTCATAACCTGCCCGAAACATGTTTTCGCACCTGTGGCACAGAATGGCATTTTAGCACATATTTGAAAATGTTCACCTATGTTTTTGTTTAGTTGGGGTCATAAGAAGACTATGTTCAAAATTTGGGGTCAAAATATTAAAAAATGCCAAAGTTATGCCCATTCATTGCAATTTTGATATGCTCACTCATAACTTAGGAATTTTTTAATATTCTGATCCCAAATTTTCAACATAGTCTTCTTATTATCTGACCTCATGTATATCACAGCTGTCATTTTTCAAATCCTGCCCAGAATGTGTTTTCACATAAGGTGGGGTAATAAGATGGCTATGTTGACAATTTGGTCAATGTTGTCCTATAAATGGAAGCACAGGGCTCAGAGGGCATTTTGTTTCCATGGCTACATACATACATGTATCTATACAGAGTGGGCCCTGTGCTCCCACAGACAAATAAGGATATGATTATACTATCTGAAAAAGTAAGGACATTCACTGTAAAGGCTTTGTTAATGCATCAGTTAGGGCTGTTACTAAAGCAAGTGTCTGCAGGGTGGGGATTGGGTGTTAGGGTTGGAAACCCTAATGCCACATTGTCCTACTTTTGTAGCTTTATTAACAACTCTGTCTGATGCATTAGCAAAGTTTTTTGCAATGACTACATAGATATATATATATACACACATACACACACACACACAGTGAAGGCCACACAGATGAAACACAGTGCTGCAGAATTCTGCAGTAGAATTACTGCAGCAAACAATGCAATTTCAATGTGAGTTAATCCTTTTTGTCATGCAGTAAACCTGTAACACTACGTTTCATCCTGGTGTGCTTTACTGTGTATATGTATGTATATATATATATATATATATATATATATATGTGTGTGTGTGTGTGTATACATAGGGGATACATGATGGGTAGGAGTGGGATATGGAAAATATTCTCACTCCTGTAGAGTGATATATCCATGCCTCATGATACAGGAGTGAGAATTTTTTCTGTATCCCATGATCATGCACATCATGTGTCCAATTTATACAATAGGGAAGACTGTTTTTGTATGGTTTTGGTATTTTAATATTCTGTCTTAGGTTCATTTTGTTGGTGTTACTTCTTAACTCGGTGTTCTTGCTCAATGATTTGGCTGCTGTGTATCAGTCTGCTCAAGTGTGTGATAACAATTGGTGATGTTTTTGAATCCTCTGTTGTGATTGGCTGCTATGGTGTGTAGTGGGTTCTTGGTTGTGCTCGTAGTGGATGTGGAGTCTATTCTTTAATTGGTGCTATTCAGTGTTTGTTGGGGGACTGAGTGATTTTATTGGTTTGGTAGTGTCATGAGGTGGGATGCATGTGGGATGTTTACTTCCGGAGTCCTTCCGTGATGGTCGGTGAAACGGGACCATTTATTGTTTTGCTGCAGTGTGAATAACATTTATTTATTTATGATACGTTATTTTATTTTGTGTTGGTAGTGCTTAGTGTAACAGTAATTTAGTTCTTTAGTGCTCTGTGCATCGCAGCTTGTGAGAAGGGAGGTTAACATGAACATAGCGATGGAAGTGGAGATGTAGCGGAAATATCCAAGGCTTACAGAGGAAAACAGGTACATGTGGGACTGAGGAGCCTCACTGGGTATTCAGACTCTGTGTCACTGCTGAGCTGCTTTGATCGCTTTCTGGGAGGAGGCTTGAAGTGCTCACCTGTGGAAAAGGAAGTAGAATAGTTATTATGTGTTTAAAGCAGTTAGTAAAATGTACTGAGTAGGAAAAAATAACACTGTAAAATGCAAACTTTGTACGTTGTTGAACGTGATGTGTGTTGCAGAAATGGTAGGATTACTGAAACATGTAGACATTTCTGCTGGCCAGGAAGAGAAGTTGTGTGAATGGATTAATGTAGAATCACTGCGTTGTGGCATGGAAGGTGCTGTTATTTACTTTTTTTTTTTAACTTAAGTGCTGCTCCAACTGCACTGCTTTCAGCTTCTGGCTTTTTAGAAAGTGCAAGCAAAACTTGTACACTATACAGCTGGTATGTCGTTAGGTAGATTGAACATTTCAGATTCACATTTGAAACAAATTCCATCTTTTATTGCCTAAGTGATGCTGGAGTAAGAATACCGGGTGATGACGTAGCTACAGTAGGTGTAAATGGATTTATTTTCACTTCAGCTATGTCATCACCCATTTATCTCACAGGGCTGAGAATACATGATTTTTTTTTCTCAATGAATACACAACACCCCTATTGAATATATATATATATATATATATATATATATATATATATTATGGTATAACGGTAGTGCTACCATAGTTAGAGTTGAGGAGCCATTTACATGTTAAACCCAAAATTTTGCACCTTAATAACTTTGTAACCATTTGACGGATTTGCCTGAAATTTGGAATACACGATCAAGACCCACTCTCATTGGGATCTGCCAAGCTTTGTACCAGTCAAATACACAGCTGCAGAGTTATTAACATGCTCTCTTGCCTTATGTTCGCTTTTCTGGAATACTATATGGTTGGCTCTACAGGTCGCATTTGCCAGCGACTGGCCCAAAATCTTCAGGAACGTAAGGCGGCCAGGGTTTCCAATGTGCCTTTAAAGATTTCATAAAAATATTAAACTGTTCAAAAGTTATGGCAGTCCGAACTTGTGTTTTTTCCCCATAGGATAACATTATGGCATTCGCTGCGCATTTGAGGGCCCGTATCTCGAAAACGGTATGAGATATGGACTTTTTGTCAAAAAATGATAGGGCTACATATAAAACTAGCCAGGAAAGTGATAATACATATAACTTTTAAATTTTTTTTCTATGTAGTACGGTTACTGAGATATAAGCAATTTACTATTACAACTACTGATTTTTGTGTTCTGAGAGTCATTATTTTGCATACATTCTTTCTACTCACTGTCTTTCTGTATACAGCTTTTGGAAAAACTAGCCTGTGTGCTTACATTACTCTTACCATTACCGTTTCTGCTTGGTTCGTGCTCGTTTCACTTACACGTTCACGTTTACGCCACCATGTATTTTACCCTTTATTTTCATTTTTGATTTCTGCGTTTCCATTGTTTTTAACATTTCTGTCTACAGTACTGTTCCTGTTTCTGTTTCACTTTGTGTCACCATGCGCATTACGATTTGCATTTGCAGGCACAATGTTACAATGCGACAAGACATCATCCCCGTGCTCCAGCTGCTGCATTACATTCACTATTTCTCATTATCATTCTCAAAAAGAAGAAAAATTAGAGGCAAAAAACTCTGTTTAATGCATCAGTTAGGGTTGTTCCACAGTGACAAAAGTGAGGAAATTCGATGTGAGGTTAAACCCTTTACCCCTCAGCCACCCCAACTGGAATGGGTGTGCATTGGGGTCATCGGTCCTAACTGTCACCCCATTCTCCTATTCCTCAGCTTCTTTCCACATGTGATGAGGTGACACTTAGGCTGATGACCCCAATGCACACCCCGATTCCAGTTGGGGGTGGGCTGGAGGTGCAAAGGGGGTTTCAACCCTAACATTGAATTTCTTGCTTTTGTTGCTGTGGAACAACCCCAACTGATGCATTAAATGGAGTTTTTGTCTCTAATATATATATATCTATATCTATAGATATATATATATATATATATATATATATATATATATCTATAGATATAGATATATATATATATATATATTATAGTGGCAAGTGGTAAGTTAGGGTTGAGTACCCCATTTAAGGTTAAATCTGAAATTTGGCATGCGCTGTCTGGTACCATATATCTCTGAATCTGCCAAGTTTTGTTATGGTCGGATGTGCGGTTGCAGAGTTACAGAGCACTGAAAAACACAGAAATTATGCATTTTTGCACATTCTTAGCTCGTACCTACAGGTCGCATGGTTTGCGCGACCAGTCTGAAACCTTCAGGGAACATGGAGCTGGGGTCCTTGATGTGCCTTTTGAATATTTCATGAAAAAATATTAAATGGTTCAAAAGTTATTAAAAAAAAAGTTTCCCATTCTAGTCAATGGGAAAAGTTAACAAAATATATGAAAGTATCACAAATGCGCTTTTTACTTTCTCAAATGACCCTTGTAGTGTCACAAATCAGCCATCTTGTTTTCAGTTGGTGGCCACAGCAATGCTTGCCATTTAAATTTGGGACCCTCTAGTGTTCACCTAGTCAAGCCCTGAGGATGTTAGTCATGTCTTTTTTTTTTGGGGGGGTAAAACACCCCAGAAATGTTTTTAATTTTTGTAAAAAGTAATGTTGCAAAGTACCTTTGCACATGCAACACTTTCGTGATTTCATTTTCGAAAGTGTTGTGATTTGCAAATTTACTTTGTGACACTATTGCCAAAACAATAGGGAATCTTTCTTTGCCACCCTGCTGCAAAAGAACAGTTTGGTCTTTTGGGCTGAAATTTAAGGAGAAGAAAGCCAGGATCCCACAAATGTGTCTTTTGGTGGTTTGGTAACAAAATAATAGAGGGCTGCAAAGTTCTGGCACTCTGAAGTTGACAATTTTTACCATAGGCTAACATTACAGTATCTGCCTCACCTTTTGGGGCCCGTATCTCAAAAACACTTTGAGATATGGACTTTTAGTTGGAAGAATGCTTAATCCACTGCTAAGGGGCTAAGGACAAAATTAGCCTAGAAAGTCATAAATAATATGAAATTTTTAACTTTTTTCCTACATCATACGCTTACTGAGATATAAGCTATTTAGTATTCCAAGTGCTAATTTTCTGCTCCGAGGGTCATTATTATGCATACATTCTTTGTATTCACTGTGTTTCTGAATGCACCTTTTTGGGAAACAAAAAGGGTGTGCATTTGTGTTACTTTTACCGTTACCATTTACGCCTGTGTTTCCGTAACCATTTGCATTTACATTTACATCGTGTGCATTACCCTTTGCGTTTGCGCTTCTGTTACTCTTTGCGTTTCTGTTACTATTTTTGTTTGCACTTACTTTTGTGTCTGTGTGTGTGTTACCATTTGCATTTGTGTATGCGCTTGCATTTCCATTTGGATTTGTGTTTTCCTTGGCATCATAGCTGGTGTTGCCGTAAGCACTTGTGTTTCCAATTGTGTTACCGTGACCATGTGCGTTACCATTTGCATTTGTGTATGCACTTGTGTTTTGCATTTCCGTTTGCTTTACTGTTTCCTTTGGTGTCATCATTGGTGTTACTGAAACCATTTGCATTTCCAATTGCGTTACTACCACTATTTGCGTGTTCGTTACCATTTATGCTTCTGTTGGCCTTAGCGTTTGCATTTTCAATAGCATTTCTGTTGTCGAGTGCGTTACTGTTTCCTTCGGTGTCGTCGTTGCCATTACCATTTCATTTCTGTTTGCGTTTGTGTTAGCATTTGCATTTTCGTTACTGTTTTCATTACAGTTTTTGTTTCCATTGCTGTTACCGTTTGCGTTACCATTTCTGTTTTCATTTCCATGTGCGTTACTGTTTGTGCTTGCATTTGCATTATTGTTAGCATCACTATTTCCTTTTACCTCACTGTTTCCATCACCGTTTGAGTTAATGTTACCATTTGTGTTTTTGCGTTTGTGTAGTGCAGTGCAATACATTATGTTTTTGATATTTTTTGTACTGTCTTCCACGATGCATAGTGCAGCCAGTGTGTGGTTGATTGGTCTGAAACTTGGCAAATAGAAAGACCTTTGTTCAAGGAACATGGCAGGTTTTTTGGTGAAAAAATGTTCTTCCGTTCCAGAGTTATTGCTATTTGAAGTTGCCCCACTTCACAGTTACTGATTTTTCAGCCACCAGGTCTGCCATTTTAGCACATTTTTGGCAGCGGTTTCCACCATTTTGTGGTGGAAGACTTCTTAAAGGTGTAGAAATGTAAACATTGAATATCTCTGGAACAGTTTGGTCTTTTCACATGAAATTTGGAGGGTGTTGAGCGAATATCCTGGGGATGTGAACAATGCTGTTTACATGTTGGAAAAATAATTTGCTATAGAGATACTGCATGATGCAGTTAATGTTTTGTGCATAGCATTCTGCATGGTGCTACAAACTTGAAATTTATAGCGTAGGTAGCCCTAGGGGTATGGCGGTGCCTTGCAGTGGTTTGCTGTGTAAAACATTAACAGGTGTGGAATTATGCCACTCTGACAAATGAAAATTTTGTTCATTACGCTTCAATAACTTCTGCACTGTGTAACCGATCTGTCTGGCATTTGGAAGGTATAAAGATTAATAATACACATTTGACTGTGACCATTTCTGGGTTGCTGGCACTTATAGTTGCTGAATTGTGCATGTTACATTGTTTGCTCTTGGTGCTGTGCGACCATTGAACAGATGTGCACACAATTCTGGACACATGGTGTGCTATGGTACATGTCTTCTTTTAATAATTTTTGGTTCCTTCGGGTATATGGTTCTTGTGTAGCAAGGTGGCAAAAATATTATTTGTGGCACTCCTGTGCCATTTCATAGCACAGCCAGTGCGTGGCTGATTGATCTGAAATGTGCCATGTAGAAAGACCTGTGTTTAAGGAACATGCCAGTTTTTGTTTGGGGAAAAATGTTGTTCCGTTCCAGAGTTATACCATTTGAAGTTGGCCCCCCTCGCAGTTACAGATTTTTAGGTCACCAGATCTTTCATTTTAGCGCATTTCCGGCTGCGATTTCAGCCATTTGGTGGTGTGAGACTTCTTAAAGGTGCAGAAATATAAACATTGAATATCTGTGGAATGGTTTGGTCTTTTCACATGAAATTTGGAGGGTGTTCAATGAATATCATGGCGATGGGAATAATGCTGTTTACATTTTGGAAGAATAATTTGCTATGGAGATACTGCATGATGCAGTTAATGTTTTGCACATAGCCTTCTGCATGGTGCTACTGACTTGAAATTTATAGCATATAGGTAGCCCTAGGGATACAGAGGTGCCTTGCAATAGTTTGCTGTGTAAAACATTAACAGGTGCGTAATTATGCCACTCTGACAAATGAAAATTTGGTTCATTACACTTCAATAATTTCTGTACTGTGTGTCCGATTTGTCTGGCATTTGGCATGTATAAAGATTTATAATACATATTTGACTGTGACAATTTTTGGGTTGCTGGCACTTATAGTTGCTGAATTGTGCAAGGTACATTGTTTACTTGTGGCGCAGTGCGACCGTTGAACGGATGTACACATAATTCAGGACACACGGTGTTCTGTGGTACATGTCTTCTTTTAACAATTTTTGGTTCCATTGGATATATGGTTCTTGTGTTGTGAAGTGGCAAAATTGTATTTTCGGCACTCCTATGCAGTTTTCTCAGTGTGACACTGCACAACTGTTGAACTGATTCAGATAACATTTGTTATACATGTTGTGGCATGGTATATGTCTTCATTTACCAATTTCATGTCAGTCAGTCATACAGTTTTTGTGCAGCAAAGTGACACAATTTCACATGGTCTGGGCCCCATGCTCCCACCACCACATTCCATTCACTATTTATAGAGCACATTCTCAAAAAGAATGGAAATTCATAGCAAAAAAATCCATTTAATGCATCAGTTAGGGTTGTCCATAGTGACAAAAATGAGTAAATTCGGTGTTAGGGTTGCTACCCCTAGCAACTCATGCCAACCCCACCCCCAACAACAGGCATCAGGGTGTGCATTGGGGTCATCGGTCTTAACTCTCATTCCATTCTGCTATACTGCACTACCTCAGCTTATTAACTCAAGGAATGGGGTGAGAGTTAGGACTGATGACCCCAATGGACACCCCAATGCCTGTTGGTGAGAGTAGTGTCGACGTAGGGGTACTACGGTGGCAACCCTAACACTGAATTTCCTCACTTTTGTCACTGTGGAACAACCCTAACTGATGCATTAAACATATTTTTTTTGCCATGAACATATATATATATATCATAGATAGATAACATTCAGTTTTATTATATAATGCTCCAGAAAATGTTTTGACTAAATATTTTGTTGCATTCAATGACATATTTTGGTTTGTTGCAAAATCATCTAAACAAACCCATCGCTGAGAATTATATTCATGAACAATGGTTTTAGCATTGAGTATTTATCAAAAAACTTTAAGTTTTGTACAGAAGGTATTTAACGTCAAAGACACCAAGCTCCCTAAGTGATAACATCAGTCAGTCAACTAAAACTGATTATTTATGTAATTTCTCCACAAAAGGATATGATGAAAAATTTACAAAAACAAAATTAGCAGAATGATCCTTCTCTTATGATGGACCTACACTTATGAATCAGCTTATACATTAGGATCTATTTGCAAAATATCAAGTACCAGCTATTCAAAACTGTGCCCCGGGGCTAAATTAGCACTGCCTGGCATGCTAAATTAGCCTGCATCCAATAGCCTACTATATTCAAAAGGGATAGCCCTGGTGCTAAACCTGCTGAACGTAGCATGCTGAGGAAGCCAGGCAAACTGGGCTGACAGTGCAGTGCAAAAACAGCCTGGAAATAACACAGATCTGAATACAGCAACCAGGAAGTGCAAATCACAACAGCATCCCAGTCCATAGTGATGTGAAGGAAGGTAGAGGTGAACTATGTGGCCAATGTGTGTACTAGCAAAGGAATGGAGTCCGTAAAGCTGCAAGCAGCAATGCACGTCAAATTACATTGTGCAAAAATGTACAATATTTCTGAAATGTTTGTGCAGTGCAATCACATTTGTGCAGGTATAGCGCAGAGCTAAGCTGTTTGCCCGGCACAATCACATTTGCCAGGTGCAAAACTTTACTATATTGAAAAGCGACATGCAAATGAGCCAACTTAGGTAGTCTGTGGGTAAACATCCAGATTAATATCTCCTTATAACCTGATATGCGTGCAGTTTGCCCAGCGCTATTGCAGGGTCCCACAGCCCCACCTGTAGGTCAGCCTGGAAGTACAGGGGCTGGCTGGGTCTGCCCACAGCTCCACCTGTAGGTCAGTCTGGCAGTGTATGGTGGTAGCTGCAGGCTACATTTGTACAGTACAGTATAGAATATTGTGCCCTAGGGGACTACACAGCACAGGTACAGGTAGGGGTGCTGCATGCAATTGTCAAACTGTAGTTCATGCTGCAGTGCACAGCAGACACTACAGTAGCAAGGAGGCCAGTAACATGAAGGACACATCAATGCCTATGGTTTGTAGGGCAGTGGTGACCACTGCACTGTACACAGTGACAGGTCCAACTTGCAGATGTTTACTGAAAGAGGACATTACTGTTATGCTGTTGTGTGACCCACAGATACTGCACTACTGGCATGGGATGCTAACAGTGACATATACATGGCTGGCTGTGTGTACTGCGGTGTCTGTACAGATGTGTGGTATGTGGCTGGGGGGGCACATACCATTAGACAGGTACACTGGTGCTAGGGTATTCCCAACACTGGCCAATGTGCACTGCATGGCTTGTCCCAGCCTTGTGGCCACACCCAGTCTGTGATGCAGCCTGGCCACTTGTACACTGTCCCCTCAACACCCTCCATGTTCACAGTGCTGCATGAGTGTGCTGGCATATGTTGGTGTCCACCCAAGGGTGGTCTGCAGGTGTGTGCTGTATGTCCACACTGCCATGGTGTCCACTGGGAGCTGGGTCACCACTTACTGCCTGGCATGGCTGGGACTGGTTGTAGATAATGGCATCGTATGGATGCCATCAGTGAGCAGCATGTTTCCTTTATGTCTGGCTTATTTCTATGTGTCATATTTACTGGTTAGGGTTGCACAAAGCTGCATAAAATTCATGCAAAGCCATGCAAAGGCACAAAGTAACACAAAGCTGGTTTGTCCAGAGTTAAGACTACCTTTTTCTGGGTGTTAATTTGCACCAGGCAAAGTGTTGCGCTAAGTCATGCAAACACACTGTGCACAGTGCTATTCACTGAATATAGCATTGCACCCATATTCATGTACACACACACACACACCTTAGTTTACCTCTTGCATACATTATAATTTTTCCATGCACTAATGCAGTTTGTGTGCTATTTGACCTTTTGAATATAGTAGTTCTGCGCTAACCCTGCACAAACAGTTTGTAGCCAGTGCAAAGTTTTGAATATCTGGCCCCTAGTGTTTAAACAAAATTTGAGGAGGAGGAGTCTGGTCAAATTCCTTGTGTAATTGTGGAAATGTTACAGGAACTGTATATTAGATTAACTATATACAGTAGCTTGGTGTATTAGTGTATTGTTTGTAGGTATTTTTTACTTAATACTGTGTTTTTATGTAATATCTGTAGTCCATCTGTTTTACCCTAACCCCCAGGTATAGTTGAAAATGGGTCATTTGACCCAGACCAGTTTCTTGGTTAAACAGAAATAAATAAATAAACAAAGTAAAATAAAAATACTATACTGTTGCAGTAGTGCCAGTATAGTTAAGGTTGTGTGGTTCAGTGATAAGTATATATCTGTCTAAAACTCTGTATCCTTTAAGTATTAAGATTTTTTCCACAAGGGTATTACACTGTATGTACTTTTAATAGGATTTCTTAAAAAATAAATACATTAGCCGAACTGAAAACTGTTCCATTTCAGTACTTATTAAGTCACTTTGTAATATAAAGAAACCATAAATGAGACCTCTTATCATTGTTGTATATTTTGTTCATTGAATGAAATCTACCAAGAAAGGTAATAACCCACCTTGTAATAATGTGAATTAATATCCATTTGTGGACTGGCAGACTGATAAGCAGATCCAATATAATTTTTATTTTTTTTTGGCATTTACCTAAGAAATATAAATACTGTAGTATCCTAATTGCCCAATATAAACATTTTTCAAAGGAACTAGCATGTAAAAGGGTAGCCACACCACCAGAAAAGTGGAGTGGTCAACCCAGAGTGCATCTGCAGGGACTGAAGGGCATAAAGTCAGGATTTATTTAAAGAATTTGTGCCCGGTCAGTCTTTGCATTAGACCATACTTCAGGTTAAGCAAAATGGATTTCTCAATCCAGTAGGCTTTTCTTTTGAGATGTATTTTTTCAATGTCACCCCTCTCAGGGGGGTGGTTCACACATTCAATTCTACTTAATCTTAACATGGATAATGTATAGTTCTCTTTCAGTAAATGCTGGCAATAAGGGAACAGATGTCCCCCCATTTTAACAGTACTTTTATGTTAATTGACTCTCACCTTTGGGGTCTTCCTGTATTACTTGCAGTATATAGAAAAGGTTATAAGGTCAATTTAACACAAATATTACTTGTTACCTTGATTTTATTTATTTATTTATTTATTTATTTATTATTTGAGTTTTGGTAACCGAGTGAGTCCACTGAGACAATTACAGTCCCTTTTTCAGGGTCAACCCAGGGTTGAAATTAGTACAGAAAACAGTGCAAATGTACAGAGAAGTAATTCAAACAATAAATACAATAATATGTATACACATGTAATATAAAGCTAAGCAAAGGCATAATTGCTACATATATACAATTTGAGAATTGGGGGTTGAAGGAGATAATGCTTACAGTTATAATTGAGGAAGGGGGATGGGAAAAGAGGCAAGGGACAAGAAGTGAAGAGGGTAGGAGACTCATGGTCAGGCAGGATAACAGAAGGTAAAAGGGGGATCAGCACAAGCAAGAGCAGGTTGTAGGGGCTGAGAGAGAGGCATACAAATTAGATTTGAACAGAGGAAGCGAGGAACTAGATAAGATGGAGGGAGGAAGGGAGTGCCAGTCAGAAACTGCGGAAAATGAGAAGGACCTCCCGGGGGAGACTAGACCTAGATTAGGAAGGACTAACAGGGGAAGTGAGGCAGAGTGGAGGGTACAAGGCACTTGCCTTAGGTGTATCAAATCACTAAGGCAAGGAGGTGTAAAGTAATGGACAAGTTTATATGTCAGACACATGGTGTAGTACCTCAGTTTAGCTTTATATGGTAGTCAGCCCAGGGAGGAGAGGACATCACAGTGGTGTGAGCGGGAGTTAGCCCCTGAGGCAAATCTTCCAATCCTCTGATAGGCCTGTGAGAGGAGGGAGAGGGAGGAAGGAAGAATTAGTAGAAAGGAGCAGAACAGCTCCATAGGTTAGGAGGGGAATAAGAGACAAGGAGGCAATTCTTAGGCAGGAGGAAGAGGTGAGAAATTGACAGATCCGATAGAGCAGCCCGAACTTCTGATTCAGAGTTTTAACAATGTTGGAGACATGATTGTTGAAAGAGAGCGCTGAGTCCAAGGTGATGCCCAGATATTTAAAGGATTGGACTGTCTCTAAGGTATCACCCATGAAAGATGTGATAATAAGGGAGGAAGGAGTAAGCTTGGAGGTGGAATGATGGGAGAATAGCATACATTTAGTTTTCCTTGTATTAAGAACAAGTTGATTACAGTTGAACCATTCCTCAAGGGAAGCGAAGTCAGAGGCAAGCTCCCGGTTAATTTGGTCAAAGTGCTGTGAGGAACAATAGATGATCGCATCGTCTGCATAAAGATGTACTGAAGCACCACCACAAAAAACAGGGGCGGTCATTAATGAAGAGTGAGAATAATAGAGGTCCCAAAATGGAGCCCTGCAGAATGCAGTGAGTTATGGGTCTAAGTTCAGAATGGATGTTGTAGTAGGAAGTATTCCTGGAACATCCTATCTGTTAGTTAAAAAGTCTGTTGCAACAGCATGTCCCTATCCTTTACTATCCCTTTTCTTCTTTCTGTGTTTTTCCCCCATCTTACAGGCAGGTCACCTGTCAGATGGCTCTCTTGCTCTTTATTGCCTCTGCTTTTCTAGGCTATTCCAGGAATCCCCCATTGCAATCCTTCCCCAAAGTAATTTGCGTTCCTGCATGAATGTGCAAATATGCGAATTAGAGCGAGCGAGTTGCACTCGCTAAAATAATAAAAGGGCTAAGAAACAGGGTAAAAGCCAGGGGATGTAGCTTCTAGACTGCCTCTTTAGGTTTTTCTGTGTGTTACTGACACAGGTTAGGCAGGGTTTGTAAAATAATGAGACGTTCCTTGTGCTAACTTGCGATAAGCAAACAGGCTGCTGTTTAAACACAACTGAGGAAAGTGTTACTATCTGCCTGACTAGGAAAGACTTTTCTGTGTTTTGGGGAGCACAGGTTAGGCAGGGCTATTAGTAAAGAAAAGTTCAGCATTGCAACTAGTGCATTCAGGCAATGAAATACTGAATAAATTACTACTGTTTGCAGTCCAATGGAGGAATAGTTTTCTGGTTACTAAGACATGAATCCAGCAAAGAAAGCAGTTCAGAACATAAATGTTTTATCAGGAAAGGTTTATCTTGGGCTGGTGTTTAGGTTATACAGTAGGTCATTTTAAACATTGTTGTTTAACGCTGCTGTATATCTGACTTGGAAACAAACAATATGTCTGAATTTAAAATGCTTAGAGAGAAAATGTAGTAAGGTATTAATGTTTAGAAAGAAATAAATGTTAAAATAAAGTACCTGTGGTGTTTTTAGTAATTTTTACTTAGGCATTTCCTGGTAGTTGCAGTTTGGGGAGTGGCCCTGTTGCTGCCTGATCCTCTCCTGTCCCAGCCTTCTATAGAGCTGGCTGACCTCTGTGTTTCCATCTATATTGGGTTGAAGACATGTGGGAGGAACCAAGACAGCAGGGATCCACCCTCAACAAACATATGCCATACAATGATTTAAATATGGTTCTAGCACTGAAAAATGAAAGATGTACAAATTCAACTGCATATAGCATGCTTGGTAGTAAATAATAAAGTATTTAACAAAATAAAGTTTAACTTTCCAAAAGGGGTGGAGCTTCATAACACCACCTGACCCATCCATATATACAGTATATAGAAGGCTCAGTTGAGCTTTGCTAGTGAAGGAGTAGGGAGCAGATCTTATAGCTCAGCAGGTGGTCTGACTTCTCCTCGGACCCTAACTCCTCCTAGTGGCCGAATGCTATAATTTTGTTTGTTACTGTATATTTCAGTTATCTGTCTTTGTTTTTATTTGATCGCTGTACAGTTCAATTCTTTATTTTCATCGAGTTCTGTTTGCTGAATAAAAGCTATTATGAGTTCATTTTATGGGTGTCTGCCTCCATCTATCACCCCACGTCTACAGGAGCCATCCCATTTAACTCTTTGGGAGTGGCAGGATAGGTAGCATTTTACCCAGTTCAGAGCACTGTTATCCAGACCAAGGACATGAACTGATGGAGCAGAAGACCATGGTTTACCAGCTCAAACACTTTAGTAAGGTCAACGAAAAAGGCACCTATGGCACAACCCTTGTCCATAGCATGGTATATGTCAGTTGTTACTTTTATCAGGGCAGTTAGAGGGTTGTGATTCCTTCTAAAACCATGCTGATAAGAGGATAGCAGATTGTATGATTTAAGGTAGTCCTGAAGGTGATTATAGACCATGCACTCCTGTATCTTTGCCAAATGGCAGAGAATGGATATTCTTCTATTGTTGTCAACAACAATATTGGACCCCCCCCCCCCGTGCACTGGAACAACAACCTCCACCTTCCATTTATCTGGTACAGAATTGGAGAGGAAAGACTGGTTAAACAGGTCACAGACAGGAAGAGCAAGGGCTGTGGCCCCCAACTTAAGACATTTTTGGCTCAAGGAAGTTATGTTCAGAAGAGCTCTCTGGATTTAAGATTTAGAGAAGCTTCTGTACCTCTTTAAGAGTGGCAAGTTTCAGGTGGAACACAGGGTGATCCACAGGGGTATTTGGAGGAGGTGGGACAGAGAAGAATTAGGAGAGGAGGAGTTATGGAAGAGTGAGGTATATTTGTGTAAACCTGTAAACAAATTATTATATCTGGTGGCAGTGGAAGCAGAGTCAGCAAGGGTGGAGCCATTGGCAGAGACAGAACTTGGGATTTCAACAACCTTCCTTTTTTTACTAGGGAGTTAACTTGCTACCAGAATTTCTTAAGGTTAGAAAGGTGTTCCATTTGAAGGGATCTGATGTGAAGGCATTTGGGTTTGTGCAGAGAATTTTTACACTTGTTTCCGAGTTGTCTATAGACATGTCAGTTGGAGGGAAGTCCACTCTTTTTGTAGGCATGCCAATCTTTATCACAGTGGGACAAGAACATCCTATTTTTCTTAGAAAGCCATGGAGCCTTGACACTCTTGGACCTACATTTTTTTTGGGGGGGGGGCATGTTGGTTAATCATGTGAGTGAAGGTTGAAATAAAGAAGTCTACGGCTTGATTTGTATCAGGGAAATGTTTTAATGGGGCACCGATCAGTGATATAGATAGAGGTGATACATTTTCACATTTTTACCCTTATAAATGTTTCTAAGTAGTTTTAAACAGCAGTATTTATAAGTGGGCTAAAGAGTTCATCATGCAGTTCTTTAGCAAAAAAGTATTTCTGACAACTTAAGATTTATTCTTGGTGTATTTTAGTTTTATCAGATATTTTTAAACAGCTTTTTAGCTTAGTTTGTAATAAATAACTCATGTAATTATTTATTTAGATATTGAAAATAGGCAACTTGGAAAGGCAAACTGAGCCCATGATCATTTCCAGGTGTAATCTGAGGGAAGAGAAATAGAGTGGCAAAATATGCAAAGTATACATGGTAGAAAAATGCAAGATACTGCAAAATTACAATAATTAAACAATAAATACAATACAGTAAACGGTATTCATGCTAATATATCAATACTAAGGCACTGATATAGGAACATTAAGGATAATCAGGATTCCCCAGGGCTCTATCCTTGGTCCACATACTCTTCTCGTTTTTCCTCAAGTCACACCCCAATGTCTGCCCTTCCACTGAAACCCTACTGTTCACCAGTATGCTGTCATCTTTAGCTCTGACAGTGACCTGGCTACACTAAACAAAATCATACAACAGGATTTACAATAGGACTTCCATCACCTCTAGTCTTGGTTCTTGGGCAAGAAGATGGTCCTCAGCACTAACAAAAAAAAAATCCACGGCCTTTTCAGGGACCCATAAGAGAGTGGCTCCTAACCATTTTCTTATCCTCAATTGGGAAGGCACTGTTGTGGAGCTTGTCTCACAGTTTAAATATCTGGGCATTTACCTTGACAGGTTAGGTTAGATTTGGTTTTAAGTAACATGGAGGAAGAAATAATGGACTGCAAAGTGAGAGAGACCCTTGACAACAGGTGACCATTGTATGGTGGAATTTTCAATTAAGGTTAAAAGAAATGTTCCTGTGGGAGTAATCATGATACGCTGCTTTGGTAGGGCTAAGTATAAGAATACTAGAACACCTAAGTAATTGGAACTGGGAAAAGGATTTTATTTGCAAGGGACTGATATGGTGAACATGTGGCAAGTAACTAGGGCTAAGCTAGATAACTGTATAAATGAATCCATGCCACTTACTAATAAATACAGAAACATAGGAAGGGTTCCAAAATGGTTTACAAAGAGCATAAAAAGAGCCATCAGAAGGAAGAAAAGGGCATGTAATATGACAAAATGTAAGGGTACACAGGAGTGCTGGGATAATTAGAAGAAAAAAAGTGAAGGGTTGCAAACAGTTGATTAAAAATGCAAAGAAGAACATGGAATACAACCTTGCAGCACATACTAAGGATAATGAAAAAGCATTCTCTGGATTTATAAATAGCTGAAGGAAATCTAAACCTCAGATTGGACCACTTTGTATAGATAGTGTCAACTTAACAGATTGTAGCAAAATGGTGGAAGTCTTTAATGACTTTGCATTTAACAGTGTTTATTAGATAAAGGAGGATATAAAATTAACTAAATCAGGTGTTACACAGAGTATGAATATTACAATTTCTGCTATGCATGTAAAACACAAATTGCAGAATTTGCAAGCTAATAAATCTATGGGTTCTGATGGTTTGCACCATAAATTCCTAAAAGAAACCACAGAATTGATAGCAGACTGCTGGCACTGATTTTTCAAGAATCCATACAGGAAGGAAGGACAATCGTTGACGATCAGAGGGTGGCACATGTGATTCCTATTTTTAAACAAAGTCTAGCCTAAGCCAATAGGCCTGCAGCTGAGGTTGCAGAAGGGGGGCTGGAGTAGCAGAAATGCAAAACTGCTTGCAGCCGCACCGAGAACGTGTGATCTTGTGGTCGGTGCATGCTTGTTGGCGTGCATCAGTTTTCTCACTGCGATAGTGGCACATCGAGAGCTCCCCTAGTGCTCCCTGACCTCGAGTTCATTTAGTTGGGGTTTGGAGACACGAGGGCTGTGGTGCAGGAGCCGCAGCATTATTTGTTTAAATACTGCTAATGACTGCTCTTGGACTGAATATATACGTAATAATGAGCTGCTCATGAATATGCATACGCAGCTCATTATTATGTATATATTCCATTCAAGAGCACTCTTTTAATAAATAGTTTCATGACTTCTGCACTGTGGCCCTCTTGTCTCCGGACCCCAACTAAGTGATCTTGGGGTCAGGGAGCACTGGAGGAGCTCCTGATGTGCCACTTGCAGTGAAAAAATGGATGCGTGCCAACCTGCATGCATGGCCCACCAGCTGCACATTCTCAAAGACTGCATTGACACAGCAGAGTGCTTCACAGATCATGAAGGTGACTATAATGCAACTTCTAAATTGTTGAAATTGTTGTTTAGTCCAAGTGTGACTCCTTTTTTGCTTGCAAGAGGTCTTCAGAGCTCTTCCCACTGCAACCCTAAAAAGGGGATGGGGCGGATTCTAGAAATAATAGGCCTGTTAGTCTGACATTCTCAATTGGGAAAATCTTAAAAAGAATAGTAAAGGAGGAAACTGAAAAACAGCTAAATGAGAATGGACTGAGGGATCTTTTACAACATGGATTTACCAGTAATTGAAGCTGTCTGACAAACCTTTTAAGCTTTTTTTAACTGATTGCTTGAGCATTGGAAAATGACCTCCCGGTCAATGTTCTATTTTTTGACTTTTCAAAAGCATTCAGTACAGTTTCCCACTTAGAATTAATCAAATCCATGGAGGAAATAGGCCCAAATATCACAATGGTGACATTAGTGTATTCCTAGCTGACCAAGAGAAGGCAGTGAATGTGTATAAAGTGCCATTTTTCCAGTTGGAGTGAGGTTACCAGTGGGGTTCTTTAGGGTTCAGTGCTGGGACCACTATTATTCAAGATCCTTGTGACATCAATGCAGTGTATGCATAAGATGTGGTTGTGTAAGTTTGAAGACAGTATTAAAATGGGAGCCATCATAAATAGCAACAAAGATACACAAATGTTCCAACAAGAAATAAATAGCATTGCAGATTGGGCAGAACAAAAAAAAGAGATTTAGTATTGAAAAGTATGAGATCATGCATTTGTCAGTCAAGAATATCAAATCAAGCTACATCAACAGAGATGGAAAATGATTTGGGAGTGTTGATATCAAATAGATTACCCTTTGAGGCACTGTTCAAAAGTGTTATCGGTAAAGGAAATAGAATTCTGGGTTGCATAGGAAGGCACATCAAGTGTAGACAGAGAGAGGTGGTGGTCCCTCTGTATACATCATTGCTGAGGCAACATATGGAGTATTGCATCCAGTTTAGGGCTCCATATAAGAAGGGAGACGTTAAAAGGCTGGAGGGGGTCCACAGGAGAGCAACCAGACTGGTTGCAGACATAAAACATGTAGCATATGTGTAAAGGCTGAAGGAATTGGGCCTGTACTCCCCGAAGTATAGAAGGATGAAAGGGGATCGGTGCCTGGCATATAAGGCTCATACTAATAATGATTTGTGGGAATGCATTGGACTTGAGAAAAGGGAGCACTGTAGGGTATCTAGAACAAATTATTTGATTCTAAAATGTGAGCATTATAAACAAAACACAAGAGGGGCATGGGTTAATCAGAGAATTGTCTCTATGTGGAATTATCTCCCAATGGAGACTGTACATAGTCCAAACTTAAACCAACTCAAGACTTCTTTGGATTCATTCCTAATTAGTCAGAGAATATTGGGATATGCTTAGGTATATCAAGTCACTATAGCTAATGCTGCTTGACTTGTACTCTCCTATGATCTTGTGATCCTATGACAGCACACTATCCTTGGACATACACATCAATCACCTGACAAAAACTGTGCACCAGAGAACTGAAGCTCTTCACGAGGTCAAAAGGCTCTTAACTCAGGAGACAAAGAAATTGCTCACACTTAGCCTGTTGTCCCACGTCATTGACTGTGGCGCTCTAATCTATGCTGCAGCTAGCATAGAAGCTAGAGAAGAAGCCAGAAGGAGAAGGAAGGAAACATATTCAATTCAGTGCTTTAGAGTAACTGGTAATTGGTATTTTTCTTTTAAACTTAGATTGTGGGCTTGTAGTGACACTATACTTTCTTTCTTTGTTGTCTTTACTTATAATTGTTTTTGGGCTGTTGAAAATTTAAAACATAGTGGTGGTGTAATTCTGTGCTGTCTTTAATAGCTGCAAATTTTATCTTGGCTTGTCTGACTGTCCTGTAGCTGGGTGAAGGGTGTTAATTGTCTGGCCTCTGACCTCAGCTACGTGATAACTGGAGGTGGGGCTTAGTCAGAGTTAAAGTAGCAAACAGAGGTTGATTTTCTCAGAAGAAGCCAGAAGGAGAAGGAAGGAAACATATTCAATTCAGTGCTTTAGAGTAACTGGTAACTGGTATTTTTCTTTTAAACTTAGATTGTGGGCTTGTAGTGACACTATACTTTCTTTCTTTGTTGTCTTTACTTATAATTGTTTTTGGGCTGTTGAAAATTTAAAACATAGTGGTGGTGTAATTCTGTGCTGTCTTTAATAGCTGCAAATTTTATCTTGGCTTGTCTGACTGTCCTGTAGCTGGGTGAAGGGTGTTAATTGTCTGGCCTCTGACCTCAGCTATGTGATAACTGGAGGTGGGGCTTAGTCAGAGTTAAAGTAGCAAACATAGGTTGATTTTCTCAGAAGAAGCCAGAAGGAGAAGGAAGGAAACATATTCAATTCAGTGCTTTAGAGTAACTGGTAATTGGTATTTTTCTTTTAAACTTAGATTGTGGGCTTGTAGTGACACTATACTTTCTTTCTTTGTTGTCTTTACTTATAATTGTTTTTGGGCTGTTGAAAATTTAAAACATAGTGGTGGTGTAATTCTGTGCTGTCTTTAATAGCTGCAAATTTTATCTTGGCTTGTCTGACTGTCCTGTAGCTGGGTGAAGGGTGTTAATTGTCTGGTCTCTGACCTCAGCTATGTGATAACTGGAGGTGGGGCTTAGTCAGAGTTAAAGTAGCAAACAGAGGTTGATTTTCTTAGAAGAAGCCAGAAGGAGAAGGAAGGAAACATATTCAATTCAGTGCTTTAGAGTAACTGGTAACTGGTATTTTTCTTTTAAACTTAGATTGTGGGCTTGTAGTGACACTATACTTTCTTTCTTTGTTGTCTTTACTTATAATTGTTTTTGGGCTGTTGAAAATTTAAAACATAGTGGTGGTGTAATTCTGTGCTGTCTTTAATAGCTGCAAATTTTATCTTGGCTTGTCTGACTGTCCTGTAGCTGGGTGAAGGGTGTTAATTGTCTGACCTCTGACCTCAGCTACGTGATAACTGGAGGTGGGGCTTAGTCAGAGTTAAAGTAGCAAGCAGAGGTTGATTTTCTCAGAAGAAGCCAGAAGGAGAAGGAAGGAAACATATTCAATTCAGTGCTTTAGAGTAACTGGTAATTGGTATTTTTCTTTTAAACTTAGATTGTGGGCTTGTAGTGACACTATACTTTCTTTCTTTGTTGTCTTTACTTATAATTGTTTTGGGCTGTTGAAAATTTAAAACATAGTGGTGGTGTAATTCTGTGCTGTCTTTAATAGCTGCAAATTTCGCCACCTCCTCCCTTCCCCAACTCTTAATTATATGCCCTGATAAATCTAATTGACAGGAGCAAACACAGGGTATAGTAAGAGGTGTAAGTAGGAGGGGCATAAGGGGAAGAAGCCCACCCTCAGCAGGACAAGTGTTTTGACTCATTTATTTATTTATCGGTTTCTTTTTCCTTAAAAAATCGGAGGATCAGTTACAGGATTTTTAGTACTGTAAATTAATAAAAGAGAACTAAGAGAGTTTCAGTAGCAGACAAGTAGTGGAATTGCAGTATAATGTGGGGAGTGGTGCAATGCAGTGGCTGTGGGGCAGCCATATTCAGGCAGACCTTCTGGACACTGAGGTGCTGCCCTATCTGCATGCATCTCTCTGGACTACGGGATGAGGTAACCAGACTCAGAGCGGAAGTAAACTGGGTCAGGGTACCATCACCCCTATCCAGGGACCACCCAGTCCAATGCAGCTGCCTCACAGGATGCCGAGACCAGGAGCACTTGGATGACAGTGGGCTCAGGGAGGGTTAGAGCAGTCAGGCAGAGGCACATCCCAGATCCTATTCCTCTCAAGAACTCATATGCCACACTGGCAAATGAAGACAACCAAATAGAGGTACCCAGAGAAGTGGAAGGAAAGGATGTGGAGGTTAGCCAAGGAGGTGACCTCAGTGGGGAAAGCAGTGGACCCCAGAGGAGGAGGAAGCGAATCCTGGTGGGGGATTCCATCGTAAGAGGGATCCAGCTAGGAACACAGGAGGGGAAGGACAGGGAGGTGAGGTGCCTACCAGGTGCCATGGCATGGAGAGATGGAAGGAAGATACTGGGGATCACTGGGAAGGCAAGACAGGAGGGTGAGCTGGATGTCATTATCCACCTAGGTACTAATGACTTGGCAAATGGGGAGCCAAAGGAAGTTCAGGAAGAGTTTAGGAAACTGGGGAGCGGTCTCAAGCAAGTAGCTACTTCTGTCACTTTCTCAGAAGTACTACCTGTGAGAGGCAAGGGAGAGCATAGGAGTGCATGCACCAGGAACTTTAACTCATGGTTGAAGAACTGGTGCTGTGAGGAAGGGTTTGGATTCATTGGTGACTGGGGACCCACCTGGAGGATGGAGGTTTGTTCAAGCCTGACGGCCTGCATCCATCCTGGGAGGAATCAAGCACTCAATGATAAGTTTAAATGCTACATTGACAAGCATTTAAACTAGCAAAGGGTGGCAGCCAGCAAGGAGGGTACCTACTTGCTCACCCCCACAGCTAGCAGTGGAACCAGTGAACCAGAGGAGTGGCTATCTCTGCAAAGCAGTGTGCAAAAGATGGAGATTAGTGTCCAAAAGGTGGATAAGCAGAAAAGGGCAAAATTCAGCAGAAGGGCAGACAGCAAGAGAACCAGGGATAAATGACAACCAAAGAAGGGGCTGGAGTAGAACAGTGAAGCAGGCTAGGAGGTCAAATCATGGAAAGCCATGTGTGCAAATGCCAGGAGCCTTAGCAACAAGATGGAAGATCTGGAGGCTGTCATGGTACAGTCAGACCTGGACATTGTGGCCATCACTGAAACCTGGTGCAATGATAACCATGACTGGGAGATGGCCAACCTGGCTACAACATATTCAGAAGAGACAGAGGAGGCAGGAAGGAGGAGGAGTGGCACTGTATGAAAAATAACATAAGGGCCACAGAGATCCAGGAGGAACAAAATGGGGAGAGATACTGTGGGTTAAGCTGGAAAGGAAAATGGGACAGCCATCCACACAGGTGTGGTCTATAGACCACCAGCCCAGGAGGAAGAAACAGATAGGGAGCTGATGCTAGCCATCCAAAGGATGGCAGACAAGAGTGAGTAGTACTGGTTGGAGACTTCAATATTCCAGACGTGGACTGGAGCATCCAGCAGCAGCATCAACTAGGAGCAGATTTATCCTGGACTCCCTTCAGGGTGCCTTCCTCAAGCAACTGGTCATGGAACCAACTCGGCAGAAGGCAATACTGGACCTTCTGCTCACAAACAGGGACAGCGTGATGGGGTAACAGTGGGGAGCACCTGGGTAACAGTGACCACCAGTCATTGTGGTTTGAAATCACAGAAAGAGCAGAACCAAACCACACAAAACACGTATCCTGGATTTTAGGGGCAGACTTTGGGAAAATGGGAGATACTTGAAAGAGGCATTAAGGGAATGGGACAGGAATCAGGGGTTGAGGAACAGTGGGCAGTATTTAAATGGGGATTATAAGAACAACAGAATTATGCATTAAGCAGGTTAGCAAGAGGAAAGGAAGAGGAGACCATTATGGTTTTCCAAAGAGGTAGCAAAGAAAGTGAAAGCCAAAAAGATTGCATTCAGGCAATACAAAAGACACAGGCAGAAGGGGATAGGAGAAGTACCAGGAAAAACAAAGGAGGCAGGGAAGTCAGTAAGGAAGCCAAAGCTCAGACAGAAGAACACATTGCAAAATCAGTGGTTAAAGGGACATAACCTTTACAGGTACATAAGTGAAAAGAAAGACAAAGGGAGGGATAGTGAGACTGAAGGGGAGAATGGGCGTCCGTGGAGGATGACAACAGTAAAGCTGACATATTGAACAGGTATTTCTACTCAGTCTTTACTGAGGAAGAGGTGGTAATGGGTCTGAAGGGAGTACAAGGGTGAGAATGGTGCAGAAATGGACACAAGTCCTTTACACGAGAAAGGGTCCTGAAGGAACTGGAAGTAATAAGAGTGACAAAGCAATGGGGCCAGATGGGGTGCAATCCCAGGGTCCTTAAAGAACTAAGAGAGGTGGTGGCTGAACCTCTGGCTATCCTGTTTAGCCAATCACTGGAAATAGGGAGGTACCCAAAGACTGGAGGACAGCAGATGTAGTCCCCTTATACAAAAGTGGGAACAAAGAGGAAGCAGGGAACTACAGACCAGTCAGCCTCACCTCGGTAGTGGGAAAGATCATGGAAGCACTACTGAAGGAGAGATTGGTGGAACATCTGGTTGTCAATGGACTACAGGACCCAAGGCAGCATGGTTTCACCAGGGAGGTCATGTCAGACCAACCTCATTGAATTTTTGACTGGGTGACTAGGGAGGTGGATCAGGGAGGGTAGTGGACATGGCCTATCTGGACTTCAAAGGGCCTTTGACACTGTGCCACATAGAAGACTATTACACAAACTGGGGAATATGGTGTGGGCAGGACAGTAGTGTGGTGGGTAGGTAACTGGCTGGGTGGCAGGACACAGAGGGTGGTGGTAAATGGCTGTCACTCCACAGAGGGAAGAGTGACCAATGGGGTACCACAGGGATCAGTGCTGGGACCGGTCCTATTCAACATCTTCCAGTGACATTGCGCAGGATCTAGAAGGCAGAATTTCACTTTCGCTGATGACACAAAGCTCTGTAACAGAGTAGACACACCAGAGGGTGTAGACAGAATGAGAAGGGACCTGCAGAAACTTGAAGAATGGTCAAGGGTTTGGCAGTTGAAATTCAATGCAAAGAAGTGCAAGATTATGCATATGGGGCACAAAAACCCTGGCACAATATATCAGTTGGGGGGTGAGGATATAGCATGCACCAAGCAGGAAAGGGATCTTGGGGTTGTCATCTCTGATGACCTCAAGGTAGGGAAACAGTGTGACAAGGCATCAGGTAAAGCAAATAGGATGCTGGGATGTATAGGCAGGGCATCACCAGCAGGAAAAAGGAGGTCATAATTCCTCTATACAAGACACTAGTGAGGCCCCACCTGGAGTACAGTGTACAGTTCTGGAGACCATACCTACGTAAGGACATAGACAGGGTAGAGAAAGTTCAGAGGAGGGCAACAAAGATGGTGCATGGATTGCATCACAAGTCCTATGAAGATAGGTTGAAGGAACTGAACATGTACTCCCTGGAGGAGAGGAGGGAGAGAGGGGATATGATAGAGACATACAAGTATCTTACAGGGAGAAACAGGTGCAGGAAAACACTATTTTTAAGCGAAAAGATGTTCCAGGACTAGAGGGCATGGGATGAAGTTGGAGGAGGACGATTCAGAGGAAACATGAGAAAGATTTTCTTCACAGAACGGGTGGTGGACAAGTGGAACACCCTGCCAGAGGAAGTGGTGGGGCTGAAACAATCACGGATTTAAGAATGCATGGGATAGACATAAAGGAATTCTAGAGGTCAGGGGTAAGGGGAAACAGACTTCTAGGAAAACAAACTGAACTTACAAGCTCAAATGGGCAGACTGGGTGGGCCATAGGCCCTTATCTGCCGACACTGTCTATGTATCTATGTATCTATGTACTTCAGAGGCCCTCACCAAGATGCACATAGTTTACAACAGTATCTGCCGCTTCCTGACTGGCCTGCCACACCAGATCCACCACTGCCAACTGTAAAATTCTGCTTACTGCCTCCACGAGGTTGCCCTTGGTAAAGTCCCCTTCCCCCCCCGTATTTCCTTCCTCTTCTCTAGCTCCACCAATAAGCTGGGGACCAGCTCTCAATCCATTTTCACTTTCTAACTCCCATTAGATACACTGCTGCAAGACAAAGAGCCTTGTCCTTCAGGGCTATTGGTCCTTCCAACCTCCTGTCTTCCCAGCTCATCTCAGGTGTGAGTATCCCTTCCCTCAGCACTAGTCACTGTCAGCATATGCTGAACAAAATGCAATGTAATTGTACATAATCTGTTTTTTCTTCTGATTTTTGACTTGTACTACTTGCCTGTGCTTGTTGTACATTATCTACTCCTGTGTTGTATCATGTATGTTCTCCTCAACCGGCCAGTTATGAAGAGAGACCATCGTGGCTCATCTTGCTGTCCAGTATAATAAATAAAATGAAATAAATGAAATTAATTACTGGAGAATATCATGGAAAAAAATAACTACAACAAGGGAAGAAGGAGGCAGCAAGAGGTTGAACTTGCATTTGAGGGAGAAAAGGGAAGGGGAGAGGCTACCACTCACAATTTTTTAAAATCTTTCCTAAGGTTACCTGTTGAATGCACGTATCAGATACTACAGTTACTGTGAATGCATAAGGGTGGTGATAGCATGTGTTTTTGATGGTACATTGCACAGGACAAGACCAAGACATTACTTTTTTTATGGCAGGCATGGTATGGAAATAGAAAATTTTAACAACGTCAAAATCCTATAACTTAGTTTAGGAATGAAAGAAAGCAAAAGAAAAATAGGAATATTGATATTTTTTTTACTGAAAAACATCATTGTTGAAAAAAAACAAAACTATTAGGTGACTAACAAATTTTGCTGCTTTAAACATGAAGTAATACTGCAATGTTTACAGTTAGTGCAGGGGAAGCTGCCTTTTACTGCTGAAACTCCTAACATATTAACAGTTGTTCTGGAAATTCCTTGCCCAGAAAGAGTCATTCTATCCCCGACACTGCATACTGTTTTTACTAATATTGTTGGTTTATGTTTAAAGATACTGGGCTGGATATTCAAACTGCACCCAAAAAGTGTGCAACAGCAGGAGCAAGTGTAAGTCACTTGCGCACATGCACAATAGACGCGATATTCAAACATGGAGCAAGCCAAATTGTGCAACAAGCCAGCGTCTGAATATCGCACAACCTGTGCTACAGTGCAACCAGGAAGGGGAAGCTGAGCGAGATGATGCGCTATGGTGCAACAAGGACTGCCCAGCTGAGCTGCCCAGAGGTGCCATAGTGCAAGCAGGAACCCCCCAGCAGCAGAGCAATGGAACTGCACAACCAGGGAGGTAGGCAGGGGCCCACCACCCATGCCACAGATGGGCACAGGGACACACTGCAGAACCAACAATGTACCCCCACATCCCAAGCACAACATAACTGGAGGAGGGATGGAACAGCCATCGGACCATGGGGACAAGCAAACAAAGCACAGCTGGGCCATGGTGCCCCAGCACACCCACCAGCAAGCTGAGACTGCCACACAAGGAGGGCGGACCACCCCATGGCACAGCAGCCCCCCCGTGCACAGTACACCCTGCACCGTGACCCCAAGACACCCCCCATGAGCAGTGACCACCACTGCGGGAATCCTCATGCATACCACCACCCCCCCACTGCCGCACTGCAACCTCCTGTACCACAGAACCATACAAGCCAGACCCACCATGAGCCACAGCAGCCTGCACAGACACCCACAGTGGTGTGTGGAAGCATGCAGCACACTGGATGCAACACAATGCAGGGGCAAACAAATACCTATACCCATGGGGACACTAACACAGGGATGCAGTAGTGTGGCAGCCAAGCCCCCAGTGTAGGCCCATGAAAACTGTGCACACACAGCCTGCAGTCCCTCATGGCACAGGGGTGACACCCACCCTGTGCATGAACTGTGGCCATGTACGCCACCAGCAGATGCCTGGAGCACAAGTCACAGACAGTGGTGCACAGCCCCTGCAATACACACAGGTCAGCATGGAGGTGGGACAACAACTCCGGAGGCCATAGTGTCACCCGAGGCAAACATGCACAACACCATTGACAGGAGGCAACCCAGCATGGTGATGGTCACAGTGGATGACCTTCAGGGACAGCCACCACTGAGAAGACAGCAGACCTCGCAGGCCACAGACATGCAAGCGTGTCAGCTGCACAGGCCAAGGATGGGTTGACAGGGGCACGATGGACACAGAGCAGGCACCATGGACCACTGCACACAGTAATGCAATGCACAGGGAACAACACACACACCACAAATACCAATTGATGGCCACTCCCACACCAGAGACACTTCCCCACGCACACACACACACATACCCATGACTGAACCACCCCAGATGCCATGCACACCACTGCAACTGAGCACCTATAGCCAGCTGCAAATCAGAGACCACCACAGTATTCATATCAAAATAACTGTATTCCAAAAATATAACAACAACAACTATTTACAATTGTGTACAAACGTGGGGTGGAGGGACAGGAAAGGTGGGGGTGGAGGGCAGGGTGAACATATGGAGAGGGAAGGTGGGGTGTGAGGGTTGATCAAAGGGGGGAGGTTGTCCCTCTTCACTGGCGACCAGCCTGGTCCTCTGCTGCCTGGGGCTGTTGTCTGGGTCACCTCCTCCTCCTCACGCCATGCTGCTGCAGATCCCGCAGGATGGCAAGGGACTCTTGCGCCATCCGCACAAGGTCCTGGATGGACCGCTGCATTAGCAGGAGTATCCACACACCTAGGACAAGGGATCAGAGTCAATGGGTGTGACTGTCCATCCCCCTGCATCCCACCCAGTATGCATGGCAGACAGCCATGTGCCACACTCCTGTGATGGTGTGCGCCCACCCACAGTGACTGTGTCCACAAGACATGCCCAACCAGGCAGCAACAGCCATGTGTACCACTTCACACACCCACCGCCCATGTCCAGCACAGCACAGCACAGCCAAAGCCGTACAGTAACATGGCTATGCGGTGAGCAGGCAGTGCCACAGCCATGTGCCCAGTGCACGCATGGACCACCATTGACGCACTCCCAGACGTGCAGTGGCACTGGACAGTGCTGACTGTCACATGTCGCGTGCATGGCAGTGGTGTCCATGGATGGTAGCCATGCCCTGCCTCCTACCCTGTCACACAGCATGCAATAGCAATCATGGTGTTATGGCACTCATCCTCATTGGGATGCTGCTGGCATTGTGGTTGTTCACTGCCACGATCCGGTCCTACAGCCACCACCCTCCGCTGCTGCTCCATATTCCTCCTCCACTCGGCCACGCCTGTGGGAGACAAAAGGAGAGAAACACATCACTACAAACCCAAAGCATATTTCCTCGCTCCAATGTGTGTGCCCACCCACCCAGCCAGACCCACCCATCCCATACCCTGTAAACACCGCCACAGCCAACCCTAGACCATCCCTCCCCTATGTGCTGGACACATGAGACAGTGTTACCCATATGGACCATACAAGTGTGTAGATGTATCACCCACCTGGACGAGGCACCAGACCCCTCCTGGCACGCGACCGCAGATGTGCCAGTAGCTCCAGCTCCCTCCATCTCAGGTCCCCATACCAGTGCCTGCACTGTTCGGCCGTTCTCCTGTGGCCAGTGGCCGCCTCCAGGTCAGTGGCCACCTCTTCCCAGACCTAGGTCTTGGCCCTGTCCAGTGGCACCTCACCAAAGAGTGGGCCATAGGTGTGGCTCACAGTGGCCACAAGGTTGGCCAGCTCAGGGCATCCCACTGAGGGGCCTCTCCCTGCGTGCCATCTCTAATGCTATAGTAGACAATATGGCTCCACAGCGCAGGCAACCCCGTGGAAGTGCTGCATGGTACATTGCCACCATTCCTATCATGCTGATCGGTACAGCGCCTGCCATTTCTACCGCAGGAGCCACACATGCCAGACGACAGCACCAGGGGCAAAGGTTGGGCACAAGGTCAGGGGTCAGTGGCGCAAGGCCACGCACAGTGCCATCGGACGTCTACACGACCTGTGCGAATGGTCACCAGCGTGCCAGTGCCGTAGTGGACTATTGCGCAGTTGTGCCACAGCGCCATTTGGTGCCCAGCACTGTAGCGCCACTGGCACAATGGTGGCCATGTCCTGAATTGCTAATCATGCACAGCATGTCATCAGCGCAGCAGACGCCTGCATAAGCCTCCTGGGCATGCGCAATGTGGTGTACTACACAGTCATGGAAATGTGCCATTGGCTCAGCCGGCTCAACCGTATTGCGCAAAGCGCAATGGCGCGATATTCAGCCGACACATGCAAATCATCTGATCAGCCATTCAAAGGCACAGTGGCATGATTTGCATCTCATTACAGTTGCTCCACTCCTAATTTGCATGCATTGCGCTATAAATGTGCGACATTGGGCTGCGCTGGCCAGATTCGGTTACTGCAGGTGAGAGGTGGGTTGCATGCTGTGTGATGTTCTGGACAATGGTCATGGGATAATGTTGTAGACTGCACAGTGACAGGTGTCCACTTCCACCCATACAGACCGACATGACCGAGCAGAGCCAAGGTGAGGGTGAGGATGGTGGGCGGAGGAGGAGGCCCAACTTCACCACGGCGGAGACAGAGGCCCTCTTCCAGGCCTACCTGGAGGAGGAGCCACTACTGAGTGGACGGCGGGGCACCCCTCAGGCCCGTGTGGCTGCATGGGAGGGGGTAGCTCGGGCAGTGAACCTGCATGGAAGCCACCAGCGCTCCGTGCAGGAATGCAAATAGAAGATGGGGACAGACTGCAGGAGGGTGAAGGAGAAGGTGGCAGCCCTTAGGGCGGCACGTGCTGGCACAGGCGGGGGCCAGCCAGCGGTGGCAGAGCTGACCCCGGCTGAGGACCGACTGGCTGCATCAATGCAGCGGAGTGCTATTGAGGGCGTACTAGAAGGTGGATTCCAGACAGGTGGAAGCCCATCACTGCACGGTATGACATGGTGGTGGTGTTGGGGGGGGGGAAGGTTGTTCACATGCACTCACATGTCCTCACTTTCTGTTACAGATCCTGTTCATCTTCAGGGGATGGTGATGGTGGGTCCGGGCAGTGAGGAAGACCTGCCGGAGTTGGAGGAGGGTCCATCCACCTCTGTCACCAGCCAGCATGCACTGCACCAGCGTGCACGGCTGGCTGCCAACTCTGTTGTCGGTGAGTCAGGTGTGGGGGGTGCACAGCCTGTGTCTCAGCAGTCTGGCATGCAAGCATGCCAGCACGCTGTGACTGTGGCCGTAGCACGTACCTGCACCATTGATGATGCAAGGACTGCAATGGGCAGTGACATGTGTGTGTCCCATGATGGACACACAGCAGGCCAGCACGTGCCCCAGGACCTAGCTGGTTCCAACGTGTGTGCCAGCATGTTGGCACAGTCCCAGGCTGTGCCTGTCAGCACCGTTGGGGCAGCACCGGTGGCTGTGCAGGTGGCTGGCACTGTTGCAGCCACAGCAGTGGAATGAGTGGTCCCTGGGGCACAGCGGTTGGAGGGGCAGCAGCAGCAGTCACCCACCAGGTCTGGGGGTACAGTGTCCAGCGGTGGCACATGCCCACCGCCCTTTGATATGCCCATTCCTGGTCCTGGTGAACAGTGCCCACCCTCAAGGGGTGTTGAGCATCAGGACCTTCCATACCCTGGGGGACAGGATGTCGTTGTGGCACAGTACCCATTTGAAAAGCACACCCGCCTGCTGCGGGAATCAGTACAGCAGCAAAGGCGGGTTGCAACATCTGTGGAGGCACTGTGCGTGGCTATGGAGTGGCACAGCAGGGACTGTGCTCTGATCCTTGCAGAGATGGTCCATATGCGGATGGATGTGACCGCCGCCATTGACAGGCAGACCCAGGCATTGGTCGCTGTCGTGGCTGGATTGGGCACACAAGCAGGTGCCCCTGTACCATGCACCCCACACAGTACGCTCTCCACTCCCCGTTCCCAGCATCGTGCAACATCCAGCCTGTCGATGCTGGGTTCTGCTGTGGGCATTGCGAGCACCCGTGGTGCAGGTATGTTTGGCATACTACAGACCCCAGTGTGGACAAGGTTGCGATTGCGCAGTGGGACTCCTGGTGGTCCATCGGTGCCACCCCATATGGCCCCTGCTCAGCCTTCCAGTGCTGTTGGGTCATGACAGGGCCACCCATGCATCCGCGGTGGCCGTGGAACAGTGCAACATGACTGACCTGTCTCCCAGTGCGGGCCCTGTCTGGTGCTACCCTGTGTGCAATGTGCGTCATGGTGGTCAGTGCACTGGTGGGTGCCCTGCCCATCACGCCGACACACAGACCACCTGCACACCATCCCGACTGCTGTCCACAGGTGCATGTGCATGATGATGCCTGCATTGTACTGTACACCAAGGTGCAAGGGTGCCCAGCATCTGACACACGTACTTGGACAGTACAGGTGGTGGGTGTGGTCTGTGGATCTGTGTGTTTGCCATGTCTGTTCCTGCTCTGCTGTGCACCTGCCCATGTACGCTTTGTGCCTGGTGTGTGTGTGTGTGTGTGTGTCCATATGACTGTTCACCCCTCCCTGATGGTGTGTTAGTGTGCCTGGTCCCTTCCACTCCCCTTGCCGTCATGCACCTCTGGTGTGTTACTCTGTGTGCCTGTGGGGTGCGCCAGGACAGTGTTGGTTGCACATGGCCCCTTGACTTACCTGTGTCGTGCATAATGCTCCTCCGTGATGGTGTCCCAATGCAGCTGGGCCTGCCGGATCAGTCAGGGGTCCCACCGTCCAAGGGGGGGGCTGCTCATCACCATCATCACCGGTGCCGCTGGCGTCCTCATCGCTGTCCCCCTCCTCAACCTGAATGGCTATCCCACAGTCTTTGGCCATGTTGTGCAGGATACCACAGGCCAGAAATATCCCACAGGCCTTTGAGGGGCTGTACCGTAGGGCACCGCCGGAGGTGTCTAGGCATCGGAAGCGTGCCTTAAGCATCCCAAACACCCGCTCGATGATATTACGTGTGGCGGCATGTGCCTCATTATAGCATTGCTGTGATGGGGTCATGGGGCACCGGTGTGGTGTGAGCAGCCAGGGATGGAGTGGGTATCTGCTGTCACCTGTGTGGAGATAGAGGAGATGAGTATCATATTCAGGTCCATATTGCCAATATCCCTGTATGCCACTACCATAACACCTGTGGCATTCCCACCCTTGCCCCATGTTTGCAGTTCCTAAATGCGTACTCACCCACTAGATGGCCTGTGGGGATGTCCCCACTCTCGAATCGATGGCACAGTGTGGACTGATACCACATGAAGGCATCATGTGCTCCACCAGGGTGTGTGGCACAGACATTGATTATGTGCCCAGTGGCATCTCACACCACCTGGCAGTTGACACTGGAATAGCCCTTCCTGTTCCTATATGCAGCCCCATCGGAGCCAGGTGGCATGTGAATGGCCACATGGGTGCAGTCTATGGCCCCTAGTATGCCAGGCATATGTGCTACCCTGTGGAACTCCTGCATGTTTGCTGTACGCTCTGCTGCGGTGCTGGGGAAATGGATGTGCTCCGCAGCATGTGGCAGCAGTGCGCTGAGGAATTGGGTGAAGATGCGTGATGTGGCCGACTGTGTGATGCCTGTGGTGTCCCCTGTCGGCCTCTGGAAGGTGCCTGTGGTGAGCAGGCACATGCAGGCTGTCACCTTGGTCTCCACCGACAGAGCGTGACTCCGTCGTGAGGGTGCCTGCATCACATCACTGCACAGCTCACAGAGCTGCCTCAGTATTGCCCTGTTCAGGTGGTACCGGCCCACGATCTCTACATCTGTGTACAGCTCAAAGCTGATGCGGGCATGGTACTCCCTGTTGGGGGTGTACCGCCGACGGGCCCTTCCACGACCACGTCCCACTGCAGCATGCATTCTCACCCCCCTCATTACAGCTTCCATGTGGAAGCTGGCACTGTCCATCTCCCTGGCTTGTGACCCCCACCAGGCTGATGTTGCTCTGTTACCCCCGCTGTCCTGACTGCTACCTCCACTGCACCGGGTACCCTCGCTGGCCTCTGCAGCCTATGGCCCACACAACTTCCCTTGCCTGCTCTGTTCTGGACTGTCGCTGTCTGTCTCTCTCTGTCTGTCTCACTTGGAATTCCTGTAGCGTTCTTGCACCTCTTACTTGAGCCTTTTTATTTTGGCTCATTTCTGCTGTGGCGCACCTTCCGGTTGTTCCGCTATTGCACATTGTGCAAACCTTTAAATATCACATTGCGCTCTTTATGCATGGATCCATCCCCTTCAGTTGCTCATGCCTTCATTTGCATTGCACTGTTGTTCAGCCTGTTTTCAATGGCGCAACTGCCTCCTGCTGAATATCGCAGAATGGCGCAATTTCGGACTTGCTCATGCGCAACCCTATTGCGCATGGCGCAGCCCTTTTGAATATCCCATCCACTTCCTCCATTGAGGGTGGATTGCAAAACTTATCAGTTCATGTGAATAATGTGTAAAGAAGGCCAATGTGGACTCATTACACGCCTTTTTTCAAGTGATGTTTCCCTTGGTAATTTATCACATCTTCTGTGAGTTGCCTCAATTTTTTTAATCATAAACTGTCAATATTGTGTATTCCATATTAAATGTGGAGTTTCCTCAACTGTTTTTTTTTTTCATAATAAACTATCTGTATTGTGTATTCTGTATTAAAAGTGGAGTTTCCTTGATTTTTTTTTACATTTTTTTTATCATAAACTGTCTGTATTGTGTTTTATGTATTAAATGTAGGCAGTGAAAGCTTGTCACACAAAGCAACATATTTCTATCTGTGGTTTTCCTTTGTGGTTTTATGCAAAGTTTATTGTTCTCTATAAAAATCCACAGATCCAGAAAGGCCAGTCCTTTGAAACTGTGTGAAATTGCAAATTGTAGGTAACCAGTTGTATTGTTTAGATACTTTACAAAAAGTCATTCCTGTAAGGAAACATCGATGGTACTGTGAATCAAAGCTGGTGACTAGCACTGTGGAATGAAATAAAACTGAATTTACTTTAACTCATTTTACTGAGTTGGGTCCAGTATTCTTATTTGTAGTTTTTCAGATACTGTACCAGTTCACCAGAGCTGGACTTGCTTCTAGGTCTATGGTGCCACCTCAACTTGTTTAAATAAAACAATGTCCCCTGCCAAACCCCACCCTCTGAGGAAGTGGCAGAGTAGCATGAAGAGCTGTAGTGTTTGGCTACATATACACAGTGTACCAATTAATTACAGTAGTCTCATTTTTGCATTAACAAGGTTGAAGGACTTCCAAAGCTTTGACTCAGACTTGAGAGTGAGGTACAGTACTTTTGCAGAGAGAGGTACTGAGATTGGTAAAATTTGGATGGAGGAGTAACCTGTGATGTGGGGAACATGTAATGTCTTCACAAGTCTATACTGACTGTCAGCCTGTCAGGCCCTGCCTCAGCCTACCAGCATGACAGTGTTGCTGAAAACAGCAGCAGTAAAATGGTAATGAATGAGGGTGTTATACAGTGCACCCTTAAGTTTAATGCTTTAAAGAAATAGGGGACTGTTGTACCTGAGTGGAAAATAAATACTTCTCTCACCAACAATATAATTTGAACTCAGTTAGACTGGAGTGCTTTCTGATAACCTTATGCTCCAGTGTGGGGTACTGAAACATAGGTGAAGCCTGCATTGTGTTTGGGCAGTAATAGATCATACAGAACCAGTTATTAGTAGTTTTTATTGGGAGGTGGGTCTGTTAAATTGGGCTGGAGACTGTATCAATAAATAATATGAAAAATATTATGAGTTATATCTAGAATAATGCATGCAGAGGAATGCAATTATGTAGTTTCTTCATGGAGGACACTTTTGTATCCTACCTTCTTTCTCTGTTAGCTTAACCAGACAGACTCAGTGGTATGCTGGTCCCACTAATATCCTCCTTGTTCTTCACAGTGACACACTCCCTTAAAAAAGATAGTCACATATTCGTTTTCCTGTCAGACCTATCCTCTGGAAAAAGCCAGAATTCCTCATTCTGGGTACCCCATACATTTTCTCCCCCACATACATCTTTCAGAATGTCTGTTAGTCCTAGATCTGCTAGAACATTAGACTCTCAGAATAATCAATTTCAGTGGATGTGATTTTTATATAACTTGCATTCAAGTTGTAATTGTTGTCCTGCTGTGATTCCTTGCTCCAACTAAAGGTCTACAGTTCTTGTGCTACACAGCTATGCATCCATTTCATTGTGACCCCATACATCTGACATGCTACACAGTTAAGTGTCCGTTTCATGGTGACCCCATGCATCTGACATGCTACACAGCTAAGTATCCATTTCATTGTGACCCCATACATCTGACATGCTACACAGTTAAGTGTCCGTTTCATGGTGACCCCATGCATCTCACATGCTACACAGCTAAACGTCCATTTCTTGGTGACCCCATGCATCTCACTCTTGCAACAGGTGACCCCCTGCACTAGCAGCCTCCCTGACCCAAATTGTTTAATTTAAATCCCCCAGACTCCATGCCCCTTGACAACATCAGTACTCCCTTCCTCTTGCCACAACTGCAGCACATCCTGAGTATGTAGGCATTCCTCGCCACAGAATACCCTCAAACTTACCAGAAACAGAACCCCTCTCTTTCAACAGAATGTTGGCAAAAGCTAGCTTGGCTAATTGATGCAATTGTCATTCCTTATAGCCTCTGCTGAGAATGACTGAGAACTTCACTTCTGAGTACATTGAATTTTGAATTTATTTTTGATGATTTATTTTATCTACCAGTTATCACACAACAATGTATTGTGGAGCATTCCACTTTCTCAAGATACAGTGGTCATCATTTTATAAGTTAATTTGAAGCTGCGTGCTTTCCTATGGGAGAAGAAGACAGCCATGACATCTGAGTCCATTACACTGTAGAAAAATGATAAACCTCAGTCTTGAAAGAAAGGTGCTGCTGCTGGGTAAATAGCCATTTACCCATACAGAAAATGAGCCCTGAAGCACACAACATTAAATGAGCTCACAAAATGATGACCACCGTACCTTACATACCCTACATAGTTTTGTGCAATGAATTTCCTTACATTTTAAAAAAGCTAATTTAATAACAGATTCACACTACCTTCAGGTAGCCTTCAGCTGGCATTGTCAATTCTATTGATGACAAGCAGTATCTGGTCACAGTGCCATTCCCCACCCTTACTCCACCCTCTGCTACACAGTCCCAGCAGTACATGGGCATACAAAACTTTACCCCACACCTGTGCCAGACAGTACCTGGAGTTCACTGGTACTCACCGCACCCCTGTACCAGGTAGTCCCTTGTGTCCAGTGGTACACCCTGTCACACACTGCCAAATTCCAAGTTTTTCTGGTGTCTGGTGGCACTCCCTTTCCCACATCCTGCTCTGTGTCCAAGTATATCTTACATCCAGTGGTATTCCTTGCCCATGTCATGTGCCATTTCCAAGTATCCCTGACATACATTGATACCTCTTCCACATCTTGCCCCATGCCCAAGAATTCCAGGCATCTGGTAGTAGAGGTGTTGCAAATTTTTTTAATTTGCCAGCAACGTTTGCACAAATCCACAATATTTGCATTTGCAAAATAATTTAAAAATTACAAGGCAGAACTGCCAACTTTGCTGGCAGATTTTTTTAAATGAAAACAATCCCCCCCTACCCACTGTGCTGTGAAACCAGATTTCACCCAACCAAAAACATAGATACAATAATTTTACATCCTCTGCTGGCACCCTCCTCTTCTCCCCCTAATATCACACTGCTGCAACTGGTGGCTGAAGTTAGAAAAATTAATTCCTTCCTCACCTGCGTGCCAAATACACTTTGCCTGCCTCTCCCACCCAAGTCCCACTATCTTTAGTAGGAACACCCAGACTCCCATCCAGTCCCCTTCTGGTCTCTAGCTCTCCACCCCAGCACCCACAAAATACAGTATAGCTAGCTGCAAATAAAGAAAACTGTCCCCCGGTGCAGAGCATCTGCTCTGTTTAATGCTGACTGCCTGTCTAGTGATGGCATATTTGCTCCTAGTAAAAACTGACTGGTTGAATTTTCAACCAATCAGGTTTTATTAAAAGCAAAGAAACCACCATTCATTCATTAAGGCAAATTCAAGATAGGAGTTGGAACTGAAGAAAGCAGACGCATGGCACTGGGGGAACATTTTCTTTTTTTGCTGATTGATTTTTTGGGTGCTGATGGGGGGAGAAGGGTGATGAGGACCAGAAGTGGGTTGGGTGGAGGTCTGGGTGTTTCTACTAAAGATAATGGGACTGCAGGAAGGTGGAGAGAGGGTATTTGGCACACAGGTGGGGGGAAGGGTTTGGATTGACTTTTCAAAGAGCTGCAGCAACGTGATGTTTGCCTGGGGCAGGGGGGAGGGTGCCAATGGGAGGTTAGAGAGGGTGGTATCATCATGATTTACACACATATCACCTTGTTGTTCACCAGCCAAACTAGCCAGCCACCACATGAATATAAACAATCCACCCGCTGAATAACAATGCAAATTAGAGTCCCCAGCTCCAGATCTGCAAGAATTTGCAGATATTTTCATGGAGTGAATTTCAGCAACTTCACACATCTCTATTCAGTGGCATCCTTCCCACACCCTGCTCCATGTCCAAGTAACTTTGGCATCCAGTGATACCCCTTCCACCCTCACCAATTCGCCCCCTGTAGATTCCAATACTGGTTGTCCAACCCCAGTGTTAGATACAGAGAATAAGTAAAAAAATATACCATTTATTTTTCCCCACTGTCTACCACCCATCCCTCCTGTCATCCCTCCTCATAACACTGCAGTATAACCCCCTTCACAGTCCACTAGCAGAAGAGGGCTACACTAGGCATCCAGTGTCTGAATGGGAGGGTGGTCTTCTTCAGTGGTACCTTGGTTGGGTTCCCAGTGGCAACAAAGTGCTTTTTTTAAATTAATGTTTCTAACAATGGATTGGGCCTCCAGTGTCAGAATGAAATAGGTGGAGGCTTTTTTAGCAACACAAGACTTGGGCTTCAGTTGTCCGTATCATTATTTTTTTAATGTATTCCCAATTGTTGCAGGCTACAGTAAAATGCAGCTTTGATGTGTGCATGCCTGTGACAATGGGGGAACAGAGCAGAGCATGAATTAGCCTTATCTGAGGCAATTTTCATATTTTTCATGTTTTATTACACTTACTAGCACAAAAGCCACTGAACTAAATTTCTCAGGAATTACCAGATACTGTGCAGACTTTGCACCGTGCAAGCTGCATGACATTCATTAAGAAATGGATGAAATATAAGTGGTCAAAACAGGGGTTTAACAATAAAGTGCCTTTTGAATCCTAAGTATTGTTGTGCAATGATGCTACCACACTACTGTAATAAGAAACTGCAACTAATTACAAATATGTATGGCTAACTAGCAACTACAACATTTTTTAACTCCCTTGAGCTGGTAGGGACATACCCCTTGCAACCTTTTGCAGCTCCCAGCCCCCAACCCCCCACCAGGTACGTACTGGGAGATGGCTTTGACCCACATGGTGAGCCCCCCCACGGAGGTCTGAGAGAAGACAGAATAGAAAGTGTGCTAATCCAGAGGCACCTTCAGAAAAAATAGTTAGGCGGAAAGCCAGGCATCATAGTGCTTGGCTTAGAGGAGAATTTCTCCTTGTATTTATCTCTGGTGGTGTGGACATGCAATGACATCCAGGATACATAGCACATGTTCCTGTACACTGCATGCCAACATCCACAACTTCCAGTCACAGGTGCACTGGCTCCTGGCCACCACCAGGTGTCAGAATATTGTGACAGTCTGCACTCATCTCTTCCAGAAGAGGAGAGCTGTCAAACAGATTCTCTATCCTCCTTACTCTGGTCGAACTTCCAATGCTCTGGGTTTGCTCACAAACCTGAGCCATCAGCATCACAAGCAGTAGCATCACCGCTGTGCCAGTGGGCACTTTTTAAAATAACTTTGCCAGCACTGGTTATCATCTATTAAAAGCAAACTGTAACTCAGTGTGACCATTTGCAACTTTATTAGTTGGGAAGGGAAGAGGAGGGAGGGAATGGGGGCCACTGGATGTTAATGATGGCATAGATGGGTGGGAATTGCTTAATTATTTGGGAATTGCATTGGTGAAGGGTAATTGCAGAGATGGAGGGTAAACTTGGATTGTTGGGACACCATTGGCAACTGGGGAGATAGAATGGATACCGGGGGATGCAGATGCAGTGTGACAGTAGCATAGGATAGTGGGGGCATGCCATAAGTAAAAGAAGACTGCAGCTGTATCTCTGGGGAATTGCATCAGGTAACATCTGATGAGTCAGGCTGGGGGCACTATACTGTGGACATTAAGGGAGCAACAAACACTTATTCCTAATACTACATATAATGTAATATCTATTTTCAGGAACAAATGAAGAATAGTATGTACTAGTCAAGGTGTTTGTATTTCAGAATTAATGTAAACTATTATATGAAAGAAACACCCTTTTCTCTCTTCCCAGATAGCTAGGGTTAGTCCTACGATCACCCCACTGCTCATTTATCTCCTTCTTTTTCCCTGGCACTCCTGTGCACCGAAGTATTTGGTATCCTGCCAGCCCTTCTTATTCACACAACAGCATCTTTGGAAACCAACCCTACTCCCTAACCCAAGCCCATAGACATCTATGGGCCAAAACATAGTAACAGATGTTATTGTGTCCTCGGCCCCCTATCTGTGATTATGGTCAGTATAGATAAATCCTGGCTGTTCAGTTAAGCCCTCCTGCATCCAGTGGAGAGCATCTGTAAAACACGTCTACCCTCCTTAACTCTAATTGGTCCCAATCCTTCACACGCAAAACATACAAGCATTGTATAATATATATATATATATATATTTCTGTATAACAAATCACACACGCACACACACACATACACAAATACAAAAAAAAAAAAAAAACTAGATAAACATGTGGGGAGTAGTGCAATGTAATGGCTGTGGGGCAGCAGTCTTCCGGGAGTCTTTCTGGAGGCTGAGATGCGGCCCTATTTGCAGACAACTATCTGCCCTGAGGGAGGAGGTTGCCCGTCTTCAGGCCGCACTAGACAGTAGTAAGGAAACCTTTCCCCAGGCCACACTGGACAGTAGGAAGGACCTCCCCATCCAGGGAGCACTAGCGCCACCACCACTACCTCAGAGGTTGCGAAGAAAGCACAGCAGTTGGACCACAGTGGGCTCAGGGAGGGTGAGGAGGGTGGAACAGAGGCACACCCAGTCAATTGTTCCACTCCACAATCCATACACCATTCTGGGGGAGCATAGCTCCCCTATGGATGCACCCGCAGAGAAGACTGATGAGAATTGTCACAAGGGAGGCCCACAGCAAGGAGGCAGAGGACACCACAGGGAAAGGAAGCAGCTCCTGGTGGGGGACTCAATTATTAGGGGTATAGAACTGGGGGGAGCTGGGAAAACTGAAGTAAGGTGCCTGCCTGGTGCCATGGCTTGGAGGGACAGGAAGTGCATCCTCAGGATCACGAGAACAGCTGCAAGGGATTCTGAGCAGGATGAAATTGTCCACCTAGGGACAAATGACTTGGCTCATCATGAGATTAGAGCAGTGCAGGAGGACATTGCAGAGTTGGGGAGGGACCTAAGACAAGTAGCACACACAGTATCCTTCTCAGAGGGGTTGCCTGTCAAAAGCTTGGGGGAGGCGAGGGTAATTGGCACCATGCAGTTTAAAGAATGGTTGAAAGAATGGTGCAGAGCACAGGGGTTTGGCTTCATTGGGGACTGGGGTTCCACCTGGAGGGACACCAGCCTATACTGGCAGGATGGTCTGCATCTGTCCAGGAAGGGAACAAGTCTTTTGAGCAATCGGTTTAAATGCTTCATTGGCAAGCTTTTACACTAGTCAAAGGGGGAGGCACTGACAAGCAGCAGAAAAATCCCAGCCTCTCCCTACAAAACAGTGTACTAAATGAGAAAAAGACCGAGGTAGAACAGTCAGTGGGGGGTGCTGCAACAGAAGGTAAAGCCATCAAAAAATGGAGAACAATGAGTACCAATGCCCATAGTCTAGGTAACAAGCTTCCTGAATTAGTGGCCTTGATGGAGGAGGAACATCTGGATATCGTGGCAGTCACAGAAACATGGTACACACAAACCATGACTGGGACATAAACATACCAGGATACACTGTCTACAGGAGGGACAGGGAGGGTAAAAGAGGAGGAGGAGTAGTTCTTTACATAAGGGAAGGAATAAAAGCAACAGAACAAAAGGGTAAACAGGGAGGAGAAGAAGCACTGTGGATAAATTTGGAGACAGGCAATAGCACCACAATACGCACAGGGGTTGTATACAGACCCCCTTCTCAGGGGGAGGAAATGGACAGGAAATGATAGAAAGTATACTTAGAATGGCAGAAAAAGGGGAGATATTGCTGATGGGTGATCTGAATATGCCAGATGTTAACTGGAGTGCAGTTGCAGCTGCCACTTCGAAGAGTGCAGTTATTCTAGATTCCCTACAGGGGGCATGCCTTAGACAACTAGTACTGGAGCCCACTCTAGAGGGAGCAATATTAGACTTGATTCTCTCAAATGGAGATGGAGAGAGGATCACAGATGTAGAAGTGGGTAGCCATCTGGGAACTAGCGACCATCAAACAGTATGGTTCACAATAAATACAGCAATAGAGTCAAGCCATACAAAGACAAAAGTACTGGACTTTAGGAGAGCTGACTTTGCCGAAATGGGTGAGTGCCTAAGGAATGCACTAGCAAATGGGCAGGAAGGAGGGGTGGAAGAACAATGGGGAATAATAAAAACTGCCATCACAGAGGTAACGAGCCTTTGTGTGAAGCAAATAAACAAAACAAGACGATGTAAGAAACCACTATGGTTCTCAAAGGAAGTGGCAGTGAAGGTTCAAGAGAAAAGAAAGCATTCAGGAAGTACAAGGAATCGTAGAAGGAGCAGGACAGAGAACTGTGTCAGTTAAAACAAAAGGAGGCTGGGAAGGCAGTCAGAACAGCAAAGGCCCAAACCGAGGAAAAGATAGCCAACTCAGTTAAGAAGGGGGATAAAACCTTTTATAGGTACATCAGGGAGCAAAGGAAGACCAAGGGAGGGATAGTGAGGCTTAATAAAGGGGAGGGAGGGTGGACAGAGGGAGACTGTGAAAAGGCAGAGATACTAAACAAATATTTTTGCTCAATATTTACAAATGAAGAGGGGGAGGTACATAAAACAAACAGTAGTAACACTCTGGATACAAAGGTTGATACCAGCCCATTTACAGAAGAAAGGGTTCTGAAAGAACTCTTAAAACTGAAGGTGGACAAAGCAATGGGGCCTGATGGGATTCATCCCAGAATTCTAAAAGAGCTAAGGTAGAACTAGTGACACCACTGACTACCCTTTTAACAAATCATGGGAGGATGGGGTGGTACCCGAGGACTGGAGGAGGAGAGATGTGATTCCCCTTCACAAAAGTGGGAGCAAGGCAGAAACAGGAAACTACAGACCTGTTAGTTTAACCTCAGTGATAGGGAAAATGATGGAATCACTTCTGAAGGAAAGAATTGTCGAGTATCTAGAGGCCAGAGGGGCACAGGACCCTAGGCAACATGGATTCACAGCGGGAAGGTCATGCCAGACAAATCTGATAGACTTCTTTGACTGGGTGACCAAAGTAGTAGATCAGGGAGGGCTGTGACATGGCCTACCTAGACTTTAGCAAGGCATTTGACACAGTCCCACACAAAGATTAATATACAAGTTAGCCAGCCTGGGAGTGGGTCCCAAGATGACAGCCTGGGTAAAAAATTGACTGGAGAATAGGACACAGACAGTAATAGTAAATGGAGTCCACTCAGAAGAAAGGAGGGTTACTAGTGGGGTACCGCAGGGTTCAGTATTAGGACCGGTCCTCTTCAATGTCTTTATAAGCGACATTGTGGAAGGACTGGAAGGAAAAGTATGTCTCTTTGCAGATGACACTAAGATCTGCAACAGAGTTGATGCACAGGGTGGGGTGGAAAGGATGAGAAGGGACTTGGCAAGGTTAGAGGAATGGTCAAATGTATGGCAACTTAGATTCAGTGCTAAGAAGTGCAAGGTAATGCACCTGGGAAACAAAAACCCTGGGGAAGAGTACACAATGGGGGGGGTGAGATACTAACAACAACAAAAATGGAAAGGGACCTGGGGGTAGTCATATCAGATGACCTAAAGGTGGGCAAGCAATGTGAGAGGGCAGCAAGGAGGGCTGGGGGGATACTGGGATGCATAGGGAGAGGCATCACCAGTAGAAAACAGGAAGTTATTATCCCTCTGTACAGACAGCTGTTGAGACCCCATCTGGAGTACTGTGTGCAGTTCTGGAGACCCAATCTCCGCAAAGACATAGACAGGATGGAAGCTGTCCAGAGGAGGGCAACTAAAATGGTGCAGGGTCTGCACCGAAGACATATGAAGAGAGACTTAGGAGCTTAATATGTATAGCCTCAAGGAAAGGAGGGAGAGGGGGACATGATAGAAACTATCAAGTACCTCAAGGAATCAACAAAGTCCAAGAGGGTAGCATCTTTCAAAAAAGAGGTGCAAAACAAGAGGGCACAATTTGAAGATAGAGGGGCGGCTCAGAGGTAATTTGAAAGTATTTTTCACAGAGAGGGTTGTGGATGCATGGAACGCCTTCTGGAGGAGGTTGTGGAGTCAAAATCAGTGGTGGAATTCAAGCATGCATGGGACAGTCATAAGGCAATTCTGGGGGGTGGGGGTAAGAAGAAGTAGGCTGCTGGTTAACTAGGATCTGCAGCTTATCCAGTAGGTAGGGAAATGGGCAGACTGGGTGGGCCAAGCGGTCCTTATCTGCCGTCAAATTCTATGTTTCTATGTTTCTATGTTAGTGCCAAGGTTATTCCCTAACCCTGATCCATGATTGGAGGAAGCAACAGGTAAATCCCAGTCACTCATTTAGATCCTCATCTCTGCAATGTCAGCTGTCAAAGACTCATGCTTGATAGGGAACTAAGGGCAGACTGGATTGACCATTGCTCTTTTTCTGCCATCGTTGTCTATGTCTCTATGTTCCCCCCACATTTGTCTACTCAACCGTCAGCAGATAGTCTAGTTTGTGTTGACCATAAACAAGTTGGGTAATCTGGGGGTGGGTAATAAAGTGGTAACCTGGGTGAGAAACTGGTTAGTGGATAGGACACAGAGGGTAGAGGTAAACAGAGTTCACTCCAAGGTAGGAAGGGTGACCAGCTGGGTAACTCACAGATCAGTGCTGGAAACGGCTCTCTTAAATGTCTTTATAAGTGACATAGAGGAGGAACTGGAAGGGAAGGTCTGCCTCTATGTGGTTGACACCAAGATCTGCAACAAGGTGGAAAATTGGGGGGGGGGATGGAAAGGATGAGCAAGGATCTGAAAAGACTGGACTAGTGATCAAGAGTATGGCAGCTGGGTTCTAATGCAGAATAGTGCAAAATAATATACTTGGGCCATAGAAACCCAGGAGTGGAGTACAAAATGGGCAGAGTGATACTGATGAAGACCAAGTGGGAAAGAGACCTAGGGATAATCATATTGAATGACCTAAAGGTAGTCAGGCAGTGTGATAAGGCAGTTGGAAGGGCTAGTGGGATTCCGGGGTGCATAGAAAGGGGTATCACCAGCAGGAAGAGGGAGGTGCTGTTGTCTCTATATAGACTGGTGGTAAGACCCCACTTTGGGTACTGTGTCCACTTCTGGAGACCACATCTCAGAAAGGACATAGACAAAGTGGAGGCAGTCCAGAGGAGGGCTGCCAAAATGGTGCAGGGTCTGCATCAGAAGCCCTACACAGAGAGGTTAAAGGAGCTAAATTTGTATAGCTTGGAGGAAGGGGGGGGGGAGAAGGGGGATACGATAGAGATCTTTAAGTACCTCATGGTGGTAAATATGGTACAAGGGGGGTATTTTTCAGAGAAAAAGGTGCTCTAAAACAAGGGGGCATGTTATAAAGCTAGAGAGGGGTAAATTTAGGAGAGATGTGAGGAAGTACTTCTTCACAAAAAGGGTGGTGGATACCTGTAACAGCCTTGCAGCGCAGGTAGTGGGGGCAAAAACAGTGGTGGGGTTCAAAAATTCCTGAGCCAGGCACAAGGGGTCTGTAAGGGTAAAGAATGGGGGGGCGGAGAGAGATTGCACAGTGGCTAAGTAGGGTCTGCAGCAAAAAATGGAAGTAAAAAAAAAAAAGAAACTAGGCAGACTGGGTGGACCCAGTGGCCCTTATCTGCTGTCTCATTCTATGTTTCTTTTTTATTATTGAGCTATTTAGCTCTCTCCCATCGCTACCTCCCTCCTTGGCAACAGGGAGGGCACATATAGGTTCTGACAGGTGGCTCTGGCCCCTCCCTCAGAGGGGCTCGGTCTCAGGACCCAACCTTCACCCTGACCCTCCTTGCAATTCCCCATGGATTACTCCACTCCGTGGCAGAGCCGAGGTTAAGGTGCTGACTCCCCCACCCGGAGACCAACATCTAGACTCCAGGGGGCCTGGCTAGGGCACTGTAGGTGCCGTCATGGAGCATGCCAGCTCCGATATTTTGCTGGTTTTCTCCCTGCTCCTTGTCGCGGTTGCCCCCATGCATGTGGAGACATGCGTTCACAGTGACTCATGGCACCCTCCCTATTCGAGTCACTCCCTAACTGCACTACCACTGGGCCTCCACCTGGGGGCAGCCCTGCAATGGGAGTGGCTGGATCCTAACCTGAGAGTGGAGAGCTGCCTGTTGGCCTCTCAGTCCATCTCTCAGCCTACCCCCCATTGACCCCCACTGGCCCAAGCTCATTCCCGAACCCGGTTTGCAGCATAGTGTGAGGTGTAGCATCCAGCACCTCAGCACTCTGTGACACCAGGCTGGCCACATGCTATGTTTCTGTGTTATGCTTCTATGAATGGCCAGGGTCTGTTCAGATTTGGGAGAGAGATATGTTTTATAGAAGCAGTCGAGTGGAGGGGAGGAAGTAACCAAAGTAATCAGGTGGATTTTTCCTCCAACCCATTGTTATCAATTGGGATTTACAAGTCATACTAACATCTTCTATGTTTTGGTCTATAGAGGGCTCGGGGGAGGGGCTGCCCGGTGGTGTGGAGGCTAAGACACTTGTGCTTAACCTCGAGCCATGTAGGCAGCCCAGGTTAAGGAAAGGATTTTGATCATTGAAGGTTGGACGGGGGGGAGGGGGATGATTGAGCATCCCAGGGACAGATCTTCTCTCCTGGGGTGGGGAGGTTGGTTGGCCCAGCTATAGACTGCCACCAAGTGAAGATCTAGTGTAGTGCAGTGTGGGTGGCAAAGTAAGTGAGGAGTGCTGTGGGGAACATCAGCTGAGTGCACCTCCATGCATGAGGCTAATGCTCCACAGTGTAGGGCAGTGAGAAAACAGAAAAACAGGAAGCACTGGGGCTTGGTGAAGCCCAGCTCACCAGTCCTTGAGCTCACACCAAGGGCATCATTTAGGGGTCACCAGGGGTCGCATTCGTGACCCCTATGAAAATTTTGCGACCCCTATGACAGGGCTTGCGACCCCTGCCCTTGCTGGCTTAAAGTTAATGGACGCTCTTGGCTGCCGCTGGCCTGCCGTCAGATTAAAAAAAACTTTTTTTCTCCTCAGCAGCGCAGTGTCTGCAGGCGCAAGCGCTTGGTACAAGTTCATATTTGTGCTGTGTGGATGGAGGGGGTTTCAGCACCAGGGAGTTTGTGGTGGTGGGTGGTGCCTGGCGCGCACTGCGCTTTCTCTAGTCTGTCACCCCCATCCCCCCTCGTGACCCTGACATCCATCTGTAGCCATGGCGCTTGTGAGAGAGCAGGGTCACCTGACAAACTGGATGGCGGGAACAGCAGACTGCAGCGTAAAAACCCGGGAACCCAACCACATGAACAAGTTGAAGAGAGAGAGTGCGACTGTGTGAGCGACGGAGCGAGAGGCTAGAGCGCGAGACGAGTGATTTTTTTTTTTACTGTTTTCCGGAATTTATTTATTACAGCAGTTTACACCGGGCGGCGGGTGACTTTTGAGGTGAGCGAGCGGAGACAGTGCAGTGTGGAGAGCAACAAGAAGCAGAAGCAAGCATTTTGATTTTGTCCCTCATAAACAGAGACTGAGGTCAGAGGGCAGTCCAGCAGAAGCCATAAGGTAAGGAGGAGGATCATGCAATATAGTTGCTGTCAGTATCAGAGCAGTACTTACTTACACCCGCAGTTCACATGAATAATAGGAGGAACAAGCTTCACTGAGATGGTGTGAAAGCTGAGTAAGGAGGATGTGGGTTACCGAGAATGGTAGAAGGCAAGAATGTAAATTATAGAATTGAGAGGAAAGAGAGGCATTACCCTGCTAGGGAGGAAGATAGTATAGAAACAAAACAAAAGGGGGGGGATGGTGGGGGATGTGGCCTCACCCTGAAGGGGGGACTAGCAACACTTACAAGGATGTGGAAAGAATCAAACAAGCATGAATGGCCACAACTAGGCAGATGGAAGTAGGAGCTGTAGGGGCCTACCTGTACCGGAGTGGCGAAAAAAAAAAAAAAAAAATGCATAAATGTAAACTCCGCACTGAAAATGGGATGATGTGCCTCCGCTGGAGTTTGGGGGGGGGTATAAGAAAAAAATAGTATAAGAAAAAATATTCATTATATATTAATTGATAATTAAGTTAGTGTTGTGAATTTAAATATCAATCCTCTGAAACACCAAAGCCTTTCGGATGTCACAGGATTTACAGTCAGAGTGCAAAGCGGTAGACAGCACTTCCTCCCCCAAACCAGGCCCCCAGCCTGATGTGATGCGACTGACAGGTCACTTATCCAAACCCCCGGTCACTGTGAGAATCCCCATCAAGGAACACAATAGCCCTGAACTGTCTGTTACCTGCTGAGCCTTTCGCCTCCCTTTCTACTCTGTTGTTTGCACTGAGGTTGAGCTGTGACTACTTGCTGATGAGTAGATGGAAATTCAATTGGGGAGAGGATCTAAATTGACCTCCCAGCCCTCTTCTAAAATTGAAAAGGTTCTAACTTCAGTCTCAGAGAAGGAATCAAACAGAATCTTTGGGGGGGGGGGGCTTGATGGCACCGAGTGAGTAAAACCACTTGACTTACACCCATCGTTGGATTTGCGACTCAGCTTGGAATGACCCACGGTCAATTTAAAATATGCACATAAAAAGCTTGAATGTAACCAATCATAACAGAGACAAAAGCACAGTGCATGAAAAAGGAAATGGTTCAGTGTTGAAACTGGGAGAGGGTCCACCTATTTTAAAAAAAAAAAAAACTTCTTTCATATTACAAGTCTTTCAAGTCCAGAGTTTCATAGTTTACAAAATATGAGGTGACCAGATAGTCTCTTGTTTTTTTGTTAACCAGGAGAGACATACTAAGCTGAAAGCTTATTTACAGGTGCAAACTGGGAGCACAAGAAAGTTAAAATATTTGCTCAGGATCACACAGTATGCAAGTGGAGGCTGTAGGAGTCAAACCCAGGTCTCCAGATTTGCAGCTCAGAGCCTTAAACCACTGCATTATACTGTCTCTTGTGGTTGTAAGAACACAGAAGGAGACTTTCTTCCAGCTGTAAGGGATGTTCCGCCAGCCCATTGGTGCAGTGGTAGTGCTACCACTTACGATGATGGCGACCCTCATTCAGGAACAGCAGAAGATCATCAAAAGATGGCCAGGGAGGAAGGACTGAGTGCCCATGGACTACTCTCCTTCCTTGGGGGGGGGCACGATCCTAGTGGCACTTCTCTCCATTTGTAGCCTAATTTCCCCCCATCCCTACTTCAGGCCCCCCCCGAGAATCTCCACCCCCTCAACACAGCATCGCCTTTGCTCACCCTACAGTGGTACCACCCTCGCCTATTTGACCCTCTCATTACCTCACTGCTATCCTCTTCTCTGGCCTGCAGTGAACCCTGATCCCTATTCTCATTCTCCACCTCCCCTTACTACTGCCTTGACCATGCCTTACCTCCTGGCTGCTTACCTGACAAAGCCTGTCCCCAGACTGCTCCTCTAATGTTATCGTGGTTCTTACTCTAATTGTACAATAGATGCACATATGCTGGGCCTTGTATCTGAGTATCTGCAACTGTATTCAAATTTGTACATATGACATGCTACACCTGTTTACATTGAGTAGTGATTTATGTTTTTCTCATGATGTAACTCTCAACTTAATGTTCTGTCTTGTTATGTTTTGACGTGGAACCTTTGAAAAGAGCACTTGCTCAAAGGTTTTTTCTGAATCAAATAAATGTAAGATTCCTGCTGTGGGACTGTTACCTGTTGGAGGCCAGGTAGCAGCACAGTCAGGGAACATACAAGGGAGGGGCTCCTGTGAGATGTGCTGGCGGGTGTATGCCATTGAACACATGCACACTTATGCCTCCACATGTGGTGCCCTGGGACAAAATGGAAAATAATAGTCGGCCACCCATGTCAGCACCCTCCCCACCACTGCAGGCTTTGCATGACTGACGAGGCTGGCCACCCACCATACTGGATACACGGACTGAATGACAGTGGGCTAAAATAGCACCAGAGTTAAAATCTCTATCCGACATAGTGATTGCTAGACTCAGTAACAGTAAACTGTGACAACTGGAATGTTATTTGAATACTGTACTGAGACTAACAATCACATTCTGGGTGTGCATACTGAACAACACTGGCATTCCATTTTGTAAACCCACTGCTATGACATAGATGAGATAGGTTTATAATGTTCTGACATCACAACAGTGGGATTACAAGGTTGTAATCCGTTTGATTTCAATGGATAATAAGGGCTACACATACATTATATAGAGGATAATGTATGGTCCTCTATTAGTAATTCAGTCAGTTAACTGTCAAGAGGGTGCCAGGGTGACTGTGTAAACCTTGAGAGTGAAGCTCGAGAGGTTTACGTCGCCATGGCAACCTCGAGACCGTTAACAGTGGCCGGATGCCGATAGAGGGACCATACATTATTTGTTATAGTGTATGGTCCCACGTAAAAAGTAAAACGGCTGCTTACTTTTTGATAAATAGTCACCACCGCGGCTGTTCAGTCCTTCCCTAACCACTGCCTTCATCCGTCGGTTCCCCGTTGAAAAAAAAGCACACACATGTGCAGACCAATCGCTGTTGTGATCCTATCGATGTGACATAGCATCGGTAGGTTAACAACATATCTACGTCACATCGATAGGTTAACAACCTTAGGAAATGATGATTTCCTAAGGTTAACAGCATTCTACCATACATTATAATATTGTTTAATATTTGTACAGTTGAGGAATGGGACTTTCACTATACTGATGATTCCATAACTTGATGAAAGCTAGCTATTTAATTTGAATCAACATCTGTAATGACCCATTTCACATTTATATTCAGACTTTGCTATCCAAGTCATACCCATTTTTAAATTACTTGGTAACTAGCTCTATGACACATTGACAAATGCCACCCCTCTCTGGCCCCGCCCACACCATGGTCCCGCCCACATTGTGCCCACCCCACCTTGCTACCCCTATGATTTTGCTGAAATGACGCCCCTGGCTCACACCGCTACCCGTATGGTATGTCATCAATGGCCTGCCTTGGATTATTCACTGGGGGGGGATAGCCCTCCCTCTTCTGGCCATATCTTGAGAGGAAATGCATTGGGAGATCCTGACCATGGAAGGTATTGTGGGAAGTGGGAGCCAGCACAGAGTGGTGGGGACTGGACTGATAAGCAGCCCCCCCCAATGCAGGAGCAGAAACATAACATGGATGAAGGGGGCCTGGGGGGATCTAGTTATGGAAGATGTTGGCTTGCCAAAGAGATGGCTAGGTGCATGGTAAAAAGTTAACAGAATGCTAGATATAGATAATACTGGATGGGCAGCTATGCAGAACCAGTGTGTTCTGCCACAGAGGGGTTCCAGTTCCCTCTGACTTCGAGAGCGAAGCTTGAGAGGTCCATGGGAATAAGAACCCCGAGGTGGCAGAACACACTGCTTGTGCATAAAGCTGCTCATCCTATATTTTTGTAGTGTATAGTATTATGTGAAATGTGCACACGGTGGTTCTTTCACTTTCAGAATGAAACTGACATGTGCAGCCTCTAGAGCTCTCAGAATGCTGTTGTATCACAGAAGGACACAGTCACATTCCATGACCAAGGCCACTGTTTTTCGGTTTTACCGGAAAATCCGGTAAAATTCCGGAATTAGGGTTGCCTGAAGACCGTTAAAAACGAAGATTTCATGGAATCTGGCATTTTCTATCAGATCAGTAAATCTATAAAAAAGTGTGTTTTTCTTTTAATTCCTTCCTGTACTACTCTCAGTTTGCTTTATTTAATGCTCTGTATATTAAGCCTTCTTTAATTCTGATTATTTATGCACATACTAAAAGAATGATAGCAGAATTCCGGTAAAATCCGGAAATTAGAATAACAATCACCGGTGAAATTCCGGAATCTTAAGTCTTGAAAACGGAATTTAATTGTTTTAATCACCATAAATCAGTGGCCTTGTCCATGACCTTCTAACTGTGGCACAACAGCATATTGGAAGGGATGGAAATCTATACAGAACAATCTTCTACTATACTCTATAGTAGTTTTGTGGACAGGAGGACTGCACGTTTGGGTGTGGATGGTAGATGACTGAGGTGGATAGGTGAATGGTGACCATGAGATGCCCTTGCCCTTGCCCCTGAAAGGAGAAAAGATTTTTAAAGCCTGTTTATTTAACCTATTTTTCCACAAATAACAAATACTGAATAGTTTTGGGTACCAGATATGAATACTTAGCAAATATTCCACTGAAGGTACATTTGCACATTGCGAATGAAGTTTGGCACTGGATACCAGTGACTGTACTGTTGTAAAGAAGTGTTTGGAACACAGATGGAGTTAGGGGTCCTGAATCACAGACATAGTGCTATGGATTGTAGTACTCTACTGTAACTGACTTTGGACATCATGACACAATGCTACAGCAGCACCAGCCTGGATGCAATGCAGTAATGCTGCAGTATATCACAAAATGTTATAGTATTCTGCAAAGAACAATCTAATGCAATGGCAATTAAGCCCTTTTGTCAAGCAGCATTTCATGACATGTCATTTACTTTGTTACTGCATTGCACTGTGGTTGACTCCACTGTACATAGCATCGCAGCTCTGAGCACCCATCAAGATGATAGTGGTCTGCTAACATCTAGATAAGGGACTTGCTTTGTGCTGCTCCTGAATTGGGGACTCCTCCATCCTTGGGTGCGAGCACCAATTTGTGTACAGCACAACTGGGTAGATGCAAAATGCAGTAGTCATAAAGCCCACATTTTGTGCCATCCCTAATCTAGGCGTATGTGTTCCTGCAGACTTGGGTGTCCAGAGCTGAGACATGGAGGAGGTTGGACAGGTTAATAGAGGCTAGAACTTAGAGTTAATATACCTGGTTTTCTATCTCTTCTAGGACACACACTAAGGGAAATCAACCTTATTTTATCAAATGTTTTATTTCCTCAACCTTTCCTTTTGTTAGATAAACTGTGATCAAATGCTCCTGTATGTGGTCAGAAATGCTGCTTAGTTCCTTCTGCAGCTTATGCAGAGACCTTAAAACTTGTGTAAAAATTCTTCAGTTGGTCTAAGATAGTGCCTCAAAAATGTGTACTTCCCACTTTCCTCACATTAAGAAAGCATTGCAAACTGGCCATGTATCATGCAGCACGATTTAATATACTATAGAAATGTAAATTTCCTCTCCTAATAGCAGCTACAGTATGTAGTTTAACAAAGTTATTTATAATAGACGTCTTGATTTAGACTATAACTAGTTGGTTAGCTTCACACAACTAAACATTTGTACTTTAATTTATGATACGACTGCTAATTACTGCAAAGTCAGATTAGGTCATAGTAGATCTCATTTTGTACTCACTGCTAATTTGTACAGCTATTATATAATTGAATTAAGTGAGACTTAATTATGTTTCATAGCTTGCAATAAACTTTCCTTGTTTGATTCTGAGCTGTGTTTGTCCTTATATTACCTCTTGTATGGATGAACATTAAAACAATCCTCTTTTCTATAAGTCAAGGGCCACGCGGAGGCTAACAGTGTCTCCTATCTGATCAGCAAGTAGGGCTGATTTTCTGTATCTTGGAAGGCCCCAAGTTCAAAGATTGCCATTGCTACTTAATAATAAAAGCAATCATAATAATGATCTGTACAGTTGGTCACAGACCTGTAAGCAGCAACCTTGTGTATACAGACTGTGTGGTTTAGGGGTTAGACCACAGATCAAATCCCACCAGCACCAGAGATCTATGAACCTAGAGGCCAGATCTCACCAGCACCACTTACCAGCTTTGTAACCCTGAATAAGTTGCATAATATCCCTGTGCTTAAATGTCCTGGTCAGACTTCCTGGGCTTCCCTTAAAGAATTGCTAACACCTCGAAGAAAACTTTGAAACACATAATACTTAGGTACAATTCAGATTGCATTCCATATGTATTATATAGTTTTCTCCTTTCCATTATTTATTACAAAGGGAATTTACATGAATACAAGATGTTTATCCCTTTGACTCCTTACTTCAAATCATAATCCTCTGTTGTGACATCACAATGTGTTGCCATGGGAATAACTGGGATGTCACAAGCAGTGCATTATGACTTCAGGTAGGGAGAAAGCAACAGGAATAGATTAACTTCTCAGGAGCAAAATTCCTCTTTCAATGCAAATGACCTCAGTAATAAATAATGGGGAGGAGTAATACAGAACTAATATGAAATACAAACTGAATTGTGTCTAAATATTATGTTTTGTTAAAGTTCTACTGAAGGCGTCAGCTGCTCTTTAACCTCTGTTTATCTTTCTTAGGTTCCTTTGCTTGCCTAATACATGATAAATACAGTATGGTAATATATAAAGTACTTTGTAAAATTTCTTCCTTTTGTTACTAGGGTTATACATAAAAATCTCAACTTTTTGATGAATGATGCAAACAAACCCAACCAAAAAACATCACCAAAAGTTGAGGCAATCTTTAATAACACTCATACCAGTTGTAAAGTAGGCTACAGGGTTTCCACAAGTTAAAGTTTCATGCATATTCAGTCTTAAGAAATTCTGTTATAACTGATTTCATTACTGATCTGAAATTCTTTCTGCTTGCTGCTTGTGGTGATTCTTTTGCCACTCTGATCACTTCAATACGCAGTCAAGAGGGTGCAAACCAGAGACACCACAACAGTCTGGGGTATGGGGGACAGACAATGTGAGGAGAGGCTACTGGCCCTTAGTGTGTTCACTCAAGAGAAAAGGCGGGTGAGAAGGGACACCATCTCCATCTTTACATACTCATGTATTGAAAAGACTGACTAGCAGAAATGTTTGGTCTGATGTCCTCCAGAAGGACATGGGGACACATTCTGATTCTCAAACATGGGTAAATTAATGGGTAACAGTAAGAGATGCTTTTTCTCCTAGAGGACAGTGAACCTGTGGAACAGTCTACCAAAACAGAAAAAAGATATGAAGGCAGTGCATGTCATTGAGGTAAGCCTAAAAACATAGTGAACTCTGGATAGTAGAGAGGGTAGGAAAAACATATAACTTACTACACGTTTGCACAGTACAGTTTTTTTCATCCATGCTCATGCAGGGGGGAGGGTGGGGTGGACATAATGGACCTAGTGTCCCTTCTGACCTTAAATTACTAAGTGATTATGCTACTACAGCACAGTGTGTTACTTTGGAGTAATACAATATAGAAATCCCATTAAACCGTAACATTCCTGCATATACTGTAATGGGTGTTTACTCACCTGGTAAAGGTGATTGTGTTAGTTAATATCCATGGCACTGCAGTCATTACATCATGGGTTTTAGCCCACCTGATAGGCTAGTGATGCACATGTGACCCAGGATCAAATTTCACAGTATACCTATGCCCCAGGAGTCCCTGCTCCTCAGTTCAATTCTTCCATAGCTGAAACAAGGTTATTTACGTATACATACTTCTTTGATCCACTAATTCATCCAGAAGTCTTGTGAACACCAATCAAAAGGTAACCGAACACCATTTATTTTCCCCCTTTTATACAATTCTAAGACTCAGCCATCTATTGTGACTTGACGGAAAATAAAATTCACTCATTACTAACTCTGTCAGCTAGAGAAACATATCCCTACCTAGATTGTGTGCAGACACTCTTTTCAGGCAGCCTGATAATTTATAGACAAAAAGCAGTTTAATCAGTTCGGATCCACCTGCTATCATGAGATTACTATTCTTGCTGCTCTGATCGCTCTGATGGGAGGGCCGTGGAGTATCAACTAACACAATCACCTTTACCAGGTGAGTAAACACCCATTGTGTTATGTTGATATCCATAGCACTCCCAGTCATTACATCATGGGTTTCATTATACAGCAGTACCAATCCCATTCGGGCAGGACAAGGTGATTAAAGAGTGGCTTAGATGCAGTGGCTTTTGGAAGAACTTTGTCAGTGAATGAGGCCCACTACATGTATAAAGTTTTGGGCCTGTAATGTCTCGCAAAAGTACGAATGGAAGTCCAAATTGCCACCTTGCAAATGTCTTCTGTTGAAACATTTGCCCTTTCAGACCAGGAGGCAGCCACCACCCTGGCTGACGGTGCTTTAATGCCTTCTGACGGGACTAGGTTCCTTGCCTTGTAGACTTCTTGAATAGTTCTCTTTAGCCAACTGGCAATTGCATTTTTGGAGGTTAGCATACCCTGCTTCCATCCTTGCACAATAATAAACAGTCTTTCTGTCTTGTGTATCATTTGAGTTCTTGTGATATATCTCACCAGAGTGCTCCTAACATCCAAATGATGAGGAATGTGGCTGTCTCCTTGCTGTGCATGCTTGTACAGAGTAGGGAGTTCAGTTGGTTTGCTTCCTATGGAATTGGGAAGCAATTTGGGTTGGAAGATGGGCACCCTCCTTAGTGATACCCCCTCAGGGGTGAGGGTGGTATGGGACTCCTTGCAGGACAGTGCTCTTGCTGGCTTATCTTTCAAGCTGAACGGATGGCCAGAAGGAACAGGTTTGAGGCGCACCCAGTACAACTGTGTCGGGGTCTGATCACCTTAATTGTTCTTAGGAATCTTATGGCATCTGGGTGAACACTCAGGCTGTGTTGTCTGATTGGACCCAGTGCAGCTCCTATGGCCAAAAGTTGTACCCTGAAAGATGAAAGGGACAGACCATTGTCCAAACCCTGCTGTAGGTATAGGAGGATAGGAGACATGTCATTTTTTTCTGGCCCTGTACCCCTTACTCGGCACCAACATGAGAAGCTATTCCACTGTCGGTCATGAGTGGAGGTGGTGGATGATCTCCTGGACTGCAGCATAGTCGAAATTGCACAGGAATGATTATCTGCCTTGAGCAGTGTCTGCCTCTCAGGAGGCTGGTTAACAATTTCAGAGTCTCTGGGGCTGGGTGATTCACTGGCCCCTGGATCTAGCCACTAAGATGATGAGCTTCTGAGACTGTCAAATTTTGGATAGGACCTGTGGGATCAGGGGAATGGAGGAAGACATGTAGGCCCAGTCTAGTACTGAAGCCTAAGACAGTGCATTGACTCCCTTGGATTGCTGCTCCCAGTATCTTGAGTAGAGCATGTCTACTTGGGGATTTGCCATGGTGGCCATTAGGTCCATGGCATGGGTCTCCTTTTCTGGACCATCTGGAAGATGGCTGGGTGCAGCTGCCACTCTCCCGGGTGTAGTTGTTACCAGTTGAGTAAATCTGCCCTTAAGTTTAGCTTCCCTGCTAGCTGGGTATCTCCGATGTGAGCGAGGTTTGCTTGACCCCATGCTATTGCCCTCACCACCTCTCTTGCATGGGTCTGCTCCTGGTTCCCCCCTGCTTGGCAATCTAAGCTACGGTGACCTGGTTGTCAGACTGTACCAGTACTGGCCAACCAGAGATGGTCTCACTGAATGCCATCAGAGCGTGATATACTGCTCTCATTTCCAGAACATTTATGGATAATCTGGATTCCGAGGCTGTTCAATGGCCCTGAGCCAATAAGGGTTTGTGCCCATTCCCCCCCCACTAAACTGGCATCTGTCTCTAGAGTGTCCTTGTAGGACAGCTACAGAGGGGTGCCTCAGACGAGATTGTGCCTGCGAGTCCACTAGGTTAGGGATTGTCTCACTGCTGCAGGAGGAGCTATCCTGGCTCCCTGGTTCCCTTTGGTTGGAGATCCCTGAGCTAGAAGGTAATTCTGGAGTGGCCTCATGGCTTTGCTTTCCCCTCGGAGATGTTTATCTCTGCCGCAAGTGTTCCAATTGCCGAATTGGGGAAGGAGAACTCTTGTCATGGTTGAACACCTAACCATGATCCACCAGCGCTTGTAGGGCTGTTTTTCATAGACAGAGTTCTGGACCTGACCTGTATTAACCAGTCGTCCAAGTATGGAATGATGTCCATGCCTTGCTCCCACAGACGGACCACAAGGACAATGGAGACTTTTGTAGATACCCTTTTTGTCGAGGCTAGGCTGAAGGGTAGAGTGTTACTGTAGATGCAGTCCCAGGAAGTGAAATTTCAGGCATTGTCGATGACTTGGCCAGATTGGGATGTAAAGATAGGCGTCTTTGAGATCGATAACAGATAGGTAGTTGCCTACTCCGATGCTTCTGTGGGTTGATCTCAACGGCTCTATTTTGAATCTGTGGGTAACAATGTATTCGTTTAGGAATATCCAGTCTAGAATGGGAAGAGATCCCCATTCTTTTCGGGTGCCAGGAATAAGACTGAGTATATTCCCTGGCCTTGTTCATCATTTGGGATGACCTGATGTGCCTTCACACTGGGGACTGAATTTGTCTGTGTCTTTCTGATCTGTTTCTTCCTTCTCTGCCTCTGAACTTGGAGTTCCTTCCTCTGAAGTCTCTGCCTCTCAGGAGCCAAGCAGACAATTTTCAGGGTCCCTGAGGCTGGGTGAGTCCTAGGACCCTGGATCAAGAAGAGGTTGTCTCTGCCCAGAGGATGCCAGATGTCTACTGACATGGCCATTGCCATGGAAGACCAGGCCCTCCGAGGTCAGTGAGGAGAGACTAGGATGATGAGACTGCCAGATTCTGGCCAGTACCTGAGGAATTAGAGGAATCGGGATGCACTTGCTTTCATTGTAAGTGTATCTACTGCCATGTCCCCCCAATATTTTCAATTATTCAGGGTGAAATATATCAACTCAGATTCCCTGGACTTCGGATCTGCCTTTTCTAATAGTTCCTCCAGTCATCTTATTTGAGCTCTGGCTGTGTAGGGCATATCCTCCACTTTCTTACTGGTGAGATCTTTCAAAGAAATGATACCATAGGGTAGCTGCAGTGAAGGAGTACAAGGGCCACCACTCTCGTTCCACTATGGGAGGGGAAGGATAGCTGTGCACCATGGTTGCTGTTGATGTTTTCTTAATAGGCCACCCCGGTGAGGTGAGGAGGATGGAAGATCCCCGGAAAGGCAACACTAGTCAAATGGTTACCTGATAGGGCCCCAAATGAAATGGCAGCTTTGGGCAGTGCATGCATGTGTGGGCTTTAAATTGCTGAAGTGGTTCGTATAGAGCATGCATGCCCAAGTGTTAGTTTAGCAGCGCGTGGTCGACACCTGTAGGCTTAGGCCTCCCCAGGGTGTGTTCGGCCTAACTGGCCCACTACCACAGTAATTCATCCTCACCCATGTCCCCTTTCATTAAATTCTTTGCCCCGAATTTCTAGGGACCTGTGGCGGGGAAGAGAGGACCCTGCTCGAGCCGCTTATGAGGTGTTTGAGAGATTGTCCCTCATGATGCTGCCTCTGATGCTGCTCCTTGATATAACAAATTCCCAGTCTTGTGGGAGATGGGCATGTTCTGACTCCGCTTGTTAGGTGAGTCAGTTGGTATCAGCGCTACAGCTGAAGGGACAGTAAGGGATATCCAGCCTAGGGGGCCAGAAGAAGAGCCTGAATCCGCTTAATAGTTGAGTCAGCTGGGGTGAAAGCTAGAGGTTCACTCTGTAGTTCGATCCTTCCTTCACAGAGCCGGAGATAAAGGGGAAAGGCCGCAGGAGTCATTGGCCCACCCCGCCATGAGGTGATCCAGTGCTACAGGTATGGGGCTAATGCAGTGAGACCCACATAGTGACATGAGGGAGACACTGGGTATTGGAACTCTAGTCTGAGTGATGCGTCATTCGGGAGGAAAGCAACATTCACCGGAAAAGACGAGTACTTTGTTATTCCTCCAAGATCCTCCTCGAGTCAGGAAGGAGAAACCCAATGAGTGCTCAGGGAGCTATTAGGGTACTGGGGGGGGGCTCAAGGTGTAACTACGCAGTCGTCGCAAGGATTGATGCCTCGCGCGAGAATGTAGGCCCATGCCGAGTGTCTCTGACCAGGCCTGAGTCCACTGCTAGATGGTGTGGAATTTAAACAACCCCCAATCGCCTGCACCACTGCAAGTATGCGATCCGCTTACCAGGAGTAGATAGTCTCATTCTCAGACTGCAGACAATACTGAGACCAGTACACACGTTTCTCTGAGGTAGTGCAAAAAATCATACTATCAACGAGCATACGCAGGAGATCAACTGGTCACCAATTAAGCAAGCCAGTAAAGTGGAGCCTTTCTATTATAATAAGATTATCCTTGATAACAAAATAGATGGGGTCTCTCTTATAAGAGATCACCCTAAACTAGAACCAAAATGTGCCCCTTTTCTAACCATGGCTGGGTCCCAACGAGCCGCTGAGTGAGGGGCTTAAGAGGCCAAGACCTCATTGTGAAAGCAAGCACGATGCAACATCTCTTACAATAACTGGGCCAATAGAAATGTTTTACATTGCAGACACAAAGCCATGGAGACCACTAAATTTATTTATTTTTTATTTATGTAAAATTGTTGACCGGGAAAGGCATGCTGAGCCGAGGCTCGTTTCCAGGTGCGACCTGGGTGCATCGTACATCAGGGAGACATAGATATAGACAGAAATAATAACGATTTGCAATAAAAATGGTACAGTTTTGTAAATACATGGAGGTTTGTAGTATAGTTACACTTTTGAAGAGCATAAAAGTGGAAATAACAATTTATATATTTCATCACTAGAACATAAAATTCCCTAGACTGTCAGATATGAGTATAAATGTGTTTATTTACTGCAGAGGACGTCTCAGGAACTTGGGGTATCACTAGGTCCAGGTGGGGGGGGGGAAGGGTGCGCAGCTGAGGCAGGGAGTGGGTGGGAGGAGCCTGAGAAGCTGTTTGAAGACGGACAGGAAGGGGGCCAGGTGGAGGTTGTTCCATAGGAGTGGGAGCCGGTAGGAAAAGGCAGCTTGCCCGGAGGCTGAGAGGGGACATGAGAGGTGGAAAGTACGAGCATGTCTGTGACGAAGTGAGTAGCTAGAGGGGTTGGCTTGAGAGAGGGGGGAGGAGAGGTAGAGGGGAAAGGAACTGAGCCAGTATTTCGCTATGAGCGAGGCGCTGTGTGTTTTCTGCCTATGTGAGAGTGGCATCAGTGATAGTGTTGAGAGTAGTTTGCAGTGATGAGTGAGTGGGGGGGAGGCAGTGGCGAAGCAGATGAAGGAGTTTAGCAGGACATCAAGCTTCACAAGGGAGGAGGAGGAAGGGGCTGTGCCATAAATGACGTCCGCATAGTCCAGTACTGGTAGGATGGTTTTTCATATGAGTTCACTCCGAGTAGGGAGGGGGAGGCAGGTTTTGTGTCGGTAAAAGATGGTAAGTTTGGGCCAGAGTTTGGTGCAGATGGCGTCGATGTGGGTGGAGAAATTTAGGTTTGAGTCCAGCCAGACATCCAGGTACTTAAATGTGGGTACGGTTTCGAGGGGTATTTCTTCCAGAGTGTAGATTGGAGGGGGGGCAGGCAGGGAGGCGAGTTTTTGTCTTGTGCCGAAGACCATGGAGACTGTTTTATTTGCATTTAGTTTTAGCTGATTATTCTGGAGCCAGGTTTGTACTCAGTTGAAATCACTTTGGAGGTTGGGGAGAATGCTGCCATGGGAGGGGCCTGAGGCATAGATTATGGTGTCATCACTGTATAGGTGCACGTTGGAGGTGAGACAGGCTGAGGGGAGGTTGTTTATAAAAAGGGAGAAAAGGATAGGACCAAGGATGGAGCCTTGGGGGATGCCCACGAGGATGGGTCGGGAGATAGAGACGGTGTCCCCGATTTGGACTTGCTGCATCCTGTTTTGGAGGTAGGAGTGGAACCAGTTTATGGCCTGATTTCCGAGGCTGAAGGAGCGCAATTTGCCTAACAATAGAGGGTGGGAGACAGAATCAAAGGCTTTGGCTAGGTCAATAAAAATGGCAGTAGTTGTGTGTCCTGCGTCCATGGTGGAAAATATGAAGTCGGTGACTCGTAGTATGGCGGTGGTGGTGGAATGAGATTTTCTGAATCCTGATTGATAAGGGGAGAGGGAGCTGTTTGTAGAGAGAAAAAGAGACAGCTTTGATAGCATGAGGGATTCTTGGAGTTTGGCAAGGAAGGGGAGGAGAGAGATGGGCCTATAATTTCCAGGGAGGGAGGGGTTGGCACCTTTAAGGAGAGGTAGGATTTTGGCGAGTTTCCAGGCAGAGGGGACGGTGGCTGTGTCGATGGAAAGATTTAGTATGTGTGTAATACGAGTGACTATGGCAGCTGCGGAGATACTGAGCAGACTGGGGTGCAAGCCATCTGGGCTGGACTTAGACGGGTTTAGGGAGGTGAGAGAAGTGTAAACTTCCAGGGGTGTGAAAGAGGGAAGTGGAAACCGTGGTGAGAGGGTGGGGGAGTTTTGGGGGAGGTAGGGGGGGTGAATTGGGCTTAGTGCAGGAGATGAAGAACGAGTTGAAGAGTTTGGATACAATGGCCGGGTCGGTGGCTATGTTACCATCAATGTTTAGGCTAGGGCTGGCTTGCTTAGAGTGTGGATTTATAAGAGAGTTTATCACCTTCCAGAAAGATGCCGGGGAGGCTTGGTGAGCGGTGAGTTGGGCCTTGAAATACTGGGCTTTTGATAGTCGAATAGCTTTTGTGCTGTTATTTCTAAGAGTTTTGTAAGAGAGCAGGTCGCTGGTAGCTAAAGAGGATTTGTAACGCCTCCAGGCCTTATCTCTGACGCGCCCCAGAGAGATTAGGTCAGCTGTGATCCATGGGTGGTGGTATTTTCAACTCGGGCTTTCTTAAGGGGTGCATTGTGGTCCCATACGCTTAGGAAAATGCTGCAGAAGTGGGATAGGGCGGTGTCAACATCATGTGAGGCAAGGACCGGGAGCCAGTCTGTGCTTGACAGGTCGTGTAGAAGGGCGGATTTGTCAAGTTGGTGTAAGGGGCGGGTAGTGATGAATTTGGGGCCAGAGTGGAGTGAATGGATTTTCCGGATACAGTAGGTAATACAGTGGTCGCTAAGGGCATCTGAAAGGATACCAAAGACAGTGATTCTATGGGGGTGGGAGGTTAGAATCTAGTCCAGTGGGGTGTGATTTTGATATCGGTGATTTAAATGGGTGGGTTCCTGGATTATTTGAGTGAGATTTAGAACTTCAATCCTCAGGGCTGATGGTTTTGTGGATGAGGAGAGCCAGTTTAGGTTGAAATCACCTAATAGAATGAGTTTGCCATTTGAGGAGGTTGAAGAGATGGAGGAAATGGCTGAGATGAGGAAGTCATGTGAGGGTTTCAGAGGGGAATATAGAACACCTGTATAAAGAGGGGTGGATGAGGGGAAGGATAGGTGAGCGACTAAGGATTCATGGGAGGATGGGCTTGATTCTTTGAAAATTACTGAGCACTTAATGGAGTGTCTGATATACAGTGCTACCCCCCCCCCGCCACGTTTATCATGGTCCTGGCGGAACAGGATATAGTTAGGTATGGCGAGTGAGAGGTTGGAGATTTTTCTTGAGAGCCAGGTTTCTGTGATACAAAGTATGTCCGGACTAAATAGGGGCTGGTGATGCCTGTGACCAGATTGGGTTCTATCTCCCCTTTGTGATTTCTGTTAAACTTTGAGAAGGCAGGTGCTGTATATGGATTTGAACTGCATGCTTCACCAAGTTGTTTGTGCTTTGTTTCCTAATTCATCCCTACTGCGGCTCTCTTCCGCCGGCATCTGGCCTACTCCCTGAGGCCTAGGGGGACTGTGTGGCAATGCCATGCCCCCCTCCTTTGTTCCACTCCAGTCCTTACCATCTTAAGTAGGGTGATGCCTCTGTGTGTCCCTCCCCCCACCTCTCCCTCTCCTTCCTTACTAGCAGAGACAGGTGGTGTTGGATCTTTTCATGCATCTTTTTCTTCTAGGACATGGAATGCTGCTACTCTGTGGGCTGCTCACTTTCTCCCCTCTCAAGTGGGGGAGTGTGACCCAAGCAGGAGCTGAGCATGTGATGGGCAATGTTCACCACCAGTTCTGACCCCCCTCCCCAACCAGTGGGGTCAACCTTGCCCATCTCAACTAATGTAGCTGACAGGTTCCACGACCCCTATTAGCAGTTGCTGAATCAGTTTCTGGCAGAATTATGTTCCACTCACCTAGGCTCCTCTCTTAAGTGGACTTGGGTGCTGTCCTTCCTTCTTTTCTTGATAGCGGTCCCACAATAGCCGGCGGCGTCATATTACCGCCACCCCTCCAAGCACTGCAAAAATCTCTCTCGCCTTGACTCCCCTCACAAGCGGAGTCAGGCATTCTCTCTGGGCATCCCTGTTGACCAATCTGGTCATGTGCATCAGTGTTCCCTACTTAGCGGTCGGCATTGCCGTGCGTCTGCAACTTAGTACATTTCTAGAGGGCGCAATCTTACCGCCCTGCCCCCAAGCACTGTACAAATCTGTCCCTCACTTTGACTCCCCTCACAAGCAAAGTCAGGCATTTTCTCTGACACCCCTATCGACCAATCTGGTCATGGGCATCAACAATTCCTACTTAGCAGTTGCATGGCCATGTGTCTGCAATGTAAAACATATCTATTGGCCCAGTTTTGTAAGAGATGTTGCATCACACTTACTTCTACAGTGAGGTCTTGGCCCTTTGAGCCCCACACTCAGTGGCTCGTTGGGACCCAGTCATGGTTAAAAAGGGGCACATTTTGGTTCTGGTTTAGGGTAATCTCTTATAAGAGAGACCCCATCTATTTTGTTATTAAGGATAATCTTATTATAATTGGAAGGCTCCACTTTATTGGCTTGGTTAATTGGCAACTAGTTGCTCTCCTGTGTATGCTCATTGATAGAAAGATTTTTTGCACTGCCTCAGAGAAATGTGTGTACTGGTCTCAGCGTTGTCTGCTGTCTAAGGATGAGACTATCTACTCCTGGTGAGCTGTTTGCATACTTGGGATGGTGCAGGTGATTGCGGGTTGTTTAAATTCCACACCTTCTAGCAGTGGACTCAGGCCTGGTCAGAGACGCTCAGTGTGGGCCTACATGCTCACGCGCAGCATCCGGCCTAACAGCGACTGTGTGGTTACACCTTGGGCCCCCCAGTACCCTAATAGCTCTCTGAGCACTCATTGGGTTTCTCCTTCCTGACCCAAGGAGGATCTCAGAGTGATAACAAAGTGCCTGTCTTTTCTGGCGGGTGTCGCTTCCCTCCCTAGCGAGGCAGCTCTCCAGAGATCCAATACCCAGTGTCTCCCCCATGCCACTATGCAGGTCTCATTACATTAGCCCTATACCTGTTGCACTGGCTCACCTCATGGCTGGGTGGACAATGACTCTTGCGGTCTTTCCCCTTTATCTCTGGCTCTGCGAGGGAAGGATCAAACTATGGAGTGAACCTCTAGCTTTCCCTCCAACTGACTCAACTCCCAAGCAGATTCAGGCTCTTCTTCTGGCCCCCTAGGCTGTATATTTCTTACTGTCTCTTCAGCTGTAGTGCTGATACCAACCAACTCACCTCACAAGCAGAGTTGGAACATGCCCATCTCACACAAGACTGGTAATTTGTTATATCATGGAGTAACATCGAAGGCAGCACCACGAGTGACCATCTCTTGAGCACCTCACAAGTGGCTTGAACAGGGTCCTCTTTTCCCCTCCACAGGCCCCTAGGAATCAGAGCAAAGAATTTAATGAAAGGGGACATTGGTGAGGATGAATTACCATGGTAGTCTGCCAGTTAGGCCGAACACACCCTGGGGAGGACTCGGCCTACAAGTGTTGACCATGACCTGCTTTACTAACAGTCTGGCGTGCATGCTGTATACGAACTGCTTCAGCGATTTAAAGCACGCACATGCATGCACTGCCCAAAGCTACCATTTCATTTGGGGCCCTATCGGGTAGCCATTTTACTAATGTTGCCTTTCCGGGGATCTTCCATCCTCCTCACCTCATCGGGGTGGCCTATTAAGAAAATATCAACAGCAACCATGGTGCACCGCTGTCCCTCCCCTCCCATAGTGGAACGAGAGTGGCGGCCCTTGTACTCCTTCACTGCAGCTACCTTATGGTATCATTTCTTTGAAAGATCTCACCAATAAGAAAGTGGAGGATATGCCCTATGCAGCCAGACCTCAAATATGATGACTGGAGGAACTATCTGAAAAGGTAGATCCCAAGTCCAGAGAATTTGAGTTGATATATTGTACCCTGAATAATTAAAAATATCAGGGGGACATGGCAGTACATACATGTACACTGAAAGCAAGTGCATCCCGATTCCTCTAATTCCTGTGGTACTGACCAGAATCTGGCAGTCTCACAGTCTCATCACCCTAGTTATTCCCCACTGACCTCAGAGGGCCTGGTCTTCCATGGCGATGGCCATGTCAGTAGACATCTGGCATCCTCCGGGCAGGGACAACCTCTTCTTGATCCAGGGTTCTAGGACTCACCCAGCCTTAGGGACCCTGAAAATTGTCTGCTTGGCTCCTAAGAGGCAGAGACTTCAGAGGAATAATCTCCAAGTTCAGAGGCAGAAGAGGAAGAAACAGAGATCAAAAAGACACAGATTATTTCAGTCCCCAGTGTGAAGGCACGTCAGGACATCCCAAATGACAAACAAGGCCAGGGAATATACTCAGTCTTATTCCTGGCACCCAGAAAGAATGGGGATCTCTTCCCATCCTAGACCAGATAATCCTAAATGAATACATCGTTACCCACAGATTCAAAATAGAGCCATTGAGATCAACCCTCAGAAGCATCAGAGTAGGTGACTACCTATCTGCTATCGATCTCAAAGATGCCTGTCTTTACATCCCAATCTGGCCAAATCATCGACTGTGCCTGAGATTTCACTTCCTGGGACTTCAACTACAATAACAGGCTCTACCCTTCAGCCTAGTGTCAACAACAAGGGTATCTAAAAAAGTCTCCATTGTCCTTGTGGTCCATCTGTGGGAGCAAGGCGTGGACATCATTCCGTACTTGAACGACTGGTTAATACAGGCCAGGTCCAGAACTCTGTCTATGAAAAACATGAGCCTAGCCCTACAAGCGCTGATGGATCATGGTTGGGTGGTCAACCACAACCAGAGTTCTCTTTCCCCAATTCAGCAATTGGAACACTTGCAGCAGAGATAAACATGTCTGAGGGGAAGGCAAAGCCATTAGGCCACCCCAGAATTATCTTCTAACTCAGGGCTCCCCACCCAAAAGGAACATGGGAACCGTAACGTTCCTGCATATACTGTAATAACTCTTTTTCTCTCATCATGCCCTGCTCTATTACTTGGTAACTACAGCACTGATTATTAGGGAAGGACTAAGGGAGGTTGACAGTAAAAAATGCCGACCTGCACTGTGACGGCACAATACCGACGCAGGTATTTTGCCGCCAAATCCTCCAGTGTTTTCTGTTGGGGGCTGTGCCCCCTGCACCCCCAGACTTTAGGATTCTCAACTCCAGGTTGGAGTTGGTCCGAGAAGGGGGCAGAACACTGGGGGGAAGTGAGATACGGAATGGACCATTACAGCAACTGTCGCTGTAGTGGTCTTTTTCTGTGTTTCGCTGTCAGGGTGTTGAGCAAAAGGGGGCCACCTGATCATTAATACAGACTCCAGTGCTACCCTTTACATAGGCCAGCAGGGGTCGAGAGTGATGTGTTGCACTCTGATTCCCTGGAGATGATGTGTTCCTCCTTCACAGGTCTTGGGGCAAAAGATTCAAACCAAGTCCCAAAACCCGTCGTCAAAATTCAAGGTTCAACCCCTCCTCCAAAACTCAGGATACCATATTACAGTATGAGGCACTGATGTCAAGTAGGACTGTGCAGCACTGTCTTTTATGCCAACAGAATTAAGCAGATTCTTGATTTCTGCTAACAAAATTAAGCAGATTCTTGACTTCCAGATCTTCAGAAATTTGTGTACTGCACAATACAAAAGTCCACTGGGTTCTCTGGATTTTCTGGTTGGTTTGTGGCGAAAAATATGGAAGTCATAAATCATAGTGCTTTTATTTTTCTGAGAAGAAATTCTAGCAATCATGTCATGTTGTATTTACATAGTGACATAGGGACCGATTCTCAAAGCTCCTGAAATGGTACAAGCTGCCCCTTGCACAAAAAATGCACCAGGAATGATTCTCAAAGGCAGACTGCTACAACCACTGGCTGCCTGCACCAAAAGGGGTTTGCACTATCCTTGCAGCACAAAATGTGCTGCAGCATGGCGCTAAAGGTCTTGCAGCAGATCTAGGCTGCCATGTCCCCTAATTTGGGATTCTCAAAACACTTCTGAAGGGCAGATTTCTAAGTACTAGTAGACCAGCAGGGCTGGTCTAAGGGTACTTAGAAATCTGCCCTCTATGAGTGTTGAGCAACCTGTGCCAATGTGCCATGACCCCCACTCCACAGCCCCAATCCCCCTTTTAGTAAACCCATCAGGTCCCTGGCTGTCTAGTGGCCCCTCACCCAATCCGTGTAGGGTTAAATAATGGTTCCCTGGTGGTCTAGTGGCCCCCCCACCTGATCCTGTAGCTTTAGAGTAATGGTTCCCTGGCAGCCTGTCTAGCAGACCCCCTGTCCCCCTTATCATTAAATTGTTCGTTCCCTGGTGATCTAGCAGACCCATCCCCTGATCTCTGTATCACTGAAATATACCTTCCTGGTGGCCTTGAGGTCCCTCTCCTCCCCGATTGCCATTCCATTCACAATACAAAAAAATGTCCATGGTACTCTAGTGGTTCCCCCCCTCCCCCATTCACTGATCCATGCTAGTAATACAAGTGTCCTTGGTGGTCTAGCGGTCCCTCCATCCTATTCTTGATCCCTGCCATAACTTGAATAGCTCCCTGGTGATCTTGCTGCCACCCACCCCAAACTGCCCATATATTAAGCAATAAGATTTTCTGGTGGTATAATGGACATCCACCCCCAACCCCAGCAGGCAGTACCCCACCATCCTACTCCCTTTCATCCCAACCCTGAGTCGGGAATGGCATGCTGTAGCTCTCCTCTCACCACCATGGCTAGCCATTGACTGAACTCTCAATGAGTGCCTACTGTATACAGTATGCACTTATTGTTTGACAACTGCATTGAGCTGTCAATCAGTGAGCTGGACATTGTTCATAATAGATGCATGGGGATCGGGGAGGAAGGGGTCCACTAGCCACCAGGAAAGTTTTCATTTTTTAATATACTGGGATGAGGGATGGGGGGTCTGCTAGACCATCAAGGATGTTCAAGATTGGAGTACAACCACCCTGCAGCTCACAGCACAGCATCCTGATGCACCAACTGTTTGGCACAGAGCCACAGATGCTGCAAGCTGCAGTACTTTGCCGTCGGGACCCTACCTGATAGAGAATCAGGCAGAGGGTCCCTGGCTGCTGACACCCAGTGCAAGCCATTTGGCATGGCTTGCACAGAGTTTTGAGATTCCAGTGGCCCATATTATTTTCCCCTCAAAGAAAAAGTAAGATGAAGTACATATTTTTTCCACTTATCAACCAGAAAAAACTTCAGTATCCACAGTAACTGCAAGTTCCACAATTGTGAAAAATTATGCAGATTCCATAAATCCAAATATAATTTAAATTCTGCAGCAGATATTTGTGGAAGTTGAAATTCACAATTTTTTACACTGCCAAGCCACAGGACCTACCTTTTTTCCCATAGTGCTTTTTACTGCCCGTTCAATGCAGGCAGACTCTTAGCCTGTCCCTGCCCTTCCATCAAGCAACAACCTCCCATAATACTCATCAGATCCAGAGAACCCCATGCATTGCCCCTGGCCATGGGGCCAAGAAGGAGAGGGCCTTCCTCCCCCACCTGGAAACTCATATCCAGTGTGGATTTGGCAGTCTGTGTGGTGACCCAGGCCAATGGGGCAGTCAGTCAGTGCTTCATATAGGCTATGCCAACCTTTTCTACTTTTCTCCCTAATTCCCCTGCCATGGCAACATGTAAGCATGGGTGTATGGAGGCACACACATACCACGGAATCTCAGCCCCTCCTTTTGATGTTGCTTATGTGCCAGTGATACCATCTGTATGCCACCCCACCCCAGGATAGCGAGCAGTCCATTAGATGCTCAAGCCTTTTCCTGCCTCTGGGCGACTTCCAGGAACCTGAGTTCACTATCAAACCTGGGTTGCCACCATTGCAGGTGGTAGTGCTACCATAGAAACATAGAATGTGATGGCAGATAAGGACCTATTGGCCCAGCCAGTCTGCCCATTTTTCCATACCTACATTATCAATGCAGACCCTACTTTTTTTTTTATTTAGTGTACTTTCTGTGCCACTGTGCAAGCTCTGGTACCTTCGGCCCTGTCACAGTCCTTGCCACCCCCCATACTCCCAAATGAGACACTACTCTCCTTCCTGATACCCCCTGGCTTACCTCCATGGGTAGGTTGTGGCATCAGCCCAAATGCGGCAAATATCAGGATAGGTTGGGGGGAGTCATCCTGGGAGTTGGGTATGGGATGGCGAGGTGAGCGTTGTCAAGGCACTGGCTGCAGTGATTTTCAGTTTTTTTTTCTGGGGACAGATATGTGCAATGATGCCTCGCATCTGTTCCGCCTCCTGAGCATGCTTGACGCTGGTTGCTGTGGTAACCGCAGCCTCCGCCAGGGGTCCGTCACACACCAGACATCCTCCCACCCTCCCCCCGAAGAAGGAGATCTGTCCAAGGGATGCTTCTTCCTTCTCCCCCGGGTGGCCCTCTGATGACTCAAATCCATTCCCAAACCCAGGTTGCCGGCGCCACAAGCGGAATTTAAACTGCTGCACTGGTGGGCCAGCTACCGCAGACCCTACTTGAGCTACAGCTCATTCCTCCTCCTCCCTTCCTTTCCACTATGATTCCCTTATGCCTGTCCCATGCATTCTTGAATCCTACCTCTGTTTTCTCCCCCACTACCTCTGACAGAAGGCTGTTCCAGGAATCCACTACTATTTCTGTGAAGAAGTACTTCTTTACATCTCTCTTAAATCTACCCCCTCATCTTCACAGCATATCCCCTTGTTTTTGAGCACCTTTTTTTTCTGAAAAATACTTCTATCCTGTACCTTATTTACCCCATGAGGTATTTACAGTCTCTATCATGTCCCCCTCTCCCTCTTCACTTCCAGGGTGTACAAAATGTGGCCCTTTAGTCTCTCCTCACAGGACTTCTGATACAGACCCTGCATCATTTTAGCTGCCATCCTCTAGACTGCCTCCACTCTGTCTATGTCCTTTTGGAGATGTGGTCTCCAGAACTGGGCACAGTAATCTATGTGAGGTCTTACCGGTGATCTATACAGAGGCAACATCACCTCCCTCTTTTTTTCTGGTGATACCCCTCCTTATGCACCCCAGCAACCCACTAGCACTCCCAGTTGCCTTGTCGCACTGCATGGCCACCTTTACAGAATCAGGTATGATTACCTCAGGTCTCTTCCCTGCTTGGTACTTCTCAATACAACTCCACCAATTTAATACTCTGCCCCTAACTTTCTGTGCCTTGAGTGAATAATTTTTCACTTTTTCATATTGAAACCCAGCTGCCATACCCTTGACCAGTCCTCTAGTTTTCTCAGGTCTCTGTTCATCTTTTCTATGCCCCCTGGTGTAGCCACCATATTGGTGTCATCCCCAAGGAAGCAGACTTTCCCTTCCAGCTCCTCTGAAATGTAACTTATAAAGACATCAATGAGGACCAATCCCAGCACTGATCCCTGGGGCACCCTGCAGGGTACTCTCCCTGTAGCAGGTTGCATGCTCCCTGTAATTGCATATGGCGGCTGGCTGAGGTGGTGAGAAGAGGGCTATGCTCATCACTGTATCAGTTCCCTGTGGCTCTGAAGACTATGGAAATGGAGGAGGCAGGTTGGTGTACTCAGCTTGGTGTGGCGGGTGGTTGGGCACTAGATGTCAGCAAGTTAAATGGCTGTGAGTGATTGGAGGGTAGGGGGTGCCAATAGACACCAGGGAAACATGCATTTAATATGGGACTGGCAGTCGGAGGGTGTCACTAGACACCAGGGAAACAGTCAGTTAATATAGGGCCAGTAACTGGGGGACGGGGGTGCCACTAGACACCATGGAAACATTCAGTTAAACAGCTGGTGACATGTTCAGGTGAACTTTAACAAAACATAAAATTTAGACACAGTCCAGCTTGTATTTCATATTAGTTCTGTATTTCTCCTCCACAATATTTATTACTGTGGTCATCTATGAAAACAGGATCTTTGCCCCTTAAGAGTTTGTCTATTCCTTCTGCGTTCTCCCTACCTGAAGTCATAGAACACTGCTTGTGACCTCACAATTACTCCCATAGCAACAGACTATAATGTCACAACAGAGGATTATAACTTGGAGTAGGAAGTAAGTTATAGAGGCAGATGAACTCAAAATAAACTCTAAGGGACAACCATCATATCGCCATATATGTTTCCTTAGTAATACATTATGGATAGGAAAACTATATAAAATATAAATGGAATGCAAGGAGAATTATACCTAATTATTATCTTTTTTAAAGTTTTCTTTGAGGCATCAGTAGCTCTTTAATATCAGGCCAGTGATTAGAGGGTGAGTGTGCCACTAGACACTAAGGAAACATTCACTTAATATGGGGCTAGTGATCGGAGGGTGAGGGGTGCCAGTAGACACCAATGAAAAATTCCATTAATACAGTACAGGGACAGTGATCAGAGAGTGGGGGGTGCCACTGGACACCAGGGACATTTTTTCTTCTATTTACCAGGGATGGTGCAGAACTAATTACTAAACTGAGGAATAATTACATGAATTGTGGCTTAATGTATTAGTTCCGCAGCTTATGTGCATTATTCCACAGTTCAGTAAGAACATGTTGCAGAACAGGATAAATATTTACCAAACACATCTGGAAGATTTTCGATTTTGCCAAATATGGAAGTTCAGAAAGTTCAGTGAAAGCTTCAAAATTTTGCAAATGTTTTACAGAAGCAGAATTTGCAACTTTCACCCAGCTCTACTCTAATTCTATTGTCTGTGCATCTTTTATTATAAGTTTGATCAGTTCTGCCCTTGATTTCAGGAGATGTGTCTGTCAGTCTGTTAAAACGTTTTCTCTTTCATTACCAAAAGATAGCTACTTTGCCAAGAGTAAGCTCCCTCGGATTCTGTTAGCTTTTAAATATGCAGCAATGATCACCTTCTGCCAGTATAGGCACTTAGTCACATGTCCTAATTGCACAAAAGCCTCTTTTATATTCCCAGGTATATTATTAATTTCACTGTTTTCCTGTATGATTCTCATAGCCCCTGTTGTCTCTGTTAAAAGGGGGTCCTCATCACCGTTTTTGAAAAGCAAAAACTCTGCAAAGTTGTTGTTTGTATGTGTGGAGCCAGCATTAGTTAAATGGGGGGTGCTGCTAAGCACACTATTACCCACTTGGAACCCCGTAGCCATGTGTAAACAGGTGAGAAAATATTGATATTTAGTGTACAAACTGTAAAGAATGGACGGCGATACCGAGTGCAATATGGCAGCCTAAGCAAGAACTAGAGCACCGACGTATGAACAGCAAGTGTGAAGAGAGTAGTCAGGCTAACTGTAACCGGTAAAAGAAAAGCAACCCTCTGAGATGGGTTTGGTTTAAAAATACAATTTATTAAATCAAGTTAAAAACAGAGTGACAGCACTCACCCCCCCCTCCCCCATGAACCAATGTTTTGCATAATATTTATGCTTTTTCAAGGTATGGCAAAACTCATGTAAGTGTCCATGTACATACTGGATCCTTAAAGGGATATGCTATCACCTTAAGTTGATTTGATATTAAAGTAAGCAACCACAGAGGCCACATTATCAAAGACTCCAATTAAAATGGTGCAAGTCTAAAAACACAAGTCTAACAGATTATTTTAACATTGTGCATATCGAAAGGTAAATAAACAAAATAAATGAAATAATTAGCACACAAAAAAATACACACAGTCATATGTATACAGAGGCACTAAATAGAAAGTACACTCTATGTTCCAGATCCCATAATTTCTCTACTCTACTGTTTATGCTTTTCATTTTTAACTACTCTGGTTTTCCTTTTATTGGGTACTTTCCTGAGACTATGTTTTTCCTGCTAAATATTATTTTTTAATAACTACTGGTTAGATATGATTACAACCTAAAACCAGTATGTGTAAATTTTTCATACACCCCGTAACACCTGTACATGTGTGACAGAGGTTACCTTGCACTCCACCGCATTTGTTTTTAGACACGCTGTAAGTCATTCATGCTTTTCTGCATGAGAAAACGAACAAACAAAAAATAGTGGTTGCATAAAATAAAATATGCACAACAGACAAACACATTGTTTTACATACCCTCAGTCTGTGTTACCTAAATATACCTCTTGACCGTCAGTCTAGTAGTTTATGTAGTACCACACACTTTGGGTGTGTAAACATAAACTCCTTACATACTGTTGCCTATTCATTATTCTCTATTGTATTGTTTTTGCTTTCCCCATTGGTTCCTCATCTCTTACCTGATAACCAATGCCTGCTGCATGTTTCCTCCAGCCTGGAGGGTGGGTGAGCAGCTGCCTTCATGTCTGAAGCCACTGTTGCTCCTTGGTTGGCCAGCAGGGGGTACATGTATGTCAGACAGCCTGTGTCCTGTATCTTGTCAGGGATCCAAGTGCTTCACCAGATCCCCAGTTGGCATCAGAGTTGGAGGCTGAGATTCATGTGTGAACCCAGGACTCCAAGGTAATGGTGTTGTTTGTTGTCATAAGGCTACTGGTCTGGCTGATAATCATGTTTTTATTGATACTGATTAGTTCTAGGTCCAGTCTAGGAAATAAGATTTTGGACCAGGAGGCCATCATAGCAGAGGCCAACCTGGATATTGTGGTCATTATCAAGTCATGGTGCACTGTAAACTATGACTGTGACATGGCCATACCAGGCTATACTCTGTGCTGGAAGAAGTGGGTGGGAGGAAAAGGAAGGGGTGTGGTACTTTATGTGAGAGGACATAAAAGTGATGGAGATACAGGGAATACAGGGTGGAAGAGGTATTGTGGGTCATGCTAGAGATGGGGAACGGAGCCTCTGTTCACAGTGATGTGATCTACAGACCTCCAGCACAGGGTAAAGAGTTAGATGAGGTACTGGTAGAAGCCATTGGCAAGATAGCAGAAAAAGGAACTGCTGTGAGGGGTGGGTGGACTTCAATCTGCCAGATGTAGATTGTAGTCTCTCAGATGCAGCTTCAGCTAGTAGCAGAAGCAGGGACATTCTGGACTCTCTGCAGGGGGCGTTCCATAGGCAACTAGTCAGTGAATCCACTCATGATGGGGAAATACTGGATCTGGTTCTCACCAACAGGAACAGTGTTGCAGACGTCAAGGTGGGGGACCAGCAATAACTGTACAGTGTGGTTCAATATAAGGACAGCTACTGAATCAAATTATACAAAAGTGAGGGTCCCGGGCTTCAGAAGAGCAGATTTAAAAAAGATGGGTGACGACCTCAGGGATGATCTAATGGTGGAGGTGTGTAAGCATTGTTATTTCCGCCTTAGCATAACGTCCATGAAATCTGAAATTTTCATAGAAATTTCCTAACTTCCACCTGTGGCAGATTGGAAAACTTCTGAATATTTTGGCCAAAATTTTTCCCTGTTCTGCTTAGATATAGGTGGAAGGAAAACAAAAAAGGACAGTTTTCCTGGTGTGCAGTGCCCCCCAAGCCCTGACTGAAATAAAAAAAATAATTTCCTGGTGGAGTGTCTAGCAGTCCCTCCCCCACCTGATCACCTGCCCGACCTGTAATTGGAAAAGCTCTGGTGGCTAGCAGTCCCTCCTCCACCCGATTACCTGCTCAACCGGTAATTGAAAAAGCCATTGAGGCTAGTGGTCCCTCCCCCCACCCTATTACCCACCTGACGTGCCCAGTCTGTGTAACTTCCCCATCCCTATCCTCCCATATAGTATTATAAAACATTTTTCACTGGTAGTCTAGTGAACCCCCCCTCCCTAGCCCCAGACCCACAGTCCATGAATTAAAATGTTAAATTCCTGGTGGTCTACTGCATCCTCAGCCCCCTGAGCCCAGCAAGTAGTGTCTCACCACCCAGCTCCCCCCATACTGAACCCCAGTGACCAACTGGCACAAATCTCCTCCCTCCACCATGGCTGGGTCACCCACTGAGCTGTCAATGAATGAACACATGCTTGTACCTTGTGTACCTCAATCTGAAGTCTCACTTCCGTCTGCTGCTTGGTCCCTCACCCCCACCTCCTGTTCCCGATCTTTCTGAGCCCTATCCATTTTAGTACTGCTGATTATGTTGTTGGTTGCTTGGGACAGAGAAAAATACACTTTTCTCAGCAAGATTAGGTTGGTTTGACTGATTTTTTTTCGACCTCCATTCAATCTCAGTCTAGACGGTATTCTGGATCTGGAACATCCTTTTACAGTAAAGGATCTATGGTCTTGCCTTTCCCAAGAAAATACTTGATTTGACTTGTAATCTCTGATGTCTCATAAGAGTTTAGTTTGCTTTCTTTCTTTACTTGGTTTTCTTGGATGGTTAATTTGCATTGTAAATTACTTTGAAAATTAGAAAATTTGGGCTGTTCTTTTAAGGTGATCAGTTTATCTTTAAGTCCTTCATTCTGATCTGTTGTTTTTTCATATTGGTCATCGTCTTGGTCAATTAAAATATTAAGCTCTGAGGCACATATATTAAAGACTTTGTACCATCTGTCTCAGTAAATATCTTTATGAAAGCCAGCTGTGGGGAGCTTCTCAATTCTTAATCCAGGTGGGGTCCAATATTTTGCTTTATACAGTTTCAGTGCTTCTTTATTGTAAAAAAGTTGATTTCTTCAGTTTTAGGTTTTTCAGACTCTGAAAATAAAGACTTTGGTGTCGGTGCTTCTTCTGTCTGTGGTATATTTGCTGCAAATAAGCAAAAAAATCATAATGTTTACTATAAAGAAGCATTGAAAGTCTATAAAGCAAAACATTGGGCACCATGGGGATAAATGTTTGAGAAACTCCCCAGAGGTGGTTTTCATAAAGATATTTACCAAAACAGATGTTTACAAAACCCTTAACACATGTGCCTTGGAACTTGTTAATATTTTAATTGACCAAGACAAGGACCAATATAAAGAAATAATGGATCAGATTGAAGGGCTTAAATATAAATTGATCACCTTAAGTAGAGGGGACAAAACCTTTTACAGGTATATAAGTGAAAAAAGGAAGGCGGAAGGAGAGATAGTGTGACTGAAGGGGGGAGATGGGGGCCACATGGAGGATGACAACAGTAAAGCTGACATACTGAACAGGTATTTCTGCTCAGTCTTTACTGAGGAAGAGGAGGGTAATGGGTATGAAGGGAGTACAAGGGGTGAGAATGGTGCAGAAATGGGCACAAGTCCCTTTACACGAGAAAGGGTCCTGAAGGAACTGGAAGTAATAAGAGTTGATAAAGCAGTGGGGCCAGATGGGGTGCATCCCTGGGTCCTTAAAGAACCCAGATAGGTGGTGGCTGAACCTCTGGCTATCCTGTTTAGCCAATCATTGGAAACAGGGGAGGTACCCAAAGACTGGAGGACAGCAGATGTAGTCCCCTTATACAAAAGTGGGAACAAAGAGGAAGTGGGGAACTACAGACCAGTCAGGCTCACCTCTTTAGTGGGGAAGATCATGGAAGCACTACTGAAGGAGAGATTGGTGGAACATCTGGTTGTCAATGGACTGCAGGATCCAAGGCAGCATGGTTTCACCGGGGGGGGGGTCATGTCAGATCAACAAAGTCCAGGAAGGTAGCATCTTTCAGAAAAAGAGATGTATAAGAACAAGGGGGCACAATTTAAAGACAGAGGGGAGATGGCTCAGGGGTAATGTAAGGACATTTTTTTCACGGAGTGAGTGGTGGATACATGGAACCGCCTTCCTGGGGAGGTCGTTGGGTCTAAAACAGTGGGGGAATTCAAACATGCATGGGACAGACATAAGGCAATTATAGTGGGGGGTTGCAGGAAGTAGGCTGTTGGTTAACTAGAATCTGTAGCTTATCCAGTAGGTAGGGAAATGGGCAGACTGGGTGGACCAAGTGGTCCTTATCTGCCGTCAAAGTCTATGTTTCTATGTTTCTAACCTCATTGAATTTTTTTGACTGGGTGACTAGGGAGGTGGAGCAGGGGAGGGCAGAGGACATGGCCTATCTGGACTTCAGCAAGGCCTTTGACACTGTGCCACATAGAAGATTATTATACAAACTAGGGAATATGGGTGTGGGCAGGACAGTAGTGTGGTGTGTAGGTAACTGACTGGGCGGCAGGACACAGAGGGTGGTGGTAAATGGCTGTCACTCCACAGAGGGAAGAGTGACCAGTGGGTACCACATGGATCAGTGTTGGGACCGTCCTATTCAACATCTTCATCAGTGACATTGCGTAGGACCCAGAAGGCAGAACTTCACTGTTTGCTGATGACACAAAGCTCTGTAACAGAGTAGACACACCAGAGGGTGTAGACAGAATGAGAAGGGATCTGCAGAAACTTGAAGAATGGTCAGGAGTTTGGTAGTTGAAATTCAATGCAAGGAAGTGCAAGATAATGCATATGGGGCACAAAAACCCTGGCACAATATATCAGTTGGGGTGTGAGGATATAGCATGCACCAAGCAGGAAAGGGTTCTTGGAGTTATCATCTCTGATGACCTTAAGGTAGGGAAACGGTGTGACAAGGCAGCAGGTAAAGCAAATAGGATGCTGGGATGCATAAGCAGGGGCATCACCAGCAGGAAAAGGGAGGTCATAATTCCACTATACAAGACACTAGTGAGGCCCTACCAGGAGTACAGTGTACAGTTCTGGAGGCCTTACCTACGTAAGGACATAGATAGGGTAGAGAAGGTTCAGAGGAGGGCAACAAAGATGGTACATGGATTGCATCACAAGTCCTATGGTACAGGTTGAAGGAATTGAATATGTACTCCCTGGAGGAGAGGAGGAAGGGAGAAAGGGGACATGATAGAGACATACAAGTATCTTACAGGGAGGAACAGGGTGCAGGAATACACTATTTTTAAGCAAAAAAGATGTTCCAGGACTAGAGGGCATGGGATGAAGTTGGAGGGAGGATGATTCAGAGGATACGTGAGGAAGAATTTCTTCACAGAACGGGTGGTGGACAAGTGGAACACCCTGCCAGAGGAAGTGGTGGGGGCTGAAACAACCACGGGATTTAAGAATGCATGGGATAGACATAAAGGAATTCTGGAGGTCAGGGGTAAGGGGCAACAGACTTCTAGGAAAACATAAACTGAACTTACAAGCTCAAATGGGCAGACTGGGTGGCCATAGGCTCTTATCTTATCTGCCGACACTGTCTATGTACTGTGTCTATTATTTGTTTGTTGGCTGTATTGTCCTACATGATGTTGTATATGCCATTGTTACTGTTTGCATGTACTGCTTGCTCTTGTTATGTTAGTTATTCTGCTGTTATCTATGTTTAAATGGCTAAAAATAAGCTACTATGTATTGTTATCATGCACTTCTGAAATGTTTTCATTACGTTTTGCCTTGTACTCTCCCAGGTCGTGCCTAAAAATAGTAATTTTTTGGCTAGTGCACTTATCCGGGTAACAAAAACTAAATCAATAAAGATAAGTGGCATTGCAGAAGAGCTGGAATGGAGGGTATGCCTCTTTGCAGATGACACCAAAATCTGCAACACACACTCCAGAGGGAGTGGAGAGAATGTGTAGAGACCTAAGAAAACTTGAGGAGTGGTCAAGGGTATGACACCTGGGTTTCAATGTAAAAAAGTGCAAAGTCAGGCTGCTAGGGTTCAGAAGCCCAGAGGTGGATTATAAAATGGGGGAGAGGTAATGATGGTCACTAGACAATCCTATCATATGACTTCAAGGTGGTGAGGCAATGCAACAAGGCAGTAGCGAGGGCCAGCAGGAGGTTAGAGTGCATAGGAAGGGATATTATCAGAAGGAGAGAGGTGGTGTTACCACTGTATAGATTATTGGTAGGACCCCAACTCGAGTATAGTGGCCAACTCTGGAGACCACATCTTCGGAAAGACATAGACAGGGTAGAGACTGTCCAGAAAGGAGCAATTAAAATTGTAACAACTGCACCAAAAGCCCTTGGAGTAGAGGCTGAGGGATCTTAATATGGACACCCTGGGGGCCGGGTGCATAATACAGACCTATAATACTTCACAGGGTGAATAAAGTACAAGGCAGGAATATTTTTCATTACAGAAGGTACAAAAGAACAAGGTGGCATGCAATAAAACTGGAAGGGGAGAATTTAAGAGGGATGTGAAGAAGTACTTCTTCACTGAAACAGTCGTGGATGCCTTGAACAGGTTTCCAGCAGAGACAGTGGGGCCGAAGTAGTAGTGGGCTTTAAGCAAGTGGTGGGCTTTAAGCATGCATGGAAAAGCACAAAGGAATATTGGTTGGAAAGTTGGGGGAGTTGCCGAGACCTGGTAAGGTCTGCGGTGACAATATAGGCAGGGTAAAATGGGCAGACTGGGTGGGCCAAAGCAGTCCTTATCTGCCAGCAAATTCTATGTTTATATGTTGGTCCAATTATTTAGCTAGCTAGCTATACAGGTATGGAAAAATAGAGTTTACTCATTTATTGTAACGTTTGAATTACTCTATATATTGGCCAAAATGTTACTAATTGTATGCATTTGTGTATTTTTGCAAAATGTACCTACTAGGTGAGCCATATTTTGTAATATTAAATTTTGTATGATAAACAACTTTGTTAGTTAAAATGATAGACTCTAGGAGCCGTCCTGGTACTGCTGAGGGTTGAGGCACTGGATGCCACACCTCAGGCCACGCTGGTGACCTGGGTTCAGGAGTGGACTCAGGCCATCAGGAGTTGGTGGGGGAGGAGAGGATTGCACATCCGGAGGACTGCTCTCCTCTCCTGGGGTGGGTTACTGGGGATTCCCAACCTTGTAACGGCTCCCAGTGGAGACAGGGAGCACTACAGGCCAGTAGGGACTTGAAAGGGGGGAGGTGACAGTGGACATTTGTGGGATAGAGTGGGAGCACACCATCCACGAGGTGCTGTCTTTGCACATCCACACTTTGGGGGAAAAATGGAGGAAAAAGCACTGGCACCTGGGAAGGTGAAGTTGGGGCCCAGGAGGAACACCCATGTTCAGTGCTGGATCTGCTCTGCCAGCCTCTGACTTCTGCCCTAACACCGGCCACCCACTAGATTTCAGATAGAGTATTGGAGGAGTTGATGGTCCCACCTCAGGGGACTCAGAGCTGGGGTGGTCGACGAGTCAAGTGTGAGGATATGGGATCACCCTGGGATGGAGCTCCAGTTAGAGGGATCTTGGCAAGTGGGAGAAAGCTGGTAAGTGGTGCCTACACCAGAGAGAGGTGCTATGGGGCCAGTGAGAAGGGGGCATAAAGAAAGTTGAGAAAAAAAAGGATAGATTCTGAATTTTTATTTTCTATATAGGCACTCAAGAAATACATTTTACCTCACCTTACCTTACCTAACCTTACCTTACCTTACCTTACCTCACCTTACCTATATAATACTTTCTTTACAGACTGCATCTTCTGATAGTTGCCCCACTGTCTGATTATCTTTTTTCTCAGTTTTAGAAGGCCAATAGGGGGCTTGTTTCACTACAAATGCAGTGTGATATGCTTAATATAAGGACATGCCAAACCCACTGTCTGTATTTACATAAATAATGCATTAGGTATTTCTAACAGATGTGATTGTGATAAAAAATAAATAATTAAGATCACTAACATTTTTATTAGTTTTATTTAAAATAAAAATATAGGTATGAGACCTATTTTTCATGTGGATCCTCAGGGACCTGAAAACAGCAGCAGGGTAGTTACAGTTCAGTTACATAACAGAGCCACAGTAAGCAAAGCTAATCATACTATGTGGCTAAAGCCAAGGATTATCATATACAGTATACCGTGCATGCAATATTTACATATTCACTGACTGATCAGTAGTGGTGGGGAGGGTTCGAGTATGGTAATGTGCTACATGTCTAAGTGGATGACAGGGCTTCCGAAGACATATTAGTTGCTCATGCGGTAGCAAACAGGCCAGTTAGTGAAGGGTCTGAGATGAGGCAGAGAAGGATACAGTAGTGATAGGGGTGTGGAGATATTTTTAATATGAACTGCTACCTTGACATTCCCTGCACTGTCAGTTACCTAGCTTTTGATATTCATTATAAAAAATAGGTACGCTATTCCTTAAAGGGCTAACATACCAACATTAATCTTAGGAAAACATTTGTGAAAAAAATGAGGAATCATACCTATTATTTTCACCTTTCTATTATTTTGATTGGATTCAAAGCTCCAAGACACGACATCTGCAATTCAATGGTCAGATTTCTTGACCTTTCATGACTGTTGGCTAAATCCATTTTTCATTTGCAGACTACAAGAATGACCCTTGCTAATCTTTAACAAGGATAGGCACTGTCTCTGTTTTAATTATATATCTGTAGGCTATCTTCTTCAAAGACCATTGGTGCCAGCCTAAATTACTTTTCTTTTATCTGCTACTTTGAAGGCTTAATACCAGTCTTGCACTTCTGAAGTAGCAGTCTTTCAGAGTTACAAAAAATAGCTAAAAGACAACTATTAGCTGAAAAAGGGAAATGTGTTTAGTCTTGTACAGTAAGACAATGCATTCTCTATTTTACGACAAGGAATGGCCAGAAATTTAGTTTTCTATATCTGGTATTCTGCCATCATCTTTTACTTTAACTAGCTTGAAACTATTTGAACTCCATGTTGAGTTAAGATTCACCCATGTCAGTGAGTGCCTTGCATCTTTAGTGGAAAGATTTTTAAAGTTTTTTTTTCTTAATACATGTTCCTTTGCTGGTATGACTGTTTATTTGTAACAGTAATTCATTCCTGAGAAGGCCTGTTTTACTCCTTGTAATACTTCCAAAGTGACAGAAGGTAAATTCCATATTCTATGAAGAACAGATCTTTTAATGTTTGTGACAATGACATGAGCCAATATTTCAAACGAATGCCATTTTATAAGTAAAAATCGCATACAAAATAGTGCTGAAGAGCTCAGTTGTGACACCATCTGCTCCACGAGGATATCCCTTCATGACTAGCTCAAGTTTTCTGGGGAAGGGAGAAAGGAATCTACTGGACAAGAGGGATTCCTTGTGAAAGGGAGTAAGCATTTGGACCTGGGAGAATTTGTTCTGGGTTTTATTTAGACTTTGTTTTTGTTTTTTTTATTTTAAAAGGTTGCTCTCTTACAGTAGTGTAGCCTCATTTATGATATGTAAAGGTCAAATGGTCAAATTCTTGGTTGCAGTCACAGGCACATAGGTTGCACTCCCATCAAGCCATACTCAATGCATTGGGGTTACAAACTCTTCCTGGTTGCACACACAAAATGCTTTCTAAGCACTCAGGATGAGTAATCTAGACTACAATGCTGATTGGCCACAGAGCCATTTAGAACATATTGTGTTCTGGGTAGCTGTAAACTAGCTGTTACAGGCTTGCTAAATTACTGCCTTTTTAAAGCATCTGAAAAAAACAGTGAGCTCACTTGTAAGGGATTCTGAGACAGAGAATTGCTAGGAAGAGGGAAAGGAATCTACTGGACATGAGAGATGACTTGCGAAAGGGAGCATGCATTCAGATCTGGGGGGCTGCAACTGGCAGTTGAGAGGATTACAATTGTTGAGGGTATTGCAGTGGTAATGGGGAGATGCACTGGGAGGAGGGGAGGTCTACATCTGTACAGAAGGACTACATATGGTGCTGGTGGGGAAGGCATCAGGTGATTGGGAGACTGAATGATTCCATAATGACATCAGTATGGGGTGGGCCCAGATTGGGTAATCAAGGGATGACCTTGAATCATGTCATGTGTCCACTGGATGCCATTAAATCCATGGAGTTCATTTTTGTGTGTTTCGGGGAATGAATTGCCATTCATCAGGGACTGACTGTAACAAACTGGAGGCTGAAGACCTGTTTTTATGTTCATCCTTGCACTTGGTGCAACTCATGCATATTGGTGTGAGAGTTGATTTTGAGAGGTGTGTCACTGTCAGTCCAGTGCAGGGCAGTTTGCAAGGGCTCGACAGTGTCAGAACAGTCATCAGACAGGCTGATTCTGACACTTTTCTGGCCTGGGCACAAATTTCACATAGTTCAAAGAAAAGAGACACCTGAATCATACAGCGTCTCTTCCCTTTAATCTGCATAATGCCACTCAGCAGGCAGAGCTGATCAACGTCATGATTAGCCTGCTTTGGTCCTCCCCTTCCAAAGGAAAAATGATCCCTCCCACCATCTGCCATGTATCGATCCCACCTCCCATTGTTTCCCCCTTTCTTGCTTACCAGGTTTAGAAGGAGTGCAAAACATGGATATACATGAAAGGATGATCCACCAGCCCAGCAGCCTGATTGCCAGCAGTGAACTTTTCATTCCACAGGGCGCTTTAAACCTACACAATAATAATGCTAAGAGTGCATGTGCCAGCATGGCTTTCTTGTTAGAGCTCCTTGAAGTCTCTCCCTGTCCCCTCCTGCTGCATCTCTCTGCTGTGCTTGTGAGGAAGCAAAACACCCCCTATCCTGTCCTCTGCACTCAGCTGTCAGATTGCAGTCTCCCTTTCTCATCCCCTGCTGTGCTGCTCTGCTTTCTCCTTCTTTGCACTTCATTCTTGCTCTCAGCCCAGCAGCTTGTTGGCCATACAGTGAATTTCTTGTTCCACAGGGTGCTTTAAACACTGCTGAGCCTGTGCTGACAGACAGTTGACCTCTCATTCTCACTGATTTTCTCTTTGGAAACTGAGTTTTTAGTTTGACTGCCGTAAATGTGAGCAAAGTGCTGAGCAAGGTGGCGCAGGTGGACATTGGGGGCTTCTGAATGTTGGGGGACAAAAGTTCCAACTTGAGACTGCTCCAACTGTTAGGGGGACTAGTGCCCCCATTCCCCCATAATTACACCCATGCTCCTTCCTTCTTAATTTTTTAATACTGGGGTGCTCAATCCCTGGTGCCAGCTGGTACCTTCCACCCCACTCATTTTCACTGTTCAGTACTGGGGAGCCCTCCTCTCCATGCTGCCAAGCATAACACTGACATTGGAGTGTCCAATCCCCAGTGTCAGTGCCTGAAATAAAGAAAATCATCCCTGTGGCCTTTTTTATTTTTTTGTTTATTGCTTCCTGTAATCCCACCCTCTGCCATGGGGTCATAAGAAGATTATGTTGAAAATGCAGGGGTAAAAATATTAAAAAGCAACAAACTTATCAGTGTACATTGACATTTTTCAACACGCACTTGTAACTTTGGGAATTTTCAATATTTTGACCCCAAATGTTCAATATAACTATTCTTTTCACACCACCTCATGAATGTGACAGCTGTCATTTCCTAAATCCTGGCCAAAATACGTTTTCACAGTTGTGGCATGAAATCACCTTTCAGGTAGGATTAAAAAAAATTATCTGACAGTCTTCATGAGGTGGTGTCATAAGAAAGCTATGTTGAATATGTGGGGTAAAATATTTAAGAAAAACTAAGTTATGCGCACACATTGACGTTTTTCAATGCATGCTCATAACTTTGCTAATTTTCAATGTTTTTACCCCAAATTTTCAACATAGCCATTTTCGCACCACCTCATGAAAGTGACAACTGTCATTTTTTCAAATCCTAGCAAAAATGTATTTTCACACTCGTGGCTGTAATTCACGTTTCGGCCACTATATAATAAATGACACCTGTCATGTTTAGAAGAAGTGGTCATAAAAAGACTATGCTGGAAATTTTGGTCTCAAAAAAACAAAGTTATAACGAAACATTGAATTGCTCCAACATTTATTCATAACCTTGTTTCTGCAGTTTTGGTCCCTAATGTTCAACATATCTATTGTGTTACCCCACCTCCTGAACATGACAGTTATTTTTCAAATCCTCTCTGACACTGGTTTTACCACATTCACAATCCAAAATCACCGTCCAGATGGGATTAAAAAAATTCCACTTGTCTTGATTATAACGTCAGGTCGTTAAAATACAGTTGGAAATTTGGGGCCAAAACGTGGGAGCCCACTGAAAATTAGATATTGCCTCTCAGCTGACTGATCCTGGGTAAATGCAATCCAAATATATGTAAAAGCAGGACAGCACTGAAAATGAGAAACTGTATTTCATCTGGTCTGTCCTGAGTAAATATGTAGAAAAAATGTGTACAAGGAAGACTCGTTACGATAGCAATGCAAGCAGAGAACATTACGCATTAATATATGCTTTTTATAGATGCGGTGCTTTTTTTGTAGCACTGAAACATGTTCCAGGTGCATGTAGCAATGTTACATAGCATCTTGTCTTTAAGCAGCCAACAGAATGTTAGCAGGTGCTATTCCTGACAGTTTCCACTAACATCTGGATGGGGAATTTGTACTGTGTCACACTCATGGGGAGAGCTCTTTCTGTGGATTAAGATGACGGGCCAGATTTTCAGAAGGTGGCTCAGAGCTTGCAACAAGATCTGCGTTAAACACTTTCTTTGATGAAGCTGCACCACTCCTCTTTGCTGCAACTGCACCTGGTTTTACAATTTCCAGTGCAGTTGTCACAGTTTCTACGTTTAAGGCAGCTTGCACCAAATATTTGACGCAAGCTCCATAAAAACGGCCCCTGGGATTGTCACACACTAGACCACAAAAAGTTGATTTTATTTGTGACAATTACTGCATGGGATAAAAAATCCTATTACATTGCCACAAGCCTGGTGTGCTGTATTTATTAGCAGCACACATCCATGGCTTGCAGCAATCTAATGCCATTGAAAATCCAGTCCCATGATTGTTATGCCTCTATCAGTTGGTGGTGCAGTGAAGTAGGAGCAAAGCAGCTGTTTTGTGCTGCCCCGACTGAAGCTGACAGCTTGGCACCTAGTTCCTTAGAAAGTCCTGGGAAAAACGATCAGCAATGGCAGATATTATAAAGGATACACATTGCAAAGTGATAGAAGTTACACAAATGTTACTCGAATAAAAAGGAGACATACTATAAATGTAATACAGTGAACTAAAATGTTGTTGTAAAATACAGAATTTTACAGTCTTTATAATAGTCCAGTGCTTACATTAGTGCTAAATGAACATGAAACATAAGCACTGAACCACGTTTATAAGCCTGGACTCATTCAGTGCCAAAAAATGCAAGGTGATGCATGTAGGGGTAAAGAATTGTACAATGACTTACACTATGGTAGGACACCAGTACAGTATAGAGGAGACACGAGACCTGGAGGTGAGGATAAGAAATGCATTAAAATCATCTTTTCAGTGCAATGAGGCATGTGAAAGTCCTACCAAGATGCAGGGATGTATAGGGAGAGGGATTAGTGGCAGAAGGAAGGAGGCGATACTACCTCTCTATAGATCACGAGTCAAGCTGCACCTCGAGTACAGGATGCAGTTCTGGGGTCCATATAGAAGGTAACGTATGTATAGATTAAAGACATCACACAGAAGGGCAGCAAAGATGATCCATGCACAACATGGCAAAATGTATACAGAAAATGTATGAGTAAGACTGAAAAGTCTTACCATGTAGTCAGTAGAGGACAGAAGAGAGATGGGGGACATGTTAGAGACAAAGCGCCCGATTTTCAAAGCACTGACTAAGATGCAAGGTGCCTGCATCGCACAGCAGTGGTGCAAGGGGTACTTTGCATCAAAACATGCAGATTTCACCATTCTCAAAGACCACACTGGGACCCAGTGTGCCAGGTCTGTGCCATGCAGCTGGGTGTGCCAGGATGCTAGGGGGCTTATGGCAGATGTAAGCTGCCATATCCCCTAATTCAGGAGTCTGTGAACCCTCCAAGAGAACATAGTTCTAAAAACAGTTAGACCAGCCTTGTCTAACGGTACATAGAAAGTGTGTCCTCTGGGAGTGTTTAGAGAACTTGCACCACTCCCAGAGCCCTCACTGGGTGGGAGGGAACATATGCTATGGTCCCTCCTCCCCAACCCGATCCATTGTAGAATGAAATAGTTCCTAGTGGCTGGCAGTTTCTCTTCCCTGATCCCTGATGTCCCCTGTATGTGTAAATAAAGATCTCCCTGGTGTCCAGTGGTTCCCCCAATTCCTGTAAAATGTAAGATATACATCCCCCCTCTGGTGTCTGGCAGTCCCTCCTCCCTACCAATGATCCCCGTTAACATGTAAAGTAAAATGCATTCCCAGGTGGCTAGTAGTCCCCCTGCCAATCCCTGAGTGCCCAGTCCAACAATTCCTGGTGTCTAGGGGACCCCCACCATGGCAAGTAGTGCCTCACCACCCCACTTCCCCCATCCCATCCCAGAGTTGGCAACCAGCACAGCCTTCCACTCTCCATAACAGCTGGCCATCAAACGCGCTGTCAAGGAGCACATACTGTAACAGCTGATTGTACAGTGCATGCTCCTTAACTCAGTCAGTGGCCAGCCATGGTGAAGAGCAGAGGGCTGTACTGGTTGCTGGCTCCAGGATGAGATGGGGGAGCAGGGCGATGGGGCACTACTTGCGGGAGTGGGGGGTGGGGATCCCCTAAATACCAGGGACTGTTGGGTATTGTTGGATGGGGCACTCAGGAATGGGAAGGGGGTACTGCTAGCCACCAGGGAAAGCTTTATAGTTTACATGTTACTGGGGATCATTGATAGGGAGGGAGGACCACTAAGATACCAGGAAGGGGATTTATATATTACATTTTATGGGATCAGAAAGGGAGGACCACTGGACACCAGGGAGGTCTTTAGTTATGCATACAGGGGACATCGGGGATCGGGGAAGGGGCACCACTAGCCACCTGGGAACTGTTATATATTATGCATGTTTTGTGCATGTTACATGTACTGTTCAAGTCTTTATGCATTCACTTACACAGTATTTCTGCCCCACCAGGAGTGCCGCCTCACCACCCTGCAGCTTGCAGCAAACCTCTCAGATGCACTGTCTGTATGACATATAGCCAGTTATGCCACAAGCTGAGGGACTTTGCTGCCAGGACCCTCCCAATGGAGAATTGCGTGCAGGGTCTCTGGCACACTGGAAATCGGCACAAGCTGCCAGTGGTTCAGCTTGTGCCACCCTTTGAGAATTGGGCCCAGTAAGTTCACAAAAGGGTTCAGCTGAATTTGAGACAGCAAGTTTATTCAGTCTAAGAAACAGTATGTCCACTAAGGGTCATGTGCATAAGTTGAAAGGAGGGAATACGAATTTATACTTTATGGAAAGGATGCTGGAGTGGAGTGTTATTGTCATGGTGGTTACTAGGTAGAATGTTATTATCTGGTAAAATCCTTTTGAACTGAAAGAGTTAATGTCCTAGCTTGTTTCCAAATGTCAGATGTGTTTTTCTGTTGCTGCAACTTTTTTGCCTCAGCAACAAAATGCCCCCATATCCCCTTTAACTCATCATATAACCAGATATTCCTTCCTTCCCCACCAGGGCATATACAGTAAGATGGAACTCTATTCCAGAAAAAGTAGTTCTAAAGTTTTGGTAGTTCCACAAGTGTTGCATTATTGGAGCCCTCAGGGCTCCAGTACCTACTGTAAGGATACACTTCTCTGGCTTTGACCAGGAAAAGGGAGCTGATCGTGACCACACTACCATCTTATCCTAGCAAGAAAATGCATCACCATTCCTGGCATTGTAACCAGTGACCAATCAGTCCAAACCTGAATGTTCTGCAGAAGATCATTGCAGGAGGTATTGCCATGACATCTGAACCTGAAAGCAAAGGGATAGGATGTGGTGAGCTGGGGAAGCCTCATAGCTGCAACCACATGGCACTATGACACTGAACCCAAGGGCAAGGTGTGAGGGGCAACTGCCAGTGTTTTTACTGTAGTTCTTTACATGTCTATGCCTTGGCACTATAACCTCCATTGGAAAATATTCCCCTCCCATACTATATTTACTCAGGGTGCTGAATAAATGCTGCACCTTTGAGGGCACAAGTATATCCTGTGGCCCTGTCACCTCACAGCTGCAAAGGGGTCCATGAATCTGTACTGCCTGTAATAAATTTGATTCTATGGGCTTACACAACATAGTGAAGAGTTGTGCTTGTGCAACTTTGTAGACTGGAAGTGTTTGAATGAATGTATTGCAGATTGTCATAGGTGAATACTTTGGCTGTTCACATTCTCTCTCTCTTCCTGTCGGGGTAGTGTGAAGGCAAGGAACCCTCTTGAGGAGGGTTCCACCCCTAGAGGTGCCATGGGAGCATAATTCCTTTAGTCTAAAAGCACCTTAGGAAGGAGCCCTGAGGAGAGAGGAGTGCCGCTGAGGGAGGAGGGGAGGATGGTGGGGCAAAAAAACAGGGCTTCTGAGTAAGGCTGGAAGGAGCTGACTTAAATAGCTCAGACAGGGGTCATGACTGGTTGCTCCCACCCATTGAGTTGCAGGCATAGCCTTAGAATTCAATGGGCTTATGCAACTTAATCAGGAGTCATGCTTGTGCAACTTTGTTTGTAGACTGAAGGTATTTGAATGAATGTGTTGATGATTGTCGTAGGTGAATACATTGGCTGTTCACACTCTCTGTTCTGTGGGGTACTTCCACCCTGTTGGGGTACTGTGAAGTAAAGGAACCCTCTTGAGGAGGGTTCCACCCCTAGAGGTGCTGCAGGAACATAATTCCTTTAGGTTAAAGGTGCCTTAGGAAGGAACCTGCAAAACATACTGAGCAGCAAGTAGCGACCACAGAGTTTAACTGCAGATGGTTTGACAGCTATGAGTGATGAGGGAAATGACAGACTGACTCAAGTAATGAATGACAGATATCAGAACTGAAAGTAGAACAGGCATGACTTCCAGAAGGAGAGAGGGAACAGAAAATGGAAGGAGGGCCACCATCGAACCCCAACTCATAGTGGAAACCTACATATTGCAAAGACTACCTAATTTTATGACCTTCAGCATGCAGAATCGGAAACCCCCACTATGAGGGAGAGCCTCTGGGGATCCAAAGCCTCTGTCACCTTCCCTCCAGGTGTGGTATAAATTAGTGATGGTTCAGTTACTGAAATTTAGAGACCCAATTCAGGGGAAAAATTTTAAAGGAAGGGCTCACACTCTATCCTTCTAATGGGAAAGCCATGGGGGTGCCATGAGCCAGTTTCTGCAGCTAAAGGAGGTTTCTTGCACTGTGGCTCACCCCCCAATGCAGGAGGAGGAGAGGAACAACCACTGAAAGGCACTCTCCTGGCCTTCACGAAGGGAGGCCTAGAAGTGAAGGGTAATGCATAAGAGGAACCCTTGAGGGGCTGGAAATTGGAAATGATTTTTGAACTTGAGGGGTAAAGGAAGGGAAGGAGGTGGAGACCAGGAGAACCTTAAATGGCTGTTGAGGAATTAGCTTTTGAAGGTGCTGCTGACTTGATCTGTACAGCTAAAGAAGCCCCCTTGGACTTAGAGGCCCCACCCTCCATGAGCTGAAGTCTTAAATGTTAAATCAAGAGGTGCTGCCAAGTCAATTTTCACAGCTAAAGCATCCTCCTGAGCATAAGGCATTCTCACTGGAAGGGCAGAAAGAGAACGACCCTGCCCATTGAGGGATCTACCTTCAAGATGTGGACTTCATGGGGCAGAGTGAGACCATCGGCTTAAGAGCAGAGCCCTGGAGCCATACTATGGTTGTGGCCGGCATGCATCTGAGTGCTAAAGTTAATTAAATTATCTCCATCCTGATTTGCCCTGCCAGGATCTGTCTGCATAGTGTGGTGCAGCATGAAATCTATCTTTTGAACAAAGATGACTCCCATTATCCCCAGTGCCAAGGGAAGAAGAACATGATGGAGGCCCGCCAGAGACTGAGCTAGCATACAAAGATCACCAGAGAAAAAGGACACACCATCAGTGGGTTCAAGAAAAAGTAAACAGTGACAGCTGGTCTCCCCATAAAGGGCAACATGTAGCATGGCCAGAGCAGCTCCAGAAGAGTGGTAAAGAGACTTACAGACAGTGCCCTGGTGATCATGCCTAAGAAGGTATGAAAAAGCCAGACCTGGGAAGACTGGCAAGGAGTGGATCCTGGCAAGAAGTTCCATCACAATACCCCTAGACATGTGAGTCTGCCCCTTGGTTATTTCCAACCCCCTCCTCTTTCCTGAGTAGAAAGTAAAGACAGCCAGTGAGGAGTGATTGTTACAGATGAGCTAACCTAAAGATAAGTTAGAGGCAGAGACAATATTGGGTTCAAGTGAAATTGTGATAACTGTAACGGAGGTATCAGATGGCATTATATAGAAAGGAAAGGAGAGTATAAGGAAAATTAAAAATGTCAGAAAGATTCCAAGTAAGGAATCATATGGCAGACTAAATAGACTGTTCAGTTCTTTGTCTCATTGTCTTTTCTATGTTCTGGGTTTCTAGGTAACTCCCTGGTAATGACCATGTATTATAAAAACTAAAATACACCCCAAACCATGCAAAATAAGGGTTCAATGCTATCTTGGGTTTCTGAGGGCAAATATAAACCACTGTACCTTTGGTGTCCTGGTTTATATGTGTGTGCAGAATTCCTCTGTAGTATACTACATCTGTGTTGTGTATGATTGGGTATACAGTACAGCTAACATTAAACTTATTGTGCAACCACATAACAGTTGGTTAGCATTTGAGCTGTTATGGTACTGCATAGGACATTCCTTAAGGTCATCAGGTTGTTAACTGAGGGCAAAAACAAATCGACTAGTGGATATTTTGTTGTAGTCACATGAATGCAATGTGTTGCTAGCTTACTGCAGAATATAGAGAGTAATGTATGAGCAGTCATATACAACAAAGCTGTGTTTCTATGGAGGGGTGAAATTATATCATACACCTTAAGAGCAAAGCTTGAGTTCTCTGTGTTGTCCTCTCACCCCTGACATGGGAGCATCAACCTTATTGTGTATGTTTCCCATACATTATTTTATATAGTATATGTTTGTTTTAATTCATTTGTATACTTTTTCTTTTTTTAAATTCTTTGGCAACTGGATAAGGCCCACTAGGCACAACGCCTGTTTTCAGGGGCATCCCAGGAGCAATGAGAAAGTTAAGTGACTTGCTCAGGGTCACACAGCATGCAAGTGGAGGTTGTGGGAATCAAACCCAGGTCTGCTGGATGTACCAAGTTCATTCACAGCACATTACTCTAACCTCTAGGCTGTACTGCCAGGCCCACCTCTTGTCTTGAACTGTGATCACACAGAAAACAATAGATAAAGATTTAAAACATTTAAGACCAGTTTTTAGAAGGGTGACGCTGGGCTTGTGTCAAGCCCTGCATCAGCCGCAGTGTTTTTCGCAGCTGCATAGAAACATAGAAACATAGATTTTGACGGCAGATAAGGACCGCTTGGCCCACCCAGTCTGCCCATTTTCCTACCTAATGGATAAGCTGCAGATCCTAGTTAACCAGCAGCCTACTTCTTCCTACCCCCACCCCCTAGAATTGCCTTATGACTGTCCCATGCATGCTTGAATTCCACCACTGTTTTTGACTCCACAACCTCCTCCGGAAGGCCATTCCATGCATCCACAACCCTCTCTGTGAAAAAATACTTCCTTAAGTTACCTCTGAGCCACCCCCCTTCTATCTTCAAATTGTGCCCCCTTGTTCTTGCACACCTCTTTTTTTGAAAGATGCTACCCTCTTGGACTTTGTTGATTCCCTTGAGGTACTTGAAAGTTTCTATCATGTCCCCCCTCTCCCTCCTTTCCTCGAGGCTATACATATTTAGCTCCTTAAGTCTCTCTTCATATGTCTTCCGGTGCAGACCCTGCACCATTTTAGTTGTCCTCCTCTGGACAGCTTCCATCCTGTCTATGTCTTTGCGGAGATTGGGTCTCCAGAACTGCATGCAGTACTCCCAGATGGGGTCTCACCAACTGTCTGTACAGAGGGATAATAACTTCATGTTTTCTACTGGTGATGCCTCTCCCTATGCATCCTAGCATCCCCCCAGCCCTTCTTGCTGCCCTCTCACATTGCTTGCCCACCTTTATGTCATCTGATATGACTACCCCCAGGTCCCTTTCCATTTTTGTTGTTGTTAGTACCTCACCCCAGGGTTTTTGTTTCCCAGGTGCATTACCTTGCACTTCTTAGCATTGAATCTAAGCTGCCATACATTTGACCATTCCTCTAACCTTGCCAAGTCCCTTCTCATCCTTTCCACCCCACCTTGTGCATCAACTCTGTTGCAGATCTTTGTGTCATCTGCAAAGAGACATACTTTTCCTTCCAGTCCCTCTGCAATGTCGCTATAAAGACATTGAAGAGGACCGGTCTAATACTGAACCCTGCAGTACCCACTAGTAACCCCCATTTCTTCAGAGTGGACTCCATTCTACTATTACTCTCTGTGTCCTGTTCTCCAGCCATCCTTACCCAGGCTGTCATCTTGGGACCCACTCCCAGGCTGGCTAACTTGTATATTAATCTTTTGTGTGGGACTGTGTCAAATGCCTTGCTAAAGTCTAGGTAGGCCATGTCCACAGCCCCTCCCTGATCTACTACTTTGGTCACCCAGTCAAAGAAATCTATCAGATTTGTCTGGCATGACCTTCCCGCTGTGAATCCATGCTGCCTTGGGTCCTGTGCCCCTCTGGCCTCTAGATACTCGACAATTCTTTCCTTCAGAAGTGATTCCACCATTTTCCCTACCACTGAGGTTAAACTAACAGGTCTGTAGTTTCCTGCTTCTGCCTTGCTCCCACTTGTGGGAAGGAGAATCACATCTGCCCTCCTCCAGCCCTCGGGTACCACCCCATCCTCCCATGATTTGTTAAAGAGGGTAGTTAGTGGTGTCACTAGTTCTACCCTTAGTTCTTTTAGAATTCTGGGTTGAATCCCATCAGGCCCCATTGCTTTGTCCACCTTCAGTTTTAAGAGTTCTTTCAGAACCCTTTCTTCTGTAAATGGGCTGGTATCAACTTCTGTATCCAGAGTGTTTCTGCTGTTTGTTTTAGGTACCTTCCCCTCTTCCTTTGTAAATACTGAGCAAAAATATTTGTTTAGTATCTCTGTCTTTTCACAGTCACCCTCTGCCCACCCTCCCTCTCCTTTATTAAGCCTCACTAACCCTCCCTTGGTCTTCCTTTGCTCCCTGATGTACCTATAAAAGGTTTTATCCCCCTTCTTAACTAAGTTGGCTATCTTTTCCTCAGTTTGGGCCTTTGCTGTTCTGACTGCCTTCCCAGTATCCTTTTGCTTTAACTGATACAGTTCTCTGTCCTGCTCCTTCTGTGATTCCTTGTACTTCCTGAATGCTTTCTTTTTCTCTTGAACCCTCACTGCCACTTCCTTTGAAAACCACAGTGGTTTCTTACATTGTTTTGTTTTGTTTATTTGCTTCACACAAAGGCTTGTTACCTCTGTGATGGCAGTTTTTATTATTCCCATTGTTCTTCCACCCTCCTTCCTGCCCATTTGCTAGTGCATTCCTTAGGCACTCACCCATGCAAAGTCAGGCCTCCTAAAGTCCAGTACTTTGCCTTTGTATGCTTGACTCTATTGCTGTGTTTATTGTGAACCATACTGTTCGATGGTCGCTAGTTCCCAGATGCTACCCACTTACATCTGTGATCTTCCATCTCCATTTGAGAGAACCAGGTCTAAGATTGCTCCCTCTCGAGTGGGCTCCAATACTAGTTGTCTAAGGCATGCCCCCTTTAGGGCATCTAGAATAACCCCACTCTTCAAAGTGGCTGCTGCAACTGCACTCCAGTTAACATCTGGCATATTCAGATCACCCATCAGCAATATCTCCCCTTTTTCTGCCATTCTAAGTATTCTATCATTTCCTTGTCCATTTCTTCCCCCTGAGAAGGGGGTCTGTATACAACCCCTGTATGGATTGTCATGCCATTGCAGGTCTCCAAATTTGCCCACAGATCTTCTTCTCCTCCCTGTTTTCCCTTTTGTGCTGTTGCTTTGATTCCTTCCCTTATGTAAAGAGCTCCTCCTCCTCTTTTACCCTCCCTGTCCCTCCTGTAGATAGTGTATCCTGGCATGTTTACGTCCCAGTCATGGTTTTGTGTGTACCATGTTTCTGTGACTGCCACGATATCCAGATGTTCCTCGTCCATGAAGGCCACTAATTCCGGAAGCTTGTTACTCAGACTACGAGCATTGGTACTTATTGCTCTCCATTTTTTGATGACTTTACCTTCTTTTGCAGCATCCCCCACTGACCTTTCTACCTCAGTCTTTTTCTCATATAGTACCCTGTTTTGTAGGGAGAGGCTGGGATTTTCCTGCTGCTTATCAGTGCCTCCCCCCTTGACTAGTTTAAAAGCTTGCCAATGAAGCCTTTAAACTGATTGCTCAAAAGACTTGTTCCTTCCTGGACAGATGCAGACCATCCTGCCAGTATAGGCTGGTGTCCTCCAGGTGGAATTCCAGTCCCTAATGAAGCCAAACCCTGTGCTCCACCATTTTCCAACCATTCATTAAACTGCATGGTGCAAAGTACCCTGCCTCACTGATGCCATTGACAGGCAGCACCTCAGAGAAGGATATTGTGTGCTACTTGTCGTAGGCCCTCCCCAATTCCACAAAGTCCTTCTGCACTGCTCTAATCTCATGATGAGCCAAGTCATTTGTCCCTAGGTGGACAATGACATCCAGCTCAGACTCCCGTGCAGCTGTTCTTGTGATCCCGAGGATGCGCTTCCTGTCTCTCCAAGCCATGGCACCAGGCAGGAACCTTACTTCAGTTTTCCCTGCACCACTCAGTTCTATCCCCCCTAATAATTGAGTCCCCCACCAGGAGCTGCTTCCTTTCCTTGTGGTGTCCTCTGCCTCTTTCCTGTGGGCCTCCCTTGTGACAGTTGTCCTCAGCCTCCTTAGTCTCCTCTGTGAGTGCATCCATAGGGGAGCTATGCTCCCCCAGAATGGTGTATGGATTGTGGTGTGAAACAACTGACTGTGTGTGCCTCTGTTCCACCATCCTCACCCTCCCTGAGCCCACTGTGGTCCAACTGCTGTGCTTTCTTCGCAACCTCTGAGGTAGTGGTGGTGGCTGTGGTGCTCCCTGGATGGGGGAGGTTCCCTTCCTACCGTCCATTGTGGCCTGGGAGAAGGTTCCCCCCCCTTACTACTGTCCAGAGTGGCCTGAAGACGGGCAACTTCCTCCCTCACAGCAGAGAGTTGTCTGCAAATAGGGCAGCATCTCAGCCTCCAGAAAGACTCCCGGAAGACTGCTGCCCCACAGCCATTACATTGCACTACTCCCCACATTTTCTTTTTTTTTTGTGTGTGTGTGTGTGTGATTGGTTTGTTATATAGAAATATATATATATATATATATTATACAATGTGTATGCTTATATTGTCATTGCAGTGTGCTAGAGAGGATATGACAGTGATATTCACCTTGCACTCTTGACACTCTTGAGGAAATGATGTCAGAACCCCAGGTATAAAGGAACTATATCCAGGGGTGGGAAGGGGTTGGGCCCAAACTGTGCCCTCACAAAACAATCAGCTAAAAGCTCTGACCCACTGCTGCGATGAGTGCCTTCCTGTCAGCAAGATGCCCTACCCAACAATTTGACAGAGAAAATACCCTGCTAATCAAACAGGGAAAAATCCACACATCCAAGTCAGACACAGGTAAACCTCCCCAGCCCCAAAACAGACCTGGTAGTTTGTGCTCTGAAAGCTGTCAGCCCCAAAATAAGTCAGCTGTGCTTTAAACTCTTCCTGCGCTGAAAATCTTAAGAATTGTAACAAACAAACGTAAACCTAGATCCACCTCCCTCTGTTGCTTGAAAGACTGTCTTTTCCTGTTTCACAATGCAGGTTTTGCTATGACAACTCCTTAACCACAGTAACTTTTTTAAAAATAGTTTAACTATCACAAACTCCTACATACCAGTAAATTGTTTAAAAATAGTTTCTGTCCCAAAATCCTAGTAGTCAATCCAGCTATCCCCCAAGGTACAACCAAAATGCAGTATTCCAACACTTGTGAAGTTACTTCTAAGATAAGCAGAGTTTGCAAGCTCCTTTTTCAACTCCTTAGCCACCTATAAGTTTTTTAAAAATAGTTTAACTGTCAGAAAATCCTAGTAGACAATCTAGCTACCTCCAAGGATCTACCCAAATGCAGTATTTAAATCCTTCTAAAGTTACTAACAAGATAAACAGAGTTTGCAAGCCCCTTCTTGGTAAAACCCTAAAATATGTGAATAAAAAGCAATTATCAAGGGTAATTAGTTTCACCTGCCACAGAATTAAGCAAAAGTGCACGTTTGTTGCCAATATCAAGTGCAATATAGAATTTCTCACACAGCTCACAGCTGAATAAAAAAGTAGTGCCCTTCCAGGTCAATAAAATGTGAGGGTGGTGTCTCTGAACGCGTGGAATCCTGGAATCAAGATGGACGACCCGTAGGTGCCACTAGCAGAGGGGTGGGCGGACACAGCGGCAGCAAATGAGACCCAGGCCACACCACACCATGACTGGGACCCCGTGACCCCCGGATACAAAGTGTGCAGGATGGACAGGGCAGCAGGGAAGAAGGGAGGGGTGACAGCCCACATCAGGGACAGAAGAACTCACAAGAAGGAGGAGTTGGAGGAGGGTAAGGTTCCCCCTGAGCCCAACACACTCCTCAGTGGAAACCATTATTTCTTCCTTAATGATGGACCACCTTTGGTACACCCCCATATCTGCTCCGATGTCCACCAGGTACCGCCATAACATGTCGCCCATCTTCCTGAAGTCCGCCCTTCTAAAATTCAAGACTCTGGTCTTAGTCAGGATGCCTTCTCTGCCCATATCCACCCAGAACCACACTGTGCAATGGTCACTCCCACCCAGAGGCTCTCTGACCGTTAGGTCCTGTACAAGCCCCCCATTTGTGAGCATCAGATGAAGGACTGCTTCCTCCCTGGTTAGTTCTGTGATGCCTAGAGACAGGAACCCACTCTGCAACCCTTCCAGAACCACCTGACTCCTGGCATGTATTGTGGCTGGTACACACCATTCTACCTTGGATAGGCTGAAGTTCCATTATTGCCACTTCTTTCCCTGCAGCCTGCAATATTTGCAAGCTCAGTCCCTGTCCCTCTTCTCATCCTGGCTGGTGGTCTGTAAACCACCCTCAGCCTCACCGTTCTCCCTCTTATGGACCATAACTGAACCCACAATGCCTTCACCTTACCCTACTCAGACTCCTCCCCTTTGCAAGTTCCCCCGTCCCCGATGCAAACCGACACCCCTCACCTCTTCCCCACTGCTCCGTCCATCCCACACACTTCACATCCAGGGATCACGAGGTCCCAGTCATGGCGCAGCGTGACCCAAGTCCCAGCCACCACCACCATGTCCACCCACCCCTCTGCCAACAGCACCCACAGGTCATCCATCCCACCCCCAAGATTCCACGCATTCAGAGACACCACCCTCCACCCAGAATCTGCCCCTCCTTCCCTCCCTTCATTTTTTCACATCTCTCCCCTGTGTGTGCCCCCATCTCTCCTTTGTTAACTGTTCCTCACCTCGTCTCTCCAGACCTCTTCCACTAGTGAGGGGGGTGCCGACTTCCTCCTCCTCCTGGCATCTCTGGGCCTGCAGGCCCCCCCAAGTAGTTTAAATCAAGCGTGGTGATTATGTATCCCCCCCAGTTTGTCCCAGAGTACCCTCGAACTCTCTCTACTGGTGTAGCCTGTCTCATGAAAAGAGTTCTTTGTTTGACCAGGTTCACCCCCCAAAGTCCCCAATATAGATGAACCCCTCTTCCCTGCACCATTTCCTCAGCCAGTCATTAAATTCCTCTATTCTTCTCTTCCTGGCTGTGCTGGCCCTTGGTACTAGTATCACCTCTGAGAAGGCCAGAAAACTTGCTTCCTCCCTGTGGATCTTCACTAACCCACTGAACTTACTTTGCACTACCTCCACTCCTCTCCAGCTAGGTTGCTGGTTCCACGTGTGTAACTACATCTGGTCCCCCCCCTCAACCTCCCTTACTATTTCCCCAATTCTTGGGCCCACCTTCCCTGCTGTTATCCCTGGCATTCAGACCACCTCCTCCTTATATTTGGGTCTCCCTTCCTTTCCCAGTGAATATCCATAATTATGGAGTCCCCTATGATTGCCACCATTCCATCCCCTGCACCTGTACTCCTTGTCCATCCCTTGTTACCTGTGGTACTAGCTGATCCTCCACCTAACTGCTCCCCCTCCACCTTGGTGAACTTCTCGCTGCATCCACTACTTATAACCCTGTTTCTCCATTCCCCTCTCAGCCCCATCTCTTATAGCTATCAGTGTTTGCTTCCACTTTTCCTCTCTTGTTCCTTTTCTCTCCATGCTACCCAACTAGCAGCTAACACTGCACTTGTGTCTGCTGATCCCACAGAGATAGAAATAACTGAGGGAGACACCCCCCCCACCAGCCAATCATTCAGACAGGGTGCACCATTGGTGACTGTTAGGTGACAAAACGGTAATACAGTAACTGAAGGTTAGAAGATACTCTAGGTTCATCCCTTCCATAAAGAGAGGCTGGTGACCCTTAACCTGTTCAAGCTGGAGGAAAGGAAGCTGAGAGGAGACAGGATCTGTCTTCTGCATAATCGGGGTATCAATTAAGATCAAACAGACAGAGAAGTTTGATCTGGTCTCCAGAAGCTCAGACAGAAAGACAATACAGGCATTCAATAGAAGCCTAGACAAATTTACGTTGACCAAGAGAATCACTGGATAGGGTATTACAGTGCACAGCATACTTCTTCAAACCTGCTTATGAAGCAGTGGGTGAACATGAAGAATCCCTTCTGACCTTCAACTACTATGTTTGCCTCCCCACACTTTATAAGCAACAAGTAAGCTGTGCCACATTTAAAGGGGTTTCCTACCCATTCTATTACCAAGGCTACCCTGTAATTCCCTTGGTAAGCAAAAATGTGTCCACACTTACCTTGAGGGCCTCTTCTGCTAGGCTGTTGACATGTTACATAGTTTCACGGCCCTCCGGGAAAAGTGCCTGCTAATGCTGATCTTAAATTTACCACTTCTGAGCTTCAGGGAGTATGCACCCAAGTGTAGCAGCTCTATCGAATGGAAAGATCTAGGTACACTTGGAAAATGATTATGCGGACACAGGTTTTCAAACTTGTACAGTCAGTGTATGAAGATTTTTTTTTTAATTACTATTGTTCTGTTTATCCAGGCATCTCCTCTTACAGAAAGGGTTCTCCTAGGGCCCAGTGGCGCAGAGGGTTGAGGCGCTGGATGCCACACTGGCAACCCAGGTTTGGGAATGGACTCTGGTCACTCGGGGAGGAAAAACTGGGTATCTGTAGACAGCCCTCCTTCCTCGGGGAGGGGAGACATTGCGGCGTGCTGCAGACTGACACCCAGGGGTGGCTAGGTGTCGGCACAGGCATGTGACCCAGAAGAAGGGAGGGCACACGTCCAGGGCGTATGGCTGCTTCCACAGAGGCAGCTGCCTCACGCACTGCACAGTCCGGAAGAAAAGCAGAAAAGGCCAGGAGCCGATGGGGGTCCTTGATGACCCGACACGTTTGGGTCGGAGAATGAGACTCTCCGAGGGAGGGCCGGAGCTACCAGTCAGCTCTCTGGAAGGGCAATAAAGAAGGGGGGGGGAAGGGCTCTCCTTTCCTCCTCCATGCTCTTCAGCTCCAAGACATATGCCCGGGGGTAGCACCCCCCCCCGCATTGACTCAGGATAGTGAAGGGATACTGTCAATTCCCAGACTGATCTTGGCCATTTTAACCTAAATGCTGGAGTGGTGGGGTTGACAGTGTCGTAAAAATGTCATTTTACAGTAAAAAGGAAAAAATTACTCACCTTAGTAATTGTGTTTCTTCTAATAGAGTCTTGCTGTATTGACACCATGCAGCCAGCCCCAGCACCTGAACCGCTCCGGAGAGGAAAGAGTCAACTCCATGCCAGAGCACAGAACGCCAGGCTCGAGCTCGGCCCAAACCTCTGTCTGCCACACCTCAAAGTGCAACCATCAGACTCTTACGAGCTAATATTAACTAACTACACCTCCTAGGTGGAAATTGTAAATTAACTAGCCAAAAGGCAACCAATTGTTTCAGGTCCCAAAAGTCTCAAGTCGAGAACCCCAAAACAATAACCAGGTAGTGAACAACATAACTACAAAAAATAACAAACATAATCCACTCCCTCTTTCTAAAAGGGGGGTGCCAAGTACAGCACTACTGAGGTGCAGCACTGTACCTGCCAGCACACTTCCCAAATCCAGGTTCTGAGAGGGGAGGCAGGGAAGGAGGGAGGTTGCGTCAAACCCCTTTGATGCAACACAAACCATATTTACAAGGGTTGGTGCAGTTGTGATAGTTTTCTCATGTTACAGCAGCTTGCACCAAAGCTGTGGTGCAAGTCTTTTAAAATGGGTCCTCCAATGGTGCACAGTTAGATCAGGGGGGAGATGATCTAACTTGCTGAGTTCAGTGCACAGCACTTGCATCAGGGGTTTGCAGCAAGCTTCATTGCAAAATCGTACTAGCACTTAAGTTTGAGGCAAGTTGCCCCTTGTATCAAACTCTCTGAAGCAAGTCCCTTGCGTCACTCTAAAGCCCTTCTAAAATTGGGCCCTTAGCATGCAGTCATGTACAGTAAGCTGGCAACATTTCTGATAGTTCATGTTTTAAAAACAATTAACATGGGGTGTTTTCAGTGTCTTCCTGATGTCTCCATTATGATAAATCTGCAGTGCAGTGTGAGGAAACTTAATATTCATGAGATTCTTTTCTGTTGCGCTACAGTAATTACGTAGCTACTTTAGTACACAACATTCTAACATCAACACAGTGCTGTGGTACAACAGCATCTGCAAATGTATGGATTTTCATTGACAGCAACACTAAAACATGTATTATAAGTTTAACGTTAAGCTGTACTGTACTTGATTCCTTATAGTATGCTTACAAATAAGCTACTGTAATGTGACATAAGGATAATATGGTCATTGGAGCATAACCACGCTATACTTGCCATGCATATGGTTCCCATGGCAGCTCAGTCAAACCTCAAGAGCACGGCTCAAGAGGTTTACCTGTGCTGCCATGGGAACCATGAGATGGCAAGCTTAGCATGGTTATGTCCTATTGACCATACATTGTCTTTTATAGTGTATGGTCATCAGCAAAACAAAACAAAAAAAAATACATTTTTAGATCTCTGCCATTCAATTTCAAAAGAATGTTTGCTTACCTTGCTGATTTTGTAAATGAACTCGGCGATGAGGATGTCAAGCTCTTTGACAGGGATGGCTAAGATGTTATGCTGCTCCACCACATCTGCGAGGTATGATTTGAACAACTGCACATCAGATTCAGTTTTTCTCAATGCATGTTTGTTACGCTGCTCCTTGATGAACGTTTGCCGGTCACTAGTATCCGGTTTAGAATAGATTGCTGCTGTCATTATTTTATGCGTTAGTTTGATGACAGTTTGTGCTTCAGTATTTAAACATGGAAACGCTCGGCTGCTATGGGGGTTATGGCAACAGCTCCATGCGGTGGTTTGGTCTGTTACACCATCGATGTGATGCAGCGACAGCAGTATAACAACAGCAAGACATCACATCGAATGGTGTAACAATACTGTAAAAAGAAGATTTGGGGGGGATAAGTGTTCTACCATAGATTATAATGATGATGTATGTGAACAGGTTAAAAGAGTAATGCTTCTTGCAACAACATGTATAGTTAAGATACAGGACACAAGCAAATCAACTTTGAATTGAGGGAAAGTGAAGTTACAAGTGTTTGCTTCATCATCTGGCAAGGAATTCCAGATAAAGGGAGAACAGATGAAGACATTTTTGGCAATGTCTTATTTGACTATAGGTCTATGGATGAAACTAATGACTTAGGATTGCAAGTGATGAATGCATAACTACCTAATCAGGAAACTGCATAAGTACTGTACTCAGACTATATGCCATGGGCACATCAAATCAGTCCATTGTTGTTTGCAATTACCTTCCAAAAGCTGGAGATCCAGCATAGTACAGAGGTTAGAATTGCAGGTTAGGTTGTCCACACCTGAGGATAAACCCACAAACTGGTGATGGGACTGAAGAAAGGGGGGTTACTAGTGGGGTATCACAGGGTTCAGTATTAGGACCGGTCCTCTTCAATGTCTTTATAAGTGACATTGCAGAGGGACTGGAAGGAAAAGTATGTCTCTTTGCAGATGACACAAAAATCTGCAACAGAGTTGATGCACAAGGTGGGGTGGAAAGGATGAGAAGGGACTTGGCAAGGTTAGAGGAATGGTCATATGTATGGCAGCTTAGATTCAATGCTAAGAAGTGCAAGGTAATGCACCTGGGAAACAAAACCCAGGGAAGAGTACACAATGGGGTGAGATACTAACAACAACAAAATGGAAAGGGACCTGGGGTAGTCATATCAGATGACCTAAAGGTGGGCAAGCAATGTAGAGGGCAGCAAGGAGGGTTGGGGGGATACTGGGATGCATAGGTAGAGGCATCACCAGTAGAAAACATGAAGTTATTATCCCTCTGTACAGACAGCTGGTGAGACCCCATCTGGAGTACTGCGTGCAGTTCTGGAGACCAAATCTCCGCAAAGACATAGGATGGAAGCTGTCCAGAGGAGGGCAACTAAAATGGTGCAGGGTCTGCACTGGAAGACGTATGAAGAGAAACTAAAGGAGCTTAATATGTATAGCCTCGAGGAAAGGAGGGAGAGGGGGGACATGATAGAAACTTTCAAGTACCTCAAGGGAATCAACAAAGTCCAAGAGGGTAGCATCTTTCAAAAAAAGAGGTGTGCAAGAACAAGGGGGCACAATTTGAAGATAGAAGGGGCCCCCCCCCCCCCCCCCCCCGGCTCAGAGGTAATTTAAGGAAGTATTTTTTCACAGAGAGGGTTGTGGATGCATGGAACAGCCTTCCGGAGGAGGTTGTGGAGTCAAAAACAGTGGTGGAATTCAAGCATGCATGGGACAGTCATAAGGCAATTCTAGGGTGGGGTAGGAAGAAGTAGGCTGCTGGTTAACTAGGATCTGCAGCTTATCCATTAGGTAGGGAAATGGGCAGACTGGGTGGGCCAAGCGGTCATTATCTGCCATCAAATTCTATGTTTCTGTGTTTCTATGGAAAGGACTTAAGGTCCATCCTGACCACTGTTACTGCTGCAGGGCACTGACCACACCCACTATAAACAAGGCCTCTGGAATTCTGCATCCTTACGATCTTGGAATATTCTGCAGAAGTTGCATCTGCTGCAGAATATTTATAGAGTCACAGAAATCATTATTCTTGGTGATTTTCCTTCAAATGTAAAATGTTTCTATAGTTCCTAGCTCTCTTCTGCTCTTGTGTATCCTGAAGTCCCTTCTCAATACTCAGCATGTGATAAAATCAATAACAGTTTCATAATTTATCTGACAGCAAGATCGCATTCTACCACAGAAATGAAAAATTCATCACATAAATGAACAAATGTGGCCTCAGAAACCTAGGAGTCCTGCCTCAGAAATAAGGACTGAAGTACTGTTGAGAAGTGGGGGCTCCGACTATGAGGATTGTTACCCATCCATGATTATCAGCCAGCGTGCTTCCTCTGCTCATGATTCGTAACTTTCAGTGCCCTTGCCTTTAAGGAATCTGCCTAGTCCTGCAATGCAAGCCTGAAAAGTGCTAGCTTCCATAACCACACTGTATATTATTTATTTATTTTTTTAATTGAAATCTTGGAAAACACCTGTGAGCAGATGCTTTTTTAAGGTTCCACATCAGTTCCATGAGACAGCAGATACAAAAACTAAGGACAATAAACATTGGAATACAACAAATTTAAATAAGACAATGGGAAAGACAAGCTGAGGCATTGTACAATGTATGTCTATGTCTAAAAAGAGACAGAAATAGATGTGGAGTGGGTTCCGAGGGGGATGGGGGGCTAAATAGGCAGGCATGTAGGCCAGGGTGGGAGGAGGGAGGGGAATGGGGAGGAAGTGCTTGGGAGGGCGATCAGGATTGATAAGTCTGGAACGTGCTAGTGGAGGAGTTGCTGTGAGTAGCAGATTAGCTGGGGCACATAGAGGTACTTGAAACAAGGAGGCGATGGTGCAGTCTGGTTTTAAAGGATCCAATTTTGGGAGCATCCACAGTGTCAGGAGGCAGTGCATTTAACCAAAGGGCTGCCTGATGTGGGAAGAAACGTTGCATGAAGTAATGCTTTTTAATATTACTGTTTACCCCCCCCCCAGTTTAAGTTTGTGTGCTCTGGATTTGTTTACACTCACCTGTTCAAACATTGTGTATATTCCACTCTATTGTTTTGGTATTTGAATCATTACTTTGTGTAACTGTGAGTTACTGTGTACTGTGCTGAAAAAGCAGGTCATGTAGCTTCAGTTTCTCAAGTGTTTCCAGCACTCTTGCTCTTGCCTCTTATATGATTTGCTAATTAAAGCCAGCTCAACACAGAACCGCACACTTTTCCAACTTAAAGGCTTGCTAAGTTACTGCTAATTTATTTATATGCTCTGGCTCAACAGATCTTAATAACCTGTCCTCCCCACATAATGGTTAAATAATTATTACATATTTCACCGTGGTTTTGGTCCTTTTCCCTGGTGGTCCAGTCAATACCAGAGCATCTGTGTGTATGTGCATGTGTGGGGGGGACTAAGCATCTGCCTAGTATGTAGACACCCCTTTCTTATTGCACCCTGTCCTGCTGGTCTCATGGGGAAAAACTACCATGGCCATGATTCACAAAAAACTGTAAAGTGCAGTCCAAATGTTTGCGCTGCACTTCGCTGCTGTGCAGGTGGGCAATGGAGTCATTCACAATCGGATAGTGTGGTGCACTATCTGACTGTGAATAGGGACCAGCAGGGGCAGCGCTAACCGAGGAAAAGCAGCGGGTTACCCAGTAGGGCTTCCCCCACAGCCAGCCTAGGAAATGGCCCTGCAGCCAATAGCACTCATGCGCCAAAGTGCTATACATGAAAGTAGCCATGCAAATGAGCCCATTGGTCATACAAGATGCTAGTGGCCATTAGCATGCCCATAATGGGCTCATTTGCATGGCATTAGTATGGCATTGCATGGCCTCTCCACCAACCCATGCCCCATGCAGCTGCAGTCCCCAAGTGTAGTGCCCCTAATTCCTCCAAACACCATCCACAGAGAGATACTGTACCCTGGCAGTCTAGGGTCCCTCCTGATTGCCCACCTGATGTTATTAAAATAATTTTCTATAGTGAAGTGTCCCTGCTACCTCCCAATCACCCACCTAACATTATTAAAATAAGTTTCATAGTGTAGTGTCCCCACCACCACGTGTCACTGATCGCCATCCCAATATGAGCAAAAATCTATTCCTTGATAGTCTAGGGTCCATCTCCCACTGCCCCACTCCATCCAGTGTGATCCACCACCCCTCCATCCCAATCTTCAGGTTGGTGACCAGAACAGCTCACCTCTCACCACTGTGGCTGGCCTCCAACTGAACCCTCTTGGAGTGTGTATTGTATACAGTATGGCTCCTTGACTATGATCATTATCACTGGTCAGTTACAGTCAAGGAGCTGTACTATATACAGTATAGAAACAGGATTTGACTGCAGATAAGGACCGCTTGGCCTACCTAGTCTGCTCATTTTCCTACCTGATGGATAAGCTGCAGATTCTAGTTAACCAACAGCTTACTTCCTCCTACCCTCTACTAGAATTGCCTTATGTCTGTTCCATGCATTCTTGAATTCTCCCACTGTTCTTAACTTCACAACCTCCTCAGGAAGGCTGTTCCATGCATCCACAACCTCTCTGTGAAAAACACTTTAACATTACCTCCCTCCATATCTTCAAATTGTGCCCCTTGTTTTGCACATCCCTTTTCTGAAAGATGCTTACCCTCTTGACTTTGTTAATCCCTTTGAGGTACTTGAAAGTTTCTATCATGTCCCCCCACTCCTTTCCTCGAGGGTATACGTACTTAGCTGTTTTAGTTTCTTTTGTATGTCTTCTGATGCATAGCCTGCACCATTTTGCTTGCCCTCTTCTGAACAGCTTCCACTCTGTCTATGTCTTTGTGGAGATGGGGTCTCAGAACAGCATGCAGTACTCAAGAGGGCTCAGTTGGTGGCCAGCCACTGTGATGTGAGAAGGGCTGTGCTGATCGCTGACAGAAGATTGGGATGGGGAGCCGAGGTGATGGGTCACACTGGACAGGGTGAGGGGAGGGAGGAGAGACCCTATACTACCAGGGAATAGGTTTTGCAGAATTTGGGATGGTGATTGGTGACTGGGGAAGGGGAGAGATACTGCACTATGGAAATGTGATTTATTAAAGTCAGGTGGGAGATTGGGGACTGGAGGTGGGACAATATACTATGGAAAAGTGATTTTTACTGTGGGTGGGAGACTGGAAAGGAACACTACACTATGGAAACATTTTTTTACTGTCAGGTGGGAGATCAGGGAGGAGGAGGACACTAAACTATGGAAAAGGATTTTTATAATCAGGTGGGAGACAGGGGACTGAGAAGGGGGACGAGTACCTCTGCCAACTACTAGAGCTGTATGGATTACTGCCAGGTTTTGTCGGCAGTACTTTACTTATGTAATTGTCTTCACAAAGGCCCTTGCATGGAGCAAAACATAGTGAATGTGATTGTGGGGATATGCAGGTCCCCTCCCCTTCATTTTCATTGCAGCCCCCCTCACTACTTTGCCAAGGTGCAAACCCAGTTTGCAGGGGCAAACTGGGCCTTGTGAATACCAACTCTGGGAAAAAAAACAGTTTGTCCTGAACAAACTGGGTTTGTGCCTGGGTAACGTTTTGTGAATCTGGCCCCATGGGTTGATAAAAATAAATAAGATATATAAGAGTGAAGGAAAAGGCATACAAAAGAATGAAGCTAAACACAGCACATGATACAGTGAACAAATATAAAATACAACTGAGAAGGTGTAAGAATCAAATAAGCACAGCGTAAAAGAACTGAAGCAAAAAATAGCTATGAAAACTGTATATATGACTATAAAATGTATTTAATTATAAATCTTTATTTTTTGTATAGGATATAAGTGTTAGGCTAGAAATCCAGTTTCCAGTATTGTCCTGTTATAGTAGCATTGTTTCATATGTAAGAGATAGTGCATTAGGATTTACGCAAGTCTAAGCAAGATCCAAACAGTACATAAAGGTAAAATCATACATTGGGTCGGAGACATTTATTTGAGTAAATGCTTATGTTTTATGGGAAGATGACTGTACCTTAATTTAAAAGCAGTCACATGTGTTCAGATAGTTCCTAGTGTATGGCAGTTTAAAAGCACCCAGTTTTGAGAGTTTACTAATGTCTGGGAGTGAGTTCCAAAGCTTAGCGATACACTACTTTTGAGGTTATCTTTCCATAAGTGTTCTGAATTTTTGGGACACTGAGACCTCTGTTGTTGATTTTCTCAAGTTGTGACTGTGGGTCACAGTTTTTGGTCTTGGTCCATTGGACTATGAGTTTTTTTCCTTTGAAAGACTTAAAAGCCATAATTGCTGATTGTTATTGACATTGCAGATTTAATGAATCCCAGCTTAGTATTTTGAACTTGTGCAATGGTGGGTATCATAAGGACATAACAAGATGAAGTGGTCAAGTTTATTGTAGACGACATACAACTTATCAGCAAGAGGTTGCTTGCAGCTCAGTCTACAGATATGCAAGCAGTTTCATGTCCAGCAAGAGACTGCTTGCATGTCTGCAGACCGAGCTGCCAGATTTCAGTACTGGGAGAATCTATTGCTGTTCAGTTTTTGCCCTAGCATCATTTGGATTGAAAAGGCTCTGTGTTGCAGTGCTCCTATTCTCAAGTTCACTTTTTAACCACTGTATGTCGTGGATATCGATATTAAATTGAAGAGAATTGTCAAGTCACCAAGCCTAGGTATTTGTATTCATTAATGTTTGCCAGTTTAAAATGTCTGTGAGTTTAATGTCCAAGAAATTGTTCTCACCATTTTTACTTTTATTTATGAAACCCATGGCTTGAGTCTTTTTTGAACTAAGCACCATATTAGACTGTCTGAACCATTTCTGCAGTGAATTGATGTCCTTTTGAAGTTTTGATTCCTTATGATTTCCTTATGATTTTTTTGCTCTGCAGATTAGTATGGTGTTGTCTGCATATACTGTATATTTTTAATAGAAGACACCCTGTATTAGAAACTGCATCACTGTCTAATATAATCAAGATGAATGTATTCCCCTGTTTATTTCATCCCCTGTCACATCTTAATTCATTTGTCCCTTTAGCTTGGTTTCAGAAAATGCATAAACTTTTTACCAAGTTTATATGATCTAATAAGACCTCTAGGTTGGCATACCACAAACTAGCCTCACCCAAAAAAGAGGAAGGGCTGTGGATTCCTTATTTGCCCATTTACTATTGGGCTAGTCATTTGGCTAAATACCTGAGATGGGTAACGCTGGCCCGGATAACATGAGACCGCTTGGCTCAAGATTGAATTAGACTTCATCCAATCTATGAACATAGACCCTTCAACCATGCTTTATCTAAAACTTACTCATTTACAGAATGTTAACAAATGTCCCACTATCATGACCTCAATAAGAGTACACTCGCAATTGTTTTCTTTTCTGAGATACAATCAAAGTAAAGATCTCGCCAATCTATTTGAACTCCCAGCTTTCACCATAAACAAACAGAAAATTTCCCATTTATGGTTGCCTCATTTAGGAGAGGGATAGTCTCCTCATTTTCGACGAGGCTGGGGCTTGGCTTTCATTCCCTGAGTTCATTAATAAGTTCAAAATTCGCAGTCTCAGGTCTTTAAAGTGATTCGACTGAGGCACTTGTTAACCACGGTTCTTGGGGCCATTCCACCCCATCCAGCTGCCTTTGCATTGGTACCTGAACTCTCCTTTTTCTCGCTCTTCAGGTGTGATCTCTAAGATTTATCAAGTGTTGTACCGATGGAGGTTTGATGTGGTAATGGCCCCATTAACTTTCAGGTTTAATTTTTTCCCCAATACACTTTTAATTGGCCCATTCTCTGGATGTATTGCCATAAATATGTATCCCAAGATAGATTACGACTTATGCAATTTCACATCCTACATAACTTGTATTATACCCCAACTAAACTGGTGAAATTGGGCCTTCTCAATACTGATAGGTGCAACAAGTGTTCCTAGGACACAGGGTCACTCTTTCATTTCTTTTGGTCGTGCCCCAGATAGTTTAATTATGGGAGCTTATTGAAGCCAACCTGGATTCTTTATTGGGTTTACAGGACTATTTTACACCTGATATTTTGCCTGTTGGGAGATTTGTCATCCATAGAGGTTAGAACTGAGATTTCATATATCCATGGTTGTACTTTCGCCCAAAAATCATTCTTAGGCGTTGGAAAGAAGGGACCTGTCCAACATATCAGGAATGGATCAATGAGATCCTAGCAAATCTGTGCACAGAAAAGGCTATTGCCAGCCTTCAAAACAGATCACATAGGTATAAGGCTATTTGGGATCCCCTTCACACCTAATTATGATGGCTATGAAATAATGTGTGGTTGAGGTTATTAACTTATTTACCCTTGGTAAAGGTAGTTAGATGGTGATAACAGTATTAGAATGGACTGCTGTGCCAGGGAGGGAGGGGTTTGGGGCAATATGATTTGTCTTATGAATCTCATGTGAAAATGTTCATTACTGCCTCCTGTAATGTGGAAAATATGGTGAATAAACTATGAATTGAAAAAAAAAAGAAACTGCATCACTGTCATGGGTAGGTAAAATCAGATCACAAGAATCAACAATGAAGGTAAAAACAGGTGAAGTTTTTATTAAACAAAAAGAAACTAAATACTGAATATCATAATTTAACTTCAGGCTTACATCAGCATACTTCAAATAACAAACAAAAAGAAATCAACAAGAAATAAAATAACAGAAGGAGAAAGAAACAACTTTACTGCCAAAGGCTAGGCAGGAAAAATTTTCTGTGCTCCTTCAGACCAGATATCAGCTTAAGAGATCCACGCAGGATCTCTCCTAACTACACCTGCCAGAACATTGCAAAACAGTTACTTTTAAAGCATGAAGCTCCTCCCTTGACTTGCAACTCCACCTCTTTATTAAACAAAATATAATATATCCCTTCTTTAAAACATGTTCTACCAAGAAGGATATAAGGACCACGTATTACACATTGAATATACCGCTATAGTGGAGTATAAACAAGCAAGGACATTCCTAAGATCATACATATATAATTATACAACAATGGGCTACATTAAAGTCAAACTCCACCCCTTTGACACTGATGGACATCCATCGTCCAGATAAAAGGGCTGCCAGGTGCTGCTGTCTCACTATAGGAGACTGCACCCAGCAATAAGAGCACTTCTGATTGGAGAAGGGAGCTCTGCACAGCAACCTGCAAGGAGCTGAACTGGACCACAATACAGCTGTAAGTGTCTTGCTTCTTTATATTTTATTTGGCTGTTGCTACTGTCTGCCCATGTATTCATAGTTAAAACATTAGTTTAACCTTATAATTACTTCTGCAGAGAACATTTCATTTTGAACTTAGCACTATCAATTTATACTTCGTACTTTGCTAAAGTGCTAACACTTGTATCTGTGCACAGATATTTCAGATGCGTGGTGCTCAGACCTTCACTTTTTGAAACTATTTCAGAGACCACTCCCAGTCCTTATATACTGTGCACAGAAAGAGAAAAGAGCCACTTGCAAGTGGCAGGTTTTGTAACTCTTTGCCATGAACATGCAAGAGGGAGCAGCTAAGCTTGCTGACCTCCGCATAGAACAATGCTGTTGCAGATACCAAATGTGCTGCCAACTAAAATGCCACTGGGATTCATACTGGGGACAAAGCCAGAAGTTTTACGGCCAGAAAAGAGATTACAGGGAAGGACAAACAACAAGAGTGTAACATTAAGGGAAGCTGCAGCGGTGGCCATTCCACTGTGGCAAAAACACTTACTGTAGATAAGGAATTAGACAGAAATTAGCAATGGAAATGAGAAAGGAAAAGTGTGCCTACTGATTCGAACCTCAGATCTCTGGTATGCTATTCCAGCGCTTTAACAATTAAGCTACAGGCTCACTAGTCAGTAAATTGAGGAATTTTCATAGTTATCAATTTTTCTAGTGTCTGCGAATTATGCAATAGGAACCAATGTTAGAATACCACTTTCTTCAGTGCAGTTTAATCTCGCAGTAGTATTGTATGCATCAAGGATGGAATGAGAAAGGAAAGTGTGGCCTACTGGGATTCTAACCTTGATCTTTTGTATGCTGCCTAGGCTTCATTCACTGGTCAAATTATTTGAGGAATTTTCATAAAGTTACACACTTCCTTTTCTTTAGTGTTGTGCAATTATGCATAATTGTGCAACACTAGAGAAAGGAGTGTGTGTGGCTGTAAGGAAATTCCTCAGACACTTTGACCAGTGAGCCTGTAGCTTAATGGTTAGAGCGCTGGAATGGCATACCAGAGATCTGAGGTTTGAATCCCAGTAGGCCACACTTTTCCTTTCTCATTTCCATCCTTGATTTAAAAATATGTATACCTTGCAGGGGTTAAACTGTACTGAGAGAAAGTGGTATTTCTAACATTGGTTCCTAGTTGCACAATTGCGCAACACTAGAGAAAGGAGTGTGTGTGGCTGTAAGGAAATTCCTTGTGTACTGGCTCTGATTCTGTCTTGATAACACGAACTACACCAGATGCTTTGCCACAGAAGGGTGTAAAAATAAGGAAAATCTGTATAATAATTGAGCCAGGTTCTTATTTTGTTGTGGAGAAAGATCAGGGTTGGTTTTAATGTCTGATATGGTTTCTGATGTTTCTAGTCATTTATATGCCATATGCAGCTCAGTTTCAGATATTGGTGGGAATACATACAGACCAGGGTTGTATCAGGTCGTTCATGCCCAGGGGTCAACCTTAACTTTTTTTAAACTAGCCAGCCGGACAAGTTGATTAAAAATTGCACTAGCCTGCAGATGGTTGCACTAGCCCACAGTAATAATGGTCAATTTTGATCGGTTATACAGGGAAAATACAAGCCAAGAAATACTCTGATTATTGCATATTTATCCTGCTCCCACACTGCTTCCTGCCCCAGCAAAAAAAAAAAGACTGCAGTCCAATCACAAGCAGTGTGTAACCCCAGTGTGTTTTTTTACCATGTGCCCCTTGCTTCCTCTTTCTTCACCCCCCCCCGCTAAACTAGAGAATACCATAATAACAAATGTTCAATCAGGCAGTTCTAGCTCTGCACACAAAATAGCCAACATCATCATGCACGCCACCATAGTCCCACCCTGACCTGCAGGGCAATGTACAGAATCAGGCAGAGAGATACTCATCCCCCACCCTGTGATTAATCGGAACTGCACTTCTGGAAGTTTTCTTACACTGCTAAGTGAGCCAGGGAAGTTCTAGGATTTCTTTGGAGAGAGTTAAACAAACACAGGGGGCTTGGGATGTAAGAAACTTTAACATATCTGTTTATATATACCAGGCACAAAAATATTGATTTAACATGCTTTGCCCTAACAAAAACAGATTTTTCATAAGTGTCCTTTCATCAGTCAAAGGGGAGCAGTATACAGGCATGATGCTGTACTGCCTCTCTTTCTATATAGGATGATTTGTGCATACCAGTAATACCTATTTTTAACCTTTCAAATTATGTATTTTACTAAGGTTTTGCTTTGTACCATACATGCTCCAAAGCATTGTTTTAAGGATGAAATGACATGCTAGGTGGTATAAGGATGGGACTGCATGGATGGCATTGGCTGGTGTGATCTATTAAGAGGAGCTGGGAACCCTACACCAGTCGGTAATGGCAGCTATGGGTCTATGAATGGCCACTTCAGAGCCTAGTCTGCAGTGGTGTCCAGAGAAAGTATACAGCTGACAGACCACCTGGCTAGGCAGACAGTCATTCTGTCACTGCAGTGTTGGATACAGGCACTCAAAAGGTTGGGAAATGAGGCACACTTTATATTGTGGGACAAATCAAAGACAAGTTCAGCAAACTGGAAGCTAGTGACTTAACATTCTACCCTTGATCACAGCATGCACACTAGCTGAATGTCCTAATGAGTGATAATGACTCACATTGAGTCTTTTGTTGGATCCCCCTCTTGAACTGCCAGATAATTGCAGCTCTTAATGAGCTGCTAATCACACAAGGCCACCTGGAATACTGAGGGAGAGTAGCATGAGGACTAAAGCCTGCTAAAGTAGGGACTTTTTCAACTTCATTAACAGCCATGAGAAACCTGCACTAGTCAAAACGGACAAGTAGAGGAGTTAGCTGCACTAGCCCTAGACAATTTGCACTAGGTTCAGGGCTAGTAAAACAATGTTAAGGTCGAACCCTGTTCAGTTTTTAAAAGATTGGCATGGTAGATGGATTTACCTGCTCTTTTCTCAGGTGTCTTGATTTTATAAGTGACAGGCCCAGTACACTCTATAGTGGTATATGGTCCCTGCCACTTCATTGAGAGCTTATTCTTAGTGGAGAGGAGCAGCAATAGCACTCTGTCCCCTGGCTGAAATACCCTTTCCTGCATTTTAGCATCATAATGGGATTTCTGTCTATCCTGAGCTACTAAACCCCTTTCATGTGCATTTTTAACATAAGATAATAATCGCTTCTGTAAACCAACCAAGTAATCTTAGATATTTGTGTAATTCACTGTGATGTCCCCTTCCCAGGCTTCTTTGACAACACTAGCTGGTGTCCATGGATTCTGCCCATACAATAAAGTAAAGGGCAAAAATCTAGTGGGTGCCTGAGGAACCTTCCGGTAAGCAAATAGGAACAGGGGTAAGTAGTGGTCCCAATATTTGCCTTCCTCATCCACAAACTTCCTGATCATTCTTTTTGAGGTTTGATTGAATCTTTCAACTAAACCATCTATTTGTTGATGATAGGGTGTTGTTCTTATGGCTGTGATTCCTAGACATTTATAGAGCTCTGTCAGGAGGGTTGCACTAAAATGTGTACCCCGATCCATAAGGACTTCTTTTGGAAAACCCATCCTGTTACAGAATTCTAAAATCTTCTCAGCTATCTTTGGAGCGGTAACTGCTCTTGGTGGGAAATCCTTTGAATACTTGGTAGCATAATTACAGAAGACAAGGACAATAAATCTTGAGCCCCAACATGTCTGATGTTTCCATTCTTTCTGAGTCTTCTTTCTTCTCCTTAGTCTTTGGAGCCCAGAGTTCTTCAACAAGAGAGTTCTCAAAGGGAAAGACAGGATCATCCTGTAGGTGTTTTATTTGGGCTCTAGTGGCAACAGCCAATAATTGTCCATCACAAGACCTTAACAGGATATTAAAAGTAGGGAAATCCTGTCCAATTATAAGGGGCACAGGTAAAGTTGGTACAAATCCCAAAGTCATGGTACATGTTTGTCCATTCAGGCTAATTTGGGCTGATGCAGTGGGGTACAGATGAACATCCCATGTATGCAAATAACACCTGTGGAGGTTGTGTAAGGTGAATTAGCAGTTAACAGATCAGCTCTTGTTAAACTTTGATGGCTTCTGAAATCTACCAAACCCTCCATTAACCAAGGCCTTAATGATAAAGTTCCCCAAGTTCATAGAGGCTAAGTACACTGGTTTCTCTTTAGGACAATTTGTGTATTATGACCAAGTCCATGGCGGTAATGACATTTAATAGATGGGCCAGGACTTTTAGGCAAGGGATCATGACCATCCCCTTAAATTTACCAGTCCCGGACCTAGATGAAACAACAACAGGGGTCTTACTGTAGGAGCTGCTACAGAAGTTGGAACCACCTTTTCTGTCATGCGATTGCTCTCTGTACAGGTTTCCTGGCTAATAAAAAGTCCTCAGCAAGGGTAATGGCAGTGCCAACATTTTCTGGATGGTGTTCTCTAATCCATAATTGTACTTCCATGGGTATGATTTGCACAAACTGTCCCAATATGAACTGTTCAATAATAGCCTTGTCTTACCCTCTGGTTGGAGCCACATTATACACAGGGCATTTAATCAGGTATAGTCTCTCGAGGTAGTACATGAGCACTATGAGTCAGAGATCTTAACCTTTGTCAGTATGCTTCGGTATTTATGTCATACCTTTTGAGTATTTCTTTTTTCACAGCCACATAGTCAGTAGATGCTTAGCTAACCATGCTAGTGTAAGCTAGCTATGTCTTTCCAGTCAAGTATGGTGCCAGTCTTACAACCCATTGAGCCAGGGGCCAGTTGCAGGCTTGTGCCACCCACTCAAAGGTTGTCAAATAAGCTTCCACATCATGTGCTGGAGTCATCTTTGTCAATTTTATGTCCCTTGGATTATTTTGGGCAGCATCCTGATTTGCCCCAGGACCTGTAGGGCATGCATTGTGTCTGCCCATCTTTGGTCCTGCCTCCTCTCTCTTGCTCACTGTCTTGTAGAGCTCATTACCTCTGGTGTTCAAGATCTATTTGTTTGATTGCTAGCCATCTTAGGAAGTCTTTGATGTCTTCAGGAGGTGTGGCACTCAGATCTACATTGGGTTCCTCCATCCTGGGCTCTGTATTGGCTTCTGCTATCTCAATGGCAGTATCTGACCTTATCTTGGGCTATGTAGTTGGAGGTAATCCAGTAAGGAGTGGCTCACCGCTAATAGCTACTCGGGTCCTGGTCAAAACCCCTGAGACAGTAGTTGTCTCTTCTAGCTTATGAGCCATGTACCTACTGAACTACCCTTATGATCTGGATACTTAAGTGCAGTATCATATGCTGATGTCCAGCCAGCACCTGTGGAACATCAACCTACTCCACTGCTGGTACCAATATGTCATGGGTAGGTAAAATAAGATCACAGGAGTCAGCAATGAAGGTACAAACCAGGTAAAGTTTTTATTAAAACAAAAAGAAACAAAATAAATACTGAAATATCAGAACTTAACTTCAGGCTTACATCAGCATACTTCAAAAAACAAACAAAAAGAAAATTGATAAGAAATAAAATAACAGAAGGAGAAAGGCTCAACTTTACTGTCAAAAGGCTAGGCAGGAAAAATGCTCTGTGCTTTCCTTCAGCCCAGAGATCAGCTTGGGAGATCCACACCATGACCTCTCCCTTACTACATTTGCTAGAACATTGCAAAACAGTATCTTTTAAAGGATGAAGCTCCTCCCTTGACTTGCAACTCCACCTATTTATTAAACAAAAATATAACATATCAACATAGAAACATCATCCCCTCTTTAAAACATGTTCTATCAAGGAGGATATAAAGACTACATAATGCACATTGAATATTTATTTATTTATTAGCTTTTGGTAACTGGGTAAGTGCGCTAGGCAGCAAACCTGCCTATTTTTAGGCATGACCCTGGAGAGTACAAAACTGAGAATACAGAAGTGACAACAGTAGAGTGTAAAAACAACAACTTAGGTACAATAATTACAGTCAGGGTTGTGATACATCAGAGGTTGAGCTCACAGACATTAATACAAAGCACACATAATGGTAAACAATAATATCAACAATTCAGAAATAGGATAGGCTTGAGGTGGCGCACGCTCATATCAGTCATCTAGCCTAGCTGGGTGGAAAAAGGAAACACATAAAAAAGACACAGTTATATGAGTTAAACATTTACAGCTAATAGCATGATGACATAGGTGGCGACTCCCCAGTTACGTGCAGTAGCAGTTACCTAGAGCATAGAGGTGAGAGAACAGTGAATGCTTAAAAGAAAGGTGGTAGGAGGAATTTTTAACATGAGAGGGGAGCAAGTTCCAGAACCTAGAAGCAAAATAGGATAGAGCCTATTCTCCCATTTTGCTAGCACAGGGCCAAACAGTGAGCAAAGGGATGGAGGAGGACCTAAGGGAGTGGGAGTGAGAGACTGGGGTAAGCATATCACTCAGAGAGGCTGGATGAGGTGTTCTAGTAAGGGAGTCAATGATACACCCTAGAGTGTATGACCAGAGGGCTTTGGGAAACAGCCAGTTTAAGCCAAAATAGAGTAGGCAGTGATGAGTTAGGCAAGGAACTGATAAGGCGAACCTACAGATGTTGTTATAAGAAGTGTCCCACTTGCAGAGCATGCGAGCATTGGCATGGTAGAGAACCGGGAGTGAATAAAGGAGTTGAGGGAGTAGAATGTCTCTTCCTACTGATATCCTGGCTGTCGGAGTGAGTGAGTGGCACACTCGATAGGCTACACCAATTTTGCATTGACTGAATGACAAACCTCATTGACATGCACCAAAAATCCAGAGCTGGTCAAGAGTAACCCGAGGCATTTGGAAGTTGAGGTGTTAGTGACAGTAGTGCCATCACAGCAGAGGACAAGGAGCTTAAGGGACTCAGGGGCACTTTTTAGAGGAGCCAAAAGAATGGCCTGAGTCTTACCTATGTTGAGGATTTGATGGTTGGCAAAACCAGGATTGAAGGGACTGAGAGTCATGTGAAAGATTTAGTTTATGTCACTATATACTTGGAAGCATATTCACACTAGCTCATTAAAGTACATGAGTATGCTATTGTGAGGAGAAGGACAAGAGATTTTGTTTAGGAAGAGAGAAAAGAGTAGTGGACCAAGTATAGAAAGAACTCTGTGGAACACCACAGGTGATAGGGATGGGGAGGCATGAACCTTACAGAAGGAAACAGCCTGAGAGAGGTTATCCAGGTAACTACCCAATCAGGATAGGGCAGAGTCAGAGGAACCTAGGGCTTGAAGCCTAGTTAGTAGAAGCAGGTGATGAACCATGTCAAATGCTTTAGAGAGGTCAATGAACACAGGTCCCATGAGTAAGCCTTTATCCATGTTACCTTTAAAATCACTAGTAAACTGGGTCAGACCAGTGGTTGTGCTGTGCCCAGCCCTAAAGTTGTATTGAATTGGGGATTGAAGATTGAAATTAAGAAGGTACACAGAGACCTAATGATGGCCTAGTTTCTCAAGCAGATTGCTGAGTGTGGGGAGAAGTGAGATGGGGTGGTAGTTGGACCGGCAATAGTGGAGCATAAACAAACAAGGGACATTCCTAAGTTCATTCATCTATAATTATACAAAAATGGGCTACATTAATGTCAATCTCAATCCCTTTTGACACTGATGGACATCCATCACCCTGATAAAAAGAGCAACCAGGGTGCCGTTGACTCCCTATAGGAGACTGCACCCAGCAATGAGAGCTCTTCTGATTGGAGAAGGAGTTCTGCACAGAAACTGCAAGGAGCTCACTTGGACACCACAATACAGCTAGTAAGTATCTTGTTTGTTTATATTTTATTTGTTGCTACTGTCTGCCCATGTAGTCATATTCAAAATATTAGTTTAACCTTATAATTACTTCTGCAGAGAACATTTCATTTTGAACTTTACACTTTCATTTTACACTTTGTACTTTGCTAAAGTGCTAACCCTTTTGTCTATGCACAGGTATTTCAGACACCTGGTGCTCGGACCTGCTTTTTAAATCTATTTCAGGGACCTCTCCCAGTCCTTTCATACTGTGCATAGAAGGATAAAAGAGCCACTTGCAAGTGACAGGTTTTATAGCACTTTGCCACGAATATGCGAGAGGGAGCAGCTAAGCTTGCTGACCTCCACCTAGAACAGCACTGTTGCAGATACCAGCTGTGCTGACGACTAAAATGCCACTAATGGGGACAAAGCCAGAAGTTTTAAGGTCAGAAAAGAGATTACAGGGAAAGACAAACAACAAGAGTGTAACATTAAGGGAAGCTACAGCAGGTGGCCATTCCACCATAGCAAAAACACATACTGTAGACAAGGAGTTAGACAGAAATTAACAGAAATATACAGCAAGTGAGAAATATTAGATGCTTTTGCACAGCAGACTTATAAGTAGCAAAATAGGAAAGAGGCAATGTCCACGTTGAAACCTTAACGTAGTGGCACATTTGAAGGGGGGGGGGCTCCTTCTATTACAATCACGAAATAAGAGTTTGCAATAGAAGCCACCCTCCAATAGAGTCTGCAGCTTGTGTTAGGGGGTGACTTAGTTCTACTTTATGGTCTGGCATTCCTTATACAACCTTGTGCTCTGGCCTGTATCATACAATCTTCTATAATGTGCCTCTTCACTTTGTTTAAGTAATCATATTACTTTTATCATATTTGACCCATTTCACAAAAGTCTGGCTAAATCAAGCAAAATTAAATGAGAATAAACTTTTTTTGTTACTGCTGTCTTTCCTACATTCTCCTTATCCATCTGTATAGCCCTGTGTGTGTGGTGGTAATCCACACTAATTCATTATTTCATATCAAATACAAACTTTATTTAGTAAAAATTTGAAAAGCAAAAAGAAACAAAAAGAACTAGCAACTTGCAAATGGAGGTGCCCAGCACACACTACATACTCAGCATACTCATCAGGTTTGGTGTCCCTTGATCTCTTCCTCCAAAGTGCCTGACAATTCTCTGTTGGCATCTTTTCTTGTTTTTATCCCCACAGCCTGACACTGATACCGATTCCAAAATCTTTCCTCTTCTTAAATAATAAAAAAGAAATAAGGAGACTGATTCTCTCTCTCTCTCTCTCTCTCTCTCTCTCTCTGCCTGACTCAACCCCGCCTCCAGACAGAGTGCATGGCTGACTCCTGGAGGACAGTATGACTTGAAACCATCCTCTCATATGATAGTATTATGTCCAGGTAAGCAATGTGATTAGGAAGATTTTTTATGTATACGGTATAAGGAATAACATAGGGCCTAGGATAGAGCCTTGTGAGACTCCTCAGAGGGTACCCACCAAAGACAGAGTGACCTGGACAGACACACAAAGAGATCTTCCAGTTAGGAACTTCATAGTTCCTCTGAGATCATTATTTGGGCAATTCTTTCCATTAGGATTTTGTGATCTACATGGTCAAATGTCTTTGAGAGGCTGGCGAACACCATGCCCATGGAGTCTCCCATGTCTAGACCACCAGGAGCCAGGTCCACAAACTCCATGAGGGGGTGCCCATGGACCTCCGTGCCCTGAGCCCCAACAGATGAAGAGTCAACAGACCAAACTTTTCCAATAAGTCATAGAGCTTTTTGCTCAACAGTATTACAAATAGTTTTAAAATCATAGACAGTAGAGCTATCAGTTGATAGTTTTTTGGGTTATTTACTTTGCCTCCCTTGAAGATAGGTACAATTTTGACATACTTCCAAAAGTCATCAATGTTTGTATCAGTTAGGCTCCTGTTGAACAGTTTTGACAGGACTGGGAAGATTTATTTTGCAGATGTCTTTAGGATTGTGGTTCCCATATTCAAAAGTCCCCTGGAAAATTGAGCAAGTGCTTAAGCCCCACATATGAGATGCACCAGCCCAAAATAATGAGATATTCTGAAGATGTACTGGGAGATGCACTTGCACATGTCTGGATGAATATCCCCAAGATGCATGATTGTGCAGTGGGAGATGCACGGCGCAGCAGGTGAACTGAGCCATATGCGGAGCATAGGGAAATGCATGACGCAAAGCCACTTGTGCAGTGTGCAACATTGCAATATTCAGCCCGGATATGCAAAGGACCCCATTACACATTTCAAGTCCATCTCCCACATTTGCATCTCATTACTGGAATGTATTCAGGCCATTTCCATATCTTAGATATGCTCAGGTTCAGCTTTCCAGGGTTGCCCCACCACTCAACAAAGGTGAACAGGAGGAACTGCAGCCTAGCAGGCAGGTGTGATGGAATGCTTGTGTGTGGGACAGTGAACTACATTGGCCTGGGTGCAGTGCTACACCCCATAGCCGTGTGCAGGGTCAGACAGGGGTACAGTGGGCCAACCAGGACAATGGCCACAGGGGCACACCTGGACATGCAACAGGGGAGGGCACAGGGTGACACAGTCTGATTGGTATACCACATGCATGTGATACACCAGCCCCATATGCAGCATACAGTCTCCTGCAGTGCCCCACACACCCCCCGTATGAGAGGAACATGGTGATGACTGCAAGGAATGCCCGTGTGCAGAGGGTGGCCAGGTACCCAAGTGGGTGGGTCCCACTTGTGTGCACCTATGGTGTACCACTGTGGGTGTGTGCCACTGGTCAGCCCTGTGCCAGACTGCCACCATCCACCAGGCTACTTGGGCACTATTGCCCCAGATGGCACCCTGGGTGCATGCCAGCACCAGGAGGCAATCTGCAGGCCACATGGGTGCAGGCCATGGCCCCCAGTACATTGCTGCATTGTGGCTGTGCATTCCACTGGTGTGTGTCCGAGGGGACACGACAGCACTGGCATGTGTCTGCTGGGTGTCTATGTCCAGGGTGTGGTGAAGGGGGTTGTGCCCTGGACAGTGCCAGTGGTGTCATGACAGCTGTGGCTTTGAGTATATCCATCCTGGCATAACAGTTGTGTGCAAGTGCCTGGAGCATATCCTTTTGCACCTCCAAGGGCTGTGTTTGGACAGCTTGCCTGCAGTCTGCAGCCTACCTGTGGGTGACTGGCCATTTAGGCATGCTTTATCCATGCCTAACTTTGGGCAGCTCATCTCAGAGATGCACAGCAGATGCACCACATATTTTGGCTGAATATAGGGATGCATGGCACATTCAGGGGAACGCCCCTCTAAATGTGCTGCATATATCATAGATGCACTGTGATGCATCTGGAGTTGCATGGCTCATCTCTACCTTTTGAAAATTATGGTTCCAACTCATTTTCTGAGATGTGTGGTGCATCTCCACTTTGTGCCATGCATCTCCTTTGAAAATGTGGGCATGTATTTCTATTTGATCCAGCTCAAGTTACAGTACTGTTTTGCATTTAATTTGTTAATTTCTCTATGGATGTCTCCCTCTTGAGGATTTTTAAATGAAATTACGCGTCATTGGCAAGTTTAGGTCTTTGTTCTCAGGTGTAGGTTGCACTGTTCCTATGTGTATGTCAGAGCTGGGAGCTGCATGTCTGGACTCTGGCAGTGTGCAGAAATATTTATTTAGGGTATCTGCAGTGTTTTTTTGGGGCAGATGTCTTCCACTACTATCGATAAAACTTGGGTCAGATTTTTGGGCCCCTAAGTCATCAAGGCTCTAGATTAGATTCCAGTATGGTAAGGGGTCTATTGTAACATTTATTTTATCCATGTAGCACTGTTTTTTGGCTGTTTTTTAATTTTGACTTTCACAGTTATTCCCTAGTTTCTTAAATAGCTCCCAGTCCTGAAGTATTAGTGTTCGGCTTGCTGTTTGCCAGATTCTGTCTTTGACTCTGATTAGTTCCTGTGTTTTTTGTGATATCCATGGCAGATGATGTTTCTGTATTTTTTTATTTAAAAGAAGCATGTTGATTGCATATATAGAGATAGGAACCTGTAAAACCAACAACGACTGTGTTCACATTGGGGATCAGGTTTAGTCTGTCCCATCTTTCTTTTCATATACTATTGTTAAAGTTGGTGGAGTTGAAGCTTTTAAAACACTCAGTCAGACAAAACACAGTGTTGGATAGTGTTCTCGTGTCCCAGGTAATGGAGAATTCAAAGGGATTGTGGTCTCCTATATTTGGGGCAGAACCTGGTGATTGTCTACAATATTTTTTGATGAAACAGATAGTAGGTCCAAGATATTGCCCGTTCTCTGCTATGTTCCTTTCCTTGTTGTCATGGTCATGATCTGTTTCAGGTCCATGGAGGATGAGCTTAGTGCCAATTTGTCCCCCTGGGTTCACCCCAGACTGCGTTAAGGTCACCCATAAGCAAAATGCTGCATTGAACTCGGTAAGTAATTAATCGGGCCAGTTTATCAAAATGCGATGCATTGTATTTTGGCAGTGAGAAGGCCACCCTTATATATATCTTATAGTGACAGAAAAAACAGAAGCAGTCCAGTGCAGTCCAGATTTCCTGAATACTTTCGTTCTGCACATCCTAGAGAATGTCTTATGTAGAACACCTGGGACTATCATGTCTGAGGGTATTGCATTTATCTAGTTTTACTTCAGTGTCTGGGATTTTCATTGAGAGCCATATCTAAGTCAGTCCTACAACATCAATGTTTTCCAGGCTTACTCATTTTACATTTTCAGTTTTGTTTGCCAAGCTATGTGCATTGTCTTGGGCCAGTTTAAAGTTTCACTGGTAGAGCCTTGGTTTTGCTCAATGTCCCCACTTGCCAAAAATAGAAGCCGAATGTATATCAGTTCCCTTTTAAATTATTTGGCTTGCCAGTTTGTATAAGTTCTTATCCATGCTCTTTACTACATTATAGTGCCACTGGTTATGGTTAGTAAATAAGTTCCTTCGGGTTGTTTTAAACTTCAGTGAGAATAGGGCCATAATAGCAATAACTAAGCTAAGAAGTTTACCTTTGTATTCACCGCATCTACTTTGGTGGTGAGCGTGGTCTTAAGCTTCAGGCCATGCAAGAAAGTTGCAATGTAAATGACTAATTTTAACATTGACATTTTGTAACTAAAGTTCAGGTGGAATTAGTTAAGTCTTTTAAACCTTGCATTTTGCAACTAAAGCATAGGTGGAATTTGTTAGACCTTAAAACAGTTGTTTATGTACTTCAAAAGTTTTACCTGGGAAGTCATACTGAGTTGGTATCAGCTTTTTTCTGGATGCGTCCTGGGGGAGAGGTAAGAGTAGAAAACAGAACAAATACAAAGTGCAATGTACAAAATAATAGAATACTGTAGAAACAAGTGTAACAAATAAACAAATTACAAGTTCCAGGCCATGCAAAAAAATTGCAATGCAAACTACTACTTTTAACATTGACATTTTGCAACTAAGGTATGTGCAGGATTTGTTAGACCTTAAAGCAATTGTTTATTTCAAAAGTTTTACCAGGAAAAACATATCTTAGGTGGTAGCAACTCATTTCCAGATGTGTCATGGGAAGGAGAGGTAAGAGTTGAGAATAGAACAAAGGACAATGTACAAAATAATATACAGTAATAATATAAAAATAAGTGTAACAAATGAACAAATTAAGAGAAAATGCTTCAAACAGTACACTGCGGGACAAGTAAAAGAACATTATTCAGTGAGCAACAAACAGTAACACAAGGGGCAGGGAGTAGTGATTGATAAATGGGGGAGAGAGGTTGTGCTACAGTCAGTGTAGGGTGGGAGGCAGCTAGCAGAAGTCCACCTCAAAATCAGAAGCAACTGAAGGAGTGAATAGAGAATTGACGGAGGTGAGATTTCAGATCTAGAAGGGTAGGAGCAGAGTGGGGGAGTTTTATCTGGTAATTTATCTTGTTCGATAAACTTGTACCACTTAATTTGAATCAGTATGTGTGAAGTACATCAACAAGTCTCGCACACTTAAAATGCTAACTCTCTTCTACCTCATCAGGTTGTTAGCTATGTAAGGCACACTGGTCCAGGGCTTATCTCTGAGGGAGAGAAGAAGTACTATCACGAACACAAGCACAGCTGAGTGAATTGAAGTTAGAGGACACTTTAGCCAGTAAGGACAGGAAGTCAAAAACACCTTCTCACAGCCTGATTGGCTGTATGGCAAGAGGAGCCAAAGATCAAAGTCACAAGCTGTCCTGGTATTGGTGGTTCTTGGAGGGGCATCCCTGACCCAAGTCCTTTCCCAATCTATAGCATGGGGAGGAAGGCTCCTGTGTCATGACCAGTGGCACCCCTGCAGAAGATGGCAATGCACTGGTGAGTGAAGCATCTTCTGGTCTCAGCTTGATTTTGCTGCCCAGGTTATGTGACCGTTAACCTAATCCAACAATGAAAGGTATGAAAGTGCAACAGTACAGGACCAGGTACCTTTGTGCAAGCAGATTTTCAATTTCAGTGCTGAAAATATCAAGAATCAGCTGTGCAAGCAGAACTGAATTCCAGTCCCTGTAGAATGAAGTAAGTCCTTTTCCAATGTGAAGCATGGGGGGGAGGCTCCTGACTCATGACCATCCGCACACCTGTAGAAGATGGAAGTGGCATCCTTAGGCAAACTCACACTAGGTCTGAACAGGTTAATCATTTGATGGATCCAAGAAAGCTACAGAAAATTGCCAGGACAAGTCAACCCAGAAGAGGTCCAGCAGCATCAGCAGATACAGTAGCTCATTCAATGTCAACAAGCCATTCTAAGAATGTGTAACTACAGTCCCAGGACAGGATTATGTTAACTCAATGAAAGGAACACATAAGACAGTAGGTCCAATATCAGCTGGTGGTGACATTCTATCAGTCAAATAAAAACTGAAGGAATTAAAAGAATAAATCCCAAGGGCTGGATAATATTGCAAGTGAGATTAAGAGCTAGCGTACTTCCTGTTTTGTTTTGTTTATTTAAAGTCTGGTAAGACCACGGGACAGAGACCAATTTTCATGGGTGACCAGAACATTTAACAAATGTACAATACAAGAATGAAACAATTACAATAAACAATATAAATAAACATAGCCAACACAGGTGCAGAATAAGGGGTGCTAGCTGCACATTCAAGCAGACTTGATAGACTACTAGGCCTTTATCTGCTGGCAAATTTCGTATGTTCGTATGTTTATAAATTAATTTAACCAGAAAATCATTTACATTGACAATTGGAAAGATGGTACTGTATTTGTTTTTGCATATTTATAGTAACTTTCAGAAGTAGTAGTTGTTCTTTGTTAGAAATATTATAAACCAGGGTAAACTCTACGGATTAAAGTTCATACAGGTACACAAGAGAGTGCAAAATGGACACATACATGTAAAAAATATAATACATAAACATTTCAGTCCATACAAACAACATATTGAAACGTAATCAAGCAAAGTAAAGTCCATGGAATAAATTCTTTCCTCTCTCCTTTCACACGCATTTCAAGACTGAATTAATTCAACCATGTCCCAACAGATTGGAACTGGGGTTAATTCAGTCAAGCTCAAAAAGTTCCCATCAGTTCAAATATGGGATCAAACACAAACAGTTCCATGTTGTTGTGCTGCAGTATAGTAGCTACATAGCTAGTGCAGCACAACAAATAAAGTGACTTAGCTTCTGCAGCATAACAGCACTGTTCTAGGCATGGATTTCCATGCAGAACAGCATTCTACCATACACTGTAAAGGGTTAGGTGAAGGTGGTCTTGCTGCTGCCTCAGTAGGAGAAAGTGCATAAAGGTAAGAGGGAAAAGAAGGAGAAAAACAGTCAGCCAAAACTAATTGTGAGTGGGGTAAGGAGGTAACACCCTATCTAGGGTAAGGGTACAAAGGAGTGAAAGAAACAAAAAATGGGAAAACTAGAAACACCCTATCAGGGGTAATGGTATAAAAGTATTTCCAGGTGACACAAGGAGAGTGGTAAGTTGGAATGCTGGGAGTAGTACAGTGTGGGGGTTGTGGGGCAGCAGATTTCAGAGAGACATTCTGGAAACTGTGTTGCTGCCCCATCTGTGTGCATCTCTCTGGGCTGAGGGAGGAGGTCATAAGACACCAAACCAAATTAATAAGGATTCAGGGGATTTCTTCCCCCACCCAGGGGCCACCAAGTCTGCCACTGTTACCTCAGAGAATGCCAAGGAGGAGGAGGAGAAGCAATTGGATTATGGTGGATTCCAGAAGGGTGGGGTGATAGGTCGGGGGCACATTCCTCAACTAGTACAACTACATAATTCCAACTCCACTCTGGTGGGGCAGGACTGCTGGGAGAAGGCACCCATCACAGTGGCCAGGGAAAATGTGGGGGTCCTCTGCACTGGAGACCCCAAGGAGTTTGGTAGAGAACCCTGGAGGAGAAGGAAGTAACTGGTTGGAAACTTGATTGTGATGGGGAGAGATTTGGGGACGGGGGAGGGAGGTAAGGTACCTACCTGGCAACACAGCCTGGAGGGATGGAAAGCAGATTCTAAGGATCACTAGAGTGACAGGGCAGAAGGAATAGCTGGATGTCATTGTCCACCTGGGGAATAATGACCTGGCTAAGGATAGGCTGGGAGAACACAGGGGCAATTTAGAGAACTGGGGAGAGGTCTTAAACAGGTAGTGCATTTATTTTCGCTGAGCTGCTGCCTATGACAGGTGGTAGGAAAGGGATCTCTGCACCAGAAGCTTCAACTCATGGTTGAAGAAGTGGTGTAGAGGAAGGGTTCAGCTGCACTGGGGACCAACCAGAAGTGATAAGGGCCTATACATGGTTGATGGCAATCCAGCAGGGGAACTGCAGCCTTCAATAGACTATTTAAATGTTACTTTGATGAACATTTAAACTAGCTGAGGGGGGTTGAAGAAAGAATTAGCGAGGCATAACCTGCCCCTCCCAGACTGAATTAGAAAGTAGAGAGGACCATAGGGGGAGATGAATCCCCCAGGGTGCAAATAAGTAAGAGAATCAGGGTGATAGAAATGAAGGGGGTGGAACGAGAACATTGAAAAGAAAGGGGAAAAGAGGAGGCATAAGGAAAAAGGGGATAGCAAGCAGAATGGTAACACCATCTGAAAGGCCATATGTGCAAATGCTAGAAGTCTAGGAAATAAAACTCCAGACCTACAGGCCATCATGGCAGAGGCTGACCTGGATATTGGCCATTACTGAGTCATGGTGCACTGAAAACCATGACTCTGATGTTGGCCATACTAGGTTACACTCAGTTCAGGAAAAATTAGAAATGGGAAGAAAAGGAGGGTGGGGTGCTTTTAATAAGAAAAAGGCATAAACATGACAGAGATACAGTGAATCCGGGGGGTACTGTGGTCACTGTAGAAATGGGAAATGGAGCCACTGTTCGCACTGGTGTGACCTACTGACCTCCAGCATAGGGAGGAACAATTTGATAAGGTACTTGTAGCCATTGGCAAGATGGCAGAAAAGAGGCAGGTGCTGCTGGTGGTGGACTTCAGTCTATCAGATGTAAATTGGAGCCTTCCAGTTGCAGTTTCAGCTAGAGCAGGGACATCCGGACTCCCTGCATGGGGTGTTCCTTAGGTAACTAGTCAGAGAGCCAACCCATGGTGGGCCAGTACTGGACCTGGAGTTTACTATCAGGGACAGTATTGTAGTATTACATATGTCAAGGTGAGAGGCCATCTGAGGACCATTGATCACCATACAGTGTAGTTCAGTGTAAAGAGGGCAGTGGAATTGAATCACACTGGGGTAAGGATCCTGGACTTCAGGAGGCAGATTTTAAAAAGATGGGTGAGTGCATGGGTGGGGTGGAGGAACAGTGGGTGAAGATAAAGGGAACACAGTGAAGACAGCAAACCTCTGCACCAAGCAAGTGAGCAAATGCAAGAGGGAAAACAAAACTGCTATGGTTCTCAAACGAGTGGCTGTAAAGGTAAATGCTAAAAGGGTGTTTTTAGAAGGTACAGTATAAGGAGATGCAAAGGAGGAGGAAAGGAGGTGTATCAGGAGAAAGAGGGAGGCAGGGAAAGCAGTAAGCTGCATGAAGGCACAAACTAAGGAGAGAATAGCCCATAGGGTATAAAACAAGCATTTGTCAATGCCGAATGTTTGCTTGCTGGCATTGGCATTGGTAGTGTAGAAGTTACAGAGCTGCATAATAGGAATGGCAGCGAAGTATTGAACTGAAGCCAACCCCACCACCACCCTGCAGAAAGTGACAGGCATTGGGGTGTGCCTTTGGGTCGTCAGGCATAACGACCAGGCCATTTCACCACACCCTACCCTGCAGACACTGACAAGTGTCACAGTGAGCTCTTGGGTCTTTGGCCCTTATGCACCCCATTCCATCAGGAAATATGGTTTGATGGGTGTAGGAGAATGGGGTAACGCTTGGGCCCGAGAGTCCGAGACACCCTATGCCCTCACTGGCTGCAGGGTGTGGGTGGGGTGGAATGGTATGAGCATTACAGGCAAGAATCCCAAGTCACACCCCTGATGCCTGTCATTCTCTCAGGGTGGGGCGCTATGGTCGAAACCCTAATGCCTAGGGCATTTGTTGGTATTTTCACTCCAAATTTCAACATTGTTTTGTGACCCCACCTCATGAACAGTGGCAATATCAGTTTGTTAGCTCGAAAACTGCTTTTGCACAGTGACTACGGCATTTGGCACCACATGTGCAAAAACACATTCCGAACAGGATGTGAAAAATGACAACGGTACTGTTCATGGGGAGGTGTAAAAAATGACAATGTTGAAAATCTGGTGTGAAAATCTTAAAAAAACTGGTGAAGTCACGAGCGTGCATAGAAACTGTGCAACGCACACCCGTAATGTAACTAGTTTGGTGATTTTTTTACAGCAGATTGTTAACACAGGCATTTTGGACCTCCGATCATGAACAGTGTCAGTGAGATTTTCTTTATCTGTCCTGAACAATGATTTCCCACAGCGACCATTCATTTCTGTGCTGAAAGTGTGAAAACACATTTTGGCCATGTTGTGGAAAATGACAGCCATACTGTTCATAAGGAGGTGTGGAAAAATGCCACTGGTGAAAATCTGGACTGAAAATATTACAAATTCATGAACTTATGAGGGTGCGTGGAAACTGCCTAATACTCACTCGTAACACAGTCGTTTTATGGAGTTGTGACACCAAATTTTCAACATAACCATTTTAACACCTCTGCTCATGACCAGTGTCACTGTGATTTTCTTAATCTGTCCCAAACATTGTTTTCGCACACTGACTGTACCATTGTGCGCTACATGTGCGGAAACAAATTTTGGGTGAGATGTGAAAAATGGTAGCTGTACTGCTCATAAGGAAGTGCGGTAAAATGGCACTGTTGAAAATCTGTGTGCAAATATTACAAATTCTGTAAACTTGCCAGTGTGCGTAGGAACTGCTAACGGCGCTTCCTAAAACAGTCATTTTGAATTTTTCACCAAATTTTCAAAATAGGCTTTTGAGAGCTCCACCTTATGAACACTGCAGTGTCGTTTCATTAATCAGTCCTGAAAGGTGATTTCATGCAGTGACTGCGAAATCACCCTTTGGGCCTGAATAATGCCATGACAGTGACAGCATTCATGAGAAGGGGTCCCAAAAACCCCATGTTGAAAATTTGTGCAATTTTCAAAAATGCCCGAGATATGCAGCAAAGTTGAAAAACCCTATCTATTACATTATACAGCTTACCAGCATTTCCCAGTTCGTGGTCGGCTTTGAAGAGTGCAGACATGTTCCCGTCCACTGAAGATCGTCGCGCGGACTCCAGAGGTAAGTATGGGGTGGAAGGGGTGTGGAGGCAGGGCGTGAGTGGGTGGGTGGGGGGGCAGGAAACTCGCAAGGGACCGTTTTTTATTTACAGTTTTTTTTTTTATGATTAAGACGACAAGAGGACGCTTGCCACACTGGGGTGGCCTCCTGTGTGGCAGCTGGAAAGGATGTTTGGGTGGGGTTGGAGCCAACGGGGATTGGGCACTCTGCCGGCCATACGGGGCTAGTGCCACGCTGGGGTGGGCTCCTGCATGGCAGCTGTAAGGCTGTTTGGGGGGCATTAGCCGACAGGGGTTGGGCACCCCATCAGCCATACCGGCGATGTGCCACGCTGGGGTGGGCTCCCAGCATGGCAGCTAACACACACTGTTTCGGAGGGGGCTGGAGCCGATGCGGATTGGGCACCCATCGGCTATTCTGTATGTGCGTGGGGGGGGCATGTCAGCACGAAATATGTGTGCATGTGTGTTGAGGGGGGGAGCTCTGCTCACTGAAGCAGAGCTCTCCCTTTCAACTGTATGCCACTGCATTTTCAGCTGTCATAGACAGCTGGAGCAGTGATTGGTGAACTGCAACCACGCCTGCAAACACACTGACTGAACTGGAAGAGGCTGACACACCTCTGGAAAACTCGGATGATGGCACTATGTTTCTTGCACATGCGTGCAAGCAAACATAAAAAGGGAACAAGACATTTTTAGCTAGGTGAGTGAAAAGAGAAAGACCAGGGGAAGGGTTGTAAGGTTAAAGAAGAAAGAGTGGGACTTATAGGGGGACCAGAATAAGACAGATATCCAAAAACATACTTTTGTTCAGTATTTACAGAGGAAGGAGAAGGAGAGGGGCCACAAGAAAGCAACAGAAGCAGTAGAGGGAGGGAGGGAGGTGAACACTAGTTGTTTTTCAGAGGACAGAATCCTAAAGGGACTTGCAAATCTGAAAGTGGACAAGGCAATGGGGCCAGGCAGGGCGCATCCAAGGGTGTTGATGGAGCTCAGAGAGGTACTGGCTTCACCTCTGACAACTATTTAAGAGCTCTCTGAAACAGGAGTGGTTCCAGAGAACTGGAGTAGGGCAGATGTAGTCCCACTTTACAAAAGTGGTAGCAGGAAGGTTGCTGGCAACTATAGGCCAGTAAGCCTAACATTGGGAGTGGGAAGGAAATTGAGTCACTGCTGAGGAAAGGGTTGTGGAAGATACAGAAACATAGAAATGTGATGGCAGAAGGAGACCAAAGGTCCATCAGGTCTGCCCATGAGATCTCAAGATCCTAGTTGATCCAGGGGCTTAGCTGATGCTTTTCCTAGTGGTTTTAGTTTTATTATATTCTTAATCCCAACCACTTAACTGGAAACATGGTTCTGGGCCTACCACATCTGCAGGTAGTCTCTTCCATGGCTCAACTTCCTCTTTGAGAAATAATGTTTCCTAAGATCCCTTCTGAAATTCCCACCCTTCAGTTTCTATCCTTGCCCCTCCCCATATTGGACCTGGGAGCCCTGGTAAATATTTCAGAGTAGGGTACTGCAATTAATCTCCTCATGTACTTGAACATTTCAAACATATTGCCCATGTCCCTGCTTGTTTCTAGTGAGTACATGTTTAGCGCCTCCAGTCGTCCTTTGTCACGGTAGCCCTGGAGCTGTGTACCATTTTGTTTTCCATCTCTAAATGGTTTCTGTCCTGTCTTGTCCTTTTAAGGTGTGATCTCCAAAACAGTACACAGTACTCTGGGTGGGGTCTCACTGTGGATCTATACAGTGGCAGTATCACCTCCCTCTGCCTACTGCCAATCCTCTCCCTATACACCCCAGCATTTTGTTGGCCCTGCTATATGCTGCATTGCATTGGCTGGCTTGTTTTAGGGTGTCACTTATGATAACTCCTAGATCCTTCCTCTTGTGAGGCATTGAGTTTGACCCTGTTGAGCCAATAGGTTGTCCTTGGGTTATTTCTGTCTATATCCAGGTAGGCTTCGAGAAAGCAGCTCCAGCCTGACTTGCTAGCTGTGAGCTCAGTTGGTGGATGGTGCCTGAACTGGGTCTACTATAGACCGATTCAGCAGTCTGTCTCTCTCCCTGATTGACTTCAGCTCCTGGGTATTTGAACTGCTTGGCGCCTTCCCCAGGAGTTCATCTCTCTGCTGCCTAAATTTCTTTTCTTTTCCTAACCTCTGTAACTGAATCTGTAATGAGCCTAATGTATCCACTGCTGAATTTGAATTGTTAGAGTAGGAAACTATAGCCATTTTTGGAGTGTTTTTTCTGCCTTAAGCGATTTAAATACTTTTTTCCCCACTTTTCCATTTGCAAGTTATACATCTCTACCACTTAAGGGCACTGTTCCTAAGCCAGCACTACTCAAAGGGCAAGAATCTCTATCTTTCTGATATATCACCTGACTTTAAACTAGGATCTACCTACAGCTTCTATTCCACCTTATCTAGACCTGTCACTTAACTAGGCATTACCGAATTATCTTTCCCTAACCACTCCAAGTCATCTGCAAAAAAAAAAAAAAACCTTCTTGCCAGGCTCTCACATACCACAGAATGCTGACTTTACAAATTAGTTGCCTACTTTTTTTTTTTTTTACTTGCTCTTTATACTCCCCCTGCCCGCAGCACTCCCACCCTTTGGGAGACACCTATGGCCTTGTAGTCCCCACCCTCTTACCTGGAGCCCAGTGCCGTCCATCCCCATGTAGCCATGGCTATGTCCCCAGGCAGGCAGGGGTAGTGGCACCCCAAGTCCTTCTTGTTCTCGCCGAGATGCTGGTACCGGGTCAGGCAGGGGCACTGGTGATCAGGGCCTGTGCTCCATCTACCGAGCGCTGAGGTGTTTTTCCCCATTTTCTATGAGATTGGCGATGCCCCAACGCCAAGGCACTTCCCACCAATGTCCTCTCCACTCCCAACCCCTCTCTTATGCTCGCTGCACTTGCTATGCCTCCAGCTTTTACCAGAGGCCAGTCAGGGCCGAGCGTGATACCCCTTCCTCCCAGAAGAGAACTGTCCTTCGGATGCTCAGTCCTCTCCTCCCTGCTGACAACTGGTGGCCCAGGCTCATTCCTCATACCGGTCGCCGGCATGATGTGAGGAGGGTACCAGGCCTCAACCCTCAGCACCACCGGTCTGGCTAGTTGCCTACTTTCTTCTTACACTCTTTACTGTCTCACTTCTTCTCACACCACCTACCCATGCAGACCTCCTACATAAACCCTCAGTAACCCCTCCTGCTTATTCTGTTCCTCTAATTTCAGCCCTTGATCCCGATGTTGGGATCCCCTCCATTCCTCCAACTTTGGGCTCACCATATTTATCTACCCTATGCCTCCCTTTCTTCTGTCCCTAACTCCAATGCACTCCTGTGCTCCTATCTATCCTGTTCACTTCCTCTTACTATCCACCTACCGCCTATAGCCTGGTCACATCTAAGTCATGATACAAAGGTCAATGCTCCACTTTATAATCATCTCCTTCTCCTACTATCCACTGGGGATATAAACCCTAACCCTGGCCCCCCTCTGTCAAACATGCAGGCGGTCCCTCTCCCACACACACTCTCCCTGCCTCCAACATGCCAACCTCCTTGTGGTCTTAAAATATTCCACCTAACGTTAGAAGTCCACTACCTAAACTAGTCCTGCTTCAACCCCTAGCACTATCGCTGGCTCCTGACCTCCTCATAATAAAACCAAAACCTGGTTAAATAATAAAACACCTGATCCCAGTATATACATCCCTGGCTACAATATCACCCGGCAAGACCGTGCAGGTAAGGGTGGCATCGTAGCTATTTACATCTTGTCCTCCAGTCATACTACCTTGGTCCTATCTGTATTGGTCCCCTCAGCTTATGAAGCCCTTGTCCTCAGGCTCTACATGCCTTACTCCATACCAATCTACGTTAATGGGATTTACTGCTGCCCAGACCTCTCCCCTATTATTGCCTCTAACCTCACATGTCCACAGAGTAATCGAATCAAGCCTCCTCCCAGATGCACTCAGCATCCATAATATGATCTATTTGGCCTGCAAACTTCACCACCCAAAAGCCCCGCATAAAACATTGCTTGTCCGTTCATATAAATCCCTAGACCTTACCCACCTCCTATATGACCTAGCCCACACTGACTGGTTTCCTGTTTCCTCTTCTACCACAGTTAACAAAGCCCTGGACTATTTCCAAGGCCACTTTCTTAAAATCTGGAACAAGCACGCACTCATTAAGAGCATTCAAGTACATGGAAACCACCTCCCGTGGATCACACCAGAATTGATGGCATGTATGAGAGTTCAAAATTGAGCTTGGAAGGCTCAAAAAGTCTCTAAATCAAATGTTGACCATGACAGATATTGAGCCCTTAGAAATGCCTGCTCCAAGGCTCGCTAAGTCCGAATACTTTAGATCCACCTTGATGCCAACATATGTACCCAGTCAAAATTTGGAAATTAACTCCTCTTCTCTCCTCCCTCTAAATCCCAGACTCCACTCATCTATGTCAATAATGCCCTTACGTCTACCCACCTCTTAACTGCCACCGAATTCAACTCTTACTTTACCTTATGTGCTGCTGCTCTACTAGATTTTCTCTTCCACCTACCCAACCAGTCATGTCTGTCTGCAATAACTCACACCCAAGCACCCTCCTTAGCGACCTCTTCTCCTTCTCTCTGGTCTCACCTCATGATACTGTAAATGCTCTCCTTGCTCTCAACCCATCTAAGGGTTCCTCACCTGATGGCATTGACACCAAACTTCTCTTCCTCTCCACTCATGCCATTTGTACACCACTTTCTGCCTTACTAAACCTTTCCTTCTTGCTGGCCTCCATCCCTGACTCATGGAAGCACACTGTAGTTCTTCCTCTACCCAAGGGAGGTGACTCTTCTATGCCTGGGAACTATCAGTCAATCTTTCTCTTACCTATTCTCACCAAGCTTCAAGAACACCTAGTCCTCTCCCAACTCTCCTCTTACTTCTCCGACTGTGGCTTTTTCACTCCCTACCAATCTGGTTTTAGGAAAGATCACTCCATTACCACTTCCTTACTTAGGCTCACTGATTCCATACTCTCAGGTATGGACAGTGGTCTAATCACATCTGCAGTCTTTGTCAACCTCGCAAAGGCTTTTGACACTGTCTCCCACCATCTCATCCTAGATAATCTGTAATCTGCTGGCCTGTCTGATTCAGCCACAAACTGGTTTAGCTCCTACCTAACAGGTCAGACACAGTCAGTCAAAACTGCTGATTCCACCTCCCCCTACTCCAGATTAATGTTGGCATACCCCAAGACTCCATTCTTGGCCCCCTACTATTCTCCATATTCCTTAATGACCTCCCATCAGTGAGCACCTCCTCCTCCTCTATCCATATGTATGCTGATGATACTGTCCTTTTCTACTCTGGCCAATCACCAACTAATGTTGCTTCTACACTTCAGCATGACTGAAAAGTTCAGCAATGGCTAGCTCCATCAGCTTTTCCTTAACATGAGAAAACAGCCTCCATGACCTTCGGCACTAGGCAGAGACTGTCTAGGCTAACTAAATTGCCCTCCTTCCACACCCTTGATGGCTCTACTCTGGAGGACACCTCCTCCTTTAGGTATCTCAGGGTCCAGCTAGATCAGCACCTAAACTTCACTGGACACACAAACTCCATCCTGAAAAAGCTGCACCCCAAATTAGGCTCTCTTTACGGGAACTGAAGCTGCCTACCTCTACAGGCCAGGTGGGAGATTGTCCAGAAAATGACACTACCCATCTTTGACTACTGTGACATAGTCTAAAGTGTCTCACCAAAGTCATCCTTAACCAGATTGGACACCCTTTTCAATCCTTACTGTCGTTTTGCTCTGGATGCCACTTCCTTTACCCACCACTGTAATCTATATTGCTCTCTAGCTTTTCCTTCCATGGAAAACCGCCGTCTAGCCCACTGCATAAAATTTGTCTCTCAAATTCTGGTTTGATACACTTCTCCCTCACCTTGCCTCCCTCACTGTCCTCCTGCCCCACTGCCCCTCTCACTCAGATCCAGTGACTCCAGCACCCTAGCTATACCACAGTGCACCACCTCTATGGGACAATTGTTGTTCTCCTATAGGTTCCCTAAGCTCTGGAACTCAATGCCTCATCAAATCAGGCACCCTCCTCCTCCCTGTGGTCCATTTGACCTCCCTCCTCAACTTCCTCTCTCAGCCTGCAGCTGCTCCTAATTTCCCTCTAGCTCCTCTTCCTTCTAATTTCCCTCTGGCTTCCCATCCCTTTCCCAGCCTAGCACTTCATGTGAGGAGAAACTAATGCACTTTATTGCACTTCCTGTCTGCATTAAGTCTGCAGTGCTGTTAATTTGTTCCTCTCATATCAAATCCCAATGATTATCTAATGCTACTAACTGATGTATTTTTTTATTCTGTTGCTTCTGTTTATATTGCCTTTGGAAATGTGTTGTTTTTATTTTATTTATCAAGTCTTGGATTACAAATACTTTTGAGCCAAGGCTCTTTTACAAAGGTTCCATGTCAGAGAAGTACAAATTATGGGGATCATCAAGACAGACATTACAACAATGTGGACATTGCAAACAGTTTGCAGATTAATACAATTCAAGGGTAACATTGTAAGCAAGGTAGCCAGTGACATTTGTCAGAGAAAACAGACAAGAGATAAGAAGTGCCAGAGTCATAGGGAGAGGGAAGGGGAGGGAGGGAAGAAGGAATGTAGGTAGGGTGGGAGAGGGTGAAAAGTGCAGCATTGGGTATACCAAGGTGTGATGGTAGAATCCAGTGAGGAGGGAGGGACCACTAGAGCAGGCAGGAAGTGGAGAAACAAGGTTAGTTGGGCAGTCACAGGAGCTGTTGGTAGTGAGATAGTCCTAAGCCTAGTTTTAAACACACCAATTGTCAGGGGCAGAGGAGATGGTGGGGCTGAGGCTATTGAACCAGAGTGGCACTCAATAAGCAAAGAGCGTTGTCCCTGTGAAGTGTGACAGTGGGCAACTTTCAGTAGCTGTGGCGTGGATCTTTGAAGGCATCGTTTGTTGGTTCAGTGTTGTAACAGAGTTGAGACCCAGAAGGTGCAAGGCAGGTAGATTTTGTTCGTCATGGAGCAGGTGAGAAACTTTATGCAGTTTGATAATTGGAGCCAGATGGTCTGGGTGTACAGGTCACATGTGTGGTGAGACAGTGAGCACCAGTGATGAACTGACATGCCTTATTTAAGGCAGTTGAGAGGCGTCTAAGGGTTGTGGTTGTGGGACGAGCCATAAATGATGAGACCATAGTCTATTACAGAGATCACAGAACTCAGGACTGCAACCTTCAAAGCTTCTGGTGTGAGGTTTTGTCTGTGTTTGTAGAGGAGACCAAGCCATGTATTAGCAGCTCTAGCTACATTATCTATGTGAGGTCCATAGGAGATTAGGGTCAAGCTGTATCCCTAAGTATTTGAAGGACCCCACCTGATCTAGAGTGTTCTCCTGGGAGGTGGAGATAGCCAATGGTGTAGCTTGTGTGGGTTATGAGAGCTGAAGAAGAGCATAGATTTGGTTTCTTGTCATTGAGGACCAGTTTATGATTAAGAAACCATGTCTCTACAGAACTGAAACCAAGTTGAAGGTTGTGTTGAAGAGTTGCAAGATCTTTGTGAGTGGAGAATACAACAGCATCATCGTCATATAGTATGATCTGCACAGAGCAGTGGTAAGGGAGGGAGTTTAAGAAAAGGCTAAAAAGGAGGGAGCCCAGTATGGATCCCTGTGGGACACCCGAGTGAACAGGCAGGGTGTCAGAAAGAGCGTCAGCAATTTTTACTCCCTATGACCGGTTTTCTAAGTAACTTTTAAACCAGAGAGGAGAGTCACGTGATAGCCCGGCATTCAGTAGTTGATCAATTAGTAGTCCATGGTGTACTGTATCGAAGGCCTTGGAGAGGTCGACGAAAACGGCCCCTGTGAGAAGGCCGTCGTCAAGGAATTTGTGCAAAACTCCAGTGATCTCAAGAAGGGCTGTGGTGGTGCTGTGACCTTTCTGGAAACCGTGTTGTTGTGGACAAGGTATATTGTATTTATCCAAGTGGTCAGTAAGTTGATCAGCCACGATGCGCCGAGTGCCTTAGAGAGTGGTGGCAGTATGGAGATAGGGAGATAATTTGAGTGATTCGCCTTATCCCCACTTTTATAGAACAGGTGTCACGGTGGCTGTTTTCATAAGTCTGGGAATTTTCACAGTTGAGAGATGTATTTTGGCTCCAGAAGTTTCTCTGACCCTACTAGTTGGTCAGACACTCCACATTCTGTAGACAGTCCCATTTTATGGGGCTGAAGTTTGACATTAGATGTATGGCCTCAAAGAACTTGGAGTAGGGTTGATTGGCCAGTGTTCATACCACTGACCTAAGGCCTCTCTAATACCACACTCAGCATGTTGTGCTGCCCCAGGCTGCCTATGCCTTACTGAGGGCAGCTGATTTGTTCATATTTTCCATGTGCTTCTTTCTGCTGTGTTGCAGCTTCATGCTGCCTCTATGCAGGCCCTCTGGGCTTTTTTTTAACTTTATCTTTATTGTTTCCATAAACAAACATACAGTTAGGTCACAAGCACTGCATTACAATTAATACCCCATGAGGGCGCCACACCTCTCAGTACACTCGCTATAAACCGTCAGTACTTTAAGATACAGCATGTGGGGGAATCTTAATCTATTTAAAGTTAAAATAAACACAGTATGCTGCATTTAATGATCCCATGAGCTGCATGGTATCTAATCTTTTTGGAGTAAGAGTAACTATTTTACCATGCCTCTTTCACCCCAAAGGTGAAGTGTCTACCACCTAATCTTAAAAATCAAGGCACAATGTGCTACAACATAAGCATAAAGATGCTTCCATCAAAACTCGACACTTACATAAAGATAAAAGGAAAATCCCATAATACATTGTTTTCATTTAGAACACAAGTTGCATTAACTACCTTACTATTTTAAGTTGCAAAAAGAACAGTATTTACTAACTACTTTAAAGCCCCCAACTTTAGAACATCCATCATTATTTAACCCCTCCTTATTATTTCATTTTAGTTCTTACAGGGCATCATTCCCAGTCAGAGCATGAAGAAATTCAGTGTATCAAAAGTCGCTTAGTCCCGATATGCCTGAACCGTCATTGCACCCATGAAAGTTTGACCAAATAAAGAGTTCACCAGTCTGTAGAAGATATATTCATGGGTCCTCTTCCTCCTCTGATAATGAGGCTTCCAGTCTCTGCCTCTGGATCTTGAGATCAAATTCTTCTGTGTCTTTTCAGGGCATCCGTGGGCTCAGTGAAAAGGTAGATCTTTCCGTGATGGGCAATACGCAGCCAGGCCGGAAAGATAAGGCCATGAGAGACCTCCGCCTCCCCTAGAACCGCCCGCACCCCGTCAAACCCATTCCTTCTCTGTCGGGTCGTGTATCCTATGTCTGGATATATCCGAATTGGTTCCTCGTTCTACAACAGAACCCGTTTACATTTGGCCAAGGCAAGAAAGAAGTCTCGGGATCTGATACCATACGTGATCGCCACCACAGCTCTCGGCGCATCTGGATTATCTTGTCTGACACGTGGGGTTATCCTATATGCTTTTTGGATGCGTGCTTTCTCCAAGCTTCTGTCCAAGCTGCTGTATTATCCAGTCCCGGATAAAGAGAAGGTAGTCCTTAGCAGCCCTCCGGAGAAAACCCAAAAGTCGCACATTTGGTGCCTTCTTGCCTGGTTCTCAAGAGTTTCGCGGCGAGCTTTCAGTGGGTGTTCTCTTTTAATAATCGAGGTCATAGCTCCCATCACCGCATCATCTGTTTGGAAGCTTCATTTGATGTTGTTTGCATTGAGTACATCGTGGCTTCCACCCAGCCACTCTATTATTCAGAGCATTGATTTTTGTAGATAAGTCAGAAACTGATGATATAATTTTATTCAGTTTCAGACCGATCGTCTGAAGTGTGTCTTCTGGTGAGGCCTCTCCATAGTCTGGAGGTAGACCCTGTTGGGATTGGGTGGCCGGTGGGCCAGCTGGAGTTTTAGTTCTGGCTCCATCCCCAGGGGCCTTGTCTTTATGAGGATTTCCCATGATGGTCAATGGATATTCATCAAAAGTTAATAACTGTGAATTTGCAGCTTAGTCCCACCAAAACCAGCAATTCTTATATTAAATACGGATCTAGTGGTAGAGCTCTAGAAGGAGTCATCCATCTTGCTCGGGCTCCACAGCACCCCCTCAGGTTTATTTTAACATGTCCCAACCCTGCTGCCTGCACTGGGGTTGTGACTGGCACTGAAGTAGCAGGTGCATTGCCAATTCCTCAGTTGGATCTCAGGGTCCATTTCTGAATTACCCACATATGTGTGCTGGGGCTAATGTTTTTCGGTGCCGAGTTCTCCCTGTTCTCCATCCCTCTGCTTGACTTGGGGTCAGGAATCATGTTATCAAGTGCCTCATGGCACTTTCTGTTATTCAGTCCTGGCTCTGCTGCCTGCCCTAGAGTCCTTTGTCCATTGCTGTTCTGGGCATGCATTGCTGCCTGATATGGAATCAAAGCTTTGTCTGTGCTTAATGCTGCTGCAAATGCACAATCACACTGAAGCTCTTGCACCCATACTCTTCCTCTCTCATGACCTCACTACCTGTTCTGGGGTCAGGGAGCATTCCTTCCATGCCTGATGGCACTCATCTCCCCAGTGCCAAGACATGGGGACACACTGAGATGGCAGTGACCGCATAGTCTCCGCTGGAAGCCAGGGCTACACTCCTACCCTGGGCTTCTGGCAGGTGACACTGGTCCTTGAGATGTAGTTTTACAGTGGTTGGGTGTGTGTGTGAAAAATATCCATGCTTGTGGCTGAGTACACTGCTGGGGCCTGAGAGCCCATCGGGTAAGGCACCAGAAAATGGGAGAGACTTACACATGGAAACCAATTCTGTTGTAAGGTCTGCATTTCTGAAGTTCTTTTTTTTTTTTTTTATTAATTAACAAAGCTTTATTATTTTCCAGCACCAAGTAGATACACAGGACAATTCACCATCATAAACATTAGGTGCAAATACAAATAAACGATATAATCCCTCCCTCCACCCCCTCCCCCAGGACTACATACCATTATTAACTACCTAACTGCAATATTAGAGGAGACTCACATCACTTATGTTTCCAGGTTGTCAAAATAGCCTCCAAACTGCCCCACAATAAAGTAAAGGCTTTAACTCTATCTTGCATAGATGCAATATGCCTTTCTAGTTGTAATGCCAACATAACCTCCTATACCATTCCAGCACTGATGGAATTTCTCATCAGTCCAATGTCTCATTATTACTATTTTAGCAGATGCAGACACAAGTACCATATGTGCTCTTCTACCTGGAATACCAGTTGGGAAGTAATTAGTCATACAAATTTCAGGGGTGAAGAGCTCACTCAAGCCAAGGATAGGGTCCATTCTTAATAGAAATCCAGAATGCCTTTATATAGGGACATAGCCACATCATGTGGTATAGAGAACCCGAATCTTTCTTACATCTATTGCACAATGATGTAGCTACCATCCCATATCTGAAGAGTTTAACTGGTGTCAGATATAAATCATGCATAATATTATAACAAACTAACCTTAGCCTATCTTGCTTAACCAATTTATACATTGATGTCCATAGTGTCTTCCATAAAGTGTCATCATCTGGGATACCTAATTCTCTTATCCAATAGGAGCAAGAGCCAGATGGCAATCTGTGATCCCACTCCTGCAAGATTTTATACAATTTAGAAACAGCATGCTGGTTGGGAAGCTATCTGTAAAGTGTAGTTATCTCTCTCACCTTGATCTTTTAGGGGGACCCGCAAGGAGAATGAGGTAATGGCCTTACAAACTTGGATATACTTGAAGGCATCAGTATTTAATACCTCAATCGACTGTTGTAATTGAGAAAAGGAGATCAATTTCCCATTCTTCCACACTTCCGAGACTTTACATTGGTTCAACCGAGGCCACAGGGATGGAGATATCGGTGAACCCTCAATCTTGAAGTGCGGATTACTGATAACTGGCTGGTCAGAGGATTGGTACCACTTTATTACTAGATACCATTGGACCTGGTGAGAGCTTTCATTGACCATCCCAAAGGGTTAGTACTAAGGGCTTGGGATATGCGGGGAGGCATATAAAGGGCCCATAATGAACACTTAACTTGAGCTAGGTATTTTTAATGGATAACCACAGAGGGAATATGCATTATTCCCAATGTCATTATGCCAAAAGGCTAAGTTATTTATATGTTGGGCTATATAATATAAAAGAAGGAGGGGTTAAGGCTTCCTATCACTCTTCGGAGCTGTTAACTTTAAGTAAGACCTGCTATCACCTTTTTTGTTCCACAAAAGGAGTTGCTTTACTTTGCTAGCCTAGAAAACCACTTTTTTTGGCAGATACATCCCTAACATCCCTAAAGGGTATAATATCCTTGGTAATAGATTCATTTTGATGATATTTAATCTACCCCAAAGAGATAGAGGCAACAATTGCCATCTCTCCAAGTCCCTACATATTGTTGTAATTAGATTGTCAATATTGTTACATCTTATGGCCCCAAATTCCCTGAAGAACTTAATACCTAGATAATCTAAAGACTTTGTTTCCCAAGCCAGGCCGAGGGAAGACAGCTCTACCTTATTTACTTTATGATTCAAGGACATTATCTTAGTTTTTGTTTGATTCAACCTATAACAGGATAGTTTAGAGTATTCCTCAGTTTCTCCTAGAACGGCCAGTATTGACGAACCAGGGCTCTCTAAATGTAATAAAATATCGTCAGCGTATACCGAATAGGCATATCTTGTTGCCCCTATTTGAATGCCAGTAATATTCTCATTTCCTGCTTTTCTTAAAAGCAGAGGCTCTAGATATAAATTGAACAGCAGTGGTGAAAGGGGACATCCCTGCCTAGTACCCCGAGTTAATTTAAAAGGGAAAGATAATAAGCCATTACATTTAACTCTGGCAGAGGGACACGAATATAGAATTTCTACCCATTTTATGAATTCCTTTGGAAAGCCAAAAGCTACTAAAGTGGCAAACAAAAAATCCCACGAGACTCTATCGAACGCCTTTTTGGCGTCCAATGAGACAAGTACCATAGGCACCTTCGAATCTCTGGCAGTTGCAATAATGTGTAACAACTTTCTCACATGATCTTGTGATGACCTTCCGGTCATAAATCCGACTTGCTCACATCCTATCAAATTTGCTATAATTTTCGTGACTCTATTTGCTAAAACTTTTGCCAGTATTTTGATGTCTGTATTGAACAATGATATGGAGCAATAGCTACTAAGATTCTGCGGATCCTTCTTGGGTTTTGAGATTAAAGATATCACAGCCTCCTGAAACATCGTGTCCGATAAACCGTTATCAAACCAGTAGGAGAAGAGATCCATAAGCACGGGTGAGATAGAGGACTGGCAAGCTTTATAAAAATTATTTGACAAGCCATCCGGTCCTGGCGATTTGTCGAGAGGTAATTGCTGGATAGCCTCCTGGATCTCTCCTATTGTGACTGGAGCTCTTAATAAGGCTGCCTCTGTACCAGTAACCTTAGGCAAAGTCACTAAACTAAGATAAGCATTTATGTCCGCTACGTCAGACCATTCAGATGGATCAACTGTATATAGTTTTTGATAATAGAAACCAAACATTTCTGCTATCTTTTGAGGATCTGTGCAGATTTGGCCATCCTCTCCAGAGAGGATTCCTGCAATATATTGCGAGGAATCTATTTGACGAATCCACATCGCTAGCAATTTGCTTGCTTTTTCTCCCATGTCTAAATATTTCAATTTGGTTCTGTGCAAGGGTAGCTCAGCTTTCTGAGATATCAACTCAGCATACTGGGCCTGTAATTGGTATAGTCTAGTCCAAGTCTCTGCCGGGGACGTACGAGTTAAACTAAGTTCTAGGTTTCTAATTGATGCTAAAAGGGTATCTGCCTGAGTCCTCTGATTTTTTACTCTTTTGGAGGCCATTTTAATAAACTCACCCTGCAAAGAACATTTTAAAGCTGCCCATATTAAATCATACTTGTCTACAGAGCCCAGGTTACAATTGAGGAAGAAGGTGATGTGTTCCCTAATATAGTTTAGTGAAACTGGATCTTTCAACAACTGATTGTTAAGACGCCACAGTGGGGAGCGCTTGCCTCCCAAACCCAACCAAAATTCCATATCTACTGGGGCATGATCAGATAGTACCCTGGCTAAAATTCCAACTTTTGTAACTTCAGGAATTGCAGAGACACTTACTAGTAAATAATCAATTCGTGAGTGTGTTTTATGTGCAGACGAAAAAAAGTATACTGCCTTTCTGAGGGGTTGAATACTCTCCATACATCTACTAAGGCAGCACTGCACATAAATTCCTTCATTGTTCTCTGCGTGGATAACCCTCGTATACGCCATCAGATCTATCCAGGTCTGTCTGTAAAACCAAGTTCCAATCTCCACCCAATATATGAGTTTGGGTGATTCGTCACTATTTTATTTAACAAATCCACAAAGAAAGGGGAGAATCATTATTTGGACCGTATATGGAGCCTAGGAGGACCGATCGAGTCTCCAGGGTTCCATGTAACAGTATAATCTACCCTCTGGGTCCCAAATTTCTGAGCTAGTTTAAATGGAACATTCTTGGCCAGAAGGATCACTACACCTCCTTTACTCGTGGATATTCCTGTACATATACCTGACCAACCCATAATCTCCTAAATAGAAGAATGTCTTCCGCTTCAAATGTGTTTTGTAAAAACAATTTGTGCTCGGATCTGTTGTAGATGCTTAGAATAATCTGTCTTTCACCTATCCTTGGTCTCACATTCCAGCTCACAAAATAAAAATTATTGCTCAACATCTATGACAATAATCTATCAGTAGTATAATTAACAGTATTTTTAATAGGGTACCCTTAATGGGTCCCAATGCCTCATCGACAGCAATATCACAATAGAGCAGTTGAAAACTAAATGCTCCTTAATGAAATTTTTCATTTAAACCTTGACAGTATGTAGCTCTTTCCCCACCTCCTCAATACTTCACTTCCCATTCTTCCATAATTATTTAACTTATACATTAAACCAACACCCCCAGTGCTTAATCACTGTATACCCCACCTTACTATGCCACGTGATCTATACCAATAAGCAAGCCTAAACCTACCAACATTAATCCCCATAGCCTCCCTCCCTCTCAATTATCCCACTGTTAACAGCTATTCCATAGAAAGAAGAAAAATCCCCTATATTAACCTAATATGTAAATGCAGCAAAATCGATACATTCTATTACTCATGCATCCTTATCATTACCAACCATCTTATAATCTGAAAGTAAAATGTCATACTTTTGTACTACTATTCACTAAGGTTTTAGCTTCTAAACAGGATATACATATTATGGCATTCTATAAACCTGTGATCCATTTGTATCTAACCCCTCGTTGCTTACACTATTTGACCATTATAAGTACACCTAGAGCAACATTAACGATGAGGGAATCAATTGCCAGAGAGTCCACATTACTTAGGACGCTAATATCCATCTCCACACGTTGCATGCAGCACTCCATGACATTCGCCCAAGAGTCACTGTTGTTTTTTGCCAAATAAACTGTCCATCAGCATTCATGGAAAGCATGCACTCGATATCATCTTCAAACCATCACACCTACTGAGCCACCACATAACCCCCCATTGCCCAGTACTTGGGTAGTTGGGTATACTATTCTGTGTGATGTTGACCCACCAGCATCTGATTATTCCGGTAATTTCCACCGCAATCAGTTTCCTTCCACTTCTTGCTCGAGGTACAATGGAGAATTTAGAGCAAATCATCAAATCGCTTGAGTTCACCAATAGCACTAATCTCCTTTGCAACTTTGCTAAGATTTGTAAACCGTAAACCTCATCCTTCTAAATTTGCAGCTTCATTAGATATACCTTTGACAAGACAGCACAGCGGTTTACCCCAACAGGACCTTTATTTAAACAACTCTGGAAAGAGCTCCTTCAGGCTACTCAGGGCTTGTGCTGGAGAATCATAAGAGATCCACTTATCTTCATTCCTGACCATCAATATAGCTGGGTATTTAATCCTGAACTGCTTCGTGGCTGCAATCAGCTTGGACACTACAGGGTGAAGCTCTTGTCGTTGCAGTCGCCTTGGTAGAGACACGTCCTGCACAATTCTTATTTTCTTTCCCTCCCAGGTCACCTCTTGAAGCTCTTTCACTTTGCTGAGTATATGCTGCTTATCAGTGTAATTAAGCAGCTTGAAAATCATCGGCCTCGGGGACTGACCGGCAGCAGGAGGGGGGCGCAAAGCTCGATGAGCCCTCTCGATCAAGTAATCTCCTCCGTTTGGTGAGGGCCCAGTTATTTTCAGGCAAAATCGTTGCATAAATGAAACCACAGCACTTCCTTCCTCTCTCTCCGGGATAGCAATTACCACCAGATTATTCCGTCTACTGCGTCCTTCCAAATCTTCAGTTTTCTCCTCCAGTTTTTTAAGCCTGCGTTTCACATTGACAAAATCCAACTCAACCTTGTCTTGTTTTTTTTCGATAGCTATAATTCTGGTTTCGGAATCACCCACTCTTCTAGATAAAGAGTCCACGGAGTTCTTAATTGCTTGAAGGTCATCAGATATAGTGGATATTGCTGTTGCAAGGGCTGTATTATCTCCAAGAATCTCTCCTCAGAAAATGCAGTGGTTACGGTAGTCATTTTCAGTTGCGTCCTGTGCCTGCTGCCTGGGATGTTTTGCGCCTTTCTTTCTCTGTTGAGATGGCGGGAGCGTCCCCGTAGCACTTTTTTAACATACACCTCCATTCAAAACTCGATCCCACACTTCAGGTCACCATTGTGCTGCAGTTAGAGCTCTTTAGGGATGAGTTTTATCTTAGAAAGCTGTTTTTGGTAGAAATCACAGCGCGATGAACGGAGCTACGAGAATCTGCTGCTTCGACTTAAGCTGCCATCACGTGCCATTTCTGAAGTTCTGAAAACCAGTAACTGAGGCACAGCTAGTCTTCCCTGTCTACAGGGAGAAGGTTACTCAATTGTTGTCACTGCTTCCCATGGGTTCCTTGACATTCCCACTAGAGATGACCTAATCCCCTCTGCTGAGAACAAGGTTGAGGGTGGCCTGAAACATAGTTCCCTTTTTGACATTCTGCTCTAGGAAGCAATCCTTGAAGATGGACAGGAACTCTGCATCAACCCTGCCATTAGCTTCTTGAAATGCCAGTCTATATCTAGGAAATCGAAGTCCCCCGGAATCACCACTGCCTCTGATCTGGGTGCTCCTGTAATATCCCCAACCAGCTGGGCATCATGAACCACTGAGCTGTGTGGGACCTGTAGCACACCTCTAGAATGACTCTTTCACCTTCCTTTACCATATCCAGATTGACTGCATGACATTGTTTGCTACCCTGATGTCCTCCTTGTCATGCACAGTGACTCTCTCCCTTAGAGGACAGCCACCCACCCACCCATATTCCTTTCAGACTTATCCCCATGGAATAGTCTGCATCCCTATATTCTGAAGTCTCAGTCATTTGCTTCCCCCAAACAAGGTCTCTGTGAGTGCCATTAAGTCCTAGCTTTTAATTGCATCAGTCCCATGAGAACTCTCCGATTTAATGGTTACACTCCTCATGTTGGCCTGCATGTAAGGGAGAGTAGTTGGTTCTCTATGTTTTTCTGTGCCCCACCCCCAATGTTTTTCTCTTCTGCAACAGAATGTCCTTGGGTGAGGTTTGGGCAGACAGAATGACTCAGCTCCATGGTTCCCTTTCTCACTCCTCAACAGACTTTTATGCCAAAAGAGACACCTCTTTAAGGATCTATTAACTTATAAATAAATCAGTAACACACACTGAAGATAAAAGTAGCATGTTTAGGCAACATGCAGTGAGGAACACTTGATTTTGAATGCAGTTTGCATGCACTGCTTTAAGCAAAATGCTTGAAGGCAATATTTTTTTTTTCAATTTGAGCCTGGAGTGAAGTCAATGCCACAGAACACTAATCTTCACCAGTGAGGTATAATTGTTTCCTTTATCAACGGCTGAATGTAGCAAGTCAGTACTTTTCAGCCTGCACTGTCTGTGGAAAAAATAAATTCAGGAACCAAGATTTCGCAGTTCTGCTTTTTATTCTGTGTTTACATAATTTTCTAAGTGTCATTCAGTTATTGTACCATTATCAAAAGTGTCTATTTTATGCAGCAAACAAATAATTGTCATGAATGGGCAAGTACCTCTTCGAATTATGATAGTACATTATTATACGAACATACGAAATTTGCCAGCAGATAAAGGCCTAGAGGTCTATCAAGTCTGCTTAAATGTGCAGCTAGCACCCTTATCCTGCAGCTGCCCCTCCTTCCACCCTTCCCTTCATTAACCCTCCTCTTGTCCTGTCCCATCCCTTTTGAAGCAGTCCACTGTTCTACTGGATACCACTTCTGAAGGTAACGCATTCCACCCAGCCACCACCCTCTCTGTAAAAAAGTGTCTCCTCATCTCCTCCTGAACCTTCCTCCCTCCAGCCTCATATCATGGCCCCTGGTGGCCCTCCCTCCTTACTTTGAACAGCCCTCTGTATCCATCTTGTTTATTCCTTTCATGTATTTAGAAGGTTTCAATCATGTCACCCCTGTCCCTCCTCTCCTCCAGTGAGTACATGTTCAACTCCTTCAACCTCCTCTCGTATGATAAGTCCCCAGCCCTTGATCATCTTTTGTCACCCTGCACTGCACCTCTTCCAGTAACTTAATGTCCTCTTCAGATCACGGGCACCAGTACTGCATGCAGTACTCAGGTGTGGTCTAACTAATGACCTATACAGTGGCAGAATCACCTCCTCCTCCGAGATATACCCTTGCAATACAACCCAGCATTTTGTTGGCCTTGCAGCTGCCTTCCTACATTGTGCCGAGTTGTTCATTGACCCTGTAATGAGCACACCCAGATCCTTCTCCTCTGTCTGGGCTAGCTGCACTCCCAGCTGGTAACTCCTCCTTGGGTTCTTCATCCCAAAATGCAGCACCTTGCACTTTTTGGCATTAAACCCCAGTTGCCAGGTGTCTGACCAGGTTTCAAGCTTCTACAGATCATCCTGCAACCCCTGCTATCCCCAGGTCATCCACCACTGCTCTTGATGTCCCATGATATGTCTGCAATGAACACCCCAAGCAACACTGGTCCCAACACCGAGCCCTGTGGAACACCGCTCATCACTGCCCTTGGGTGCAGGCTCCCCACCCACCACCACCCTCTGTTGCCTTCCCTGAAGCCAGTTTCCTACCCATCTCACCAGCTTTGCACCCGCCCTGTGCCTACTAACTTCCTTCCCAGCCTTTCATGCAGCACCGAGTCGAATACCTTACTGAGGTCCAGATACAGGACATCCACTGCATGGCCCCTGTCCAGTTGCCTAGTTACCCAGTCATAGAACTCTACCAGGTTGGTTTGGCAGGATCTGCCATGTATGAAGTCATGCTGTCTGCTGTCCTGTAGTCCTTTGGCCTCTAGGAGGGCCACCAGCCTCTCCTTCAGGATAGTCTCCATTAGCTTACCCACGATGGATGTGAGGCTCACTGGTCTGTAGTTTCCCGGTTCATCCTTGGGGCCACTTTTGTGGAGGGCACCACATGAACCATCCTCCAGTCCTGAGGTACACACTCTCGAATGTAGTGAGGCATTAAATAGGTCTGCCAAGGGTCCTGCAAGGACCTCTGCCAGCTCTTCAGTACCCTGGGTGGATGCCATCTGGACCTGGTGCCTTGTCCACCCTCAGTGCCTTCAAACCCTCTGAACTCTGCCCTCCATGATTTCCCTATCTGTCACCCCTTCCCCCTGTTTCTGCCATTTCTCCCACCTTGGGTGTCACCCCCTCTTCTCTGTAGTAAATACTGAGCAGAAGTACTCATTTAGTGCTTCTGCCTTATCGCACCCTGCTTTCACCCAATCCCCCTCCTTCCTAATCCTTACTATGTGGTCCTTACAGCTCCTTTTCTCCCTGATGTACTTAAAGAAGTCCTTCTCCCCCTTCTTAATGCCTTGTGCCAGCCTGAGTTCCATAGATGCTTTGGCTCCCCTTACTGCCCTTGTCACCTCCTTCGATTCTGTCAAGTACTCCTCCCTGTCCTCCCCCCTCCCTGTTATCTTGTACTTCCTAAAGGCAGCTCTTTTCTTCCTTTCCTTTTCCATGACCTCCTTGCTCAACCAGCTCGGCTTCTTAGCCCTAACCTTCTTGCTCTGGGCTTTGCAGCAGGTTTTGGTTGCCTCCACTATCCCCAGCTCTATGAGCTCCCACCTCTGGTTAGTGTCCATACTAGACTGAATTCTGGTCAGGTACCCTTTTACCACTTCCCCCATCCTCCCAAAGTTGGCCCTCCTGAAGTCCAGCACTCCTGTGCCAGATTCCACTCCTTCCTTGCCCATATCCAATGTGAGCCATACTGAGTGGTGGTCACTCCCTGACAGCGGTTCCTCCACTGTAAGTTCTCTCACAAAGTCCCCATTTGCCAGCACAAGGTCAAGGGTATTCCCTAACCTGGTTGGTTCACTGACCATTTGCAGCAGGAAGCTGTCCTGGAAGGCATCCAGCAGTACCTGCTCCCTTCTGTTCCTGGTTGTTGGGGTACTCCAGTCCACTCCTGGCATGTTGAAGTCCCCCACAATCGCCACACTACCCTTCTCGCAGGTCCTCCTGATCTGTCCGTCTAGTTCCCTGTCTAACTCCTCCATCTGAGATGGTGGCCTGTACACCACTCCCATTCTAAGCATCCTATTCTTGGTATCCTGGGTTTGCATCCAAAGTGACTCCATACTACCCTCCTCCTCTTCCTCCTTACACACGTCAGTCCTTCCTTCACATATAGTGCCACATCCCTCCTTTCCCAATCACCCTGTCCCTACAAAATAACCTGTACCCTGGTACAGACAGATCCCAGTCATTGTATTGGGTGGCCCATGTTTCTGTGATGGCTCGCGATGTCCACCTCTCCCTCTGCCATGAGAACCTGTAACTCTGCAGTTTTCCTCCCAAGGCTCCTAGCATTAGGGTAACCACCTTCCACCCTCCCCCTCCCATTCTGCCCCCTTTCCTAGCATCACCAATAGTACTTGCCATTTGTCCTTTGTCACTGTTATGGGGGTAAGCTCATATGGTTTCCCAGCCTGTGGTCTACATATCTCTTCCCCAATTGCCACCCCACTCCTAGTTTAAATTCCCAACTTCCTCTGTGTACTCCTCCATCCTCTGTTTCAACACTTTCTTTCCTCCTCACTCAAGTGTAGTCTGTCCTTGGCATGGAGACTACTGTCCTCCCAGGTCCATCCCACCCCCAACAGCCCATACCCTTTAGCACAACACCAGGTTCTTAGCCATCCATTAAACTCCTCTATTCTCAGCTTTCTTTGTTGTGCTTGCCTTTGGCACCGGAAGTATCTCTGAAAAAGTTACTGATCTTCCTGCCCCTCATATAATTGTGCTAGTTCCTCAAACCTCTCTGACTATATCTACTGTCTTGTCAGCCAGGTCATTTGTCCCAAGATGTATAATTAAATGAGGCTTGTCCCTACCCTTCTAGCATATTTCAGAACAGATTGTCCCACCCTTTCCGCTGTCATTCCTGGCATGGCCTCCACCCAACGTCATATGCTCTCCCCTTGCTACCCCACCTGACCTCTTAGTATTGAGTCCCCAGCACTAAGATTCCACCCTCTTACTCCCTGCTTGCTTCCATTCATCTCTCTCTCATTTCCAGCTCCTCTTCTTCCTGCTGACATTATTTCCCCTTTTACCCCTGTTGCAATTCTCCAAGCAGAATTTCCCCTGCTCAGTTTGGTCTAGGCATTTATCAATTACTCCTCTAATTTCATCATTTCCTCCTCTACCTTCTTCCTCTCTAGCATTGCAAACTATTTTCTGAAGACCCTTCACAAATGCTCACTCCTCTCTTCATAGTAACCTGTTCTCTCTTTCCACTCCATGACTTTTGCCACTTCTTGCCTCCCTCACAAGTCCCTATCTCCTCCTTCCATTTGTCTTTTGTCTCTGACCTGGTTTCCTGGCAATCATTCTTCTGGCCTGGGCCCTTTGTCTCTGCTTACCTTCTTCGACCTCTCCTCACCATTGTTGGCTTAAATCACCTTCCTCCTCTCCCCTTCTTCCTCCTCCAGTATTGGGCTAAACCCCACCCCAATCTGCCTTGCCTGTCTTAGTTCCTCCTGCAGACCCTCAATCTCCTTTCTAAGTTTTTCTATGTGGTTGCACACTAAACATCCTCTCACACTCCAGGCAATTTTTAGAAAGATTGGTGCACCGCAGTTGTTGCAGCCTACCACCCTACTCATTGCTGTTGTTGCCCACCAGCGACCCCCCACCTTTCCAGATGCAGGATACCAAACACTCCCCCAAGTCTCCCCTCTCCCCCCTCTATCAGTGCAAAACATTCTTTTCTTTATTTCCCTTACCTGCTTTGTTGTACATGTTTAGATATATTGAGCAACTGCTTTTTATATTCCTATCCACACTCAAAAAGAGATTCTAAGTAGCCATTGCACAACCTTCTTCAAACTCCTACTGCTCCTTTCCCCAATGCAATATCAATGCGAATAAGTAATAATGAAAGCTCCTAGATTTGCATTTACTTCCCTTCCACTGAGATAGCAGTCACCTCTTCACTGCTGCTGTTCCTTTCCTGGATGTCTGCTTATTGACAGGTGCATATCCTTTGCCCATTTGAGAAGTGATGTCAGAACCCTGGTATAAAGGAAATCATGGACCAGGGTGGGTGGGGTGAGGGGTTTGGGTGGTTGGGACAGCCAAGTCTTCCAGAAACAATCAGGTAGCTGAGGCCTCTGGTCAGACCATTAGCACCCTTCCCCACTCACTAAAACTTTGCAGCTAGTAAAGCCAGCAACAATGAATCACAATTCTACTCAAAGCCCCCCAAATAGGTTTGCTACTCAAAGAAACAGGACTACAATTTAAACAGCTTCACCAACAACACATCAAAATAGGCTTGGAATTAGAAGATATAGGTCTCCAATTCAAAGAAACAGATCCAGTTAAATCACACCAATTATATTTTAAAACAGAAGAAACAGGCCTCTACAAATGCAGCCTGCCACACAGTGAATCAGCAAACAAATGAGCCCACTTACAGCTACCAAAACAGGTTTCAAAATTTCAACAGCTCCAAACAATACCCTGCTAGCTGCTAGCCCCTTAGTAGTAAGAAAGGAAAGAAATAACCTTCTACCAAGTAGAATCCACAAGAAACAATGTAAAAACAACAAGAAGAAGCTACTGTACTGTATATCTGATCCTGTCCCCTTTCTAGACTGAATCTGACATGCACTGCTAAAGCTGTTTGTTTTATATTTTAGTATAACCCCAGCTCACATGAGTGGGCTAAGCCCTGGGACAACTTCTTAACATAAAGGCTTAGTCTGTTAGGCAAGTAGCCCTGGGGAAAGTGATGTCTGGTCATTGTTTTTAATAGTGCAGTGTCTACCACAGGGGATTCCTTTCCAGGCACCACCTAGAGGTGCTGTCTCTTGGGAAATGCAGTGTGCTAGGATGTCAATGGGTATTAACTCCCCTCAGTACCAGTGAAACACTTAGGGGCTGACTTGGCACTCTACAACACTATAGTAACTATCAATAAACCTTTGTGCTGTAAAACGTTTCCTCAGTTACATTTTGTCCTTGATACCTTCCCCTAACACATTAGCTTCTCAGCTGGTCTCTGCATACAGACACAAACAGGGCATTCATAACAAAAGCAAGTTTATTTACCAAACATGCACAGTCCTTTTAAATATAAATCACTCATAAGCTGGATGAAGTCTTCTTTGGTATTAGGATACCACCTTTCTTAAAGGAGCATATTTAAAATTGAATTATCTTGTCCAGTGAAACGTGTTGAGTACTGGTGATATGAGATACCACCCAGTGCTACCGTGGTGCTGCACAGTAACTAATCAGGTACCTGCAGAAGGACATGAGTAAATGCTAACTGTTAAGAGCCTTCTAAACTTTATATACCATTTTGATCCTGTTATTTACCTCCCTTGCCCTACTAAGACTACATTTCTAATGGTTCAAGTCAGTATAACATCAAAGGGCTCTTTCTTTAAAGCTGTTTCACAATGCACACTGAATTCTAAAAAGCTGAATGACACCATTTCCAGATAGTAAGCCATATACAGGTAATGTGGAATCCAGTACTTCTCATCTATCCACGTTCACGCACACTCAGCCCATGGGTACTTGGGTCCTGAATTCCACATGCACATTTCATTCCACTTGCCAAAAGTGTTGCCTCTTCCTTTCTAGTTCTTTTCTTTCATTTAGCCATTTGAGTGAACTCCTTGAGGGGAAACCCCATTTCAGACCTTCTACCTCTCCATGCTTTAGAGTCTATCTCTGTCATTCTTCCTCAGTAGTGGGATTTAAACATTTATGTTCAAGACACAACATGTCTCCTGCAAGGAATAGATGATACACATGGGGAATTACTCCACAGACACTTTCCATAACCTTAGGGTCTGTACCTGCCATATGCCTACCCTGACATTTGGGTATTTAATCAGCTAGCAACTAACTCACCTCGGATCCTAATTTCAGCCTCCCGGCAAGTCTGGCCTTAGCATCTGGTACTCCATTTCCTTGATAGAAGTACCTCTGGAAGATAACAAATTTAGATGGCAAGAATGCCCACTGGAGATGCGGCCTCCAACGGAACTCTGAAACTCTCACATCCAGGCACAAACAGGGACATTCTTACCTTCCCCAAAGTGATGCAATAGAACCCTCAGCACTTATAGCTGCTGTTCACGTCACACTTATCAAGGTGTGGGAGTTGTAACCCTAGAGGCCCAACCTACATTTCTTACCAGTTGCCAGCACCATAACAAAACCCAATCTACAGTTGCAGCAATTGACATGGTCAAATAGTTACAGATATTTTGCAATCTTTCTAAAGATGTTTTCTCTCGTGGCACTACAGTGATGTTGCAGGCAGGCAGGGAGTTTCTCTAAAGATAACACATACATTTCTGGAAATATCTGACCATGTCAATTGCTCAACTATATGTTCCACATTCACAAGAAGTACAACTTGTTCAAATCCCTTACTGAGAAGACAGCCTATGTCTAACCCTCTTGTGTTAGCCACCTGGGATTCTATCTTTAAGCATTATTGCAGTACAGGAAAACTCTAGTCAGGTCCACCTTGTATAATGGTTAGCTCTACATATATGTAATCCCACATGGCCATTACTGAAACTGCTCCTCAGTTCCCCCTGAAGATACAGTACTGCTGTTTCTAACAGGCTCTGAGACTCACAATTGCTTGGTGATCCTAACTCTCAAGCTCCACATTCTCCAGATACTATTATGGGAGTCCAATATTCTCCACCATGGTGGGACTAGCTCAGGACTGAAGTCCTTTCAGATTGCCCTATTTAAGGGAGACTGCTCCCTCAGTTCTACAGCTCTGATCCCTCTCTTTGGTACTAACTCTCAGTTTTCCTCAGCTTGGGGAATAAGAGTGTCTCACACACATTTAGAGGTACTGTTGCAAGGCCTGGTGGTGCTGAGGGTTGAGGCGCTGGATGCCACACCTCGCGCCATACCAGTTATGGACTTGGGTCACTCAGGAGTCAGCTGGGGCAAGGAAGGATAGAGCGTCTGCTGATAGCTCTCTATCCTCGGAAGTGGCAGAACACAGCATCGTGCTATAGACTGACACCCAGTGGAAGCTGGGGGTCAGCACAGGTGTGATGCTCACAAGAGGGGTGGACTCATGCACAAGGCATAAGGCTACCTCCATGAAGGTAGAGACAGTCACCCTGCTCATTGCATGTGCATGGGTTTCTGGAGAAAAACTGGAGGAAAAAGACAGAGCTGGCAGGCTCCATGATGGCCAGCTGTGCCCTCGCCAACCCCTAGCAATCTAGATGTTGGCTTCTGTGGTGGGGGAGGCTGGAGCCCCTTGCCACCATCCCTGTCATGGGAGGGGTAGCTCATGAGGGATGGACAGGTGGGATGGGTGTGGGAGATACCTGGCCAGAGGAATGAGTCCCCTCTGAGGGAGGGGCCAGTGTTGCCTGCCTGCTCCATGGAGGAGCAAAAAATACATATAGAAAAAGAAAAGAAAAAAAGTACTGTTGCAATTTTGGTATGGATTTTATGGCACTTGTACTTCTGCAGTCAGAGGTTGGTGTGTAGGTCTTACATCTGTGGTTGCAGATGTGCAGGCCCATCAAGGAAATGTATGTCTTACAGTCTGCATCAGTACCTGGGGTTAAAGAGGCGCTGGCCCCATTGGGGCCTCCACTTCAGCAGACAAAAGATCTCTTTTCAATTTGAGTATCATGGATTTGTGTCTGCGGCTGTAGGGGCCTATGCTTCTGCACATAGAAGCAGTGTTGTGATTAATTCATTGTGAATTCTATCTTCAGCAAAAAGTCAGTGTGTATGTCTTGCGGTGTGCAAGCTGCAGATACAAATCCACAAAGGCAGTACATCAGTGCTACTGCATTTCTTTAATCTGGAGAAAGATGTATGTTGTTTGTCTTACCTGATGATGGCTGTCTATTGTTGTTTGTGTGGTCTTGTCTGTTTGCTGTCAGGGGAGGGGAAATAGGGTTGAAATGCTAATGGCACAGTTCCTCACATATATGTAGCATTTAGTTGAACCTAACTGGTTCATTAAAGCAGCTTTTTGCAAAGAATCTATCTATCTATCTATCTATCTATCTATCTATCTATCTATCTATCAATCTAGGTTGAGTTTGGTATTTAATGTTAAACCCCAGTTTTTGCACCATAGTAACTTTGGTGGCATTTGATGAAATAGCCCAAAATTTTGCACGTGCGACCTGGCTATCAGTGTCTTGAGATGTGAAAAGTTTTGAAATCACATCTTGCGTGGTTTCTGAGATACAGAGCATCTATTTTTAATGTAGTGAATTATTTTCCTATACTTAATACACATTTGTTTGCCCCACATACAGCCCAGGCAATACACAGTTTAAATTGTTCATGAAACATTCAGGGTAGAAGCAGCCTGTGCCGAGGTACTACTTTTCAAAGGTGTCTTAAAAAAATATTAAATAGTTCCAGAATTATGGGATTAAAAATGTTCTTCTGAGCAGGGTCAGTATGGTTTTGAGTTAATCATCTGATATGAACTGAAAATTTTCAGTTTGTGAGAGCATTTTTAGTTTACATCACTTAGGTGTCACGAAGGGAACACGGTTCTCAAAAACCTACATTTTTTTTCTGTTTGTGATGACCACCATCTTTTTCCCCCAACTAAACATCATGGAAAATACTTTAAAATAATGTGTTTGATAAAGCAAACACCTGAACTCAGCTGAATGGAACCCATATAGCTAGATTCTGTGTTTGTGTTTATTTAATATGATGCTGAAATCAGATTTCTGGGCACCTGAAAATCCTGCATGCCCAGCAAAGCAAGAGGAGTTGTTTCACCCACATGTTCTCTGAATGAGAACAGCTGCACCTTTTGATTTTAACAGCTACAGATGGAGTGCTGCTGCCAGCAGAGTACTAGCAGTAAGCCAATGATTTCAATGATCTCTCTCTCTGTTCCTTTTCTCTGTCTGTCTGTCTGTTTATTTGCTCATCTATCCATCTGTTTTTTTATAAGTCCCTCCCCTTCCCTGCTCAGCCAGTCCTCTGTCATCCTTACCCGATATATATTACTTGCAAAAGCAGACCTGGGTGCCCACCCCCATACTGCTTACCCAACCTCCTCCCCTTCAGGTCACCCACCCAAAAGTATATAGGTGTTGACACTGGGGTGCCCACTTTTGGTGCTGTCATAGAGTAAAAGCTGACATTGAGGTGCCCAATCCCCAGTGTTGGATCCAGTAATAAAGCTGCAAAATAGAAAACAGTCTCTTAATGTCTTGTTTTTAAATGTCTTGTAAATAAGAATATAGTCCTGCACTGATATGACCCCAACCATCCCACCCTGACCCGCCACTCAGCACCTACCACTCCATACAACCCACATAACCTCACTCACCTGAAAGTATACCACAATATTGATTCACTTTCTGATCAAAAAGATGTCTTGCTGCTGGAATCAGTGATTCAATATGAGAAAATGGTAAGTCCATTTATAAAATGGGCAAAAAATTTCATAAATCGAGATTGGCTGATACTCATTTCAGCGTGTCCCTTCAGGGCCAGAAATGTCCAACCAGCACTACTTGTGCCAGGGAAAGCCCCATAACTGTGGGTATCACTGTGCCACCCAGCCTTGCTCAGCAATCTCACTTCAAAAACCTGACCGCGATCTCTGACATCAATAGCTTTTATATACCAAGCCAACTGCAAACTGGAAATTGTCCTCAGCGTTGGCCTCACCTAACTGTACAGATTAAAATAGTGTACACATCCCCTTTCCCTGAAAAAATAAAGTAGACACCATACAGAAATGAATCACTTTGGGAAATCTAACCACAGTGTCGACTGCAATCTCAAAACTCCATGAAGAACTGAAGAACTGTTCAGCTGTCAGCTCACTCAACCCTGGTTAGTAAATCTTCTGAACACAAGTATCATCTCTCCCTTTTCAAAGCAGATAAAACACTAAAATGGAACAGAAACACACACACACACACAAAAATAAAATAAATAAAATCTTGGGGGTCAAACTAACTCAGCAGCCATGTCAGTCAATGTTTTTTAGGAAACGTTCACAGGCTATCATCCACATCAAACTAGCTAGTCACTGTGCCAGTGGAGTATTTTTTTTTTGTAGAGTCTGTTTTGCACCTACCTTCTGGGGCTTCTCTCAGGCTAGCTCTCACAACCTTCAACCCTTAACCACCCACTTGAGCCATGCTCCCAAACAGTATTATCGAGTTCAGGATCCTCAACTCTCCCTGCCTCTTGGAGAAGCCGAAGGTCCCCAGAGTAGAGTCAGAGGTTGTGACCAGCAATGGGCATGTAGGGCCTCAGTTACCAGAGGTTCACCATCGCCTCAACCTGTTGGTAGGGTTTTTTCTGGCTTTAAGCCCCTACCCCCATGAAGCACGGATGTGCAGTGATGTCTCCAGATGTCCGCCATAGCTCTGTTCCTCTACTTGCCTTGCACAATACCTCCAGCTTCCACCAGGAGCCGCTGTTGATGCAGGCAGGTTCTGGATCCCTGAGAAGGAGAGCTGTCTGTGGACACTGATCCTCATCTTTCCCCTGCTGACCCCCAATGGCCTTGGCTCTCCTGAACCTGGGTTGCCGCATGGCACGAGGTGTGGTGTCCAGCACTCAACCCTCAGTGCCACCGAGTCAGCTCCAGTGAGGTATTAAAAGTATGTGGAGAGGGGGAGGACAGTGCTGGATTAACAGTGTATGAACAGGAGGAGGACAACCTGACCAGTATCTGTTTGTGTGTCTGAGTGGTTGAGGGGAGGGTGCCATGCAGTGGACAACACACACACTACAGAAAGTACAGAAATAGAGGGACTGTTTTACTACTTCACTTATTAAAACCTCAATTTTAAAATATTTTGCCATGTTTTTTACTCTTTTCATTTTTTCTTAAATAGTTACTTGGAGACTCATTTTATATATGCAATAACACACTCTGAGGTGTGGGTTATATACTGATGAGGGCATGCCCCAGTGCATAAATATCTAGGTGTGCTCTTATCATGCTTATAACCCACACATTATCATGTGCACTTCAAGCAGTTATATATGCAGCCCCAGCCCTTTGGAATTCTCTATCCCATTGGCTTCAGGACTGCATGACCATGGAGGGATTTAAACAGGCCCTCAAGACCCATCTATGGTCCCAAGCCTACCCTACCTGATGGTATTTTGTTGAATTTTATGAAACCCTGTGTTTATTGTATTGATGGTTTTATTGCACCCTGTTTTATTCTCTTGTATCTTATTGTTAAGGTGCCTTGATTTTAGAAAGGCACAGTATAAATAAAGCATATTACTATTATTATATGTGTTATTTCTTGCTTAATGTATTTTAATGCATTTTAAATTTTTTCTTATAACTTTTTAATTTTTCAATATTTTTACACCAAATTTTTAACATGGCCTTTTTGGACACCACCTCATGAACAAGATAGGTATTATTTTTCAAATCTACCCTGAAAGGTGATTTTGTGGTCGCTCCTCAAAATCACCTTTTGGGCAGGATTTGAAAATGTTCACCCACTGGGTTCATGAGATGCAGTCATAAGAACACAATATTGAACATGCGGTGGAAAAATTTGATAAAATTACCAAGTTATGAGTGAACAATGAAATATTTCAATGTTCACTCATAACTTTACAGATTTTCAATATTTTTACCCAAAACTTTCAACATAGCCTTTTTGGGACCGCAGCTCATGAACAATGCAGGTGATATTTTTTTTTTTTTGTAATTTATTCAGCTCAGAGAAATTACCAGCCAAACATGCATCATGAGAGATCAGTCTGATGGTTTTATTTTGTCATCGTTGCCGAGGGGACCGGAGTTCTATTCCTACTAAGCTGAATTTAATTAAATTTATTTTATGTTTACTTATTTCTGAGTTGAAATATTTTTAAGATATTATATTATACCTTGATGGATTAAGACCTGGAACTGGGCCCATAGTTTTTCAAATAGATCCAATTTTCCTTATTTAATGTAGTGAATCTTTTCATGATTCATCATGCCCACCATAAAATTAATCCAAGTTTGTACTGTTGGTGGAGAATTATCATTCCATTTTAAAAGAATACATTTTCTTGCAATTATTATGGCCATGGTAATAAACAATTTTTGCTCATTATTTAATTTATTTGATGGAATTAGTAGTAGTGTTAATTGAGGAGTGAATTGAATATCAGTTTTGATAGCTTCTTGTATTATATTTTGAATCTGAAGTTGGAAAGATATAGGCATGCATGAGACAGATGTATGAGCATGACGGTTGTTTTGGCACATCTAGGGCATTTCTCTGAAATTGTAGGGTAGAAATGGTGTAGTTGAGATGGGGTATAATATGTCTGGTATACTATATTGAGTTACATTTGTTGTAATTTGCTAGCTTTTATATCTGTCGTGTAGGTAGTAATTATCTGTTGCCATATTTTTTCAGTTATGATTAAGCCCAAGTCAGCTTCCCAATTTTTAATATATTTTTGTTGATCTTTATGGTTGGTATCTTCTAGGTTTTCATAGATTAAGGAGATTAATTTTCTTTTTTGTATGTTTTCTTCCAAAGAGCTTAGTATTGATGATTTAATCATTTTCTTTTATTTTTCATGTTTTTGGACAAAATTTTTATTTGTAGATATTGAAACTAATGAATTTGTGGTACATTAAACTCTTGTTGAAGCAATGAGAAGGGTTTATTTCATCACCTATTTATTTTATTTAGTTTTGTTGACTGGGTAAGTGCACTAGACAAATCCTGCCTATTTTCAGGCACGACCCGGGAGGGGATACAGATGAATGCCAACTGGCCTTGAACCAGATTAGTTTTTGGTGGTATTTTTAGTGAATGAGGGAATTTGGCCAAGACACTGGGGAAATTCCCCTCACTCTCTGGGTAGAGGGCCCTGTGTCTGTGTGGTATGTCATTCAATGGCTGACTCTAGTGGAGAATGGATGGTGTCTGACTCACCAGTGGCTATGGAAGTGTTTAGTAGGAACCAGGAGTATCTGGAACTGCTGTAGAGAGCCTGGGATGCACCCTTGGGTGGCCAGCATTATCACCCAAAGCAGCGGTTCCATCCCACTGTGGTTGATGCCTTAAGTTTGGAGCAGAAAAAATTGTACCTCAAGGGGAATTGAAGAAAATCACAGCCTAGTTGCATACACCGATGCCTCACAGAAGGAGGAGGATTGAAACAGAAGTGGTCAGTTGCCTCTCCCTTACCTGATGGTGGCTTGGGTCCCGCTAAACTTCTGGCTGCTTTGGTCAGCCCAGATGCACCTGCTGAGCAGGATGGAAGGACCTCACATCGAGACTGGAGTGCAGTGGATGACGCGGTGTGGTCGCCTGAATGCGTGCTCAGCTTCCACTCCCTGGTTCAAATTCAGCTTTGCTGGTCATTTCTACATCTCCCTCAGTTTCTATGGAGATTTCCTGAGCTCTGCCTGGGTCTACAGGTACTGTTTTACTTTCTGGGATTCCTGTTGCTGCAATGAGCAAGACTGGGCCACAGCTTGCAGTACAGTCAGAAGGTCCCCCTTCCCATGCTAGTAATTCCATGGCCCCTGACCCCCCCAACCTATACTAGCCATTTCCACAAGCCTGTGGAGTTGGCAAAGAGATAGAATACAGTTCATCTTCATTTTGTGGGCAATTGGGATTTGGTCCCTGAACATTTTCATGTGGCTAGGTTTTATTGAAGCAATCCTTAGGCTTTTCTCCATCTGAGGTTTATGCCCTTATACATGCACAGGGGGAGTGTACTTTTGATGTCAGCTTTAGGACCCCTGCATTGTTGGAATGTTTTTGGCATCACTATACTACTTTAAAAATGAATCTTCTTTGGGTGGACTTTGTTGTGATTCCATTAACCAAACAGCCTTTCTGGGTTATCACTGTCCTTTTTCAGAATGAGGGAGTGAATATTACTGACATAGTGTATTGGCTAGAGAAGAGATGTGCTATTCAGGGTAATCCAGCTCCCATTATGGACGATAAGGGATTTTGGACTGGGGCTGGAAATTCAAAGTTAAACTGCAACACTCTGAGCAAGATATTGTGCATTTACCTAATTGTTTCTTTATAGGCTGGGATAAGGCTTTCGTTTTACCAGGTCAGCCAAAATGTGTTTCTGAGTGTGGCTCTCATCAGTGCATTAGCCCAGCTTGTGAGGTTCTTAAGTACACTCATTGTGGGGATGTGGGCATTCCAGTGCTCATTGTTTCAGGAACCTAAATGTAATCTCTGACGATCTTGGCCATGTTTTCACTGATTGCCCATGGGCTGCAAAGAATACAGAGAATGCAGATTTTGGTGTGCAAGATTATTATATTAGGGAAGCTACTGCTCCCTCCATGCCTCCTGGCCCTAAACCCTCATCTGCTCTTCATGATCCAGGGTTCTCAGATCTTTGCCCTCCCTCTGCCCCCCCAGTGGTGTTAGACATGGCCCCAGTTACGGAGCCTAGCTTAACTCCCTCCTGGGTGGATTCGGATCCCCCTCCACCGCTCCCGCCTGTGCAAACACCTTCTGCCCCAGAGTTCTCAGTGGTTCGAGGCCAGAGGGGTTGGACTACTAAGCTTAAGCACCCAAAATTGTCAGTTGTCCCTTAGGAAGATTCTAACTCATATGATGTCATCAAAGATGTTTCTTCTGACATGGAAGGGGACTTTTCAGCCTCTTTGGCCTGCCCGCCTGGTGTTGCTCCATTATTTGATTCTAGGGGGTTGATGGATTGGAGTCCAGCTCCCATATCCAGTGGCAGGGTTACCTGGGCCTCGAGTAAAGTTAATTGACAACCATTTTTTTATTCATGGCTTCCCCTTTGTATCCTTTCAGGCTAGCTTCCTTGAATGTTAATAGTATTCAGTCTGAATTCAAGAGATTGGCTACCTATGGACTTTTTTTTAAATCTGATTTAGACTGTTTATTTCTCCAGGATGTTCACCTTCACTCTCCGGTTCTCCTGGAGGTAGCCTCTGCTGGCTGGATATGGGGTGCTAGCTACTGGTCTCAGGGTACAGATGTTTGTTCTGGCATTGGGATTTGTTTTTTCTCATTGGTTATGGTCCTACGACATTTAGACATCTTGGAGGGTCGTGCCTTGTTACTGGATGTTTTGTGGAAAGGCTTGCCTTTTGGGCTTGTGAATGTTTATGCCCCTCAACTGAAGCATGACAGGGCTCTGCTCTTTCGGGCCATTCAACCTTTTTTGTTTACTACCATGCATGTGGTTTTCGGGGGGTGATTTTAATTGTGCACTTCAGCTGCCTGGTTTGGGCCTGCAGTCGAAAAAGCAATACTGTGATGCCTCCTGTTTACAAGATGTAATTTCTGATGTGGGTTTGATTGATGTGTTTGGTTCACATTTTCCAATAACCCCTCATACATATTTTTGTGGGCCTCATTCATCGAGGATAGATTCTTTTTTTGTTTCCCCTTCCCTTCAGATAAAAGATGCTCTGCTGGTGGATGTGGCCACTGCTGATCATAGGATGTTGTTTTTTTCTGGTGGGTAGCCATCCGGAGCAAAGACGTGACCCGGGTATTTGGAAGTTGAATATGTCTTTGCTGGACCTCCCCTCTGTTCAGGAAGGTTTTCGTCACCTTTTGGAAGCAAGGAAGTCATTTTTTTTCTGTATGAAAATACTAATGCCTGGTGGGAGAATTCGAAGTTTGAGTTTCATTCTTATTTTAGGACTGTGGGAAGGCTTAATGGACAGTATAAATGTGACATGTTGCATTGTTTGACTTGCATACTTTGACAGCCAGGTATTCTGTTGGGGACTTGGATTGTCTTGGTGCCCTTAAGGCCCTTAGGGATAAAGTGGCTGGCGTGCAACAAGATATGATGCGGGGTGTTGTGAGACAACAACACTTCCAGCTATTTGGCAAGAGGCATGATACAGTCCCTTTTGATACCTATGCTCAGGTTCATGAGAAGCATACCATGCTTTCTTTATGTGACACCACTGGTGCCTCAGTTTCTGAGAATTCTGCCATTTTGGCTGAAATTTGGTGTTTTTTCCTGGCTGCATTTACCAGTGAGTCCCTGTCTCAAGATGACATGACACATTGATTGCATGCATGCTCTTTGCAGAGTCTTTCTGAGGATCTGGGTAAGATTTTGACTGCCCTGCTTTCACTTCCAGAGGTGAGACAAGTTATTTGGTCTCTTCCTACTGGTACCTCCCCTGGTTCTGATGGATTGCCGCATGCCCTTTACAAACTTATTTGGGATTCGTTAGGGGAAGAATTGGTAGCCATTTTTAATAGGGCATTGAACCTCGGTGCATTGCCTGCTGGCATGTATGAGGGAGTCCTGGTGCTTTTGTTTAAGGATGGTGATAGGGAGGATCTGAGGGACTGCCAACCCATCACCCTTCTTAATACTGATAATAAAATTTTGATGAAAGTTTTGGGAGTAGGGTGGTAGGGGTGTTGGATGCTTTTGTTCACCCACCAATTCAGTGGGGTCCCCCTAGGAAGATACAGGATGCCTTGATTCTTCTTTGAGAACCCTTCATAAGGGAAGTACCAGGAGCTGATGGGGTATCTTGTCAGCCTAGATCAGTCCAAGGCCTTGATCGGGTGGAATATAATTATTTGTGGAGGTTTTACGTTGTTATGGGTGTCCTGCACTGTTTATTTCTTGCTTACAGTGTTGCTATAGTGCTATTAATGTTCTGCCTATTATGAATGGTTGAGTAGGTGACAGAATCCCTGTGGGTAGAGGGGTTTGACAAGGTTGTCCTCTCAGCCCTTTTTTATATTTATTGACCTTAGACCCCTTGCTTCATAGGCTTCATAGGCTTGAGGATATTATGGGCCTTTCTGTGAGTAGTTCCAATGTTCAGATTAAATCAATAGCCTATGCTGCTGATCTTTGTTTAGTTTTGGCCGATCGAGCCTCGGCCTTTTTGGCCCAGGCCGAATTGAAGCTTTTTCCGGCTATTACTGGCTCCATTTTGAATCCGGGTAAGTGTTGTATTTTATTGCTGGGATGTGATGGTTCTGTGTGTCCCCTATTTGACAGTTCCTGGTGGTGCCTGGCTATACTCAGCTCCTGGGTATCTATTTTGGTGGTCCAGACCCACAATTTTATAATTGGGACCTTCAGCTTCGTTCTGCTCATCTTTTAGTTACCAAATGGAACAAATGGCAGATGTCTAAACATAACAGGATTTTTATGATTAAATTCCATCTGTTGCCAACTTTTTTGTTTCTTTCTGCTGTTTTTCCTCCCCTTGATCTTTGGAAACTACAGTCTATAGTGTCTTTTTCAGTGCTTATCGGGTAGTAGACTAAATCTGCTTAAACGAGACGTTACCTATTTGCCCCGGCCCAGGGAGGGTTGGGTATGATTAACCCGGTGCTTTTTTAATGTTACTTTTTTTCATAATATTGTTCCTCTCCTTCATAATAATTCTAAAATATGGGGCCTATGTGTTGGATGAGCTTGGTCCTCTTGTTGACTTGAACCTCTGATTTTATTTTTTAGCAAGTTAATGTTTCTCCTGGCTACATATTGGAGGGATGTGGTAGGGAAGCTTAAGGTTTGGAGGGTGTCTTATAGACAACTTACTACTGGGACTTGTAAGGCTGTTTATCATTGGTTTCTTGGTTTGTGGAACATCCTTTTTAGTCTGGGATTCTTTTACCTGGTTACTCAAGAGTCCTCGGATCCCAGCTTCCATGTGGGATTTCCTTTGGTTTTGTGTACATCAGAAGTTGGAGGTTATGGGGAATTTGAAGCATAAAGATATTGCTGACCGGACTTGTCTTAGAGACTCTTCCTGCTCAGGCGTTGTGGAAACTATGACTCATTTATTTTGGATTGTCCCTTTGCTGTTGAATTTTGGGCCCTTTTTATTCCTTCTGGCCTTCCAACCCATTTCAAGTTCAGACCCTGAGGTCTGCAACAGTGTATTCTCCCCAGAGCATGGAGGAAGTTTGACTCTTGTACTTTGCTACTGTTTATGGGATATGTTAAATTTCAGCCCTGAGTTGACCCTGAGACAGCGTTTGTTGTCTTGTGATCATGTGTTTTCTACAGTACGCCGGGATATCCTTAGATGGCGTACATTTGAACATGATTCCACTTTGCCTGATCTTTAGCACTTGTGGTGGCAACATATGACTTGGTTGGATACTTGTTAGCATACTTTGTATGCTGTACTACGATTTTGTATGTTTATAGTTTATGTTTACTGTAATACTTTTAATGCTTTTGATTTCTCTCATTATAATGTTGTATGCTGTACTACAATTTTGTATATTTTTTTAAGTTTTTGAATATCATGTTCCCCTACTCTTTTAGTGTGTGTGTGTTTGTGTGTGTGTGTGGGGGGTCCTCAGCATTTAATACTCAGTTTTCGGACTCTACTGACATTTTGTGTTGAATGTATGATGACATACTTATTTATGTTTATTATTTGTTTTTGCATTATGATTTTGTGTGCAGTAACACTACTGTGTATATGTTTTGCTTTCAAGTTTTACTACAAAATTCCCCCACTCTTTTAGTTGGGAGGGGTCAGCATTTGTTATTTTTTTGGGACTCTAAAACACTGATTTTTTTTTGACTGTATGCTGTAATACTTATTTATGTTTATCTTTGTTTTTGCATTATGATTTTGTGTGCTGTAACACTATTGTGTATCTGTTTTGCTTTCTAGTTTTAATAAAAAATTCCCCTACTCTTTTAGTGGGGATAGGGCAGGGGTTATGTACAAATACGGATTATTTATGTTTGAAGTTCATGTATGCTGTAATACTTCTTTATGTTTTTGATTTCTTTCATTATGATTTTGTATGAAGTAATACAATTTTGTATATTTTAAGTTTTGAATAAAAAAATTCCCCTACTCTTTTCGATAAGTGCCATGGGATCTTTAAAATCCACCTGAACTACCACCAACCCAGGCAGATGGAACCTCGGTTTAAGGTCTCATCCGAAAGGGCCCTAATGTCTTTAGTGTCATAGGAGTTCCAAAGTTGGAAAATCTGATGAGAAATTGATGTCAGATTATTCTAATTCAAATAAATTGGTGAATAGAGTGCTAGTTATAAATCTTCTTTAAGTATCTGATGGGCTCCATCCCATGCAGTTATTGTTGTAATAGTAGGAATGCTGAGTTTATGTTTTTTAGCTTTTACTGACTAGGCCGAAAATAGTAGTTGTGTCATATTTAGATATGGATGGGTGTTAGTTTCTAATTCAGCTGAGTTTGTAGGTTCCTTTAGACTATGTATCCATTCCCATACTGGAGTTAGCTGGGCTGCTAAATAATATTTGTGCAAGTATCATTTCTCAGATCCTTGCCGATAGATGGTTTCACAGTCACTCTGCAGAATCACATTTTGGGTAGGATTTGAAAATGTCCACCTACCTGGTTTATGAGATGGGATTATAAGAAAACTATCTTACAAAATTGGTGGCAAAATATGGCAAAATGACCAAGGTATGGATGAACAACCACTTTGTTGTCTACTATGCTCTTGAGGTGGGGTCATAAGAAGAGTATGTTGAAAATTTGGTATACAAATATGGAAAAAAAAGGTTATGTGTGAATGCTGAAATAGTTCAATGGTCACTTTAAACTTTGCTGATTTCAATCATTTGACTCCAATCTTTCAACATAGCCATTTCCCCCATCTCATAAATGTGACAGGTGTCATTTTTCAAATCCTGGATAAGGCATGTTTTTACACTTGTGGTGTTAAATGAGATTTCAGCCACTGTGGTATAAATCCCACCTGTCATGTTTATAAGGGTGAGTCATAAAATGACTATCTTGAAAATGTGGGGTCAAAATTGTAAATACATAACAGTTCTTAAGAAACATGTCCAGTGCCAGCCTTTACCCCAGCAGGTAGTGCTTTATGAGTCCATGCTGGTGAACCGAGGTTCCAGGATGAGCTCAGTGAAGCCAGCGGGATGGGACAGGGAGGATGGCTCAGTACACGAGCATCACACCCCCACCTGAGATGAGAAGGGCAGGGTTACATGGGCCCAAATACCATATAGTGAAGAGAAGTCTTCTCTGTCATGCGGTCCTGCACCTCTGCACCCATGGCCACCAGAGGGCCCAGTGCTTCAACTGACAAATCAACATTTTGACCTGTGCATCTGTATCTGTGGCCAAATGGAAGCATCTGACTGCTTTTCGCAGCCATCCAGACAGCCCCATGAATTGACATCCGTTGCTGCACAGAAGTGCTTGGCCTGCAGGCCTTGTAATTCTGTAGGTGGACAGAGTCTCCTTATCTCTGCATCTGTTCATGCAGGTCACAAAACGGATCAGTGTAAATGAGGACATGATTCCATCATCTCAAAACAAAAGAAATTGTTTGCAAAAATGCATTAATGCACCAGTTAGAGTTCAACTTAACACCACAAAGTAGGGAAATGTGGCATTTGGGTTTCCAGCTTTAATGATCCAGTTAGGATTCAACTTAACACCACAAAAATAGGGAACTCTGGAGTTGGGGTTTCCAATCATTACTCCCTACCTCCCCCAGGCAGAAAAGGATAAGACCACACAAGCAACCACAAGCAGTCAGCTTCATAACTGAAAACTGATACCCCAAAAAATGTCTAGATCCACTGCTGAAACCATGATGCCCATATTGCAAGAGTACTTCTGGCTACATAACTGAAGGCCACACTGGGGCCTGTCCTTCCTGGAGCCAGAAGTGGGTGTATGTCTTACACTTAAGCAGGAAAAACACAGGCACCACTCTACTAAGGCTTTATTTCAGTTAAAAGTGAAGTTTGGCCTTCACAGCATCATCAGAGGACATGTTTGGCGCTGTGAAGAGCAAGAGCACTTGGTCCTAGAGAATCTGTAAGCAGCCTGGTCTACAGGACAGTTTGTTATTTACCTTTTAACTGAAATAAAGCCTTTTTTCTAACAGTAGAGTGGTGCTGGTGTTGGTCCTGCATATGTGAGTTTTTCACCTGGGCACACTCAGCACAGTGGAGTGGTATTTGCTGTTGCTGTAAATGTGTTACACCTGTGATTGAAGAGGCATAGGCCCCTCAGGGGCCTGGCCTCCTGCAGACAGAAGTACTGTTGCACTGTTTATCATGGATTTTGTGGCACCTGTGCTTGTGCAGTCAGAGGTTTGCATCTATGTTTTACACCTGCAGCTGCAGAAGCACAGGGCCTACTGTATCAAGTGTGTGTATGTCTTATGGTGTGCATGAGTACCTGAGACTACAAAAGCACTGGCCCTATAGAGGCCTGCACTTCTGTAGACAAAAGAACTCTTATAATTTGGGGACCATGGATTTATATCTGTGGCTGAAGGGGCTTGGTTGTGATTAGAGTATTGCGGAGTTCTGTCTTCAACAACAAGTGAATGTGCATGTTGCAGTGTGCATGCTGAAGATACAAATCCACAAAGGTAACACATCAGTGCTACTAAATTTGTGTAATCTGGAAATAGTTGTATGTTGTTTGTCTTACCTAATGATGACTGTCTGTGGTTGCTTATATGGTCCTGTCCTTTTGCTGTTTGGGGTGGGAAAATTGGGGTTGGCAACCCTAACGCCACATTGCCCTACTTTTGTGGCATTAAGTTGAACCTTAACTGGTGATTTAACACAGTTTTTTGCAAAGAATATATATTATGTATTTATTGTATACATGTATTGATAATGGGGTGACAGCACCAGTAGTTAGGATTGATACAGAGTTTTAATGTTAAAACCCTATATTTGCACCTTAAAAAAATGTTGTGGTATTCAACAAAGTATCCCAAAGTTTTGCATGCCAAGTGTGGCTGGAAGGATCTCAAGATGTGAAATGATTTGTGCTAGCAGCTTGTGCAGTTTCTGAGATACAGGATGTTGACAATAGTGATTTTCTAGCTTTACTCCTGTACTGTACTTAATGCATGTTTTTGCGCCATATGCAGCCTAGGTTCATAGGTTCATAGGATGGATATGAGTTAGGAGGTCAAGGCCTTGAAAGTCGCCCTATTTAGGTGAGTCAAGGTATGCAGTCTTTTATTACCCATGATTGATCTAACCTTGTTTTAAACAAGGTCATGTTTTCACTAGTAACTATTGATGAAGGTAATGAATTCCATATTGAAATAATCCCACGGGTATACCAGGCATTTCTTTTCTTGTTCTATTAACTTCACCTCTTAGTTTCAGATTATGGGTTCTAGTGTTGGTGAGACTTTTATGACTCATTAAACCAACTAATTCAAATAGAAAATCATTTTGAAATGCATTAAATGTAAAATGTAGATCCCCTTTTAAGTGCCTATACTGCATGGAGTATAGTCCAATTGACTTAATCTATCCCCATAAGGAAGAATTTGCATATCCCTTATGCTTCTAGTAATTCTTCTCTGTACACCTTTTACTATTTTTCCCTCAATGGATGAGTGAGCACAGAATGGTGCACATTAATCCAGATGTGGCCGACCAAAACAGTATAGAGGGAATAAGGACACGGCTTATCTGCTTTTATATTTTAAGAAAACACCCAATAATACTATGGCATTTTTTTAACCATAATCCTAGTATGGGTGTCAAAGGTTGATTTATTGTTTTTCTGTCACTCCAAATCCCTTTCATCAGTTGTCTCATGAAGCAACATTATTCAGTTTTTATGAGTTGCTTGGATTACTATGGCCAAGGTGCATAATCTTACATTTACTTGCATTAAAACTAATTTTATTCATAGTAGCCAGGTTTCCAGTATATCAAGGTTCTCCTGGAGATGCTTTGCAGCTTCAACATTGTTCACAATGCTGCCTAGTTTACAGTCTTCAGCATATTTTGCCATCTAGACACTACTGGAAGTTTGCATTGTCGATATCAAAATATTGAAAAGAGTTGGGCCTTGGACAGAGCCCTGTGGTACCAGTGCTGGGTAAGTTACTTTTCTATTACTTCTATTCTTTTAGAAACTTGATCCAGGAAGCTCTGTGCAGCACTAGCAAGGATGGAGATGTACTAGAAGAAGTAATACACCTGACAGTTACAGTTATTTATTTCTTTTTATACAAAAATAATACAAAATAATAAAAAACTGTAGCAGATTACATTTATTTGAAAGTAACAGGTTAGTTACTAGTTACTTTCAAATAAATGTAATCAGTTACAGTTATGTATTACTTTTGTATACAAAGACATAAGTAATTGTAACTGTTAGGTGTATTACTTTTTCCAGTACTTCTCCATCCTTGCTAGTGACTGCACAGGGCTTTCTGGAACAAGTTTCCAAAAGTAATAGAAAGTAATAGAAAAAGTAACTTATCCAACACTGGTGGTACCCCATTAGTGACCGGACCCCAAGCAGACATATGTCCCTGTATAGCGACTCTTTGTCTTCTGTTGGTTAACCAGGATGTAATCCACTTTATGATATATGACTGAAATTTGAAATTGATCATTTGCTCAGGAAATATTTTGTAAGAGATTGTGTCAAAGCCTTTAGAAAAATCCAAGAATATTACGTCAACAGGAAGGCCTTTGTCTAATGCAGCACTTACAGACTCAAAGAAACTGAGTAAGTTACTCAAGCATGATTTACCCGGTGAGAAACCATGCTGGGTTATATCAATTTGATTATTGTAGTTGATGTATGATAGAATGCATGCCAGTATCAATTTCTCTGATAATTTTCCCACAACCGATGTCAGGCTGATTGGTCTATAGTTAGCCACAGCTCTCTGGGAAAGCTCTCCCACCCACCCCTTGTATTAGCCTTTCTTAAATATGGAGGAGCCACTGGAGGTTAGGTTTAAAGGCTGGGATGGAGGAGCTTAGGGAGTTGCAAACTTCCCCTATGAGCTGACTCTTAATGCTAATAGTCAGGTGGGGAAAAATTCAGCCTCTCAAGCGTTGCAAGTTTAAAAGTCTGCATGCTATATGGAGGGATCTGGTAGCTCGAGAAACTGTAGAACCACTGAGTTGGTAATTTGGCCTAGAAAAGACTGCTGTGATGATAGGGAAGAGACCGCATATTACTACAGCAGGTGTCTTTGGATGGGTGGTTGAGTGCACAGAGCATGGTGTGGCCATGATACTGGACTGAGCTTGGAAGTTTGAGGTATGCCCAGTGTGCTACCAGCTGGCACAGGTTAAGGAGGAGGTAGAGGGGATCCAAAGGCAGCTGGGTGCGGGGAGGGGAGATTGGAGAGGTAGGAGGCAAGTGGTCACCTACATGGAAGCACTGGGTGCTGGGGCCTCCTAAGCAGAGGGAGGAGTGAAGAGAGGTGCTCTCACTAGGGGAGGAGGGAAGGGGGTACACAGGGAGCTCTAGGGGACCCTGGCAGGTGGGGCCCAAAAGGTGGAAATTTTCACAACAGTAGGCAAGAGACTGGGGGTGTCCAAAGGAAACTGAGAGGGGGCAGTAGGGACAGGGAGGGCACTGGGGGATGGGCTAAGGCTCACAAATTGTTTTAACCCTTTACGCCCAGTGGTAGAAGAGGGGAGTGTGGGGGGGAGGAGGATGATGATGATGATGATACTGCTGCTGCTGGTGAAGCTGGGGCAGCAATGAATAGAAAGGGTGAAGAGAGCAAGAGGCAAGGGAGCAATAGAGGGGGACCTGGACAGGATGGGGGAAGAGGAGTGGGGGCGAGAAAAAAAGGAGGGTCAGGGGAACAAGAAGGAGGCTGATGGTATGGAACAGGGAGCACAACAGGCAGGAAGGTGCAGGATGTAAATGGGATCATAGCGAGCCAAAAGCCAAGTAGGCAAACGGATAGGATGGATGGATTAGTAAGGTGGGAAAGACATACAGAGAAAGATACTTGGGTGGGGGATAAAAGAAGGCCAGGACATGGGTAGAGGAGGTGACCAGGGAAAATAGTGAAGGGGCTACCTTCAACACCCAGATTGTGGGAGGTGCGAGGAGTCAGTTTGGGGGAGAACCCGGATGAGGAGGGGTATGGAAGGAGTAGAAACCAGAGGGATGAACAGGGAGGCAAGGAGGAGGAGGTTAAAGTACTGCTACTGGGGGAATCCATGATCAGAGGCATCCAGTGGGATGGGCAGGGGAAGGGTAAAACCTGTCTGATAAGAACCAAATGCCACCCAGGTATAATGGTGCACAAGGCCGAGCATGAGTTGTATTCACTGGCAAGGGAATGTGGGGGGACTCTGAACATTCTAGTGCACTGGGGGACAAATGACATAAATGGTAATAGTGAACTAGAAATTCAGACAAGGTTCCAGGAGTTGGCCAGGGTATGCCTTTCCATAGGCTGTAAGAGCTCCTTTTCAGAAATCCAGTCAGTGACAAGGGTCTAGTGGGGAAAACAAAAAGAAGATTAGGGAGATAAATCAGTGGCTTAGGGAGTGGTGTGGGGAATTGGGGTATGGCCTGTGGGGGACTGGCGGTGAGACCTGGAAGGATAAGTGGCTGTATACTAGGGACAGGCTCCACCTTAATTTGGAGGGGAAGGAAGTCCTTAAGCTCAAATTAGCTGGGTTCATCAGCGAAAGGTGGGGTTTAAACTTGTGAAGGGGGAGGGATCAAAAAAGTGGCAGTGCCAGCAGGTATGATAAATGAGGGCATGGTCTTCTACTCCTAGGGGCTAGGGAGATGAAATGGGTCACTAGCTACAGTGTAGGAGCTGAGAAATGGAGCTCAAGGGGAGAAAGCAGAGGAGGGAAAAGGGTGGAGTGGTCCTGATAAATGCCAGGAGCTTAGGAAATAAAATACCTGAGCTACAGGTGATGCTAGTTGAGGGAGGTAGATGTGGCAGCATTCACTGAGACCTGGGCCACTCAAGAGCATGAGTGGGACCTAAATCTGGAGGGCTATACTATGTTCAGAAAAGATAGTGGGCAGGGAAGGGGGTGATGTAACACTGTTAGTCAGAAATGGCATAGGTATTGGAGGGATAGAGGAGGCCAAGGGGCATGGAGGCTATTTGGGTCACCTTGCTGATGCAGGGGGTTAAGAGAGTAAATGTCAGAGTGGTATGCAGACCACCAGCACTGGTGGAGGTTCTGGAAGAAAGTTTGGTGGCAAATCTTGAGGGACACTGTAGATTGGGAAAGGGAATGGTAGTGGGGAATGGTAGTGGTAATGGGGGACAACATGCTAGGAACAGACTGGGGGACTATGATCTCACCAGTGGCCAGAGAGCAGATGCTGCTGGATGTCTTCCAGGATGCGTTTCTGACACAACAGGTGGGTGAGCCAACCAGGGAGGCCTGGACACTGGACATGGTTCTGGCAGACAGTGATCAGATTAGGGGCCCTGGGGTGAGGGACCCATTGGCGGAGTGATCCGCCACAGTCTGGTTCTTCCTGGACTTGGAGGAACTGAACAAGGATGGTAGAAACCGATTTAGGAATGCAGACTGGGAGATGGGAAGGATCCTAAAGATCATCTGGACAGGATAAGGTCGAATATAGATGCTGACAGCAGGTGGGGATCATTAGGAGGAGATACAGGAGGTTACCAGATTCTGTGCAAGGGAAAGGCGTAAGTTCGGTAAGGCCAGAAAACCCTGCTGGTGGACCTAGGAGTTACAGGAGGTGGTGAGGGAAAAGAAGGCAGCCTATAGGCACTTCAAGTGCTCAAGAAGTGAAAGGGATCAGGAAGAATATGAGCTGACAGCCAAGAGAGTCACCAGGGTGTGAAAGCAGCTAAGGCAAAAAAGGAGCAGTCCTTGGCAAGTGGGATCCAGAGGGGGACAAGGGGTTCTTTAGATACATAGGGTAAAAAGGAAAGTGAAGGCAGATCAGCAAAATAAGGATAAGGATGGTTGGGCACAGGATGCGGGGAACAGGCAGAAGACCTATAAAGTACTATGCCTCAGTTTTACCAGGAGATGGAGGGCTATGTCTTGCGTGGGGAGGCGGAAACCCGAAGGAAGGTTGGGACCGAGAGACCAGGGGCCCTGACAGGTCTGGAGAAGTGAGGGCCACCACAGACAGGTGGTGAGCCAGCAGTGCAGGGTGAAAAGGGGAGGACATGGAGGCTGGGAACCCAGTAGAGAGAGTAAGGGAAGCCCTCAGGTCCCTTCAAATGGAGAAAGCATCTGGGCCAGATAAGCTATAACCCAGGGTGCTGAGGAACTAGCAGATGTCCTGGCAGTCCTTCTGAGAGCTTTTCAACAACTCTCTGAGGGCTGGGTGGATGCCCCAAGACTAGAGGGTGGCCATGTCATGCTGATCCACAAGGGGGATCAAGAGAGGAGGTGGAAATTGCAGGCCTGTTAGTCTGACATCGGTGGTCAGCAAGGTGATGGAGGGTATTGTCAAGTAAAGGCTAGGGGGTTACTGGAGCAAACTGAGTATTTGGATGATAGGCAGCATGGCTTTGTCATGGGAAGATTGTACCAGACAAACCTTGTTGAGTTCTATGACTGGGTGATGAGGGCCCTGGACCAGGGTAGGCTAGTGGACATTCCCTTTCTGGACTTTAGCAAGGCATTTGACTCGTACCCCACAGTGGCCTGCTGGATAAGCTGAAGGAAATGGGGTAGGAGACGGTTGTGAAGATGGATGGGAAATTGGCTCTCTGAGTGTACTCAGAAGGGGTGGTTGGAGGATTAGCCTCATCCCCAAGGTGGGTTAATAGTGGTTTCTCCAGGGTCAGTGCTGGGGCCACTCCTGTTCAGTGCCTATGTCTCAGACATCAGGAGGGATCAGGAGCGAGATGAGTCTCTTTGTAGACAACTCTAAGCTGGTGCAGTGGTAGATAAGGAGGAGGGGGGTGGCCTTGCAGGAAGACCTGGAGGCTCTGGAAAGGTGGTCGGAAAAATGGAAACTAAAATTCAATGTGGGAAGTGCAAGGTTCTGCACCTGAAAGTCAGAAATCCAGGCCAAGGGTATACCTTGGAATGAGACATGATTCAAGTCAAGGAGGATGACAGGGACCTGGGGTAGTGGTAGATGTCAAAATGAACAATCAAGAGAGCTGTAGGAGGGCAGCGGCAAGGGCAAATAGGATGCTGGGATGCATCACCAAGGGATTACCTCCAGAAAGGTGGAAGTGATCCTTCCACTGTACAACTGCTTGATTAGGAAACACCCAAGTATTGTGTGCAGTTTGGAGACCATTTAAAGAGACATTACACTCCTAGAGAGGGTCCACAGGAAGGCAACCAAAATGATCTGGGGCTTGCGGGAGAGAACCTATGAGGGGAGGCTCAAGGAGCTCAACATGTACACCCTGGAGGAGAGAAGGGACAGGAGGGACATGATAGAGGTCTTTAGGTATATGAAAGGGATCAATAAAGGAGGCACAGTCAGGGTGCTCCAAAAGAAGGAGGGTGGGGCAATGAGAGGTCACGGGTGTAAGCTGGAATGGGGCAGGCTCAGATGGGTGAGGAGGAGATGTCATTTCACTGAAAGGGTGGTGGAGCCATGGAATGCACTGCCCAGAAAGCTGGTAGAAGTGAAGACTGTGGATGGGTTTAAGAGGGGATGGGACAGGTACAGGGGAGGGTAAATCAGACCAGGCCCAATACAGGTGAAACATCTGGGACTGGGGACAGTATAACCCAACAGGGAGAGGGACACACCAAAATTGTCCCTCAGTCCGAGTGCTGAAAATCGAGCAGACTTGAAAGACCGTTAGGCCTATTCTGCTGCCTTTTTAATATGTTAGTGTGTCTATTTCCAGCCTTATAAATAGGGGTTACAATTGCCTCATTCCACTCCGGGATTGTGAGTCCCTCATTCAATGAGGCATTGAATAACATAGTAAGTGGACCCACTAATTCATTAGAGAGTTCCTTCAGTATTGTAGGATGAATTCCATCTCGGCTAGAGGAACTAGAAGGTTTAAAATTAAGAAGCACATCCCTTATTTCAGTTACAGAAATTTCACAGAATTGTTTGGGGAATGACTGATTAATATGTGGTAGGGGTTTATTTGTTTTAAACACACTTGAAAGGTATTTATTAAATTCTGTGGCCATCTTAGCTTCATCACTATTACTGTTACTCCGGCATCTATGTGCAGTGGACCGACACCAGGATTGCTACCCTTGAGTGAACCAACATAGTTATAAAATTTTGTCTTATTGTTTTTAGTGTCAGTAGCCAACTGAAGCTCAAGCTTTCAGTTTGCATTGCGTATTGCTGTTCTGACAGTATTAGCCATTTTTTTGTATGCCATCAAATTTGCACTTGAGGGTTGTTTTTGGTATTTTTTAAGTAATCTCTTTTTCCTATTAATAGCTTTTTTAATGTGCCTATTGAACCATAAAGGAATCCTATGATCATTTTTATACTTAAGTCTTAATGGAACCCAGGTGTTAATCAAGTGTGATATTTTCTGCTTGATTATGTCCCATATTTGAAACAAACTTTTGTTGTTTAACTCTGTTTCCAACTTCCATGCTGTCAGAAATTGTTTAATTTCACCAAAATCAGCTCTACAGAAATCCTTATCTGTGTAATACCCTTATTGTAAGCAGTAGACAGGTTTAACTCTAATACCACCATTTAGGTCACTGTTCTCTAGTGAATGCATTACAGTACTAGTAGTTAAACTCTTTCGATGTTAGTGAGGATAAGGTCCAAGATGTTAGTTTCTCACATACATTATATAACTAATTCTCTAGATTATGTTGTATTGTAAAATCAATAACTTTGTTTTCAGCAATGCCAGAACCCTGTAATGTGGGCTAATCAATGTTAGGGAAGTTGAAATCTCCGAGAATATAATCCTGTGTCATTTGTACACCATCTAAAGTCAAAAGAAATTAATTATACCCTCTCTATTGAGATTCAGGCACAGCAGCATAGCCCTAGTAGTAAATTTCTGGTTCACAGTGTAATATCTGCCCACATAATGTTGGTGCTAGAATTTTCTGTAACAGGAGTACTACTTGATGTGATTTATACCCATCAGATATATATATAAGGCTATCCACTACCCATTCTGTGTTGACAATTTTTGGATATTCCATTGTTCCCAGGAATTTCCATATTCCAGTCATTGTCCTGAAGCCAGGTTTCAGTAACCCCACAGGCTGCTATATTTTGATTAGATAAGATAGACCTTGAGTTCATCTATTTTGTTAACTAGACTGCGAGCAATAGCAAAAACTTTAAATTTACTACTGTGATCATTATTATGTTTTTAGTAACCAATTTTTGTTATGTTCATTTATATGTGGTTGTTCGTAAACACTAAACATTATGGGTTTAGCTAACTGTGTCAAGAGACTAGATGGTTTAGACTCTCCCCCAGTGTTCAGTTTAAATAACTGGAAATGAAGGTTGAAATTTGCCTACCAAGAGAGTACTTCCTCTCCTACTGAGATGCAGTTCATCCCACAATATAATTCTTCATGGTTAACAAATTCTTCCCAGTGTATTATACATTTGATTCCCTGTCTTAGGGTCCATTTCCACATCCATTTGTTTAAGTTTTTAATAATATTGAGCCGGTAGGCCATTTCCTTTGGGATGGGCAGAATCTCAGGCAGTATAACTTCACACATGAAATTTATAAGTTTGTTTGTTAAGGATACAAAGTCCTGCTTGATGCTTAACTCTGAATCTCTAAAACATTGTTGGCTCCAGCTTAGGAGGAACAGAACTGTACAGAATTTTCAGGGTAGAAGTGGCCTATGCCAAGGTAGTGCCTTTCAAAGGTTTCATGGAAAAATATTAAACCGTTCCAGAATTATAAGGATTTTAAAGTTTTTTTTTTTTTGTCTAACCCTCTTATACAAAAGATAACAACATATTTTGTGTTGTTTGGCTTCTGCACAATTAGTGCATTACCTATCATTTGAAACAAATGTCTGTTGTGATGGCTGCCAACTTGATTTCTTTCTATACTAAAAAAAACCCTTGAACATATTTAAAAATGACGTATTTTCAAAAAGCAAGCACCTGACTCTAGGTATGTTAGTTTTTACTAAAATATGACTGGAAGTAAGGTTTCTGGGCACCCAAAAATTCTGGGTACCCTGCTTAGTGAGAGGAGCCATTCACTTGTGTTCTCTGTATGAGAAAAACAAGACTATCTTGAGTTGTGCAGCCACAGCTGGAGCCGTCTATCTCCCTATCCATCTGTCTGTCTGTCTGTATATCTACCTAATTATCTCATTTAGCTATCTTATGAACATTTTTTAGAATTTACTGTAAGTGGACCAGGGTACCCACCCCTGGTACCACTTGTTTCTGCCTCCTCCCTTCCAGTTTGCTGCCCCCAAATTAATTCATTAGTTTATAATATATAAAGCAGATTGGAATGCCCACCCTTGCTACCACTTCTTACTACCCCTTCAGGTCACCTACTTTCCATAATATATGTGGCAGCACTAGGGGTGCCACCCTTAGTGCCGCTGAAGAGTATTCTGACACTGGTGTGCCCAATCCCCAGTGTTGGCTAGAGTCCCACTGTCAAACAAACAGAAATCCATTCATTGTTGACGGTTTTCAATCTTTTTTTTACTGATACCTGTAAAAAGAAAATGGTCCATCGCCAACCTGACCCCTTCACACCCCAAGCCACACCACCCCCCTAGCACCCACAGCACCCCACTCCCCCACTCACCTGAAAGTGTCCCATGACATAAATCTACTCTCCAATTGAAAAGATGTCTTGCTGCTGGAACCAGCAATTGCAAAATGAGAAAATAAGGTAAGTCCAGTTTAATGTATTTCAATAGGTTTGAACTTTTAGTCATAACTTTGTCAGTTTTCAAGTTTTTTATACCAAGTGTTTAACATGGCCTTGTTGCAGTCCTGCCTCATGAATGCCATAGGTGAGATTTTTCAAATCTGGCCCAAAAGGTAACTTTGTGGTTGCTGCACCAAATCAGCTTTTGGGTAGGATTTTAGCATTTTCACCTATTACTGGGATCATAAGAAGACAATGTTGTAAGTTTGGTATACAAATATGATAAAATAACCAAGTTATGAGTAAACGTTAAAACATTTTGATATTCACTCACAGCTGCTAGTTTTCAATATTTTAAGTCCACACTTTCAACATAGGCATTTCTTCACACCACCTCATAAACATGACAGGTAATGTTTTTTAAAATCCTGGACGAGATGTGTTTTCCTGCTTGTGGTGTAAAATTATGTTTCGACCTGTATTCTATAAACACCACATCATGTTTATAAGGCAGAGTCATAAAATGGCTGTCTTGAAAATTTGGGATCAAAATTAAAACAAAACAATAATTACTAAGAAATGTTGAAACTGAAATATATCAGACTCACTTGCAGTTTCTCATAGTACAGTCGACAGTTCCAGCAGCAAGATGTTGTCTTTGATTGGAGAGTGGATCTTCACTGTGGGACATGTTCAGGTGAGTGAGGGTGTGTGGGGTGCATGGGGATGTATGGGGTGGTGGGTGCTGAGTGGAAGATTGGGGTTGGGAAGTTCAGTTCGTGAGGGACTGTCTTCTTTGTTGCAGAATTTATACCCCAGCAGCTAGCTCTTTCTCCCTCCCAGTACATTCCTTGCCTCCTATTTTGCTCACCTACCATCCCACTCTCCCTCACCTGTCACTTCCCTGTCCCTGCTCCTCTCTTCTTCATCTTTTCCCCCTTCCCATCCTTCTTTCCTTACTTTTCCACCCCAATCCCTCTGTCCACTTTACTCACTGTTGTCCCTTCCTTCCACTACCTTCGATCTCCTATCTTACTATACCACTTACTCCTGACTACCTCATTGTACCGCTTACTCCAAATTACCTTCCCATCTACTCTTGTCCAAAGCACTTAAGTATCTTTAATTCATCTACTCTGTTTCCCTTCAAGTGTACCATGTGTAAGGATGTGTTGTAGTGTTTTGTTTGCAAGGATGTGTTGCAGTGTTATCACAAAATCCTCTGTATAGCCTTTTGCCCTCATGCACTCCTTTTATATGCATCCATATATACCACTCCTTATGTGTATTGCCTTATACTTCATATGCATTACCATTATATGTCTACTTGTAACTATCTGTGGTTTGATGTAATTGTCTGTTGTCCTCCCAGGACCATCATGTAAATGAGCTTTCTCAAGGATGTTATGCCTGGTTAAATAAAATTGAATTGAATTGAAAATTGAAATAGGAAAATAAAAAACAATGAGGATGATTTTCTTCTTTACAGGGGACTTGATGGGGCTAGTCTGTGACTGGAGATTGGGCACTCAGTGTTGTGCAACTATTCTATGGCACTTTAGGCAGCTCAGACTAAACAGGTCCCCCAACTTCAACCGCTGGAAGCACCTCTGCTTTGTGAACACATGTCTGTAATAGAAACATAGAAACATACATATTGATGGCAGGATAAAGACTGCTTGTCCCACCCAGTCTGCCCATTTTCCCTATATACTATGACACTGCAGAACCTGCTTGATCTCTGTCTTTACCCCTCAGTTTCCTACTCTAAGGTTCTCTTATGCCTATCCCATGCATTCCTGAAACCTGTTACCATTTTTGCCCCCATAATGACACTGTCATAGTCACTAAATTCATGCATGGAAGGCTTTTCCAGTTTTCAGGGTGGTATGAGCCAAGGATACTATTCAAATGACTGGGTGACTCTGAACAAGAAGAAGTAGCTCTGTAATGAAAATGAGCATTGGCAGTGCACACACACAAAAAAAAGAGTTAAAAAAAAACTGAGCCAAGATTCTGAGCCCACACATCAGTGCTCATCATCGATGTGCATGCTGGGGATTTTGGCTGATTGGCAGCTGAAGTTGGGCAGCCTGCTTAGTCTGAGCTTGATTTTAAAAAATTGGGTTAAAAGGTAATAAAAACAATGTTACCTGCCATGTTGGGCATTCAAAGTAGTTAGTTTGCTAATTCTATTGCTGGAGGCAAACTGGTCTCATACGACCAGAAATTATACTACAAAGCTGACAGTGTCCCTTTAAAGGTGAGAAACAGTTCATCCCATTACTTTTGTAACTTGTGCTCCAAGAGCTCTATGGCACAGACAATTGTGCTGGTGGCTGCATATGATCACCACAGTGGCCTCATTTGAGAAGCACTGCCCTAGAGAAACTGTGGGGTGAAGAAATACTTGCAAATGGATAGTGAATAAGAACAAGACTGACAGGTACTGGGTCTAACATGCTACAGGCTTTCAGTATCATTTTCAACAGGGCTGAAAGAGTAGACGTCTAGTGCTTTGTACACATGGAAAACAAGAAAGGATTCAGGCAGGTTCCCTTCCAATATGGTTTAAATAACCTAGAAGTTTATATTCAGGGCTGTGATTCAGTCCTCGTCAGTCGATCCAATAGTTCATAGATACTAGCCACACATCCAAGTTCATTTACAAAGTTTTTTCTTTATTTTCACTGTAACCTTGAGATCCCCTTGTGTGCTTTACATTTCACCCAATGATTGGGTTTCCTTAGGGGACAGGTATCTGCACTGATATATAGACAAGTGTTATTATATTATTTTTACAACCATTTTATCATTCTTAATATAATTAAATTTTCTTAGTTAACAATCCCTTCACTGCACACTCACCCTCTGGTGCTCTTATCTTTAAGTCTGGTGAGTTCCAGTTTTACAATAATAAGCTGTTACCAATAATTATAAGAAAACCCTAGTCTGGCATTGGGTTACTAAATGTACCATGCTTATTTTGTTATCCATAACATATGTGATTTTTTGTGTTACTTTATCTTTAATATCTCTATGATTCATTATTATCATAAACCAGTGCCACTCAATATTGCCATTACCTTTATTATCCTGTTTGTTTTTAGTTTGCTATACTTTTTATCTCAATATCAAATATTTGCTGGTTTCAATCTGTATGTATATAAATACCAAATACAACATTTTATTGTGTCTCCTTAGGTCATCACTTGTAATAGTTTGAACTGCAGTACATAATTATAATTATCCCTTTAAACAGACTTTTCTCATTGAACCACTAAATGTTTTCTGCTGTCTACCAACCAATTTACATTTTCTTATATATGCCTATACTCCAGAGTAATTATCACATCATTCATTTTGATATCATTTAAAAACATTAGTGTACTAGCTTCATTACTCTATCATACTCATTGTGCCTTGTACTAATCTGCTATCAGACGTTGCACAATATCATTCATTTATTAGTTCCCAAGATGTTGGCATGGGATGTAGATTACAGGATCTTAAATATGAAACTAATATGTCTAGAGTTAAGCAAAATACTTAAAGTTCCTTTTATCACTAATATTAATACACCATAATGAAGAAAGCACATTGGCTACACAATAGAAACAGAAACTTCTTAAAATGACTTGAAAGTCTATATGATATTTAATCGTTTTAACATGTACAAACACTGCATTGTAACAGTCAGCAATGTATAAGGAAGGACAAAAGAAATACTGAGAATGTAAGGCCAATCAGAAAAACAGCTATGTTGTCTACAACAACAGCAACCATAGAACTTAGATTTTCATATTTGTCGACATTTGTCGACACCTGATTAAAAACATAAGTTTTAAATTTAGTTAAAATAGGAAAGGCCTATGAGAATAAATGCCACTTTTCATACCTGTCCCAAGTTAGTATATAATATACAAGAAGAGAAATAGGGTAATGTATACAAGAGTCATTTGTGAACATCTAAACAATGACAGCCATAAAATTAAAAACCAGTGACAGTGACACACCCTCTTGGTATTCAAATTAGTTGCTAAAGATAAGAAAAAAGAGGAACATTTGTCAATACATGTGAATGCTGCTTGGGATAGTATTCCACTCGCTTGCCATCTGGTGTGTAAAAATCACAAGCATCACACCATGAGTAATTAATAAAATGCACATTGCAAACCCCCCAAAATAATAGTTTCCAACAGTGAAGAATGAAGCTGGAGTAGTGAAGCAACCAGGTTCCCTTTTTCCCAATCCAGCATTCCCAGCAGCAGTGTAAACTGAAATGAATGGTTATGCTCATTGAGTTGGTAAGGAAAAGAACATTATGAACCAGAAGATTTCATCCTTTCCTATTTTCATTCGCTCATTTATTTTATGAAATTACATGACATCAGTTTTTTCCTCCCCCAGCTAAAAATAGGGTAGCGTCTATGCTGGCTATGATTCCTCTAATAAATAAAGGTTGTCAGGATAGTATCTAATAGTTGCATTGGCAGGTAAATAAAATCTAAGTGTTCACCCAGATGGAACCACACTTCCATTATTATTATTTTTTTTTACCTCCGATGAGCCACAAACATGTCTGACTCAGTGTGAATTCAAAGATTTCCAATTTTGAAGCATACTTGAACCCTCTTTCACATCAGGCTTGGAATCTTACTGTACTGTGCGGCATTGTTGACTGAATTTAAAATTAAGGTTATGTTTTATTTTTATTTATTTCAGTCAACTATTTAAATGGCACTCTTTATGGCACAGCCTTTCCAGACTACAGTGGCTATCTCAGTAAATGCTGCAGCTCAAGAGTGCCTTTATACCACATCTGCAATATGCATGAGGTTTGCTGTAATAACCAGCTGGTTATCGCAGCGAAGATAATAATTGGACATCTCTACTGAAAAAATTGATGGTCAGTTATTCATATAGATATAACTGAGAATAGGACCCTATGGGATGTTTCTAACCTTCCCCAAATTCATTATTTCTTTTCTTTAGTTTTGTTGACGGGTAAGCACTAGACAAATCCTGCCTATTTTCAGACATGACCCAGGGAGGGGATGCAGATGAATGCCACCTGACCTTGAACCAGATTAAGCTGTTGGTGGTATTTTTAGTGAATGAGGAAATTTGGCCAGGACAACAGGAAATTCCCTACTCTTTTGAGAAGTGCCATGGGATCTTTAACATCCACTTGAACTACCACCAATCCAGGCAGATGGGACTTGGTTTAACGTCTCATCTGAAAGGCGGCACCTCAGAAGTGCAGCACCCCTCTCATGCTGCACTACAGTGTCAGTACTGGGATATTAACCAAAGTGCCAGATGTGGTAACTGAACCCAGAGCCCTCTGATCTCCCAGCCTCAGAGGTGAGTGTGCTACCTACTGAGCCACTGACACTCTGTGATTCAGCTAGGTTATACAGGAATGTTATATATGAAAAAGAGCACTATATAAAAATGAATGCCATCTAGTGTGAGTCATTGAAAAATGAAGGTGTTCTTCAACGTTTGGAAAGAGTAGCATCAGAGTGACTTGCAGAGGGGATCACTGAGATTGCAATGCAAGAAATCAAAGGATTACTAAATCTAATAATTGGAACTCCTGCCTTCAGTGCTTGATTCCCAGTTAGAGCTGCAATGTGTCTGCCCTCGTAGTGTGTGAACAGGTATAACAAGCAGACTGAGACCAAAGAATATAGCACAAACTCAGTTGAGGGTAAGCTACCTAGCAGGGCTATGCAATGGATTTGGAAATGAACTTTCCAAACTGTAAAGAATGTGTGCAGTTTCAATTCTGATATGGTTTCCTGTCTTGGGGCACAGCACTAAGAGGCAACTGCAACAGCAATGCTACAGCAGTTACCACCACAAGTCTTTCCCTTTCTGCCATGAGAGAAGATGGCTGTGGTGGAGGGAAAACCAGACATTGACAGCAGTGCCATGATTTAAAGTTTATTGGGAGTTCATCAACTGGAAGTGCAGTGTACGCATTACATTAAATATAAATATATTCTTTATCTTTGGTAATTACAACACATTTTCTGTGTGCTTCTAAAAATTAATAACTGCATTAGAAGAAATTGTGTGTCTCTGCTCAAAGGGTTAAATGAAAAAAAAGGAAATAACAGCATTTTCATTTTTCCAAAAGAGATTTAGTTCATAGTCACTGAAATTCATTTTATAAAAGAGCGTTCATCAGGGGCATGATCAGCCTGCAGCTGCTAAATAAATTTGTGAGAGGACATCCTACGGATAATGCTTCAAACCTAATTATTTTAATTTTATTTTGTCAAATTGGCTGCATTAGTGCCTTTCATTCATGTTGTGGGTAGAATGCCGCTATTCAGACTGTGGAAACAAATTTATTTAACTAGTCAGCAGTTATGCCAGCTCTTTTGTTACCAAAGTATTTTTAAATGGAGAATAACTGACCTCTTGATCTGCCCTTCCCCATCACTATGGATGTAGATGCAATCTTAAACCAAACAGTCAAGCTCTGTATTGTGATTTGGTTTATGCCTCAAGCCTAAAAGCAATGTCTTTTCATGTGTGTATGTAGGGTGGTTGAAGCTGTTTGGAGGCACAAGGTGAAAGAGATGTATGTCTGTCAGAAATACAAGCTTGAGATTACATGGCTGTATTTAAAGGGGAACAACCAGCACTAAGAACCCATCATTCAGCTGTGGAGTTGGTTCCAGTTTGCACTTTGTGTGCAAACATTTTTTTTACTTACTGTTTACTTAGTGTATAGTCGACTGTATCAGGCTTATTCTGTTGTTTCCCATGCTGACATTGGACTGTAACCAAAAATCTCAGGATCCCCTGCAATGGATGTCACAGATGGACTGCAACAGTGAGATAGGAATGCCTGCAGCACATATTAGAATTTTTTAAGCTCCAAACTTTTATTTGCTGGTCTGGCTGTCTTCCCAGGGCAAAGTATAGTCACAGAAGACTGTACACTTAGCCCAGGGAGAACAGTGAGACTAGCAAATGTCTAATCTGAGCTTATAAAAGCTGCAAACTATTGAATATCTTACTGCTAGTGCTGCATCCCAGCTCTGGCATAAGCTGCAAAGGATTCTGGGATTTCTGTTTCTTTTTGCACACAAAGTGCAAACTATGACCAGCCCCCCAATTGAGTATGGACTCTTAGCAATGACTGTTTCCTTTAAGTTGTAAGACATAAGGGCCTTTGTTATGCTGAGCTATTGCCATGCCTTGGATACATTGTAATGGCAGTAGTAGATTTTATTTATTTGCCCTTTTCCCGAAGGCTAAGGGGGTGCGCTACAATGGCATTACAAATACATAAATAACAGGACAGAAACAGATAAAGAAAACAAACACACACACACACACACATATATATATATATATATATATATATATATATATATATATATATAGATATAGATATAGATATAAAACCCTCATAATTAAAACAACTGTGGTGCAAGGAGCAGTCAAGTGCCATTAACCAACTGAGCGGTGATGTTAATGGAATTAATGAATATAGGAATGCTTGAGTTCTTAAGGGGAAAGTAGCTAAAATGGAACAACAGACCTGAAGTTTGGTAAATGAAATATTATTGAAACAAAAATAATGATATTAGACTAACAGTTACAACAGCATAGGCAAAATTAAAAAGGCATGCCTTAGCTGTACCAGACCAGCACCACAAAGCCTCATGTGCTTGGAATGGCTAGTTGTTAGGCATGGGCAGTGAATCCCAGCCGTTGCAACTAAACAGAAAAGACCAGCATTCAGATAGAGGAAAAGGTAACAGTAAGACTGCTCACAAACTTTGTCTAGATGCCAATGTGTGAGAAGGATGGCAGCAGACACCTGGTTTACAGCAAAGTTCAGTGTGTTCCTTACTTTTGTTGGGGTTTTGAGCAGTGTGTTAAAGGAGAAATGCTGTAAATACTGAGGATCTGTTTGTGATGGGCGAGGAAAGGTAGAGGAAGGAGTTTCACGGTCACAAGTCAGTGCCATTGCAGGGTCAGGAGGTCATGTAGCCACAGCCAGCCAGTAAGGCAACTGTAGTTTACAAGGGAGCAAAGTAAAAGTTCTACAGTTCTCTCAATCCCTCTTTGTCCAGTTGCCATCATGTGGGAAGGAGTCCAGCGGACACCTGGTCTACAGAAAACTTAAGTGTGCTTGCTTTTCCTTGTTGGATTTTTGAGCACGGGGTTAAAAGGAAAAGTGCTGTAATTACTGAGGATCCGTTTGTGAAAGGAAACAGGGAGGATGGACGACGCTGCCAGAGTGCCATTGGAGGGCTGGGAGGTCAAGTGGCTACAGCCAGCAAGTAAGACAGCGGTAGTTCACAAGGGAAAAAAAATAAAAGCTTTTATATTCCACTCCAATCCCTCTTTGTGCAGATACTGTCATGTGAGAAGGAGGGCAGCAGACACCTGGTCTACAGCAAAGTTAAGTGTCCTGCTTTCTTTTGTTGGATTTTTGAACAGGGGTTTACATAAAAGGAGAAAGGCTGTATGTATTAAGGATCTGTCTGGGAAAGGTAACATGGAGGAGGAAAGATGTTGCTAGAGGGTGGGTAAAGGGAGGAAGTCTCAGCAGCCGCAAGTTGGTGCCATTGAAGGATTGGGAGGTCATGTAGATACAGCTAGCCAGTAAGGCAGCTGTAGTTCCTGTATAATACCCAGACATCTAAGAGACCTCTTGTGTGAGTGACCCTGAAGCATGAGTGTCACAAAGCAGGAGTATGGTGTTTGAGGGCATCTGGAAGTGACTGTATGGAATCAGCAAGGAAGACCACAGGCTGCAGGCCATGCTGCTCAGCAGAGGTCAGGCAAGGTGAGGAGGGGAAGGGTGACAAGTTAGCACAGAAAAGGGCCTTTTTGGATTGTGAAAGGAAGACAAGAGGTACTCCCTATCAGGGGTAAGCCTATAAAGAAATATATGGGATAATTTACATGTAGTTGTAAAGGCTGCTAAAGTAATTACATCAGGAGTAGGCTCAAAGCACAGGGGAACAAAGGAATTTATGTAACTCTCCTTCTTAGGGTAAACAATATTTCCTATAGACCGTAAACAGACAAGGTAAATTGATGGTTGCAACTAGTCCTTATCTAGGGTCAACTAAAATAGTAATCTGAAGGTTACAGCTTTGTGGCCATTCCCTATCTAGGGTCAACACTTACAAAGGAGTAAACAGACAATCAATTCTGAGGGATTGCAGCTAGGCTTACCTAGTGTTAGCTGACAGAGTAAACTGTGGGTTGTAAATTTGAAGCCAACCCACATCATGGGTTAACTTATAAAGGAGTTGCAGGTAGTCCCTATCTGGGGATTGCTAACAAAGTACACTTTGTGTTACAAGCTTGAGCTAACCCCATCCAGGGTCAACTTACAAAAGAACTAGTCTAGTCCCTGTCTAGGGTCAGCTGACAAAGTATTCTGAGGAATTGCAGCTGTGCAGCTAACCCTTATCTAGGGTCAACTCACAAGATTGATTCAAGGGGTGTCTCTTGACCCTATATGAGGTAGGCCATGTAGGTGTGGCATGAAGGGATTGTTAGAGGTTAGGAGATTGATAACCAAAATTGTGCAGGTAGTGAACAGATCTGGAAACAGGTAACATGTGGGGAAGATGGTGCAAGTTCAGGCAGCAGATAAGTAGGAGTAGGGTGATGTGTTGTAGAAGATATGTGGTGGTCATATTCCTGGAGATGCTGTGGGAGGTGGGTGGTTGTCACTTCTGTAAAAACTTGAATTACCTCATGGCAGAGGTGAGGCAGCTCAGATTGGGGAAGTGGGTGAAGACTAGGTTTGCGGCATAAAGCACCTAACTTTACCTGAGCTATTTTCTTCTAGGGTTTGCGTGAAAGGACAGAGCAAGGAGCAACATTAACAAAGCAAGGAAAAACATCAAGGCTTTTTTTTTGGCTAAGCAGAGTTACTGTTGTGTTACTATTTTGTTTTGTGCTTATATGCTGTGCTTACAGGTTTTACTACTGTTTTGTGCTTACAGGTTGTACAGTTTACTGCTTTATTTTTCTTTAATTGTAATTGTTTTTTGCAGGGTATATTTTCTTTTAAATTATTGGGCATGTTGTCTTGCTGAAAGGAAAGAAAACACTGACTGAGGTGGTGGGTCAGAGCTATAGCTAATTATTCCTGGAGGATACAGGCTTGGTCCCACCCACCCTGCTCCTCATCCCACCACCCCAAGCACATAATTTCCTTTATACCAGAGGGTCTGACATCACTTCCTCAAAGGGCAAAGGACATACATCTGTCATAACCTTAATAGCTCAGCACACTGCATAGGGGTGACCCATGCACACGCCACACACACTAACAAAAGAAAAAAATCTAAACAGGAAGGGAGAAACATACATGAGGAGTGGTGCAATGCACTGGCAGTTTGGTGGCATTTTTTTGTGCGATGTTCTGGAGGCTGCGATGCTGACCTATTTTCAGGCACCTCTGTGGTCTGAGGGAGGAGATTGCCTGTCTCCAGGCTGACCTGGCAAGGATTCAGGAAATGTCCTCCCCCACCCAGGGACCACCAGAGCCACTGCTGCTGCCTCAGAAGTTGCCAAGAAAAAGGAGTGGTTGGACAACAGTGGGCTCAAGGAGGGTGAGGATGGTGGATCAGAGGTGCATCCCTCCAGCTGTACCTCTCCACAGTTCATATGCCAGTCTGGCAGAGCCTGGTTCTCCTATGGAGGCACCTGCAGTGGAGACCAAGGAGGATGCTGGGAACCTCTGCAAAGGAGACCCAGAGGAGGGTGGCATGAGACCCAACTGGGGAAGAAAACAATTCCTGGTGGGGGACTCAATCATTAGAGGGGTAGAACTGGGTTGGGTGGGTGTAGGGGAGAGGAAGGTAAGGTGCCTGCCTGGCACCATGGCTGGGAGGGACATGAAGTGAATCCTCAGGATCATGGGAGCACTGGCACAGAAGAGGAAGATGGATGTCATTGTCTACCTAGGCACATATAACCTAATTGGGAATGGGATCAGAGTAGTGCAGGAGGAGTTTGTAGAGTTGGGGAGGGGCCTTAGACAAGTAGCAGGCACAGTAACTTTCTTGGAGGTGCTGCTTATCTAAGGCATGGGTGAGGCTAGGGTACTCTGCACCATGGGATTAAATAAATGGTTGGAAACCGGTGTGGAGCTCAGGGTTTGGCTTCATTGGGGACTGGGGTCCCTGGAGGGATGCAGGCCTATACTGGTGTGATGGGCTGCATCTGATTTGGGAGAAGAACTAGACTCTTAGGTGAAAGGTTTAAATGCTTTGGCAAGCATTTAAACTAGCCAAGGGGGGAGGCACTGAAAGGAAGCATGGAAATCCCAGCCCCCTCCTAGAAAACAGGATAGTTAGTGAGATAAACACTAATGTAGAGAAGTCAATAGGGAGCAGGACAGGGGTCAATGGAGAAAAGGGCAAAGATAGAAAGGACAAGAAAGGGTCTAAAAGTGGTAAGGCTATCAAAAAATGGAGGGCAGTGAGTACAAATGCACATAGTCTAGGTAACAAGCTCCCTGAACTAGTGACCTTAATGGAAGAGGGACACTAGCTATTGTGGCAGTCACAGGAATATGGTACACATAGAACCATGACTGGCACATCAACATACCAGGTACACAATCTACAGGAAGGACAGGGAGAGTAAAAGAGGAGGAGGAGGAGCTCTCACATAAGGGAAGGGATCAAAGCAATGGAAGCAAAGGGTAAACAGGAGAGAGAGGAGGCTGTGGATCACCTAGAGACAGGAATGGCACCACAACCCATACAGGGTTGAATACAGACTCCATCTCAGGAAAGGAAATGGACAAGGAAATGATAGAAAGCATCCTAAGAATGGCACAAAAGGGGAAGAGATTGTTGATGGGGTACCTGAATATTCCAGATGTTAATTGGAGCACCTTTGCTGCAGCCACATCCAAGAGCAGGGTATTTCTCGATGCCCTACAGGGGCCATGGCTCAGACAGCTAGTGTTGGAACCCACTTAGGAGGAAGCACCCTTAGACCTGGTACTCTCAAATGGGGACAGAGAGAGGATCTCGGATTTAGAACTGGGTAGTCATCTGGGAACAAGTGACAACCAAACAGTGTGGTTCATGATAAACACAACCATAGAGTCAAGTCACACAAAGGTTAAGGTATTGGACTTTAGGAGGGCTGACTTTGGCAAGGGGTGGAGTGTCTCAGAAAAGCACTAGCAAACAGGCAAGAAGGTGGGGTGGAGGAACATTGGGGAACAATCAAAGCTGCCATCACCGAGAAACAAGCCTTTTGTGAATCAAAAAACAAAACAAAATAAAGAGAAATAAAACACTATGATTCTCAAAAAGAGGTGGGCGGGGAAGGTTGGGAAGAAAAGATACCATTCAGGAAGTATAAGGAAACACAGGAGCAGGACATAGAACTGCATCAGTTAAAGCAGAAGGAAGCGGGAAGGCAGAATAGCAAAGGACCAAACCAAGGAAAAGATAGTCAACTCAGTTAGAAGGGGATAAAACCTTTTTATACAGTGGCATCCCCCAGGATGAAACCAATTCTACGAAATTTTGCAGCACTCTGCAGAGAATGCTGCAACTTGAACCTATTGAATAAAGCAATATAATTTCAATGGTAATTAGTCTCTATTGTCATTCAGGAAAATGTGACATTGCCAGGACGAAGTGAATGCCACAGCTTCCTGCATGACAAAGGGGACTAATTTCCATAGAAATTACACTGCTTTAATCAGTAGGCCTGCTCCTCCATACTTCAGAGTGCTTTAAAAGTGGGTTTCATCCTGGGGGATGCCACTGTAGGTGCATAAGGGAATGAAGAAAGACCAGGGGAGGGATAGTGAGGCTTAATAAAGGGAAGGGGGTGGGCAGTGGGTGACAGTGACAAAGCAGAGATACTGAATGAATACTTCTGCTCAGTATTCACAAAAGAAGAGGAGGGAGGTACCTAAACCAAATAATAGAAGAACACTGGATAGAGGGGTCAATACCAGTCTATTCAAAGAAGAAACGGTTCTGAAAGAACTCCTAAAACTGAAGGTGAACAAAGCAATGGGGTCTGACAGGGTTCACCCCAGAATTCTAGAAAAACTAAGGGGTGAACTTTTGGCACCACTCACTACCCTTTTTAACAAATCATGGGAGGATGGTGTGGCACCTGAGGACTGTAGGAGGGTGGAGGTGATTCCCCTTCACAAAAGTGGGAGCAAGGCAGAGGTAGGAAACTACAGACCTGTTAGTTTGACCTCAGTGGTAGGAAAAATGATGGAATCACTTCTGAAAGAAAGAATTGTTGAGTACCTAGAGGCCAGGGGGGCACAGGACCCAAGGCATCATTGATTCACAGCGGGAAGGTCATGTCAGAGGAATCTAATAGATTTCCTTGACTGGGTGACCAAAGTAGTAGACCAGGAAGGGGCTGTGGACGTGGTCTACCTAGACTTTAGCAAGGCATTTGACACAGTCCCACACAAAAGATTAATAAACAAGTTAACCAGCCTGGGAGTGGGTCCCAGGGTGGTAACCTGGGTAAAAAATTGTCTGGACAACAGGATGCAGAGGGTAATAGTAAACAGAGTCCACTCCAAAAAAAGGGGGGTTACTAGTGGGGTAACACAGGGTTCAGTACTGGGACAGGCCCTCTTTAATATCTTTACAGGTGACATTGCAGAGGGACTGGAAGGAAAAGTATATCTGTTTGCAGATGCCACCAAGATCTGCAACAGGGTTGATACACAAGTGTGGGGGAGGTAGGTGGAAAGGATGAGAAGGGACTTGGCAAGGTTGGAGAAATGGTCAAAAGTATGGCAGCTTAGACTCAGTGCAAAGTAATGTACCTGGGAAACAAAAACCCAAGGGAAGGGTACACAATGGGGGAGAGAGGTATTAATGACAACAAAAATGGAAAGGGACCTGTGGGTAGTCATATAAGATGACCTAAAGGTAGGCAACCAATGCAAGAAGGCAGAAAGGAGGGCTGGGGGATACTGGGATGCATAGAAAGATGCATCACTAATAGAAAACAGGAAGCTGTTATCCCTCTGTACAGACAGTTGGTGAGACCCCATCTGGAGTACTGTGTGCAGTTCTGGAGACCCCATCTCTGCAAGGACATAGACAGAATTGAGGCAGTCCAGAGGAAGGCAACTAAAATGGTGCAGGGTCTGCACCAGAAGCCACAGGAAGAGAGACTAAAAGAACTTAATATGTATACCTTCGAGGAAAGGAGGGAGAGGGGGAACATGATAGAAACTTTCAAGTACCTCAAGGGAATCAACAAAGTCCAAGAGGGTAGCATCTTTCAGAAAAAGAGATGTGCAGAACAAAGGGCACAATTTGAAGATAGAGGGGACAACTCAGGGGCAATGTGAGGAAGTATTTTTCATGGAAAGGGGTGGGCACATGGAACAGTCTTCCTGAGGAGGTCATGGGATCAAAACAGTGGGGAATTCAGAATGCATGGGACAGACATAAGGCAATTCTAGTAGAAGGCAGGAGGAAGTAGGCTGTTAGTAAAACTAGTATCTGCAGCTTATCCAATAGCTAGGAAATAAGCAGATTGGGTGGGCCAAGGGGTCCTTATCTGCCATTAAAGTATATGTTTCTATGTTTCTATAGGAAGGTTTGTGAGGAACTGAGGGACTAGGATGGTGTTAGCATGAGAATGACAGGCAGGGACAGCCCAGGTGAAAGAGATGTGCAGGTTAGTGAGGGTTGAGGAAAGGATGAGCCAGATTTGGTAGGCACCCCTGCCTCAGAGAGGGAGTGGTCCCAGAGTGGAGGGATGGAAAGTGGTGGGTGGCAGAGGTTAGGTCATGACAGGTGGGACTGGAATGAGAGCATCTAGAGGGGTTCCATTGAGGAGTAGATTCCTCCCACTAAATCAGGTTGGAGAGGAGGTAAAGGAGAAGGGAATATGGGTCAGATACAAGTTAAGTGGACCAGGGGGGTTTGGCAGGTGGAGGTGGGGGAGGTTGCACATCAGTCGTGGGGGAAGAGGATGATGGTCCAGGTAGAGTGGAACAGGTGGGGAAAGGGTGGCCAAAGGGATGGCAGTTGGAGGGGAGAGAGATGCAGGAACATTGGTTGGTACAGTAAGGCAGGTCAGAGCAGAGGGAGGGAAGGCAAGAAGGGGAGCTGAGGGGGTCATTTAGAAAGGGGGTGAGGATAAGGGGGAAGGAGAAGAGTGCAAGGCCAGGGGGATTAGAGAGGCAGGCGAGGAGCTTGAGGGTCAGTTATTGAGGTGGGGCATAGGAAGGGGCTGGAGGCAAGGGTTATAATCCTGGGGGACTCAATAGATAAGGGAATTCACTTGGAGGAAGGGGGACACATGGGGTAGGAAGGGGATCTGTATGCTGGGGATGATGGCAGAGAGGGTGGGCCCAAGGATTGCTCAGATAGTTCAGGGGGTTGGGGGGAACCTCATGCGATTATGCATCTAGGAATGAATGACCTAGCTGGTGAGGAGGTGGGAGTGGTGTAGTAGATGATAATAATAATAATAAACTTTATTTATATTGCACCTTTCAACTACCAAGGCACATTCCAAAAAGATTAAATACAAAGTATATAAACAATAATATAAAAACTGTTAAAAACAAATACAAAACATTAATCAAAGACACCATGGGCTGGTTATTCAAACTGCGCTATTTTGTGGTGCAAGCCCTTGCGCTGAACAAAATAGTTGTGCAGGGGTGTGGCCGGGGCGATATTCAAAGGAGTTGCTATTGAGCAGCTCTTTGAATATCACCCAGCCACAATACTAATGCGTAGTGCAGTGGAACTTGGCATCACCGTAAGTGATCAGAGGGAGCATTCTGGTTCTGGTGGCACAAGTACCATTGCACCATCATGGAATTTCCGATATTCAAGGTGACATGTAAATGGGCCATACATAAAATACAAGGCACAGAGGCCATTTGCATCAGTTATAGCCCCATTTACTGCATGTCTCATGTGGGTATGTCGATCCCGAGGACTTTCACCTGGCCCTGCCAGAGCAGCAGCCATCGGGACCGATGCGCCCTGCAACCGATCAATGGGCAAAAGTGTAAAATCCCCATCCCCAACTGGCCCGTCGTGCAAGTGTATAAAATCCCTCCCGACTGGCCCGATCGAGGGCAAAGCAATAAACCCCCACCAGCCCAATCGCGGGCAGCAAAGTGTCCCCAGAATATATCCTGTGGTCCAGGATTTAAGCCCGTCACGGTCAATGTTTAAACTCTTACTTAAAATATACTTGGTTCAGTGACTACTGTTTCATTGTGGGTTTCATGTGGCACTTTCACATATCCCTGGTGATCTGTGTCTCATTATCTCACCACTCATTTGCCTCACCACCCTCCCTCCCAGCAGTTGGGCGGTGGTAGCATCTGGCCCGCCATTGCCATCGCTCACCAACCGATCGCCGAGTAGGCGCTGCACACTTCCGTCAGAGCAAGAGCCAATGGATATGCAGTTCCATATTGTACAGCAGCAGTCCAGATATGTGAACGAATGAATACATTCATATATCTGACTGCCTTTGTACGCATGGGCTGCAAGCCCATTGGCTTGCCTGCACCAATGGCGCAGGCCTCACCGGCAGTCAGTCGGGGGGCGGTGAGGCGCAGGCGGTGGATGTGCCGCCCGCGCTGCCGGGGGAGTGGGGCGGTGAGGCTTATGGGTGGGTGGGTGGGGACACTAGATCACCAGGGATATGGTCTTGGGGTGTGTGTAAACACATTATGCAGCCCGCGATCGGGCTTAGCGTCCACTGGACACCAGGGATATGTTCTGGGGACACTTGCTGCCCGCCATCAGGCTGGTGGGGGTTTATTTAAGCTTTGTCGCGATCGGGCCAGTCCGGGGCTGGGGGATTTTTACACTTTTGCCCATGATCGGGCTGCAGGGGGTACAGGGAGTAGGTTGAGGGCCAGCCACAGGTGACAGCTGCTGTGTTGCACCCTGCAATGCGACAGCTCACCTGTGGGTGGCCTCGACTTACTCCTTTTTTGGCTCAAAGTTGTGCAAAGCAGGTTGGGGTTGCACCTGCACAACTCTGCACAGCCTGCTGAATATCAGGCTGTGCAGTTTATGGGCATGTTCCTCCTCCAGTTCAGCATGCATTAATTTGCATTGCGCTGTTGCTCAGCTTGCCTTGGGGGGCGCAACTGCCTCCTGCTGAATATGGCAGAATGGCACAATTTCAGACTTGCGCAGGCACAACCCTATTGCGCATGGCGCAACCCTTTTGAATATCCAGCCCCATATGCCTTATTCCATAAAAGGATTTAAGAGCCTGTTTAAAGCTCTCCACGGTTGTACACTCCCTTATCCGACGTGGTAGAGAATTCCAAAGGGTTGGTGCCACAAATATAAAAGCCCAGGCACCAGCTGATTTCAATGTAACCCTAGGAATCTCTAGCAACCCCTCGTCAGCTGAGCAGAGCAACCTCATAGGGAGGTAAGGAGTTAGGAGATCTTTCAGGTAGTCAGGGCCCAGATCATGTAGGGCTTTAAAAGTCAGTAATCCGACTTTGAAGGTGATCTGCCATTGAACTGGTAGCCAGTGCAGATCCCACAGATGTTCAGGGAAGTGGGGAGGATCTATAAGGGGTAACCAGATCAGTAGCATTCTCTGAGGTTTTGCCAGTACAGAGAACCAGTATGGTCAAGAAGAAAAGGATAAAGGAGTTTAATGGCTAGCTGCAGGAATGGTGCAAGGAGGAAGGTTAAAGCTGCTTTGGTGGCTGGGGGTAAACCTGGATCAACAAATCCCTCTATGCACTGGATAGGCTGTACCTCAGTAGAGGGAGTTTAAGGACCCTCAGGGATAAACGGGGGGGGGGACATATCTGAGAACCCTAATTTAAATTGATGGAGAGGACAGAATGGGTCCGCAGGTTCTGAGTCTCTTGGAGAAGGAGGTCAGCAGGCCTTCTCCCCAATCCAGGCAGGGAGAACTGGAAGTAAGATCTGGAATGGGAGTAACAGGGGATGAGGCCAGGAGAAAAGCAGACAGAGTGGAGTATGAGGGAGGACAAATAGACCAGGAGGAGTAGAGAGGCTCAGATTCCAGGTGGAGAGTGGTGTCCCTGAATGCAAGATGTCTCACAAACAAGATGGATGACCTGCCAGCATTGGTGGCAGAGAGGAGTGTGGATCTTGCAGCAGTCATTGAGACAAGGGCTACCCCTAACCATAACTGGCACCTCTTGATCCCTGGGTACAAACTATACAGAAGGGAGGGGTGAGGAAAAGGGGAGGTAGCAGTTTATATAAGGAATGTATATAACATGCACAAGGGAAGAGTCAGAAGAGGAGAAGGCAGAGGTGAAGTGGGTGCAGTTACTATCCAATAGAGGGAAGAAGGTGAGACTGGAGGTGGTTTACAGACTGCCCAAACAAGAGGAGAAAGGGACAAGGAACTGGGTTCGATGGTAAGGATGGCTGCAATAAAGGGGTGGTGGTACCTATGGAGAACTTTAACCCGCCTAAGGTGGGTTAAGAACTCAGCCATGACCTGTGCCAGCAGTCAAGTAATCCTGGATATGGTGCTGAGTGGATTCCAGATCCAAGGTGTTGCAGTCACCAGCAGGTTAGGGGCAATCCTTTATCTAGCATTGTAAAATGGATATAAAAAATACAGAAACCTGATTGTCTGAGGAGCTTGAAACCCAGTGTTGATATCCCAGCACAACTGCATTGGAAGAAGATCCAGCAATGTTTTCAAATTAAAATCAATACTACCACATGTCCCTGACTGCCATCACAAATGTGGCTGTCCCCTTTACTCACTGAAAATCTTTAACTGGGCCCCAAAAATAAAACTGCCTCAAATTTAAAAACATAATAATTTAATGTTATTTTCCCTCATACTCCTCTTCTTACACACACACATGCACACACACAACTTAAAAAATGAAGTACTACAGTACTTTCACTTTCAATTTATGGTGTTTCTTTGCTGACCATGAAAAATCCCACTCCTGTCCTCACCTGTTACTGGTGAAATCTGTGCTGTTTAACCTGCTACAGATAAAACAAAAGGCATAGGAGAGGCATCACCAGTAGAAAACAGGAAGTTGTTGGCACTCTGTACAGACAGTTGGTAAGACTACATCTGGAGTACTGTGTACAGTTCTGGAAAACCCATCTTCAAAAGACATAGACAGGGTGGGAGACTGTCCAGGAGGGCAACCAAAATTATGCAGGGTCTGCATCAGAAGACATATAAAGAAAGACTAAAAGGAACTAAAGATGTAGCATCGAGGAAAGGAGGAGAGGGGGGACATGATAGAAACTTTCAAATACCTCAAGGAATCAACAAAGTCCAAGAGGGTAGCATCTTTCAGAAAAGAGATGTGCAAAACAAGGGGCACAATTTGAAGATAGAGGACAGCTCAGAGGTAATGTGAGAAGTATTTCTTCACATAGAGGGTTGTGGATACATGGAACAGACTTTCTGAGGAGGTCGCAGAGTCAAAAACAGTGGGGTAATTCAAGAATGCATGGTACAGACATAAGGCAATTCTAGTGGGGTACTAGGAGGAAGTAGGCTGTTGGTTAACTAGGATCTGCAGCTTATCCGTTAGGTAGTGAAATGGGCAGCCTATGTGGGCCAAGCAGTCCTTATCTGCTGTCAAATTCTATGTTTCTATGTTTCCTGGTTCCATCTGAGGCCTTCTGTTGTATGATAGTGGGGGTGAACATTCTCCCAGTAGAACTGAGCAGAGATGTGAATTCTTGTATTCTATAAATAGTAAACATTCCATCTCTTGAATTCAAACCCAAAACAAGTACTTTAAATTGCCTCCTTGGATACTTTGCACTTTAATATCTTTGCAAATGTTGAACAGATTTGCATGAATCTTTGCATGCATGGTCTTGGGGGGTAGATCTCTTGACTTGCCAAGTTTCGGTTTGGTCATGATGTGCACCTTCCGAGACCTGGATAGTGAAAAAAGTTAAAAAATTGCCATTTGTGCTGTTCTTTTATCATTGTCTAGCTCCCAGATGGTTTGGAATTTTGGTCTTAAATTTTCAGGGTTGAATGGGCTTGGCCCACAGATGTTCCTTTTACTGATTTGGTGAAAAAGTATTAATCAGCTCCAACAGGGAACAAACAGTCAACCTGTTGAGTAAGGAGTGTAACCTCAGCCAAAGGTACACAACCCACTCTGTTTGAGCTACAGCTGTGCATCTATCTTCTGCCAGACTGCAAGCACAAGAAATTATGACAGTAACGGAGGAAAAGATCAGATGCTAACTTGAGAAGCTATTGCATTGCCTCTGTCGAAGACTGGAAAAAGTGGAGCGGAATCCTGGCACACAGTACAAAAGAAAATGAGCAGATGGAATCTTCAAGCAAGAATCAAGAAATGGAGTCCACAAGTAAGAAACAGAAGCCAGACCCTGAAAATTAGTTCACTGACAATGAGCATGAAACACCATCAAGAGAAAATACAGTGTTGGAAAACATGCCTTTCAAACTCATAACCCAGTATTCCATGGTAAGGTGCAATTCATTAATTTCAACAGGTTAACCTAAAATGTTCCACACTGTGGAGAGTTTTTTTCTGTTGTTATTTTGATTACCCCCAAAAAATTAGTGTATCACATGGTTCTAAGCAATTTATTATTTTGACCATCACAAACAGGGTAGTTAGGGACTGTTTTTTCTCTGTTTTTTAAGAAATTCTCTAGTCTTTATTTAAATAAATGTTAAAAAATTCCATAAGTACAAACTACTTGTTTGTGTCATTTTTTCTAATCAGAACCCATTTAGTTATGATTAGAAAACACCATTTGGTGTTGATTGTTCTATGATAACCACACACCTGGGTGTGGAAGGACACTTGGCCTCCGGCCTTTTTCCTTTCAAAGCACCTAGGTGTGCAGTTATTACAGAACAACCAACACCCTGTTGTGCCTTATTACTTACTTGACAAATGGGAACAACATCTAGGACATCCAGCTTGAGAAGCCTTGGGTAGAAGTGATCACCATACAGTGTGGTTCAGGTTAGACATGGGCAGGGAGAAGGTACCCACAAAGACCAAAGTCCTGGATTTCACAATGTGGACCTCAGAAGGATGGGGAGCTGTTAATGGGGGCACCTGGGTGTATTAGCAAAGAGATGGGTGTGGACCAAAAGTGGCCCATCATTAAGGAAGGAATAGCATCAGTCACAAAGGAGTGTAATAGGCTTAAGGGTAAAAATCTGGGCCAAAGAACCAAGCTATTTAGTCACAAAGTTGCCCAGGTAGACAGTAATATGAGGACCACTTATAGAAAGTTCAGAGGGTCCTAGAGGGAGGTTGACAAGGAATATGAGTATAGGAAGGCTAGTAAGGCAGGAAAAGTAGTCCAGCAGGCTAAAGTACAGAAATAATTGCAACTAGCTGAAGAGATTAAAAATGGAGAAATGCCCTTTTTAGGTATAGTAGTGAGAAAATGGATAAAAAGGATGGAATAGTAAGGCTCAGGAAGGAGAAGGGTAAGGGGTTGGTGGAAGGGAATGGGGAAAAGGCAGAGGTACTAAATGAGTATTTCTGTTTGGTCTTCACAGGGGAGAAGGATGGGAGGAGAATTGGAGAGTGAGGCATGGATGGTATAATGGAGGAGGATGGGGGTGAGGAAATGATTGTTACCCTGGGGACAAATCCACAGGCCCTGATGGCCTTCATCCAGGAGTGCTGAGGAAGTGGCAGAAAAACTTGTGGACCACCTGGCTGACTTGTTAAATTGTTCTATTGAGTCTGAGGTGGTATCCAGGGACTGGAGAATGGCACATGTAATGCTGCTCCATAAGAGTGGATCCAGATATGTTATACCCCCCCGAGAGTGACACCAATACAGTGACCTACGTCGCTACAGACAAAATCAACAGTTCCTTGGCAGATCGCTGTATTGGTGCCCCAGAGACAGGGGAACACTGTCTCCTGGTCCTGCACCCCTTCCCCGAATCAACTCAGACTAGGAAAATGAACCAGGGGTCCATCAAGATTTATGTTGCGGCTGATATAAATTCTGTTGCTGTGATGCTGGTCAATGAAATTGTTGTCAAACTGGCATCGTAGAACCCTCAGATATGACTCTGGTAACTACTGACCAGTCAGCCTAACCTCAGTTGTGTGCAAGCTAATGGAAGCCATATTTAAAGGAACACCATTAGCTTTTGGGCTGATGGTTTTTAATCCCTTTTAAAATGGTACCTGTAGCCATCTATTATTCCCACATGCCTTATAATGGCACATTTAACTCCAGATTTCCACTCAGTATTCATGTTAGTATTTTTACAGTTTTGAGTTTGGTAGTCGACTGCCGATGCTCAACCATGTGCATATTGTTTAACATGGTACTGGCACTGGAGTGCTTGTAAATTCATGCATAAATGAGTTCAGCAAATTTTATGCTGCAATCTCAAGGTGTTTTATGTTTCTAGACAGCTTAAAACTTCAGCAGACCATGTTTTTGATGTTGCAGGCCAGTCCTTGCTCAGAGCTTTGAGGGGAGCCCCTTCCGTGGAGGCCTTTAAATGGGGCTTGAGAACTTTTTTATTCCAGCAGGTGTTTGGGATGAACACATAACAACTTTGCACCCTTATAATATATTTTGTTTATTAATTTAGGGATTGTATTTATTTATATGTTTTATCTTTATATTGTTTTATTTGGTTGTATATATTGATTGTGGTTTTATCATACTGCTCTATGTTATTGTAATGATGCCCTGATCCTCTTGGGTAGGGCGCTATAAATAAATAAAGACTACTACTTCTACTACCACTACTACTACAATGTATTTTTCTTGGCAAAGTAACTTTCTGTACAAAATGATGCGTATAACTAGAGTTGTGCGAAAAAAAAAAAATTTCACCTAGTGAAATATTTTGCGTAATCCCCACATTACTCAAAATATTTTGCAGGCATGAAATGTGAAATCCCTCCAGCAAAATGCAAAATTTCACCTATGAAATGCTGATTTTGTCACCCACTGGTGAAATTCTGCCTTTGCAAGCCAGGTGGGAACAACTTCCAATAAAAGAAATAAAAAAAAAAAAAAAAAAGATTTTTCCCCACTCCCAAAGACTGACCCCACAACCCTGGTGTCTAGTGCCACCCCCCCCGGATGATTGCCGACCAAATGAAAAATGATCCCGGGCCTTTACCCTCACCCCAAGATTCTCAACGGCCCCTCATTCCATTGTCCAAGTAATTGTAGGTGCCATGGATCAGAATTTATGTAAAATAAGAATAAAAAAAAAACTTTTCCATGGTGTTTAGTGGAACTCCCACCCAGTCTAGTAGTAGTAGAGTACCCACCCTGCACCTCCCATCTCGTAGCCCCCCATTGGGACACCGGCACAGCCCTCCACTCACCTCCATGGCTGGTAGCCAGCCCAACTAGCTCAATAAATGAGCGTGCACTTCCACAAGCACGCGCTCATTCATTGTGGCTCCAAGTCAGATGGCCAAACCAATCAGATGACCAGAAACTGCATGGATGAGTGTGTGCTGTTAGAAGCATGTTCTAATTCATTGAACTAGTCAGGCGGGCTGCCAGCCATGGAGGTGAGTGGAGGGCTGTGCTGGTGGCCAGTGTGGGAGGCTACTACATGGGGGTGTGTTCAGGATGGGGTACTGTCTACTACTACTAGACAGGTTGGGGGTCCACTAGACACCAGGGAAAGTTTTTTTTTTATTATTTTGGTACATAAAGTCTGATCAGCGGCACCTGCATTTACAATTACTTGGACAACAGAAGGGGGGGGCAGTGTTAATTGTTTGGGGCAGGAGTGGGGGCCCGGACCATTTTTCATTTGGCCAGTGATCGTCAGGGTTGGGGTTAAAGCCATACACACTAAGGAAGTTATTTTTATTTTTTCATTTTAAAATATGTGGATGGGGATGACTCTTAATCTTGGGGTGGGGGGGGATTTCTTCATATGAATCTGTGGGCAAACAATTGGTCAGGGTTGGGGGTGGGATGACTAGATGCCAGGGATATTGTGGAAAACACTTGTTTTTGTTTTATTTGCATGAAATATGGCATTTCACACTGTCAAAATTCAGGCAAAATGCACTAATTTTGTGAAATATTTCACATAGCGAAATTCCCAATTTCGTTGGAATTCTGCTGGCAAAATAAAATTTAACTGCATCTCTAGGTATAACACAGCTTAAGTTCAATTTGGAAAGTAAAGCCATGATTCTGTGCGCGTGCATTAGTCATCTGATCCTAAGTTTTGTTTGAAAAGAATTAGTTTCTAACTCTAATGTTTCCAAAGGTATCTCCCTCTAAATGAAGATTTCGATGCTTCCAAAGATATCAATGGTTTTCAGTACAGGAGAATCAAGTGTTTTTTTCTGGTTCAAACTTGCAATGGTTCATTCACAATCTAGCCTATTCAGTCAACAGCAAAATAAAACCGTAGCCCCACAGGGAAATCACCCATAGAAAAGGCTAGTGAAAAAAGATAGCGTGCGTCAATATTTTAAAATGATCTCTTCTTCAGGGCATGCATGTACAGTAAGTTTGAAACTTCAGATCTTACTATTTGCTAGCCCTTTGGGCAATTGCCATATGGTGACTTTTAGTTTCATGCTGATTTTAGTGGGATGGGCTACATTGTGAATACAATGCTTCAAGTCAGAATAGAAGACATGGGAAATGACAATGAGTGATCTAGTGATTAGAGCACTGGCTTGCAAACTGGGAGAATGGGTAAATTGCAAGTTTAAACCCCTCTATGGCCAAATATTCACTGTGTGACGTTGAGCATGAGATATTGCATTTCAGCTGGACTATCCTGGAAATATTTTAAAAGATGAGTGGATTTATGATTCCACAGACTTAGGAGAGTGACAGTAGATATGTCAATGGTCATTACATAGTGATGCATTGTTGAAACACGTGTTAGCACTAATTGAAAATGTTTTCAGTCTGAAATGTTTGTGAATTCAGAGGATTAATAAAACAGATACCATGCTGTGGGAAACTGCTGTAACTTATTTGACAAGTGTTGCAAGCATAAAAGAGAACTCTGTTTTGGTCATCATCTGATGTACTTTAAGTTATGCAAAAAGCCAGGCATAATTTGGTAAACCCTTGAAAACAGGCATCTTGTATACTAAACATCAGATAATATCTGCTTATGCAGGAATCCATGACTCATGAAGGGTGGGCAAACCACAGGATAACACTGGTTATGTGTCTGCAATGAATAATGATATTAACAGACAGGAACATTTACATTGGCCTTTGACCATTTGGTGGACAGGAATTCTCAAGTTCCATGACTCATGTCATGACAGAACATTTTAGGGTAGTCAGGATTATAATCATGTCTGTGTCAGAGGCTCATACCAGTGATCACCATGCCACCATGTATACCCCATTTCTCCAGGTCTTGTGGAGCCTAGGGCACCTCTGGGAGTTCAGAGGTCTGTTGTTTTTCTTTTCTTGATGACAGAAGTGTAGTTTGGGTCTGGAGAAGCCCCTGAATAATATACCTTTGTTCCTAACCACCACCTCAGAGGCTAGTGATTAATCAATCAATCAATCAATCAATCAAAATCTTTATTTATTCAGGCGAACATCATTGAGCATAGCTCATTTACAAGATGGACCTGAGTGGTCATAAAAAAAAGGTTACAGATTGTATACAAAAACATGATATTGAATAAGCACAAATACAACCATTTATGAGTGAGATAGATGTACAAATATTTACATATATACAAGGCAAAGGACAATAAACCTAAAACCTAATAAAGGAGAGAAACAAACAGTCTAGTAGGGATAAGGCATGGATAATGGTACATGGGTGGGCATATATGTATGCGGTTTGATGGGGAAAGCACCAGATGAATGATAGTAGAATAGGAAGGAGCTTTAAAAGAGGGGGGGTGGAGGAGAGAGGGGGTGTGGGAGGGGTTGGGGGTGTGGGAGGACTAGGTCTTGTGGAAGCAAGTGCATGGATCTGGGATTAGGTTGGTATACAGCTTTTTGAAGGATGTAAGAGGAATCAGTGTATCCATTTTCAATGACTTTTGGATAGAATTCCAGATAAATGCCAGGGAATAACTGATTGCAGCTCTTCCATACCGGGTGCAGGTGATAGGAATCTTCAGCAGGATCAGTTTGTTGATCCTCAAGGTGTAGGGCCTGGATGTGATCCGGTTGAAGCAGTCTGAGATGTAGGAAGGGAGTTTGTTTGTCAGAGCTTTGTAGATCCAGATAGCAGCATTTTTTTTTCTTCTATGTTGCAGGGATGTCCAACTGACTGCATTGTAGAGAGAGCAATGATGGGTGCTAGAGGGAAGGTCAGTAATGAATCTAATAGCTCTATGATACAGGGTGTCTAATTTGTTTAGATGGGAGAGAGCAATGACCATAGAGGAAGTCAGCATAATCAATGAGGGACAGGAATGATGCTAGGATTAATCTTTGTTTGGAATCTTTGGTCAGGTAGTGTTTGATCCTATAGAATAGACCAAGTCTTTGTCTTAGCTTTTTTAGGAGCTCTTCAACGTGGGTAGTATAGTCTAGTTTATTGTCTATCCATACTCCTAGGTATTTGAATTTGTCAACATATTCCAGATTTTCACCAAGGATGGTAGAGAGTTGTGGGAGGGTGAATGATGGGATAGTGGAAGAACAGTTCTTGGTGGCAAAGAACAAAGCTTTGGTTTTCTTGGCATTTAGTAATAATTTCTTTTCTAATAGGTTGTGCTGAAGGAGGGAGAATTCAGACTGTAGGAGCTCACAGGCTTTTGATGGTGAGGATTGCTCACATATAGTACAGTGTCATCTGCAAAAGGTGGATATTAGAAAGTGAGAGATTGGAATCAATATTGTTGATATAGATGGCAAAAAGGATGGGACCCAGGATGGAGCCTTGCGGTACACCTCTTAGGAGTGGTTTAGAGGTAGATAGATCACATTCATTTTTTACCAGTTGTAATCTTCCGGAGAGATAGCATCTGAACCATTTAAGAGAGAGTGAGTCAAGGCCTATGGAGTTCAGAGAGGAGATTAGAAGATCATGATCCACAGTGTCAAAGGCTTTGCTTAGATCCAGAAACACAGCACAGGTGTTATTCTTTATGTCTAGGGCAGTCTGCCAGTCATTTGTGACTTTTGCTAGTGCAGAGATGGTGCTATGCATAGATCTGAACCCAGATTGAGCTGGATTTAGATTGTTGGTATCAAGGTAGGCAGTTAACTGAGAGTTTACCAGCTTCTCAAGCATCTTGGATAGTACTGGTAAGATAGAGATGGGCCTATAATTATTGAGGTCCATGGGATCACCTGCCTTAAGTAATGGAAACACTTGAGCTGTTTTCCATATTGAGGATAGAACCAGTGGCAAGTGATAGATTGAAGAGGTGGGTGAGGGGCGGTTAAGGCATGCAGAGCTACTTTTAGAAAGTAGGGGTCCAGGAGTCTGCACCTGCACTTTTGGTGGTATCTAGCTGGAGTAGAAGGTCTTCTACTTCTTTGAAGAATATTGGTTTGAATGAGAATGTGGAAGCAACCTTTTGACCCTCAGTAGATTGTAGGTTTAGAGATGCTCTTAATAGGTTTGCAGGAGAGGTCAGCCAGGCCAGCTGTAGTGAAATGATCGATTAAGGCATTCAAGATATTTTGCTTATCGGTGATTTCAATACTATTTAATTGAATTTTGGGTGGTAAGACAGGGTAGAAGTTTGACCTAGGATGCCCTTTATGGTACCCCAGAACCTGGAAGGGTTGTTATAGGAGGCATCTAGTTCAGCTGTGTAGAAGGCTGCCTTGGCTTTTCTTACTTGTTTTGTGCAGGAGTTTCTGGCTTTTCTGAATTGAAGCCAGTCATTTGGGTCCTTTGTCTTCTTTGCCCTTTTCCAGAGTTTGTCTCTGGCAAGCAGGCGCGGATTTAAGGTCGGCAGAGAAACCAGCGACAGGATTTGAGTTTGGTTCTGACACTGGTGAGGGGTGCATGTGAATTGAGGGCACTTGTGATTATATCATTTAAGATTTGAAGAGCTGTCTCTATTGAGGCTGTGAGATAGAATTCTTGCCAACGTGTGGTGTGGCACAGTTCATGGAGATATCCTGAAATATTAAAGTTCTTTTTTGACCTTCGTGGGAGGAATTTTGCAGGATTGGATGGCTTGATTGTTGATCTAATGGCAGCTATGGGACAGTGGTCACTTATGTCACTGAATAGTACTCCTGTACAGGGATAATGATGAGGTTTATTTACCAATATAATATCCAGGAGTGTGCTGTTGAGAATATTCTTTGGGTTGATCCTTGTTGGTTCTTTGATTAATTGAGAGAATCCATAGGTGTCACAGAAGGTTACCAGGGGATTATAGACTCATGCCGCAGTTATCTGGCTGTGCTAGTCACCATCACATGTGCATACTTTTGCACAGGGAATGTGCAGGTTCAGAATTTACCTTGGTTACCTGGCCAAGCTGTGCTGAATGCCAATCACCATTATGTGTGCTTACAGTTGCTCAGAGCAGGTAGAAGTAAAATGTTTATTTTTCAACAGGAATTACACCTGTAACTCTATAAACCCTATTTACAAGATGATCCTGCATGATTACATAAGTTACGTTACATTAGAATTTGGTATGTCACATTACATACACCAAAATGTACAAGTAAGCAGATACTAAACATAAGAAACTATTTACATTAGTACTTCAAATATACATAACATTTACCATTCTGTACAGTAATGTGCCAGCACACTCTATCAGAGCAACCATCTTGGGCAGGCTGTTTGAACAAGCAACAAACAGAGGTGAATAACATTTTTAACTGGGTGAATTTGGTGTAGTAATCTCTCTAAGCATCAGCACAACACAGTCAGAGCAGCCATCTTGGACAAGAGTCTGAATGATCAGCAGAGGTAAGTAACATTTCTAACTGGGTAAGTTCAGCAGGGTAAGGTACACAGTTGAGCCCTGGGAAAGTTATCCGGAATTGCTGCCCAAATGCATTTCTAATTTTAATATATATATATATATATATATATATATATATATATATATATATATTTATACACATATATATTTCCTACAGGCAAACAATCTGTAACAACAAAAAGGTATAAAGCAAACAAACAATCTTAAACCAGGCTGGGTAAAGGGGTTAGATTAGCATAAGATAATGAAATGTAAACAAGCAAACGGTATAGCACAGTAAGCTGACTACTTTAAAAGGGACAGAACCAAGTAAACATATTATGGTTGGGGCACAGCTAAGGCATGAAACTATAAAAAGAATCAGGTTGAGTAGAGGGCTTAAAGGACTATTACAAAATCAGGCTGAGCAGAGGGTTTAAAGGACTAAAACAAATCTGGCTGAGTAGAGGGCTTTAAAGTTCCAAGAACTTAAATATACTGTAATTGTAGTTAGCCTCTAGGGGGATTTCAGTTTTAACACTTTTGACTTTTTTCTCTAACAGCACACTAACCAGTAGTAACAGCTTTCTTTGCAGCAGGCAAGCTCCATTGTTTCAAGGTCACTAGTCAAACTTCTGAGAATGGCCACATGATGAGTGCAGACCAATCAGGGGTTAGCAAGAAGTCCCGCCTGCATGAGGTCCCTGGGGAGGATAAAAATAGACACTCCTAACATGGCCCCACACATGTTGATGTCCCAGTGAGTGAGTGAAACAGTGAAGGAGTGTAACAGGTGTAAGACTGGCATCTTATGTGTCAGCAGGCATCAGCAGATGGAACTAGGAAGTGAGGGACTTTGCTGGTCGACTAAGGTAAAGCATGTGTTTGGTCCTGTTATTGTATTCACTGCTGGGAAGGGCAGAAGGCAAAATGTAGGCCTAACTGGAAATAGAAGCAAAACATTATTTAGAGAACCAGTCTAAAGGGATTTAAACAAAGTACAGGGGAACACAAGTAGCTACAAACAAAAAAAGGGGGAAGCCAGAAACACCCTATCAGTGGCAAGGGAACATACGTGTTTACAGATAACACAGGAAGAATAGAAGTTGGGAATGCTGGGAGTGGTGCAGTGCAGTGGCTGTGGGGTGGCAGCTTTCAGAGAGACCTTCTACAGACTGCAGTACTGCCCCATCTGCATGCACTTCTCTGGGTTGAGGGAGGAGGATGACAGACTCCAGGCTTAGTTGGCTAGGATTTGGGGGACCTCTACCCTACCCAGGGGCCACCAAGTGAGCCATTGTTATTTCAGAGGATGCCAGGGAGGGAAAACAACTGAACTATCATGGGCACTGGAAGGGTTGGAGTAGTGGTCCAGAGGCACATTCCTCACCTGGCACCACTGTGCAATTCCTGTGACACTCTGGTAAGGTGGGACTATCAGAAGTAGGCACCTGTGGTAATGGCCAAGGAGGATGTTGGGTTCCTCCACAGTGGAAACCCCAAGGAGGGTGGAAGAGCAGTAGTAGCAGTGTAACTTTTATTCATAAGTTATGAATAGGCATAACAACTCAATTAAGCATAGCTAATTTCTAGTGAAGTCCCTTTGCATACAGTCACAGTTGCAATATCACATAAAAGAAAATCACAATGTAGTTACAAACGTAGATGTGTACATAAATTAAATTAATTAAACATCATGGGTCACTGCATCACAAATGCTGAAAAAGACCACAGAGGAGGATGAAGTAACTTCAGGTGGGCTCCCCCCCTATCAAGTCCCTCACTTATATAATTGTAAAAGGAGACCAATTTGGTAGTGCAAGAATACCCAGACCTAAAACCACGTTGCGTATGACCAATTTTATTATTAGAAATTATTTTCTGTTCCAGGAGTTTTTGAATAATTTTCTCCATTAATTTACTTATTACAAATGTTAGGCTTATAGGACGATAATTTTCTGGTTTGGAGTGAATGCCTTTTTTAAATATAAGTATGACTGTGGCACTGGCCCAGTCATGAGGAATATAACCTTCATGGAGAGACTTATTAAAAATGAGGGTTAGGGGTTTAGCTATAGCATCAGCTGTCTGTAGCAAAAGTCTTGGATTAATGTCGTCAGGACCTAGACTCGATGTCTTTCTTAGGGATTGCAAGGCCTCAAGCGTATCAGTTACAGATTTCAGCAAGGCTTTCAACACTATTCCACATACAAGACTACAAGCAAACTGGATAGGTTAGAAGTGGGTCCAAAGATGGCAAACTGGTAAGAAATTGGTTAGGGGATAGGTGACAGAGGGTAGTGATAAATGGAGTTTACTTGGAGGAAGGGAGGGTGACCAATGGGTTGCCTCAGGGATCAGTGCTAGGACCAGTCTTCTTTAAAGTCTTTATAAGTAATATTACAGAGGAGCTGGAATGGAAGGTCTGCCTCTTTGTGGATAACACCAAGCTCTGCAATAGGATGGACATTCCTGGGTGCATGAAAAAAATGAGCAGTGACCTGAGAAAACTGGAGGAGTGTTCAAGGGTATGGCAGCTGTGATTCGATGTGAAACAGTGCAAAATAATGCACTTGGGGCACAGAACTTCAGTGATGGAGTACAAAATGAGTGGGGTGGTACTGATGGTTACCAAGAAGGAAAGAGAGCTGGGGTAATCATATCTGGTTCCGTAATGGTGGACAGACAGTGCAACAAGACAGCTAGGAGGGCTAGTGGGATGCTGGGGTTCATAGAGAGGGGTATCACCAGCAGAAAGAGGGAGGTGGTGATGCCTCCATATAGATCTCTGGTAAGACCCCACCTTGGGTACTGTATTCACAGTTCTGGAGATCATGGGCCCGATTCTCAAAGCCCTGAAAATGACACAAGTTGCCTGCATCAAACATTTCTGACACAATTGGCACCTTGCATCAAAAGATGCGGCTGTTTCAACTCTGAAACATGATCTGTGTCAGAATGGGGAGCCACTGCACCAAAGTGGCACTGGACACCCTCCATGGTGGGGCTGCAACATCCCCTTGTTTGGGATTCCCCTATGCCCCACCATTGATGCAGAAATTGGCTCAATGTAGACCCGCAAGGAGGTGGTCTGAGCCCTTGTGCTAGTGCCAAACACTGTAGTGAGTTGGTAGGGAGAGACACATGTGGGCTTAGGGGGTAGAAAGGGCACATGGGTGACATATGGTGAGTCTGTGAAACAGCGGGCAAGCAAAGGGATTGCTGCGGCACCCGGTGGGGTGCAGCTGCATCTGTAATTAATATGATAGAAGTCATTAGGTCGTGTAGTGTGATACAAAGTACAGTACCACATAATAATCTTGCATATACATGAGTAGACAGTACAACTGCAACTCATTCAAGTAAGGGCAAATGCTATTTCCGAATGGCACTAGATTGAAATGGAACACAGCAGATCACACAAGAGAGTTGTGTGTTCTGCTGTGTTCAATTTCAGTCTGATGCCATTCAGAAATAGCACTTGGCCCTATGTGAATGTGTTGCAGTCACATTGTCTACTCATGTATATGTAGGAATATTATGCGATACACTACTTTGTATCACACTACATGACCTGATGACTTTTATTGTACTAATTACAGAGGTATCTGTACCCCACTGTGTGCCACAGCAATCCCTTTCTTGCCCTCTGTCTCACAGACTTACCCTTTATCACCACCATACCTCTTCCACCCCTGACACCCTCCTGGCATGCTGTTTCACCTCCACCCACCCATCTTGTTATGCCGAGCAGGGAGGCAGATCCATGTGGCATTTCCCAGAGGTGCATCAATAGTTTGGCACTGTTGTAAACTTGAGACAAACCAATGGAGTTCAGCGCCAAGACCCTGCTTTCTGTAGAATGTGGCACAAGGTCCCTGGCACACCTGGAGTTTGCCACAGCCCTGGAGCAACACTACTTGTGTTACTGTCAGAACTGTTTGAGAATCTGGCCCCACATCTCTGGAAACATAGAAAAGCAGAGTGTGTTGGCAGATGGGCTCCATGTGGACCATCTAGTCTGACCATGCATACAATCCCCCCTCAATTAGGCTGCTACTGTATCTTAAGTTTACTACACTGCCTGTCCCATACCAGCTTGAATTCCTTTACAGTCTTTGATCCCCCCCACCATGGGAAGGTCATTCCAAGGCTCCAGCACCCTTTCTGTAAAGTATAACTTTCTAAAGTCGGTTCTGAACCTGCCCCCCTTCAGGCGCATGCCATGACCCCTAGTCTGGGTACAGCTGTTTACCTGTAGACGATTCTGCTCCTGTACCATGTTGAAACCCTTCAGGTATTTTAAGGTCTCTATCTTGTCCCCTCTATCTCTTCTTTGCTCCAGGGAATACATGTTGAGCTCTTCTAGCCTTGTGTCATATGGCTCTTGATGCAGACTGTGCACCATTTTGATTGCCCTTCACTGTATAGCCTCAAGTCTCTCTAGGTCCTTCTTTAGGTGAGGCCTCCAGAATTGGACACAGTATTCCAGGTGAGGCACCACCAGGGACCTGTATAGTGGCATAATCACCTCCCTTTTTCTACTGGTTATGCTTCCTATATGAACCCAAGATGAAGCTGGACTTTTGTGCAGCCTTTTCAAATTGCTTGCCAACCCTCAAGTCACTGGCGATGATGACCCCAAGATCACAGACCTGTTAGTTTAACCTCAGTGATAGGGAATATGATGGAATCACTTCTGAAGGAAAGAATTGTCGAGTACTTAGAAACCAGAGGAGCGCAGGATGCAAGGCAGCATGGATTCACAGTGGGAAGGTCATGCCAGACGAATCTAATAGATTTATTTGACTGTGTGACCAAAGTAGTAGATCAGGGAGGGGCTGTGGACATGGCCTACCTAGACTTTAGCAAGACATTTGACTCAGTCCCACACAAAAGATTAATATACAAGTTAGCCTGCCTGGGAGTGGGTCCCAAGATGATAGCCTGGGTAAATAATTGGCTGGAGAATAGGACACAGAGGGTAATAGTAAATGGAGTCCACTCTGAAGAAAGGGGGGTTACTAGTGGGGTGCCGCAGGGTTCAGTATTAGGACTGGTCCTCTTCAATGTCTTTATAAGTGACATTGCTGAGGGACTGGAAGGAAAAGTATGTCTTTTTGCAGATAACACAAAGATCTGCAACAGAGTTGATGCTCAAGGTGGGGTGGAAAGGATGAGAAGGGACTTGGCAATGTTAGAGGAATGGTCATATGGATGCAGCTTAGATTTAATGCTAAGAAGTGCAAGGTAATGCACCTGGGAAACAAAACCCAGGGAAGAGTACACAATGGGGGTGAGATACTAACAACAACAAAAATGGAAAGGGACCTGGGGTAGTCATATCAGATGACTTAAAGGTGGGCAAGCAATGTGAGAGGGCAGTAAGGAGGGCTGCGGGGATACTGGGATGCATAGGGAGAGGCATCACCAGTAGAAAACAGGAAGTTATTATCCCTCTGTACAGACAGCTGGTGAGACCCCATCTGGAGTACTGTGTGCAGTTCTGGAGACCCAATCTCCGCAAGAACATAGACAAGATGGAAACTGTTCAGAGGAGGGCAACTAAAATGGTGCAGGGTCTGCACCGCAAGACATATGAAGAGAGACTAAAGGAGCTTAATATGTATAGCCTCGAGGAAAGGAGGGAGAGTGGGGACATGATAGAAACTTTCAAGTACCTCATGGGAATCAACAAAGTCCAAGAAGGTAGCGTCTTTCAAAAAAAGAGGTGTGCAAGAACAAGAAGGCACAATTTGAAGATAGAAGGGGGTGCAGCTCAGAGGTAATGTAAGGAAGTATTTTTTCACAGAGAGGGTTGTGGATGCATGGAACGGTCTTCCAGAGGAGGTTGTGGAGTCAAAAACAGTGGTTGAATTCAAGCATGCATGGGACAGCCGTAAGGCAATTGTAGGGGGGTGGGGATAGAAAGAAATAGGCTGCTGATTAACTAGGATCTGCAGCTTATCCATTAGGTAGGGCAATGAGCAGACTGGGTGGGCCAAGCGGTCCTTATCTGCCATCAAATTCTATGTTTCTATATGTTTCTATGTTTCACACTCATGTTCTGATATTGCCAACTGTTACCCATTCAGAAAGTATTTCTTTCCCCAGGTTATGTCTACCTAGGTGCATAACCTTACATTTTATGGCATTGAAGTTCAACTGCCAATTTTCCTGACCATTCCTCCAATTTCCAAAACTCTGACTCCATCATTTGAGACGCCTTCTGCTGTGTCCACTCTATTGCAGAGCTTTATGTCATCCTCAAATAGGCACACCTTCCCATTTAGGTTGTCCGCTATGTCTCGGATGAATAAATTGAAAAGAATTAGCCCCAACACTAAGCCCTGTGGAACTCCACTTGTCACTTTACCCTCCTCTGACAGTATGCCATTTACCAGTACTCTCTGACTCCTCCTGTCCAGCCAGTTCTGGATCCAGTTTATGATTTTTGGCCCAATGCCCATGTTCTCCAGTTTGTTTATTAGCCTCCTCTGAGGGACAGAGTCAAAGGCCTTTTTGAAATCCAGGTATACCATGTCTACTGCACCTCCCTGGTCTATCATTTTAGTGACCCAGTCAAAGAATTTGATTAGGTTAGTGTGGCAGGACCTACCTGCCATGAAGCCATGTTGCTTTGGGCCCTGCTGTCCACTCTCTTCTTACGAATGCCACTATTCTCTCCTTTAGTAGGGATTCTATTTGTTTTCCTAAATCCTGGATATACACAGAGTGGAGGCAGTCCGGGGGGGCAACTAAGATGGTGCAGGGTCTGCATAAGAAACCCTTTCAAGAGAGATTCAATGACCTCACTATGTACACCCTGGAAGAGAGGAGGGAGAGAGAGGGATATAGTACAGACCTTTAAATACCTCATGGGTATAAATTAGGTACAGGAGGGAATAATTTTTCAGAAAAAAGGGCTCAAGAACACGGGGACATGATATGAAGATGAAGGGGATAGATGCAGGAAAGATGTGAGGAAATACTTCTTCACAGTAAGAGTGGTGGATTCCTGGAACAATCTTCCAGTGGAAGTGGTGGGGAGAAAACAGTTTCGGGATTCATGAATGCATGGGATAGGCATAAGAGAATCTTACAGAAAAGGAAGAAGGGTCGGAGAAAGGGCTGGAGATCAAGTAGGATTTGTGGTGATATTGTAGAGAGGGAAAATGGGCAGACTGGGTGGGGCAAGTGGTCCTTATCTGCTGGCAGATTATATGTTTCTATGTTTCATTCAGTCAGGACAATCTACTTACAGGACAGTGTATACATAGAAACAGACATCTAGGTTCAAATGGCAGAAAGAGACTGATGGCCCATCAAATCTGCCCATATTTATTACCTACTGGGTCCTTTTGTCTTACGCTCTACACCGTACGACAAAACCGTCCAACAGCAACAGTGCAGTAGAGATGAGTGAGAGGGTGCAAAACCACGAAAGGCAGTATGCATGGTAGTGCATCCTTTCACTCGCCCAGGCAGAGGATAAGACCTCTACTGGGACAGGGGTCCACTGAGCAGCTGCTGTGGCTCGACAGGATGAGCCACTGGCAGCAAGGGAGGCAGGCAGTGCTTTTAGGACCAGGTTTCAATTTCCGGTCCCAGACGCATGAATATTTAAATTTTTCACACTTTGTGTGATTTTTACTGTTAACCCCCCCAGTTAGATATTTTAGTTGGGGGGGGTCGGGGGCACAGTCCCCTGTAACAGGGTAGCGGGGAGCTCTTGTGCTGCTGGCAATATATTGCGCTGTATTGGCAGTAAAGTATATTGTTGCAGCATAATGTCTTGCAATTTATGACCCCATGCTTATTTATTACTACCTCACTCCCTGGCTTAGTGTCTAGGGGATTATCGCCTTGCACTCTGCTGCACCCCTTCCCTCCATCGTTCCTACTAGTGGGATTATAAATCCCTTTGCTCTATCCCAGTTGTTGAATCCATTAAGGGTGCTTGCCTCCACAACATTTGCTGGTAATCTGTTCCACAGCTCCACAACTCTTTCAGAAAAGAAAAATATCCTCACATCACTCCTCAATTTACCCCCACTCATCTCCAATTGTGCCCAGTCACAACTGCATTCCTATTCCTAATAAATATGTCTTCACTATTCACTTTAGTTATACCACTTAGAAAGTTATACTGTAGGTCTCTGTCAAGTCTCCCTCTTCTGTCTGGTCTGCAGGGAGTACAAGTTCTGGACTTCCAGCTGTTCATCACAGGATCTGCCCTGCTGGCCCTGAAATAATTTTGGTGACCCTTCACTGTACTAACTCCAGCCTATCTGTGTACATTCTCTGGAAAAATTCCAGAACTGGGAACAGTACTTCAGGTGAGGCCTCACCAGTAATCTGTACAGGGGCAGTATAACTTAAGTTCCCTTTTTCTATTATCAAAAGGTACCTATACATCCAAGAATCCTCAGTGCCATGCTATAGGCCTTATTGTACTGGTTATTTGTATGAGGTAGTCACTGATGATAACTCCTAGATCCTTCTCTGTTGTGCTGCCCATCCTACTCTCAGTAATCCGTATGTGGTTTCCTTTACTCTAATTGCACCACCTTGCAATTCTTGACTTTGAGCCTCAACTACCAAATCTTTGACCAGCTCTCCAGCTTTTCCATGTCCTCCTGAAATTCCCTCACCTTTTCTTCACTGTCCACTCTGCTGTAAAACTGTGTGTCATCTGCAGTGAGACACATTTTACCACGGATACTTTCCTCTATGTCACTGATGAACATGTTGAACAGAACAGTCCTCAGAACTGTCCCTACCACACACCGCTCATGATTCCCCATCCCCAGAGTTGGCCCTATTTACTACCACCCTCTGCTGTCTCCCCCCTACTGGTTCCCCACCCAATTGACTAAATCCTTTTCTACTTCAGATCCTCCAGCTTTTTCATCAGCCTCTTTTGTGGGAGGGAATTGAAAGCTTTGTTGAAGTCAAAATAGAGCAAATCTAATGCCTGCCCTCTATCTTCTGCCCTAGTGACCCAGTCAAAAAACATAATCAGATCTGTCTGACATGACAGCTGTGACAGAATCCCATGCTACTTCCCATCTTGCAGCTCATTATCCTCCAAGTAGGCCACCAGGCTTTCCTTTACTATGGTTTCCATCAGCTTACCTACAGTGAAGGTAACACTGACCAGCCTGTAGTTGCTTGGGTCCTCCCTGTCTTCCACGTTGTAGAGAGAGACTACATTCATAGATCTCCAATCACCCCGGCACCACTCCAGATTCTGGTGAGCCAGTAAGTAGCTGGGCCAAGGGATCAGCCAGCTCTGAAGCAAGTTCCCTAAGCACCCTCAGGTGTAGGCCATCTGGACCAGTTCTTTATCCACCCTACAGGCCTTCAGCCTTTTCTTATCCATCTGCCATGATAACTCTCCTTCCCATTTCCTGTGTGCCCCATACAACTGCCTTGATCCCACTCTTTGGAAGAGATCCATCATCCTCAACCAGGAATACTGAGCAGATGTCATTATTTAGAACATTGGCCTACTCATCTTTTTCCCCCTACCTTAGCTAGCCTTACAATCCCCTCAAGCCTTACTTTTGTCACAAATGGATCTAAAGAATTCTTCCCCCCTTCATACCCTTGGCAACCAGCAACTCAGTCTGCCTTTGTGTTCTTGACTGCCGCTTTCACCTTCTTTAGCCTGCCTTGGTATTCCTTCCATTCCTCCTCCCCTTAGCCACCTTACACCTTATGAAGGCCCTTTTTTGCATTCCCTCTCTTCCTTTTAGAACTAGATTGGACTTTTGTGCTTGTTTCTTTTGGTGACCTTCCAAGCACTCCAGTTAGTCACCTCCAGAATTACCCCTTGATCATTCCTCACATTTCCTCTACCCCTTTGATCTGGTTTATACCCACTGAGTTCGGTCTTATCCTCTCCCACATCAGATAAAAAAAAATCTGCCTATTTGTGGTTCACAAACACTGCCCTCAAGGGGAGATTGGGGTTCCTTATTGCCAGTTCAAATCAATGGAATTGTCATTGCTGGACCCCAATGGTTCCCCAACTGCCACCCTGCTCACTGCCTCCAAGTTGGCAAGTTGCAATTGACTGTGGTGTCCTGCCATGTGGGTACCTGACCACCTGCATCACTAAGTAGTCCTGCATCAAGTCTACCAGTACTTGTCTTATGGTGCTCTTAGCCTCTGGGATATCCCACTCTATTTCTGTCAGATTCAGGTCCTCTACTACAACTAGGTCCCCTTTTACTACCCCCTCCTGATTTCCTCCCCAGTTCCTTAGCTTCCTCTACCAAGTGCCCTGGTAGTCTATAGACCACTCCCAGCCTTATCTTTTTCTAGCAGCCATGTCAGCTATACCCAGATTGACTTCATGCTCTCTCCTTCCTTCTTGATGGTCCTGTATTTCAGAATCTTAATACCCTCTCTAAGATAGAGGGCTACTCCCCCAACTCCTTTTGCCTTGCACCTCTCCCTCCTATATAAGGTATATCCTGGTACTGCCTGATCCCTTTTATTGTTTGCAGTCACTGACATCTCTGTGCTGGCCACTAAGTCTAACTCTGCCTCTGCCACAACTGCATGTAGTTCAACAATGTTATTATTTAGCCTCCTGGCATTTAGGCAGACTGCCTTCCAACCTTCCCTCTTACTCCCTCTCCCCTTACCAGTTCATTTGTTATTGTTTGTTACAGCCTTGCTATTAAACCCATTTCACCTCCTACAATCTGGTTTGTTGTGACCCCCACCATCCCTCTCCTTTACTGCTCTTTTCTGTTCCATGCCCTTGCTGCAACAAGCACTCCCTTGTCCCCTTCCCTTTTCTGGGGGAGTCCCTGCTAGGGTCTCTCTGTTCACCCTCCATAATAGGGAATTTCCAGCAGCAGCAAAAATGGTTTTCACAAAGAATAGTTACTCTTTGGAATTCAGAACCAATGGAAGTAGTAGGAAGAAAAACTATAAATGAATTTAAAATCAGATTAAATAATTATTGGATAAGGAACAACATCCTGGTTTATGGATGAATCTTTGGTGAGCATTATGGGTGAAAGTCTGCTAGCTCTGTGACTACCTATGATGTCTATGATCTGTCCTCCATCCTTCAATTTAAATGACTATCTATGTAGATGTCAACAAGCTTCTGCCTTAACTTGCTTGTTCCATCTTTGACGAGATGAAGGCTATCTACATTGAATAGCCTTCTATCCCAGAAGTTACCCAGGCCTTCCACAAAGCTATAGCCCTCCTCCTGACAGCACCTCTTCAACCAGGCATTGGATGCCTCAGTTTCCTCCTGCCTCATCCTATGCTGTTTTCCCCCCTCTGGTCTACACAGGTAGCAACTCTAAAAAAAGACCAGTGAATCAACATTCCCTTTAACTCTACCCCTAGCTTCTGGAAGTTTGATTTAACTTCCTCCTAAGCTTTGGTTTGCAAGGTTGTTTGTACCCAAATGCACAAGGACATGTGGCACTTCCCCAATCCTATCAATCATCTTCTCTATTCTGTTCTTGTCTTTCACAGCCGATGCACCTGGATGGCATCAGACATCACCCTCTGCTTTCCTTTTCCACATGCCACCCTTTCTACTCCTCTTACTATAGAGTCCCCTTCTATAAGTATTCTACTGGCTACCCTTTTTTATTCCCCATTATCCTGCTAGGTGTTGCACTCCTCACTTGGTCCTCCTTCATGACTGGCTCACAGTTACCACTGTTGGGTAAGTGATCCTCCTCTAAGGGGTTCAAAACAGTTTGCAGTAACTATTGAAGATCACTGCTTCATACACACAAACTGCTTCCTTTCTCTCTCCCCCCCCCACCACATTTCTCCAACCCCTGGACCAATGGTTCTGGATTCCAGCATAGCTGTCTGTGAAGCAGCAGTATTTCTCCCTGCGCTGCCTGTAGCTGCACTAGAGGCCCTCATACTCCACCATGCAGGGCAGTTAACAACTATCCTGACAATAGCCTAGGGAATGCTCACCCCACAGTCCCTGCAGCTGGTTAAGTCCCATCATATCTAGCCTGAATTCTTACGTACTTTCTATGCTCAGTTTTGATTAATGTATAATCTTCCAAATGCACTCCCAAACTCCACTGCCTCTTCAATTCCCATTCTCTACTTGCTTTGTAACCCAACCCCAGAAAGGAAGCTCCTCCTCAAGCTGGAAATGACCTGTACTATTTTCGTCACTCACTTCCTAACTAGTGCACCAGTCCTATACTTCCTGTACAAAGTTCTTCCACTTTCTGCTCTCTTTGACACATTTCTCTTTTTGATATGTTACTGTACCCTGGGTGTTTTGTCTCCTAATGAGAATTAGCTAGTTTATTTCCTCTTTGCCCTATACCTCCCTCACTATCAGCTGCCATTTTCATTCTCCTGCAAGATGGTATGCACATACCCCAGACAGAGTGTTAGCTGGATGAGCTACAGGTGCCACAAAATGCTGATTACCTTACCCTTTCTTGAACAGCATTTCTTGTGGAACTACAGACTTATCTCTGGATGTCCTGCAGATGACCCAGGACAGATACCTCACTCCTTCATGCTTAAGGACACATATGTACAGGGATAATTGCCCTACCTTGGCAGATAAACTGTACCAAGTGTGCCGACTAGCCTGCCTTCAACTTTTCCCACCCACTCTGCTCACAGCCCAGTGGCTTCCCTGGCCCTTAGTCCACAACAGCAAACACAGTCCCTATGCTCTGAAATGTTCTCTGAAATCACTCACCACAGTGTTAGCTTTCTCTTTCCAGCCTGTGCCTGCTAGCTCCGCTAGCCCACCTAGCCCTGCTGCACACCAACCTGTAGGGAGGAAAAGAAAGAAAATCCTCACAGCTGCATTTAGCAAGTTAGCACCAGGAGCTGGTCCACCTCAGACCCAGCACATCCGTACTGATTAGCTTGCCTTCACCTCATCCCTCTCACTCTGCTCACAGTACATCTGCTTCCCTGGCACTCAGTCCTTCAAAATCAAACACAGTCCCCACACTCTAGATTGTTCACCAGAATCACTCAACCCCAATGCTAGTCTTCACCTTCCAACCTGGCACTGCTAGCCTTGCTGCTCACTGACCTATAGAGAGAGAGAGAGAAAGAAAAAAAAAGAAATTACCAACCTTCTCAGCAGCATGTATTAAAGTAGGCTAAGGAGTTGTCCCACCTTATACACAGTCCATGCATACTGACTGGCCAACCTAAACCTCTGTCTATGCACTCAGCTCACAGCACACCTTCTTCCCCAGCTCTTAGCTCACCAGCACCAAAGTTCCCACAATTTGGAATGTTCCCCCAAATCGCTCACTCCCAATGCTGGTTTTCTGCTTCTGGCCCAACACTGCTTACCCTATTGCTGGCCTGCAGAGAGAAAAAAATAAATTTACCTTACCGTTGGAAACTCAATCCCCAGCTTCCCATATGACAGGCCAGTATACTTACCACTATACTAATTAGGATTAGCTTAATAGAAATATACATGAATGTTCTAACCACTGTGGGAACTCAACTCTTAATTTTCTAGTCCAAAGCGCAACACTTTTACCACTACACTACAGAAGGCTATACTAAAGGACTTGAACCCTGGACCCTCAAATTAAAGTCTGGTGCTGTACCAGTTGAGCAATCCAGGATTCATAATGTACCACCCTCTGGTTAAAGCAAGTGTAAAAGGGTGACAAACATTATCCTAGGTTTGGGGGACTAACCACATCAGGAAGGACTGCGGGAGCTCAACATGTACTCCCTGGAGGATAGAAGGGAGAGAGGTGATATAATTGAGACCTTCAAATACTGAAAGGGCATGAATAGGGTTAGTACTGAGGGCACTTTCAGACTTAAGGGGACAGGAACACGAGGGGCAAAGTCTGAAGTTGGAGGGGGGAAAATTCAAGAGGGAAATGAGGAGGCACTATTTCACAGAAAGAGTGGTTGTGAAGTGGAATGAACTGCCAGAGGAGGTGATATAGCCAAAAACTGTTGGCAGTTTTAAGGGGTGGGACAGGGTTAAAGAGAAGGTTAAAACTGAGGGGACAGTGGGGAGGGGGGAGTCAGCAGACTGGGGCAATAAATCAGGTGGAAGGGAAAGATAAGACTGTGAGCTGCACACTTGATTAGACTTGATAAACCATTATGGCCTTTATCTGCTGGCAATTTTGTATGTTCGTATGTACCCAATAAGTTCACTTGTTAAAAGAGACCTCTGCCTAGCCGCATAAATTTGTGCAACAGACAACAAGGTCAAGAGATTACTACCCAACCTGCAGGCCAACTCAGGAGTTTCTGTAGCAAATCCAGGAGTTTGCAATATCAAAAATAAGAATTTGCAGAATCAAAATTAAAAGCTTGCTACCAAAACTGGATATAAACTGAGGATTTCATGCTGATGTTAAAGGGATGTTCTGTTGTTAAGTGGTTGTTAATTATTTGAAATGCGTGCTAATGACTATTCAGTGTGGGATCTTACAACCGTGGTTCATTTGCATGGTTTCCTAAGAATATATTTTTCACTTCACTGCACATAACTGCTTAGCCAGAGCTTCCCACACTTTCATTCTTGCGTAGCAAGTGCCCTTTAAGTCCTTCAAGCATTTAGTGCCATTTGAATCCCCCCACTATAAAATCTAAGTACCCTTTCAAACTTAGCCCCCTCCACATTTTTCAAAGTCCCAACACCCTTGGGACTTCTAATTAAACTGAAGGTAAAAGACACATTATCGAATCAGAGAGAGAGCAAGTCACATTGTTTGCTACACAGTACACACAGTTTATTTTGGGAATTGACAGGATGAAAGTGAAGAGTGACAAAGAACAGAGAGAGACAGAGAGATCAGATAGTCTGTGAAAGTGAAAGGATAAAACAGAATTACAACTTCACAAGTGGGACATGTTTCAGTGTAAGAGGGAAAACAGAAGATCATGCTTCTGGTGGTTATAGCACTCCACTTCGACCGCCATCACCCTTGGAGTGGGGCAATAAATCTGGCAGTAGAAATCAGAGCTGCTGGAGCCTTTATGGGCCTGAGTAGGCCTGGAGTGTTATAAAGGACACTAAAGGAGGAAAAACAGGATGCCCATGTGCTTAATCCTGTGTGCAGGAGGAGATACTGGTGGCAGGGCCTAACCATGGATGGGATCCAGGGGTGGAGTGCTTGAAGTGATTATGCTTTGATAACTTTACAAAGGTGGTGCTGGAGGAGAAGGAGGAAGATCATGGAGCAACCAGGTCAGCTGGTAGTAGGGATGGCCTCCCAGAGCTAAAGGGATGCCATAAAAACTGTAGATTGCCTTCATTATGCAGAAGATGATGTGGGTCCTACAGTGGAGCAAATGCAGACTTAGAATAGTGTTACAATGCCACCTATACCAGAAGGTGGGGATAACTGTATTACCGCAGCCAGCAGCCTACTCAAGCTGCTCATTATATGAATATTATCTCAAAGTATGTTATAACTGAGTATCTTTATTTTTTCTTTTAGTTGTTTTGGTTGTTTATTGTGCATTCTTTTACTACCTCTGTATGTATGTTGACCCTCATCCTTTGACATGTAACCTTTGTAAACGAGCAGTTTCTGCTCAAAGGTATTTGTAATCCGAGGATTTAATAAATAAACAGTACACAGCCTACCATACAATGATACTAGAAGTTAGATGAGGACCTGGCATAATTAATGAACCTATGTTCCTAAATTGTCACGTTATTCTAAAAATGTATACACATTATTGATACTATATTGCTGTGATAGCACCACTGCAGTTAGATTTCAATAAATCACTTGCATTAAAGCATCAGTTCATGTTATGCCAAAAAATTATGTAACATTGCCTTTTTATTCCATTTGAAATCATACTTTTTTCTCCTGTCTTGTAAGATGCCCATTTCCCCTGATTCGAATCTGCTTTAGCATTTTGTAGATCTGAAATACAGTTATTAATGGTGTGCAGCATTAAATATGACTGCCAGAGGGTTTTAATTTGCATTCACATTTGTACAGTATTTGAGCACTGATGGTTACGAGGTGTTCTGATTTCCAGCTCCAAATTCACAGTGAGCATCAGCAGAACCCTGTTATGCAAAAGTCCAGTAAAGTGTGAATTTCAGGACCTTCCATGTTTCATTACTGAAGATGTTTTAATTAAAATAAAAGCTTTCTCCAATAGAAGTTTTGTGTTAACAATGCTTATTCTTGCCATGAGGTCATAATGCTTGGCTTATGATTTACAAAGCAATCACTTAGAAATTATTCTGAAGCCACAAGCACAGAATTTTGATTTCAGGGCAGGGAAAGCCACAGGAACAAATGACATCCAATGGAAAAAGAACCTGGTTGCATGTACATTTCTTTAGCAATAAAGAAGAAAAAATTACTCACCTTAGTAATTATGTTTCTTCTAATGGGATCTTGCTGTATTCTGACTATTGCAGTTAGCTCCAGCCTTTAAACTGCCCCGGAGAACAAAGGGTTAACTTTTTATGCAGAGCATAGAATGCTGAACTCGAGTTCGGTTGAGGTCTCTGTCTGCAGCCCTTTGAAATCCAACCATCAGATTCTTACCAGCAAAAAACTCACTAACTATCCTATGTGGAAATTGTAAAATTTTTACTAGCCAACTAGCAACAAGAGTTTTGAATTCCCAAAGAAGGCTCAAGTCAGGAAACCAAAAACCAAAAACCAATCCAAATAAGATTAACAATAAAACAAACACCCAAACAAAAAGAGGGTGTAAAAGAAGCACCCCTGAGGTGCAACACTGCACCTGCCCACCCACTTCCCAAAAACAGGTTCTGAGAGGGGAGGCAGGGAGGGAGGTCAGAATACAGCAAGGCTCCATTAGAAGAAACATAATTACTAAGGTGAGTAACTTTTTCTTCAAACAACATGAAGTCTTGCTGTATTCTGACTATTGCAGACTACCAAGCAGTACCTCCATGGAGGAGGGAAATAACCTATTTTGGGAATAGACTCTGAAGTACTGCTGTGGCAAACCGAGCATCACTCCTAGCCTGGATATCCAGAGAGTAATGCTTGGTAAAGGTATGGACTGTTTTCCAGGTGGCTGCTTGACAAATTTCTAAAAGAGGAATATCCCTGGCAGCAGCCAGGGAAGCAGCTGTACCTCTGGTGGAGTGAGCCCTCAGGGCTGAGGGTGGAATCTTTCCTAGTTTCTCATAGCGGAATTGTATAGAGAAACAATCCACCTGGCAATAGTTCTCTTGGTGGCAGGTTTGCCCTTTCCCACTTCTCCATAAGTGAGGAATAACTGGAGGGAATCAAACCTGTGACCCTTGGTACACTCTATGCAGTAGCTAAGGGCCCTTTTAACATCTAAACTGTGTAGCCTCCTCTCTCCTGAAGAAGAATTATCAGTGAAGAAGACAGGAAGAGACATAGACTGATTCAAGTGGAAATCTGAAACCACTTTGGGCAAGAACTTTCTATTGGTTCTAAGGACCACTTTATCCCTACGAAAGGAGACAAAATTAGGTTCCACTGACAGGGCTTGCAATTCACTGATACGTCTGGCAGAGGTAATGGCTATTGAAAACACAGTTTTCCAAGTCAAGTACTTAAGCTCTGCTGAGGACATAGGTTCAAAAGGAGGTTGCATAAGTTGAGCAATGCAAACATTTAAGTCCCAGGCAGGGGCAGGGTCTCTAAAGGGAGGATTGGTATGAAGCAATCCCTTAAAAAATTTACAGAACACAGGATGAGATGATAGTGAGGAAGACTTCCCCACTGACAGAAAAGCAGAAACAGCTGACAAGTACACCTTGAGAGTAGCTGGTCTGAGGCCTAAGCCATTCAAATGGACCATATAATCCAGAACTGTAGGCAATTCAGCAGTGCCTGGGGAAATATGTTGCTTGGAACACCAAATGCTGAATCTCTTCCATTTGGAGTTATAGGTCTTTCTAGTGGTGGGCTTTCGAGAGGCTTTGAGGATATCAAGAACCCCCGAGACAGATGCAAATCTGCTTACTCTAACTCTTCAAGAGCCATGCCTTGAGATTGACAGACTGAAGATTGGGGTACCAAATCCTCCTCTGAGAGGAGGTTAACAGACTGTAATTCCTGGAAAGAGACAGGGGAAGATGGACTGCTAGGGACAGTAACAGGGGATACAGAGGCTGTCTGGCCCAGTCTGGAGCAATCAGAATCACTTTGCAAGGTTGTGACCTTATCTTGACCAAAACTTTGAACAGTAGAGGAAAGGGAGGGAAGGCATACAGAAATTTCCCTTCCCAGTTCAGAATCAGAGCATCCAGAGGGACTGAGCCCAAGACTGGGGGTATGCAACGAAAGAGAGGACATTGGTGATTGTCTGGGGCTGCAAAGAGATCTATCTCTGGAGTGTCCCACCTTGAAAAAATCACCTTCAACACCAGAGGGTCCAGGGACCATTCGTGATGGCCCTGTGAGATCCTGCTCAGTGCATCTGCTAGCACATTGTCCTTCCATGGAAGGTGGACTGCTATCAGAGAGGTTTGCAGGGAATAAGTCAAGGACCACAACTTCATGGCTTCTGTGCACAGGGCCATAGACCGAGTGTCTCCCTGCTTGTTGATGTACCACATGGTGGTGGTGTTGTCTGTTCTGACCTGAACCACCTTGTTCTGCATTGACTGAGAGAAAGCTTGCAGGGCCAGAAAAACTGCCCTGAGTTCTAGGAGATTATTATGGAGAAGGGATTCCAGAAGCGACCACAGTCCCGGGGCAGTGAGAGCCCCCAGATAGGCTCCCCAACTCATAGAAACATAGAAACTTAGAGGTTGACGGCAGATAAGTACCGCAAGGCCCATCCAGTCTGCCCATTTCTTTTTCTACCTTATAAATGTGCCATCGACCTCTGCTCTGTCAGTGGCCTATCTATTCATACTCATCTGTATTGCTCCCTTATGCCTATCCCATGCCTGTTTGAAGCCTTGCACTGTATTCATAGCCACCACTTCCTGAGGTAGGCCGTTCCATGCATCCACCACTCTTTCTGTGAAAAAGAATTTCCTCACATTCCCCCTTAATTGGCCTCCCTCTAATCTCACGCTGTGCCCTCTTGTCTTGCTATTTTTCTTATATTAAAACATGTTAGACTCTTTCACCTTGTTAAGGCCCTTAAGGTGTTTAAATGTTTCCATCATATCAACTCTCTCCATCCTTTGCTCAAGGATATACATATTGAGCTCTATTAATCTGTCCTCATATGTCTTCTGATGCAGTCCCTGCACCATTTTGGTTGCCCTTCTCTGGACTGCCTCAATTTGGTTAATGTCCTTGTGAAGGTGTGGCCTCCAGTACTGCACACAGTACTCCAGATGGGGCCTAACCAATGTCTTGTAAAGAGGGATTATTACCTCCCTCTTACGACTTGTGATACCCCTACTAATACACCCTAACATCCCCCTAGCCTTGTCTACTGCTTTAGAAGTCTGCTTGGATGATTTCAGGTCATCGGTGATGATGATGCCCAAGTCTCTTTCTTCCTTTGTAACTGCCAGCAACTCCCCTCCCAGTCTATAGGTGGCTTCAGGATTTCTCTTCCCTATGTGCATGGTCTTGCACTTCTTTGCATAAAATCCCAGTTGCCACTCTTCTGACCATTTTGCTAGTTTATCCAGATGTTTTCTCATTCTGCCCACCCTATCTGGATCATCTACTCTGTTGCAGATCTTAGTGTCATCTGCAAACAGACAAACCTTACCCTCTAGTCAATCTGCAATGTCACTAATGAAGATATTGAAGAGGACTGGCCACAGAACTGATCCCTGAGGTACCCCACTTGTGACTTGCATCTCTTCTGACTGTGTACCATTTACCACGACTCTCTGTTTTCTGCCCGTCAACCAGTTTGCCACCCAGTTGACCAACTTCTGACCCACCCTGAGCCTACCCAGCTTATTTATCAATCTTCTATGTGGAACAGTGTTGAAAGCTTTGCTGAAGTCAAGGTAGGCGACATCAACTGCTCCCCCTTAGTCCACCGCTCTGGTTACCAAGTCAAAGAAATCTATGAGATTAGTTTGACAGGACCTTCCTTTTGTAAATCCATGCTGTCTTGGATCCTGTGCCCCTATGGATTCCAGGTGTTGCACTATCCTTTCCTTAAGGAGTGCCTCCATAATCTTGCCCACTACTGAGGTAAGACTGACTGGTCTGTAGTTCCCTGCCTCCTCCCTGCTACCACTCTTGTGGAGTGGGATCACATGAGCCCTTCTCCAGCCTTCTGGGACCTCTCCTGTGCTCAGAGACTCACTAAACAGTTCTTCTAATGGCTCTGCTAGTTCCACTCTTAGCTCCTTAAGTACCCTGGGATGTATGCCATCAGGTCCCATTGCCTTGTCCACCCTAAGCTTAGTGAGCTCTTGTAGGACCCATTCTTTTGTGAAGGAAGTAGTGCTCACCTCCGTCCCCCTCCCCTCCATGTCCATGGTGCTGGGCTGTAGGCCCTGCCCTACCTTCTCTTCAGTAAATACTGAGAAAAGTATCTATTTAGGATTGATGCTTTTACAGAGTACTCCTCCTCACATGTCCCCTTTTCTCCTTTGAGCTTAGCAATACCCCCTGTGGACTTTCTCCTTTCACTAATGCATCTATAGAAAGCCTTGTCACCTTCTTTCACTGTTCGTGCTAGTGTTTCCTCGGCTTGGGACTTTGCCTGCCTTACTGCCTTCCCTGCTTCCCTTAGGGCAGTTTGGTATGCCTCCCAGAAGGGAAGCATCCATGGTAAGGCCCACTGAATGAGACTGAGTGACAAATGGGACCTCTTGTCTTAAATTGTCCTGATCCTGCCACCATTGAAGGGTTTGGATCAGAGTCTGAGACACTGGAATCAGTTTGGTAAGGGGATCTTTCCTTTGGGGCCAAAAGGCCCTCAGATGGAACTGAGTGTCCCTCATCCGGAATCTTGCCCCTTGGACCACTGCTGTAGAAGCTGCCATGTGGCCCGAGAGCTGAAGGAAATGCCTTGCTGGTTGGGACACCTGAAGGCTGAAGGAAGAAGCTAGTTCTATAAGAACTCGTTCCCTTTCCAGAGGAAGAAAGGCTCTTGCTTTGACAGTATCCAGCTCTGCCCCTATAAAGGTAAGGAGCTGCACTGGCTCAAGAACTGACTTGGGAATGTTGAGAAGAAATGCTAGAGAAGTGAGCACTTGCTGGGTCATTTGCAGGTTTGACTTGATTTGGTCTGGAGACTGGCCCACTATAAGCCAGTCATCCAGATATGGAAAAATGAAAATCTTTTGCCTTCTTAGAAAGACAACGACTACTGCCAGGCTCTTTGTGAAAACCCTTGGGGCTGATGTTAGACCAAAGGGCATTGCTTTGAATTGATAGTGGCCTGAGGGCAACTCGAACCTGAAGTACTTTCTGTGGGAGCACCTGATGGGAATGTGAAAATAGGCATCTTTGAGGTCCAGGGAGGCTAGCCAGTCCCCTGGCCTTAGAGAGGGAAGAATTATTCCCAGAGTTACCATCTTGAACTTTGGTTTTAAAAGATGTTTGTTCAGGTATCTTAGATCTAGGGTGGGTCACCACTCCCCTGTCTTTTTTGGGGTAAGAAAGTACCTGGAGTACAGACCTTTGCCCCAGTGTAGGGTAGGAACTCTCTGTATGGCTCTTAAGGCCAGAAAAGTTGAAACATCTGCCTCTAGGGCAAGGGTTTCTGAGAGACCTGCAGGTGGAAAAGATCTGGCTCTCATCTTCTGACATTTTCTGAAGCTGAGAACCAGTCCCTGGCTTACTACTTCCAGGACCCACTTGTCTGAGGTAATAGACATCCAGTCCTGGACAAAGTAAGCCAGCCTGCCCCCTACTGGAATAGGAGAGTTGACCTGGGCAGACCCATCAGGGTGTCTTCTTGGCAGGGACCTTAGGCTGAGGAGTGGATGCAGTCCTGCTCATCCCCCTTCTGCCTCTCCCTCTGAAGAACCCCCTCTGTGAAAAGGGAGAAGAGGCCTATGCTTGGTAAAAAAGGCCTATGAAAGGGCCTGCCCCTGCCCCAGACTGCTGCCTTTGAGGAGTTGCCTGCCTCTCCTTGGCCTGAGCACTCTTGTAAGTGGTCCTGTACTCATCCATTTTCTTCATGTAATTCTTTGTGTGCTCCCCAAATAGAGAATTACCCACTACAGGAAAATCCATGGCCTTAGCCTGGGTGTCCTGTGAGAGGCTAGTACATCTGAGCCAAGCCATTCACTGAACAGCCACAGATGTAGCCATGACTCTTGATGGCACATCATTGGAGTCCACAGCAGCATGAAACTGTACTTTTGATGCCTCAATCCCATCAGCAGCCACCTCCTCCAGCTCCTTGGCTAGCTGGAGGGAGACCTGTTTAGCCAGAGCCAGTACAGTGTCCCACCTGGACTTCTGGTACCTGGCTGTATAGGCCATATAGTTCACCTGCCTGAGTCCCAAGGAAGATGCCATGTACTGCTTTTTTGCTATGGCATCAATCTTCCTGGAGTCTTTGTCTGGGGTGTGTGAAGCCAAGGGAATATTTGCCTTGTCACAGGCAGCAGCCTGCACTACCCCAACATGGCTGCATTGTTGGTATAAAAACTCTGTATCTGAGCCTGATAGTATGTTCCTCTTGTCCATCCTTCTGTCAACAGGAGGTACAGTATTGGGAGACTTTAACATTTTGAGTGTCTGCTTCCCAAAGGATTTGTGGAGGGGAATAGACAGTCTTCTGAACTCTGGGATGTCCATCATTTTCCACATAACCAGGCTCCTTTTGATCCTCCATGGCCTCCTCCATAGGAAGCTGGATGGTTTCAGCCACCTTTCTATACAACAGAAGTGGGAAGGGGACTCAGAAAGCCTAGGAGGGGAAACACCAGAAGGTCTGTCTGGGGAGATGTCCGGTTCCACAGGCGCATCCAGACTTTCACCATCGTCACCATCATCCTCGAACTCCCCCTCCTCATCAAACTCCAGTTCATAAAAATCTTCAGGGGTATAATCTTGAACCGGGGGAACAGACCGAACCGAACCCCTGCCAAATGGTGCCGGATCGGTCGGAACTGGGTGAAGTGATTCCACAATCCGAATCGCTCTGGCTATTTCTTGGGTGGTCAGAACATGAACCTCTGGATCCGAACCGGTCGATTTCTCTTTGCGTTTCCTTTTTGTAGGAACCGACCCCTCAGGATCGACTCTCCTCTTGCCCGAAGAAGTATCGCCCTGGTCAGAGGGCACTCCTTCTGGCTCGATCGGAACTGAACCGGGCTAGCCATCTGGGTCAGCGGACTTCTCAGCCTCCTTTTCCCTCAGTCTACCTAATCTCTTTTCAAGGGTAGATTTAGGAAAATATTTACAAATTTGGCAGTCTGTATCGAGTTGTTCATACCCCAGACAGTAAACACAGGTGGTGTGGGGATTGGCCTTAACAAAGACCTCCCCACACTCATTGCAGGGTTGAAACCCAGTGAGCCCGGTTTTCTTACTGGGTTTCTCAGACATGGCCACTCTAAGTAAAGAACAGAAAATTCACTAAAGGTGATTGGTTCAGCCGAACCGATCAAACAAGTTTACAATTTCCACACAGAATTTAAGTAAAACCTACCTATTACTCACGGTACTGCAAACAGAGGCTGAACCGACTAAGCGGAACAAATTCAGCTTAAAACCAATACCTTTAACTGACACTTTTACTGACTTTCGAACTGAGCTGAAGGAGAAATCTCCGGAGTGACTGTTCAGTGAGGCAGAGTAAAGAATCTGATGGTTGGATTTCAAAAGGCTGCAGACAGAGACCTCAACCGAGCTCAAGCTCAGCATTCTATGCTCTGCATAGAAAGTTAACCCTTTGTTCTCCAGGGCAGTTTAAAGGCTGGGGCTAACTACAATAGTCAGAATACAGCAAGGCTTCATGTTGTTTGAATGCAATATTCTCAAATGTATGTTTCTTTGTGGACTATATTATACTTGATAGTGTTTGCAGCTTCAGGCAGACATGTTGCACAGTCCTCATATCACATTTCACATTTAGCTTACTTCCAATAGCTTCGTATTAAGTCCAAACCATCCCTTGCTTGACCTGACACAAAATTGTTGCCCGGGACAGAATGAGTTAAATCTTATTGCTTCCACCTTTGCAGGTGTATAATGTACTGTCCTGTGTGCCCTAACACGCATAGCGCAAGAACAAATAACATGGGTCTGACATATCTGCAGATAGTGTATGAAAGCTGCCACTTAACTTAAGGTATTTACTACTGAACCTAACACAAGCTCATCTGAGCTACAGTGAACCATATGGCACATTTTCTGCATGAAATTTAAGGCCAGACAAATATGACTTCTCTGTTTCCATTTAGTAGATTGTCAGTTAGCAGTTATCAACAGCAGAAACATGAGCTATAAGAAAGAAAACCACAGGTATTTTATTTTGAAGGTACTAGAGGTATGTCATTATTGCTACACTATCTGCAACTGTGTAAGTTCTAGTGTTATTTGTCCCTGTGTTATACATTAGGAATTGTGCAGTCCATTTACCTGAAACTACAATCACTGTCTAGTATAATTTAGATGAATAAAGCTCTTATAAATGTATGAGAGAAACAGAGAGAAACAAATGAATGAGCATATACTGAGGTCCCTACTGGAGTTAGAACAAGGACATTTTAGAAGAGTCAAATGACAGTATTCCATCTAAAGTGGTAATACAGTATCTTAGCACATTATAGACCTGTATTATGGAGATACTGATTTTAATTTCTGTTTAATTTTTATAGACCAGGTAATCCAGACAAAGGGGTATATGCCATAAACCATAAGCAAATTATAGTGGTCAGCTACAAATAAACAATTTTTAACTAAAGGAGTGAGCCTCCGACCCTCTGTTGTCATTGACTTTCCACTGTATTCAGGAAGGATTCTTCAAATTGTCCCTGCCAAAACCTCAGTAAAGGAGGTGGGCATCTGGGAAAAACATTGTAGCCGGCAGTGTGCAGAGCAAACAACAGGATTGTAGAAAACTGGTTCAGTGGCAGGCATTACAAATGAGTTATTTTGACTTGCAGCACAGAAAATGTAAAGCAACAGATAAAAATAGAAAAGGGCGTGCTTGTTCCTTAATGGAACAACCATCAGTAGTCTTTTCCATTCACAAATTATATACATATACTGTCTGTCTGTCTGTCTGTCTGTCTGTCTCTATCTATCTATCTATCTATCTATCTATCTATCTATCTATCTATCTATCTTCATTGCAAACAACTATGTTAATGAACATATTGGGGTTTAAAGTAAGGAAATGAAAACCATTAGGAATTGGTGTTTCCGGAGTCAACCCACAGTTGAGGTATTTCTTGGGGATGTCATCCCTGATGCCCACCCCCTTCCCCCAGCCCAAAGCCTCCTGCCGGACATACAAGGAACAGCACCACAGCAATGAGTCATATTTCTATAGTCTTTAGAGGTAGAGAATGCAAACATTCATAGCTTTCTTCAAGCAGGGCCATGTGAGAAGCAAAAGATCATGTTTGTTTGCTCAGGGGAGGGGGTGTTGATGACCCCAGGAAACACAACATCACTGATTTGTTAAGACTCCCAGCACTCCAAACTCTAATGGCTTTCATTTCCTGACTTTATCTGCTTTGGGTTCTTCAACTCTAAAGAGTGCATTATCGTAGTTTTTTGTAATGAATTTCTTTTCTTCTTTTCTTTTTATGACAGTGGAAACTTTTCCTCATTCATGCAGGTCCTTCAGCACCTGCGTGAACAGATCTAAATGTGCAGGGCCCTTTCATGCCCTGCACTAAGAGAAGAGTGTATCTACCTGCAGAAGTGCAGTGTTCTTCGGGCCCACACTTCTGTGTGACTACAGATGCAGAGAATCCATGGCACTGTCTGGTGTGCTGTGAAAGCTCTGGGCCCTCTGGGCTCTGCACTTCCATGTGGCTACAGGTGCAGATACACATCTATGTCCTGCACTTATGTGCAGCTATGGACACAGAGGTGCAAGCCCCTCCGGGCAGTATGCCAAGAGAAGAATTTGTTGCACCTATATGGTTATTTGCTGCCTGTGTGCCTAACACTGTAATGTCTCTCCCTAGGCTGGGAGGGCATGGGATCATGTTGCCAAAAACAAAAACAGAGCAGCAATAAATGCCACAGGCAAAATGCTCACACAAAAATAAGGTTGGTTAAAACACCAGCTTTACAAAAAAACAGCACATCCCATTGAAAACAGTGGGGCTGGGCTCCAGATGGCAGCAGGAATTACCCTACATCATGATGCTGACATATCTGTTCTGCTGAAATGGATCCTGTGTGGGGGAGGATGGGGTGGGAGGGGTGGGTGGATGGGTTGGAGGGGGGGTAGGGTAATATAGTAAAATGGGCTATTATTGAAGTTTGTAATAAGAGCTGCTGTAACCCTTGGCTCGACAGCTATACTTAACGGTGCTTGTTCATTGTGATACAGCTATGTCAACATTCTTGTGCTCATGTGAGTCCAATAAATAAAGTATATTGAATTTTATGAAAATAATGGGGCTTTCTGTGTTTTTTTGGGGGGGCTCCACCATCAGCAACCCCCGATATGGGGGGCTTCGCTCCCCACACCACCCGGAGTTAAAATAACTGACTCAGAGGGGGTGTGGACTTTGGAGATGGATAGAAACTTGGGAGGGGGGAAAATTCTTTCTTTAATAAAAAAAGCTACAACACCAGGAGACCCGGAGGAACCGAGCTGTGGTCAGAGGTCTTCTAACTAGCCATGTGCCGGTGCCCTATCTCCTCCATCATGGGAGTGGCTCAAGCTGGTACCACACATACAGCAACTTGATCACTCCTTCTTTACCATGGTAGCAGTAATTGCCTAATGCTATTTTACTCTAGTCGCTGTTAATAATACTGCATTGTTGTTACAGAGGCATATTGACCTGGTACCAGCTGGGAGTGGTGCAGCATGATACCACCATCCCACCAGTGTCAGTCCATCCAGTTGGTTCACTGAGCTCACCCCCAAATAGGATCTCAACTCATTAGCCACTGGGCCAACATCCAGCCCTGTACACAAACTTTCTTCATAACTTTTTTTTTTCACATTTTGACTCCAAATTTTCAGTATAGTGTTTTTATGACCCCTCCCCTTCTGAAAATGGTAGGTGTTATTTATAAAATATTGTTCAAAACATCATTTCACACCACAAGTGCAAAAATATATTTTGGGCAGGCTTTGAAAAATGACAGCAGTCATGTTCATAAGGTGGCGGGAAAAAATGGCTATGTTTCAGATGTGGAGGTCACAATATTAAAAATTACAAAAGTTGCTGGCCCAGTGGTGTGGATGGCTGAGGCAGTGATGCCTTATCTCCTGCCACACCGGCGACCTGTGTTCATGGTGTGAGTGGGTCATCACGGGCCAGCTGGGGTGGGAGAGGATCCAGCATCTGGAGGACAGCTTTTCTCTCCCTGGGAGGGTGGGGAACAGACAAAGGGGTGTATGCCATAAACCATAAGCAAATTATAGTGGTCAGCTACAAATAAACAATTTTTAACTAAAGGAATGAGCCTCCGACCCTCTGTTGGTCTAAGCCACACCCCCAATTAAGCTTTCTTTTCTCCTACTGGTTTAGCAAAGTCAGCTGATACAGTACCCTTCCCAGCACAGAACACACACTGACTTTCTTTCTTTGGGTGGGGAACAGAGACCAGTGTTTGCCTGACACCTAGTGGAGGCTTGATGTTGGCTAGCCAGGTCCTGTACAGTGGAGCACAGAGGTGGAGCAGCCGATGGGCATGCTGCATCTGGACACATGCATGGTGCAGCCATTGTCAACACTGCATGCTCCACAGAGAAAAAAGTAGAAACTGTGGTCCAGTCAAGTGGTATGATGGCTGTCCACTGCAGGTGCCACCCCAGAGAGGGCACCACCTGAACATTGGATCTGGTCCTGGTTGATAGAGTTGGGAGCTCCCCACTCACCCTGCCTTGGAGGGTAAGCCATGGAAAGGTGAGTGCCCAAAGGTCAGGGGATGGGGTTGGGCAGACGACTGGAAGGAAGAGGCTGACCAGGGCAGGGGAGGAAAAAATAGAAGCAAAAAAAGAATCACAAAAGTTATGTGTGCACATTGAAAAATTTCAATGTTCTTTCATAACTTGATCATTTTCACACATCTATTCACTAAAAGTTTAACATAGTCATTTTATAGCCCTACCTCTTGAACCTGGTAGGTGAAATTTTCAAATCTTGCCCAAAAGTGTGATTTTGTAGAGTAATTGTAAAATCAACTTTTGGAATGAGTTTGAAAAAATGCACCTACCTTGATCTTTAGGTGGGTACCTAAAAGAAACATGTTGAAAATTTAATGCAAAAATATTGAAAAATGGCAAACATTACTGATAGCTGTTGCTAGCCTTGCTTACAGAGCAGAAAGCAGCTAACTAAAAGAAGATACATTTTCTTATTAATTTAAAACTTATATCTCAGCAGGAGTCAGTGTCTGTTGAGATTAAGTAGACAGATACTTTATTAGAAGTAGAAGGGGTCTTATTTAGGGTTAAAAAAAGAAAGAAAAGAAAGAAAGTCAGTGTGTGTTCTGTGCTGGGAAGGGTACTGTATCAGCTGACTTTGCTAAACCAGTAGGAGAAAAGAGAGCTTAATTGGGGGTGTGGCTTAGACACTATAAAAGCAGGTGACTCAAATTACAACTTCCTGTTGCTAGCCTTTTTTCTTACTAATTGCCCTCCATCCCATCCCTCCATCCACCCACCCTAAGCCAGTTCTACGTTTATAGCCACTGGATTTGACTGTCAACAGGAACTTCCTGTTTGGCAGTAGGAAGGGAAGGATCATAGAGAAACACTGGTTTTGTCAATCCTAAAGGAAAAAAGTGGCTCACTCTCCCCCTCAGCTGCTGGTGGTCTGACATTGAGCAAGGAAGAAGGAGGCTACTGAAGAAGATAGAAAGTTGCTGTCCCAGAACAGGAAGGGTGAGAATTGTAAGGAGAGGACAGAGTAAGCATACAGAGAAACAGTAGAGGGAACACAAAATAAAACATGATAGGAGTGGTGCAGTGCAATGGCTGTGGGGCAGCAGTGTTCCAGGAGACATTCTGGAGGCTGCGATGCTGCCCTATTTGCAGGAACTTCTCTGGCCTGAGAGAGGAGGTTGCCCATCTTCAGGCTGACCTGGCTAGGATTTGTGAAACCTCCTCCCCCACCCAGGGACCACCAGGGCCAATGTCACTACCTCAGAGGTTGCCAAGAAAGAGGAAAGGCTGGACCAGGGTGGGCTCAGGAACGGAGAGGGTGGTGGAACAGAGTTACATCCCTCCAGCTGTACCTCTCCACAATTCATTCACTCTTCTGGTGAATAGTGGTTCCTCTATGGAGGCACCTGCAGTGGAGACCAAGGAGGATGCTGGGAACCCTCACAAAGGAGACCCACAGGAGGGTGGCATGGGACCCCACAGGGAAAGGAAACAACTCCTGGTGGGGGACTCAATCGTGGGGGATAGAAATGGGGAGGAAGGGAGAGGAGGTAGGTGCCTTCCTGGTGCCACGGCTTGGAGGGACAAGAGCGAATCCTCAGGATCGTGGGAGGAGCTGCACGAGGGAGCTGGATGTCATTGTCCACTTAGGGACAAATGACCTGGCTAAGAATGGGATCAGAGCAGTGCAAGAGGAGTTTGTAGAGTTGGGAAGGGGCCTTAGACAAGTAGCGCATATGGTAACCTTCTCGGAGGTGCTGCCTGTCTATGGCAAGGGTGATGCTAGGGCACTCCTCACCAGGGAATTCAATGAGTGGTTGAAAACTGGTGTGGAGCTCAGGGTTTAGCTTCATTTGGGATTGGGGAGCCACCTGGAGGATGCAGACCTATACTGGTGCAATGGTCTGCATCTGTCCAGAGAGAACCAGATCCTAGAGTGAGAGGTTTAAATGCTTCTGACAAGAATTTAAACTAGCCAAGGGAGGAGGCACTAAAATGAGCAGGGAAATCCCAGCCTCCCCCCACAAAACATGGTAATTAGTGAGGTAAACACCAAGGTAGAGAAGTTATTAGGGAGCAGAACAGAGGTAAATGAAAAAAAAGGCAAACGCAGTAAGGACAGGAATGGGGCTAAAAGGGGTAAGGCTATCAAAAAGTGGAGGGTGATGAGTACCAATGCCCGTAGTCTGTGTACCAAGCTCCCTGAGCTAGTGGCCTTGATGGAAGAGGGTTGCCTGGATATTGTGGCAGTCACAGAAACATGGTACACAGAGAACCATGACTGGGAAGTCAACATACCAGGATACACAATCTACAGGAGGGACATGGAGGGTAAAAGAGGAGGAGGAGTAGCTCTCTATGTAAAGGAAGGGATCAAAACAACAGAACTAAAGAGTAAACAGGGAGCAGATGAGACACTCTGGGTCACCCTGGAGACAGGAAATGGCACCACAATCTGCAAGGGGGTTGTATATAGACCCCCATCTCAGGGGGAGGGAATGGACAAGAAAATGATAGAAGGCTTCCTTAGAATGGCAGAAAAAGGGGAGATATTGTTGATGGGGGACCTGAATATGCCAGATGTTAACTGGAGCACCTCTGTTGCAGGCACATCCAAGAGCAGGGTCATTCTTGATGCCCTACAGGGGGCATGCCTCAGGCAGCTAGTATTGGAACCCACTCGGGAGGGAGCAATCTTAGACCTGGTACTCTCAAATGGGGACGAAGAAAGAATCTCAGATTTAGAAGTGGGTAGCCATCTGAGAACAAGCGACCACCAAACAGTGTGGTTCATGATAAACACAGCCATACAATCAAGCCACACAAAAGCAAGAGTACTGGACTTTAGGAGGGCTGACTTTGGAAAAATGAAGAGTGCCTCATAAAGCACTAGCAAACAGGCAAGAAGGAGGTGGAGGAACAATGGGAGTAATCAAAACAGCCATCACAGAGGCAACATGCCTTTGTGTAAAGCAAATCAATAAAACACAACAAGGAAAAAACGCTATGGTTCTCAAAGAGGTGGCAGGGAAGGTTAAGGAGAAAAGGATAGCATTCAGGAAATATAAGGAAACACAGAAGAAGCAGGACAGAGAACTTTATCAGTTAAAGCAGAAAGAGGCTGGGAAGGCAGTCAGAATAGCAAAGGCCCAAACCTGTTAAGAAGGGGTTAAGACCTTTTATAGGTACATTAGGGAGTGAAGAAAGACCAAAGGAGGGATACTGAGGCTTAATAAAGGGAAGGGAATGTGGGTTGAGGGTGACAGTGAAAAAGCAGGGATACTGAATGAATATTTCTGCTCAGTATTCACAAAGGAAGAAGGGGTCAATACCAGTCCATTTACAGAAGAAAGGGTTCTGAAAGAACTAATAAAATTGAAGGTGGACAAAGCAATAGAGCCTGATGGGATTCAACCAAGAATTCTAAAAGAACTAAGGGTAGAAGTAGTGACACCGCTGACTATCCCCTTTAACAAATAATGGGAGGATGGGGTGGTACCTGAGGACTGGAGGAGGGCAGATGTTATTCCTCTTCACAAAAGTGGGAGCAGGACAGAGGCAGGAAACTACAGACCAGTTAGTTTGACCTCAGTGGTAGGGAAAATGATGGAATCACTTCTGAAGGAAAGAATTGTTGAGTACCTAGAGGCCAGTGGGGCACAGGACCCAAGGTAGCATGGATTCATGATGGGAAGGTCATGTCAGATGAATTTAATAGATTTCTTTGACTGGGTGACCAAGATAGTAGACCATGGAGGGGCTGTGGATGTGGCCTACCTAGATTTTAGCAAGGCATTTGACACAGTCCCACACAAAAGATTAATACACAAGTTAGCCAGCCTTGGAGTGGGTCCCAAGGTGGTAGCCTGGATTAAAAATTGGCTAGACAACAGGATGCAAAAGGTAGTAGTAAATGGAGTATACAGTAAAGAAAGGAGGGTTACTAGTGGGGTACCGCAGGATTCAGTACTGAGACAGGTCCTTTTTAATGTCTTTATAAGTGACATTGCAGAGGAACTGGAAGGAAAAGTATGTCTCTTTGCAGACAACACAAAGATCTGCAACAGAGTTGATACACAAGATGGAGTGGAAAGGATGAGAAGGGACTTGGCAAGGTTGGAGGAATGGTCAAATGTATGGCAGCTCAGATTCAATGCAAAGAAGTGCAAGGTAATGCACATGGGAAACAAAAACCCAGTGGAAGCATACACAATGGGGGGTGAGATACTGACAACAGTAAAAATGGAAAGGGACCTGGGGGTAATTATATCAGATGACCTAAAGGTGGGTAAGCAATGTGAGAAGGCAACAAGGAAGGCTGGGGGATACTGGGATGCATAGGAAGAGGCATCACCAGTAGAAAACAAGAAGTTATTATCCCTCTGTACAGACAGCTGGTGAGACACAAAAGATTAATATACAAGTTAGCCAGCCTGGGAGTGGGTCCCAAGATGACAGCCTGGGTAAAGAATTGGCTGGAGAATAGGACACAGAGAGTAATAGTAAATGGAGTCCACTCTGAAAAAAGGGGGGTTAGCAGTGGGGTACTGCAGGGTTCAGTATTAGGACCGGTCCTCTTCAATGTCTTTATAAGCGACATTGCAGAGGGACTGGAAGGAAAAGTATGTCTCTTTGCAGATGACACAAAGATCTGCAATAGAGTTGATGCGCAAGGTGGGGTGGAAAGGATGAGAAGGGACTTGGCAAGGTTAGAGGAATGGTCAAATGTATGGCAGCTTAGATTTAATGCTAAGAAGTGCAAGGTAATGCACCTGGAAACAAAAACCCAGGGGAAGAGTACACAATGGGGGTGAGATACTACAACAACAAAAATGGAAAGGGACCTGGGGTAGTCATATCAGATGACCTAAAGGTGGGCAAGCAATGTGAGAGGGCAGCAAGGAGGGCTGGGATACTGGGATGCATAGGAGAGGCATCACCAGTAGAAAACAAGTTATTATCCCTCTGTACAGACAGCTGGTGAGACCACATCGGAAGTACTGCGTGCAGTTCTGGAGACCAATCTCCACAAAGACATAGACAGGATGGAAGCTGTCCAGAGAGGCAACTAAAATGGTGCAGGGTCTGCACGGAAGACATGAAGAGAGAGACTTAAGGAGCTTAATATGTATATAGCCTCGAGGAAAGGAGGGAGAGGGGACATGATAGAAACTTTTAAGTACCTCAAGGGAATCAACAAAGTCAAGAGGGTAGCATCTTTCAAAAAAGAGTGTGCAAGAACAAGGGCACAATTTGAAGATAGAAGGGGGTGGCTCAGAGGTAATTTAAGAAGTATTTTTCACAGAGAGGGTTGTGGATGTATGGAACAGCCTTCCAGAGGAGGTTGTGGAGTCAAAAACAGTGGTGGAATTCAAGCATGCATGGGACAGTCATAAGGCAATTCTAGGGGTTGGGGGTAGGAAGAAGTAGGCTGCTGGTTAACTAGGATCTGCAGCTTATCCATCAGGTAGGGGAAATGGGCAGACTGGGTGGGCCAAGCGGTCCTTATCTGCCGTCAAATTCTATGTTTCTATGTTTCATCAATAGTAGAAAACAGGAAGTTGTTATCCCTCTGTACAGACAGTTGGTGAGACCCCATCTGGAGTACTGTGTGCAGTTCTGGAGACCCCATCTCTGCAAAGACATAGACAGAGTGGAGGCTGTCCAGAGGAGGGCAACCAAAATGGTGCAGGGTCTGCACCAGAAGACATACGAGGAAAAGACTAAAGGAGCTTAATATGTATACCCTTGAGGAAAGAAGGGAGAGGGGACATGATAGAAACTTTCAAGTACCTCAAGGAATCAACAAAGTCCAAGAGGTAGCATCTTTCAGAAAAAGAGATGGGCAGAACAAGGTGGCACAATTTGAAGATAGAGGAGGACGGCTCAGAGGTAATGTGAGGAAGTATTTTTTCACAGAGAGGGTTGTGGATGCATGGAACAGCCTCCCTGAGGAGGTCGTGGAGTCAAGAACAGTGGGGGAATTCAAGAATGCATGGGACAGACATAAGACAGTCCTAGTGGGGGCTAGGAGGAAGTAAGTTGTTGGTTAACTAGGATCTACAGCTTATCTGTTAGGTAGAAAAATGGGCAGTCTAGGTGGGCCAAGCGGTCCTTATCTGCCATCAAATCCTATGTTTCTATGTTTCTATTACAAGTAAAAGTTCAAAACAAATTGAAAATACATTGCACTTACCTTGCTTCCTCAGTTTGCAGTTGCGGTTGCAGGAGGAGGATGTCTTTCATTGCAGAGAGTAAATTATGGTGCTGGACATGCTGTAGATGAATGAAGGTGAGGGTGCTGAGTGGGGTGAGTGGGTTTGGAGGGGTCAGAGATTGATAAGAGACCATTTTCTTCTTGTCAAGTTTAATTAAAAAAAATCCCCAAAAGAAGATCTGTGAGCAACAGTTTTCTTTATTTCAGGGGTTCTAACACTGGGGATTGGGCACCGCAGTATCGGCAGACTCGTAGGTGGCACCAGAAGTGGGCACCTCAGTTTTGCCAGTTACATGTGTAGAGGGGAGGCTGAAGGCAAGGAGAAGGAGGCCACTGCATACAATGATTTGGGGAGTGGACATCCTGGTCTGCTTCACATTCAGAGGATTATGTGATGTTAGCTGACACTGGGATGGGCACCCCAGTTTTGGCCTTTAAGAAATATATAATGGCCAGCAGAATTGGTCACTTGCAGGCTGTTCTTATTGAAAGTGTGAGTCAGGAGGGAGGGGATACTGGTGGTGGGATTGGGCACCCACCATCCAGTAATTCCATATGAAATGTTCATGGGGGGAGGATACTGGTGGTGTGATTAGACACCTGCTATTGGTCGAGATGTGGGAGGTCTTCTGAGGATAGATGGTGGGTTTGGTGTGGTAACAGCCTGACTAAGTGTATTTTTCCTACTGCTTTTGTCAGTTGTCTGGTGTATTAAGGGTGGAGGGGTGGGATGTGGGGTAGTAGGGTTGGAAACCCTATTGTCAAATTTCCACACTACTGTTGGTATGGAAATCAACCCTAACTGATGCATTAATGGAGTTTTTTGCAATGAAAATATACCATGCCAGTATAGATAGGGTGAGAGGTAACTTCTATGTTAACCCACATTTTGGAATGTTAATGACTTTGGAACTGTTTAACGGATTTGCATGAAATATGGCATGCATAATGTCTAGGGGTAGGTCACTTGATTGTGCTACATGTTGTGGGAATCTGTTGTGTGGTGTCTGAGATATAGTGTTGGAAAACAGAAAAATCCATGTTTTTTGAAATTTCTTTGTCCACCTGGAACTCAGAAATGGCTTTAGGCTGTCGTCTGAAAATTTCAGGGTAGAAAGCCTTTACCTCACAGATGTGCCTTTTGAAGGTTTGGTGACAAAGTATTAATACATTCAAATGTTTTTTTTAACTTTAAAGTTTCCCATTATAACCTATGGGGAAAAATATATGATCTGAAAGTGAAAACAGGTAAACAGCCCCAAAATCCAGTTTCATTGCTACTTCATAGCAAAAAAATGGGTAGGACTTTTGGGCTGAAATTTGTAGGGGTGGCAAGCCCTTGTCTCGCAGATGTGCCCTTTTCTGGTTTGGTGAAGACATGGACACTGGTTCCATAGTTACTGCAATCTGAAGTTGTGAATTTTCCCATAGGATAACATTGTGGCAGTCTTTTGGCAGCTATATCTCAAAAAGGGTTTGAGATACAGATCTTTTGCTAAGCACTGCATGTGTGGAGGTAGCCAGGCCATGAATACAACTGTGAAGGAATTTTTTCCAAAGTTCCTATGATTCCTGAGATAGTGCAACTTTTGCAGCACAAGGGTTACCTTGAATGGCTCTAAGCTCTGGGCGTGTGCTATGACTTTATACTTATGGGTACATGGGCCACATTTGGATCCCATTATGCAATAGTGGGAGCGCAAGGTTCTGGTTGTGGACCCGGGAGATCAGATAGAGAGGTTGTGTGGTGGGACGCCTTCCGGAAAATTTCTTGGTGGCATGTCACTTCCATCCTCTTAATGGGTGCGTAGCCTTGGGATTGTCCTAGATGACAAGCTGACATTACAGTCTCAGGTGTCGGCCGTTGTCAGGATTTCCTTTTACCATCTTAGGAATATCGCCAGGGTTAGGCACCTTGTTCCATCTGACTCTCTATCAACATTGGTCCACTCCTTTGTGTCCTCGCATGTGGACTATTGCAACGCCCTTTACTTTGGGCTTTCTGAGGTTGAAATCTGCCACCTACAGCTGGTGCAAAATGCTGTAGCCCAGGTTTTGATGGGGACAAGTAGGTCCTCCCATATTACCCAGTGCTGCGCAAACTGCACTGGCTGCCCGTACGATGGCAGTTCACCTTTAAAGTAATTTTATTGACTTTCAAAGCCCTTCACGATCAGGGCCCAGCCTATTTGAAAGAACTTCTGGTGTCTTACTACCCTGGCCGATTGCTCTGCTCGGCCGACGAGGGGTTGCTAGAGATTCTGAGAGTGAGTTTAAAATCTTCTTGCAGTAGAGCTTTTTCTTATGCTGCTCCCACTCTCTGGAATTCTCTACCACGCCAGTTATGGGAGTGCACCTCCATGGAGGAATTCAAGAAAAACTTGAAAACTTATCTGTGGCAAATGGCATTTTTGGATGCTTGACCGTTTTGGATGCTTAAGTAATTTATTCTGCTGGAATTTTTATTTGTATTTATTAATTGATTTTAATAATTGTTGTTAATATGATATGAATTTATTTATATGTGTTATTGGCTTGTGTTTGATGTTGTGGTTTAGTATGTTCAGCACCTTGGTATACTGAAAGGTGCTATATAAATAAAATTATTATTATTATTATGCAGTAGTGGGAGTGCAGGGTCCAGAGAACCCTGTGCTCCCACACAGAGACGTGATATCATTAAAATATTAGTACACCTATGTATAGACATGAAAATTAGACACAATTACAAAATGTATGCATGATGGGAGTGCAGTGCCCTACAACCACATTTGAGTAACACTAAACTTTCTCAAAAAGAAGGGAAATTCATTGCAAAAAAAATGTAATTAATGCATCAGTTAGGGTTGTCATTACAGTGACAAAAGTTTGGAAATTCGATGTTAAGGTTAGCAACCCTACCCCAACCCCCACTTGCCACGCACCAACAGGCATTGTGGTGTGCCTTGGGGTTGTCAGGCCTAACTCTTACCCCATTGTCCTATACTGTACTACTAAGTTTCCTTACAAATGGAATGGGAAGAGTTGAGACTGACAACTAGCTTACCGATGCCTGTTGATATGGAGAGTGGGGGCAGGGTGGAGGGTTGAGTTGGTAACCCTAACATCAAATTTCCAAACTTTTGTCACTATAATGACAACCCTAACTGATGCATTAACGAAATTTTTTGCAATGAATATCTATCTATATATATTATAGTGGCACAGAAGAGCCACTATAGTTAGGGTTAGTACCCCATTTAAGGTTAAAGTGTGAAATATGGCACCTTAATAACTTTGTCACCATATGACGGATTTGCCAGAAATTTGGTATGCAAAGAGCAGTACCATAGATCTCTGGATCTGTCAAGTTTCATAATGGTTAGATAAACTGTTGTAGAGTTACATAGCGCCATAGAAAGTCATATTTATGCTTTTTTGCACATTCTTTGTTCTCACCTACAGATCACACAGTCTGTGTGACCAGTCCAAAACCTTCAGGGAACATGCAGCCAGCATCTCTGATGTGCCTTTTAAAGATTTCTTCAAAAAATATTAAACGGTTCAAAAGTTATTCAAACAACAAGTTTCCCCTTATAGTCAATGGGAAAGTTAACAAAAAGTTTGACAGTGTCACAAATGCAGTTTTAGGTGTGGCAAATGACCCCAGTAGTGTCGCAAATCCACTATCTTGTTTTCAGTTGGTGGTCACAGAAATGCTGGGCATTTAAATTTGGGACCCTCTAGGGACACAGTTCTTGGTGCATCCATCTAATTGAGCCCTGAGAATGCTTGCCATATCTTTTTTTGGGAGGTTAAACACCCCAGAAATATGTTTTTAAAATTTTTGCAAACAGTAGTGTCTCAAAGTAATGTTGCACATTCGACACTTTGGTGATTTTTTTTGCGAAAGTGTCGCAAATCATGACACTACTTTGTGACACTGCTCAAAAGAATAGGAAATGTTTGCCACCCTGCTGCAAAAGAATGATTTGGTTCTTTAGGCTAAACTTTGGAGAGAAGAAGGCCAGGATCCCATAGATGTGCATTTTGGTGGTTTGGTGACAAAATATTACAGGGCTGCAAAGTTACGGCACGATGAAGTTGACAATTTTTCCCATAGGCTAACATTACGGCATCCACCGCACCTTTAGGGGCCCGTATCTCAGAAACGCTTCAAGATATGGACTTTTTGTTGGAAAATTGCTTAGCCCCCCTACTAGCGGGCTGAGAACAAAACTAGCCAGAAAAGTAATAAATAATATGAGATTTTAATTTTTTTTCTACGTCGTATGGTTCCTGAGATATAAGCAATTTAGTATTCCAAGTGTTCATTTTCTGCTCTGAGGCCCATTATTGTGCATACATTCTTTGTATTCACTGTGTTTCTCAATGCAGCTTTTGGGGGAAAAAAGGGTATGTGTTTCTGTTACAGTTATAGTTAGCATTTCCACTAGCGTTTCCATAACCATTTGTGTTAGCGTTCCTGTGTATGCCACCATGTGCATTACCCTTTGCATTTGCATTTTCATTACTGTTAACGTTTGCATTTCCATTAGTGTTTCTGTTTGTGTTTCCTTTTGCGTTACCATGTGCATTACCATTTGCTTTTGCGTACGCGCTTTCATTTGCATTTGTGTTTCCTTTGCTGTCATTGTTGGTGTTACCATCAGTGTTTGCATTTCCAATTGCATTACCATGACCACGTGCATTATGATTTGCATTTTTGTACACACATGCATTTGCGTTTCTGTTTTCATTAACGTTTGCGCTTGCATTTCTATTACTGTTTGCATTACCGTTAACGTTTGCATCACCATGTGCATTACCATTTGTGCTTGTGTTTGCGTTACAGTTACTTCACTATTTATAGTGTACATTCTCAAAAAGAAGGGAAATTCATGGCAAAAAAATCATTTAATGCATCAGTTAGGGTTGTTCCCCAGAGACAAAAGTGAGGAAATTCGATGTTAGGCTTCTCACCCTTTTCATCCCATTCCAACCCTGCCCCCACCAACAGACATTGGGGTGTGTGTTGGGGTTGTCGGTCCTAACTCTCACCCCATTCTCCTATACTGCCCTCAGCCTGTTTACACATAGGATGGGGTGAGAGTAGGACAGTGACGCAACGCACACCCGATGCTTTTGTGGGGGCGGTGGGCATGGGGCAATGGGTGGGAAGCCTAACATCGAATTTCCTCACTTTTGTTGCTGTGGAACAAGCCTAACTGATGCATTAAAAGGATTTTTTTTGCCATAATATATACATTTATTTTATACTGGGTGTGTAGCACCAATATAGTTAGGTTTGAGTGCACACTTCTATATCAAAGCCACATTTGTGAACTGAACTTTAATGGCTTTGGAACCATTCAACAGATTTGCATGAAATATATCAAGCACAATCTCTTTGGGTTGGTCTCTTGATATGAAAAATTTCGTGTCAATCTCTTGTGTGGTTTCTGAAATCCGGAGTATCAAAAATCCCTAAATTTACATGTTTTCTTGACTTTCTTTGTCCACCTGTATCTCAGAAACTATTTCAGGTTGTGGTCTGAAATATTCAGAGTAGGAAGTCTTTGCTGGACAAGTGTGTTTTTTGAAGGTTTGGTGAAAAAATATTAATCTGTTCCAAAGTTATTAAATTTCAAAATTTTCCATTATTTCCTATGGGAAAAGTTAGATATTCTACATGAAAATACTTTTGTTTTTGCAGGAGCTGCTATTTTTTTGCAGACAGGGTCACATAATATTGCAGGGAGCCGAATATATTTTCCCAGAGTGGTCCTGTGTCCGACATCTTGTTTTTTAGTTAGTGAAAGAAAAAAATAAGGAAAACACATAAAACTAAGTGGATTAAAAAAAAAACAAGACATCATAACCTGGCTAAACAGGACCTGTTTAGCCATATTCTGATGTTTGTTTTTTAAAACTGTGGCCAGAAACACCTTTTCTGGGCACCCAAAATCCCAGGTGCCAAGATTAGCAAGAGGATTGTTTCTGCAGGGTTTTCTGTATGAGAACAGCGGGATTTTCTTGACTTCTGCAGTTGCAGATACACTCATGCTGCCGGCTGCAGTTTCATCTGTGAACCGCTGTTTTCCTGGTGTCTAATGGCACCCCTCCACCCACTGATCACTGTCCCCTATCTGTCTAGTGGCAACCCCCTCCCCTTTCATAAATTTCCATGGTGTCTAGTGGCACCCCCCCACTCTCTGATTCCCATTTGTTTTATTTATTTATTTTATTTACATACTCCCACCCTCGGTGTCAGATGACTTCCCCAGGAGTCCCTTGTTTAATTTGTCAACATTGGGGTGGCCAATCTCCATGTCGGCACTAGAAGCCACCCCCCCAGCAGTATGTGACACTGGGGAGCTCATTCCCATTGTCCCAAATACTTATGTTGTTTTATTCTATAAAGAAGAAAGCTGTCCCCGACATCTTTTTTTTATTAACCTGAAAAAAAGAAAATTATCCCTCATCATCCCCACCATCCTCCTCCCCCATCCAGACCCTTCCATGGAGCACCCGCCATCCCCACACCCCCCCTTACCCTATACTTACCTCTGGAAGTCATATGCTGTCATCTTCTGTGGACCAGTAAACATCTGCACTCTTCAATGCCAAACCGCAAACTGAGGAATCAAGGTAATTGCCATATAATGTATTTCAATGGCGTTTTGAACTTATGTTCATAACATTGCCATATGTAGGTATTTGTTCGTCACATTTTCAACATGGGCTTTTTGGGACCCTACCTTTATGAACACTGGCACTATCATTTTGTTAATCAGGCCCGGAAGGTGATTTCATGGTTGCTGCATGAAATCACCTTTTAGGACTCACTAATAAAATTTAACTACCATCATTCATAAGGTGGGGTACCAAAAAGGTCATGTTGAAAATTTGGTGAAATAATTTCTAGAAATGGCCAAGTTATGAGCATTCATTGAAATGTTTCTTCGCACACGCTTAACTTTGGTAAAAATATTTGGTTTAATATTTTTACTCCAAATTTTCAACATAGCCATTTTTTTTCACACCACCTCATGAACAGTACAGCTGTCATTTTTCACATCCTGCCTGAAATATGGTTTTGCACCTGTGGTGCACAATGGTGTTTTAGCATAGATTTTAAAATGTTCACCTACAGAGTTTATGATGTGTGCTCATAAGAAGACTATGTTAAAAATTTGGGGTCAAATATGAAAAAAATATAAAGTTATGACCATTCATTGCAAATTCGCACCCCCACATAACTTTGGAAATTTTTAATATTTTGATCCCAGATCTTCAACATAGCCATCTTGTTACCTGACTCTGATGTATGACAAAGCTGTCATTTTTTTAAATCCTGCCCAAAATGTGTTTTTGCACCTCCGGTGCACAGTGGCATTACAGTTCCACAGAATTATGTTTTGGTATCAATTCAAATATTTTCTGTACCAGGGTACATAAGGTAGGGTAATAAGATGGCTTTGCTGACAATTTATAAACTGTTGTCCTATAAATGGAGGCAGTATAGCGCAGTGGTCTAAGGCTCTGAGCTGCAAATTTGGTGACATCCAGCAGACCAGACCTGGGTTTGAATCCTACAGCTTCCACTTGCATACTGTGTGACCCTGAGCAAGTCACTTAACCTCCTTGTGCTCCCAGGTCGCTCCTGTAAAAAAGCTTTCAGCTTAGTTTGCTATACCTGGTTAAACAACTAAATAAAAAAAATGGAAGGCAGGGCCTGGAGGGCCGTGTGCTTCACATACAAATAAGGATATGATTATGCTATCTGAAAAAGTAAGGAAATTCATTGCAAAAAAACTTTGTTAATGCATCAGTTAGGGTTGTTACTAAAGTGACAAAAGTAGGGAAATGTGGTGTTAGGGTTTCCAACCCTAACACTCCACCCCCACCCTGCAGACACTGACAGGCATCAGGAGGGTGCCTTGGGGTCCTCCACCCAAAAACTCACCCCATTCTCCAACACTGTACCCATCTCAGCTTATTTACTTATGGAATGGGTTGAGTGTTAGGGCTGATGGCCCCAAGGCACCCTCCCAATGTCTGTCAGTGTCTGCATGTGGGTGAGGTGTTGGAGTTGGAAACCTTAACACCACATTTCCCTACTTTTGTCACTTTAGTAACAACTGATGCATTAATGAAGTTTTCTGCACTCTCTCTCTCTCTCTCTCTCTCTCTCTCTCTCTCTCTCTATATATATATATATATATATACACACACACACACACACACACACATATTCTTTGCAAACAACTGCTTTAATGCAACATTTGGGGTTCAGGCTAAAGTGACAAAAATAGGAAATGTGGCTTTTGGGTTTCCAGCCCTAAAACCCCAACACCTCCCCTAGAGCAAATCATGGGCACAGTCTTCCTAGGGGTTGTCAACCCTAAAGCTCACTTGATTAGGTGTGTTTGTTTTTTGGGGTATATAGAATAGGGAAAGCTTTAGGGTTGAAAACCCCTAGGAAGAAGCAGTCCCTGATTTGCTTTAGGGGTGGTGTTGGGGCTGGGGTTTTAGGGTTGAAAACCCTAAAGCCACATTTCCCTACTTTTGTCATTTTAGACTGAACACTAAATGTTGCATTAACAAAGTTTTTTGCAAAGAGTTTCCTTACTTTTTGAGATAGTATAATCATATCCTTATTTGCCTATTGGAGTGCAGGGTCTTCTGGGCCCTGCAGTACTATGCATCCATACTTCTTCAGAGAAGCATATATGTATATTTATGTTGAGGTCCTGTGCTTCCATTTGTAGGACAGCAGCAACCAAATTGTCAGCATAGCCTTCTTATTACCCCACCTCACGAACCCGGTACTATAAATTGTGAAATCCCAGCTAAAACATCATTCTACGCCACCTCAGCATCATTCCATACCAGAGGCATGAAAAATAAATTTTGGCCATGATTTGAAAAATGTCAGCTATCACATTCATGAGGTGGTGTAAAGAAATGGCTATGTTGAAAATTTGGTGTGAAAATATTGAAAATTCTGAAAGTTATGAGCAAGCGTAGCAAAATGTCAACAGATGCGATATGCCGATGACAAAAAATAGCAACAAAACACTGTTTAGCCAACATTGTTCGCATCAATGGAATACAAAACAACAAGAAGCTAGTCACAAAAAAGGAATTAAAAACAAAAGAAACACCTTTGAGGGTCCTTTTTTTAACAGTTAACTGCTGAATACACCTGTGTCCCAAATGACCAAAATACATGTGTTGGTCTCCCCCATGATGCCATTTTTGTGTGTTTTAATAAAAAAAAAGATGGTGGCATATGAAAAACCTCACAAAAAAAGATTACCATATGAAATAGCATACTCAAACTTCATACAGTTATTGTGAAGAGCTTACTGAGCATGCTGAGAACCTGAATTGTTTAAATTTAATGATTTTGGAACAAATTAATATTTTTTCACCAAACCAGTGATATGTGGTCCAAGCCCTTTGTACCCTGAACATTTCAGACCAGAATTACAACCCATCTGGGTGCAAGGCAATGACAAAAATACAGCAAAAAATGTAATTATGTTTTTTCCCCTATCCATATCTTGGAATCCACACATCCTACCGGAACTAAACTTCGCACATCAAGAGATCTACCTATGAAACCGTACATGCAAAATTTCATGCCAATCTGTTGAATGGCTGAGAAGATATTAAAGTTCAAATATGCAAAAAAAGTCATGAAAAAAGATTCCCATATGAAATACTGTACAAAGACTACATACAGCTATTTTGAAGTGCTTACTGAGCATGTTTTAAAATGCAAAAGGCACATCTGTGGGCCAAGCCCTTCCTACTCTGAAAACTTCACACAAAAATTCCAAACCATTTGGGTGCAAGGCAATGACAAAAAAAAACCCCAGCAAAAATGATGATTTAAAAAAAAAAATGTTTGCTACCCACATCTAGAAATCCACATATCGACTGGAATAAAACTAGACATATCAAGAGATCTACTACACAAAACAATGCATGCAAATGTTTGTGTAAATCTGTTGAACTATTGCAAATATATTAAAGTTCAAAAGGTGCTTACTGAGCATGCTCAGAAACCACATTTTTTAAATTTAATAACTTTGAACTGATTAATATTGTTTCACCAAACCAGCAAAAGGCATATCTGATGGCCAAGCCCTTTCTACCCTAAAACATTTCAGACGAAGTTCCAAACTGCCTATGCACAAGATGATGCCATAAAAACAGCAAAAACAAAATGCAATTTGGTTATGTTTTTTGCTATATGCATCTCAGAATCCACACATCTGACTGGGATAAAACTTGGCACATCACAAGAACTGCCACACAACAGCATGCATGCAAAGCCTTGGGTAAATCTATTAAACAGTTGTGAAGATATTAAAGTTCAAACATATGAAAAACTCACAAAAAAAGATTACTGCACAAAACACCATACGCAAACTTCATACAGGTATATTGAAGTACTTACTGAGCATGCTCAGTACCCACATTTTTTAAATTCAATAAATTTGGAATGGATTAATATTTTTTTCTCCAAACCAGCTAAAGACATGTCTGTGGGCCAAGCCCTTTCTACCCTAAAATTTTCAAAGCACAATTCCAAACTGAGTGCAAGTTGATGATAAAAAACATAAAAAAACTGCGATTTTTTACTGTTTGTTTGTATCCACATCTTGGAATCCATAAATCTGACTGCAATGAAACTTAGCTCCACACCACAAAACTGTACATGCAAAGGTTCATGCAAATCTGCTCAATGGTTGCAAATATAGTAAAGTTCAAAATTTGAGATTTAACATAGAAACCACTTCTCAACCCTAAACGAGTGGCATTACTGCACCACATAATATATACATATATATATATATATATATATATATATATATATTAGAGGCAAAAACTCAGTTTAATGCATTAGTTAGGGTTGTTCCACAGTGACAAAAGTGAGAAATTTGGTGTTAGGTTGAAAACCCCCTTGGACCCCTGCTCACCCTCAACCAGCATTGAGGTGCATTGGGGTCGTCAGCCCAACTCTCACCCCATCACATGTAAAGCAGCAGAAGTATAGAGAATGGGGTGAGATAGGACCGATGACTCCAATGCACACCCCAATGCCGGTTGGGGGGTGGGCAGGGAGTCCAAGGGGGGTTTTCAACCCTAACACCGAATTTCCTCACTTTTGTCACTGTGGAACAACCCTAACTAATGCATTAAATGGAGTTTTTGCCTCTAATTTCCCTTCTTTTTGAGAATGATAACGAGAAATAGTGAATGTAATGCAGCAGTGGGAGCACATGGCCCTTTGGGCCCCACGGTCCCGCCACATGATGTCCTGAGGCATAGTAACAGGAACAGCAATGCAAACTGAAGCACTAACAGTGGCACACATGGTAACACAAGCGCGAACGAGAACAGAAAGGGTAACGCACACGGTGGCGTAGACGGGAAAGGTCTGCAACGTAATGTGTTGTCACATAGTAACATGGTGCCTGCAAACGAAAATGTCAATGGGCATGGTGATGCAAAGTGAAACAGAAAGAGAAACAGTACTGTAGACACAAATGGCAAAAAATAACAGAAACGCAAGCGCAAATAAAAACGCAAAGGATAACGCACATGGTGGCGTAGACGTCAATGGTAAGTGAAACGGGTATGGAACCACAAGCGGAAAGGGCAATGGTAACAGTAATGTAAGTGCACAGGCTGGTTTTCCCCAAAACCTGCATAGAGAAAGACAGTGAGTACACAGAATGTATGCATAATAATGGGTATCGGAGCACAAAATGAGGACTTGGAATACTAAATAGGTTATATCTCAGGAACCGTACGATGTAGAAAAAAAAATTAAAAGTCATATGATTTATGACTGTCCTGGCTAGTTTTGTACTTAGCCCCCACTAAAGAGCTAACCATTTTTCAGACAAAAAGTCCATATCTCGCACCGTTTCCGAGATACGGGCCCTGAAAGGCATGGCGAACGCCGTAATGTTATCCTATGGGAAAAAAAAAGAAGTTCGGAGCACCATAACTTTGCCTCCCTATAATATTTTTTCACCAAGGCACTGAAAGGCACATCTGTGGGCTGTTGGCTGTCTTCCCTCCAAATTTCAGGAAAAAAGACCAAACCGTTATTTTGCAGCAGGGTGCCAAAGGATTCCTGTAATGCGTCGGGTGCCGTAATGTTATCATATGGGAAAATCTGTCAACTTTGGAGTGCAGTAACTTTGTTACCATGTAATATTTTTTGAACACAACACTGAAAGGCACATCTGTGAGATGTTGGCTGCGTTTCCTCTAAATTTCAGCCCAAAACTCCCAACCGTTCTTTTGCAGTGCAATGCCAAAGAATTGCTGTCATTTTCCCACAGACTAGAAAACTACTGTCGCAATTTACGAAAGCTTTCGCAAAAATTTTCGACACTTTCATGAGGACGAAAGTACTTTGTGAAAGTACTTTTTCCAGAAATTTGAAAAACATATTTCTGGGGTGTTTTACCCCAAAATAAAGACATAGCTAGCATCCTCAGGGTCCCACTAGGTGAATACAAAAAGAATTAGGTTGCTAGACAGTCCCAAATTTAAATGCCAAGCATTTTTCTGATCACTAACTGAAAACAAAATGGTGGATTTGTGAAAGTAACAGGGCCATTTGCGAAAGTAAAAATGCATTTGTGACACTGTCAAACTTTTTGTTAACTTTTCCCATTGACTTATAATGGGAAATTGTATTTTGAATAACTTTTGAACCGTTTAATATTTTTTCACCAAATCTTTGAAAAGCACATCGGGGACCCCAGCTGCACGTTCTCTGAAGATTTCAGGCCAGTCGCACAAACCGTGCGACCTGTACGCTCGACTGTAGAATTCCAGAAAAAGCGTAAACGCGCACGCAGATCACGCTTAATAACTCCACAGCCGTATATCCGACCAGTACAAAACTTGGCAGATCCCAAGGCCTATGGCTCTTGATTGTGTATTCCAAATTTCAGGCAAATCTGTTAAACTGTTGCAAAGTTATTAAGGTGCAAAATTTTGGAGTTTAACATAGAAATGGCTCCTTAACCCTAACTATGGTAGCACTACCATGCTACCATAATATATATATTGCAAAAAACTTCATTAATGCACTACTTAGGGTCAAAGCAACAAAGGTAGGGAATTATGGCTGCAGGGTTTCCAACCCTAAGACTCATTCCGCTCCAGGCAGCACAGCTGGTGTGGGGTATGCCTTTGGGGTCTCAAGTCTATCGTTTACCCCATTCTCATACAGTGTACATGTTTGGCCTTATTTATGGATGGAATGGGGTGAGTGTTAGGCTTAAGAACCCCAAGGCACACCCCACACCTGCTGTACTGCCTGGAGGGGGGTGGATGTTAGGGTTGGAAACCCTAATGCCACATTGTGCTACTTTTATCGCTTTGACCCTAACTAGTGCATTAACAAAGTTTTTTGCAATTTATTTCCTTACTTTTTGAGGTAGTATAATCATATCCTTATTTGGCTGTGGGAGTGCAGAGTACCCTGTGCTCCCATCCATCCATAATTTGTCAGATAGTGTAATAGTATCCTCATTTTCCTTTAGGAGCACAGTGCCCTTTGAGCCCTGTCCTCCCACCCCTGCATAAATATGTATATACTGTATGTATGAAGTGAAATGAGTGAAAAAGAGGCTAATTCTGTAAGAAGTATTCTTGCATTCTGCTACGTATATGGCAAATCCATAGAAACAAAAGAACTGAAATTATGCAATTATGTTAGTCCTATATGTTCCCCTTACCTTAGCGTACTGAAAGAGGCCAGCAATTCAGTGAAGATGGATAAGGCAGATACAAAACTCATAAAAGCAGAAGGTGTGAAGGCAAATGACAAGGCCAGTTTTAGACAGTTCAGGAAAAAGCAGAAAAAAGAGGAGAATTGAAAAGTTGAAGGAGGAATGGTTGAGGAAGACAAGCAAAACAGAAGTCTAATGAAGCAAAAAGAAAGCAGATATTTACTATTGCAGAATATAGTTGGAGTATTAAAACTAAGTTAGTTATGCAATCATAAAAATAACAGCAGCACCTGGCCTGGATGTGACAGGGTTAAATAAGGCCCTGCCTCATTTGTTATGCAGAAACAGTTTAAATGCAAAGGTCTGTTCTGCCCTCTCCTTTTCTGTCTGGTTGTGCAACCAAATTTTCTTGTGAGACATAGGAACTGATCACTCCGACGGTTTTGTAATTCTCCTCCTTCTTGCTGTCTCTCTGCCTTCCTTTGCCATTCCTGTCTTTTTTTTCACCCTTGCATATCTGCAGTTATAAAAATATATGTGAATCTCTATGTGGAAATATCACTGATACTGTGATCCCTTTGTTTAAAACTGTATATAGTTATACTGTTAAAATGATTGCAAAAAGCTATTTGGAACTCAAGGGGTTAACCTGAGATGCAGTTTTTACACCTTTTGCAGAGTGGTAAACAAGAGGTCAGTTCTGGGTCACTATGGTTTTTTTTCTGCTCCTTCATTGAAGCTGACAAGAACATTCAGCAAACTTACAAGAATATTCTGCAAGAAGCAAGCTCTCTTAGCAAGTTCCCAGACAAAGACTTATAAAAAGAGCAGCAATGATTTGCTAGAGAGACAAGGAGAGTGAGAGACTGAGAGACTGAAACTTGGAATTAAGAGATGCCATTAGAAGGACTTAGTTTTCTCTGTTTGTACTGCCTTTGTAAATAGTACTTAACATTTTTATTTTGCTGTTATTAATAAACTGCTCCTGGTTTTCCTGTGCTTCCTGACCCATGCCTTGATGACAGATGGTGTCAGGCTAAGTGGGATTTATGCCATGCATACTCTAAGCCAGGAGTTTTCTGCATGGGTACTAGACCTGCTCAGAGGGAAGCATAGCAGAAAGGTATGGATTCTGCAGCAGCAAGTCCAGGAGTGATTACAAGAAGAATGGCAGCCAAAATAACAGAGACAGAAGTCCAATCTGAGACTGTACAGCCAGCACCAGTAATGGAAAAATAAGAACAGGCAGTGACAGAAACTGAAAATTTGGTTGCACAACCTGACAGAAAAGAAAAGGATAGAGCAGACCCTTGCGTTTAAACTCTTTCTGCATAACAAATGGGGCAGGGCGTTAATCAGTCCTGTCACACTGGGTAACAATAGTTACAAGTTAAAACACTACCTAGTTATAAATTGATGCAAGAAAATCAGAGCAGATCAATCCTGTACCATGTATACTACTTAGTCAAATGCTATCAATCGATGCAAAAACAAAGTGCTAGGACAATTGTTCTTAATTACAAATGCTGAAGTTAATCATTCAGATATTAAGAATGGAAGTGGGATATTCCATTTAAGAAATAAAACTAGAACTCCACAAAAATGTAAACGTATATAATTCACATCAAGAAGCTAGACTTATAAGTTGAGGGAATTAATAGAGCTCGGGAGATAGTACACATCATCCCAGTTGTCCAAAGTAAATTGCATACTAATAACCCTAGCAATTAGAAATGTGGGGGAGAGTGTTTGTCTAATCAACCCCTTATTAGTTATTAGTTAATGCTCTAGCTCTCCATTAAAGGATACCTAACTGAGGTGGGCTATTCCTCCTAAGCAGGCTGCACTTTTGTTGCTGATCACAAACTGCAGCAGTCAGAGTGGGGTGGGCTGTAGCACTTTAGAGAGCCCTCTCAACCCCCTAGAAAGCAGTCCATTCCTCTGATTGACTGAGATGACCAATGTAGGGGAGGGCTGTAGCAAATGGAGAATAGCCCTCATGACTCCAAGTCTGCAGTGAGACTACTGATGCTTCTGTGAAATCAGGGGCTTTACATTTTAAATAGTCTGTTTTTTGGTGTCAGTCACCTCCAGGCAAGGAAAAATCTGAGCCCTGAATAGCTACAAGTCTGTTGCCAGATAAAACTTCAGTAGCCAGTGAAGGTCACCACTTGCCTCCTGGTGAGCAAGTCTTATCCCTGACTGGCGGGGGCTTCACAGATGTCTATTGCTGGGCAGTGGGTGGGTGGGCTATTCCTCCTGAGCAGGCTGCACTTCTGTCACTGATCACAAACTGTGGTGGTGAAAGTCAGGTGGGCTGTAACACTTTAGAGAGTTGTCTCAACCCCCTTGAAAGCAGTATGTTCCTCCAACTGACTGAGATGACCAATATAGGGGGCTGTATCAAACGGAGAATACCCCTCACAACCTCAAGTCCACAGTGAGACTCTTGCTGGTTCTGTGACAGCAAGGGATTAGATATATCTATAAATTGCAAAAAACATTCCCTCAATGTGTTGATTTTTTTTAACTTGTAAAAAAAAGTCCATTAGTAATCACACCTGCACCCCCACCTGATCTCCCACTGTGCACTCACTACCCTGCACCTCCCTAGACCCCCTCACAAACTGTCACCCACCTGAACAGCTACCAGTGTGAAGATGCACTCTCCGATCAAAGATACGTCTTGCTGCTGGAACCGACTGCTTTATGACAAATAAGGTAACTGTGGTTTAATATATTTCAAAGGGATTTTCGACTGCAGTTACCTTGTTTGTCACTAATATCACTAATGGGAAAGGAACAAGAAGAGGCCGAAGCCCATGGTCACTCCTATGAGTTTTGATAATATTTTAAGATTCCTCCCTCATTTATATATTGATCAAGCCTTTTCTTAAATATACCCTTATACTTACTAACAACAATACTTTCAGGGAGTCCATTTCACAGATTCACCACTCTTTCTGTAAAAAAGTACTTCCTTCTATTACACCTAAAGTTTGTTCCTTTGACTTGTAGTGCATGCCCTCTCATTTTAGTATTGTTAAATGTAATGTTAATTTCTTCAACCAAGGTTTGATCATTTATAGTGTAAAACGGTAACAAATCACTCCTCTTTCTTCTCATTTCCAGTGTATAAGCCCTAAATTGGCTTTTCTGTCTTCATGTTTGGTCCTTAACTTCAGATATAATTTTTGTCATTCTGTGTTGCACTCTTTCTACTTCTTTGATGTCAGTTTTTTTGTGTGGATTCCATAATTGGCTACAATAATCAAGTTGCAGTCTGGCATATGACCTGTATAGAGGCAGTAGTACAGTGAACGTCCGACTTTTGATGTTTCTTTTTATTGTAGTTGCAACTCTGTTGGCCTTGCTAACGGCGTTGTACATTGCTCAGTAAAGTCCAGGTTTTTAGCGATTAGTACTCCAAGATCTTCCTCTATGTTTGTGCTTTTCAGAACTGAGTTGCTTAATGTATATTGTGCCATTGTATTGTTCCCACCCATCTGGAGAACGCAGCATTTTACTGTGTTAAATACCATTCCCCATTTATAGGCCCACCTGGATAAAAGATCTAACTCTCTCTGGATGGATTCAGTTTCTCCCACTTTTGCACATGGTTCTCCTAATTTAGTGCCATCCACATATTTTATTATTTCATTTTCCAAGTTCTTGCCCAAATCTGAAATAAATAATTGGAATGGCACATATAGTAGTTGTCGTTTCGAACAGCAAGATGTGTCTTCAGTCAGATAGTGGATCTTCACAGTGTGAACAGTTCAGGTGAATGAAGGTGTGTGTGGGAGTCTAGGGGTCCCTCCTAAAGCTCCTTCTCAGCACTACCATTCTTGCCATCTAGTGGTTGAGCTGGTGACTCTGTCTAATAGTTCTGTGTAGGGCACTTTATTTTTACCTCTCAGGAACTTGAAATTCTCTAACATATCCCCATCTTTCCCTTATTGTCTTGAGTGAGTACATGTTCAGTGACTTCAGGCACTCCTCATAAGAGAGTTCATGGAGGCCCTGGATTATTTTTGGTTTTCCTCCTCTGTATGGCCTCCAGCCTGTCCCTGTCTTCTTTAGGTGAGGGTTCCAAAACGGGATGCAATACTTCAGGTGAGGCCTCATCAGACACTGATACAGGGGGAGGATCAACTCTTTGTTCCTACTGTCTATTCCCCTTCCAATGCACCCCAACATTTTATTTGCTGTGCTGTATGCTTTCTTGCATTGATTTGATTTCTTTAGGGTGTCACATGTGATGACTCCCAGATCCCTGTCTTCTTGGGAGGTACTGAGCTTAACCTCATTTAGCTAATATTCTGTCCTAGGATTTCTCTTCCCCAGGTGCATCACCTTGCACCTTTTCACGTTAACCCTCAGGTGCCAGACATTTGATCATCTTTGTAGTAAGAGGAGGTATATTTGTAAGTCCCTAACACCTTCCACACTGTCCATCCTGTTGCCAAGTTTAATGTCATCCGCGAAGAGGGCAAACTTGCCTTGGATTCCTATGCCAAAGTCACTAACAGACATGTTAAAGGGGACCAGGCCCAAGATCAGTCCCTGAAGCACTCTGTTTGTGACCTTTCCTTTGCTTGATCTCATCCCATTAACTACAACTCTCTGTCGCCTGTCCCTGAATCAATTTCTCACACACCTTGCAATGCTCTTAGCAATACCAGGGTCATCCAACTTTTTTAATTGATGATTATGTGGCACAGAGTCAAATGTCTTGCTGAAGTCGAAGTAGAGGAGGCCCACTGCATGGCCCTTATCAAGTTCCTTAGTTACCCAACCGAAAAATGTATTGAGGTTTGTCTGGCAGGATCTTCCTGCCATGAACCCATGCTGTTTGTTATCCTGAGGACTGTTTTTTTTTTCCAGGTAATCCACTAGGTCCTATTTGATTAGGGTCTCCATTAGTTTCCTCACAATAGGTGAGTGGGATGGTTCTCTGTGGGGGATGGTTTGTACTCAAAGACTGCTGCTATTGGTGATTCTTGTATATTTCATACCTACTGTTCTTCTGTGTAGCTAGACCCTTGACATACCATCTCCCATAATATTCACTAACTGCAATACCTCTAATATGCCACAACCTTTAGTTCTCACTCATGTTTACACTATCTTACCCATGCATTATTAATACAAAGACTTGGTTTTATTTATATTTATATATTTATGTTTTTTTTTATATAAGGGGAATGGTTTATACTCAAAGATTGCTGTTATTTGTGTGTTTTATATGTTTCATACCCCCTGATCTTCTGTGCAGTGAGACCCTTGACATACCATCTCCCATAATATTCACTCGCTGCAATACTTCAAATACACTGCAACCATGAGTTCTCACCTGTGTTTACACTATCCTAGCCATGCATTATTAATGCAGGGACTTGGTTTTATTTATATAACCCCTGCTTATTGGGCAGTGTTGCGGGTTTTAGACCTTCCTATTTTTGCATATGCATAACCCTTCCAAATACTATGTACTGCGTATGCTTATTTGAGGTATAAATAGACTTACTTTAAATTTTCACATTAATACAGTACAGTTTACTAATTGGGGTCACAATACCCTAATTGGCTACTATCATATATGGAGAAATATGTGATGGCTTTTCAATGGGGATGAGGGCCATCCATACTATATATATATATATATATATATATATATATATATATATATATATATATATATATATATATATAATGTATGAACTTTTCCCATAGAAAAGGCCATCATGCCATCATTTATTTCCCTGTATACCTGTGACTAATATATCAATTAAAGGTATATACCTGCACTAATCAATCACTTACTGCTATATACCTACACTAATCAAACAATTAAAGGTATATATCTGCACTAATAAAATTTACACAGCTGCACTACATTAAACCCCATTGGATACCACTAATTACACCATTAACACATCACTAGGAAGCTAGCCAAACCAATTAACAAGCTGCAAAAAATACCTGGAAAAAGACACTTACACAAAACTGTCCCAAACCCAGAAATCCCCCAAACCTCTACCTGCACTCACTACAGATCATTCCCTTCTTGCTGTGAGAGACCATCTGGTGCTGTAACATGATTGTAAATGCAATCTCCATAGCAGTAACCATTCTAATGTATTATATACACAGACAATAGGCATGGGTAGAACACTTGGATGTATACCCATCTTGGGGGGCTAATTAGGGCAATAAAGCCATTTGCCCTTCAGACTAGTAGCCTTATAGCTCTATTTAGCCCTCTCACAGGGTATACATCCTTGTAAAACACTCTTACCCATCATTTATTTACAGGGTCATGATGTGCCTCTGTAGTTAGGATTGAGTACAATGCTGAAAGTTAAACCCCTAGCTTTGCACCTTGATAACTTAGGCAGCATTCGATGGAGTAATCCAGACATTTGCATACATGACCAGGCTGTCAGAGTCTCAACACATGGAATGTTTTGTGATGGCACCTTGTGCAGTTTCTGAGATCTGGATATCCCTTATTTTGTAAAAGGGTTGTTTTCTTCTTATCTACAGCACAGATGGTACAGAATGTTTTCATTAAACTTTCAGAATAGAAGCAGCCTGTGCTGAGATAGTGCTTTTCAATGTTTCTTGAAAAAATATTAAACAATTTCAGAGTTATAAGGCTTTTAGTTTTGTTTTTTTCTGAGCTGTTCTGAGCATGTGTAGTAGGGTTTTTGGATAACTCTCTGATACAATCTGAAAATGTTTAGTTCTTGAGAGCATTTTTGGTTCACATCACTTAGGTGTCATGAACTGAAAATGGCTCTTACAAACCAAAATTCTATTTTTCAGTTCATGACAGCTGCCATCTTGTTTTTTGTTTCAAAATCAAAAAAACTTTGAAAATACATAAAAATAATGTATTTTCAGAACACAAACACCTAAATCTAGGTTATCAGGACCCATTTATTTATTTCATTTGGTTTTGATACCAGGTATGATACACCAGGCATACACATGCTGATTTTCAGGCATGACCTTATAAAATGTATTTATTTCATTTTTCTAGTTTTTGTTTACTGGGTAGGTGCACTGGCCATAAAGATTAATATTTTCAGGCAAGACCCAGGAGGGTACAGAACATAATATCAAAACATTACAGTACAAGTTGGAAATTTGCTTTGACTAAATACAGTACAAGTAAGAAATTATGCCTAGGAACTGGTAAATACATTACAGTGTCAAAAATATACATGAAAACAATACCTTAACCAAGACTAGAGCACAAATTGAAATTAAGGGAGGATAATACAATGATGACGGCAACACATATAGTAGTCATACAGGATGGATATGTGAAAATTAAGGGAGGGTAGGAGTAGGGTGGATAGAACTAAGAAGGTAGTGAGGAGTAGGGTTGAGACTAGGCAGGAAGCAAGAAACCGTTAGAGAAATGCAAGTAAGAAAAACAGGTTGCAAGAAAGTTAGAGTGTTATGAATGGGCAGATCAAATGGCAAGGGGGTGCAGAGGTAGGGAAACAAAGTAGGAGCTATGCCGGTTTGAAACAGGAGCATTTGCAGGAAGAGATAAGATGGTTACGTAGCCCATTTAAAGAGGCGTGGGATGAGGCTTGGTGAGTAGTTAGTGGAAGGGAGTAAAATTACAGACTAACAGCAGGAAAAAGATATACAGTAAATTGCAAACAAAAATTTAGATCAATGTCATGGGTAGAGATGACTGAAGTGGATAAAATTTGCTTTGCGAATTAATCTGCAAAGTTGATGAAATTCAAGAAATGTGAATTGCTGACTTCATGAAGTTTTTGCCCTTTTTCTAGGCGAATTGACTTAAATTCATCCAACTTTGCCTAACTTCTCCTGACTTCACTTAACTACCTTCACAGGTGAAGTTAGGCAAAGTCTGGTGAAGTTGCAAATTGGGAACTTTGTGAAGTAATTCAGGAAGGCATATTTTGCAACTTTGTTGGAACTTCGCTGGCAAAATAAAACTTTTTAACATCTCTAGTCATGGGAGGGCTACAATTAATAGACATCAAGAATAGGCAGTAATATAAAAAAAAACACAGAAGTCAGGTGAAATCTCTGCATGCTAGAAAAGGACAAACATGGTACAGGGCAGGCCAAAAAAGAATAGTTAGATTCCGGTGTTAGTTTTTTGAAAATGTGCCTAGAAATCTTATTTCTGGATACCTGGAAATCCTGTGTACTCAACAAGAGGAGGATTCACCTGTGATCTCTGCATGAGAACTGTGGGATTTTTCTTGATTTGTGTAGCCACAGCTGGAGTTGTGCTGCCAGTCTGAGTTGGAGCAGTGAGCCTGCAGTTTTAATTTGTAGCCTGCTTGGACATCAATGTGAAATAAAAGATATTGCATTTTCAGATAGGACTTCCTGGCTCCTGCTCCCTTTAAAAGTTTCTTTTTTTTTACTCATCATGGTGTCTGTCTTCGTTATGAAATAATCAGTTTACTTCTTAATCAAATGGTAAGCTTAAAGCGTGTGACACATTCATCTTTTTTACTTTGCTTAGCATTTTTGTTTTCTTACAGTCCATGGTTCTTAACTTAATTGCTTAAAAAGCTTGAAACCTGATGATGTCTGCTCCAGTCACCAGGCAGTCCCTTTAAAATAAATGAGGAAGTGAAAGAAATCACTGTGTCTGTGAAGTAATTCATAAGTGACCCTCTATATCTGAATAGCCATGTTTTGATGACTTATAGTATATGCAAAAACAAACTTTCCTGCTGTGTGATTTTCTTCTCTGGTCATCAAGTTTTTCTCTTTAGCCAGCCAGATGTTTTTAAAAAAAGTTAAAAAATACACCCCAAAATAATGAATTGAACTGTATAGCTAATCGCTGGAGGCCATGTTGACCAATTCATAATCATTTGTTCTTGGAGATGTATGATCCTTACTCATAAAACTCAAAAGATTCTGTTTGAAACTGTAAATACAGTAATTTTATTAGCAGTAAACCTTGTTGCATTAGCAGTGATTGATCTTGTGTACAATTTGTCACAGAGTTCCATTTTAGAGGGGGAACACTGGCTTTTGGAGATCAACTGGGGAGTCTGTTCCATATTAATAATGTAACCCTGGTGCTGTTATACCAAGGGCTACTACCCCTGCCTGTATCCGTAATAACTGGTTGAGGTGCCTGGGTTTGTAACTACCTAGTACGGAGGGGGGGGGGACCCCTACCTGTAGTGGTGCTAATGTTATGGTATCTCCACCCAGAGAAATTACGTGGGTAACTATCACAGTAGGTACAGCCCTCTGGGAAGCTAATATCATCCACTATCCCCCCTAGTGATCTTTTACAAAAACCTGGACAGTTGCTTTGTTTAACAATTAGAATGCCAAACAGTTTGACAATTAATAATATTCTCACAGTCAGCCCATTTACCAACAAGGTCTGAATCTCAGGCTCATGTCCTGCAACCCCCTGTAAAAGACAGTTTCAACAATACCAACATGCACTTTCAATATGCTTTACAGTTTATTCAATGACTTTAGACCAGATAATAATATGCTCATAAACAAGATTAACATCAAAACAGTAAATCTGGTTTATTAAGGGGAGTGTGAACAAGGGAGGGGTGGACATTTAGGTAAATGATTACTTTACTGTATTTAAAAACAAGCTAGATTACTTTTCATTACTTCAGTCCCTGAGTTTATTGGTCTAGCAAATGCTGTGTACCCAGAGTGGAACACAGGCATGCCTGAGACGGTGCCCAGGGGTGACCAGCATTGCAGCTGATGTTGGGGCCCTTGATGGAAAGAAAAGGCAGTTAACATACAAAACAACCAGATAATTATTTGTAATCTGAACCAGATGGCTCAGTCTCTTGCAAACCCAGACAATAGAAGCAATTAGATGGTACCACAGATGATTTAAATATTTGTTGCAGGGAACTACCCTGATTGTACTCACTCTACCAGGTTTCTGCTGGAATGCAGGTGATATGGAGATCTCGTGGTGTTTATTGATGAGCATGGGGAAGCAGAGCCAACATGACGCACCTGTTCTTCATGGCCTTTCCTCCAGGTGACCGAAACCTGTGTGTTGTTCTTGCACAGGGGCTGGATCCCCGAAGTGGGTCTCTCACCAAAACAGTCTCTGGTGCAGGAGTTATGGTCTGGGATGAACTGACAAGGCCCAGGCAGGATGAGCAGTCTGTCTAAGTTTGTAATCTTCTTCTGGTAAAGCCTCCAGCTGGCGTAACAGGTTTAGCCATGGGCAAACAGGTCTCGACCCACGTAACACATTCAGCGCATTTAAAATACACAGCTCTTTCTCTAGACAGTTTGGAAGCAGTCTGGTTGCAAGTCAGCATCTTTACTGGGAAAACCTTTTATTCCAACTTAATCTCACACATTAGTGGGCCAATCGCTTCAGGGGCAAGTCTTCAGTCCAAATCCCAAGTAGCACTGATAAACTCCTTCTCTTTCTGCTGCACTTCCAGGCTGGAATCAGACAAGTCCAACTTCTGCAATCAGGCAGTCCAAAGCTCTGATCCTCTTTTGTACTGGAGGATTACTCACAGGGCCTTCCCTATGAAATGGCGGTACAGAGTCACACAGGCTCCTCTCTCCTTGATATCCCGAGCTGAAGAACAACTGACTGAATTCAAACAGTCCCTCTTAAAACAAAGGGCAAAGTTCCAGAAATCCTGTTGGTTGCTTAAGCTGTCAATTACAGTCTAAGCCTTTTCAATTGACTGGATCCCTGGCACCAAGAATAACCCCTGTTTCTCTCCTATAAGTCACTTGTCTTGTCCCATGAGTCTTTGGCTGAAATCGTGGCTCATGATTGGTTAAGGCACTCTCAAAATGGTAGCTGCTGAAAAATATACTGTCCCCATTATGCAGGCCCACATATTAAAAAGTCTGACATATAGTAGCCGGGACATATAGTATATATTTATATTTTCCCCGCACACTTGTAGCCCTGTTTGTGCTCTTTCAAATAAACTCACACTTATATATTTATCCCCTTTTTTTTGCTGTCATTACCATTGTAACATAGAACCCCCAGGTGGCAGCTGCAGCTTCTTGAATATTCATATTGGGCTCATGCATATTAATAAGCCCTACAGTACGCCCCCCATTTAGCAAACTCTTTGCTTTTCCCTTAAATGGTTTCTATGCCACAACATTTTGGTTACTGGCCCTCATTTAGTTGAAGAGAGGTGCCAGGACTGCAAGATCACTTTTCTGCCGACAGCAAAATCACTGGTCGGCAGATCAAAGGTGTCACCTGTGCCTGCGCGATCCCCACTTGCACCAAGGTGCAACACTAACAGCAGGAAGATCGCAGTTTGTATCCAAGCCAGAACTGGGCTAAATAAATGAATAGCTGCATTGGGGGGATTAGTGGACACCAGGAGAGCAATTTGGACACTTAGGCTGGTGACAGGGGATGCAGCAAGATGCCAGGAGCAGGAGGAGAAACAGGAGACCAAAGGACCTAGGGGCAAATAAGATAGGCCCCCCAAGTGGGGTTACATCTCTCCCCTGCCTGAAAAGCCTGGTGTCCACTCCAAGACTATAACAAACTAACACTTATAATAACACTTTACTATACTTACTATTAGACATGATCTATATCAAAATACTATAACATTATCAGGCCTGATATATTACAACTATATACAGTCTAGCATGCTATTACTTTACATTTAGTACATTGTCATGACATTGCTATATTTAGTCATTACACTTTGTGTTTCATCAGGTTAACCATAAGAATAACATCTGGCCTCCTTTGCTTTATCCTTAAACATTTGTTTCATCAACACAGATATTGGGCACCTTTTAACTGATCTCTCTAACTCTATAGAAGTGACCCCTAAAATACTGGGTGAAAGGCTTAACTATCACTTGGGAAGATGCAGTGAACACTAACTTGGGTAGGGAATTTGTGGTAACATATACCCCTTTGTGAAATTACATTTATGGACAGATCTACAGGCATTCCTGGTGTGTCATATGTGAGTTGAACCACTGGCTTTACTGCTCTGTCTGAACGTCTAGGTGAAAAGGACACTGGCACTTGTCTTTCAGCATTAGCATTCAAGGTAGCTACTCCCAACTCATTGTCCACCAATAAGACAGCTTCTGAAGAAAGAGGTACCACTGCACTTGGTTGAGGTTCAGAATTGGAGTTATTACTTGCACTTGGTGTTGCGCTTGAACTTTGGGGTTCTTGAGACTCAGGTTTGTCTGAGAGAGAGAGATTTCAAGAAAGTTCAAATCATTCAACACACTTTTATCACTTGAAGGAATAACATTATTGTCTGACACTTGAACTAGTTCATTAGGCCCACTTGCTTCAGCATCACTTGAAGGCTCACTGATAAGTCCACCATCTTCTTGATCAGAATCCAATATCTCAATTTCTAATAGTTCCACCAGGCATAAAGAGTTAGCTATTTCAGAGCTCACACTTTGGACGTCATTGTCAGAAGGTTCGGGTTCGATTGAGGAATCAAGATGACCTGGCATTACTGGACAACTTGGATTGTCTCCACTGTTGCACAAAGGGTTTCCTTGAAATACTTGAGCTAGTTCAAAAGAAGGAAAGACGACAGTCCCCAAATCACTTTCAGCATCATCTGAATCAACACCATCATGGTCTGTACTGGTTATAGCAGAGGGTAGCAACTATATGTCAGCAGTAACTAGATGTTTTGATTGCTTGAGGACAGTAGAATGAGTGATAGGACCTGTTGGAGCAGGATCTAGCAATGCAGTGTCTATAACTATTTGCCCAGTGGGTAACAAATGATTTCTATGAATAGTCTTTACAGCCTTGGGGTCGCCTTCTGGATGTACTTTGTATACTGGCAAGTCAGCTAGCTTACTGATTATGATGTAAGGCTAGTGACTCCATTTGTCAGCAATTTTATGTTTACCCTGCAATCCCAGATTTCTCATTAGTACTTGGTCCCCAGCTTGCAACTCTTGAGCTTTGACCCTTTTGTCGTGATGCACTTTGTTTGCTAGGTTTTTCTTGGCAACTATGGTGTGGGCAAGTTGATATGCATGGTTTAATTGTGCTTTCAGCTTTTGAACGTATTGCAGATAGTTGTCTGAATGTGCTCCATCAGAAGAAACTCCAACACAGATGTCAACAGCAAGAAGGTAAGTTGATAAGAGGAGAAACCTGCAGCATCATACTTGGTGCAGTTATATGTGTGGACTAGTGCACTGATTTGTTGGCTCCACTTTGTCTTTTGGATGCAGGTTACCAAGTATATCTAACAATGTTCTATTAAACATTTCAGGTTGAGGGGCTTCTTGTGGGTGATATGGAGCGATCCTGGATTTTTGAACACCCCAGTCAGATAACATCTCTTTAATTAAACAGCTTTTGAAGTGCCTATCTTGGTCAGAATGTATGCACTGGGGAGCGTCATAATGAACAAAGAATTTCTCCACTTGGACATTTGCTACTGTGATGGCTTTCTGATCTTTTGTTGGATAGGCCTGAGCATATCTGGTGAAATGATTAGTGACAACAAGCACATTTCCAATATCCCTGGAATCAGGCTCTAAGCTTAGGAAATCAATGCATACAAGTTCCATGGGTGCACTGGTGGTTATGTTTACCACAGGAGCTGCTCACTGAGGTTGTGTCTTTCACTGGAGACATCTGCCACAACTCTTAATGTATTGCTCACTGTCCATACCCATCTTGGGCCAGTAGAAATGTGCACGGGCTATGTCTATAGTTCTTTCGCTACCCAAATGTCCCATCTGATCATGGAGAGCTTTTAAAACTGCATTCTTGAATTTGGAAGGAAGCACTAGCTGTCTCTTTACCACTGTACCTTGACTGTCTGTATGTTCTCTGTACAACAATCTCTCTTTGAGCTTGAGTTTAAGCTCTTCTTGGAATAACAAAGCAGTACGTTGATCACTTGAGCACAACTTGGATACATCTTCCCCTTTCTCTAATGCGTTTAAGACTGATCAGATCATAGGGACATAATACTGTTCTTTTAAAATGTCAGCAGGAGTGAGTTGAGGCAAAGTACTTAGATCTAATGCCGCAAAGCTACAGAATGCTTGTGGCAAACGGGAGTCAGGTGGTCCTACGCAATCAGCAAAACAAGTTACTGTCTCAGGAGATGGGGTTTCATCCCTTTCAAATTTATGACATAGGGCCTTGACAAAATGTTCTGGTATGTGCACCCACTGTTGAAAAGAAGTTGGCCTCCTGGAGAGAGCATTGGCATCAATATGATTTAGGCAAGGTATGTATTCTACTGTGTAGTCATATGTGGATAATGCTGAGAGCCATCGGTGTCTAGTTGCATCTAGCTTGCAGATGATTGAACATAAATTAACGGATTATTGTCTGCCTTTATTAAGATCTTTGCACCATATAAGTATTCGTGAAACTGTTCCATGACTGCTCATTTCAAAGCAAGACATTCTAATTTGTGAACTGGGTAGTTCTTTTCTGATGGGGTTGAACTTCAACTTACAAATGCCACTGGGTTTAGTCCTTCAGTGTACTCCTGGTACAGGATGACTCCTAGACTACTCAGGCTAGCGTCTGTGTACAGTACATATGGTTTAGAGAGATCAGCATAGGCAAGAACTGGTGTGTGCGTAAATTGGTAGATTATCTTGTGAAAAGCAGAATCACACTCTGGAGTCCATCTTTGACCAAACAGTTAATTAGGCTGAAAGTATGTTTTATCAGTCTCTTTGACAGCACTTTTCTTGAACTTTTGATGAGTGGGTGGATACCCTTGGGTTAAGTTCAGCAGTGGCCTGATCATTTTGTGTAATCTTTGACAAAGCATCAGTAGTAACCACAGAAACCCAGAAATCTCTGTAGTTCTTTTAGGTTGTTGGGCTTTGGCCAGGTGGTCACGCTTCTACTTTGCTAGGATCAGTCTGGATTCCTGCAGAGGACACAATGTGGCCTACATATTTTACTGAGCTTTTGAAAAACTGGCATTTGTCAACTGATAACTTTAATCCAAATTCTTCAAGTCTGTCCAATACTTTAAAAACACGAGCCTCATGCTCTTCAAGGGTCTTGCCGAAAACTATGAAAGCCAAATAAACAAGGCATTCTAATAAGCTCATATCTCCACTGTTCATTCCATTAAGCATTAGAAAGTAGCTGGTGCACCAGATATGCTTTGGGGCATGTGAAGGAACTTGTACAAATGCAGAGGACAAATGAAAGCAGTTTTTTCATGGTCCTATGGAGCTATTGGGATTTGGTAATACTCTTGTCACAAATCAAGTACGGGAAACCACTTGCTCCCATTTAGACAGTCTAGTGCATCTTGGATGAGGGGGCAAGGTATACTGATCAGGGCCAGTTAGTTTATTTATTTATTTGTTTTTTGAATTTTATCTTTTTGCCCGCGCAGTTGGCTGCCGATCATACGTCGGTCATGGTGCCCCCTAAATTCCACCTCTTGCCTCGCTGTGCCCTTGAAACTCTCGGCTTGCCCCCCAGGGGGTGGGGTTGTGGCACTGGCCCAGGTGCTGTGAAACCAGTAACTGACTGAGGGAGCCGGCTGAGAAGCTAATTGAAGCTGGAGGCTGGCTTCATGGAGGTGGCCGACTGTGGGATTTTTCTCCCATATACAGGGGCAGAGATGTGCAGTGATGGCCAGCCTCTGTGTTGCCCCTCTGACATGCTAGCATTGGTGCTGTGGTGCACCTGGCCACCATCTTGGGTCTCTAGTGCACCAAACGCACTCCCCACCCTCCCCCCAGAGAAGGAGAGCAGTCGCGGGACGCTCGATCCTTCTCCCCTAGCCAGCCCTCCAGCAACCTGGGTCCATTCCTGAACCCGGGTCTCCAGCACCACAGGTAGGCACCTTGCCCCTGTGCTGGTGGGCTAGCCAGTTCTTTTATTTAAATTTCTGCAGTCAACACACATGTGCACCGAGCCATTCTTTTTGCAGACCACCACAATCGGAGAGGCGTAAGGACTGCATGACTCTTGGATAATTCCGGCTGCTAACACTTCTTGTAGGTGGTATCTGACATTGTCAACATCTGCAGGGGCCAATCGGTGGGATCTTCCATGAAAGGGCCTTTCATTGTGAAGACTCATGTGGTGTTGGGCATCGGTGACACAAACAATGTCCAATTCTCTGAGAGAGAACACTTTGCTTTGTGTAGCCAATTTCTGGCTCATCTTTTCTTTCCACCCCTCAGGAATGGGTGATTCTCCAAAATCGAACATGTCTGGGGAGAATTCTCCATCTTCTTCTCGATGACACTTGGACAGCAAGACAGCAGTATCTGCACAGTACACCTTGGCTAAGGTGCATGCATGAGTGATTTTTATATCCTTGTCAGTGACATTTTAGATCTGTACCACAACTCTTCTGGCATTGGCATGAGCATGAACAGGAAGTACACTTGATTTGACTAAGAGTCCATCAGGCAGTCTTCCTTCATCAGCAGCATCAAGCATGAGGATATAGTTGTTTATATCTTTTCAGATGCGCACCTCCCCACTGACACTGCACTGTGCATTCGGAGGAAGAATAATGGTTTCTGGGTCCTTTTTCCATATAGACCCCACTGGTTCATGTTTATCATTTTCTTCTGGTTGCAGGTGCTTATCATTAGCCTTTTTGACTACTACGTACACATGCATTGCCTTTCCAGTCTTCTTCTTTTGTCGTTCTTGGCACATATGAGCCAAGCGGCTGAACATGTGAGCGTTGGTGCCGATGAGCACTAGAGTGCTGTTGTATAAACCAGAAGGTGGACAGACTAGCACAATGGTCTCTATTGGTTCATCCACACCAGCTACGGTGGATAGGGATGGAAGCCACACTCTCACAAATCCAAGGTATGGATAATACGTTTCACTTAGACCCCACATATGCAATCCTTCTAGCAGCTGCTGTAAGGGATGGTCAGACATGTGTTGATCATACCAGTCCTTGAATATTACTGTAACCTGAGACTCACTGTCAAGAACAGCTTGTGCCAGGATGCCATCTACATGCACTGTAGTCTCCATTGAGGGACCTACCACATCCATCCAGTCCAGTGAGATGTTTACAGACATTGCAGGAGTGGGAACAGAGGCCTTGATTACAGACGTATTATATCGAGTCTGGAATGATGCTCCACTAGTATTACCTTGCCTAGGGTGCATTTGCTCAAGCAGCCTGTCTCTCAGCCTGACTGGCTCCTCTCTGGATTGGCATTCCCTCTTCAGATGGCCATCTTTCCCATTCTTGTAGCAGAATCCACCCTCTCTAGGTCACCTGGGCTGTGACGGGACATTGGAACTTGGTTGGTAGTCACGGTTAGTGGGCCATGAAGGATATGTGTCAGGCATTTTTAAAGAGGTACCAGCAGTAATAGGCCCTTGTTGGGTCTGAATACTGTATTTCCATAAATGTTTTCATCCTAGCAGTCAATTCACTTACTTCAGTTTTTTGGCTGCCATCCACAGGGGGCACCTGGGTGTGCACTCCCACTCCCATAGCAGATGCATTTTGTAGGGTATCCTGCCCTTTATCAGTGACAGACTTAGACAGGGTACTAGCTTTCATTTCTCTGAACTCTTTAAGCAGTTCTTTCCATGGCGGATCATTCTCAACAGTCTCTGCCTCACTGGGCTCTCTCAGCTCTAAAACTATTTTAGTAATGCCTGCACAAGGATCCCAGACTTCTTCCTCACCTTCAGCCTCCCTGAATTCTTTTATTAGATCACAATAAGCAGGAGGATCATCTCGCCAATCCTGGAGCTTTAGCTGGAGGATTAGCTGTCAAGAGTGTTTGGCAGATTTGATTATATGGTCTAGTCTCACATGATTCAAGTCACTGCCCAATACCCCACCTATTTGTAAGCTTTCTGTAAAGCCCTTTCCAGCCAATTGACATATTTAGACAAGTGTTCACCTTTACATTACTTGATGGATTTGAATTTCCATGCCAAATCTTCCCCGAATTCATTTCTACCAAAGACACCTTCTGAAGCAGACAAATATTGTTGGGCCAAAGCGTCAGGGTTTGTGGACCTCAAAAATGTTATGGCCTCAAGTGCAGGATCTCTTAAACTTTCCATAAGCCTTTTTTGCTTTTCAGCTTATGCTCACTGTCACTCTTGGACCAGGGGAGTTACAGAATCCATCCAAGTCTCTAAATCATCTTCCCCTTGGGGTGTGGGAAGGTGCCAGAAAGCATTCACAGTTTTCAGTAGGTGTCATGACTAAATAGGGCACAGGATTAGATACAGATACCAGTATTGGTGGGGGCACAGGATCTGGTCCAGGTGCCGAGACTGGTGCAGGCCCTAAAGGGGGCTTCAGTAACTTTATCAAGTCCTCGAGGGTTAGAACCTCAGCCTCAAACCATTTGGCAAGTTTCTCTTCAAGACTTTCAGAGAGGGATAGGGGTTTGGCTCTGAGGGACTCTCACCATCCTTGGTTACCACCCTCCAGGCTGCCGGGGACCCATCAATGGTGATAATTTTTGGCACCTTAGTAGTGTCTATAGAGTTACTACACTCCACCAGAACCATTACTACAGCAACCTCCCCTAAACTGTCATTTTTTGAGAGCGCCCCCTCAATAGTCTCCTTATTAGAGCCCAGGGGTACATCAAGTAATAACAAAGCATTCTGGAGGTCAATTTCAGTCCCTGTACACCAACTAACTAACTTATGCACAGCCATCTCTTCAGGGGTACCCATAAAAAGTTGAGTTGAATTATTTTCATTTTGGCCATTAGGGGACAGTAATCCCAGTGGTGAGTCCAAAGCTGTAACCCTGGTGATGTTATACCAAGGGCCACTACCCCTGCCTGTATCCCTAATAACCAGTTGAGGGGCCTGGATTCATACCTACCTAGTATGGGGGCGGGGACCTCTACCCATAGTAGTGCTAATATTATGGTGTCTCCTCCCAGAGAAATTAAGCGAGTAACTATCATAGTAAGTACAGCCCTCTGGGAAGCTAATACCACCCACAATCCTGCCTAGTGACCTTTTACAAAAACCTGAATAGTTGCTGTGTATAACAATTAGAATACCAAAGAGTTTGACCATTAATGATATGCTCACAGTCAGCCCACTTACCAACAGGGTCTGGATCTCTGGCTCATGCCCTGCAACCCGCTGTAAAAGACAAGTTCAACAATACCAACATGCACGTTCAATATGCTTTGCAGTATATTTAATGACTTTAGACCAGGTAATAATATGCTCATAAGCATGATTAACATCAAAACAGTAAATCTGGTGTATTAAGGGGGAATGAATAAGGGAGGGGTAGAAATTTAGGTAAATGATTACTTTACTGTATTTAAAAACAAACTACATTATTTTCATTACTTAAGTCCCTGAGTTTATTAGTCTAGCAATTACTGGGTACCCAGAGTGGAACACAAACATGCTTGAGATGGTGCCCGGGGGTGGCCGGCATTGCAGCTGATGTTGGGGCCCTTGACGGAAGAAAAGGCAGTTAGCATACAAAAGAACCAGATGATTATTTGTAATCTGAACCAAATGGCTCAGTCTCTTGCAAACCAGACAATAGAAGCAATTAGATGGTACCACAGATGATTTAAATATTTGTTGCGTCGAACTACCCTGATTGTACTCATGCTACAAGGTTTCTGCTGGAATGTAAATGATATGGAGATCTCGTGATGTTTACTGATAAGCATGGGGAAGCAGGGCTAACACGATGCACTTGTTCTTCATGGTCTTTCCTCCAGGTGGCTGCAACTTGCCAGTTGTTCAACATGTTGTTGCACAGGGGCTAGATCCCCGAAGTTGATCTCTCTACGAAACAATCTCTGGTGCAGGAGTTGTGGTCTGGGCCAAACTGGCAAGGCCCAGGCAAGATGAGCAGTCTGTCAAAGTTCGTAATCTTCTGTTGGTGAAGCCTCCAGCTGGTGTAACAGGTTTAGCTTTGGGAAAACAGGTCTTGACCGACGTAACACATTCAGCACATTTAAAATACACAGCTCTTTCTCTAGACAGTTTGGAAGCAGTCTGGTTGCAATTCATCATCTTTACTGGGCAAACCTTTTATTCCAACTTCATCTCACACACAGCTGGGCAGATCGCTTTAGGAGCAAGTCTTCGGTCCAAATCCCAAGTACAGTAGCACTGATAAACTTCTTCCCTTTCTGCCTTAGTTTCAGGCTGGAATCAGACAGGTCCGACTTCTGCAGTCAGGCAGTCCCAAGCTCTGATCCGCTTTTGGACCAGAGGATTATTCACGGGGCTTTCCCTGTGAAAAGGCAGCACAGACCCACACAGGCTCCTCTCTCCTCAATGTCTCAAGCTGAAGAACAACTGACTGAATTCAAACAGTCCCTCTTAAAACAAAGGGTAGATTTCTAGAAATCCAGTTCGCTGCCTAAGCTGTCAATTACAGTTTAAGCCTTTTAATTAGCTGGATCCTTGGCACCAGGAATAAACCCATGTTTCTCTCCCACAAGTCACTTGTCTTGTCCCATGAGTCTTTGGCTGAAATCCTGGCTTGTGATTGGTTAAGACACTCTCAAAATGGTGGCTACTGAAAAATATACTGCCCCCATTATGCAAGCCCACACATTAAAAAGTCTGGTGCAGCCAGGACATATTGTATTTATTTATATTTCTGCCACACACGTAGCCCTGTTTGTGCTCTTTCAAATAAACCCACACTAATATATTTATATCCTTTTGTTTTGCTGTCATTACTGCCGTAAGATAGACCCCCCCAGATGGCAGCAGCAGCTTCATATTGGGCTCATGCATATTAATGAGCCTTAAGGTAAGCCCCATTCAACAACCTCTTTGCGTTTACCTTCAGTGGCTTCTAAGCCACAGCGTTTTGTTCACCAGCCCTCATTTAGCTGCAGAGAGGCGCTGGGACCACAAGATCACTTTTCTTCCAACAATAACATCGCCGGTTAGCAGATCAAAGGCGTCTCCTGCACCTGCATGATCCCCGCTTGCACTGAGGTGCAACACTAACAGCAGGAAGATCATAGTTTGCATCTAAGCCAAACTGTGCTAAATAAATGAAATAGCTGCATTGGGGGATTTACTGCACACCAGGAGAGCAATTCGGACACTTAGGCTGGTGACAGGGGATGCAGCAAGATGTCAGCAGCAGGAGGAGAAACTGGAGAGCAAAGGACCTCGGGGCAAATAAGGTAAGCCTCCTGGGGGATTACAATAAAGCTGGAAATTTACTGATATTCTGGTAATTTACATAGTTATTTCTATAGCTGTCAGCATTATTTTCTCTGTTAGACCCCTGTGGTTGTTAGACATCAAATTAAAAAGTGGTTCTTAGCATCATTTTCCACTTTCAACTAAACAATAACTTTAGAAAATCGGCTTTTTATTTCCTGGAATCTGATTGGTTGATACCCTTACATTAACTTACAACAGATGCCCAGGAAAAAAAGTACCAGCCCAAGTGCCCCTTCACCTACTAAGGTATCCTTGTGCCCATTCTGCTTCCTTATTGGCTGAAGCATTGGGCACAGAATTTGAAATTACTTTGCAAGTGAGCAGAACCTCCCCCCTAGTTTACCCTGTCCATTCAGTACATGGAAAAACATTTCTGTAAAAAAAAGGGTTTCTGTAAAAAACAAAATCAGTTTTGGTGTGTTCTTTACACAGCACCTCACTGATCACCGGTGCCAGTTAGTACAACTTGGCATGGTCCTCTGCCAAGTAAATCCAAAATTAAATGTAAAAAGGCTGTGTTTATAAAAGAAAAAAAATTAAAGATGAAAGAAACCAGGAAAGAAACATACTCCTGTTCGTATCATGTGGTCGGGGAGAGAGAAGAATAAATGACTATTTCTCCCATCTGTTCTCATTTCTAACGGCAACACTCTCCCAACTGCTCTAACACCTCCTCCCACAGATGGCATCCCATTATGTTCATTGCTACTTAGTGATCACTGCTGACAGCTGCCCTGCCACACTCTCATTTCTTATATTTCAATATAACTACACATTTTGGTTTTTAAGAATCTCTACTTCATATATCTGCTCTGTATTACCTTGACTGTAGGGTGGGTGGTCGCAACTTACTGATGATCAGATCAGTCACTGAGCTCCAGGCAAGTGCAAACTTAGAGATGTGGGCTAGCAACTTTTCCATTTTGCTATCCTTCACCACATCTTTACTTTCCTCACCATCTGTCTCCTCCTCCAAACCTGCAGAGCTTAGGGTGGCGGTGGGACTCCTCAGGCAGGCTGCATCTGGTTGCTGTCCTGCTAGTAATGGGGCTGGTTTCTGAGCTGGAGCTCCAGGCAAATGGGACAGTAAAGGAAAAAAAGTGTGTGTGTGCGTGTGTGTGTGTGTGTGTGTGTGTGTGTGTGTGTGTGGTAAGCTGGGTTGACCTCTCTTGCTGTCTTTTTTTTTTCTGTGCTTCCCCATTGCATCAATGCTCGGGCTGGGCAGACCTCCAACCATACCAAAAGTTGAAAAAAAAAGCCATATACAAAAAAGCAGCACCCTCCACTAGCAGGTACACCAGTACAGGGACTATTGTATAACAAAATTATGTTGCATTCATTTTTTTACTGTTTTTTAACATTTGTAAATCATCTTTTAAATATGTAATTAAAATTCCACAAATAGCCCTTTTTTTTAACTTTATTTCCCTCTGGTCACCAGTGTCTTGGGCATCTCTCTGGCGTGGGCACACTTCGGTGTGTTACCTCTACTGCTTGCCATGCCCATCCCCTGACCGAGGAATTGGTTACTGGGTCCTCCTTCCTGCAACCCCAAATGGGAGAGGCAGGACCATGGAGAGTCAAGTTGGGATCAGGGCTGGCATTGGGCATGTGGGCTCAGCCTACTCAAACCCTGCCATTGCCTCCCAAACCACCAGGGTTTTCCACCTTGGTTTTTTAAACCCTCTGAGGTGCCGGCATGCAATGACATCTGCACAGAGGGCAGACCCTTAGCTGATGTCTGCCATCACCTCATCCCCTGCAAGCAGCATACTACTGTGGTTCCTCCGGTCTCCACTGGGGACCACCACAGAGCAGTGCATCCCTGAAACGCTCCCCAGGAGAGGAGAACAGTGTTCCAGATGCTCAATCCTCTCCTCCCATACTGACCCCAGATGATCTGAGCCTGTTCCTGCACACGGTCACCAGCGTGATGTGAGGTGTGGCGTCCAGCACCTCATCCCTCAGCACCACCGGGATGGCTACAAACAGCCCATTTTGTAAGTGCAATAAAACCCTCCAGGGTGGATGTTATTGTGCAATACTGGACCTTCTAGGCACTATAAGGCATCGGGCCTCATTATGCTCCTTGGTGGTTCAGTATTGCCCAGTGCCACCCACCCTGTCAGGTATTATTGCTTGCTGAAACACAAATATTGACTTCTCTCTCTCTCTCTCTCTCTCTCTCTCTCTCTCTCATTATTTCTTTGGTATGGAGGAGGCAATTGGAGAATGGGGGATGGGGAAGGAACCACTGGACCACTGAGGATTTATTTCTTTGGTATGGGGGAGGTGATGGGATAATGGGGGAGGGACACTGAACCACCAATGGTGTTTTTTAACTATGGAGACAGGGATCAGGGCTGGGGAGGGACACTGAACCACCAATGGTGTGTTTTTAACTATGGAGACAGGGATCAGGGCTGGGGAGGGACACTGAACCACCAATGGTGTTTTTTAACTATGGAGACAGGGATAAGGGCTGGGGAGGGACACTGAACCACCAGTGGTGTTTTTTAACTATGGAGACAGGGATCAGGGCTGGGGAGGGACACTGAACCACCAATGGTGTTTTTTAACTATGGAGATAGAGATCAGGGCTGGGAAAGGACACTGGACTACTGGGGTTGATTTTTTTTTTTTTTGTTTATTTAGTTTTTGTTGACCGGGTAAGTGCACTAGACAAATCCTGCCTATTTTCAGGCATGACCCAGGGAAGGGGCATACAGATGAATGCCAGCTGTCCTTGAACCAGATTAAGCTGTTGGTGGTATTTTTAGTGAATGTAGGAAACTTGGCCAGGACACCGGGGAAATTCCCCTACTCTTTTTGTTAAGTGCCATGGGATCTTTAACATCCACCTGAACTACCACCAATCCAGGCAGATGGGACCTCAGTTTAACATCTCATCCAAAAGACGGCACCTCAGAAGTGCAGCACCTTTCTCATGCTGCACTACAGTGTCAGTACTGGGATATTAACCCAAGTGCCAGATGTGGGAAATGAACCCACAGCCCTCTGATCTCCCAGCTTCAGAGGCGAGTGTGCTACCTGCTGAGCCACTGACACTGATAATTTCATTTATGTGTACAGAGATCAGGGCTGGCAGCCTATGATAGTGCATAAATGGGGTGGCAGAGCACACAACCCCTCTGTGTACTGCTAAGGGCTGGGTTTCAAAAGCATTAAAATGCACTGGTGCTGGTGGCTGTTTAGCATTTCTGAAACCTTCAGTATTGTGCTGCATTGTATATGCATGAGGGATCCCTCTTTTGCATGGGTGCAGCACAATACTGTGTGGGATGAAGCTGTGGGGGATGCGTGGCTGATATGTGCCCTTTGAATATGGGTAAGCCCCCAACAACTGGCACTATTCCAGGTTAGCGAGGCACAAACCCAGTTTGTGCCATGCTAACTATTTGAAAATGGGGCTGTAGACTCCATCTTGCCAACATATGCTTTACAACCTGTTTTACAACAGTCACAATAAGCACTGTTTCAACTCTGACACAAGAATACATTGATACAGAATAGACCCTGGTTCGAACAGTCAGTTGCGGTAAGGTTTTCTCTGAATATGGGCTGTATTCAGAGTAACATACTTCTGATAGACAGAAGATGTGCTCTAGTGAAAGTGGGCTCCCTACTCCTGGAAGCCGTTGTTGTGTTGCTTCCATGATCGGTTCTGAGACCAGGTGCCACACTCCTGTATTATTTCTTTAATAATGGTGCACTCTGACTAATGGACTACTTATTTTTTGCTGTTTTTTAAATGAGGTCCAAATGCAAGTGCTCAAAACAATACAAAATATGCACTGTGTTCAGATTTAGATCATGCATCAACAGCAATGAAGGGAGATACACATGTTGTTTGACCAATATTACGTACAACCCACTGTACAAGTGCATCACCACTACAAATGAGGTTCTTTGTTATTAGTATTATATCCTATGTATAGTGTCATATGTCAAGCTTTCATTTATGCCTTGGACAGAAATGGATGTTCCCATGTAAGAATTAGGTCAAATTTAGATGACTAGCCGAGTGCACTGTTTTAATGAAGGAGATACGGTATATACTGCATGTTTTGTTTTCCTTTTTTTTTTTAAGTTTTCATAATTTTTTAATGTTTCCAACTCCTCATGTTTCTTGGTAAAATTGCCTGATCTTTGTTACTGTAGTGTTTGCTGCAAACGCAACTACAAATCTGCAGTTTTTTTACTGTTTTTCAGTGTGCTGATGAACTTGAAACTGACCCCAGTTCTGACAATGTTTCAGAAAGAAGCCCCATTCATTTATGACTCAGTATAACAGCAGTGACAGCTGGCTGAGGGACATTCTGGGTGTGTGAATCTAATATGTCTAATCATGATTGGCAAAAGTGCAAAAAGGATGCTGTATTTAAAATTGAGAATAGCACATTGTAAAGCTTGTTGACTATATAGTTTAATTGGAGGTCTTAGTGCACATATCGATTCATCCTTCATCCGATTATGTGGCACAATGAAATTGCAATTGCCAGCTAATGTTAACAAAGCTCTCCATCCTTCCAATACATCTTAACATTGTAGAGTGATTCAGTGATTTTACGTTACAAACTCTGCCCCCCCAGGCTGCTGTGAAAAATCATCTTCCTGACTGCCTGCCTGTATTTAAACATTGAATACTGTTGGCAAACACACAGAATATTACATAGATACATAGACAGTGTCGGCAGATAAGGGCCTATGGCCCACCCAGTCTGCCCATTTGAGCTTGTAAGTTCAGTTTGTTTTCCTAGAAGTCTGTTTCCCCTTACCCTTGACCTCTAGAATTCCTTTATGTCTATCCCATGCATTCTTAAATCCCGTGATTGTTTCAGCCCCCACCACTTCCTCTGGCAGGGTGTTCCACTTGTCCACCACCCGTTCTGTGAAGAAATTCTTTCTCATGTTTCCTCTGAATCATCCTCCCTCCAACTTCATCCCATGCCCTCTAGTCCTGGAACATCTTTTCGCTTAAAATAGTGTTCTCCTGCACCCTGTTCCTCCTGTAAGATACTTGTATGTCTCTATCATATCCTCTCTCCTCCTCTCCTCCATGTTCAGTTCCTTCAACCTGTCTTCATAGGACTTGTGATGCAATCCATGCACCATCTTTGTTGCCCTCCTCTGAACCTTCTCTACCCTGTCTATGTCCTTACGTAGGTAATGGTCTCCAGAACGTACACTGTACTCAGGTGGGGCCTCACTAGTGTCTTGTATAAGCGGAATTATGACCTCCCTTTTCCTGCTGGTGATGCCCTGCCTATACATCCCAGCATCCTATTTGCTTTACCTGCTGCCTTGTCACACTGTTTCCCTACCTTGAGGTCATCAGAGATGACAACCCCAAGATCCCTTTCCTGCTTGGTGCATGCTGTATCCTCACCCCCCAACTGATATATTGTGTCAGGGTTTTTGTGCCCCATATGCATTATCTTGCACTTCTTTGCATTGAATTTCAACTGCCAAACCCCTGACCATTCTTCAAGTTTCTGCAGGTCACTTCTCATTCTGTCTACACCCTCTGGTGTGTCTGCTCTGTTACAGAGCTTTGTGTCATCAGTGAACAGTGAAATTTTGCCTTCTAGATCTCTGCGAATGTCACTGATGAAGATGTTGAATAGGACCGGTCCCAGCACTGATCCCTGTGGTACCCACTGGTCACTCTTCCCTCTGTGGAGGACAGCCATTTACCACCACCCTCTGTGTCCTGCCACCCAGCCAGTTACCTACCCACCACACTACTGTCCTGCCCACACCATATTCCCCAGTTTGTGTAATAGTCTTCTATGTGGCACAGTGTCAAAGGCCTTGCTGAAGTCCAGATAGGCCATGTCCACTGCCCTCCCTGATCCACCTCCTAGTCACCCAGTCAAAAATTCAATGAGGTTGGTCTGACATGACCTCCCCTGGTGAAACCATGCTGCCTTGGGTCCTGTAGTCCATTGACAACCAGATGTTCCACCAATCTCTCCTTCAGTAGTGCTTCCATGATCTTCCCCACTACCGAGGTGAGGCTGACTGGTCTGTGGTTCCCTGCTTCCTCTTTGTTCCCACTTTTGTATAAGGGGACTACATCTGCTGTCCTCCAGTCTTTGGGTACCTCCCTGTTTCCAGCGATCGGCTAAACAGGATAGCCAGAGGTTTCAGCCACAACCCTCTTAGTTCTTCAGGACCCTAGGGTGCACCCGTCTGGCCCATTGGCTTATCAACTCTTGTGCCGTTCCTTCAGGCCCCTTTCTGTGGTAAAGGGACTTGTGTCCATTTCTGCACCATTCTCACCCCTTGTACTCCCTTCAGACCCATTACCCTCTCTTCCTCAGTAAAGACTGAGCAGAAATACCTGTTCAATATGTCAGCTTTACTGTTGTCATCCTCCACTGCTCCCATCCTCCCCTTCAGTCTCACTATCCCTCCCTTTGTCTTTCTTTTTCACTTATGTACCTGTAAAAGGTTTTGTCCCTTTACCCACTGATTTTGCAATGTGTTCTTCTGTCTGAGCTTTGGCTTCCTTACTGACTTCCCTGCCTCCCTTTGCTTCTCCTGGTACTTCTCCCTATCCCTTCTGCCTGTGTCTTTTTGTATTGCCTGAATGCAATCTTTTGGCTTTCACTTTCTTTGCTACCTCTTTGGAAAACCATAATAGTCTCCTCTTCCTTTTCCTCTTGCTAACCTGCTTAATGCATAATTCTGTTGTTCTTATAATCCCCATTTTAAATACTGCCCACTGTTCCTCAACCCCTGATTCCTGTCCCATTCCCTTAATGCCTCTTTCAAGTATCTCCCATTTTCCCAAAGTCTGCCCCTAAAATCCAGGATACGTGTTTTTGTGTGGTTTGGTTCTGCTCTTTCTGTGATTTCAAACCACAATGACTGGTGGTCACTGTTACCAGGTGCTCCCCACTGTTACCCCCATCACACTGTCCCTGTTTGTGAGCACAATGTCCAGTATTGCCTTCTGCCGAGTTGGTTCCATGACCAGTTGCTTGAGGAAGGCACCCTGAAGTGAGTCCAGGATAAATCTGCTCCTAGTTGATGCTGCTGCTGGGATGCTCCAGTCCACATCTGGAATATTGAAGTCTCCAACCAGTACTACCTCACCCTTGTCTGCCATCCTTTGGATGGCTAGCATCAGCTCCCTATCTGTTTCTTCCTCCTGGGCTGGTGGTCTATAGACCACACCTGTGCGGATGACTGTCCCCATTTTCCTTTCCAGCTTAACCCACAGTATCTCTCCCCATTTTGTTCCTCCTGGATCTCTGTGGCCCTTATGTCATTTTTCACATACAGTGCCACTCCTCCTCCCTTCCTGCCTGCTCTGCCTCTTCTGAATATGTTGTAGCCAGGTATGGCCATCTCCCAGTCATGGTTATCATTACACCAGGTTTCAGTGATGGCCACAATGTCCAGGTCTGACTGTACCATGACAGCCTCCAGATCTTCCATCTTGTTGCTAAGGTTCCTGGCATTTGCACACATGGCTTTCCATGATTTGACCTCCTAGACTGCTTCACTGTTCTACTCCAGCCCCTTCCTTGGTTGTCATTTATCCCTGGTTCTCCTTGCTGTCTGCCCTTCTGCTGAATTTTACCCCTTTCTGCTTATCCACCTCTTGGGCACTAATCTCAATCTTTTGCACACTGCTTTGCAGAGATAGCCACTCCTCTGGTTCACTGGTTCACTCTTAGCTGTGGGGTGAGCAAGTAGGTACCCTCCTTGCTGGCCTGCCACCCCCCTTTGCTAGTTTAAATGCTTGTCAATGTAGCATTTAAACTTATCATTGAGTGCTTGGATTCCTCTCCAGGATGGATGCAGGCCATCAGGCTTGAACAAACCTCCATCCCTCCAGGTGGATCCCCAGCCACCAATGAATCCATACCCTTCCTCACAGCACTAGTTCTTCAACCATGAGTTAAAGTTCCTGGTGCATGCACTCCTATGCTCTCTCTCTTGCATCTCACAGGTAGTACTACTGAGAAAGTGACAGAAGTAGCTACTTGCTTGAGACCCCTCCCCAGTTTCCTAAACTCTTCCTGAACTTCCTTTGGCTCCCCATTTGCCAAGTCATTAGTACCTAGGTGGATAATGACATCCAGCTCACCTTCCCGTCTTGCCTTCCCAGTGATCCCCAGTATCTTCTCTCCATCCCTCCATGCTGTGGCACCTGGTAGGCACCTCACCTCCCTGTCCTCCCCCTCCTGTGTTCCTAGCTGGATCCCTCTTACGATGGAGTCCCCCACCAGGATTCGCTTCCTCCTCCTCTGGGGTCCACTGCTTTCCCCACTGAGGTCACCTCCTTGGCTAACCTCCACATCCTTTCCTTCCACTTCTCTGGGTACCTCTATTTGGTTGTCCTCGTTTGCCAGTGTGGCATAGGAGTTCTTGAGTGGAATAGGATCTGGGATGTGCCTCTGCCTGACTGCTCTAACCCTCCCTGAGCCCACTGTCATCCAAGTGCTCCTCATTCTCGGCATCCTTTGAGGCAGCTGCATTGGACTGGATGGTCCCTCGATAGGGGTGATGGTACTCCTGACCCAGTTTACTTCCACTCTGAGTCTGGCTACCTCATCCCACAGTCCAGAGAGATGCATGCAGATAGGGCAGCACCTCAGTGTCCAGAAGGTCTGCCTGAATATGGCTGCTCCACAGCCACTGCATTGCACCACTCCCCACATTATACTGCAATTCCACTACTTGTCTGCAACTGAAGCTCTCCTAGTTCTCTTTTTATTAATTTACTGTACTAAAAATCCTGTCACTGATCCTCAGATAATTTTTTTTTTAAGGAAAAAGAAACCAATAAATAATTAAATGAGTCAAAACACTTGTCGTACTGAGGGTGGGTTTCTTCCCCCTTATGCCCCTCCTACTTCACACCTCTTAATATACCCTGTGTTTAGCTCCTGTCAATCAGATTTATCAGGGCATATAATTAAGTGTTGGGGAAGGGGGAAAAATTGAGACATTAAAGACAGCACAGAATTACACCACCACTATGTTTTAAATTTTCAACAGCCCAAAAACAATTATAAGTAAAGACAACAAAGAAAGTATAGTGTCACTACAAGCCCACAATCTAAGTTTAAAAGAAAAATAGCAATTACCAGTTACTCTAAAGCACTGAATTGAATATGTTTCCTTCCTTCCCTTCTGGCTTCTTCTGAGAAAATAAACCTCTGCTTGCTACTTTAACTCTGACTAAGCCCACCTCCAGTTATCACGTAGCTGAGGTCAGAGGCCAGACAATTAACACCCTTCACCCAACTACAGGACAGTCAGACAAGCCAAGATAAAATTTGCAGCAATTAAAGACAGCACAGAATTACACCACCACTATGTTTTAAATTTTCAACAGCCCAAAAACAATTATAAGTAAAGACAACAAAGAAAGTATAGTGTCACTACAAGCCCACAATCTAAGTTTAAAAGAAAAATAGCAATTACCAGTTACTCTAAAGCACTGAATTGAATATGTTTCCTTCCTTCCCCTTCTGGCTTCTTCAGGTAGAACTGACAAATGAAACTGCTTTGTCACCAAAATATGAATGAACCTGCTCTTAATCCAACAAAAAAGAATTAGTAGAAAAGTGAAATCCCTTCCATTTATTGGGAAATGGTTAGAAAACTGGCAGCAGCTACAGCATTGGGACTGCTTGCAAGAATCGGCTGTTCAAGGGAAAGCACTTTCTCATGCTGGATGCAGAGCACTGCTGAAGTAGAACAGCTGGTTCTGATGCAATGCCTGAATGCTGTGTACCACATACTGCAACCTGAGAACAGAGTAGAAGAACAACAACAGCCTGCTAAAAACATGTAAGACAAAAGGTAGACAGGACATACTTATTAAAGAGGCATACAAACTGGATTTCTAAACCAGACCTTGCAAAGTGGCTACCTGCTTGTTGTCTGCCTGTATCTCTTATTTTAGGTTTTTCAAACTTGAACCACTGTGACAAATACATCCTTAAAATACCTCCAAGCAAACTATGCAGTGACCGAGCGTTACAAAGTGGCATCTTCAATTTTAAATATAATGTCCTTTTACAGTATTCTTATTATTATTATTGTGTTCTACCCAGGTCCGCCTTGTGAATTAGTTTTTTTTACTCAATGGTGCTCCAGCTGGTTAAATAAAGATTGATTGCTTGATTATTATTGTGATGAGACATATTGGATTTACACACCTGGAATGTCATCTCAGCTAGCTGTTACTGTTATCATCGAGTTGCAACTTAAATGTGGCTGTGCTCTAAAACACTGTCAGAACTGGTGTTAATTTCAAGTTTGGTGGCACAAGCAAACTGTAAAAAAATATGTTTGTCAGCAAAAAATCTTATGCTGCATACTTGCATGGAAACCTGCACCTCCATTCCACCATCTATCATTTATTATCTGAAAACGTTAGCAGTGACTGATAGGGTGCTTGCTTTGTTGTAAGCAGTGTATATTACATTCTGAACAGACTTTGGTTACCACTAATGGGATAAACAAATCTGGGATAATAAGAATGTCACAGAGTAAGGAAAGATGACCTATATACCCAGTTTTTGATCATTTAAATTAACTTCTCAAGGACTTTAAATTTGAAAAGAAGCATTTGAGTTTCTTATGTTTACCCCACTCATTTCTCTTTCATTAGATATTAGGCCAGCGTTAGTTTGTGCTTACAAATCACAGAGCGAGGCATGTGGGTGACGGAGGTATGAGGAGCCATAACCTAATATCAATCTGTACTGAAGTGTTGTCATTCTCAGTCTGAACTAATTGCTGGATGGTAAGATATGTACTGGAGTTGAGTATTTGCATGTTTAGGTAACAGTGAGGTAATGTGACTATCAGATCAGGAAATCCGAGCACTCCATAATGGGCAACTCTATGCAAAAAAACAGCAAAGATTTCACATCAAACATTAAAAGCTGTATTTGCTGAAACACATACGCAAACTAACAGGATGCTCCTGTCACTCATGATCAAGCTGTGTAACTTCACTGAAGTCTTCATCGGGGGCTGGGTAAGATCGGAGAACCTCCTGCTATTTACACCACTGGATTCAAAATCATTCAAAGATAACTGACTGAGTAAGAATATTTTAAAATTTTTACAAATTTTAAATGTTTAAAAGTTAATTTGGAGAGGCTGTTTTTTTCATGTTATTTAAATGCTATAAATTGCATTTATCCTAATTAAATAAATAGGACTGGGACTTTCTCTTTATTGTGGTGCTCATGATGTATGTCAGGCAATCATTTTTGGGAAACAGAAGGAGGGAGATTTGAATCAAGACAGTCTGTTATTTATCCTTTTTGAAATGCTACAAAATTGCATTAATCCCAATTAAAAAAAATGAAATTTCAGCATTAATGTAAACAGCAGCCTTTCATTTAAAAGGCTATGAAGCCAGGTTTTAGAAAATTAATGTCTGGTGTTTTTATGTGTAAGTGTCCATTAAAAGAGTAGTAATCCAAATTTGCAAAAACATATGTTGAGCAGAGTGTTTTGATTTGTATGTAGTCATGGTGTATCCTTCCCTTTGTTTGCTGTTAAGGTTTTATTCTAAATTAGCCTTATAGTTATATGGTAGTTTTATGGCCTCTGGGGATCTCCATCGTAGCAAGATTTATTGCTCTTCTTTTTCCTACAATGCATCCTGTCCCATCTGACAGTGATGTGTCTGGGACCACTGATTCAGTGGGTAGTAGAGATAGGAGCCTGATATTCTGGCCTCAACCAGGCAACGCTAACTTAATTTTTTTGTGTTCAATGTGGGTGTGTCAGGACTAGCCAGCAGGAGTAAATGTTTTCCTTATAAAATGTTTCATTTCCTCAAACTACACACAGCCATAAAAAGCACACAGATCACCCTAGATTATCAGTGTTACAATTATTAATGATTCTAGCTGTTTTTTTACAGAATAACCCATTCAGATAACCCTCAAGTATTTGCTAAATTGTAAATGTAGCCATCAGTGCTCACTGGGTAATGAAAGTTACTTACTGTAATGTCACAGCTCTGCTGCTGCTGTAAACTGACTCTAAACCAGTGCTTGCTAAATCTATTGTCCTGGCTATATCACTGTCACAAGGGATAGGAGGCATTATAGTAACAAGAAGAGTAATAAACCCTGCTAAGATAGAGACCCCCCAGTGGCCATAAAGCTAGCAGGCTACTTTAGGAAAAACTCCTAATAGCAGACAAAGGAAGGACACACTAGGATTACACACACAAATCAAAACACTCTGTACAACACATGTTTTTGCAAATTCTGACTTTGCTACTCCTTTAACAAAGTACATCCAGTGCAAAACTAGTTGAGTTTTTTGCCTGCATGGAGTGTAGAGATGTGCGAAATTTTGAAATTTCATTATGCAAAATTCACACATTTTGCAAAATGTTTTGCGGGTGCAAAATGCAAAATTTACCTGCAGAATGTTAAAATTTTGCCTTCTGAAGGCAAAACTTTGCAACTTCACACTCTGTGAAACATTTCACAGAATGCCACAGTTTCGTGAAATTTTCTGCATGGAAAAACTGCCGCTTTTGCAGTAATTTCATGAGCAAAATTTAATTTTGCAACATCTCTAATACAGTGTTTTCTTTTAATTTTTTTTGTGTATGTGTTGAATTTTTTTTCAGTTGCTTTAGCTGTAAATAAATCACTTTTGCTCTGAGACTTAGTTAAGTGTGTCTCTTTTCTGGCATCACTTGTATTAGTTTTCTTCCATTACTTGTTTGTATGCCACAGCACAACAGCAGCTCAGGAATGGCTTTCTTTGCTCTTTAATTGACTAAACAGCATAATGTTGGTGCAAGTTGAAAAAAAGGGCATATAAATAATTTTATTGACTTGGATAATGGTGGGACTAAAACATAAAATACAAGATAATTAACTTGTCAAATTATAAAAATAGAAATATACATGGGGTGTATTGTGTGTGTGTATGGGGGTGTTGAGGGTTAAAAGGGGGGATGTGAAGAGGTTGTCCAGTAGAATCTAAACTTGTAATGAACCATTGTAATATAATGTAAATTCATGATGCAGGAGTTTACAGGTATCACTGTTTTTAGGTTGTGACAGCCACCAACTTTTTTTCCCTGGGCTAAACAAAAATGTGAAAATACATAAAAACAAGTTATTTCAAAAAACAACTACATGGATCTTGCTAAACGGGACCCATCAAACCTGATTCTGGTATTTGTTTGTTTTTTTAAAAATGGGACAGAAATACCTTGTTTGAACTTTGTGGTTTGTCAGCTTGCCAAGATGGCCAATTCTAGTGTTATGAGCTACAATTTCTTGGGTCAAACATTTAAGAAATTCCATTGTTGGTGACCATGAAAAATTCTTTGGTCACACTTAAATGTGTGACCCATGAATTCCATTTGTGATGCGCATGAAAACATTTTGTGTGTTTCACATAGTTTTACTCATATCTAAGCTATTCTACAATATTTTAGTCCCAAATTTTTGAATATACTGTTGACATGACCCTACCTCATGAACAAGGGTGGTGGGAATTTTCAAATGCAGGTCAAAAGGTGATTTCACACTCACTCTGTGAAACACCTTTTGGGTGGGATTTAATACATTCTAGTGACCAAGTTAATGAAGTGGGGTCAAACTGTTAAAAAAAAAAAAGTAAAGAAATGTGTGCACAGGGCTGGCTTTTGGTCCAGTGGGTAGTGCACTGTGATCCTGTGCTGGTGAGCTAAGTTCAGGGGTGAGCTCAATGAGTCAGCTGGATGGGCTGAGGCTGGGGAGGTTGCACTGTCATGCAGCATCCCCCCCCCATCTGAGGAGGGATGGTGCAGTGTGTGCTACATGGACAACAACTAACCATACAATGAAAAGTAGTTTTTTCTTGGCATAGGGCCCAGAGGGTCCTGCACATTTGCACCCATAGCTGCATGAAATCACAGGTCCCAAAGGGCCCTGCACTTCCACAGCCAGATGGACTTATTGCCCTGTGTGTCTGCATCAGGAGACCCCCAGACAGTCTCACAAATTTGTTGCATCTGTAGCCACATGGCAGTGCAGTGAATGGAGGGCACTGCACATTGGCAGGTAGATGGACTCTTCACTTAGTTCATGGACTGGAGGTCCCTGCATGTCTAAATCTGTTTATACAAGTCCTGAAGGGACCTGTGTGAATGAGGATCCAATTCTACTATCTCAAAAAGAAAGGAAATTCATTACAAAAAACTGTGTTAATGCAGCTGTTAGGGTTCAACTAAATGCCAAAAAGCTAAGGAAATATGGCATTAGGGTTTCTAACCCTAACTCCCCACCTCCCAAGCAGCAAAAAAACAAGACCAAACAAGCAACCACAAACAGTCATCATCAGGTAAGACAAACAAAATACAACTGTTTCTAGATGAAAAATGTGGTAGCAATGTGGTACTTGCTTCAAAGCAAAAAAGTACAAAATCATGCACTTGGGGCACAGAAACCCAGGGGTTGTATGCCAATTGGGGGAGCAAAGTACTGGCAACCACCAAACATGAAAGGAACCTGGGGGTAATGATTTCTGATGGTCTGAAGGTAACTAAGTAGCTTGATAGTAGTATTGTCTTTTCATTGTGATAACTATGCTATAATGTTTGAAATTTACATACTGGTTACACTAAATATTGTACTTGTACCCTTGCTCATTTTGTTGCTTTTTACTATGTCTGATATTTTATATCTCCCAGTAACTCTGTATACCTATGCAACTTCAACTGCTTTATACACAACACTGTACAGTATATATTTTTTTAATGTATGTTTTTTCATTTTGTACTCTCTTGGGTCGTACCTAAAAATAGGTATATAACGTGTCTAGTATACTTACCCGATTAGCAAAACCAAATAAATAAATAAGGCAGCGGGGAAGGCTAGCAGGATGCTCAGGTGCATAGGGAGGGGTATCACCAGTAGGAAGAAGGAGGTAATATTACCCCTATACAGATCACTGGTAAGACCCCACATCGAGTACTGTGTCCAGTTCTGGAGGCCCCACCTCTGGAAGGATACTGATAAGGTGGAGTTTGTAGAAAAGAGGACTATCAAAATGGTGCAGGGCCTGCATCCAAAGCCCTATGAGAAGAGACTCAAGGAACTGAATATGTACTGTCTGGAGGAAAGGAGGGAAAGGGGGGATGTGATAGAAATATTTAAATATCTAACAGGTATTCATAAGATACAGGAAGGTAACATTTTCCATAGAAAAAGAAGCTTGAGGACAAGGGGTCACACTATGAAGCTGGAGTGGGAGAGGCTGAGAGGAAATGTGAAGAAACACTTCTTCAAGGAGAGGGTGGCAGATGCCTGAAACAGCTGAAGTGCCAGTCAGTATTTAATATATGAAAACAAGAAAAGGAGGCTGTTTGAAAGTATTTTGAATAATATTTTGCTTATATATTAAGAACAAGAATTCATTGTTTATACTTATGAAGGCTAAAAATGAAAGGCATTATTGAAAAGCTCTATATCTATCAGTAGGGAATTGATGACACTGATGAAAATTTACATAAACATTTACAGAAGAAAAATATTTTTCAAAAAAAGTTTAAAAAAATTGATACATGAAGCACATATGAATGTATCATAAAAAATATATTTTTGATTTTCATTTATAGCCCCTCAAAGAAGCCAGTAGGTTAAATGTTGGGGATAGCTACAAATAAATCTCAGAATAAAAAACTTTCAAAGAACATAATTGGTCCACAGAATACTAACATACTAATATACTAAAATGCCTGCAGAATAGGCTTAACGGTCTCTTGAGTCTGCTCGATTTTCAGTACCTGCACTGAGAGCCAATATTGGTGTCCCCCCTCCCTCTTGGGTTATACTGTCCCCAGTCCCAGATGTTCCACCTGTACTGGATCTGGTCAGATTTTCCCTCCCAGTTACCTGTCCCATCCCCTCTTAAACCCATCCACAATATCCACCTCCACCAGCTTTCTGGGCAGTGCATTCCATGGCTCTACCACCCTTTTAGTGAAATAACATCTCCTCCTCTCCCCTCTGAGCCTGCCCCCCCTTCCAGCTTACACCCGTGACCTCTTGTTGCCCCACCCTCCTTCCTTTGGAGCACCCTAATTGGGCCTCCTTTATTGATCCCTTTCATGTACTTAAAGACCTCTATCTTGTCCCCCTGTCCCTCCTCTCCTCCAGGGTGTACATGTTGAGCTCCTTGAGCCTCTCCTCATAGGTCCTCTTCCCCAGGCCCCAGATCATTTTGGTTGCCCTCCTTTGGACCCTCTTTAGGAGTGTAATGTCCCTCTTTAAATTAGGCCTCCAAAATTGTACACAATACTCGAGGTGTAGCCTAACCAAGCAGTTGTACAGTGGAAGGATCGCTTCCACCTTTCTGGAGGTAATCCCCCTGGTGATGCATCCCAGCATCCTATTTGCCCTTGCTTCTGCCCTTCTACAGGTCTCTGAGTTGTTTATTTTGACATCTACCACTACCCCCAAGTCCATCTCACACTGCGTGACTTGAATCATGTCTCCTCCCAGGGTATACCCCTGGCCTGGATGTCTGACTCCAAAAATTCAGAACCTTGCACTTCCCCACACTGAATATTAGTTTCCATTTTCCTGACCACCTTTCAGAGCCTCCAGGTCCTCCTGCAAGGCCAATTTCCCCTCCTCCCCATCCACCACTGCACCCAGCTTTGAGTCATCTGCAAAGAGACTCATCTCACTGCTGATCCCCCTCCTGATGTCTAAGATATAGGTGTTGAACAGGAGTGGCCCAAGCACTGACCCCTGGGGAACCCCACTAGTAACCCACTTTGGGGATGAGGCTATCCCTCCAACCACCACCTTCTGAGTACGATCAGAAAGCCAATTTCCTATCCATCTTAGCGATTGTCTCCCTACCCCTATTTCCTTCAGCTTAGCCAGCAGGCAGCTGAGGGGTACTGAATCAAATGCCTTACTAAAATCCAGAAAGAGGACGTCCACTGGCCTACCCTGGTCCAGGGCCCTCGTCACCCAGTTATGGAACTCAACAAGATTTGTCTGGCATGATCTTCCCATGACAAAGCCATGCTGCCTATCATCCAAGTATCCAGTTTGCTCCAGTAACCCCCTTAGCCTTTCCTTGACAATACTCTCCATCACCTTGCCAACCACCGATGTCAGGCTAATGGGCCTGTAATTTCTTGCCTCCTCTCTTGATCCCCCCTTGTGGATCGGCATAACATGGGCCACCCTCCAGTCTTGGGGCACCCACCCAGTCCTCAGAGAGATGTTGAAATGTTCCGCTAGAGGGACTGCCAGGACATCCGCCAGTTCCCTCAGCACCCTGGGATGTATCTCATCTGGCCCAGGTGCTTTCTCCATCCAAAGGGACCTGAGGGCTTTCCTTACTCTCTCTCTACTGGGATTTCAGCCTCCATGTCCTTCCCCTTTTCACCATGCACTGCTGGGCCCCCACCTGTCTGTGGTGGCCACTCCCTTTCCTTGGACTCATCAGGGCCCTTGGTCACTACCAGTCCCACCCCTTGCTCTGCTTTGCCCCCACTCCCTCACAAGACATAGCCCCTCCATCCCCCCTGGTAAAACCTGAGGCAAAGTACTAATTTTGGACTTCTGCCTGTTCCCCCACCTCCTGTGCGCAACCATCCCCTATCCCATCTTGCTTTGCTGATCTGCCCCCTTTCTTTCCTTTTTCCACCTATGTATCTAAAGAACCCCTTGTCCCCCCTCAGGATCCCACTGGTCAAGGACTGCTTCTTTTTCACCTTAGCTGCTGTCACCACCCTGGTGACTCTCTTGGCTGTCAGCTCATATGCCTCCTGATCCCTTTCACTCCTTAACCACTTGAAGCACCTATAGGCTGCCTTCTTTTACCTCACCACATCCTCTACCTCCCTGGTCCACCAGCAGGGTTTTCTGGCCTTACCAAACTTATGCCTTTCCCTTGCATAGGATCTGGTAACCTCCTGTATTCTCCTCCTAATGATCCCCTACCTGCTGTCAGCATCCATATCCGGCCTTGTCCTATCCAGATGATCTTTAAGGATCCTTCCCATCTCCCTAAAGTCTGCACTCCTAAAGTCGGTTACTACTGTCCTTGTTTGACTTTCCTCCCCCCCCCAGGTCCAGGAAGAACCAAACTGTGGTGTGATCACTCCTAGCCAATGGGTCAATCACCTCTAGGCCCCTAATGATTCATCTGGAATCAGAGTGACCTCACCTTTCTATTGCTGATGCCTGAAACAGCCTTCCAGTGGATGTAGGGGTGCCAAAAGCCAAAAATGATGACTGGGTTCAAGCATGCATGGGACAGATATAAAGGGACCTTGGTAGTAAGGCAAGAGAAGGAAATGACCAGAGATTGAAGAGGGTCTGCAGTGGCACAATAGGCAGGGAAAATTGGGCAGACCAGGTGGGCCAAGAGGTTTTTTTTCTGCCGATGACTTCTATGTTTCCATGCTACCTTTGTGGATTTGCATCTGTGGTATGCACACCACAAGACATCTACACTCACTTCTGGCTGCAGATAAAAATCCACAATACTAAAATCATAACACTACCTTGTGTGCAGAAGCACAGGCCCCTGCAGCCACAGATACAAATCCAATATACTCAAATTACAAGAGCTCTTTTATCTGCAGAAGTGCAGGCCCCTATGGGAATATTTCTTCTTAGTTACAGGTACTCATCCACAGTGTAAGACATACATATAATTCTATCTGCAGAAGCACAGGCCCCTGTGGTCTTGTGCTTCTGCAGTCAGAGGTTTAAGACATATACACAAGTCTCTTGCTGCAAAAGTATAGGTGCCATGAAATCCATTGATACCAAAAATGTAACACTACTTCTGTATAAAGAAGCACAGGCTCCTAAGGGGCCTGTGTCCCTTCATCCACTGGCTGCAGATGTGCAGGTCACTATGGAGCCTGCACTTACATCTGCATATAGGAAATTATGCTATGTAGCAAGGCACCACCTGCTACTCCCCTAGAGCTACAAAAAGTAGCAGTTTTAACTTAACCTGAGCTTTAAAAGTTAACATTTTAGGTTTTTGGGGAAAGTGCCACCCCTAGACAAAACAGCTACCCCCCCCGAAAAATTTCTAGATCCACTACTGAAACTATGATGCTTACATTGCAAGAGTACTTACATATGCAGATGTGCCAACCCCCAAGGGGCCTGCACTTTTTCAGCCAGAGGCACTCCTGCACACTGTATGACATACACACACAGCTGTAGCTGCAGAAGCACTGGCCTCTGTAGGGTCTGTGCTTCTTCAGCTGCAGATACCAATCTATAAAGATAGCACATCAGTGCTACTGAATTTGTGTAATCTGGAAACAGTTATACGTTTTTGTCCTACCTGATGATGGCTGTCTGTAGTTGCTTGTGTGATCTTGTCCTTTTGCTTCTTGGGGGTGGGGGAGTTAGGTTTAGAGACTCTAATGCTGCATTTCCCTACTTTTTTGGCAGTCAGTTGAACCCTAACTGGTGCAGTAAAGCAGTTTTTTGCAATGTATGTATACATTATATATAATATATATATATATATATATATATATAGGGATGTGCAATTAACAAATACCATGAATAATAGGCTGTTTGTTACTTGGGAAGAAAAGTAAATAATTGGTGCTATTCATGACTATACAACATTTTACTATTCAGTGGCAGTTCAAGATCTCCTGAGACTTCCTGTTCAGCCACTTTGGAAGCTCACTGAAGGCATGTCATGTGAGCAAGCCCTTACAGAAGCTTCAAGCAGGAGAAACAAACAACTTGACCTGCTGCAGAGAAAGAATATTCTTCCATCTACTTGTTACAACTAGACAAAAATCAAATCTTGAAATTTTTTTCCCTCTCAAAATCCCAAGCTAGAGAGGGCAATTTTTTCTTCAGTATAGGATAAACATTAGGCTTTTAAGAAAGGGAAAATACTGTGAATGTTTAGTGTTTTCTGAGAGAGAGCGACAGGCAGGCAGGCTCAAACAGTATACAGACACACACACACACACACTGTACCGGCAGTGTAGTGAAGAAGACTAACAGCTTAAGGAAGGAAGGCTTTGTAGGGGTTTATGTTTATTAGAAATTTAAGGTTTTTATAACTTAGTTGTCTGAAACAAAGAACAAGGCAAGTAATCTAACAGAAATGCAGTAAGCTTAGGGACATTTCTTGTATTGCAGGTGGTGACTTGGCCTCATGCCGAAGAAGAAATAAAAAAAAACCTGAGCATTTTTTATTCAGTCTTGACTGTTAGTTGACAGTGAGACAGTCAGCTCAGCATTGCTGCAATGACTTGAGTGACTTTATTTCATAATAAATATAATTTTAATTTAATATGAGAAATCTTCTTAGGTACCTCCATTGCCACTTAAATAAGTGAAAGTGCACCATAGCTGGTAGGGTGGGACTAGTCAGCGGACTCCCAGTACGATTCAGTTAGCTGCTTTTCTGTTCTGGGTATATGCATGGCTGTGCATTCAATACATTTTTATAAGTCTGTGGCTATGTGCCCAAAAAGAAATAAAAAAAAAAATTCTGAGAGTTTATTTAGTCAGGCTTGACTATTTGTTGACAGTGAGACTTGTCAGCTCAGCACTGCTGCATTGGCTTGAATGACTAAATTTTATAATAATATAATTTAAATGTAATACATCTCTCTTTGAAGAATACAGCCATGGCAGAGAGGATGTATTATCAGAAAACATAGCTGGTCCAGCAGCCCCAGCAAAGCTGCAGCAGGTATAGATCAGCAAGCAGCAGGAGATGGTAAACATTTTGCAGAGAGACGATCAGGCACATTTGCTGTATAAAATTATGTTTTACCATATCAAAGCCTGCAGCCTCCACCAGCGCTAGCATGACATCAGCAGACACCATTCAAAAAAGTAAAAGTAGCATTTAAAGTACCAGCAGTGCTGGACATTGTCATTAACTGTCACTTATATTACCAATGTAAATGTCTCCTCGTCATCCCTTGTCACTGCCACTAGTACCACCTGGATAAGGACATCCTCCTTAATAACCACCACTGCTCTGATATGCTACCCATCCACTGAGACTACTAGTATCCCAACATTTGCTGCAACAGTGGCCCTACCAGCCACTGCTGCCACTATGGCTAAGACCACTCCTGCCACTGTGATTGAGACCACTCTTGCCACTGTGACCCAGACCGCACCTGTTAATGTGACCTAGACCATGCCTACCAGCCTAACCATGGTGACCACCAGTCCTACTATAGTGACACCAGCAACTACTACCACTGTGGCCACTGACAGGTGCACAACTACTTCCAGTACTGTGTCCACCACTACTGTGACACCTCTTGTTTTTTGGCCTGTTTTCCTTACTGTAGAACTTGTCAGTGCAGATGAGTAGGAGGTGTACTCATTGGGGTCCAAGTGCTTTCCACCATGAGATTAGCCCACTGATGCATCATCTGAGTAGGCTAACCTAAGCAGCTTTGATGATGAGGCAGAGTATTGGGAGTACATTGACAGCTGTAAAGCAAGAAAGTCTGCTAGACAAAAAGAAACACAATCTCTTGAGGTCACAATTAGAGGAAAAGGAGGATATGGCTCCACCCCTAAAAAAAAACTTGGCAAGCTACCCTTCAGAACTTTGTTCAGCAGGCTTCATCCCAGCCTGAACAGTGAAGTACAGCAGGTGCAGGGGCACCACTGGTGCCAGGGGAAAACCCACAGACACAGGTCTAAGCAAGAAAAGCTAGTGGGGGCCGAAAGTGTGGTAGTGGTACCGGTGACAAGAGCTGCATGAGGGGTGTCAGGAGCAGTAAGAGCATGATATGGTTCCCTTTCACATTACCAAAAGAAGATAACAAAAAGGCAGTGTGCACACTGTGCAGTACAACTATCAGCAGGGGGAATCTCTTGCAGATTTAGCAACCACTTTCTTAATGAGCCACCTAAAGGTAAACCATCCCCAGGTTTTTAAAGTGTCAGGGTCTATGCTTGTGGTTCCATCAGACCCATCTTGTGGTGATAATGCAGGCAGTGGTGCTGGTGGCACTGGCAATACCACAGAACGTTCTGCCTCTGAAAAAAATGCTGCTGCACTTGCTGCTGATACCTTTCTATCTCCCTCAACACCAAACAGTCCTCCATGCACCCCGAACAAACCTGCCAGCCATCAGTCCCATTCTATTTGCACACCATCTAGCAAGTATGGAACATCCCTCATCTATTGTCAGTACCAATAGTGGAAGTGTTCCAGGCCAGAACTAAGTACCAGTTGGCCCATTCAAAAGTTCAACCCATCACATAGCTCAGAGGTGAAATGATGGCACTGGATCGGCAACCATTTTCACTTTTGGAAGACACTGGCTTTTGCAAACTTCTGCAACCATGGTACAAGCTCCCATCACATCCCACAATTTTACACATTGTGGTGCCAAATAAATATGATGGTGTGAATATGGCAATTGCCACACTTCTCTTGGAGGTTGTAGGAGGATTTTCCCACTGCACAACAGACAACTGTGAGCAGTACAAACTCTATGCATGCATAACTCTTCTTGACCACACACTGGTGAGAGCAAAACCGTATGTCTCCTGTTGCAGATTCCTCCTTCTCTCCCTATGTCACTGGTTATCCCTTCATCCCTCCACAATCTAGCAGTCACTTCAGGCCTGCTCTTCTAAATGTCAGGCTAGTGAAGAAAGACCACATGTCATTAAGCATCCTGGCATTCATTCAAAACATGCTACAGTCATGGACAGTTGGCATCAATCTACATGTTGGTATTTTCATTAAGTATAATGGGACAAATATGGCAAAAGCAGTTGTTGATGGAAATTTTGTCAGCATTCATTGCTTTGCCCACATCTTGAAGCTAATGGCAACATCTGTGCTATGCCACAGTACTGAGGTCAGCAGGACTATCTCCACAGCATGCTCCATTTGCACTTAATTACATCGGTGTGTAAAAGTGACCAACAAATTAAAAGAAGTGCAAGAATGCCTTAGTCTGTTGCAGCATTTCTTGATGTAGAATGTCAGTACCAGATGGAATTCATCCTACATGATGTTGCCTATATTGCTAGGACATAAGCATGCACTTCATGATATGGCAATGGAGTGCGACACTGGAGGAGTCCTAGGCCACCATAAGTGGTCACTGGCTGATGTCATACTGAGAGTACTTGGGCCATTTTAATGGAGCACCCATGATCGAAGAGCATCCACTGCCACTCTGAGTCAAATGATCCTTTCAGTGTATATACTGAAAGCATCCATGGAGAGATATGTACAGGAAAATAGGGAGATTCCAGATGGTGCAGCTGTACTCATCGAGCAGCTGCAAGCTGAACTGGATGCAAGGTCTGTGAAGGTGCTGGGTAGTCACAGCCACATTTTTGCAACAATGCTGAATCTCTGGTTCAAATATGAGCTCCTTCACATGGCTATGGATAGCCACAGAGTGATTCATTTTCAACAAGAGCTATGGGATAAGCTGGCTGACTGCATGAGGGGACTGGTGACATCTGCGGCTAGTGCAGAAGGTCATGAGACAGAGGGAATTCTATCTGGTAGGTCTGGTTCAACTGGTGTAGATTGGGAGAAAACACCAGTAACTGACAGAAGCACTGATGGGACTGAGTGGGCACTGCTCAGCATGTCATTTACTTCAAGAGAAACAGAGGAGGACACAGTCACAGCCTTTTTCTACAGAAAATATCTTGAATGGCTATTTTATGGAGTCTCTTGAGCCATTTCATGTTGCTCCATTAAGGCTACTGGACACAGAAGATGCATTCTGCCCTTCACTTCACACATCTGGCTATGAGATTCGTCAGTTGCCCCCACTACGGGTGTTCATCCAAGAGCATATTTAGCACCGATGTTGCTGAGCCTCATCATTCAACCTTAGATCATGAACATGTCCAACAGCTTGTTTTCATCAAGCTTAACTTACCATTACTTGGGTGCAAATATGATTTAACCCCATAAAAATAGAAATATAGTCTTTCACGTCTGCATTTGCTGACTTTTTCTCTTCATAAAGCTAACCTGCATACTTTTCTTCTATGCTTCCTTCCTGCAGTGTTTAATGCATGCACCTTCATTATAATATAATTAAATACATTAACTTTTTCTGAAGCAGGTATTACTTTCTTCTTCTTGTTTTAAAACATGTTATTATCATGTATGTTAGAAACAGCAAGGATGAGGAATAAAAATACAACAATAATAGACCCAAGGTAAGTAAAAACCCAGTGAGTGCTAATAATAACTTACTTCTCATGAATGGTTCCAGAGGACTGGAGGAGAGCACATATAGTCCCTCTACATAAAAGTGTTAGCAGGGAGGAGACAGAGAACTATAGGCCAGTCAACCTCACCTCAGTAGAGGGTAAGATCATGGAGACACTGTTTAAAGAAAGGATAGTGGCACACTTGGAATCCAATGGTGCCCAAGATCCACGGCAACATGGATTCACAGCAGAATGGTTGTGTCAGATGAATCTGATAGATTTTTCTGACTGGGTGATGAAGAAAGTAAATTGGGGGAGAGGTGGATATTGCCTATCTTGATTTCAGCAAGGCCTTCAACACCATTCCACATAAAAGACTGGTTAACAAGATGATAGTCTGGGCATGGAAAACAAGGTGGTAATTGGGTTAGGAACAGGTTAATGGACAGGAGGCAGAGGGTGGTGGTAAATGGGATCCAAACCGGGAAGAGGGGGATGGTCAGCGGGTTACCTCAGGGTTCAGTCCTTGGGCCAGTCCTGTTTAATGAATTCATTAGTGACATTGCAGAAGGGCTGGAGGGAATGGTCTGCCTGACTGCAGATGGCACCAAGGTCTGCAACAGGTTGGATATCCCAGATAGGGTGGAGAAAATGAGGAGGGACCTGGGGAAGCTTGAAAAATGGTCTGAGGTGTGGCAACTGAGGCTCAATTCAAAGAAGTGCAAACGAATGCACTTGGGATGAGAGAACCTTGGGGAGAGATACAAGATGGGGGTTGGGGGTGTTGCTGACAATCACCAAGGATGGATCTGGGGTGTATCATCTCAGATGACCTGAAAGTGTCTAAGCAGAGTACAAAGAGTGCAGGGAGGGCCAGCGGTATGCTGGGATGCATAGGCAGAGGTATCACTAGCAGAAGGTGGGAGGTGGTGGTGCCATTATATAAAATACTAGTGAGGCTTCACATAGAGTGCTGTGTGCAATTATGGAGACCGCACCTTTGTGAGGACATTGACAGGGTGGATGCAGTCCAGAGAAGGGTGACAAAGATGGTACAGGGCTTGCCCCAGAAAACACATGAGGAGAGAATAAAGGACCTCAATATGTACTTGCTGGAAGAGAGGAGGGATTGGGGTGACATGCTAGAAACATTCAAGTACATTAAGGGCATAAACAAGGTGTAGGAGGGGCAACATCTTCCAATATAGGAGGAGCACAAGAACGAGGGGGCATAATATAAAATTGGAAGGTGGTAGGTTAAGGGGAAATGTGAGGAAGTTTTTCTTCACGGAGATGGTGAACACATGGAATAGTCTGCCACGGGAGGTGGTGGGAGTAAATACAGTGGAGGGATTCAGTCGTGCATGGGATAGGTATAAGGGAACCCTAGAAGTGGGAAGGAGAAGCTAAAGTCAAGGACCAAGTAGGGTCAGCTGCCACTGATACAGGTAAGGTATATGGGTAGACTGGATGGGCCTAGTCGTCCTTATCTGCCATCAACGTCTATGTTTCTATGTTATGACATCATAACAATGAGTTTGTGAAATTGGGATACTGCACAGTGCACCACTCACAACTCGACTTTTGCATAAAGCCTACAAAAACAAGATTCCCAAAGTTTTCTTACTTCCCATTTCCCACTGCTCCCCAACATTTCACAGATATGGCATGTTTAGGGGACTGTTTTTGCTGCTTTCATCATTTTGGTATCCCTTTCTTGTTTGCAATTATTTATCTCACAAACAAAATAAGGTAGCCAGCTTTTATTGTTCTTTTAAAAGCCTTTAAATTCCTTTTTTTTGTACATCCACTTTGTTCAGCTGATACCACCCATCGCCCAGTGTAGACTACAGCTCTGTGGCAGTCCCACAGGGGTCACTGTCAGTGCCTCCACTTCCCAAGAGAAGAGCCATCCATGGGATGCTGTGTTGTCTCTCCCCTGACTGGCACCTGAGTGACCAAGGTCCATTGAGAAACCTGGTTTGTTGGAGTAGTTAGCAGTACTGAGGGTACAGTAGCACTAAGGGGCTGGCTCTGTCTTTTCATTTTAGAAACCAAAACATTTTTTTGGTAATTTTCCCCTCCTGTTGTCCACCAGGGATATACCCTATACTCAGACAAGGATGAACCATCAGAACAAAGAGGGATATACAGGGAATGGTACACATCCTGTTCAGGCTCTATGAGCTGTCAATGAGACAGCAAGGAGGTTTTTACAGTTACTTGTCCATTAAACAACACGGCACCTGCCCAGCTCTGCTCATCCTGAATCTGGCCCATCGTGGCAGCTACACAACCAAAATATTTTGACTGCACCATGTTGTTCTCCTAGTGGGTTGGGGATCCTTGCAAGGACACCAACATGGCACTTTATAAAAAATGTTTCGCAAGGCTTTGCCCTTGGGCTCTCATTGAAAATAGGATTCAAACATGCATGGGATGGACACAGGGGTACACTAGTAACAGAGTTGGGGGGATGCTGCAGATTAAATAGGATCTATGGTAGCATAATAGGTAGGGATGTTAAGGCAGACTAGGTGGGCCTAGAGGTCCTTTTCTGCTGACAGCTTCAATGTTTTTATGTTTAAGTGAAAGGATGTAAAAAAAGAGCCATAAAAGAAAGCAGGCTTTTTTTATTTGTGTGATAAATAAATGACTGCAAGTAAGGAATAGCAAAATGATGACAATAGCAAAGACACTCCCCTAAACAAGCCCCATTGGTGAAACATTCAGGTTAATATGTGTGGTTTTAATAGAAAAAAACTTAACAACTTGATTTTGGAAATATTGTTATTTGTTTTTTTTTGGCTTTGTGCAAACTGCAACTGCTGACTAAGTGAGTGGCCTCTCTGCACTACTACACATAATTGAAAGGCTATACCTGCAGTTCAGTGGGGTGAAGCAGCCAGCCACACCCCCTTCCTGAGCTATATAAGCAGTTCCTTCCAACTTCTCTCAGTGGCACTTTTTCTTTGCAGACAGAGGCTCTGTCTGTCCTCTCTCTGGGCCTGACCTCTCCCTGGGCCTTGTCCCCTCCTTTTTGCTGTGTTTGTCTCCTGCCTTCCCTTGTATTTGGATTTCTGCTGGCTCATGAGGGACTGTCTGCCTGGTTTGTGCTTCTCCTGCTTCTTGGTCAGTACTTTGCCTTTGCCTCTGGCTATAGTCTATCTGTACTTCTCTCTTGGTTGTTTCTTTCTGCTCCCTCCAGCTCCTGTGCTTGTGCTTGCTTTGTTTGTTTCCTTTTTGGGCGTTTCTAGTTTTTCTAGCATCCCTTTGTTGCATTGTAATATTGAGATGCATTGCTAATCAAGCTCTCATTTACTTTATTATACTTTCAACAATCTCTCTTTTATCTGTACTCGTTACCTATATGCTCTCAGTTCCATTTGCCATTTCCATGCTACAGCAGTACCTCTGCACATCATCTTAATTGTTTGCATCTGCCTCACTCAGTTCTGGCTCTGCTTAGCAGCTATAACTCTGTCTTTCATTCCCCTGGCTGCTTATAGCAGTGTTATGCCCAGCTACATTTACTCCTCAGTCCAACATTTGTGTAATTCAGGCCCATTTGTTGGTATTTCATACTTTTACTGAATTATACTTTTACCAAAATCACAGCAGTCCGTTTCTGACTTATACCTATTAAGACACTTTCCGTCATTAAATTGGCTGTCTGGACTCATGGTGCTCAGCTTGTGACTTCCCTGCTATTGCCATGATGTGGGTACTGTGATGTCATGGTGGGGCATTGTGGCTCCAGGTAGCAGGAACGTGCTTTTATGTAAGTTATATAAATTTTTCTCTGCTCCCTTGCAGCCAAAATGGCATTTAAGGTATTCATGCATAAACTGTATCAATTAAATTACCTAAACCTCATAGACTCATTGGAGAACATCCTCATAAAACAGAGTGCCTGCAAGTAGAACCTAGTGCTCTATTAATTTTTTGAAATATCAACTTCTGCACCAAGATACGTTGTGTAAAGGAAATGCTAGCCAAAACAACCAACATGGCAACTGTCAGAGGTAACAGTATAGACCCGACAAACATAGGAAGCATGTTCAGTACCTTAATGCAGCAAATGGTGGATATCACAATCACATCAGATAATACAACCCTGGCAATTCATAAGCTCGACTCCAGGATCTTTCAGACTGAAAGGAAAATACTGCGCATGATGTCAGAATCAGGGAGCTGACAACAGCGCTGAATGAACAAAGCCAAACCATCTGAAACCTTGAAGATAAAGTTGACGACCAGGAGATCAGCAGCTCCAGAATCATCTGCAGCTGCGGGGATTCCCTGAAGGAGTTGAGCAAGGAAATGCATCTCTTTTCCTGCAGCAGGAACACCCTTCAATGCAGAAGCAGGAAAGTAGCATCTGGATCGACACTGAAAGGGCCCACCCCACTTCAGCACAGCCACCCAGGCTTGGGGACAAACCTAGACTGATACTTGATGGATTTTTAAACTTTGCAGTAAAAGATGCCATCCTGACCAAAGCCAGGGAGCTGGGCCAACTGAATTGGCACAGACATAAAATCCACATATACTGCTACATACAACATTGACCTCATAACACTCCCTTTTACAAATAAAAAGAAACTCCCAACCCCCTTACAAGAATCACCACTGGGTTCAGCACTTCAAATACAACATCAGTTTAACACTCTCCTCAAAGCTGAGGCACATAAGAACATTGCCCAACCCTTGTTTCATAATCCCAACTTTCTGATCTCAGGCAAGTTACTCAAAACTAAATCTTTCTGGCCTGACATGAGAGTGGAAAGGGTCAAAAACTTCGTGGCTAATCAAAATTGCTGTCCTTTCAAGAGGCAAACACTTTTTTTAAGTGGTCCTCTACTCACATTTTTAAATATTTATAAATATCTCACAAGTTGTTGCAACATTTTGGCAGTGGCTTGTGGCATAAATCCTTCACCACCATTCTCTTCCCATATATTATTTCAGAGCAATCTTCTCACCTAATTTCCTACTCCTAAAAGTTTCTACAGTCTACTATGGCTAAGTTAGAGGGCCGGAGATTCTACTGGTGGGACCATATTCTGCCACCGACTGCTCCTTCCAGGCAGTGGCCAAAAATATGGAAACAATTGGATACAAATATTAAATGGGACAGGTACAGGTACATGCAATTTCAAATGAATCATAATCTGTACTATACACCAGTTAAACTACACGAAATGGGTCATCTGTCCACCAATTTGTTCCCTAAATGTAAAAAAGTGCCTGGTAATCTGCTTCACATGTTGTGGACCTGTCAGATGGTTTCTCCCTTATGATGCCTTATCCAGACCCATCTCGACCCATTACTGGCACTGTCTGAGAAGTTTACTCCTGAGATATGCATTCTAGGAGACTATGCAGACAGAGTCAAAGGCAATCAATGGGCACACATGGCATTTATCTCGGCCTGTGCCAAAAAAGTGATACTTAGGCACTGGCTATATCAGATCACTCTCAGTTACCTAGAGTGGTATAAAGAAATCATGTTTACCCTTCAAGAAGAATGGATAATTGCTGGAGTAAACTATAAGACACACAAATACAAACTAGTTTGGGACCCACTGTTTACCCTTTTATCAATTCATTCAGTGGGAATTAGCACCTTAGATTTTAGTAACACAGTAATCCCCCCGAGTCAGATCTGGCTTTACATTACCTAGAAGCCATAATAATTCAGGTCTTGACATCAGCAGCCATCCCTCTCCTTATAGCTCTGGTGGCAGGATGGGTGGGTGGTGGGTCTGTGTAGAAGGGAGAGGGTGGGTGGAAACAGACAATGGAAATAAATGTTTTTTATTGCTTTCTATTTCAAATGCTGTATCTTCAACTACTTAGTAGATAATGACTGTATATAGATTCAGCATCCATGTATTGTCTGTGTTATCTTGTATTTTTGTAATAAAACATATTTAATGAAAAAAAAATCCATATATACCAGGACTACTCCATAGAATAGTTTAACAGGAGATGAGAATATACAGAGGCATGTCACATCCTCCATGAACTAGGGTTCCATTTTCTTTATGCTACCCTGCAACCATGTGCCTCATGCATTACGGAATCCTGATGCTTTTCTAAACCTCTGAGGCCCTAATGGATTTCCTACACAGAACTTAGCTGTAAGAACTAAGGAGACTCTGTTCAGCAAGTGTGAACAAGGGCAGCTCAGAAATGAAGACAGCTGATGGATCAACAGATAATTTCTGACAAACTGAAGAGCAACCACCAGATGACCTGCAAGAGAATTGGGCTCTACCCCTGAGAAACAGAAAGAGACAGCAGCAGCTAAACCCAGCAGAAGGGAACCCCCAGGAGACAGAGAATAGTCCAGAAGTCACAGTGGGGACCACAGCAGGGAGAGCAACAATGAAGTGCTCAGTCCTTATTTCTCCAAAAAGAAATATGCACTGCTTCACTCCGAGTCTCAAACCCATCAATGTGGTGATGCCATCCCAACAACAGACTCTGGGGGACACAGATCACCACCAGCCAAGGCCTCAGCAAAATCTTGGGCTGCAGCAGTCACCCAGTGTGCAGCTTCTGTGAATGCCAACCTGTCAGCCTCCAATCTAATGGACTGCCTGCCAAATAAGGTCTTGCAGATGTCCCAGCAGAAAGAAAAAGAACCCTGTACAGCAGATCGAGGCTGAACTCTTTGACTCTTTGATCTTCCCATAGCTTAGTGGTTAGAGTACTGGCATGGTACACAAGGGGCCTGGGTTCAAGTCTCAGTGGGAGTCACACTTTTCCTTTCATATTTCTATCACGATTTAAAAAATTGCTTCGCAATGGCTTTATTCCACTGAGAAAATTGTCTAGTCTCGGACTCAGATAAGCGCTGTTTTAGCTTTTCTTTTCTTGGGGAGGGTGGGGGTTTGGAGAGGATGACACCGGGCTTAGGGGTTAATATTCCGGGATTTTTGATAATTACCTGCAGGATGCAGTGACAAGGGTTTAACTTGCAGGAATTATACCACCCTACTCTCTTATGCAACCAAATGTGCAAGTCACTGGACGCAAGTCTCCCCCTCTCCACTCCACTGAACTAGACAGAAAAGACAAATGCAAGCATGCACACAGCAGGAACTGCTTATTATCTTACTGATAAAAACTAGGTACCGTTATATTTAAACTTTGGCAGTCCTGTGAGCATAAGGAAGCTGGTGATGGCTAAGACATGACAGTCCTCCACAGTACTTCAGATCTCATTTCCCTAGTACTGTTGTCTTACGATTATGGTATTTCCCAAACAGGTGAGATACAACCCCAGGAACTTTTTCATATAATAATAAAAGCATCCTAAAATACAGCCCCCGAAAAAATTTATACTAAGACTACCAGCAGTACCATGATACAGAATACAGGCTAGCATTTTGACTTCTGATTTTTACATTATACGTGATGTTTTGTGCTGGACCCTGCTCTGAACTATGTAAATGAATAATATTGTCAATGTGTTTATAGGCTGAAAAAGGAATGATAGGCATGTTATGCATGTAATGTACAAAAAAAACCCTCAACCATCATCCCTCCCCCGCCATACCTGGGACTTTTATGCGGTGGGTGCACCAGAGCCACTGGAATTAATGAACATCCACTTATCCTAGCTATGCCCATTTCATTAGTCATTACTTAAGCTCAGGCTGAGCACTATGAGTATGAAGGCAGGAGGGAAGGGAAGACAGCAAAAAATAGATAAAATGCAGTCATATGTTTAAAAATTGTCTCAAGGATGAGGAGATTCTATAACTGCTTGCAGCTTGATGGGGTAACCAGCCAAATGGAGACAGAACAACAAGCACAATGCTAAGCCTCAGAAAGCCTGGACTCGTAGGACCCAGTCCTATTTAATATAAATAATCTCTTACGAGCTAGCAGTACCCACACAATACTCTGGTGCCAAAATTTATAATTGCAGTGCCTTCCCTGATACCCAAGGGGAGCAGGGAGATATCAGGTGAAACCCCAAACACCTACCTGTTGAGTACTGAGGTCTGTACCCAGAAAGCACCAGGGAGACTGGGAGGACCCTGACTGGTGTTCTGCCATCGGTCCTGTACCTTGTTGCTTCCTCCATTTGCTATATAACTAAGTTTGTAAATAGTTATTTGTCACAGTTTATTGGAAGTAGAAATAGTTTAATGTTAAGCAGAGACTATGTGAGAATATAGTATTATGTGGAAATGATGTGTGTCTGATACCTATACCCCCCTGGATTCATAGCAATGCTTAGCAGGTATTTCTCCTAGAGTTTATAGAACAGAATTTGCCTACTTTGGCCTCTTATGAGTATGCAAACTCTTGTCAGTTTTTCTCTTCATATGATGGATCATGGGTGATATCACATGACATACCAAGATTGTGAGGGGGCTTAATACCCCTGTCAAATGCAAAATAGTGTTATCCTTCCTTAAGAGGCTGAAGTCTCAAGTGTCTTTTTTTACAAGAAACTAAACTCACCAAGGAGGCGCGTACCTTCTTAGTGAGAGATTGGGTAGGGCAAGAGATCCACGCTGCTAGCTACGAGTTACTTTTTGTGTAGAGGATGGATAGATTAGGGAGGTGAGACCCAGAGGGGAGAGACCTAGGGTGATTATTTTGGCCATAAGACAGGTGTGGAATTTGATCCTATTGTCGAGGTTAAGCCAGTTAGTGGAGTTATATAGTGAGCAGGTGTGTGTGAGGCAGTCACAGTCCAGGACAAGGTGACAGACTTTGTTGAGGGAGAGACAGAGCCTATTTAGGGCTGAAGTGGCGGCAGCTCTATAGATGAGTATACCGTAGTCTAGGAAGGAGAGGATAGAGGACAAGACTGGGAGTAGGAGAGCATCTTGGGTAAGGCAGTGTTTGACATGGTATAGTAGACCTAGGTGGACATTGAGGGCCATGGACAGTTGGTGGATGTGTTGGTGGAAATTGAGAGCCGGGTCCAGGGTGATGCCTAGCTATTTGAAGGAGTTAACTTGTTCAGGATGGGTTAGGTCAGCAGCTAGTATATGAGGGCAAAGCGTCTGCCTAGTTTTTTGGGAGTGGGTGAAAACCATGAATTTGGTCTTCCTATAGTTTAATATATGGTATTGTGCAGCGAACTACTGTTTTACTTCATTAAAGGAGGACTGGAGGGTTTGGTGGAGTTGCAAAGGGTCAAGGCTGGAGGCATAAAGGACAGCATCATCCGCATATAGCAGAAGGCTGCTAGAACAGGTTCTGTGTAGGGAGTTAAGGTAAAGACTGAAAAGAAGGGGACCAAGGATGGACCCCTGTGGGACCCGTGAGCGAATTGGGAGACAATTGGATAGGGTAGTGCTGATTTTGACTTGTTGGCAATTGCCCGTTAAGTAGTCAGTAAACCAGTGTAGTGCATCCTGTGAAAAGCCAATGTTGGAGAGTGTGACTAGCAAGAGGGAGTAATTGACTGTATCGAATGCCTTAGTGAGGTCGACAAAAACAGCGCCAGTGGTATGGCCTTTGTCTAATTCAGAGTGGATGTGAGTGGTGAATTCTAGGAGGGTCATAGTAGTACTGTGCCCTTTGTGGAAGCCATGCTGCTGTCTACAGAGAAGGCCATGTTTATTAATGTGGTCAGTAAGCTGGTCATAGACAATGCGTTCAAGAGCTTTGGATGGGGAGGGAGGATAGATATGGGCCAGTAGTTATTGGTGTCAGTATGGTCCCCACCTTTAAAAATGGAGGTAATGGAGGCAGATTTCCAGATGATGGGGATTTTACTTTGGCAGAGGGAAAGGTTCAGAATATGAGTGAGTGGGAAGAGCACATCTTGGAGGGTGAGCAGGAGGAGCCTCAGATCCAGAGAGTCACTACTATAGTGGGCATGGCTAAGAGCATTCCTGAGATAGGGTTCCACAGTCTTGGGGGTGATGCACCGTAAGTGGAAGGGAGAGTTTAACTGGGGGATGGGGGCTAGCAGGGGTGGGTCGAAGAAGTTAGGAGGGAGGATATGGCTGAGGTTAGCAAAAGTTTGGTTAAAGGCTGAGGCAATGCTTGAGTGGTCAGAAGTCAGGTGCCCATCCACCGATATCTGGTTGGGGGGGTGTTTGGATTTTTTCCTCCTTTTGCCTTGACATTGTTCCAGAATTTGCGCCCAGAGCCCCAGGTATTGGTGAGTGTATCTTTATAGTATTCTGCCTTGGCTTTGCGTAATGCCCACGTACATTTGTTCTGCGCCTCTCTATATTTCTGCCTATCTGATGGATGGTCAGTCTCATTTGGGAGGTGCCAGAGAGAGTCTCGTGTATGCATCAAGGCACGGAGCTGGTCGAAGATCCAAGGAGCAAGGTTGCTTTTAGCCATCCTTTTTGAAAGTGGGGCAAAAAGGTCACAGATGGAGTTGAAAGTGCGAATGAATAGGTCAAGGGCTAGGTCAGGGTCGAGGGTGTTAGTTATGAAGGACCAGTCTAGTGACCTGAGATGGGATTGTAGGTACATGAGTTTACCTGGGCCTAGGCTGTGACGGACAATTACCGGGGGGGGGGGGTTGGTAATTTTACAGGACCATGTGCAGAGAACTGGGGAGTGGTGGCTGATAGTATTTGGTAGCACCATGGTGCTAGCGATTTTATGGGGACAGTTGGTGAGGACCAGGTCCAGTAGTAAGGAGGATCCAGTGTGGAGGTCCAGACATGTAGAAGAGGTGACTACTTGAGTGAGGGCTTGGGCTGTGGCTGCGTCCATAAGCGGTGCAGCTGATTTAGCCAGCCAGTTTGTGTTGAAGTCCCCAAGTATAATTTGTTCATTTTGTTGCGGGAGGGAGGCAAGATACGGCAGGATTGAGTGCAAGGCCATTTTCTATTTTCTAGGAGGAATGTAGGCTGCTGTGATAAGGAGGGGGTTTGGGAGTGGCCCATTTTGAGCTTGAGAGTGATGGCCTGTGGCCCCAGAGTGAGTGAGGGAAGGGGGAGTGGCTGGCAGTGTATCATGTCCTTAACGTACATGGCACAGCCACCTCCACACTTCCCTTGATGATCAGCTTGGAAGAGGTTGAAACCGGGCAAGGCTACCGCAGAGTCCGAGATCAAGTGGGAGAGCCAGGTTTCATTTAGGACAATGACATCAGGCTGGTGTTGGAGGACCCAACCCTGGTATGAGTCCCATTTTTTTAACAGACTACAGACATTGAGGGTGGCTATACGAAGCCCGCTATTGGAAGTATGGTTAGGTGTTGAGGTTGCAAGTAGGCCAGGATTAGGGTGGATATTACTGGATATTAGGAGGAGTAGTAAGAGGAGGGACCTGAGCACAGTATCCCAGACAGATTTATGGAGACGATCTGTACGAGCTGCAGACCCAGGTGAATTGGAAAGGGAGTGGATAGGGAGGGATAAAGTGCAAGGGACTGACAGTAGGAGGGGGTGGAATGAGATAGGAGGCAGAGGGTTCGAAGGCATCTTAGGAAGCAGCACCCAGTGTAGGAGTGTCCTTGCAAGGGTAGTCCATTTATGGCAGTGGTCATAGTTGTATGTGGTGTAGGTGGGCAGGGTGAAGGTCTCATAGCCTGGGTTAAGGGTAGACGCAGTGCAGGCCAGGTTCTCCTTGGTGTACTTTGCAGTAGCCTGCGGATGCCAGGCTGCGTGGATGTAGGGGTAGTCATTGGGTCGAGATGCTTGACTGGTAGGGGGTTAGAGGAGGGGGGAGTGAGCACAGGGGACAGAGCAGAAATGAGAGACTGGAGAAAAAGAAGCATTGTTATGGAGGAGGGGGTTTGTAGGGTGGGTGATAGACAGTAGGGGGGTGAAAAGGAGCAGGAAATAACAGAGTAAAGCAGCCTCTAATGGTGACCGAGTATAGGATGCAGATGGAAAAGTGGGCTGATTGGTTCAGGCATTCAGCAGGTCACCTATAATAAGGACGAGTTCACCAAGGGTGCTGGTGGGGGAGGTAAGGAGCTGACGCAATATGTCAGCGGGGCAGAAACTATTTGAAATTGTTCCAGCAGCAGGTGAGTGGCAGGAGGTCTGATTTCCTCGCCCTGGCTCATGTTTGTTCAGTGGATCTCCTTGCTTGTTGCTCTCGGGGAAGGGGAGGGTAGCTTCACCAGCCCTCACAACCTCCGTGTCTTGTGTCTTGTGTTTGTGGCAGGCAGAACTCTCGGTGGATCCTTGATTCTGTGGGAGGAACAAGAAAGGCAGGTAAGACTTTTAGATCCTGTACCGGAGGAGAGGAGACGGTTGAAAAGGGGGGAAACGCTAAAGGAACTGTTAAGAGGAGCACAGCAATGAAATTATCCTTATGAAATGCAAGGACAAGTTTTAAAACACAGCTAGAAACTCATACAGTTAACGCATCTAGCACCCTCTCTTAGCATCAGTTAGGCAGTACAGAATTAATTGGTACTTAACTTTAACCTCTTAACCACTTTGTCTAGCTATTTTACTCCTACTTTCTAGGAATTTTAGTCTCCCCCCCCACAACCTGCCAAAATATAAAGTTTTACCACTTTTCTCTTGCTGCCTTTGAACCCTGCACCCTCACTGTTTTAGTCAGCAGTTCCACCACTCAGCTAGCACACCTATCTATTATTTGTGCAGGATTTCAAACTCTAAAAAAACCCTCTAACCTTGCTAAATTGTTGTCTGTCTGTTTCTGCAGGCCTTGAGCCCAGCTTCCTGCTGCTACAGCCACTGTCTGGGGTCCTTCCTGCTACTCTGGGCAAGTCTTGAACCTAGTGCCCTGTGCACCTCAGGCACCAGCTCTGCCACTGTACCAAGTGGCAACTATACTTAAAGGTGACCTCTCATTACTATCTCCCCCTCTATCATCATAGTTCCCCCATCTTTCTTCACCTCAGCTCTCTCACCCTTACCAATTATGCATGTGCACCTCCTGCCCACCTGCCTCTCTCTTCTCCTCCTCCTCCTCCTTTTGCCTTCCATCAACCCTATTGTCCCTGCTAACCCTCAGCCTCACTACTCTAGTGCTCCTACCTACCCTCCTGCCTTCCCCTCCTCCTATACCACTGCTCCTCCCCCTCCGTCCTCCTCCACACACCCCATATGCTCCTCTCCCTCACCCCCATCCAGATATTACCTTTTCTCCCCCCACCCTTGGGCATCTGATCACTCAAGCATTCTCTGCCTGTGCTGCCCTACCCACCCCCTGTGCTATGAAACCCCTTTCTCTTCCTATCACTCCCGACATAAACTCTCCTTCTGCCACCCTCTGACCAGAGCAGTTCTCCTCCTTCTGCTCCTGTCGGGGAACATACATCCCAACCCAGGCCCTGCCCCGTCCCACCCACCTACTCGGCCCATTGGTCTCCAAATAGCCTCCATGAACATATGCATCCTGCTGAAAAAATGTGATGCCCTACAGTGCTGAGCCATGGCTCATCAAACAGACATCATAGCCCTGGTTGAAACCTGGCTGTCCAAATCCACCCCTAACTCATTTGTCTCCCTCCCAGGCTATACCTTATACCGGGAGGACAGAGAAGGCAAATGAGGGGGAGGCTGTGCAATCTACACTAGGGACACAATATTTGGACATGCGCTCCCCACCCCTGCCCTTGTAAATGGGGCCCAGGCTCTTACCCTCAAACTCACCCCAGACCCCTCTAGGGGCCCTCTCTATCTCATCACTGCCTACGTTCCCCCAAAGAACCAGCACCCAGCCCTGGTATCTTTAACTGACTGTCTAGCCTCCCTCCACCATAAGGCAGAACAAATCCTAGTTGGGGACCTTAACGTAAATTGGCTCAGCACCTCCTCTTCCACGATCAGAGACTCATTTACCACCCAAGACCTGACGCAACTCATCATCCAGCCCACTAGAATAAACCCTAAGAGAGGAACCAGCACCCTTCTGGATGTAATTATCACCAACCAACCCCAAAAAATCCAAAACATCCAGGTCCTACCAGATTCCCTAAGTGACCACTCCCCTATCCTATTTCATTGGGCAGTCCCCAATCCCAAACCCAAAGCCCAGACCACCCTCCGCAGGCGCCTCCACCCTGGTGGGCTGCAAAAACTTAAACTATTCCTCACCCAGATAAACTGGTCCCCATTCATCGTGCAACCGACATTGACACTGCCCTCGCCTTCTTCTCACACACCTTCAACATGGCCTGTGATCTCTTTGCACCCTTCACCAAAATCCAATCCAAAAAGCAGAATGAACCCTGGATAAGCCCTGCCCTTCTACAATTACTAAGAAATCGGGATAACCTCTGGCACCTTGCCACTGAAACGGGTCGGCTGTCTGATAGGCAGGCTTACAATGCAGCCCGGAATAAGTGCTCTTGGGCCGTCCGGAAAGCCAAGGCCGACTATTACCAGGCCACCCTCACCTCCTCCTGGGGTTCAGTCTGGACTTTCTGGGATAATATTAAACAACTAAATGGAAAATCACGCTCCCCTGCCCCATCCCAGCTCACTAGCAATGGCACTACCTCCACTGAGCCTGCCACCATAGCTAACTGGCTCAACACCGCTTTCACTGACCTTAGCTCTGTCCTCCCTAGTAATTTTTTTGACCCTCCCCTCAACCAACCTCCCCCTGTCCTCCAGCACCCCAGCTTCCACCTACGCAAGATTTCTGCCCGGGAAGCCAGACCCATACTAATCAAAGCTTTGAATAGCAACAGTCCCGGCAGTGACTCACTGGACCCCAGTATCCTCAGGCTGGTGCTAGATGAAGTCCTTGCCCCACTCACCAGCCTAATTAACCGATTGCTTTGCCTGGGACAATTTCCCACGGCTTGAAAAACAGCAATAATCACGCCCATTCATAAAGGGGGGCGACAGGTCATCGGCCAACAACTACCGGCCAATCTCCATCCCCCCCCCCCAAAGCCCTGGAGAAAGTGGTGGCCATTCAAATCACTGAATATCTGGCTAAGCATAACATCTTATGCCAAGAGCAACATGGCTTCTGTGCTGGTCACAGTACCAGCACAGCACTAACTGAATTCTCCAACTTCCTACACTCCTCCCTGGTTACCAGCTCCCTAGCTGGTGCAGTGTTCATCGACCTCTCAAAGGCTTTCGACACCGTCTCCCACCCTCTTCTGCTGAATGCTGTCTGCCACACTGGTCTCTCGGCTGGCCCTCTAGCATGGTGCACAAGCTATCTAGCCGCCCGATCACAGTGTGTTAAAATCAATGGGATACTCTCTGATACATGTCACATTCACTCTGGGGTCCCCCAAGGCTCCATCCTGGGCCCCCTTCTCTTCTCACTCTATCCGAACACCCTGCCCAGTGCATGCCCTGGCAAAATTCTCCTGTATGCAGATGACGCTGTCCTTTTTGCCTCCCACCGCAATCCCGTCTCCCTTCAGGACACCCTACAGCAGTCTTTCAATAATGCTGAAGCCTGGTTTAAGGAGCGCAGACTCGTCATTAATCTTAAAAAAACCAAAGCTATGCTCTTTTCCCACCCCAAAACAAAGCTAGCAACCACCGCTCTATATCCTTCCTAGTACCAAACAGCCACTGGAACAAGTCTGCTCCTACAAATACCTTGGGGTCACCTTCGACTCAGCCCTCACATTTCACAACCACATTGATGCCCTAACATCCTCCACTAACACACGGCTTGGCATCCTCTTCCGCCATAGAACCTGCCTTCCCCCAAATGTGCTCCGGCTCACCGTTACGTCTTCTGTATTGTCCCTTGTAGACTATGGTCTACCAGTCTATGGTGCTGCCGACACGACTGCACTCAAAAAAAATCACTTAACCCTGAATAAAGCCTGTAGATTGATTACTGGGGCCCCCAGGCTCACACACACCTGTCAGCTGTATGATGAGGCTAAACTCCTTACCCTGGATGAATGGCTCCGATATCAAACCTGCCTCCTCACAAAAAAAACCCTACTCGGGCTCTCCTCCTGGGGTGATGGCATCCATCCACCGGATCCCACCCACTGTTGCAACACGGTCATCCAACAAGACCACTTTAATGGTCCCCAGATCAAGAACCAGCCATGGCCAGAGGTCCTTCTGCTACAGAGCCCCATCCTGGTTTAACTCTCTCCCTGCCCCCATCACCAATGCCACCACCATCTCCAAGTTCAAAACCACCCTTCGGAAACCAACTCTTCAACACTCGTAGCTGCTCCTGTCTCTGAAGGCAGCCTCCACCTCGACTTCTCATGACAATGCCCACCGGGCGGCTCTCCACCTAGCCCTCCCACCACCTCTTCCCGGTACACCGTACCTATGTCTAACCTGGCCAGTGCCAGCTGTTTCATGGTATGCCTATTAGATTGTTCAATTTTGATACCAACTTGTGTAACACCTGTTCTCAATTACTTGTACCCTGTAACCTAAATGTATTTTGTCTGACCTCAGTGTGACGTGGCGCCTCTGATGAATGCCTATTTTTAGCAAACCTATGCTATGTAACCTAAAACTCTATGTATGTCTTTAATGTGACGAGGTACCTTTGGAAACGAACCTCTGGCTCAAAGGTTGTAAACTGATTTCACAAATAAATAAATAAATAAAATAGCCTTCAGTTAACTGAGACATAGCATGCATGTAAACCGTACTGAATTCAAGTGAGGCAATTAAGGTAACATTCTTTGAGTAACAGAAACGCTGCTTTTACACAAAATTAAATTAAGTTAACCCCCTCTACACCAATGGAAATCCAGTTAGGTAGCTTTAAAATGTATTGAAGAAAAACTGTCTCCACTTCCACGCCGATAGCTAATCGTGCTGTGGTTTGCAGTACTTCTAGAGATATGCCAGTGTTCAGGTAAGAAAAATAGGCGCGAAGCCTAAAAATTTGAAATTGTTCCATCAGCAGGTGAGCACCAGGAGGTCTGATTTCCTCGCCCTGGTGCGTGTTTGTTCGGCGGATTACTTTGCTTGTTGCTGTCGGGAGGGCAGCTTTACCAGCACTCATGACCTCCGTGTCTTGCATCTGACAGGCAGGACCTTTGGTGGATCCTTGATTCTTGCTTGTTGTTCTTGGGGGAGGGGTCAGCTTCACTAGCCCTCACAACCTCCGTGTCTTGCGTCTGGCAGGCAGGACCCTCAGTGGATCCTTGATTCTTGCTTGTTGCTCTTGGGGAGGATGGCAGCTTCAACAGCCCTCACGACCTCTGCGTCTTGCATCTGGCAGGCAGGACCCTCGGTGGATCCTTGATTCTTGCTTGTTGTTTTCGGGGGGGGGCAGCTTTACCAGCCCTCACGACCTCCGTGTCTTGCATCTGGCAGGCAGGACCCTCAGTGGATCCTTGAATAATTTGAAATTGTTCCAGCAGCAGGCAAGCAACAGGAGGTCTGATTTCCTCAATCTAGCATGTGTTTGTTTGGTGGATTACCTTGCTTGTTGCTCTCGGGGGGGGCAGCTTCACCAGCCCTCACGACCTCCGCGTCTTGCATCTGGCAGGCAGTACCCTCGGTGGATCCTTGATTCTGCTTCTCCCATATCTCATCCATCCTTCACAAGTGGGCTTCATTAAAGCAGTGTCAGTGGCTCAGCAGGTAGCACACTCACCTCTGAGAGAGAGAGAGAGATCAGAAGGCTGTGGATTCTATCCCCACACCAGGCACTTGGATTGAATACCAATACTGACACTGTAGTGTAGCATGAGGGGGGTGCAGCACTCCAGAGGTACCGTCTTTTGGATGAGTTGTTAAACCTGAGGTCCATCTGCTTGTTCAGGTGGTAGCTCAGGTGGATGTTAAAGATCCCATGGCACTTCTCGAAAAGAGTAGGAGAATATTTATTGAAAATAAACAAAACAGTGCTACAACAAAAACCAAACAAAAGAAGTCACATCTTCTATAAAGGGACTTATAGTAACAAAAACCACAGATCTTGCCATTATTCTGACAATCATTTAACATTTGGTAAGACTTTGTTTGATATTCTAATTGAGAAATCGATCAGTAAAAATTACAATAGTCCATTAACCTATTTTATCTCTCAGAAATTGAACTTTTTGCCAACTTCCAATACATACGTTTTTAGGCAACTTAGTCTGTTCCTGATAACATATAGTGGTTACTTCATGTTCTATCATTTTTGACAGGTGTTCTGGCTCTACAACAAGTTGCTGGAGTAAAAATTTACATCTAGTCTGCCATAATGAATACTTTATGCAAGTAAATATCAACCTTAATGTACCTTTTTCTATCTGCAAAGGATGTTTAGAGAAACCCCCTACTAACTCTTCATAGGACCATAACCCCTACATCTGGCTTTTCCAACTGTGTGTTAATAGTTGCCAAAAAGTTTTAGCATAAGGACAAAGTAATAAAAAAAAAGTTCCATGGTTTCCTCCACAGATATACATGTTTGTCTAGGGCAAATTCTCTCTCTGACTGGCTTTTATACTTTGTGTTTGCTTTTACATTTAGCCTCCCATGTGAGCACAACCAAAGAACATCCCACATTTTTGGAGCGGTTCTGGGATCACCTAATGTAATTATAACCTCCTCCTAATAGTCATCTGGTATTCCCTTGAATACTGGGGTTGCAGGAAATACCTTTTCTTGAATAATAGAATAAATATGTTTCCTAGGTTTATTAACTATATGAGATGAATCCAGGTGCCATTTCTGTAATTTTTTTAACACTGGTCTGAAAAATACAGGACCGCTTCTAAAAGAATTGGTCAGTCCAGTTGGCCCTAGCCATACATCAAATATAGTCTTTAACCAATTATTGGCAGACAAACTCCAAAGTGATGGTCCTGGTGTTCGATGGTCTTTTAGATTATAGAACAAAAACATACTATAAAAAAATACCATGGGGTTCAATAAATTCAGACTGGAAGATATAAAACTTATCTTTTAATGGGGTTTAATTGACTCCCCCAAATAACCTGAAACACTAAACTTAATAATGTTGTTTCTAAGTGAACTCAGATGGAACAAACCACACTTAGGTATGTAAATATGGGGAGGAGGAATATTTTAATTATAATTATTTTCTTTTTCTTTAATCGTTGTCAGTTTTTCCAGATTTGTACTTTGTATTTGGCATAGTCTAATTTCTCTGTCCAATTTATTATACTATTATCCCCTCCCAAAGGTAATTTCCAATAGTTTAAATTGTTCTACTGTCCCTTTCATACCTCTAAGGTCATTGATGGGTGGGGGTTAGAGGGACTAAGTGGGTATATTAAACTTTTTGAAGTATTAATAGATGCTCCTGTGACTTGTGAATATTGCTGTATTTTATCCAAAACCTTTTCTCCTGAATCCAGGTTCTTTATAATAAAACACACATCATCTGCATCAGTTTTAATTTCTATTCTACTTTGTACTGGCATAGCCCCCTTAATTAAACTATCTTGTTGTATCATATGTAATAGAGGATCCAAACAGAATATGTATAATAGAGGATTAATTGGGAATCCCTGCCATATGCCTCTATGTATTGGGATAAATGATCAAAGATGTCCATTAACTAGTGGAATAGTTGTGGCTTCTCTATAAAGTGTGCTTATCCAGTCACAGAAGGTTTGCGGTATTCCAGAGGCTAATAGAACTTGTAAAATATAGTTAAGTGATATTTTATCAAATGCTTTCCCTTGGTTGATTGAAATGAGGTATCCTGAGATTTGATTTTCCTTGCCTTGTTCTATTAGTTCCCTGTATAATAATACATTTTCATTTATTGAGCTGCCTGGCACTGAACATGTTTGTGAAATGTTAAAAAGGTAAGGGGCTAATTTAATCAACTTGTGTACCAAAATCTTCATCAAGATTTTTAAGTCTGTATTTATGAGACTCAAAGGTCTTCAATTTTTTAGTTCTCTTCTGTCTTGTTTTTTATACAAAAATATTTATATAGTAGTGCTTAAGTGAAAGCCAATGGATCCTGATGTTAATATCCAATTTAAAACATCATAAGGAATGCCTATCAATTCAGAGACATATTTTTCACAAAATTTAAATGTCAAACCATCCAATCCGGGTGCTACATCATTTTTCTATTCTTTTATTGCTTACTCAGTTTCAGGTTTTGTAATTGGGTGGGTTAAGTTCTGCATCTCATTATCAGGGGGACATGGTAATTGTATACTGTGAAGTGATTTAATCATTTCCTGTTCCCATAGACCCAGTATTGCATGCATATTTGTTAGATAATTTTGCACCTCTTTTAGAATTTCCATTATTTGAAAAACCTCTTTACCCTCACTAGTAATAATGGAAGTAATTGTTTTAGCATTAGCTCTTCTGGAGCAATCCTCAAAGGTATCTCCTAAAGCTGTTTTCCCTGGGGTACAGATGTTGTGTTCTAGTAGTATAGTTGATGCCCTAGAGTATTGAATATTTTCCATTTCCTGTTTAATATGCTTACTTGTTGAGGTTAGGTTAATTTCCTGCATGTTTACTACTGAGTACAATTTGCCTAATTGGTTTTGTAGTGTTAAGTATTTCTTATACTTATCTGTGTTATTTTGCCTGATTGAATGGATAAAAAAACTTCTTAAATCATTTTTTGTGTCCCTCCACCATCTACTCAAATTGTCAGAAAGGCCTGTCAGCATCATTCAGGCTTTAAGTAAATTTTTTACTTGTGCATCAATCTGTGGTTCCTCCAATTGCAATTTGTTTAATTTCCAGTATCCCTTACCATATGAAATACTGTCCTGAAGACCTAATTTCCCTGAGAGTATTTTATGGTCTGATGTTTCCGTGGGAGGGGTTGGGGCTTCTTGTACATTAATCATTCTAGATACAAAAAGAAAATCAGTGCTTGTAGCTTGCGTTCCTATAAAGAAAGGATGGCCACCCTGTTCATGCAGAACATGATACACATCCTGTAAACCTCATGCTTTGACAATAGCCATCAGACATGTTGTATCACAAAAAAGTTTTTCAGTTCATGCTCCCCATCTTGCTTTGCTACCACACAATTAAAATCTTCACCCCATATTATATGTTTTTGTTGTCAAAAGAAAAGGTTTTATAACATTAAACAAATCTACCCTTTTCTTTTTTTTAAGGGAGGGCATAACTATTTATTGCTCTCCATTTTGTATTGTGTACAGTGAAGCCAATTAGTAGAGCTTTACCTTCCAGTATCTCATTAAGCCTTGTTACCTTGTACCCATTGCCCCAAAACAAAATCCCTACCCCATCGCAGGTGACTGTTCCAAATGAGTAAAAGGATGGGCCCCAATACCATAATTGTTTGGCTGCTTGTACTAAAGAAATGTTGTTCAATCTGGTATCTTGAAGGAAACAAATATTAAAAATCTAAAATCCCACAGGATAGATAAGATGATTAGCATACGTTTAGGGGTTTTGATGCTATTGACATTTAAAGTAGCCACCTTAAAAGTCAAATTTGTAGCCATACGAAGGTAGAAAAGAGTGATCCACCCCCAAGTTATTTGTCCAAGTTCCCTCTTCTAGTGCTTCTCCTAGGCCCCACCCCTAAACATTTCTGTTTTCCATTTGGTTGTTCTTGGGCTAAGGTATCACCCTCTGAGTCAGTAGAAATCAAAGGTTGTGAAGAGGTTTCAGATTCCCCACCCTGCTCTGATTCCTGAGATTCAAGTGCGAGAAGATCATATTTATTACTAAGAGGAACAGAAGGGGGTGATGAAGCTTTGGCTATCTTAGATCTAGGCCTTTTTTGTCTCATAGCTATTTTCTTGGGAACCGCAGTCAGTACTGGGGAAGGGGGAGGCATATCTCTGTGTTCAATACTAACCTTTGCTGAAGGGACAACCAGAATTTGGGTATCCACCATGGCGGGGGTGGGAGGATAATCTCTTCAGGGCCTGGGGATGAGACTTGGATAATCACAGGGTCTTCTCTAAGTGGCATCTCAGTGCTAGGGTCAGGAACAGTAGTTTGTGCGGGGCTTGCCTGGGGAGTCTGCACAGTACTGGATCCTAAAGCTCCCTCATTGGCTCCTGCGTTCCTGTTTGTGCTTTGTTCCTTACTTGCAGCAATGTCTTTTTTTTGAGCCGCTGTTAATAAAGCATCTTGATCAGAATGATCTGTCCTATTGTGAGTTGCCCATGGGCAAGTGTGATAGGCATGTCCTGATTCATCACACAGATTACATTTATGACTTTTTTTACAATCAGCACTAGCATACCCGAAATCAAAACATAAATTACATTTTATTCTGTTGCATACTGAACTTAAATGTAACTGAACCACACTTAAAGCAAGTTTTTGGCTGTCCTACACAAAAATAATGGCCCCTTTCTCTCCCTAAAAACAAACTGCTAGGTAAGTGGACTGGACCTGAAGCATTGTTTCTCAATCGTACTCTATATTTTCACCCCCCTGTCCAGAAATGTTCTTCATCAAATATTGATTGAGGTAGCCCCAACAGTTTGCATCTTTGTTTCAACCAATGAGTTATATCATGGACTGATACATTTTCATTCCGAAACAAAATTGTCACTAATTTAATGGATAGTTTGGTAAGTGGAATAGCCCTGAAAACAACCGGAAAGCTGAATAATGCTGATAATCATATTTTGATCAGACCCTATCCAGTCCCTGGGGGGTCTTGAAACTGACATCATAAAGGGTGCCACCAGACACATGGATTAATGTGTGTATTTCACTGGTAAAAAAAAACATGGATTCTTTAATCAGTTTGTGTCCCACATATATTCTGTCCAGTGGTATATCAAGGCCTCCTAAGTATTATAATCTTACTGCATGTCTGCATTGTAAGGGAGGTGGTTGTTGAAAAAACTATCTCTTTTTCTAAATTCTCCCCATGTATTCTTTGACTTTTCATTCAGATTGGGCCCTGTGGGATTCCCGGTCTCAGCCACATCCATTTGATCTCCTCATGTTTTCGGCCTAGTACTAGGTCCTTCATCTCCTGAATCAGTACTGTCTGAAAATGGAATGTCTTGCACATGTTCCAGTTCGGGGGACCCACCTGCATATCTTGTGCTTTCAAGTCTACGTCTGAGTCAGTAACAAAATGTTGAACATGTGATATTTCTCCCGTAATGTCTAAAATTACTACATCTTCATCTAGAGCACTGCCTGGAATGGGGTTCTGACTGGGATCAGGCACCCACTGTCCCATATCAGTTTGTTTCCACCCAGCATCTTTTAGGGAGCGCTCTAGTGTTCGAGGGGTTTTTAGGTGAACTGATGGTTCTACAGCCATCTCTCTCTCTCCTTTTCCATAAGCCTGCTCTGTTTGCCAGTTTCGTGGTACAGGTCAAGTTTAACAAGTCAGTACTCACAGTTTTGCAGGTAGGAAGCTGTTTTTCTCGCAGATTAGTAGGATTGACAGTGTCTAGATTGAAAATCCCTCTGTCAGCGCAGGGATCCGGGCCATCGCTAGACACTGACTCACAGGGCATCGGCCTCCTCTTTGGTGATAGTGTGTCATCGGTATGTGAGAACCTGACAGTGCCCTTGGCCTGTTTTGACACTCCTGGTGCAGAAACTGCAGCCTGCAGTTTCGTCAACAAGTCTGGTAATAACATTTTCAGTTTGGGTCATAGTTGCATTATTTTCCAAAATTCTTGTTCCACTTACTGGTTGTATTACATGGTGCTGCAAGGTTGTTTCTAGCACTGCAAGGAGTAAGTCACGCTCTTCCGTGACTAATTTCTGAATCCATTTTTTTTTGTCTGGTCTGTTGTCTGCTCCTTTGACAAATCTGCAGTTTGCAGCGGTTCCTCTATTGCAGCATTCGGGATCTCCACACTCGCTGGACCTGTAGGGAGGGAGATCATCTCACCTACAAGTGATCCAGCAGACTGAGATATCGGATTCTCAGCCATGGGTACAACAGCTCCCCCTACCACACGAGTAGGGGAATTTCCCCAATGCCCTGGCCAAATTTCCCCCATTCACTAAAAATACCACCAACAGCTTAATCTGGTTCAAAGTCAGTTGGCATTCATCTGTATCCCCTTCCCCCAGGTCATGCCTGAAAATAGGCAGAATTTGTCTAGTGGATGTAACCGGTCAACAAAAACTAAATAAAAATATATAAATGAAGGGCAGATACAGTGCAGATCATATCAGGTCTCTGATTAATCTTATCCACTCAGCAAAATCCATACTTCTTCCAGCAGCACCCCTGGCCATAGAATTTGAAAAGGCCTTTGAGTCTATCGAGTGGTGACTACTTGCATCTAGTCTTAAAATACCTAAGATTTGGAATGCACTTTCAATCCTGGGTCTGATCCCTATACACCTTCCCCACAGCCTGTGTCCTGACTAATTTCCTCCTGTCTGACCCCTTCCCATTAGAGAGAAACAAGGCAAGGGTATCCCCTGTCCCCTCTGCTTTTTGTTCTGGCAGTAGAACCACTAGCAGCGGCCATAAGTCAAAATAGTGAGATGCAGGGGATAGATATTGGGAAGGAACAGAACCCCATCATCTTGTACAAAGATGATTTGTTGGTTTCTCTGGGCAACCTAGGTAAATCATTACAAGCTCTCCTAGGTCTGCTACAATGTTTCCCCAAATGCTCAGGGTTGAAGGTAAACCAGACAACAATGGAGGTGTTGCCTCTCGACCAACACTGTCATCCTAACAAAGTACCCCCACATGGCTTGAGATGGGCATCAGCGGGGATCGCATATCTGGGAATTAAAATAATCCCTAACATTGATCGCCTATGGGAGGTCAAACTGCAAACCCTTCTGACAGAATGTAAAATAGAATTTGACCGATGGAAGCTACTTAAACTCACTATGACGGGGAAAATTGCAGCTATGAAAATGGTGACAGCTCCCAAGCTGTTCTATTTGTTGTCACATCTCCCACTGGCTCTTCCTCCAAGCTGGTAGAGAAAAATAGATAAAATCATAGGTGATTTCTGATGTGAGGGAAAGAAACTTAGGTACAGCCACAAGTCACGGGCTCACTGGAAGGAGGGAGGGTGGTGTTTTCAATGGGTAGAATGATATAAAATAGCCTTTCAGACACTTTAGACTGCACTGGTTCAAACCCTGAACAAGTGACTCCCCTCAATGGGTACAGATGGAACAGGTGCAAAGCAAGGTGCACATATTATAATGCTGGACCAGTTTTGGAGGCAGCAGTTCCAGCCGGGTACTCGGTGATACACCGCCCGAGGTTGGATCGTAGGGGCGGGGGTGTTGCCATCTGTTTTAGATCAGAACTGGGCCTAGTGGAGGTACCAGTGGGAACTACCAAATCCTTTGAATGTATCGTGGGTGAGGGTGTGGGGTGCAGGATACTTCTCGTATACCGTCCACCAGGTGATGGGAATGTTTTCCTGCGGGAAGTCGCGGACCTCGTTGTCGACCTGACATTGGGGTCCCCCAGATGGTTGGTTCTGGGGGACTTCAATGCCTGGGTTGACGATGAGGTCTCGCAGTTTGGTCAAGACTTCCTCCAGTTAATGATGTCACTGGGCTTCACACAGGTTATTTCCTCCTCGACCCATATTGGTGGTCATTCACTAGATTTGGTGTTCCTTCTGGGGATGGAGATATCTGACTTGGTGGTGGAACCAGTTGGATGGTCTGATAATCACTCCATTTGGCTCAGTTTTGTGGCCACCCCTTGTAGGCCGGCCCCTACGGAGATGGTCCGGTATCGCCCTTTAAGGGGTGTTTCCCTAATGACCTGATGGCGGTGCTGGACCCTGTCAGGTTACGAGAGATTGCATGGATCCAGGAGAGCTGGTACTTGCCTATAATGAGGCGGTGGCAGGGGCCCTGGATTCCATTGCTCCTGTTCGTGTTCGTCCTCTCACTCTTCGACCCAAGTCTTCTTGGTTTGATGAGACTTTGAGGGAGTTGAGGAGAGTTGGATGAAGGTTGGAGAGGTGCTGGCGGAGGTCGGGTCAGGATTGTAACAGACTTAGTTTGATGGATCACTATGTGATCTATCAATCAGCAATCTCTCGTAAGAAGGCAGAATTCCTGTCTAGAGAGATTGCTGCTGCACAGAATAGACCAGCTCAGCTCTTCAGGACTGTGGACAGCTTGTGCAATCCAATCTGTCTGCAGCCCAGAAGAGCGTTTTCTCAAGAACGGTGTGAGGAGTTTGCTCTATTCTTTTCAGATAAGGTTGCCACAATCAGATCGGACATCCATCTAACCCTCTCTAATGGGAGTAGTGATGGTCGGCAGGAGATGTCGGACACCCAGTTTGTGTGGTCTGACTTCGGCCTTCCCACAATTGATGAAATTGTGATGATCATACAATTATTGCGTCCGACCAACTGTAGTTTGGATCCGGGCCCCACACGTCTCTTAGTGGGGTGTGTGGATAAAATTGGCCCTATCCTAGCTGAGATAGTCTGTAGGTCCATGGAGAGGGGGATTTTTCCAAATCCTCTAAAGGAGGCGGTGGTCCAGCCCCTCCTTAAGAAATCCTCCTTGGACCCGGACTGCCTGGCAAACTACAGGCCTGTCTCTAACTTACCCTTTGTTGGTAAAGTTATTGAGAAGGTGGTTGCTTTGCAGTTAAATGATCATTTGACCAGCCACAATCTCTACGACTCTCTCAGTCCGGATTTAGAAAAGACATAGTACGAGACAGTTCTGATTCGGTGCTAAATGACCTCCTAATAGCGAAGATCGAAGATCTCGTTCCATTCTGGTCCTTCTTGATCTCTCTGCAGCATTTGATACTGTAGACCATGGTGTGCTATTGGAACACCTGTAGTCTATCTGTGGACTGTCTGGTACAGTCCTCAGTTAGTTCGAGTCTTACTTGAGGGTAGGACTCAGAGAGTGGTGTCTGGGATTTTTCCTCAGCATCATTCTCCCTATCTTGTAGGGTACCACAGGGTTCCATTTGGCACCCATGTTGTTTGCAGTATATATGCTGCCATTAGGAGCGATTATTAGGCGGTATGGTCTGAGTTTTCACTGCTATGCAGATGATACTCAGCTGTACATGTCCTTTGCGCCCGGTCAAGATGCTGCCTTTTCGGTCTTTAATAACTGTCTTGCTGAAATCCAGGACTGGATGAATGTGAGTTGGCTGAGGTTGAACCCTGATAAAACTGAGGTGTTGGTTGTGGGCCAGGATCGCCGGGAGGCGGGTTTATTGGTTGGATTACCCTCGGGTTTATGGCTCGGGGATATCCCGCTAATTACCTCAGACCGAGTGCGGAATCTGGGCGTTGTATTTGATGACCGCTTGACATTTAAATCTCAGGTGTCAACGGTTGTCAAAACCTCTTTTTACCATCTGAGAAACATCGCCCGGGTGAAACACCTGGTTCCCCCTGACGATCTGCCTATGTTGGTCCACGCCTTCGTTACCTCCCGCCTTGACTACTGCAACTCGCTCTACCTAGGGCTTCCTGGGATTGAGATTCGCCGCCTGCAGCTAGCAGAATGCGGCAGCCAGGCTGTTGACGGGCTCATCTAGGGCCAGTCATATAACGCCTGTGCTCCATGGTCTGCACTGGTTGCCAGTTTGCTGGCGAATCACCTTCAAGGTCGGTTTGCTGACCTATAAGGCCCTACATGATCAGGGACCAGTTTACCTGAAAGATCTCCTTCATCCCTACTGTCCCTCCCGCTCTCTCCGATCCACTGACGAGGGATTGCTAGAGATTCCCAGGGTTCGTTTAAAAACTTCAGGGGCAAGATCATTTAGTTTTATGGCCCCGACTCTGTGGAATTCTCTACCTCGTCAGGTGCGGGAAAGCCCTACTGTCCATAGTTTTAAAGAATCTTTAAAGACTCACCTCTTTAGTAAAGCATATAATGATTTTTAATATTGTTGTTTACTGTATTTGTAATAGTTTTATCTAGTATTGTACAGGAGCCTTGGTTTTTAGAAAGGCGCCCTTAAATAAATAAATAAAGATTGAGATTGATTATCCTCACTATTGTACTCTGTTCCATATAAACACGTCAAATCTACCATCGGCCTATCATTCATTACTGGCTGTTACTGCATCACAAACTGGGTACAAATCCAACTCCAGTAAATAATGCACTCCTATGGCACAATTCAAACATTCTAACTAACCAAAACTGGTGTTCTGGTCTCATTTGGCTGCCAGGGGTATCCAACTTGTAAAGGATATTTTAGAGCCAGATAACCTACTAGTAGCCACTTTTCAGGCTTTGCAAGTCAGATGGGAGCCCCATCTATGGATTTTTGGAGGTATCTTCAAATAAGAGATACAGTCAAAACCCTTCTTCACACTAGAGACCCCAACACCAAACATATTTCCCCCAACAAGCTGGCTACTTCTACCCTTAGGTCAGTCCAGCAAGGTGTAGTCTGCTCTCACTGACAGGATACCTACTCAGCCCTTGGAGTCTAAGGCCAAATGGGAAAAGGCCCTGCACATTCTAATAACTGAACAGCAGTAGAACCAGTGTTGGAAGTTTGGACATAATGCATACATGGACACCAGGAGTAGGCTAATACAGAATAAGATACTACACTCTTGGTACAGGACCCCAGCATTTCTTCACACAGTCAAACTGCTCAATATGGATAAATCCTGGAGATGTCAGAAGTCCAAGGGAGATTTGTATCACATATTATGGTCCTGCCCTATGCTCCAATCCTTCTGGAGAAGTATCTGTCAAGTAGGTACCCCAGTATTACATAAAAAAATACCCCAGTTAGCTGCCCTGTTATTCTTAGGCATGACATCTGAGGCCACACACTTAACATGTCATGAGCACAGATGGTTAGCCTTGTTAAGCATGCAGACCAAGCAACTGCTTCTATGCAAATGGCAGAGCACTAGTGTCTCCAGTATTTGTTTTTGTAATTCATATTTTATTGTATTACTTTTTCGCTTTACAAAACATGAATGCAATATGGTACTGGCACATACCTTGCTGCAACAACTAGTATGGTACAGTCTTGGCCAGGTATATACCCTTGGATGAACAGGCTAATGAAATAGTTTGAACATATATACATACATAAACATAGCATAAAACACACAGTATATGGTCTGCTTTATTTAGGATATATCTTAATACAACTATGGCATCTTTGACCTTAAGAGTTGCAAGTACAATTAGGCTACTTCTGGACTAACCTTGAGGTAGGTATCTTGGTGTTTGTGTGTCCCTTGCATCCCTCGGGAAGGGGGTGGGTTTGACCTATAGCAATTTAGAAACATGGGGACAACAGTACTGAGTCTCCCTGGAGAAGGTGGTATGAGCCTCCTTATCTGGGCAGTTGATTGGAATCTGGTGCTCTACTAGCTTCTGGTAGCTTACATAAGGGTGATGCTAGGAAAGCACTCTATGTGGACATCCTGCCTTCTATTGTGTGAGGGACCCTCTGATAGTTAACTAGTTTCCTCAGTTCTTGTACTCACTCTTGAATTTCAGGAGCCTGCCTATCCCTCCAGTGTCTGAGGGTGACTCTCTTGGCTGTAGTCAGGGCCCTGATAAGCCATCTTTTTCCCCCCAGCTGGGAGTCCTGGTCCTATTGCAGGGGGTAAATAATGGTTCAACATCACTAAGAGGGGAGAAAGTGGTGTTTTATTTTTTAGGATCGTGTCCAGGGTGTTCTGAACTGAGCTCCAAAAGGGTTCTAGAGAGGGGCATGACTACAGAATATAAGTGGATGTGCCACACTCAGTTTGGCATCTCCAGCACTTATCTGAGGGTGATAGTCCCCATGCCTGCAACTGCTGTGGGGTTCTGTGCCATCTGTGCAGTACCTTAAATAGCATCCCCAGCATTAATTCAATTCTCACCGCCCTTGTACAACTTGCAGAAATAGACAGATGAACCTATGTAGTAGCTAATAGCCTCACTAAATTCCTACTCTGCTGGCAGTCATTTATGATGTTCATGAAGCCAAGTGCAGGGATACAGTAATATTCACAATAACTCCCGACCCGTATGTATAAGAGTAAAGGTGGAATGGTACCACACACTTTGGTATGATAACGTTTCATAGGCTATCTCTGCAATGTACATAATTGTCTTACCTATTGTTAGGTTCTTTGTGGAAGTATTTTTTTTTCCTTTTCTGGGAGAGGAGGTCCCTTGATCTTAAACACCTATGTTATACCACAGAATCGAACATATTTTCTGGTAAGCAGCACAGCTTGAATGTATGTGAATATTACTGCCACTATATACTTATTGCATTACAATAATTGGTATGCATATCATTATAGCTATGTGAATAGCCTACTACTGCTGTTTATTATTCCTCCTGCATACAAATGTGTGTAACCTATTGCCTGAATAAAAAAAAAAAACAATAACAAGTTTAACCATCAAAAGAAAAATGCATTCACAGTTATTCTGGTGCTACCACACCACCACAGATGTGTTGTTTACATTTTTCCCTAGGCAACATTCCTGGGTGTTGTGCCATTGTAGTATGTGCAGGTTGCTGATATAGCTCACTGGCATGATAACTGAATGCACTGTTAGCTTGCATTGTTCATGATAAAATTCCAGTTTTAAATAAATTTGTCAGACACTGAGGTAAAGTATTCTGTAGTCAATGCTGAATAATATTGTTTTTACCTTTACATACTCTTTAATTTGTCATGTTATTTTTGGTGTAATTTCTCACATGTATTGCAGTATTTGTACTTTTTGTTGAAGTTCTTAGGATTTATTATCTGGTGTATTCTGGACATGAAAACACAAGATAATAAATGCCATCTTAGACGATCATGTCTGACAGACATAACTAGTAACCCACCTCCCACTATCAAATTCCTGTGGCCTTGGTGTCAAATAACAAAGCCAGTACACATTCATCCCCCCATCAACAACTAATTGTCTCAGCCGGCATGGTGGCACTGAGGGTTGAGGCACTGGATGACATACCTCAAGCCATGCCAGTGACCCAGATTTGGGAGTGGACTCAGGCCACCAGGGGTTGGCAGAGGAGGAGAGGATCGACCCTCCGATGGACTGCTCTCCTCTCCTGAGGTGGGATCAAGGGAGGCACTGCTTTGTGGTAGCCTTTGGTGGAGACTAGTGGCACTACCAGAGTGGAGCCGAAGTAAGGGGTGGGACACGGTGGATGTCAGCACCATGTGTGTGCAGTCATCATCTGCATCCCAGGGGAACATTTCCTCATGACAAAAACACCAAAAGTGCATGACAGGATGAAGCCTCCGATGGGGTCCTGCCTGCCGCCCCCCCCCAAACAAAGCCGATCTAGAGGGGCAGGGGCCCAAGGGTGATGCAGTGTCTGTCTCTCTCTCTCTCTCTCTCTCTTTCTCTCCCCATTCTCCTCTGAGGGGGTCCTCTGTTGGGGGCAAGCCACGGTCCTCTCTGCTTCAGCTGGGATTGTGGTGGAGGCTGGTAGGGTTGGTAAAGCATGAGATCCCATGCAACAGGGCTGATTTGGGAGAGTTCCCTGTCGTGCCTTGAGGAGATAAAGAGAGTAAAAATGAATTGTCTGACTGTATTCAAACTGAGATTAAATACAGTCTTTTTCTGCCCTCTACCACCTACCTACCACCATCTTCCTTGCATATGTATTGTCTGTCTCGGTCCCTTGTAGTGATTTCTTTTGAATGTGGAAGTTGAAACCTCATTGTCCTGTGAAGAGCTGCTTCTTTCCCATCCAACTGTATTGACATGAATAGAGCCATTCATTTCAATGGTGCCTTTCATTTCATTGTTTTTTTTTCTTTAGTTTGTAACTTTTTTTAAAATATTTTTACTTAATTTCTTCTGTCAAGGTCTTATATAGCATCACTCTGATGAACAATATTGGTGTCAACATTCAAGCTGATCCCACAGCTGGTGTTTGCTGCACATGTCAGCGTACTACACCAACACCAGCTTTGAGGTAGATTATTTGATTTTCAAATACAAGAGGAGTCACTATGAGGGACCAAGACAGGCGAAGCAAATGTGAGGAGGTTGGGGGTAGCTGAGTGGTAGAGTGCACAGAGGGTTTAAAAGTGTTTGTTTTATTTAATTTCAGTTTGAAATGCAATCTTTACAGGTGCTGACGATGAAACAATTAGGTCTTAATGGGTGGGTGTGAATGGGTACCAGCTTGGTTATTTGGCACCATCACAGCAGGACTTTGACATTGTGGGATGGGATAGTAATGATTTCTGTCAGATATGATTGTCAAAATGGGCATTTGCTATCCTGTGTTTTCACATACTGAGTATGCTGTGTAAGAAATCCTGAGAACGTCAACAAAAAACACAAACACTGCAATGTATTTGAAAAACTGCACCCCAAATAATGTGACAAATTAGACAATATGGAAAGAAAAAATTATTCTTCAGCATTGACTGCAACACATTTTACCTCAGTACCTGACAAATGTATTTGAAGCTCATTCACTGGCAATGCAAGAAAACAGCGCATTCAGTTGTCATGCCAGTGAGCTCTCTCCAGAACCAGCATGTACTACAGTGGCTAAACAGACGGTGAATGTTGCCTGGGGAAAAATGCAAACAACACCTCTGTGGTTGTGTGGTAACACCAGTGTGACTGTGAATGCATTTTTCAATTAAACAAAAATATGAATATAACCTAATTTTTATGCTGCAATTTAATATTTTATTAAAAGAAAAACATACATTTTTCAAAAAATGAGGTTGACAGTGGAATTTCAAATTGCAGAAAGAAATTCTTCAGAACTGATCACTGTATGTGGAATTTTTTCAGCAGTTTAATACATTAATCCACAATATGTATATTTATTCCACTGTTCCAAGTCAGAATTTCTATGAAAATTGCCAAAGTGCATTCTGAATTTCTGTGGAAGTGAACTTTCGACTGCCGACATTTTTGCACAGCCCTAAGGGCTTGGCAATTCTGCCTATTTTCAACCTCGTCACTGGGGAGGTGGTGGGGACATACAAATGAAAACCAGCTGGATTTGAACCAGATTAAACTGTTCGAGGTATTTTTAGTGAATGGGCATCAAAACTGCTGCTGGACATGTTTAGGCACTGACAGGCCAAAATGTAGTCTGTCACCTTTCTTACAGTGCATTTGTACATGAAGCTGCCTGCAGCCACCTAGGTCCAGCCAGTTAAATTTTCTATATAGCATACTATGATGGCTATGGTGTGCATTTGATGTAAACAGAGAAAGTCTGCTGTAAAGGACAGTATGCTTGTTCGGGACTTACTTACTGGCCCCATAATATAGGATACCCTATAGTCCATTAAGAGAGTTATCACTGTGTTCACTATGAGCAGACATGGTGGTTAGAAAGCAGTCCTTATTCTTCCACAGAAAGACTTTTTTGGAGTCACATTTTTTTCATCAGATTATCAGTATATAAATTCCTTCTGATCTGAGGGTCCAGCCACATGCCCAGATATTTATCTTGACAAGACAAAGGAGTTCAGTGCTACTGTCAGGAAGACTAAGGCAGAGGCAGAGCTTAGGATTGCAGAAGGAATAAAGAAAAATTATAAGGCTTTTTTTTAATTCATTAAGGAGAAAAAACAGATACAAAAGAAGGAATAGAAAGAAATACTGAAGAAATGGGAGAATGGGTGGAGGAGTATGGAAGGAAGGCAAACATTCTGAATGTGTACTTCAGTTCAGTATTCACACAGAAGAGGATGGGTCAGTTCTTTGATCAGTGTAAGACCCATTGGGGTTCTTTTGAAGAAGCTGGAGGTAAAGGTAGTGAAGTAAAAAAGGGTGCACATGGGTCTGAGGGATTGAAGGTCAGTAAGTCACTAGGCCCAAAGGGCTTTATGCTAGGGTACTGAGCAAGCTGCAGCAAATGCTAACTGTATCTCTGGAAGATTTGAGTGGTCCTGACTGATTGGTGGGTGACTGAAGTGGTACCTCCAGTCTCCACAAATGTGGTACTCACTGGAAGAGAGATGGGGAAAGAAGGGCATGATAGAGACCTTTAAGTACTTGAATGGCATAAACAAAGTCAGATTGGGAAGATTGTTCCTCTTAAAGATGGGTAGGATCAATAGGGGGGCATAGTCTGAAGTTGGAAGGAGGAAGGTTCAGGAAGAAGATGAGGAGGCACTACTTCGCAGAGAGAGTGGTGGCAAGATGGAATGCACTGTTGGAGGAGTTAATTGAACTGAGGATGGTGGATAGCTTCAAGTGGGGTTGGGATAGAGTCAGGGGCAGGGTTAGTACAGGTAAGAACACAATGAGAGGAGGTACCGGGAGAGGGAAGGAAAGGAGGGGATTGGGTGGGGGGAGGGCAACTGCAGTGTTATTAAGCTGAGGGCTGCACAATTGGACAGACTTGTTAGACCTGTGACCCTTTTTCTTCTGGCATTTTCGTATGTTCGTATGTAGGGACAGAGGTGGCCCTGGGAATTACAAGCATTTGTCAATGCTGAATGTTTGTTTGCTGGTATTGGCATTGGTAGTGCAGGAGTTAGAGAGATGCATAATAGGAATGGCAGTGAAGTATTGAAGTAATGCCAACCCCCACCCAGCAGAGACTGACAGGTGTTGGGGGTGTGCCTTTGGATTGTTGGCCATAATGCTCACGCCATTCCACCACACCCCACCCTGCAGACACTGATAGGTGTAGCAGTGTGCCTTGGGGTCTTTGGCCCTGACACTCACCCCATTCCATAAGGAAATAAGCTGAGATGGGTGCAATATAGGAGAAAGGGGTGAATGTTAAGGCAGAAGACCCCAACGCACACCTCAATGCCTGTCACTGGCTGCAGGCTGGGAGTGGAATGGTGTGAACATTACGTTTGACAACCCCAAGTCACACCCTCAACACCTGTCAGTCTATACAGGGTGGGCATTATGATTGGAAACCTTAATGCCTTGGGCGTTTGTTGTATTTTCACTCCAGATTTTTAGCATGGGCTTTTTGGGACCCCACCTCATGAACAGTGGCACTATCATTTCGTTACTCAATCCTGAAAGGTGATTTCACACAGCGACTGCGCCATTCAGTGCCACAGTGTGAAAACACATTTCAGGCAGGATGTGAAAAATGACAGCTGTACTGTTCATGAGGAGGTGTGAAAAATGGCAATGTTGAAAACCTGGAGTGAAAATATGAAAAATTGGTGAAGTTCCGAGTGTGCATAGAAACTGCACAATGCATGCACATAGCACAGTCATTTTTATGTTGCTTGCATGCATGTGCAAGAAACATAGTGCCATCATCGGAGATTTTGGAGGTGTGTCACCTCCTTCTCCAATTCAGTCAGTGAGCTGGCAGGAGCGAACCCTGTAAGCCAATGCATTTTGGAGCTGTCTATGAACGCTCCAAAATGCAGTAACATCACAGTTGAAAGGGACGCTTCCAGTGAACACCGATAGTAGCTCTCCCACATGCAGGTGTGCGCGCCTCACGCCTTGTGTAGCCGACGGGTGCCCAATCCGCCGCACGAGCTGCTGCTCGCCCTCCCCCATAGCTGGTGCCACGCTGGGAGCCCACCCCAGCATGGCAATCAGTTCTTTGGCTGTGAGGGTGCAGTCCCCATCAGCTGAATGCCCCCTGTCCTTGTGCCATGCTGAGGCCCACCCCAGCGTGGCAAGCGATCCTGACGTCTTTTTTGTTTAAACCTGTAAAACAAAAAGCGTCCCCTTGGCGCATCTCCCGACCCCCACAACCGCACCCACCCACTGCGCACCCAGCCTCCCCACCCCCTCACCCCATACTTACCTCCGGACTCCGGCGCGATGATCTTTGGTGGACCGGGAACACGTCTGCACTCTTCAAAGCCGACCGCGAACTGAGGAAATGCCGGTAAGCTGTATAATGGGCTAGATAGGAGGGGTTCAACTTTATTGCATATCTCAGGCATTTTTGGAAATTTTTGCACCAAATTTTCAACATGGGGTTTTAGGACCCTTCTCATGAATGATGTCACTGTCATGGCGTTATTCGGGCCGAAGGGTGATTTCGTGCAGTGACTGCACAGTGACTGCGAAATCACCTTTGGGCTGAATCTCACCATGACAGTGACATCATTCATGAGAGGGGTCCCAAAACCCCATGTTGAAAATTGGTCCAAAATTCCAAAAAATGACTGTTTTACGAGCGTGTGTTGTGCAGTTCCTACGCAGGCTCGTAAGTTCGCGAAATTTCAATATTTTCACTCCAGATTTTCAACATTGCCATTTTACCACACCTTCTTATGAGTAGTACAGCTGTCATTTTTCACATCTCACCCAAAATGTGTTTCGCCCTTGTAGCGCAGAATGGCACAGTCGGTGTGTGAAATCAATGTACGGGACAAATTAAGAAAATCACAGTGACACTGTTCATGAGCAGAGGTCTTAAAATGGCTATGTTGAAAATTTGGTGAAAAAATTCCTAAAAATGACTGTTTTACGAGCGTGCATTGTGCAGTTCCTACGCAGGCTCATAAGTTCACAAATTTTCAATATTTTCACTCCAGATTTTCAACATTGCCATTTTACCACACCCCCATGAGCAGTACAGCTGTCATTTTTCACATCCTGCTCAAAACATGTTTCTTCCCATGTAGCGCACAATGGCGCAGTCGGTGTGCGAACTCAGTGTATGGGACACATTAAGAAAATCACAGTGTCACTGTTCATGAGCAGAGATCTTAAAATGGCAATGTTGAAAATTTGGTGAAATAATTCCTAAAAATGACTGTTTTACGAGTGTGCATTGCACAATTCCCATGCAAGCTCGTAGGTTTGCGAATTTTCAATATTTCCACTCCAGATTTTCAACATTGCCATTTTACCACACCTCCTTATGAGCAGTACAGCTGTCATTTTTCACATCCTGCCCAAAACGTGTTTCCACCCATGTAGCGCACAATGGCGCAGTCGGTGTGCAAACTCAATGTATGGGACACATTAACAAAATCACACTGACACTGTTCATGACCAGAGGTCTTAAAATGGCTATGTTGAACATTTCGTGAAAAATTTCCTAACAATGACTGTTTTACGAGCGTGCGTTGCGCAGTTCCTACACACACTAATAAGTTCGCAAATTTTCAATATTTGCACTCCAATGACTTCCAAATACCTAAACAGCACATAGAAGCAAGCTACATTCGGCATTGACAAATGCTTGTTTGGAATGTTTTCACCAGATGTTCAACATGGCCTTTTTGGGACCTCTCCTCATGAACAGTGGCACTGTGATTTCATTACTCTGTCCCAAAAGTTGATTTTGTACAATGACTACACCATTCTGCACCACAGGTGCAAAAACACATTTTGAGCAGGATGCAAAAAATGATAGCTATACTGTTCATAAGGGGGTGTGAAAAAATGGCAATGTTGGAAATTTGGAGTGAAAATATTTAAAATTGATGAAGTTAGAAGCGTGCTTAGAAACTGCACAACACACACTCATAATGCAGTCATGTTTTGGATTTTTTTCACCAAATCTGCAACATGGACTGTTTGGGACCCCATCTCATGCACAGTGGCACTGGCATTTTGTTAATCAGTCCCAAAAGGTGATTCCACTCAGTGACCAAGAAAATCACCTTTCTGGACCAAAAAACTAAATCACGGTGCCAGTGTTCAGGAGGTATGGTCCCAAGTGTCCAATGTTGAAAATTTGGGACCAAAACACCAGCAATTGGCTGAGATATCAATCTAAGTTGAAACCTCCCATTGGCTGCCATTATAGGGCTTACCGTGATTTCTTCAGTTCCCGGTTCAGGTTTGAAGAGTGCAGATGTGTTAACAGTCCACCAAAGATCGGTGCTTCTGACCTCCATAGGTAAGTATGGGGTGAGGGGGTTGTAGGGAGGAAGGTCCACAGAGGGAGGGTCAGGATGGGGCAGGGGGAGGTGGGGATGACGAGAGACCATTTTCTTTTTTTTCAGGTTAAAAAAAAAAAACCTTGGGGGACATTTTCCTTTTTTACAGGTGAAATATTATTAAAAGAGATTTTGACACACTGGGATGGGCTCCCAGTGCTGACTAGGGGATTGGGCACCCTGAAGTTGGCTGAGAAAATAGGTGTGTGGAGGGGTCTGGTGCATCCAACATCGGGAGTGGGCATTCCGGTGTCAGAAACATTAAGAAGTCTTTTGGAACACTGGGGTGGGCTCCCAGTGAGCCACATTAATGGGGGAAGGGGGATACATGCCGACACGGGGATTGGGCACCCCGATGTTGGCTTTCTGGAGAGTGGATGGATGGGGGTGGCAGGAACCGGCAATGTGGTAAGCCATGCCATTGCTCATTTATTTATTTAACTGTTTCACCAGGAAAGGCACACTGAAAAAACTGGGGACAGGAGCTAACAATAACCAAAACTCTGCCCATTCACATTACTGTGCACTGTAATTCACATGGCCAGATTCTTGTCAGCTAGATGTCTGTGTGCCTGGTTGGGAGGGAGGGGGGAGTTGCTGCTGCAATGGCAAAACTGTCCCTGATTGCAGCGGCATATTTCTTTCAAGTGTGGCTCTCACTCTGAAACTACCATCATCGGCAGCTTCCCAGCTGATTGGTGGCTGAGGGACATGCCCATTAGAGTGTCCACCTCATTGGCCACAACACAGACACACCTCTGCAATGTTGTGCTATCTCAATATGTTTCTTGTGTGCTGCATGCTCAAGCAAACATAATAAACTAGTGAATCTGAGTTCATTTGTGGTGAAAAAGCTGGAGACCATCCTTAAGGAACAGATTTTAGAGTTTCTTAAAGCAAATGGATTTATATCTAGGCGACATCATGGATTTGGCATAGATAGGTCACTTCAGACAAACTTCAAATACTTCTTTAACTTAGTGTCTCAGGAGGTGGGCAAGTGCTAGGTAGTTGCTGTCCTATATTGTACTTCAGCAAGGCTTTTGACTGAGTGCAACATAGAAGGCTGGTGAGAAAATTACAGTAGGTGATCTTGGAGTGGTGTTGGGTTTACTTGATGGATATGGAATTGGTTTGAAGAGAGAACCCACAGAGTAGTATTAAATGGCCATTACTCAGGGAATCAAGAAAATGACAAGCAGAATACCCAAAGGGTTAGTCTTACGAACAGTACTCTTCAATATGTTCATATGTGACATTGGGAAAGGTGTCAAGGGTAAAAATCTGCCTCTTCACAAAAGACGGTAAAATCTGCATCAGAATGGACAGCACAGAAAAAGTCAGGGACATTAAGAGAGGCTGAGAGATGTTAGAAAGCTGGACAAAAATGTAACAGCTTGTGTTCAACATCAAAAGTTCAATGTTATGCATACAGGCAAAAGGAACACTAAAAAAAAAGAGTACTGGATAAATGGTGTTAAGGTGGCTTAGACCTCAGGAGAGAATGGTATTGAAGTTATCATAAGTGATAGCCTCAAATCTACTGTCAAGTTAAACAAGGTATATGATAAGGCCAACAGAATGCTAGGGTGCATTGAAAGATGTTTTTCTAGTAGAAAGAAAGAGATGATTCTTCCCCTCTGCGAGTCCCTTGTGAGGCCACATCTGGAATACAGCAGTTCTGGAGTCCTCATCTGAAAAAAAGACAACAATCTTGTTGAATCAGTACAGTGGAGGAAAGCCAAAATGATTCATGGGAAAACATGAGGCATGGTTTGGCAGGCTGAAAATGTACACACTAAGGCTGGAAGGAAGAGGGTATACATGACAAAGACATTTAGAGTTCTAAGGAGGATCAACAAGGTAGATTCTCAACAGTTGCCCAGGTGATATGAGGGTACTACATCAAAGGGGCCAAACTACAAACTGGTGATGGTGGGGGATTCTGGAGGGATGTGAGGAAGTACTTCTTCATGGAGAGGGTGATATGTTTAACTCAAAGATGGTCACTGTGTTCAAGAGAAAGTAAGATAGATACAGGGGGTTGTGAAAGCATATGCAGGACAGGGAGGGTGGTAGACAGGTAATGAAGCATGGTAGCCAAAAAGGGTGCTCAGTGCAATCCCATCCAGCATCAGTCTGCTATGGCATAACCAGGGTCAGGGCAGAACTGATGGACTGTTGGTCTTTTACAGCCGACAAAGTCTGTGTGCTTATGTTCCTTCAGTACTTTCAGTCAATAATGCCTCTAGGTACAGCAGTGGGAGACACTGTAGATGCAATCTGAACCTAAGTGGGGAAACCCTCACCACAAACCCTCAGCAGACCGTGCACCATCAATACAATGTCTTTTAGCCATGCCGGATGGCCGTCTGGAGACAGGGCCCAACAAGAGACCAGTGGTACCTCCCACATTCAGGACCCAGTGTGCCACTCCATAATCTGGGAAGTTCTCCCCGTTTGGTCAGTCTCAGCTAGAGCTGTGACAGGATATATGCAAAGGGGCTCTGTGGGGAGTTCTACTCATCCCTGACTCATTCAGAATTTGGAACTATCCCCCTCCCTATAAAGAGGATACAGCTGTTTACAACCTCTGGGCTGTAGCAACCGAGACACTTATGAGGCCCCTTGTTCATGGTTTTGTAAAATTACAGGATGTCCTGAAATTGATGCTTCCTAAGAGAAAACATGTATAGGCTGCAAACACCACTAGGTTGCAACAGTTAAGAGCTACCTACAGTATATTAACCTCATATTTACTGAAATGGCAAAGTGGCACTGACAAAAACACACTTTTAACCCCAGATTGTGTGAAGGAGGTTACATGCAGTTATTAAAATATACTTTTTTATCATGTTGTTTTCCTTTTTTATTTTAACTCAGTGTGATTAAACTAGTCACTTTAGTTCTAAATAAAATCTACATACTACATACTGAACTATGTAAATGAAACATGATAAATCTACTCACCCATGCACTGTTATCCCACCCATGTCAGTGCAATGTGAATAGTCACTTTTATGACATGTACCTGCGGCAGGACTTATTCATTCCTTTACTACTTTGAACAAAAAAAAGATACTTTAGATGTTACCAGCAGTTCTTTGATGTTTCTTTCTGATGTGAAGGCATTCATTTCTTTTCAAGTACAAGTGTTATACATATGGATGAATAGAACAGACAAGCATTTCTTATAGTTTAGTTCAGGATAAACACCTTAAAGTCTATCAGTGTAAAAAGGGATAAAAATAAAAACAGTGTATAAATTGTGACTAACATGAGACCACATTTAAGCAGTAAGTAACATTTCTAAAATACAGAACTATATTACTATGTTATAGCTACAGATACTCTCCAAACAGAAGAGTCAGAAAATTACCCATGTAGAAGGAGGCAATATGAATGCTGGAAGACCAGTGCTGAAGGAATACATGAAAGACAGTAACAGAATTGTGGTGATGGAAGGGACTAGGGGTCCATTTTGTCCACCTACTCTTGCCACACAACAGTGACTACATCAAATCTGAGTATGCACACATCTAACCTCAGTCAAAATGCTACTACTACTCATCTTGTGAAACCTTCAATGCCAATCTCCTCAGGAATCTGTCTAGTGCTGCCCTAAAAGCCTAAATAGTGCTAGATTCTACAACTTCTTTACTAGTTTGTTTCACATGTTAACTACCCTCTGAGTGATGCAATGTTTTCTAATGCCCCCCTCATTCTGCCCTCAAGTTGAATGCAAGACCACTAGTTCTGCCAGTAATCAGTTCACACATCTATGTGTACTTCACCCTGTCCATTATCTTTAGTATTCAGAACATTCTCATGTCGCATCTCAGCTTTCTCTTCACAAGGCTAAATAATGTGTGCCTAGTCACTCCTTATTTCTCTTGGCACATAAGCCCCTAGTCACCTTGGTGGCCCCGTACGGGAGTTTTCAACTTCTTCAATGTGTTCTCTACACTGTGATGATCAGAAATTGATTTAGTGTGCCATATATGGTCTAACCAAGGTCTTATACAAAGGAAGATGACCTTCCTTGACCTACTCCTTACCCCTAATGTATCCCAATATTGTGATTGCTCTCTTGTCTGCAGTAGCATATTGCCTTTCTGTCTTCAGCTTACTGTTGACAGGTACCCCTAGCCCCTCTCCTCAGTTACATTATACTATGTTGTACCACACAGCATGTACATGGAACCCAGATTGCTCACTCCTAGGTGTAGTACCTTACTCATCCTCATGTTAATTCTAGGTTCACATTTCTCATCCAACACATTCTAATGTGTACAAGTTCTCTTGCAATGTATCCCTCCCTCACATCTTCACTTATTATCAGTTTATTGTCGTCAGCAAACTTCAGCAGCCTGCTGATAACAATGTCCTAATAAATATATATTAATAAGCAATAGGACCTTCCTTGACCTACTCCTTACCCCTAATGTATCCCAATATTGTGATTGCTCTCTTGTCTACAGTAGCATATTGCCTTTCTGTCTTCAGTTTACTGTTGACAGGGACCCCTAGCCCCTCTCCTCAGTTGCATTATACTATGTTGTACTACACAGCGTGTTAGGGCTGGCAGTATAGCCTAGAGTTTAGAGTAACGAGCTGTGAATGAGCTAGGTACATCCACCAGACCAGACCTTGGTTTGATTCTCACAACCTCCACTTGCATACTGTGTGACTCTGAGCAAGTCACTTAACCACCCATTGCTGCCAGGTCACCCCTGAAAACAGGCACTTGTACCTTGGTGGGCCTTACCCAGTTATCAAAAAGACCAAAAATAAATAAATAAATATACCCACTACTGACCCCCGTAGTACACCAGTCAGAATATCCCTCCACTCCAAATTGTGAACATCAACCATGACTCTACCTTCTGCCAGTCACCATACTGGCTATCCCTTCCGATATTTTTTATTAGCTCCTTAGTGGGCTACATTCTCCATGAGTTTTCCATGTAGTTCACTGACAGCCTTGTTAAATGGACCCCCCCCCTCCTGATCAAGATCCCACCGTGTCACTGACTCTTCCTTTATTCCCAAGGTATGGAAAATGGTTTATTATGATGACAAGATGTTAAAAGATTAGAATAAATGTTAAAAAAGACTGCATGCATGTACATGAATTGTTTGTGAGATATTATCATGGTTTGATTTCCAGGAATGAGGCAAAGTTGCATCTTATCAACAGATATGCTCAAGTGATGCTAAACATGTTAACCACATCTTCCACAATCTAGCTAAAAGAGCCGGACAAGTCAAGGGCACTGGAAAAGATGGCACAATGAGATAAGATTTGAGAACACTGATGATGGTGATTTTGATAGTGATGTGAAAATATTCAGGCTTGTCACTCTTCTGCTATGATTTGGGATGGAAGTTACAATGTTTGGAATGCAGCATATACCAAAGAGAAAGTGGCTGATGATCACTGGATCAGAAGATAAGCACAGGAAATGATAAAGAGTAATGGTCAGACAACTCTGAGTGAAGAGCTGTATACTGTATACTTTGGTTGTGAAGTACCAGAGGAAGGAGACAGGCACAAGGATATCAAATGCTAGCTAGGATTGGCAGGAATTGCTTTCCACAACCATTGCAAAGCTCTGTAGCTAGGAGCAAATGTTAGCATTAAGTCAGAACTGGGTGTGTTCACTACAGCAGAAGTAACAGTAGCACAGTATGGCTCAGAATGCAAATGTATTAAACCATTTTAACAGAATTAAAGTGGTTTCAGTGACCTGATGTGGACAGGGCCTTTGTCTCATTTCTGACATGTTTTCAACCACATTTGTAGGAAAATCTCCAAGAATACAATGCAAAGCCAGTAGAACTGAAACTTACCTGTCAGGACTTATGCAACAGAGTTACATTAGGAAATGTAAGGGTTTTTTTCACTGCCAACTCTCTAGTCAACAGATGACCTACATTCCAATTTAATCTTTTCTACGTATGTTAATATTTGTGTATTTGTTTGTTTGAGTTGTTAATCGGGTAGGGGCACTGGCACCAAGGAGCTTATTTCAGGCACAGATGTTAACATGTTTCACATATTTTTGCTATAAAAAACACTCCTGTATTCAGAATATATATACTGCACAAACAGGAACTAAGAGACAGGTTTTGGGCAGACTAGGTGGCCTACAAGGCCATTATCTACAATACTATCTATGTTATATGAGCTTTAGACAACAGGAATACACAGATAATTATTTTTCAGACACACACATCAGGAGAGCCAACAGATGTCACAACGTCCTCACTGGTATGTAAAGGTGTCAGTGTGGCTCAGTTGGTAGCACATCCTGCCTCTGGACCAGAAGGTCATGGGTTCTTGTCCCACACTGGGATTGGACTTGCACCTAAAAATCACTGGCATCTGAGTGCAGTATTTGGGGGGTGCTGTACTGCTGGGGTGTGCCGTCCTTCGGATGAGACGTTAAACTGCGGTCCCTTCTGCCCATCCTGGTGTTGTCCTGGTGGGTGTCGAAGTGGAAGTAAAAGAACCCAGGGCACTCTTTACAAAGAGTAGGGAACATTCTCTGTGTCCTGGCCAACATTCCCCTTCCCATAAACTGGTTCATGCAATTATCCAGGCTGTGTGTGGGTGATGATGTGCGATATGGCTGCCACCACACAATCAGTCACTTCACTACTAGTCTAGCATTACTTGTAAAGTGCTTTGGGATACACTGTGTATGAAAAGCGCTATATAAATGGCTGATGATTCTTCTTCTTAAATTGGTCTAACTGACCACTTCCCTACTACTCTCCTACTTCGTGTATACCTTGAAAAACATCTCTCAGATCAGTCTTTATTGGACAGTTTTTATAAACAGAAGGCCGAATGTCCATTTTACTAGCCACTGCTGTGCTCAGGACTCCCACATCACCAGAACAGTGGCCGAAGCAATCAATTTAAGCCTTCAAGTTGAGTATCCCTGTGGCTGTTGTTGTCAATATTTTCGTCAGGACAGTCAGGAGCCTTAAGGGTCCCCCTTTGTTTCTGTACAGCAGGGCAGAAGGAAGCATCTGAACCAATCAGTGTTGTTGGGGGGGGGTCATGATCCTTCGTCACTACACTCAGATTCATTGCCACAATGCAGCTCCATGAACAGCTACTACTCAGAAACTCAACCCATTCTTGAAACTTATCCTCATTGATCACTGCCATGTCCCACCAGATGGAACAGCAGTTGCAACAAAAAAGAGGATGATGTCTGACCATCACCTGCAGCTAAGAATCCACTCATCTAAATGGAGACATCCATGACCAACAGGGGAGCTTGCCACTGTACAGTGCTCAGCTCCTGGCCAGTCGGGAGCTGTCATTGTGTTGAGCTCCTTGAATCAGGCTGCTCTAATCAAAGACTACTGCACCAAGTGGGAGCTTAGAAAAGGAGCTGAGCCCTTTCTGAAGTCCAAGATCTTCCACCTGGGTCAGGCAGAATGGGACAGCCAAAGAGTAGAATCTATCAGAAATGCAGCAGGATATAGCAGTAAAACAGGACAGTCTGTTGTCCACAAAATGAACTTTGAATACTGCATTTGGAAAACCAGGCACACTAGTCTACTTCAAGGTATGCTCAGTTTTGACCCTCCATTTGGAGCTGTGAGAACTGCACTTTGCCAGATTTAGGTCTACAGAATGTCGTCACAATACAATAAAGATATTTTATAACATAGTTGGCATGGTTTGTGATAGCTCTTTTTATATTGAAAGTAGGTATACATAGATCCCTAAAAAATACATGGAGCAGCTTCCCTTGGGGAGCACTCAAGATTTTCCTGGGCCCTAGGTACCATCGATTATCATAGCCATTAACCTTGGTAGGATCAGGGTATGGCTTCACTCTCAAATTTGTATGGATGCTGTGTTTAAACAGGCATCCACAGCCACAACACTCCTTGGTATTCTACATTATTCTGGATGTGGTGTTATGTTTTGATCTTTATTAAAAATACAAAATTGGCCTCTGCCATCCCCTTTACATCATAAAAGGATATCAAGATTAATGAAACTTCTTTTTGCAGTGTTGTTTTTATTCTGTTTTAATAAGTTTTTTTTATTTTTGCATAGCAAATGAAAATTTTATTTTATGGATTTAATTTTTAGTTTTTCATCTGCTCACTCTACAAGTCTATCAAATGATCATTCAATCAAACACTATCTCTGTTTAGAACCTCACAAGGACAAAGATTCTTCATTTCAGGGCAGTTACATTTTGTAATATTCTTATTGATTTCTTTCAATGTATTATTTCACGTAATGTACTTAAAATAGTGTTAAAAAATATTGGTATGGACTGGCACACCAGTGCAGTGGTAACGCTACCCCTTGTGGCACCAATGACCTGGGCTTGGGAGCAAAGGGGGTCAGCTAGGGGGAGAAGGATGACCATCTACTGGCCAGCTCTCCTCCTCCTGTTGGGGTGGTCATAGGCTGCTGGCAACATTCTGACTCTTGGTGGTGGCGAGGAGTCATCGTGGTACTATGAGCCTCAGGAGATGGGACTGGTGCTGGTGTGGATGCTGGAGTGCATGCTGCAAACCATGGACATTATTGCATGTTTTCAGTGGTGGAGGAAATCCACACAAGTGAAAACCCACCAGTTGAGTTTCAGGACACCGGGATTTGACTCTGCTCTCTCTCACCCAGGGGACTGCTGGGTTAGCATACTCCTTACTCCCTCCTCTCTCATCCTCCCTGGGAGGGGAGGTGCCTCACTGAATGGGTCACTATTAGCTCTTTTCAAGTCCCAGGTGGGGGGGTCAGGCAGTTGAGACTCAAAGGGGCAGGTATGGAGTACATCCCCGCTGGCATAGGGAGCATAAATAAAGTAAAAAATTACTGACTTGACAACTCTGCCTGTACATGTTCTGTGTAAACCAGTGTATTGTTGTTCTTATGTATATTTAATTCCTTACTTTTTATGTTTTTTGTTTTGCTGGTTCCCCCTTGCAAATGGGCATCTGATGCCCTTGTTGCTATCTAGTTACCAAATTTTAAGTAAATAACTAAAAGTAAACCTTACGTTTCTGGTAACTTCAGTGTGGGGATACACACCCAAACACAGGCCCCACTACTCAGAATATTTCTGCAGGATCCCCCAAAAGTAAGGGAATACCATTTGTAAATTTCAGTACCTGCAATATGATCCCTAAGTTTAGTACTGTCTGTGAATGAGTGATGCCATTTAGATCAGATACAGTAGTCATCTCAGAAGCATATCTGAAAGTGGAGAGGAATGTAGTCTCAGCTCTGCCATTATTGGTATCATGTCAAAATGGCGATTTTACAAGGGCAACCCATGAGCAGGGTGAGGGAACCTCAGCGGTGACACTTTCGGGCAACCAGTGGTTCTCCCATCCCAAGGTATGCTCCTCCAGAGTTAGTTAATAAATAAAGGGGGGTGTGGGGGTGCAGGTGTAGTAGCCCCCCACAAGAAACAGTCTTTGTTGTAGTCTGTTGCACTGTGGGAGTTGTGCCCTCTTCATGGGTTGCCCTTGTAAAATTGCTGTTTTGATATGGAACCACCATTATCTCTATTGGACACCAGTCTACAGTATGCCTGGGAGATTTAAGACCACTAGGCTCACCACTGCATTTGTCTGCTTTCCTTATTTCCTGAACCAGCTAGGCATCATGATTAGCTTTTTGGGGCATGCAGCACACCCCCTGGACTCTTTTTTTGCCTCATTTCCCCTAGCTCGATCCACATGGTCTGTGACACTGCTTGTCCCCTGTTGTCCTTCTTATCCTCTACAGTGACTTCATCCCTTGTGAAGAAAGCTGTCCCACCCCTCCCTGTTCAACCTGTCCCTCTGTAATAATCTATATCCCATTATGATAGTGTCCTTATCTTTTGTTTCCTTTCATTAGGTCTCAGTGATAGTCACCAAGTCCTAACTTTCAAAAAACATTAGGTTCTCAAGATCACCCATTTTGCTGGGTACACTCTTCATGTTAGCTTGCATGCAAGTGAGGATAGTTGCCCATCCATGCCTCCTTCACCCAAGGGGGTTTCTTTTTCTTGTGCTCAACTGCTCTGCTGTCCTCGCCTCTCCTCAATCCCCTCTGTCTACAATCTGCCCACGGTGATCCCCTGCACCAGCCCCTCCCCCGTCCTGTAGTTTAAATCCTCCCTAACTGCTCTCTCCATTCCATTCTTCTGGACATTACCTCTACTCACTGTGGGTAAAAGTGCATTCCATCCTAAGCAAAAAGGCATCCCTTGCCTCAGATGGCCCTCCATTGGACAGGAAAAAAAGCCAACATTAGCAGTGCACACTCCTATTGGCTGCCGTTGTACTGTGAGCAGGATTTACATAAAATAAACATGGCTGCTGGACATCTCACTTACCAAAGAAAGGAATGGACCATCTGCCAAAATGTGTAAGTTAAAACTTTTTTATAGATGAAATCTGGTTGATCCAGCTTTTCACATTGTAAGTAATTAACTGATCCATTGTCTGACAAACCACTGCGGCCATTTTCCGTGTGTTTAGAGAAACTGCCACACTGCGGTTTTCTGTTTGTTCTTTAAAAACAGGGCTTGAGCTTTTAAGTTTGAATTAATGGAATGCTGTTCAGCACATACATAGGGTTACCACCTGTCCTGATTTTCGCAGGACAGTCCTGATTTGGGCAACTGTCCTGCAAAAACACTTGAAAAATGCTAAATGTCCTGATTTTATAGTTGAAAAAATATTTTCTAAATTTCCACTAAATGTTGCAGAAAACTACAATACTTTAACTAAAACACCTTAAAATGATAAGAAACAATGGAAGCAACTAGAAAACTACTTCACTTAGCCTCAATTCTGATTATATAGAGAAAACAAGTCTGTTGCATCGGTCGAGGTTATGTACTGTCCTGCAAAAAATCATGTTTCAGTAAGAAATGTCCCACTTTGGGCTTCTTAAAAGGTGGTAATCCTACTGACATACAGTCAGTATAGCATTCCATTAATTCGCGTGGAAAAACAGTGTTTCGGTATGATGGAAATTTGAGATAGTATAGCGTTCCACCATACACTATAATTCCTAGCTCCATGAATGTCCTATTTATGTCTTTGGAATGTGTGCTACCTATGTCACTTATGAAATCTGGTTGATGCAGCTTTTTCACATTGTAAGTAATTAACTGATCCATTGTCTGACAAACTGCTGCGGCCATTTTCAGTGTGTTTAGAGAAACTGCCAAGCTGCGGTTTTCTGTTTGTTCTTTAAAAACAGGGCTTGAGCTTCTAAGTTTGAATGAATGGAATGCTGTTCTGCACATACAGTCAGTATAACATTCCATTCATTCTTGTGGAAGAACAGTGTTTTGGTATGGTGGAAATTTGAGTTAGTATAGCGTTCTACCATACACTATAATTCCTAGCTCCATGAATGTCTTACTTATGTCTTTGGAATGTGTGCTACTTATGTCACTTATGCCAAGAGGAGTATGTGAGGAAGTGCACTCAGGTCACCCACAAAGGTGCTACTGTCAGACCAATCAGCAATAGTAAAAAAAGAAATAAAAGACACAGCACACATCACAGCTGAAAAGCATACAAAATGATTTTATTATATCACTCATAGAAGTGTCCTTAGCTCTTCTAGAAGCCAGGCTAACAGCACTTACATATTGCCTAGTGAAAGGGTTTGTCAGGGGTCTATTCATGTTATAGTAAAGTAACTTTGTACGCCTTTGAGCTGTGTGTGTGTGTGTGTGTGTGTGTGTGTGTCTATCTTTTGTGTCTTTTGTCATTTGTGAAAACATGGACTACAGTGATCTGCTCTATCCACTACCCCTTCAGCTTCATTGATTTGCCATGGATAGCATTCACTTAACATGTACTCTAAGCAGAAAACACCATAGCTGAGCTACCATCCTGGTTCAGCATTGCAACCTCCAGCTCATTTACTGCACTAACAATAGAGGGCTATAGATACGTCATTGTTTACCTCATAAGTCCCCATGTGTCTGTCCCACCCCTTTTTAGAGCTTGCTACTGTGTTACTCTGTGTTTAGAACATAAGAGAAACTGACAGTAGGTGCAAAAGCCCATCTTGCCTATCCATTAAACAATCAATATGTCCTGGGAGTAAAACCCTCTGCTTAAAAATATCTATTCAACCTACTTTTACAAGTTACTAAATTTAGACTATTTACTACTCCATCTGGTAATATATTCCAATGTGTTGCTACCCTCTGTGTGAACCAGTTCTTCCACTTGTTTGTCCTGAAATGCCTATCTTGTATGTAAAACTTATGACCTCTTACTTCTCCTGATTTGTCCTTAAATTCAATATATAGACAGTTCCTCAGGTCAGTAATATGCATTGCCTTGTAAAACGCTATGAGATCACTCCTCAAGTCTCTTCATTTCTAGTGAAAAGAGCCCTATGTTGCTCAGTGTATCATTATATTCCAGATCCTTCAACCCAATAATCATTTTGTTCTTCTTTGCACCCTCTCTAACTTAGTGATATTGCCAACATTCTGATGTGCCCAGAACTGGTGTTTCCAGGTCATATTTAAAAGTAAGCATTTATTTGTCTAGTGTATCTGCCTGGTCAACAGACACTAAATAAATATATAAATCAGTAACAGACAGTTTGGTTTTGCATTGACATGGGAAAAGAGATCCTAAATATGAAAATTTGTGTACTAGATTTTAAGTAGGTTGACTTCAACAGAAATGGGTTGGTTACTAAGGGAGAGTCTATCTAATCTAAAAGATAACATGGACAAGGACCAAAAATGGACCATGATGAAGGATGGGGTCAGTGAAGTCTCTGAAATGTGTCTTACACAGAGAGAAATAAACCTAATCCAGGAGGTCTATTTGATTCAGAAAAGAGGTTGATGGAGCAGTGAAGGAAAAGAAAGACTCATGTAGTGGTATAGGATGTCCAGAAAGGAAGGAGGTGACAGGGAAACAAATGGAATAAGTGAAGGAGGCTGTGAAAGTGGTCAGATAATCAAACAATATGAAAGAGCTACAAACTGTGGAAGGAGTAACAGAAAGGGATAAGACCTTCTTTAGATACATTATGCCACAAGGGAGGATGGGGAATGAGAATGTTAGATGTAAAGGTCTCGTTAGACCATGCCATTAGGGGACTCAGAACCCTTAAGGTTGACAAAGTGCCAAGACCAGAGTTTGAGGGAACTGGCTACTAGATTGGCTAGATAACTAGCTGACTGGTTTAACAGTTCATTGGATAAAGGGCTGGTGCTATTAGAGTGGAGAGTATCATGTGTAGTTCCTCTGTATAATAGTGGACCCACAGCTGACCTAGCAAATACTAGCCTGTCAATCTGATATCTTTAGTGGGCAAACTAATGGAGGATATCTTGATAGAGCAGTTGGTTGAATTCCTAGATGTGAATGAAAATTAAGACAATAGACAGTGTGGATTCATGGCTGGCAGATCATTCCAGACTAACTTGATGAACTTCTTTGACTAGGTGATAAAGATAGTTGACAGAGGATGAACAGTTGACATATTGTATTTAAATGTCATTAAAGCCTTCAACTTAGTTCCACATAAAAGGTTAATCAGAAAGTTGGGAGACATTGGGGCATGTAGTGAATTGAGTAGGCGGGTGGCTAATTGGCTCAGTACAAGGACCCAAAGTGTGGAGATGGGAGGGGAGTAATCAGAGGGGTACCACAGAGATCAGTGCTAAGACCTGTGCTGCTTAATGTTTTCATAAATGACATAGAGGAGGGCATAATTGGTAAGATATGCCTCTTTGCAGGTGACACCAAACTCTGTGGGAGGGTGGACATCAATGAAGGTAGTAGGAGAAAGAGGGAGGATCTTGCAAGTTTAAAAAGATGTTTTTGTATAAAGCAACTGGAGTTTAATGGGAAGTCGTGTAAAGTCATGCACATTGGCTTCAAAAACCCAAGAGCCAAATACAAGGTCACAGTAACTGAAGAAGTAAAAGATCTGGGAATAGTTATAATCAGCAGTCTTAAACAGACTATGCCATGTAAAAGAATATGGCAGTATTACATAACCAACATGCACAAAAACATTATTGAATAAGCTAGACAAAATGTGTTACAGAATGGCTAGGTTTGTTTTAAAATGTCAATATAACACACACCACTGCGGTCTTCTGAAACAGCTAACTTGGGATTCCCTTGAAACTTGGAGGAAAAAGGGGATTGGGCTCAAAGCATATGCAGAGTTTGGCGCTGGAAACATGAATAAAGTTAAACATGTACAGAATCTAAACAATAAACATAATTTGAGAGAACTAAAGCATAAGTGCCTAACAATTCCCTTTGAGAATAATGTATACAGCAGATTTTATCTCTCAAAAATTGGGTGTGAGCTAGAGCCTGAGGTTTGAAATTCAAAAAATATAGGACAGTTTAAAGCAGGTATTGATAGAATGTCAAAAGACAAGTGTCCCTGCCTAGGGTAGCTCTTAGGGAATCTTATGTTGAGGTGGTGGGAACATGTGAGGATGGGATAGTTGTGTAATTTTTGTTTTTGTGATCTCTCTCATGTTCTTGACCATATCTTATCCAATTCTGTTGTCTAACCATTAGCAATGTTTTAACTAACATCTATATTTCTCTGTAGAAACTTAGGTTCAACTTGTATTATTGCTTCTTTTTTGTCCATAATGTCTTATCTGTCTAAGTGGAATTAATATATATTAAGTATGTAACTCTCTCAAGTAACCGCTTGCTTAAACAGGACAACTTTATTATGACATTTTATAGAGCCTATGTTAGGCCACACATGGACTACTGGGCATCACTTTGGAGTCCATACCTGAGGAGGGACGTATATCATCTGTAGGGGTTGCAGAGAAGGGTAACCAAGATGATAGATGGTTTTAGGAATATGGACTATGAATCTAGACTAGACAGCTTACATTTGTTCCCTCTGGAACTTGGATGAATAAGAGGAGATCTGCTATTTATGTACAAGGTATCTAGGGATGAAAGTTTAAGGAAATATTTAGGATTAGAATTGAATGAAAGAAACATTAATTTAAGAAATCACAAATTACAATTACATTTAACATTTCCCAAAAACAACACTAGGAGATACTTTTATACACAAAGAATTATTCCTTTTTGGAATGGTCTTCCTAAAGATGTGGTAGATGTGACTAGTTTTCAGGCTTTTAAGTTAAGGCTGGATGAACATCTGGTGATTAATATGGCTAACTACTTGACCAGCTAGAGTGGGAGATAGATGATATGGGTTCAATGGCCTACGCAGGCAGTATTGTGTTATAGTTGTGCAACTGTGTTACTTAGGTTTTGGCCATTCGCACTCTCTATTCCAGAGGAATCACCACCCTGTAGGGGTACCAAGGCAAGAAACCGTCTAGAGGGTTCCACCCATAGAATTGCTGTGGGATGATTCCCTTGGCTAAAGGTACCTTAGGAAGGCTCTCCAAAAAGAAATTAGTAGCATGAAGCATATAAGCAATCAGTAGTTGTGAGACATAGCACTATATAAAGCATCAGGGGACTTGATAACGTAATGGGATGCTCAGGTTAGCAATGGCATGGGTTTGATGAGTTGCAAGAGAGAGAATGAAGGGACCTCCTAAGGAGAGAGGGAACGGCAATAGGGACACCATCCCCCTGCATCCAACAGCGGATCCTGCCTACGGAACTAGGGAACACTACGCTAACTAACAGTTAGAGAGACACGGAGGAGAGAAAAAAATAGCTGAGGAGGAAATCTCTGGGGATCCAAGGCCTAGGTCGCCTTCCCTCCAAGCTTGGGAAATTTTATTTAGTGACGGCTCTGCTGCAGTGAGTTGGAAATCGAATTAAAGGGAGGTGGTAAATATTCCAATTTGGAGGGAAACTCTCACTCTATCATTCTAACAGAAACACTGTGGAGGGTTGCAAAACGGTAGCTCTGCAACTGCCATTCCAATGCAGAGGAGGAGAGTAATGACCACCTAGGCACTCACCCAGCCTACTGATCTAAGAAAAACAAACTCGGTGAACCAGAGGTGGTCATAGGGGGAATGTGGTGAAGGTGCTTTGCTGGGGAACCACTAACGCCAATGGACAACCGTTATAGTGGAAACTGCTAGAGCTAAAGGAAATCACTGTAACCTCCCTTCATGGCTTAGTCGTAAATTCTACAACTTGAGGTGCCATCGGTACAGTTGATGACTGAAGGTCCACCCCGAGTGAAGACACTCCCACCTATGGGCCAGGTGAGAAGGACCACTCCCCAAGCTTTGCATGCTCAAGCTGTGGACTCTGGTGCACAGTAAGAACAACGGCTGCAGGGAAGGGGCATCTGCACCAGAATGGTATGGCTGGCATGCCCTAGGGACTGATGAGGAGCTGAATGAGCACTGAGTGCTGAGAACTTGCAGGAGAGATGGCACGGAGCATTAAGCAATGATGACATGAACAGAGTGGATCTGGACATAGGTCAGTAAAGCAGGGAAGTTCAGTGCGGCAGGGTAACAATAGTCTGACCTACACATAGGTCAGTAAGCAGTAGGAATAGTTGGACCTGCATGTAGGTCTGCGAAACATAGTAGCAATGATGAGACATGAACGTAAGTGGGGGCAGCAGTATAATAGTGGGGCAAGCCAGCCAGGTATTCAAACAGACAAATGAAGGTGACAAATACTCTGTGGATTTTCAATGGCAGATGCAGGATTTAGATCAGAAATAATTAGCCACATGGGGCCATGACTCCCCATCACTTCCTAGTCCCCGCCGTAGGAAAAACAAGAAAGTGATGGAAGGGTCAAGAACCACATGCAGATATTAAAATGAGTTTACGGCATCAGCAGTAGCTAGCTGACCTCAGAGTAGAACAGCAGTGTACAACAGGGAATAGCATCAGCTTATAGTGGTAGTATTCTATAAGCATGGAAGGAGGGCAGCACAATGCTGTGAAAACAGCTATGACCACAGGGGAGATAGATTAAGCAGGGAAAACATGATTGAGCTGCATAGCAAGGGTTCAGAAAGAGCCTGGGTTCAGATGTAGCTTTAATCAGATGAAAACAATTAGGCTTGATAGCATGAGGAGCAATTAGGCCTGTAGCATGGAAAACAACTTTGGTTTGTGTAAAAACAAAGGTACTGGTGACAACAGCAATGGGAGTAACTAAAAGCAAGTAGCTGGAGCTGCAAAAGAGCCAAATGGTAGGAGCAAGCAAATGGTAAGAGCTGAGAAACCAAATCCCCCAAAGAGAAAACAAAAAGAAAACAAAACTAAGACACAAACATAGAAGAAACATGGAAGAAATAAAAGGAAGCACACAACTGGAGGCAAAATACAACCAGAAAAAGAAAAACAAAACACAGAGTCCAGCAGAAAGAAGCAGCAAGGTGCGGGGGGAGTCTCAGCCTGGCACAGTGCAAATGGACAGAGCCTCCAGCCAGCAAAGAAGAAGTGCTTCAGAAGGAGGTTGATGGGAACTGCATATATAGCTCAGGAAGTGGGAGTAGCTGGCTGCTTGTCCATTGAACCATAGGTGGAGCCTTCCAATGATCACCTTCTGTCTCTCTTACAGTTCCAGAATTGAATCCAGTATTAAATTTTATAAAACAGGGTTTCACAATCCTACAAGTTACTTCCTGTCTAAAATTAAAGGTTATCTATCTATCTATCTATCTATCTATCTATCTATCTATCTATCTATCTATCTATCTATCTATCTATCTGTAACTAATTCAAATAGCATATTAGAGTGCATAGCCAGGAGGTTCAAATGCAGAAGGAAAGAAGTGATCCTTCTGCTGTACAGATCCATCATGCGGCTTCACCTGGATTACTGCTCAGAGCACTGGTGTCCGTACATGAAAAAGGATACAAAGCATCTCAAAGCCGTACAGAAACGAGCCACAAAAATGATTCCGGGTCAGCAGGCTAAATCATATGAGAACAGGATGAGGAGCCTTAATATGTATTCTTTTGAAGACGGGGGCAATAATTACATTCTTTAGATATCTAAAGGGTATAAACTGGGTAGAGATTAGGAACATCTTTACTTCGAGTGAGAACAGAAACAAAAGGGAGCACATACACAGTTAGCAGTAGTGGAGAGCACACACCCCTGCTTGTTGCTACCAAAAAAAGGCACTGACACTTTCAGTCTTCTTTTATCCCCATAACCATGTACAGCAGTGCAATAACAGGATTCCTTACATTTCGCCCGGCCTTCTGGGCACAGACACAAACTGGCTGGAAGAAGGTTCTAGAACAAAGTCAGAACATACTTACTTACAGAGCGGGTAGTGTCAAGGTGGAACGAACTGCCAGCAGAGGTTTTTTGGGCAGACAGAGCCACACAAAGGTGCTGGGTGCTCTGTGACTAAAGCAGAACTAGTAACAAAAGAGTCACGGCACTCCCCACTCACCCCAATAAGAGTCCAGAAGTGGAAATATTCATGAAAAAATGTTTTACTGAAACATTAGCAGCAGACATTGAAATAGAGAGACACCTTTGGTAAAGCCCACAGTTGGGTGAAACATGAGGACATTTTTTTGGGTCTCTCTACTTCAATGTCTGCTGCTAATGTTTCAGTAAAGCATTTTTTCATGAATATTTGTGCTTCTGGACTCTTATTGGGGTGAGTGGGGAGTGCCGTGCCAGCAGAGGTTGTCAACCATAAGAAGATCGATGGATTCAAGAGGTAGTGGGACAGAATCACAGGGGAGGTTTGCTGTTACTAGAGAGGGTGAATGGGACTCATAAAAATTACAAGTTTACCCATATTGAGCAAACTTGATGCACTATTTGGCCTTTTTCTGTTAGTTTATTTGGTTCATAAGAACATTGACCAGCTGCAATGGCAGATGGTTGCACTTGTCTGCCACCCTCTTCATGAAGAAGTATTTCCTCATAACCCTCCTAATTTCCTCCATGCCAGGTTATAGTTATGGCCTCTTGTGAAAGATCACTCCCTAAGCTGAAAGGGTTGCCAACTGTCAACACAGTTTTACCCTTCAGATACATGAAGATTTCAATCTCTTTCTCTCTCTCTCTTCTCCCTCTCTCTTTCTCTCTCTCTCTCTCTCTCTCTCTCAGCCTCGGGTGAATACATACTGAGATCACCCAGTCTTTCCTCAAATATTCTCCCTGCTGTCCATGAATCATTTTAGTTACTCTTTTTTGGATACACTACAGGTGGTCCTTATCCATTTTTATGTTTGCTTGCATGCATGTGCAAGAAACATTAAGCGTCAGCTTAGGAGACAAGTGGGTTGTGGAGGTGCGGCACTGTGGCGGCCAATGCCGGCACTGCATCTGTGTGCTTGGCATGTTCAACCAATGCAGGCCCACTGTCCTGATGACACTGGTTCTGCAGAAGTGCCACCAACTTGAAACGATTCAGCTACCCACAACCAGGGGCTGCCTCGTCATTGCAGCGTCAACCATTCCGCTGTAACGAGGGAGCGACCTGTCATTGCAGGGTGGTACCTTGCCTGGTGTAACAGTTTCATGAACACGGTGGCGGCTATCACCATCTGCCTCAGAGCCCCATGAAAGCTGACAGGGATACCCAATCACCCTGTCAGCATGCTCCTGACCCAGTTCATTTGCTGATGGGGGAGCCCACTCCCCGTCGGCATAATCCCCCCCCCATTTGTTGTGTGCCAAGGGGTGCCCAATTCCCCCTCAGCACCATGCCCCCCCAAACAGTCTTTCCTTGCCAACAGGGGGGCCCAATTCCCATCAGCTCCAGTCCCCCCCCTAAAACACTGGTGGCACACTGGGGGCCCACGCCAGTGTGACCAAAGCAACTCTGAAAAACAAAAACCTTCCCACAATGTCTTTTTTTTTGTTCTCCATGAAACCAAGAACATGGTCCCTCACGGTGTCTCGTGCCCCCTCCCCCAACCTGCACCCACCCTCTGTGCACCCTGCCTCCCCACACCCCCCTCACCCCATACTTACCTCCGGCACCCAGCGTGACGATCTTCGGTGGACCAGGAACAGGTCTGCACTCTTCAAAGCTGACCATGAACTGAAGAAATGCCGGTAAGCTGTATAATAGCATAAATAGGGTTTTTATTCAACTTATGTGGATATCTCTACCATCTTTTCGACTTTAGGCACCACATTTTCAACATGGGGTTATTGGGACCCCTACTCACAAATTCAGTCACTGTCTTGGCATTATTCAGTCCTGAAAGGTGATTTTGCAGTCACTGCATGCAATCACCTTTCGGGACCGATTAACAAAATAACAGTGCCACTGTTCATGAGGTGGGCTCTCAAAAAGCCTATGTTGCAAATTTGGTGAAAAAAATCCAAAAAATGACTGTTTTATGAGCATGCATTGCAGTTTCCATGCACACTATTAACTTCATGAATCTGTAATATTTTCACTCCAGATTTTCAACATTGGCATTTTTCAACACCTCCCTATGAACAGTACAGCTGTCATTTTTCACATCCTGGCCAAAATGTGTTTTTGCATTTCTGGCACAGAATAGTGCAGTTGCTGTGAGAAATCAGTGATTGGGACAGATTAAAAAAATCACAGTGACACTGTTCATTAGCAGAGGTCCTAAAATGCCTGTGTTGAAAATTTGGTGACAAACGTCCATAAAATGACTGTGTTATGAGCGTGCACTGTGCAGTTTCCACGCACCCTTGTAACTTCACAAATTTGTAGGATTTTCACTCCAGATTTTCAACATTGGCCATTTTTCAGACCTCCTTATGAACAGTATAGTTGTCATTTTCCATATCCTGGCTGAAATGTGTTTTCGCACTACTGGCGCACAATAGCACGGTCGCTGTAGGAAGTCAGTGTTCAGGACAGATTAAGAAAATCACAGTGACACTGTTAATGAGCACAGGTGCTAAAATGCCTATGTTGAAAATTTATTGACAAAAATCCATAAAATGACTGTGTTATGAATGCAGTTTCCATGCACCCTCATAATTTTGTGCATTTGTAATATTTTCCTTCCAGATTTTCAACATTGGCATTTTTTCACACCTCCTTATGAACAGTACAGTTGACATTTTTTATATCCTGCCTAAAATATGCAGTTACACATCTGGCACAGAATATCGCAGTCGCCGTGGGAAATCAATGTTCGGGACAGATTAAGAAAATCACAGTGCCACTGTTCAAGAGAAGAGGTCCCAAATGCTTTCATGAGTTGGGGGTCACAAAAAGTCCATGCTGAAAATTTGTAGTGCAAATACCAACAAACGCCCAGGGCATTAAGGTTTCTAATCATAACGTCCCACCCTATACAGACTGACAGGTATCAGGGGTGTGCCTTTGGATTGCCAACTGTAATGCTCATGCTATTCCACCCCCACCCTGCAGCCAGTGACAGGCACAGAGGTGTGCCTTGGACTCTTTGGCCCCATAGTTCACCCCATTCTCCTATATTGCACCCATTGCAGCCTATGTCCTTATGGAATGGGGTGACTGTAAAGCTGAACACCCCAAGGCATACCTCAGCACTTGTTGCTGTCTACAGGATAGGGTGAGGTGAAATGGCATGAACGTTATGAGCGATTACCCAAATGCATACCCCAATGCCTGTCCATCTCTGCAGGGTGGAGGTGGGATTGGCATGAAGTTCAGTACTTCACTGCCATTCCTATTCTGCATCTGCCTAACTCCTGCATTTCCAATGCTAATACCAGCAAGCAAACATTCGGCATTGACACATGCTTATTAATTGGGTGTTCCAGAACTGCACACAGTACACCAGGTGCAGCCTTTCCAAAACCTATGCTGGGGTAAGATTTCCTTCTAGCTGATTAAGAATGCATTACCGAAGTGCCCAATTAGTACCATCCTGTCCCACTTCTCAGCCTTGACCTTCCTCTTCATTAAGTGGGTGTCCATTTGCCAGTTCTGCCCACACAAGCCCCAATCACCTGTTGACTTTTTTGTTTATTCTTTATGGTCTGCCCCCCAACTTGGCTAGCCAGAAGCTGATACCTGTTGCAGCTGTCCACTATCAGTGGTGCTCCCTTATAATCATACCTGCTTTCTTCTTTCTCTAGTCTCCATTGTGATACAACCCCAATCCATTCCACTAGTGAACACAGTCCCTCCCATCCACCTTCCTACCCTATCCAACCCTGACAACTGCTATGCCCCAGGCTTAGGGCCCATAACGTATTAGTAGCCTCCACTCATTCAATCCTAGTTTTCTTTTACTAATAATCTATTATACGCTGTGCAAATTTACTGTACATGCCCTAAAATTTGTCTGTCTCTAATAAATGCTCCTACTGCACTTGTGTTCTCAGGATACTATCCTGTTTATCCAAGTTTTGCGCTACTGAGCAATTACCAACTTTAAACACTAATAACTTTAACATTTTATGTTCATTTAAAGAACAAATATATAAAGTATTTATTATATTGAAAAAATTGTTCCTAGCCAATCAGGATGCAGAGTTTCTGTCCTGTTATTCTGCAATAACCAGACAGTAGACTCAATAATGCGACAGTGACTCTGCATTCTGATTGCCTGCTGCAGGTATACTTAGCCACACAGAGAGCAAGCCCAGTTTTTCCTCCCACTTCAATATGCAGGCGCCAATCAGAGAGATCTATTGTAGCAACGCTGCAGCACATATGTGAGAAACACTTCCTGCTTTCTAATAGACATGTTGAACCTCAGCAAATAGATTTTGGCAGTTTAAAAATTTGTTTTTACATTTTTTCAGTGTAACTGCGATAATACCAACACTGGTCTGGGTTTTCTCAGTAATAACCAGACCAGAGGGTTAATAATCACCTTGCCTTTGGCCTCAGTGTCGATTACCCCCTAGTCCAGTTATTACCCCATAAACCCAGACCACTGTGGTGTTATCACTATAATGAACTCAAACATGTTAGAGCCCCTGGTGATAGACATCAGAGCCAACTTGAAAATCAAAGGGGTGATGGCAGGGGGCAGATCAAAAGCTTCCCTTATGTGCAGAAGACTCCTTTATTTTTCTGGGAGATGCTGTGTCCTCCCTTCCCCACCTGATGGCAACCCAGAGGGATTTTGGTATGGTAGCAGGTTATAAAATTAACTACTATAAGGTAAGTTGGAGGCTATGGTGCTAAGTGGGCAACCCTTCATGATTTCCATACTTGGTTCCCTTTTGTGTGGCTGAAACACAACACCTTTCAATATTTAGGGTTAAGGTATTGATTGGCACTTCCCATCTTTTCTTCAATAATTATCAGAGATTGCACAAGGTTTTACAATCAGACTTTGGATGGTGGACTTTATTGCTCTTGACTTTATCAGGCCGTACACAGGCAGTTAAAATTAATGTGCCAGAAATCCTCGTCTTTCTCTTAAACTTCACATCACACTCCCAGTGGCATTTTGGAACACGTTTCTCAAGCACGTTCGAAAATATTTGTGGGCAGGTAAAAGACCAACAGTCAAAGAAAACATCCTGTGCTTACCTAGTGACAGGGGGTTGGCTCCCATGTTTCTGTACATACTACTATATTTACTCAACACAGGTGCCCCATGCTCTTGGGTGAAATGATGGGACTCAGGGTGTAACCCTATTGGGGAGGCTCAACTACCTATCAACTCACTTTGGACGGTTCCAGTGGCTTATGTCCCTCCAAGTGTATGGCAGTCCATACATTACCCTTGGACAAGACAAACTCTCTGTATTTTGACTAAATTACACCAAAGGACAGGCACCCCTAATGGGCTTGCCCCCTGTCACTGATCAGGTACCATGTTGTTCCGAAATTGGATCTGGGCTGCACCTATTAGGAAGTTCAGGGATTGACTGACTTTCTCCAACTAGTTTCATCTCGCACCTGCTCTTCCTTTGCATATGTACAGGCTTTCGCACAGGTTTAGAGGTGTGATCTATGCAGGAATCATTAAGTCTGCCATATTATTAGATAACCAAGTAACATGGCCTACCTTACTAGAGAATGGAGTTTAGAGCAATTTTGTTTACTGGCTTGTGACCTTGAGAGTCCGAATTCAATATATAGCAGAACTCTCACATACAGTACTGTATCTTGTCCTTGGATGCTGTGTAATACCCTCTCCAGCATATTGGAATCAAATGGAAGCAAGAGAATGGGGCCTCTATCCCAATAAAAAAGTGGGAAAGGAGACTGGAAAGATATTGGAGGGTGACTACCTCACACACATAGAGGGAATTTAACTGGAGAATAATAGTTCCTTTTCACAGACATCCCTCTGTTACAAAACATTTTGGGAGTAGCTATAGTGACGAGTGTTGGTGACAGTGTAGGGAATGGGCACCCATTATAATATTTTTTGGCATGTCCCACCTTGTTGGAATTCTGGATAAAAACTAATGAAGCCATGTGTCTTGTCGTGGGAAGCCAGGTGCTCAATACCTTTCAAGGTATGACCCTGGGTTTTCCAGTTTTGCTACCGGGACCACAAGCCTTTCAGAATCAGGATCTGATGCTGCATATAGCAACTATGAAATGTATCACTATTCATTGGCTCACCACAGACTCTCACACAGGAGATCAGTGGTGCATCAAGGCTTGTGACAGTAGTGGGATGGAATGTATTGCCAATGATCTGCACCTTCTCCAACAAAAATTCCTTGACTTGGGGGCACCCTGGTATAGATATTGGTCAATTACAGAGATGTGGGAGAGACATCTGAGGAGGAGGAGAGGCTCGTTATAGAGATCGCATAACTGTATACTTTTTGCTCTATGTGTCCCTCATTTGGACTGGAATGGGGTACAAAAACTAACCATTTTTCATACCCTGGATGGAGATCATCCATAAGAGCTCTCCAGCCCTGCTGACATCCTCCAGAGCCTCTTATTAAATTTCATGGATTCTTCTTGTTCTTGATTTTCAAATAGTCCTTAACACTATTGGACATTTCTATCATATGGATGTAAAACTTTATGAACTGATTAAATGTGCTACATTATGACCTAATTTCAGTTTAGGCATTTCACTATGGTGCTCTTTTCCTGTGTTCATATGCGTTCTTATTTTATTAGGTTTGGACTCAATATCTCTCTTATCTTGTTGTAATTTGCATTTTTTTGGTCTGTGCAGACTGTTTGAAATTTTGCACTTTTTAAATGAACTCAAAGCTTCAGAAAAAAAAGGTTTTTAACTCCTTGAGGTTTTTTGAGATGATCAAGTCCGATTTTTTTCATGGAAACAGACTTTGTTGGCAGAAAAGGATCACGTGTCCCATATAGTTGACCAAGATGTTCCTTACCTAATCTGTCTCTGCAGAACCAAACAGGTCTCTGATGACCTTCTCTGCTTCCTGCTTATTTACTAATATATCTGTATGCCTATCCCACATATGCATTCATGGCATAAGTGGGATAAACACAATTTTTCAAATTCCCAAAAACTACTTGCCCATTTTTTATCAATCTTTCCAAATCAGGAGATATCCAAAGCAAGTTTTGTACATTTCTAGCTGCTACTTCAAAATATCACCGAGTTACAAGCAGTGCAAAAATATTACTTAAAGTTCAACCTGCCCTTGAACCCTGTTTTGCTTTATCATTTGAAACTTGGCTTCACTCTTAATACACTTTTTGTATTATCTTACCCAGTGCTTTGCACTGATTTTTTTTTTCATTTAAAATACTTTACTTCCTAGTGCTGTGTTATGCACTGGGATTTAGAAGATATGAATTTGTTTGATGATGCAAGAATATCCTGTATGGTGGTTGATAGTAGTATCCTGTCATTTAGTGTGCCCCTATAAGGAGATTCTATATCACCCAGATATTTTCTGGCACCCTCTTGAGTTTTAGAATCTATGGTGATTTAGCAAGGACAGTTCATCTGAATATGGGACCTCAGTATCTGATGCAGGAGGCACCTTCTAATCTTATTTATTTATTTATTTGCTTTTGCTAACTGGGTGAGTGCACTAGGCATAAAATGCCTATTTTCAGGCACGACCCGGGACGATACACATGGAAACACATTAGTAGACATGAGATGCTGCACATGAGATATTTAACATAGTGAGGAGGAGGAATAATGTACAATCAATTGTATGTATGGGAAAATAATCTACTACACATTCTTAATATGATTACAAACAGTACAGTATTGACAGTCAAGAGAGAAGTAGGAAGTGCAAAAATGTGAGAAAAAAACTGACATTTTAAGCAACTACAAAATACAATAAATGCCATTATGTGGTCAGTAGTCATTAGGGAGAGAAGAAAGGAAAATGGGGGGGTGAGAGGAGAGTGGAGGTATGGCAGAGGAAAAGGGTGAGAGCTGATAGAGAGGATTTCAGGATGTTAATGAGAGAGAGAAAGAAGGAGGAAGGAGTCGGAGGGGGTAGTTGTCTGGAGACATAGAGAGCAGGAAGTAGGGTGGACTACGGTGGATGAAAGCACATACAGGGGCTAGTAGCATGTTCATGGTGAAGTTTCTTGAAACTAGCGTGAGTGGAAGCCTGATGAATAGTTTAGGGTATGGAGTTCCAGTACTTAAGAGTGATGGATGAGAAAGCATGACCACCCATGTTGGTTTTGCATCTGGGGATATGGAGAAGGGCTTGGTCAGTAGATCGAAGCCCTTAGGAGAGGGGTTGTGAGTGAAGCAGAAAGGCGAGTGATTGGGGGAGGCCTGCTGTAGTAATACTGTCAATTAGAGAGCCGTAGGACTGGAGATGTTGGGCAGAAGGGCTGAGCCAGTTAAGGTCCACATAGAGCTGGCAGTGGTGCTTGTATTGTGGAGATGCAGAAGCATAGTGGCAAATGGAATTATAGGTAATGTCCCATTTATGGAGCGAGGTCTTTGTGGCAGAGAGGTAGGTGGCTGAGTCATAGACAAGGTCTGGGAGCAGAAAGCCTTGTACCACAGCTACTCTAACTGATGGGGTGAGGGCATAGCTAGTGTTATAGGCACCTCTTATCTTAGCATTGACAGATTTACAGGTGGTGGTGATCTGCAGATCAAAATCTAGAGACTTGTCAAGAAGAATGCCCAGATATTTAAAGGAACTGGTACTAACCAATGGGGACCCATCATCACATAGTATTTTGAAGGAACTTTGGTTAGCTTTAAGTCTGGCAGGTGAGCCAATGAGTATGAACTGTGTCTTGCTTGAGTTGAGAACAAGATTGTTCTCTGTTAGCCAGGACTGAATACTTAAGAAGTCCAAAGCAAGAGATCGGTTAATTATTGAGATATTACTTGCACTATGGTAAATGACCAGATCATCAGTGTAGAGCAGGGATAAACAGGTTGGTGCTAGCAGCGGGAGATCATTGATAAAGATTAAGAAAAGCAAGGGGCCAAGTATGGAGTCCTGAGGAATGCCAACGTGTGTAGATAAGAGGTCGGATGTGGCCCAGTTGAAAACAACAGCCTGTTGCCTATCAGACAGATAGCTTTTAAACCAGGCAACTACATCAGCAGAGAAACCTAGGGAACGTAGCTTCTCAAGGAGAAGGAGATGGTTTACCAGGTCAAACGACTTGGGCAGGACAATGAAAACCACACCTGTGAGAAGGCCAGAGTCCATAGACATATAGATATCATTTGTGAGTTTTAGGATTGCGGTGGAAGTGCTATGGCCTTTGCGGAAACCATGCTGGGAACAGCAGAGAAGATTGTGCTTCTGAAGATTGTCAATGGATTGAGTTGCCACTAATTTTTCCAAAATTTTGCTAAGCACCGAGAGGATAGCTATGGGCCGATAATTTGTGATATCTTTAGGATCACCTTTTTTAGGAATGGGTGTGATTTTAGCTGTTTTCCAGATGTTTGGTACTGTACCATGGCATAGTGATAGGTTGAATACTTTTGTTGGGGGGTGGCGCTATAAGAGGGAAGCAGTTTTCAGGAACCTAGGTTCCAAACCATCAGACCCCGTGCTAGTACTGTCAGGGATAGATAGTAACAGCTTCAGAACTTCAGCTCTAGTGATGGCACAGAACCTAAACGTAGGATGTGAGAGAGGAGGTACGATATTCCCATGGGAGAAGTCAGTGTGTCCTGATGGGAAGGAGGCCAGGTAGGTAGAAAAGTCAGAGAAATGGTGATTGAAGGCATTGGTGATGGTAACAGGGTTATTACAGTTTATGCCATTTAGCAGTATGTCACTAGCAGTGACTGTATGATTGGCTTTAAGGAGGGTTTTTATGGTAGACCAGAATTTCTTTGAGCTACCTGCAGCTTTTGTTAGTAGGTCTTTGCAGAAGGACCTTTTTGCAGTTTGAATGTTAATTTTGCATGTATTTCTCAGTGATCTATAGCAATCGTAGTCAGACTGTAGCCCAGAAGCCTTGAAACACTGCCATATTTTATCCCTAGCCCTTAATTGTGTGGGAAGGTCTTTAGTTAACCATCTTGTTTGTGTTCCTCGAACATGACGCGTGACTCGGGGGCATGGGTGTCTTGTAGGAGACCAAACTGGGCCAGGAAGTAGTCGAGGGCTACTTGGACATTGGCTGAGGTATAGATGGGTGACTAGTCAATCATAGAGAGATCAAGCATAAATTGTGCAAGGTCAAAATTAGCCAGGTTATGGAAGGTGCTAAGTTTTGGAGGAGGAGGTGGCTTGCTAGTGGAGCACCAGATACAGTAGAATGGCGATTGATCACTTATTGCATCTGCAAGGGTACCTGCATGGACTATACTGTTGATGTGGTTCGAGAGAGCCCAGTCTATGACTGAGCTGATCCAAGGTGGAGCCATTATTCTAGTTGGGTTAGTGACAAGTTGGTGCAGGCTGTAATCTTGTACCATTGTGTGAAAAGACTGGTTGGATCTGCTGGTCCAGTTTAGGTTGAAGTCACTTAATATAAGGACTTTGTTCCTGCCAATAGTGTTATCCACTTGGGAGAGGAGTTCCTTGAGACCAGTGATGCCCCCACCAGGAGGATTATAGGCACAGACAATGTGTAGTTTCTTTTACCTAAGTTGCAAGGTTGCATGAATTGCTTCACAGTGCGAGAGAGTGGGTAAGACATTACGGGAGAGTAACAGGTGAGTTTTGTAGAAAATAGCAACCCCACCTCCACGTTTTGACGAGGGCCTGTCTTGCCTAATGAGGTTGTAGTTCTGCATAGAGCAGAGGTGATCAGGAGTAGAGGGTTTTAGCCATGTTTCGGATAGGCAAAGGATATCAGGATTATATTGAACAAACCATGCCTCAAGTTCTGTGAAGTTGTGAGGAAGGCTCCTTATATTCAGGTGAACAATGTGGAGGCCCTTAGCATCCCTCCAAGTTGTGTCAGAGTGCGGTAAGTTGCTTGTAGGTCCTGGGTTTAGTTCGATGTCCCCAGCTAATATTAAGGCTAGAAGTACCAGATACCACAGTTTATGGTGGATGAAAGGGGCAGACAGGGTGATATTGCAGATTGGACATTTCTTAAGGGTGAAGGCTAGGTGGTAGAAGAACTTAACATGGACTAATAGTGGCGAAGTGGCTATGGGTATGTGCGATAGGGTGGGCTTATTGGGGAGCCTCGAGTTCTCTGGATAAGTATGGTGAAAGATAATGGAAGATGGGCAGAATAGTAGGGGGAGCCAGATGAGGGTAGTGTAGATTGAGAGTGGCAGGAGAACTGCACACGGGTCTAAAGACACGTTGTTATTTAATAAGATAGCCATTATGTGTGTAGGAGGGTAGATTGGACTTACAACACACCAAATAATAGATCAGGATTAGAGATTTATGCAGAACGCAAGCTAATTGAGGGTTTAATTGCAAGTTGCATTTGAAGAGGCAGAAAGGGATTTGAGAGAAATAAATGAACACCCTCTAGTGGTACAGAAATATAGCCTGCTAATGATAAGGTGAGGAGATAGTTAATTTTCTCCTCCTGGGCAAGGTCTATCCTGAGTCTTGCGCTATATAACTGATGCCGGCTAAGGGTGTGAGTGGTAAGGGGCAGGTGGGGAGCAGCCATGGCAGTGGCTACGGGGAAATGCAGAGAGCTGAATGAAAAAGTCAAAATGTGGGCAAAAGGAGCGTAGTTGCTGCATAGTCGGAGCAGCATGGCTGCCACAGCACCGAGCGTTGCTAAGGTAGGAGCTCTGGGATTACTCAGAGAGACTGAGTGTGGGACTGGCCATTTTAAATTTCATCAGCTGCTTCACAGTACAATGCAGCACTCTGGGAGTGTAAGGGAGCTCACTGAGAAGTTACCAGTTAAATTAAAATTGCCCAAATTCGAGAACAGTGCTAAATTAAGTTGATTAAGTTTAGTCCAATACTAAATTAAGGTTACACAGAACTAGCTTTAAATGGCCCAAAGAAATAAATGAGTGGCTTTCAGTGGCAGGTCAGCGTAGAGACAAAGATTGAACAGAAAAGGCACCAAATTTAAACTGAGGGCTGAAACCGTCCATTCCTGTACCTGGTGGATATGTCAGTGGGAGGTCCACAGCAGCTTTGTGGCAAGAGCCCCTGGGGAATTAAGGGGCTGGTGGATATGTCAGCGGGAGGTCCACAGCAGTTCCGTGGGCAAGAGCCCCTGGGGAATTAAGGGGCTGGTGGATATGTCGGCAGGAGCTCCACAGCAGCTCCGTGGCCAAGAGCCCCTGGGGAATTAAGGGCTGGTGGATATGTCGGGGGGAGGTCCACAGCAGTTCCATGGGCAAGAGCCCCTGGGGAATTAAGGGGCTGGTGGAAATGTCGGCGTGAGGTCCACAGCAGCTCCGTGGGCAAGAGCCCCTGGGGAATTAAGGGGCTGGCAGATATGTCGACGGGAGGTCCGGAGCAGCTCCATGGGCAAGAGCCCTTGGGGAATTAAGTGGCTGGTGGATATGTCGGCAGGAGGTCCACAGCCGCTCCGTGGGCAAGTCAACTTTTTGATTTGATACTGTTTCAATTAATGTTTTACAGAGCTTTTCTGCAGTACATGTTGTATGAGTTCTATGTAGTGTAATGGTGTGCAAAGTTGGAAAAATTTGCAAATTTGCTGCCATTTATGAAGCTAATCCACCTTGCAAAGTGCCAATTCACAGTATAGAAATAACTTCATAAATTGTGAATTTGGTTACTTCACCAGTGAAGTGGGGCCCACAGGTGAAGTTCACTATGCACTTTGGGATATGAGGTCACATGGTACTGAAATGAGCTGTGTGCCATGAGGAAGCTGTGTTGAGTGCAGTCTTCTGAAGAGAGAGTTGGAGCAATGTCTATCCCTACTTGTCTGAGCAAAAAAAAACTTTCAAAATCAAAATAATGAGTCTTTTAAAACAAAATCACTTACAAAAAGATCTAGAGAGCCTTGTGGGTAGATTAATGTTGTTCATTTCTGATTTTGCTGATTTATGCAGTTTAAAGTAGTGGTTTTGTTTTGTCTAGTGAAACTCTATTTGTGGGGGAACAGAGATGTTTCAGCTAACAAGGCATCCCCAGAAGATAAGTGACTTTGAGCACTAGTCTGTGTGCAGTAGATTTCTCATAGTTGTTTTCCACAGTCTTTCTTGTTAATTATTTTTTGTCTGTGGCCTGTGATTTCTTATTTTATACCTATAGTACAGTTTGATGCAGTTAAGTGAAGTATCATGTCAGTCTCTTTCTATATTAGTTGTAGTTTTTTCATTTTATTTTTAAAGTGACAGTGTTACTTACAGTAATGTGTTAATTACCCCTGCCATGTGTGTCTTCTTAATCCCTGTCGTGTTAAAAAATAAAACGAAATAAAAAAAAAACACTTTTGGGTGGTTTTACTGTAGCTACTATTATTTTAGTAACCTGTTCTGTTCAGAATCAGATCACACTGCTAATCCCTCAGTGAAGGTGATGTCTACTGAAGCTAATTATTTTTACTGCAGGATTTCGTTACATTCTTTTTTCTTACAGTATTGTAAATTTAAATATATAAAAGACTGGAAAGAGACACTTGGCTAAAGGGAGAGGTGCCAGGGAGGTGGCAAAGAAGTGTACATTTTCTGTGGGGCAAAAAGGTGTTGTAGCTAAAAAAACTACATCTGAAGCTGCATCATTTAAGGGATCTAGGGCTGGTAATAGTAAAGGAGTAGTTGGCCACAGTGGTGGTGGCATTAACGTGGCCAAATTTTCCTCTGCCACATCTGTAGCATCCATGATGGTGGGGGTTGGGTGAGACAGCAACAAGAGGATTAGCCAAGAGGTAGTAAAATATCTGGCTCAGGCACAGGGGCCAAGGAGGAGGTTGTTGATGTCCACTTGACTCCTGCTGGTGGTGGCACTGTGCCTGATCTTGATGATAGTTTCCTATTCTTGAATTAGAGTGCAACACTTGACCATGATTCAGCCTGAGGAGGCAGATCTCACTGTTGTGCATTCAGAAAAGACTAAACTGAAAAAATGTGTTTCTGACTAAAGATGATGAGAGGGAGAGAAAATTTGGAGAAAGTGAAGATGAAGAGTATAGAACTCTGAAGGAGGAAGAGGATATTGAGGCCTATGCATGAATGGGTGGGATATACATGCTGGAGACACGTATCCCGCCCGTGTAGTTCCCCACCTGGGGTCAGGTTCACACAGTTGACTTTCACTGTGGGCCACCACCTGTCCATGGACCCACCCACCCTGGTGCTCAGGACCACGCAGGGTAGCCATGGGCGGAGTTGTGGACCCAGCAGGTCATCGATTTGGATGCCCGTACTAGGTCCCAGAGTGGATCCCCTATGTGGGCAGGCATGGGTACAGGTACATAAACAACACAAGAGGGCACCCAGACCCTCACAGCCATTCCCCCCTGACCAGCAGCCCATGGAAAGGATCCCTGTCTGCCACTCAGTGAAAGGCACAGCTCCAAGGGCACGTGCCCCTGTACAGCTACATCTGGCTACCATATGGCAGGAGCAGTCTTCTGCCCCCAATACATGCCTGCCACAGCCCAATGAAAGGGGGCATCCCCCACAACACACATGCCTGCCATGGCCCTGTTAGTGCCAGGGCCCCCCACCATGAATGCAGACCTGCCCCAACCCTGCAGGTGCCATGCCCCCCAGGCTGCCAACACCTAGTAGCACCAGACATTCTGAACCCCCTCCCCATTCCTGTCCTGTACTGTATGATCTGTGGATTAGAACAGCAGGTGGCACAGTCCTCCTCACAGTTCCATGGCTGCTGGCCATCCAAATGCTGCTGGGATAGCACCCCTATAAATAGGCTGTGAGTTCCCAGCATCATTAGGATGCCTGGTGACCGAGGAGGTGTGAGGAGGGCTGTGCCACTGGGCCTCTGGCCATGGCACCAACAATGCAGGTGGGAGGGGTTGTTGGTGCCACGGTGAGGGGAGCCACAGAGTACCATTATAGGTGGGCAGGACAGGATCGGGGGTCTACTGTGCCTGCCAGACAGTGCCCACCACAGGTGGCATGCCAGCATTTGGGCTGAACAGACAGTGGCCACTCACACCGGGGGCTCTGTTGGGATGCACCATCCCCTGCAGCACTATATGGGGCAGCCGGTTGGGAACCGGGGTGTGTGTGAACATGTACGGGGCTGGGGCTGTGGTGTGGGGTTGGGGGTGTACTGCAGTTCCAGGGCTAGAGTGCAGGGATGGGGAGTGCCACGGAGGGGTGCTGGGGTAGGTGGGTGGCCATGGGGGCCAGGTGCTGGGATACCGTGGGTTTCAGATCAGGACATTCCTCAGTGGACTGGGCAGGTGTCTGTGTGTGCAGCAGCGTGTACAGCTCTTACAGCAGGGTTCCCCCTGCCATAATCGGCAGGCAGATATACCCCCCCATAATAGGCACTACACGCTGTTGAGCATGGCGTGTAGTGCTGGCATGCCCCCTGCCCCTCCAGTGGATTGTAGTCCGCACAGCTGGGGGATCTGGTACATAGGTGCTACACATCCCAGTTAGTACATCCCACACGGGTGGCACAATTGGTGTGGAGTGGCTCCGCACCGTAGATACACAGTGTGTAGCCACTCCACCCCTTCGTGCATAGGCTCCATTGGCAACAATGAGGAAGATGATTTGGACCCCCAATGGGAACCAGAGAAGAATGAGAGGAAGGGTGATGTTATTGAACAACTAAAATAATTGTTCCACTTACCAGTGTTGAGCCAATTATACTATGTGAGTCACCAGGTGCTGAAGTGCATAAATCCTCCCCAAAAAACTTTTCCACTGTCATGCTCTGACCCCACTTAATTGCACTCTGCCTCCATACACTTTCTATAACACATTCTACCACCTTTCTCCTCTTTTCTCTCACTTAGTCCTTCCCATCTCCATTGGTTAATCTTGCCTACCCTCTTATCAATCCTCTAATGTTTTATCTGATGTATTTAAGTCCACCTAGCTTACCTATTGTATCTCATTGCTAGTTTCTCTTTTACTGTGCTTATTACACTGACTTCATGTTATTTTTTTCATTATGTTATGTATTTCAACTGATTGCATCTTTTTGCTGACTGTTGCTTACCCTATAGGTAATTTTCATAATGTTTTACCTCGTGTTACTTTGCTTGCTGTATTTATCATCTTCACTGACTGTTTGATCTGCCCTTATGTAACGTTCCTGTACTTATGCAATGTATTTGTTTCACCTATTTGTTGTACTCTCCTGGGACGTGCCTGAAAAAAGTCATTTCATGGCTAGTACACTTACCTGGTTAACAAAAACTAAATAAATAAATGACCATGTAAAATCAAGAGTATACAATCCCTAGACTGGGATTCTTATATACTGGACACAGCTGACGAAACTGTTGCTATATGTCAAAGACAAGTTAGTCGCAGAAAAAAGTCAATCATGTATGCACTTAATGTCCAGGCACCTATAACACTGGACTCAGCACCAAAAGGAAGACACTGATGGGACCCTCTCCCTAATCATCTGCATTTGCCAAGACTTTAAGAAGTGGCATGGAAATGGTCCTGGTGGAGGAAAGGTTGACTGAGGAAGACTACTACAGAGATGAGGAGGAGTCTGTGGAGCTCCCTTGCAGTGGTCACAACAGCAATGGTGGGTTGAGGACTAGTACCCAGAGGCATCAAAGCACATCAACCCCAGTGCAGAAAATGCCCCAAATCACTGCTTTCATTTAAACAGCACCTATGAATCCCCAGGATTCAACTACTACCCCACTAGTCAGGCTGCTATGCCGAGTCCAGCTCATTGGTAACACAGCACCCAGAAAAGTCCAGTCACAGCAACAGCTGAGATGCTGGCAATTGATCTATTGCCATTCTCTTTTGTGGAGAATGTGGGATTTAAAATGTTGATGATGTGTGCCTGTCCCAAATCCCTCAAGAACTTACTTCTTCACATGTGCCATTCCTGAACTTTATGGGACAGTGTCATATATAGCAATCCATGCTCTGCTGTATTCAGCATCACCATACATACATCTCGGTATGGATATGTGGGCCAGTGGACAAACAGCTGGTAGCTACTAACAAAATAATACAACACCCTGGGCATAGGTACCTGTGGTAGTATTTGACTCTGGCTAGGGAACAATTGTACTAAGCCCAATTGCAATGGTACAGTAGCAACACTATAGGTACTTGCCGGTCTGCTACACTGGCAATGAATGGTTTAACTGGATCACACATAGTTCAAAAAATGCTAGAACTGTTCCTGACTGAGATTGCTGAGTCACTGCACCCCCATTCATTGAAAGCAGGCTTCATTGCAAATGATAATGACTTGAATGTAGTAAAATACATCTGTGATGGGGGGTTTCTCAAAGTACCATGCCTGGCACACTGTCTTAGTCTTGCTTTGCAGGAGTTACTAGCATATCTTGATATCAAGTCCATGTTGACTGTGGTTCATTGCATCTGTGCCCATTTTGCCAATTCCAGAAAGGCCCATGACCATCTCAGGCACCTGCAGATACAAAACAAAGTGCATCAGTGCCTATGAAGCTGGAGCTCATCACCAGAAGGAGCTCAACACTGTACACCCTTGAGCACTTGTATGAGCAGTACAAAGCCATCTCTTAACATTAGGTGGCGCATGCAAGCTGGGGTGGTGCCAAAGTATTCATGCCTCTGGCAACAGACCAGTGGCAACTAATGGATGGACTGATAATGATTCTAAGGGCATTCAAACATGCAACACAGGCAGTGAGTGGGAACACTGCCTGTATCAGTAAGGCTATCCCACTTCAATGGGTACTGAGGCAGACAATATTGAAGGTACAGAAGGTGCTGGAAGCAAGAGGTGATACCGGAAGCTGTGCCATAATGGAACACATTTTCCATGTCATGGACTGCATTAGCCATATTTCCTGTATTCTGCAGTCTGCAGATTTTGGGATTGCCACCATGCTGGACCCATGATATAAACAGAACCTGTCATCAATACCAGAAAGTGGACGTGGTCAGGTTCAAAATTTAAATGATCATCCAATAAGAATGGGTATGACTTTATGATGCCAGCATGACAGCGAACACAGCGACAGCCACGACAGTGACACCGGAGCCACAACCACATAGCCAACACAGAGACAGTATAGCACAAACCGCGACACCGACAGCCACCACAATGAACACACTACGGGGAACACATGTAATGGCCGGGAAATGAGGCCACCTCCCATGCAGAGAACCCCCTTTCTGGTAGCCCTGATGCAGGAGACAATCCCCCCAGGCAGCACATTGCCACCCGCTACAGGCAAGGCCCCCCCAGCAGAGCATTCCAACCTGGCAGCCCCAATGCAGGAGACAGCCTCCCCATGACAGTTCCACCCACCACAGGCCACCAGCCAACCCCTCCTGCAGGACACTGCAGTCTGCCCCTCTGGAACACCCCATCTGGGCTAAGCAGGCGCTGAATCCTCCCACCCCCCATGACTAGGGGCACAGACCACAGGAGAGCACCATGGAGACAGCAAAGGGGAGACACAGCATCTGCAGAGCACACATTTATTGGTGATGGGCCATGGCACGTGGACCAGAACAGCAGTACAGCAGGCTCCCAGCACCCATACACCACCACTAACACCACCACCACCACCACCATGGACCCACAAATGGATACAGTCCATTGTGACAACTGTCCATACTAGTCCTTGCCCCTGAGGGTGGGTCACATGCAGCCTGTCACTGACAGGACATCTATTACACCTGCATCCTGATGTTGAGTGTGATGCACATCAGGTAGTCATGGAGGCATCACTTCTTGTACTGCTCCACAATTTCCATTATGAGATCGATGTAGTCCTTGGTCTGCCTCCTGGTGCCCCACCATCTGTACCATGCAGCACCTGCTGCATGCGGAGCTCTGTGAGGCACTGCTGACCCTGGAGGAACTCAAGGAAATGCCACACTGTGGGGTGCACCGCACCCATCAGGGAATTAAAGCCCCTGTACCATCCCTCAAAGGTGTTGTTTGTTCTGGGCAGCCCCTCCTGTGCCACGGTGTAGCAATTCCAAAAGTCAATGGTGTAGATAGGGCTCTGGCACACTCCACTGTGGGCCAGGCACCCAAGCTGCAAATCCTCAAAATAGTTGAGGTAGGTAGCCAGTTCCTCCTCATGGGCAACATAGATCTCCCAGATGTGCAGCTGTTCGTCAGCACTGCAGATGTCCTTAGCTGGCATGAAGGCCAGTGCAACCAGCATCCAGATATGTAGGGCAAACTCATCATTGGCTACATACAGCTGGGTGAGAGTGCAATACTGCTGTAGCTTATGCTGCAGGCACTGCGAGAGGTGGAAAAAGTACCCACACAGGTGGGCATGGAGGAACATGGCCCCCAATGCCTTGTATGCTGCCATCTCAAAACTGATCATGATGGAGTGGGGATGTATACTGGGCACAGCTCTAGTAGCTTGTGGAAGATTGCGGTGAAGTACCCCATGGTCCTGCTGAACATCAATACATAGACAGCTGCCAGCACAGTCTCTATCTCCATGCCATGGATGCTATATAGTTGGTAGAATAGGCATGGGCAGCACTGGAATGTCTTATCTGCGAACCATGGTATGCAATGGGACAGAAACTCCAGGTTCTGGGTGGTGCTGAATATGAGGAACCGTGCATCTCCCCCCCCCCCAGAGTCATGCTGGAGGAACGGTTCCCCAGTGTCGGTGCTCCTGTAGTCTTTCGGTATGGCCAGTTGTGACAGAGATGTAGGCTCCATGGGTGTGTGCCGCACCGCACCCCTCCCCGGGCCCACTGGATAACCCAGTTCAGGTTCCCCAGAGATGACAGGCAGCCCCCGACCATGTCGGTCAGCCCACTGCAGCATGCAGCCATGATCTGCTGGCTGCTCTTGGTTGTGTCCACTGCCCGCTGCTTCACCACAGTTCAGACCCATCGGACATTCATGCCAGCTCTGTCAGGCACATGGTTACACCATCCCAAGAGTGATACATCATCCATGTCTGCCACTGTCCTGGCACGGCCAAGACACTGATCATTATGGTATTCAACACATTTTCAGTAGGTTAAGGCTCCCCATTTGCACTCCTGTTGGTACAGGTAACAGCGGTGTGCCAGACATTCTTTCCCATGGGCACTTTTCACGTATTATAATATCATTGCCTCCATCTCTCATTGTGAGTTCCACGTGTTTTGCCATATTCCCCATATCCCCCATTCTTCCTTTTGTGGGCACTGTCTGTGTGCGTTGTTCCTATGCAATGGGTGTGCCCAGATTCTTCTGCTCAGCTGTCTGCTGGCGCACACTGTGTCACTGTACTGGCCTGTGGGATTCAGGGGGTGTTGTGGCCTACAGCACCTGTCGCTGTGGGGGGTCTCGTCAGCCCACACATGCCGCTGGTTTGCTTTGTAGACTACTATGTCCGCCATCACTGTACTGGTGCAGTCCCACTGTGGATGTGCCTCTGTCCCTGATGCACTGTCTGCTGTATTGTCGCCATCCTGGGATACGGTTTCGGTGGTCCGCACCTGCCACTCTTGGGCAGATCGCTGCACTGCACCTGTCGCTGTACAGCCTCTGTCACCAGGATGCCTGTCAAGGTAGAGATGTTGCTCAACTGGTGTCACTGTGTTGGTGTTGATGTTCGATCAGTAAGTGGATGGGTACATGGGGCACAGATAATTAAAGTCACAGTTATGTAAGCCACAGTATGAAAGTGAACAAAGACCATGTGCTGCTACCACCTCAGATGGTAAATGTACTGATAAAACATACAGCATAACAGAAGTAATAACCACAAATCCACTTTGGGATGTTTGTTCCAGGTGAGAACTGAAGACATGGAGGAAAAGGAAGAGGAGGAGGAAGCTGATGAAGTATCAGGATTATGGGCAGCATAATGCATGATGGATGCATATTTGGTGGACGCCAGGCACTTTACCATGATGGAAGAGTCCTTGCTGTACTTAAGCAGCAGGTACGCTGAATGGCCTGCACTGACCTCCATAGCAGGCAAATACCTGAGCTGTCCTTCCTTGAGCATCAGTGTAGAGAGGGTAAACAGTTCAACAGGGGCCATTGTGCAGGACAGGCATACAAATCTTGTCATCAAAATGTTTGCATGCTAACATTTATTAAAATGAGTGTGTGGCACATTCTATGCAACACAATCACATCTGCCTTCCTACCACATGAAAGTGACAGTGGTAGTAAAGTTAAACCTGAATAGCCTGATGTTATTGACATTGGCAAATTGTCTTCTATCAAGGTAGATGTAGCATGGATAGAGAAAGAATCCCCTTGTCCAACATTTCCTCCTCATCAGTTGAATGCTTTTCATTACAGTTCAGTTTTTTCCTGTCATTAAATGGCTTATTGTGCTTGAAAGTTCTTGTACTCGCAAAAGTCAATAAATATATACTACAAAATAATAAAAAAAAGTTCCCCAATTTGTGCTACTGTTCCATACATCCAACTGATTTCCTGCCTCCACCCTCTCCTATGTGGTGCCTGCAGACAAACAAGAGAGTCAGTGAACACTACATCATTAAATGTCAGTCTTGCCAACAATTACATTGACCACCCAGACTCTTAAGCCAGAATCAATGCCATTGCTGGCTATGTAGACCATGCATCCTCCAGCAATAAAGACATGACCTTCTCCTCTTCCTCCTCCTCCTCTGACCTGCTTGTGTCCTCCACATCCACCAACATGGGCCACCACCGCCTCCACCTTATCCATCCAGATTGAGAAACTTGGAGTCTTAAGCCAGGTTAAGTGCTGTTTCCACTCATGCAGATCCTTCAGAAGTCAAGATACCACCTCCTTCTCCCTCTTTGTCCTGCTTTCATCCTTGATTTTCATTAACAACATGGACCACCAACACCTCCACTGCATATTTCCATACTGAGAAACCTGGACTCTGAAGCCAGCACAAATACTGTTGCCAGGCAGACCTCCAGCCAGCTAGTCAGCCAGATAGCCCTCAAGCCAAGCCTCCAACCAGTCAGTATGTCCAGGCAGCAAGATCTGATGTCAAGCAAGGCCCAGCTTTGACTGCTGTGATGGTAAGTTACTTTCACTGTTGTTCACACTCCTTATCCTCACTGAAGGATGCTAGTCTGTCCTTACACAAGAGGTACTTTCCACCTTGCATGCGAGACATTAAAATGTGTGCCTTTCTTTCCTTTACACTCCCTCTCACTGCAGGTTTGACCATTCACAGGGGCAACTGGCAAACCAGTCACAGTGCCAGACAAATTGAAAAGCACAGCTTTAAATTGTCTCTTCCTCTACCACCCCTCTCTGTGGCATCGTTGTGCCAGTACATGGCATGGCCTTCACTAATTTGATGGTAGGTATCATTAGATGATTTTTTTTTTGAAACTCATAATTTATTGATTATCCAGACATTTCAAGTTTACAGTAATAAATAATCTCACAAGTACTTATACTTTTGAAGGGTTACAGCGTGTCAGATAAGGCATGCCAGTTTCATGCATCAACTTTCCTTACATTTTACCGCAGTGACCTTACCTTTAATTATGCACCCTTTCTACATTCCTGCCAATCCACTTCAGTTCTCTTTGTTCTTATGGGCGTACTTCTTACCTGTTTGCTGCCTGGTTTCTTCCCTCTGTCATCCCCACCTGGACACCTCGGGGGTTGAAATGATGGATAAGATCCTACCTGCATGCATCTGCCTCATCTCACCCTGGGTGGTTCATCCATAGTGTATGACATGCCTTCCCAGCTTCTCATGGGTCCCCATTGTTCAAGGCTCTAATGGACCTCCATCCTGGAAAAGCAAGTGCAGTCTGTGGTATACATATTAATATCCAAGCAGCAAAACCTGTAATTACCCTCTGTTCTTTGTTGTTGAAGTGAGCATGTACCACTTCTGTCTTTAAATGGATGAAAAAAACAATCCTGTTTATCTGGGAAATTTTAAATGTATTGTAGTGTTCTATTAAGTTACAGCTCTAAACAGTTGTAACAATAAAATTTTCAACAATTGAACAACTGTGTGATTGTCTTTGTTCATCCAAATTTTACTTGTGTACCTGTTTCACTTTGTCTCGTGCCCCTGTTGTTGTCAGAGAGTTTTTATTTTATTTTCTCTTTGGGCATTTACTTTTTAGTTTTTCCCTTGGTGTGTGTTAACCTGTGTTTCTCACCCCGTATTGGGCTTCTTCCCCTGTTTCAGTTTGAGAGTATAGCACCTTCCTCCTCCAATTTTCTGTGAATGTCTCTACTGTTAACCTGAGCTGGGCTGTTATATGTTCCATATCATGGATTTGGGAAACTCTTCTTTTCCACTCTGCTACTCCGGTGCAGTAGGTTCCAACTAGTGTGCCGTTAGTGTTTTAATGGCTGCCAATGTCATACACTGGAATAGCTCTTTTTGTTTCCAGCTTCTAATTCTGGGGATAGTTCTGTCCAATATGTAATGACTCCCTATGTCTGGCATGTTAATTCCCCATATTATTGCCAGCTCTTCCCTCACCTGATCCCAGTATTGCTTTATTTTAGGGCAGGCCCATAGTATGTGTCAGTGGGTTCCAATTCCTCCATACTCCTTGCAGCACTGGTCTGTATTTGTGATCCCAAAATATTTCATAACCCCTGGCACACAAGAATATCTCTGTATAATTTTCCATCTAAATTTGTGCCAGTTCTGTGATGCCGATTCTCGCCATCCCTCTATGCTGTCCCTCTATTCCTTCTCTGTAATAGGTATTCTGCCTTCTTCTTCACATTTTTCTTTCAGTTTATGGAGGATTGGTCCCCTGCTCCCCATCAGATGTGCATATGCCCTAGATATGTATCTGCCTCGTTCTCTGAAAATGGCTGCCCAATAGAAGAATTCCTCCCACTCTATCCTGTTCCTAATAATCCTTTGCCATCCGTCCACCCCTTGCAAGTAACTTCTTACCTGCAGAAATCTGTAAAAGTCTGGCCTTCCAAAGTGAAATCTATCTTTCAATTGCTGGTAGGATAGCATATGTCCCCTATCCATGAGCTGTTCATATCATCTCAGATTTTTACCATTCCATTCCCTGAACCCTCTGTCCAACCGTCCCTGGAACAAATTCCAAGTCCCCCGCTATTAGCGTAAATGGTCCAATCTCATTTGGTGTGCCTGACTTGGTTTGAAGTTACAGGAGTATATGCATGGAGTGCCTAATCCAGGAATTTTTTACCATTTTACATAATTCTGAAGTTATTTTGATCATGAGTGTTGCGTAAAGTGCAATGGGGAGATCCCCAGTTTCTTCCATTTGGTACCACCTAGAGTCCCTTCTTTGCTTAATCCATGTAATCAGGTGAGGCATCTGGGCAGCTAGGTAATAGGTCTGTAGATCAGAAAGTCCTGAGCCCCCCTCCTCCATTTGAAGGACCATTTTCTCTTTATTTATTATTGTTTTTTTGCCCCTCCCCATACAAACTGTTGTAGTAACTTATTAAATTTCTTCCAAAGTGTGGAGGGTAGTTTGGCTGGTAGAGTCTGGAATAGGAATATGTATCTGGGCAAAATGCTCATTTTAATTACATCTATTTTATCAAACATCGAAAATGGCAGCATGCTCCATCATTTTTGGTCTGCTCCACATTCCTGTGCCAATTTTTCGTAATTTAATTTAATTAGATCCTGACATTTCGGGTTTACTCTAATCCCTAAGTATCATATGACATTGTTCATGGTCCACTGGTATGGCACTGCTGATTTATCCCCAAGTTTTCCACTTATGTGTAGGACCTCAGTTTTGTCCATGTTAATTTTATAACCTGATATTGCTCCATAGTTCTGTAAAAGTCGCTGCAGTTCAGGGACTGAACTTTGTGGATCCCGAATGAAGAGCAGTGCATCATCTGTGTACAGAGAGACTTTGTGTTGCTCCCCTGCCACCTCTGTATCCTTAATTATTTGGTTGTCCCATATGCTCATCACCAGTGGTTCGATACACAGTGCGAACAAGAGTAGGGATAGTGGGTGGCCCTGTCTCATTCATAGCTAACCAAAATCTTTCAGAATTTACACCGTTTACTTTTACCACTGCTTGTGGGTTATCAGGACATACCTCCATGAGTCTGGGGCAGGCTCTCTGTCCAGTACTCGGTTAACAGCTGGTTGAAGTGCCAGGACTAGGTGCTCCCCAAACTTCTTGTAAAATTCTGTGGGTAGGCCATCTGTGCCAGGGGCTTTGCTAGTTTTCAACTTTTTAATTGCTAACATGATCTCTGCCTGTGTAATATGGGTGTCCAGGTAGTCTTTTTCATCTTCCCCTAATCCCTGCAATTTTACCATGGTTAGGAACTCAGTTAGGGCAGCCTCATTTCCCTTCCCCACTCGTCTGCATACAACTGTTTATAGTATGATGTGAAGATTGCTGACATGTCTGTGGGTTTGGTATATATGTACCCTCCCTGTGTCTTCCTCCCTTGATCTTCACCACTGCCCTATTTAACCCCTGCTGCCTAAGCTGCCATGCTAGCAGTCTCCCTGCCCTATTTCCAGATTCATAATATCTCTAATGAGCGTATCTCAACCCCCTTTCAATTTTTTATTCTAATAGTTTAGTTAATTTAGTCCTGTGCTCTTGGAGTCATCTTTTAAGTTCTGAACTGAGCGTGATCTTATGCTCTGCTTCGGTGTCAGATATTTGCTGTTCTGCAATGGGCAGACTGGATGGGCCTTGCAGTCCTTATCTGCCATCAGCTTCTATGTTTCTATGTTTCAATCTTTCCCTGGTCCTTTCTCTTTCCTTTTTCTTCTGTGAGGCATACTGTATGCAAACCCCCTTCAGTGTTGCTTTCCGCCCATCCCATCTATTAGCTGCAGATGTGTCCCCCTCCCTATTGGTTTGCATGTACCCTTTCATGTCTTCTGTAATTTTTTTGCAAAACTTGGGATCATTCAAATATGATACATTAAGTCTCCAGAAGGGGTTCTTATATACTGCCTCTATTTTCAGTTCTAGGGTCACTGGGACATGGTCTGAGGTTGTGATCTGTTTAATCTTGCTCCCTTTTGCTACATGGATTCATTCTTTTGTGAGCGAAAAATAGTCTATCCTAGAGTGTTGGTTGTGAGGGTTGGAGAAAACAGTGTAATTCTTTTCCTCCCTGTCATTCAAGTGCCTCCACATATCTATTAAGCCAGATTCACCCAGCAGCCCCCCTTAGTTTCTTACTTTTCCACTTAGGTCTTTTTCTGTTTTTCCCACTTCTATCTACTATGGGGCATGGCATGTAGTTAAAGTCACCCCCTATCAAATAAATGGGTCCTTATTTCTCAGCTACCCTGAGTGGGTGTTTTTTCAGGAACACCATTATTTCCATACTTTCATTTGGGGCATATATGTTCAGCAATATACAGTACATAGTGTCCCTCTATAGGTCCCAATTAGTTTAATGAAACAACGCTGTGGGCCTTCTATTACAGTCTCCACTTCTAAGGGGGCATCTTTGTGCACCAGAACTGCCACCCCTCTTCTGTGAGGATGTGCCTAATAAGTTGAGGAGTAGACTGATCTCATATAGCTCTGTCTCAGCTTCTTATGTTTGAGCTGAGTGAGGTGTGTCTCCTGCAAGAAGGCCACGGTTGTTTGTAATCTATTCAGCTCTTGGAGGATTTGTGCCCCTCTTTGATGGGAAAATTTACCCCCGTCACATTATATGTGGTTATTTTTAAATCACCCATCAAGTAAGCTTGTTCCTCCCCACCTCCCACTTTTTCATGTTATTCCAGGGCACAAAGTTTTAGGTATTTCCTTCATGTTATACTTCAAGCATAATATAACATAACATTTCAAACAACTATTTACATTCTGTAACATTCTGTTAATGGTAAGTCTTGTACTTTCGTATAGAACAGTTCTGCTCTGCCCCCTTTGTTCTGCCCTTGCTTACAGAGCAGATCTTTCCCAGCCTTTGACATTTTGACTTCATTTGGTGCTTCTGACAAACACTCCCTGGTGCCCTTCCCTGTGACACCCCTGAGTGTTGCGGCCTACTGCTGTTGGCCTCCACTTTTGTGGGATTTCCTTTGCATTGGTGCCAGTCTCCCCACCTGTCTGGGAGCTGTGCCAGTCACTGGTGTATCTGTGTCATCCGTAGTCTTTTTTGTAGCATTCCCTCTACTCTCCAACTTTCCCCCTCCCTCTGTCTGTATTTGTTTCAGGATGGGGGGGTTACCTTAAAAATTTAAGTTTTCTTATCTCCGACTTTCAATAATTCTTAGTCCCCATTTGCCTTTTTACCATTCATATAACCCCATATGTCAGGTAACACTGTTCAGCCTCCCAACCTCCCCTGAAATTTAATATCTAGTGCCTTTTAGGAGTTTGTTTCCTCACCCCTATCTACACCAGCATGTAACCCCTCCAAGAGGTGGTACCTCTATCATTCTACTCCCTGGGTCCTCCCACAGTGATAACAGTCCCTTTTGTCTGTTTTATTCTTTAAGCATTTCCCCTTGTACCATATTGTTTATATGCTCTCATTTCTGTAGCCATCCATTTGCCAAGTAAAGACTCCTATGCCTCCATTCCCTTGTGGTCCCTCCCTTCCATCTAGTTATTTCCCCCACCCTTGTTTTCATTACCCCTTATTCTTCAAAGCAGTTTCCATCACAATTTCTTTCATACCTCCCCCACACACAAAGAAAATGTTTTAACAGGCTGACTCAGTATCATTAGTTCCAGCATTAGGCAACCCCCCCCTTCAATTTTAATTATTGTCCCTTTGTTTTTCCCCCCATGGCAAAAAGCCCTCATTTAAGAAGTTGGCTTCTTAAATGGCAAACAAGCAACAAAGTTTAGTTCCGGTAGTCCCTTAAGTTATTGTTGCTCCAGGAGTATTCTATCCCCATTCATTTTCCCCTGGTACTTACAGAACCAACAGTTCCTCAGCCAGTCTGTGTAGAAGTGGATGGGGCCTCCTCTCTGTGGCATGTGGCCTGCTTCCTCTTGATTGCCTCCCAGGACCTCGCTGCTCCAGGTGAGTCTCCTTGACGATTCTCCTTGAACCTCTGCGAATTCCATTGATAACCCTGCAGCCCTGCAAGTGTTGCTTCTCCTCCAGTCTTCCACCCAAATTTCAACCCAAGTTGCTGCAGTATTGGTTGTGCCTCCTCCAGGCTCTGAAAGAATTTAGCTCCCCCTTCTGCAAAGATTTTTATTTGGGCAGGTGCAAAAATGTGTGCTTTGATGTTATGGGCTTTCAGCTCCTTTATTACTTGTAGGATCGCTCTGCATTTGTTTATAATCAGGGGTGTGAAATCATGTTCAAAGTAAAGTTTTGTGTCCCCAAACACCACATCTTGCTTGCTCCATGCCACTCGAAGAATTTTCATTTTTGTGTCGTAGTTGATGACAAGCTTCACAACCAACTGTGGGTATGCCTTTGGATCCGCAGGCCTCAGTCCCAGGGCTTGATGAGTCCTCTCAATCAGCAGTGGAGTTTTGTCTAAACCCAACAGTTCTTGCAAGATCCCTTCAACATATGGCTCCATTTCTCCCTGCTCAGTTCCTTCAGGCAATCCATGAATCCAGAGGTTATTCCTCCATGATTGTTGCTTTAGATCATCCATCTTAGCTAGCATCTTCTTTTCCCACATGTACAAATGAAGCAGAGCTGCACTGTGGTGGTCGTGCTGTTCACCGAGTTCTGTTACTCTTTTCTCAAGCTCCTTTGTCCGGTTGCTTACCTCCTTTCATTCCCTCCATGTGTTCGCTAACTCCTCTTTCATCTCTTTGAGCGTAGCTCTGATGTTATGCAACTGTTTGATGAGCTGCTTGGAGGTGATGGTACAATTGGGTTCTTCCACTTCGGCCTCCCTGCTTGCTCAGGCATTTCTGCCTCGAGGATCCCCAGGCCTGCAGTTCCATCTCTCAGGTTCTGAAGATTTCTTTTGGTTTGGGGACTTTCAGCCACAAATTCCTTCAGTGTCTGCCTTGCTGCCATCTTGATAGCTATTAGCCTGTCAATTCTGAGTGATTTTAAATAGTTGCAGCCAGAGATTTAATAGTTATATTTCCCATCGAGGAGCGGAGCAATTTCCCTTAGCAGTGCATGTCACAGTGACATCACCAGAAGTCCATTTTTTCCTTTTTTAATGTTTTATTTCAAGTTTTCCTTTCACAGGCACACAGTGACACAGTGTCCCAGACAGGCTAAATAGTTTCTCTTGTTTTATTTACAGGTGACAGGTATAGTAATGCTGGGGAGTGGACATATACCATCTATACAGTCACCCACAATGGCTAATTGAGTAGAGTCTAAATAATTTTCTCTTGTCTTCACAGGTCTCTTATTCTGTTGCTTTCTCATCCAGCAAGCAAGACTTAACCTCCATGACCTCCTCTCTCTCTGGAGCATCTTCATGCCATTAAAAGGCATGGCCCTAACCAATGTGATGGTAAGAATTCTTTCCAAAGTTCTTTTTTTCTTTTAATATTTTATTTTTGATTTCCTTTCATGGGGGCAACACAATAGGGAGTGTTCTGGAGTTTAAATACTTTCTGTCTTGTATTCACAGATCTCTTTCCATTCTGTCATGAATGTCTCCTCCTCCAGCAAGTAAGAAATCTTCTTCACCACATCGTTGATGTAGTCTATGTTGCAGACTTATGCTTGGATCTCCTCCTCCTCCAGCTTATCCATCACTGTGTGTGTTGTCTTACTAAAGCCAACCCATCGTATGTATCCAACATGAATCCCAGGCATTAACCTGATGCTGTTTCCTGAATCTACATTGTCATATAGCTGAAAAATACCTAAAACAAGAGAAATAAGACAGAAAACAGTTAGAGTGGCTTATGCATAACATTTAAGAATTAAAAAACAAAAATGAAAATACAGTGCATACTTACCTTCCCTGGTAAGAATACTGCTAAATTAAATAATTAGATTTAGACCAGACTAAAATATGATTAGAAAGACACTCTTTTCTCTCCCACTCTGCCCACAGACAAAGAGTAAAATATAAATAGTTACCTTTGCTAGTAGGACACAGAGTGAAGATCATCATCCAGATCTGTGCCACAAACAGGCATTTTTCATTTAGTGATGAAATATCAAAAATTTCTGGCCACTACAGTTCTTCTGGATGGGTGCTGTGGTTGAAAACTTGCACAACGCAGAAGTAGCATGATAATTCAGGGAGCCCATCTCATTTCATTTCCTTGTGTGAAAATGTCCAGACAGTAGAATTTATTAGACTGAGAATTTATTGTCATTAAAGTTCATCCCTTAAGGAGCATTGCAAGAATTGTGTTGGTGGGACTGACACACAGCATGGCACCATGTAGCAGCAAGCAGCAGCCTGACTGTTTTTTCTTACTGTATAGAAAAAATATTAGAGGAGTGATTTTCTGTATGCTCTGCTTTTCACATAATTTCCCTTAAAGTACGTAACAAGAACTGTGGCAGTGGGGCTAAAACAAAGTGTAGTACCGTGTAGCAGCAGCATGACATCATTTTTATGTTACTTGAGAACAATTCTAGGAGCACAGAATTTATGTAGATTTGCCTTTTGCACCATTTCCTTTATAGTACATTTCAAGAATTGTGGTGGTGGGAGAGAAACACAGCATAGCACAATGTAGCAGCCTGACACATTGTCTCTGATAGTTGAGAAAAAAATTGGGAGCATAGAATTTATGTGTACTGTGTTTTTCTCACAATTTCCCAATAAGTGTGTTACAATAACTGCAGCGGTAGGACAGACACGCAGTGTAGCACCATTTAGCAGCAAGTAGTAGCCTGATATATTGATTCTGGTAACTGAGAAACATTCAGAGAGCACATGATATACTGTATGTGTATTGTGCATTTCTCACTTTTTACCACAAAGTGTGTTACATGAAATGTGGTTGAGAGAGTGACATACAGCACAGTGCCATGTTGCTGTAGCAGCAGTTGTACATTACCCCATTTAATAATTTCTTGTTCAAGAGAAATTTTCAAGAGTTAGACACTTATATATTATGCTTGAACACTTGTGTCAACTAAAGTACTTCACAAATGCTGTCCAAGAAGGCGAGTTGACCAGCACAGCAGTAGCTACCACCATTGAATAATTTCTTGTTCAACAGAAATGTTTGATTACTAGGAACAGTGAAAAACTGACTGTGTGGAGGGAGGTAAATAAGTCTTACATGGTGACAGGGTAACTGATATAGGGCATCACTTGTTGGACTGTAAAACCTTTTTTCAGGGACCAGACAATTTTTAATATGATGATTTTCAAATGTACAACACAGGTAAACTACAATGCTTTATAACAGCAGTAATGAGAGACAAGAGAATAATATGACACATAAATAGCATCATTAAGGAAACTAGATAGAAAATGCATTTTTTAAGAGAGAAAGAGAGAGCACTGAGACAGAAGTCAATATGATAAGAAATGGAACCAAACAGTAGGAGGAAAAGAGTTTAATTTATTTTGTAGTTTTAAAACTTTAATATTTTTTTTTAAGAAATAGATGGGAAAAAAAGACTATGAGGAGACAGGAAGGAGTATTTGATTGTTAGAGCAAAGGATGGGGTGTGAAAAAGGGAGGATCATTTAGGAGGACTGGTGAAGAAAAGACTGAAAAACCATGGCGGTGTACAAATTGTTAAGGGCCAAATGGAACAGCACCCATACTACCATGATGAAGCTCATTCATCCCCTTGATTAGAACCTTTTGATTCTCATGTAACTTCTTTAGTATTTGTTCCATGGAAGAAACTCTATAGTAAAGACCCCTCATCTTTGCTTACAGCTGTGCCACCTCCCCTGTGGTGGTTGTTGGCATCAGTGGTGCTGGTGCTGTCTCATTCCTCTGCCCTCATTACAGCATGGCCATCATGGATGTGGTTGAACTGTGCACTGCCCCTCAGCAGCACAGAAGGACCACTGACACAACCACCAACACTACCACCACAACCACCACCACTACAAACACAACCACTCACCACCTCTAGTTTTCTGGCTTCCCATTGGCTCAGGTGGCAGATTTTCTTGTGGGTATCTTGCCTGCAGGTGCCAAGATGGTTATCCTTCTTCCCATGACTGACCAGTGTATTGCACAGATTGCATTTGACCACACTGTTATCATTGGTGTCAAGGATGAAAATTCATAAATGATGGAAGACCTGGGCTGCTTCCTTGCACTGGACACTGAGGAGCCAGAAGATGAGGAACAGGGATATGGCTTCTCAGGGTGAAGAGCCAGCAGTGGTGGTAGCACCACAGGGAGGCACAATGAATTTAGGCTACTGCTGCTGCATTGGAGGCTGTTGGATCATCTCTCCCACTACCCCTATCTCCTGTGTCTGGACCAGCCCTGTCCAGGGGAAAGCATGTGCCTCGACCCTGAGCCTGAAAATGATACTGCCTAAACTCCATCATTTACAAATATACACAAAGGAGAGAGAGGAAGACAGAGAGAGAGAGAGAGAGATGCCAAGAGACAGAGACAAAAGTCAAATAGAAACAAATGATAGAGCTCTATAACTAAATGTTAAAGACTAAAAAAAATATAGGTTAAATACAAAAGAAACAAAACTAAATTACTCCTTAGAACACAAAGAAGTAAATAGGAAAGAAAAAAAGAAGAAAAAACCCATTAAACAAATACAGTTTATTTAATCCAACAATTTGCTGCTGAGAAATCTGGTCAGGGTCTTATCTTCCACACTGATTAACTAACATGCCAAATCCAAAAGTGAAGCAGGCTGACAATATAGAGATTTGCCATGTGACCTGCTGAAGCTCTTCTACCTTGAGACACTTCACTTAAATCTACCCCAAAGGGGAATTTACAGGTGAAGGTGTCAGCCAAAGTTGTCAAAAGTGAATTTCCTACTAAACAGCAAAAATCAGCAAAATAATTTGGAAAGGTAAAGTTAACAAATTCACCTTAGCTTCGCAGGTGAATTAAAACTTCACAACATCTCTATTCTATTCAGTGCTGTGTCTCAGCTGTTAGAGATCTTATTATTTTTCACCTAACTGAAGCAGGGTGATGGGGTGTCATCACTTAGTTCAGCAAGTTATGATATGAGTAATAAAAAAAGACAATGTGCATTTGTGCCTCAAGCCTAAGGAAACATCTGTAATAGTAGAACTGCATGGGGATGTTAATGGAATTAGAAGAGCTAGATTGCTTGTTCTAAAAAGAGCATCATGACTTTTAGTATAATTCTGAAAGTGAGCCATGAACAGTAAGGACTGTTCCTTTGAAGCACTAAAACACTGCTTAAATGCAGCTTACATATACTGCTTGAGTTTTGTATCGATTTACTGTTAAGGATCATTTAAGTAATCCTGTCAACTTTTTTCTAGGGAGCTGTACTGCGTTCAATAAAAACAATATCAAACTTTAAAGAGCTAGTGTACTGCCTGGAATTAATACTAGCTTTTGGAAGTAGTCCGCGTGATTTCTTATACAGTACATGAAGCATTTTTTTCTTTTCAGTTTTGCTAATTACAAGTTGTTCTACCAGACAGTGCTAGGTGTTATATGTGGAACATCACTGTACCTGGAGGCTGGCATATTTAGTTCTGTTTCTCTTCATACATCATCAGCATTGTGATCTCATTGACTATGAACTCACTAGTAGCCAAGAAGAGTCAATCTCCAGTTGCTTGATTGGATACTTGTGACACACGTCACCAATTAGACAGCAAGGCATTTTATTTAATAGTGAGTGAGATTACATGAAGATAATGTAGTGGGAGAAACTGAAATAGATATGTCTGCTTTCAGGTAAAGCATTGCTTTTCACATCACACTCAATACCATTAGGTAGAAAACCATCTAATGAGTATATAGAAAAGGAAAAATACTTCAGAAATAAAAAGTAAGACAGTAAGTGACTATTTTTAAAAATTACTAGCATTTTGTGCATGCTGTTTTATGGTGCTATTAGCTCTTGAAATATCTCTTTAAGTTAAAACACTGACTTTCAGAAAACAAGGTCTATATTCAAACACCAGTAAACATATCACAGCTTTACAAATTCTTATTGTATTTTGAAACACATTATGTATAATTGCAATTAGCCATATTACTGTATTCTGTACCTTAATGCCCAAATAACGATTTCCTGAGCTTCATTTGGGATTAATGCAAGCTTACATTCACAGTTCTAGACACATTGGGGTAGTATGTTCAAAACTGATTGGACCCATGTTTTTTACAATGGGCTTGAAACATAGAAACATAGAAACATAGATTTTGACGGCAGATAAGGACCGCTTGGCCCACCCAGTCTGCCTATTTCCCTACCTATTGGATAAACTGCAGATCCTAGTTAACCAGCAGCCTACTTCTTCCTACCTCCACCCCCTAGAATTGCCTTATGACTGTCCCATGCATGCTTGAATTCCACCACTGTTTTTGACTCCACAACCTCCTCGAGAAGGCCATTCCATGCATCCACAACCCTCTCTGTGAAAAAATACTTCCTTAAATTACCTCTGAGCCGCCCCCCTTCTATCTTCAAATTGTGCTCCCTTGTTCTTGCATCCAAAATTAGGATGGCCTAAATCCAGATTTCCCTTTTAAACATACTGTAAGCAACACCTTGCAATATAAGACTTGAAAAATCCTTTCACTAGCATTTGAATGGAAGTTAGAGTTTTCTACTCAAATAAAGATCCGTCAAACACCCTGGTGTATATATGAGGACTGCTTAGCAGCATGGGATGCTGTGTACATCTCTTTAATTGCCCAAGGCCCTGTGCCTGCAATTAAATATTTGAAATTCTGGAACTCTGACTACTTGTTCCATCTCACATGGTGTGTACATAGATTGATAAGGAAATGAGGTTGATAGTATAAACAGCTAGCACTGATTTCTTCCCAGAGCTGCATACAGTCATTGGTCATGTGAAGCTGGCAGACCATAATATTTTCTGTGCCTCTGATTCACCAGCTTGCAAAAATTTGAATGATAGAGGTTTTGGGGTATAAATATAAGATGCACATCCATTTAGAAAAATAAAATTAGTCTCATTCTCTTTAAAAAAAGGGTGATGCCACAAAATGGGTGGCAAACTGTTTGATCTATTGCACCTACATCTTTTGCATCTCAGTGCATATTTTATTTCCAGATTATATCAAGGATACTAATTAGTAGCACCAACAGCATGGCATAGCACCCGTTACATTGGGCCTTTCCATACTATGTAAGCAATAAGACACAATTGGGTGTGAATTACAGTGTGATAACCGCACTCCTTGGGTCGCCCCAGGAGTGTGGTTATTTTACTATAATGCACAACCCCAGAGTGTCTTATTGCTTTTATAAAATGGGCCTTTATTTTTAGAAACATTTTTTTTTATTTGGAAACTCATTTTTCAAATAAGTAAAAATGGAAATGAAAGTGTAATTTTAACATAAAATAGTCCTTCCACCTACTGGTACTAGCTTAAATTAGTAATAGTAATGATAATGATAATAATAATAGTGATACTGCTAAATTTAATTAGTTTCAGTAGTTGTTGTTTTATTTTAGTTTGGTAGGTTTCTGTTTGACTCTACTTCCCCCCTCCCAGTCAGTGAATTATCAGGCTATGTTTTTATTTTCTTTGCTTTTTTAACTCACATAAGTGGTTTACTCCACCTGCACTTGCCTGACTCGCTCAAATTAAGTTAGGCAAGTGCATATATGGAGTCCAGATGATTGAGATTCTATCTGTCTGCCAGGATCGTGCCATACTGAAACCTCAACAAGCAGCTTTCTTACTCACCAGCATTATGCACTGAGTGATAGACAAAGGAAATATATTTTAAAATGATCGAGCACAGAACAAAGAAAAAATGCACGAGGCAACCGACTCCTAAAGTCATGTAACACTTTCTTTCATGATAAAGTAAAGAGACAGTACACTTACAGGACAGATGCTTTGACATCACAGTGCATTTAATTTCATCACCAGAAAATGCTTTGTTAACATGATTTTAGTAGCCTTTTGCCAAGTATTGTTTTTTTTGTTCTGTGCTTAACTGTCTTAATGATTCCAGACATGAGATTTTAGAGTGGATCCGCAGTCTACCTCCTGCCTTTTCTCTTTGTTCATAAAGTATTATTGCCTTCTTTCTTCATCCTATTTTTTTTCCTCTCTTTTTTCCCCCATTCAAGATATGGAATGTTTATTATGGAATGATTACCATGGAATACAGGGATTCAAAATTCTGCTCAGTTCTACTGGCAGAATGTTCCTCTCCTAAAATAATGTACACACACACACACACACACACCCAAAGGCCTGTTTTACAGCTAGAGACTCAATTTTCTAACTGTCAGAGCAAACAGAAAATATTTCACTGATGAGCAGGTAAAGACAGAAGGGAGATTTGTCACTGTTAGCTAAGAAACAGTTGTAATAAAAAATATAAACAATACTTAATGTTTCTAATTTATTTATGTGTGTAAGGAGAGTGTGGTGATCTGGGAAACACCATTTAATTAATTTGTTTTATTTTATATTTAAGGTAGTTTTATTTTTTGGGGCCCAATTGAAGGTTTTTACAGTGTAAAGGTAGCAGCCATGTTTGTGGTGGAAGATCAATTCTGGTTGTAGGGAGATTGATGGAAGATAGTTTTGGTTATAGGAGGACTAATTTGCTCATTGTGTGATGTTGTTTAGGACCAGGATGACTGTGTGCATATAGAGATTTAATGTACAGTCACCTGATCTCTCTTGGCCAATGAGATTTCTAGATTTTTTCCCTTGCTATTTTATAAAAGTCATCAGTGAATGGATATATTGCCCAGATATCTCCCCCCACACTATCCTTATTACCTTTTGAGCCCTTCAAGACACCAGTAGGTTTCACTTTTTCCTGCTCCCTTCCTAGTCTCAGTGATCTGCAAGAAATATAAGCAAACTGCTTTATCTCATACAAGGCACCTTTCTCCCCCTTTCCTACCATTCTGATCCTAACAGTGCCTCCCTCGCTCCCCCCACATGGGTTTATGTGATAACAGTGAAAGCCTAAAGGTTATCGCTATTATCTCGAAGTCAGAGTGACAAAAATGTATTTCTGCACTCTGACACCCCAGCGCACAGCAAAACAGCACTGGAAACTTAGGTTTTTAATGTTTTATGCAAGGGTCTGTGCCCTCACAACCCTCCCAATGAAGGATTCTCAGCTCCAGAGGGGTGCATGTTGGGGGTGAAAACATTAAAAAAAAAGGTTCAGGCCGTTACAACAAAACACACCAGCACCCAGACCCAACCCAGTACCCTGTCCACCAAAGCCATCAACCCACCCACCCACCACACCATGGGGTAAGCTCGGCAACCCACCATGGCACCACCAATCACATTCCCTCCCGCCCCTCACTGTGTGTGCTCACTTCCCCCTTGTGTGCATAAGTATAGTGACACCCCATTGCTATATTCACTGACCCCCCCCCATCCGGCCACCCTACCCTACCATAGCCCCAATGACATGCACAAGGAATCGGGTCACCATTATTGTAGTTGCCCAATTGCCGACGCCCATATCACAGGCTACCCCCACATACAGTCTACCTGTACTAGTTCTATATGCCAGTGGAGGAGTGTCTTAGGAGGCTGTGTCCAGTTTTGCAATGGGGAGGGGGTGGGGGACTCAATGGACCAGAAGTCATCTGTCCTTTCCATTCTTTGTGTGTCGGAACTGACTGCCATGTCCATTTCAGACATCATACAGTAACTATTAAATTCCTGATGTTGCCATGAAACTGATACACCTGACTTTTAAAACTGATTTTGAAATAAGTAAAAAAGTACATAAGCACTTCTAGTTTTATGCCATCTTCAACATAACACCAAAATTCAGCCCGGTATAGAAAGAAAACCCTGTCAAATGCATAGATTAGATTTTGATAGTATTGAAATATTACAAAGAGGTTTTAGATATGTGTTTCACTTCCATGAACCTCATCAGTAGAAACCAGCTAATGAAATCCTATCCTTAAACATCAGATGAGGCAGTACTAGTTTTCTCATTGTAGTCAAGCAAGTCCTACACTGGAGTCAAGGAAATGTACAAAAGAACTTTAGGATCAACTACTCTTCACTGATAAACCTCAAGTGCAGAAAGGGGATGGGTATTGCTATTTTATTCCAGGGCTGGATGCAGTGATAGTGACAAAAATGTTTGTGCTGCAAGAACATTAAGCTGCTTTGGTTCTATTTCTTTCATGTGGATCTAATATATCTAAGACACTATTCATGTACAGTAATAATAATCACTTTTCCTTATTACATTCAATCTGATGCAAGAAAGTGATACTGCAATACCATTGCTCTATTATTAGATTAAAGAGATTTGACCATATTAAATTATGCAGTGCTACAACTGCCTGTCAAATAAACTGTGTTTTTGCCTGGTTCCCCCAACCCCCCACATACACATGCCACATCCGATTTTTTTACAGGTAAACAACTACTGGACTATCTCTTTTTTTGCTGAGGGTTACTAACAAGTAAATGTCCTTTTTATATAACTTTTAGGAGTTTGATTTTGGTTATCAGTTGTGCTGCAGAGAGAGGTGGATAATGGCACTCACTCAAATGATGAGAGAGTGACTATTAAAGTGCTGCATGGCTCAGTACTGGGACAAGTCCTCCTCAATGTCTTCATAAGTGAAATTACAGATGAACTGGTAAGGAAGGTATGCCTTTTTGCAGAAGATACCAAAATCTGAAGTAGGATGGACACTCAGGAGGGGGTGGAGACAATGTACATGGATCTTGCAAAACATGAGGACTGCTCAAGAGCATGGCAGTTGGGGTTCAATGTCAAAAAGTGCAAAATCATGTACCTTGGACATAGGAACTTAGGAGCTAGGTATAGGATGTGAATGTACTGACAGTCACTAAGCAGAAAAGCAGCCTTGAGGCTGTCATATATGATGACCTCAGAGTGGCAGGACAGTGTGACAAAGCAGTAGGTATGGCTAGTGGGATGCTGGGGTACATAGGGTGGGGTATCTACAGCAGGAGGAGAGAGATGGTGTTGCCACTATACTGCTTACTGTAGAGACCCCACCTAGAGTACTGTATTCAGTTTTGGAGACTGCATCTCAGAAAGGCAATTGACAGGGTGGAGGTGGTCCAGAGGAGGGCATCTAAAGTAGTGCAGGGGTTGCAAGAGAAGCCCTGCAAGGAGAGACTGAGAAATCTCACCATGTATACCCTAGAAGAGAGAAGAGTGAGAGGGGACATGATAGAGACCTACAAGTACCTCACAGGGCTGAACAAGGTGAAGGAGGAGAGCCTCTTTCCAATGAGGAAAGGTGCCAGAACCAGGGCATGCAATGAACCTGGAATGAGGGACATTTAAGGGAGATGCGAGGAAATACTACTTCACTGAAAGGGTGCTCATTGCCTGGAGCAGACTGCCAGCAGAAGCTGTGAAGGCAAAAACAGTGGAGGGCTTCAAGCTGGTGTGGGATAGACAAAAGGTAATATTAGTAAATAGGCAGGGAGATGGGAGGGTTGTTGGAGATCACTTAGGGTCTGCGGAGACAGAGTAGGCAGGGAAAATCTAGATAGACTTGGTGGGCCAAGTGGTCCTTTTCTGCTGACAAATTCTATGTTTGTATGTTTGCAAAAGAGAAGGAAATGCACAAATGGAGCCCTGTTATACAGGCCCCATGACAGTCCATTGCAGGGGATGCCCACTGAAACTTTATCAGGGGAGGCAAAGCAAGAGACTTCATTTATGACTGTCATTGTCAGATGGGGATCATTAAAACAGTATCTAGAAGTAAGGAAAAGTGAAAATGTATTTTTTTAAATGTGGTAGTTTGCACAAAGCAGGATGAAGGACGCTGATAATAAATGCTTATCAGTAACTATCAGCAAAGAAAAAACAGCTAGTAAACTCCCCACCCCAGAAACCCTAGTGTACACTTCAGCAGTCTATACAGAGAAGGTCTTCAGCATTGTTAAACCAGGAACTAGCCATCAAGGCCAGAATTATGAAACTAATTATAATTTTGTACATGACAAGCTTCTGGATAAAGTACACCAGTGTGGCATACTCAAGGCAGATTGCTAGCTGCCTTGGGGGCAGGAAGCTGGGGGTTGTGATGGACTGTCACTACTCAGAGTGGAGAGGGATACTTAGTAGTGTATCTCAAGCATTGGTGCTGAGGCAAACGTGCAATAGTTTCATTAGTGATCAGGAAGCCATGGCCTCTAGCAGGTTGCTTAAGTTTACTGATGACACTGAACTGGGCAGGGTAGTGGACTCCACTGATAATGGGGATAAACTTCAGGAAGACCTAAACAAGCTGGGTGATTGGTCCTGTTCCTGGATTCTCAGATTCAGTGTGGCTAAATGCAGGTTGCTACCCATGGGGAGGAAAAACAGTTAGGCCCTATACAAGGTATGGCCACTTGCCACAGTGGAGGAGGACAAGGATCTGGGGGTTATAATGGACAGGGGGAGAAAGCATGTTGAGCAGTTTGTTGCCATTGTCAGGATGCTTGGCAGAATGCTGGGTACATCAAAAGGAAGCGACCAGCAGGGCAGGGACAGTAATCCTTTCTTTTTACAAGGCCCTGTTCAGGCCCCATCTTTAGTATTGGATACAGTTCTATTCTCCTCAATACAAAATGTGAAGTGAGACAATTAAGAGGGAGCTATGCATAGCCGCCAAAAGGATCAGGGGTATGGATGGCAAAAGGTATGAGGATAGACTAGTGGTCTTTAACATGTTCAGCCTGTAGAATAGGAGACTAAGAGGGACACAGTTTCAGTCTTCCATATGCACAAGGGTATCATTATGATTGAACAGGAAGAGTTGTTTTGTATGGTGTCCAACAACAAAACATGGAGACACTCACTGAAGTTCAGAGTCAGTAAAGTCAGGGATAACATTAGAAATCACTTCTTCTACCAGAGGTTGATGAATTAATTGAACAGCCTACTAGGAGAGACAGTGAATCTAAAGGCATCACAGGACTTCCAGTTATGCCTGAGCAAACTTTTGTTTACCCAATGAATTAATGGATACTAAATGTAGTAGGGTGGGTAGAGAACTCCTTTATATTGGTACATGTTGCCAGAGTACACTGGTACAAGTTTTTTTTTTCAGTTTTTGTTGCCATAGTACACTAACTCATGCTGCACATGAAGCAGGAGTGGGGTAGAAATGATTAACCTAGAGCCCTCTGCTTTATTTTGCTGTGTTTTAACATGCCAGCTGCAAGGGGAGGCAGTCTTTTGCTTAGTTCTGTGACTTGGATGGAGGATTTCTATTTTATACTAATGGTCACATTTTCAAACTTATGCATTCGGTATTTGGCACAACTTCACAGAACTGTAGCAGAAGGTGAGTCCACATAAAAAGTGGCTCGAGCACAGAAATATAGAAACATAGAAGTTGACGGCCGATAAGGACCGTGAGGCCCATACAATCTGCCAATCTCTTTTTCTACCTTATGAATGTGCAATCGGTCTTTGCTCTGTCAATGGCCTATCTATTCATACTCATCTGTATTGCTCCCTTATGCCTGTCCCATGCCTGTCTGAAGCCCTGCACTGTATTCATATCCACCAATTCCTGAGTTAGGCCATTCCATGCATCCACCACCCTTTCTGTGAAATAGAACTTTCTCCCATTATCCCTTAATCAGCCTCCCTCTAATCTCATGCTGTGTCCTCTTGTCCTGCTATTTTTCTTATATTGAAACATGTTAGACTCTTTCACCTTGTTAATGCCCTTAAGGTGTTTGAATGTTTCGATCATATCACCTCGCTCCCTCCTTTGCTCTAGGGTATACATATTGAGCTCTGTTAATCTGTCCTCACATGTTTTCTGATGCAGTCTCTGTACCATTTTGGTTGCCCTTCTCTGGACTACCTCAATTTGGTTAATGTCTTTATGAAGGTGTGGCCTCCAGCACTGCATGCAGTACTCCAGATGGGGCCTAACCAGTATCTTGTAAAGAGGGATTATTACCCCCTCTTCTGACTTGTGATTCCCCTACTAATAAAACCCAAACGTCCCTCTAGCCTTACCTACTGCTTTAGTGGTCTGCTTGGATGATTTCAGGTCATCGGTGATGATGATGCCCAAGTCTCTTTCTTCCCTTGTGACTGCCAGCAACTCCCCTCCCAGCCTATAGGTGGCTTATGGGTTTCTCTTCCCTATGTGCATGACCTTGCACTTCTTTGCATTAAATCCAAGTTGCCACTCTTCTGACCATTTTGCTAGTTAACCAGATCTCTTCTCATTCCGCCCACACCATCTGGATCATCTACTCTGTTGCAGATCTTGGTGTCATCTGCAAACAGACAAACCTTACCTTCCAGTCCATCTGCAATGTCACTGATGAAGATATTGAAGAGCACTGGCCCCAGGACTGATCCCTGAGGTACCCCACTTGTGACTTGCATCTCTTCTGACTGTATACCATATACCACCACTCTCTGTTTTCTGCCTGTCAACCAGTTTGCCATCAGTTTGATGAACTTCTGACTCACCCTGAGCCTACCCAGCTTATTAATCAATCTTCTATGTGGAACAGTATCGAAAGCTTTGCTGAAGTCAAGGTAGGCGACATCAACTGCTCCCCCTTGGTCCACCACTCTGATTACCGAGTCAAAGAAATCTGTGAGATTAGTTTGACAGGACCTCCTTTTTGTAAACCCATGCTGTCTTGGATCCTGTGCTCCTATGGATTCCAGGTGTTGCACTATCCTTTCCTTAAGGAATGCCTCCATAATCTTGCCCACTACTGAGGTAAGACTAACTGGTCTGTAGTTCCCTGCCTATTCCATGCTACCACTCTTGTGAAGCAGGATCACATGAGCCTTCCTCCAGTCTTCTGCCACCTCTCCTGTTCTCAGTGACTCACTAAACAGTTCTGATAATGGCTCTGCTAGTTCCACCCTTAGCTCCTTTAGTACCCTGAGATGTATGCCATCAGGTCCCATTGCCTTGTCCAACCTGAGCTTATTGAGCTCTTGTAGGACCATTTCTTTTGTGACGGGGCTAGTGCACATCTCCCTTCTTCCAGTGTCCATGGTGCTGAGCTGTGGGCCCTACCCTACCTTCTCTTCAGTAAATACTGAGCAGAAGTATCTATTTAGCACACTCAAATTGCTGCCATACATTTCAAATGTGAGTTCAACATGGCAGTGCTTGCTTGTGTCACTTTTTTATGTAAGCAGATGTAAATCATGAAAACTGTCTGAGAAATGTAACCCCCTTTAAAAATAGGGGCTCTGAGTTGTGGCACAAATGGTAGGATGACGATGTAGCAGGAAATCTCCTTGGTGTCCATTTCCTCACCTTTGAAAATCCTTCCCTAAGTATACTGAAATGTGATTTCTGTTTGAGTAGGGGTACAGATATTTGCTCTGCTTGATCACCATGGTGGAAGAGAGGTGTGAGTGGCCTGGACAACCTGCTGTTTCAAAATGCTCCAGAAGAGAAAGGAAAGATGAATGCCATTTTATTCCATATACTGTAGTATGTTTATTTTTTGACATACTGTATAAACAAAACAAAAATACTGAGACATGTCCACACAAGTGTCTTTGTAGTCTGTCCACTCAAACCTGTGAGGCATCATTTTTCAGTGGCTAGAACACAAGCTCAGGAATCTGGAGATGCGGATTCAAATCCCATCATAGCCACTTAGTCTGCATTAGCCTAAGAAAGTCACTAAACTTCTTGGTACTGTACTTCAGGTCACTACTTAGGATAAATAATAGTCATCAACTCATGATATACACTGGAGTCAGAGTGGCTCAGCTTGTAGCAATTCCATCTTTTCACCAGAAGATCATGGGTTCTTGTCCCACACTGAGATTATGCTCATAACATAAGTGCAGTACTATGGGGAAGCTGTACTGTTGGAGAACACCATCCTTTGGATGAGATGTTAAACCCCAGTTCTACCTATTTATGTGGTTCCTCAATGGAGTCACCTGTAGTTGAGATCAAGGAGGATGCTGGGAACTTTCACAAAGGAGACCCACAGGAGGGTGGCATGTGACCCCTCAGGAGAAGGAAACAACTCCTGGTGGGGGACTCCATTGTTAGGAAGGTAGAACTGGGGGAGGAATGGGAGAGAGAGGTAAGGTGCCTGCCTGCCACCATGGCTTGGAGGGACAGGGAGCCAGAGCAGCTGCACGGGGGAGGGAGCTGGATGTCATTGTCCACCTAGGGACAAATGACCTGGCTGAGAAAGTGATCAGAGCAGTGCAGAAAGAGTTTGTGGAGTTGGGGAGGGGGCCTCAGACAAGTGGCATGCATGGTAACCTTCTTGGAGGTGCTGCCTGTCTATGGCATGGGTGATGCTAGGGTGCCCCACACCATGGGATTCAATCAGTGGTTGAAAAACTGGTGCAGAGCTCAGTGATTTGGCTTCATTGGGGACTGGGTGTCCACCTGGAGTGATGTAGGTCTATACTGGTGTGATGTCCAGGAGGGGAACCAGGATCCTAGGTGATAGGTTTTAATGCTTCATTGGCAAGCATTTAAACTAGCCAAGGGGGGAGGCATTGGAAAGGAGCAAAGAAATCCTTACCATCAAACAAAATCAGGGTAGTAAGTGAGGTAAACACCAAGATAAAGATGTCAATAGGGAGAAGGGCTGGGGTAAATGGAGAAAATGACAAAGGCAATGAGGACAGGGATGGAGCAAAAAGGGGTAAGGCCATCAAGAAATGGAGGGTAATGAGTACCAATGCCTGTAGTCTGGGCAACAAGCTCCCTGAACCAGTGGCCTTGATGGATGAGGGATGCCTGGATATTGTTGCAGTCACAGAAACATGGTACACAAAGAACCATGACTGGGATGTTAACATACCAGGGTACACAACCTACAGAAGAGACAGGGAGGGGAGAAGAGGGGGAGGAGTAGCTCTCCATGTAAGGGAAAGGATAAAAGCAATGGAACAAAAGAGTAATCAGGGAGGACAGGAGGCACTGTGGATCACCTTAGACTCTCTCTTTCACTATAGAGATGCATTTGTATCTGACACTGACTAAGGAAACATCTGAGCACTGAAAACAGGTATTTTGAAAGCTTGAAAAAAATCCAAATATAGTTGTAGGAACTGCACTGTTTTAAACCTTGCTTTGTTTAAAGATATGTATGTCTTGTGTTATAAGAGTTCTGTATTGTATGTTTGACATATTATTATATATTTTAGTAAAAACTCTAATTTTAGAGAAAATCTGTTCTGTCTTTGAATTGCTTTCTTTTGCTAAGAAATATGTATGGTTCAGCAGACATATAGCTTGTATGGTGGTACCAAACTGGAAACCGAAGCATTTTAAATCTGAGGTCTTTATTAAGTTTTAATGGTTCATCTCTGAATACCTGGTTAGGTGCCCATAGGCAAAGATATCTGGCCCCCCAAAGACAGATATATCTGAGCCTGTGCATTGGGTATGCTAGCAAGAGGTTACAGTTTGAATCCCTCCAGAACTGAGACCAAAAGTTGATCTGAACTTACAAAAACAGATGAGGGTTATCTTGTCTGTTACACTGTTCACATGACTGTGCTCAGAGTTTGGCACTTAGGGAGTAGAGGGCCTGACCTGCTGAGTGAATCTGTGACAGATTGGCTAGCAGTGGTGGCATAATGTTGGTATCACAAGCTTTATTGTTCTGTCAGCTGAGACCGTAAGCTCTCTTGCAAAGAAAGAAAAAGACAGAGTTTCATTTAAAAAAAGAAAACAGAACTATATATCACTTGGTGTACAGTCAAGTTCCTACCTATTTTACATTTTTTTCTAAAGTGCAAAGTCAGAGTAGCAGTAGTTAGGAAAGATGGCATCCTACTACAGCAGGCACACTGTAGAAGAGTTAAAACAGTTATGTGATGACAGAGGAGTCCTGTTCTAGGTGAAAGCCAGTAAGCAGAACCTCATAGAGACCCTGATGGTAGCAGATGCCCAGAGCAGGGAGTCACAGACAATGACTGAAAGGGACCAGACCTCGAGTGTGGCAGAACTAGCAGCCAGTGAGGGGTCCTGAGCTGATGAGGAGGACAGCAGAGCCACTGTCAGTGAAGGGCCACAGCAGCAGGGAGGAGTCACCAGTATCCTGAATCTGGAAGTTCTCAGGTTGCAACTTGAGTTGTGTAGGGTGGAGCTGGTGTCCCAGGAGAGGAGAGAGTGAGAGAAGTGAGAGGCAGACCATGAGGCAGAGTGAGAACGCAGAGAGGCAGAGTGACAACAGAGGGAGGCAGACCATGAGGAGAGTGAGTGCCAGTGAGATGCAGAGGAGAAGAGAGAACGAGATTGCTGAGATGCAGACCATGAGGAGCAGGAGCACCAGAGGCAACACGAGCTGGAGAAGATGTGACTCCAACCAGCGGCACCAGAGCAGGTAAGTGGCTTGGGTTTAACTGGGACTGCAGGACTGGGTTACAAATTGAAGTCTAAATTAATAGCTTATAGGATGGGGAGGATATAGATGCCTTTTTAAATTTTTTTGAAAAAGTTTGTATTCAAGCTAAAATTTCTAGAGAGTTCTGGAGCTTCCAGCTATCCCCGCTACTTACCGGAAATGCTCGGGATGCATTGGGTTACATGGACAATAAAGACAGTGAGGATTACAGCAAGTTAAAAGCTGCACTGCTAAAAAAGTTTGAATTAACTGCTGAATCATACAGAGTCAAATTCCATAAGCTCAGGAGAAGCCCTGATATGAGCTATGAGGAGCTAGCCACGAAACAACGTCAGTTTTTAAAATGTTGGCGGTAAGGAATTGAGGCAAACACTGTTGATAAAAATTGAAAATGTGATTTTATTAGAACAGTTTTATTGGGCATGCCCAGCAGAGTTAAAAACCTGGCTAGAGGACCGAGATCCAAAAACAGTGCAAGAGGCTGCTGAACTCTCGGACCGATATGCCAAGAGCAGACCTGCTCTGAGAGTGAATGGGCTGGGCGTGGCAGTGTAGAAAGGGAAAAGCATGCCTTCAGGGCAGCTAAAATCATCACTGCCTCCGCCAAAACCAGTCAGCCCCAGGATTTCAAAGAAAAGATTTCTCAGAAGTAAGAAATGCTTGTTGGTTATGTAAAGAAACTGGGCACATTGCCAGACAGTGTCCAAGAAGGGCAAGCAATAATACGCAAAGTGGTGCCAGAAAAGAAATGGGTTGTTTGTGTGTTCCTGTGAGCATGCCAGTGAACATGAAAAAACACATGCACCCAGTCATGGTAAATGGCGTACAGACACAGGGGTTAAGGGACACAGGAGCATCCCTGACATTGGTGAAAGGGGATCTAGTACAGCCTGGTCAGCTTATCCCAAACAAATGTGTGACTGTAAAGGACTTTTCTGTTGAAGTGAAAACATTGCCACTGGCCAGTGTTCTCCTGGTCTGGGATGAAATGGGGGAACTATGCAACAGGTGGCTGTAGCTAAAACGTTAGCAGTAGATGTGATCCTGGGTAACAATCTCCAACAGGGGATGGTATGTGCTGTTACCCATAGACAAGCGGCAAGAGAACACAGCAGTACCTTAAACCCCACAGAAACCAGTATGGAAACCATGGAGAGGCTGGTTCCCCAGCCTGTGTCTCCAGATGGGAAGACTGATAAAAAGGGGGTCAAAATTTCCCTGGTAGCGAGTGGCCACGCAGCTATGGAAGGTTACTCTGAAGAGGGTGGGGTGACCAATTGTCAGAGGGTTAGGACTGACAGTGATCCTGAGGGCCCTGATGCTAGTGCTAGGGACCCTAGTTTAGCGACTGCAGGGGACTTGTCCCATGCCTTGGGACTGTGTGAGGGGTTTGCAGCTGCTCAGAGGAGTGACCCATGTTTAGAGAAACTGAGGGCTTGAGCAGACTCTGAGGGCACACAGGGGAGGTGATGGCAGACATAAGGTTTATTGAGAAAATGGACTTATGTATACACAGGCAGTACAGACAGAGGGATGATTTGCTAGGCAGGCAGCTTGTTGTTCCCCAGGGGTATCGTGAGCAGTTGCTCAAAATTGCACATGATATTCCCTTGTCTGGTCATCTGGGAATCACGCGCACAACGCAGTGGTTGGCCCAGAATTTCTACTGGCCTAACTTCACCCAGCAGGTGAAGGAGCATTGCAGGTCTTGTCACTGGTGCCTAGAAATAGGGAAGGCAGGCAAGAAAACCCAAGCCACCCTGATCCCCTTGCCCATAGTGGAGGAGCCATTCCAGAAGGTGAGAATGCATATTGTAGGGCCTTTAAATACCCCCCAGCTCCTCAGGGAAGAGATTCATCCTGAATGTGGTGGATTATGCCACCCGGTATCCAGAGGCAGTCGCCGTATCCTCACTGAGGACAGACAAAGTGGCAGATGCCTTACTTGGGATTTTCTCCCGTGTTGGGTTTCCACAGGAGGTAATCACCAATCGAAGGGGTTCTTTCATGTCTGACCTGATAAAGTGTTTATGGGAGAAATATGGGGTGGTGCAGAGATGCATGACACCGTATCAACCACAAGCCAATAGGCTTGTGGAACATTTCAATAGTACCCTAAGGTCAATCCTCCGGGTGTTTGCTGAACAGCATGGGAGGGACTGGGAGAAATACCTTCCCCACCTGTTGTTTGCATACAGGGAAGTGCCCCAAGAGTCGACAGGATTTTCCCCCTTCAAACTCTTATATGGACGCCAGGTACATGGGCCCCTAGACTTAATCTGGGAGGACTGGGAAGGCAAGCACGCCACCCAGGGAACTCCCTTTGTGGATTATGTCCTTAGGTTTAGGGAAAGGCTGAAGAAGCTTATGGGGACAGCCCAGAGCAACCTGGCAGCTGCCAAACAGAGACAAAAGGTGTGGTATGACTGCAGAGCCAGAACTTGCTCATACATGGTGGGTCATGAAGTCATAGACCTTATTCCAGTCTAGAAAGACAAGCTGCACGCTGAGTGGGCAGGACCGTACAAAGTGGTTGTGGAGTTACCTGACCATAGACAGACAGAAAGGATGTACCATGTTAACATAATGAAACCATGTGCAAATAGGGCTGATATGGTGTTCACAGTGTGTAGTCATGGGGAGGGGATGGACAAAGGAGACCCCCCTTCTGGACTTGCTGGAAGAGAGTAAGTGGGAGTCCTCTGTGGAGGCAATAAAATTGTCTCCCCAGCTGACCCCGGACCAGGTTCAAAAAGTAAGGAAGGTTTTAGCAGACTTTGCCCCTTTGTTTAGTGCCAAGCCTGGACTAACCCCCTTAGTGACACATGATGTGGACACAAGACACAGACACCCATACGGCGAACAGCATATCGGGTGTCAGAGGCTGTCCAAAAGGACATTAGGAGGGAAGTGGAGGAGATGCTGGATTTAGGGGTAATCCAGAGATCCCACAGCCCCTGGGCCTCACCTGTAGTCCTTGTGCCCAAGCCAGATGGCTCAACTCATTTCTGTGTGGACTATCATGGACTGAATGTAGTCACGAAGTCCAACACCCACCCTATGCCCTGGACAGATGAACTCCTGGACAAGTTGGGAGGGGCGACCTACCTTACGACTATTGACCTGACCAAGGGGTATTGGCAGGTAGAATTGACAGACCGAGCTAGGAAAAGGTCGGCCTTCATCACTCCGATAGGCTTATTCGAGTTTAAAGTAATGCCTTCCGGAATGAAGAACGCCCGGCCACTTTCCTAAGGTTGGTGAACCAGGTGTTGAATGATGCTGAGGAGTATGCCGTAGTGTACCTGGATGACATTGCCATCTTCAGTACCAGCTGGGAGGAACACCCTTCACACCTTAGAGAAGTGCTGGGCAGAATACAGAGGGTCGGGCTCACTGTCAAAGCCGAGAAGTGCAGGGTGGTCATGGGGGAAGTGGCATACCTCAGGCATGTGGTAGGCCAGGGACAGCTCTGTCCTAATCAAATAAAGATAGAGGTGATTCAGGCGTGCCCCAGACCAGAAACCCAGAAGCAGATCAGAAGCTTTCTAGGGACAGCTAGGTACTACAGAAAGTTTGTATCTAATTACAGTGCCCTGGCTGCTCCCCTATCTGACCTGACAAAGAAAAAGATGCCAAGGAAAATTACCTGGGGCCCAGCCTGTGAGGAAGCCTTTACCAGACTGAAGGAGGCACTGTGCAGTGCTCTTGTTTTGACAAGTCCGGACTATAGCAAAATCTTTATAGTTCAGATGGATGCCTCAGATGTGGGTATTGGGGCAGTACTTAGCCAGACATCTAGCCAAGGGACAGACCACCCAGTTGTGTACTTGAGCAGGAAGATTATCCCCAGGGAGCAGGTGTACTCCATGGTAGAAAAGGAGTGTCTTGCGATAGTGTAGGCCCTGAAGAAATTACAGCCATACTTGTATGGACAGCATTTTGTGGTGCAGACTGACCAAAACCCCCTAGTTTGGCTGATGCAGATGGGAAAGAGCAATGGGAGACGGCTAAGATGGAGTCTTGCTTTGCAAGGATATGATCTGACAATCATACATAGGGCAGGCATTAAGAATCAGAACACCAATGGGCTGTCTAGGGTCTATGAGGAGTGAACTAATTTGGGAAGCTCATCCCATGTAGGGGATAGATCCCCCAAATTCAGTCTAGGTGGGGATGAGTGTGACGTAGACAGCCAGTTCTGAGTGCTGTATTATATTTTTTTAATCTAAAATGTATTAATGTCTCTGCTGAAAATTCAAATGCTCTAGGAATGACCTCTCTCATCCCACCCCCCCAGATTTCAGCTGACAGATGCAGGCCAAGAGAACTGCTGACAGTATGTATCATGCACTCAGTCTTTTTAGAGACAATGTGTTACTGGAAGACTTTTATTAAGGGTCCTGTGTCTCTGAGCTAATTACAGCTTTGTTAAGTTAATTTTGTTAAGAAAGAAATCATAAACTAGGTTTATGATGTTAAAATAAGGCAAGCTAGGATGTTACATAGAGGTGTAAAGTTGTAAATGACCCTATGAAGTGTGTGTGATGAGGGTACAGCATGAGATCAAAAGAGGTGTCATTGAAACTTGAGTTATGCTAAGGTTGCAGAATTAATACATCCTGTATAGCTGTATAGTATAGATTAATAAAATTATATCCTGTGCTTGTATAAAAATATATTTTTGTTAGATATTTGACCCAGAGGAGGGGCTGGATGACTTCATCCAAAAGGGGTTGGCCAATACTGCTTGAAAAGATTATTCTCTTTCACTATAGAGATGCATTTGTATCTGACACTGACTAAGGAAACATCTGAGCACTGAAAACAGGTATTTAGAAAGCTTGAAAAAATCTAAATATAGTTGTAGGAATAGCACTGTTTTAAACCTTGTTTTGTTTAAATATATGTATGTCTTGTGTTATAAGAGTTCTGTATTGTATGTTTGACATATTGTTATATATTTTAGTAAAAACTCTAATTTTAGAGCAAACCTGGTCTGTCTTTGAATTGCTTTCTTTTGCTAAGAAATATTTATGGTTCAGCAGACATATAGCTTGTATGGTGGTACCAAACTGGAAACAGAAGCATTTTAAATCTGAAGTCTTTATTAGGTTTTAATGGTTCATCTCTGAATACCTGGTTAGGTGCCCATAGACAAAGATATCTGCCCCCTGAAGACAGATATATCTGAGCCTGTGCATTGGGTATGCTAGCAAGAGGTTACAATTTGAATCCTTCCAGAACTGAGACCAAAGGTTGATCCGAGCTCACAAAAACAGACAAGAGGGTTATCTTGTCTAATACACTGTTCACAAGACTGCGCTCAGAGGTTGGCACTTTGAGAGTAGAGGGCCTGACCTGCTGAGTGAATATGTGACAGGGGGGAGATGCCTAATCCAATTAACAGAAGCACTCTGGATAGGGGGGGTTGATACCAGTACTTTTACAGAAGAAAGGGTTCTGAAAGAACTCCTAAAACTGAAGGTGGGCAAAGCAATGGGGCATGATGGAATTCACCTCAGAATTCTAAAAGAATTAAGGGGAGAACTAGTGACACCACTGACTACCCTTTTTAACAAATCATAGAAGGATGGTGTGGTACCTGAGGACAGGAGGAAGGTGGATGTGATTCCCCTTCACAAAAATGGGAGCAAGAGACAGGCAGGAAACTACAGACCTGCCAGTTTGACCTCTGTGGTAGGGAAAGTGATGGAATCACTTCTAAAGGAAAGAATTGTTGACCCAAGGTGGCATGGGTTCACAGTGGTAAGGTCATGGCAGATGAATCTGATTGATTTCTTTGACTGGGTGACCAAAATAGTAGACCAGAGAGGGGCTGTGGACATGGCCTACCTGGACTTTAGCAAGGCATTTGACACAGTCCCACACAAAGATTTATAATCAAATTAACCAACCTGAGAGTGGGTCCTAGGATGGTAGCCTGGGTAAAACATTGGCTGGACAACAGGACATAGAAGGTAATTGTAAATAAAGTGCACTCTGAAGAAAGGGGGGTTACTAGTGGGGTACTGCAGGGTTCGATGCTGGGTCCAGTCCTTTTAATGTCTTTATAAGTGACATTGCAGAGGGACTGGAAGGAAAGATATGCCTCTTTACAAATGACACAAAGATCTGCAACAGGGTTGATACACAAGGAGGCGGGGAAGGGATGAGAAGGGACTTGGCAAGGTTGGAGGAATGGTCAGAAGTAAGGCAGCTTGGATTCAATGCAAAGAAGTGCAAAATAATGCACCTGGGAAACAAAAACCCAGGGGAAGATTACACGATGGGGGGGGGTAGTAACAACAACAAAAATGGAAAGGAACCTGGAGTTAATCATATCAGATTACCTTAAATTTGGCAAGCAATGTGAGAAGGCAGTAGGGAGGGCTGGATGGATACTGGGATGTATAGGGAGATGCATCACCAGCAGAAAACCAGAAGTTGCTATCTCTCTGTAGAGACAGCTGGTGAGACCCCATCTGCAGTACTGTATCCAGTTCTGGAGACTCCATCTCCCCAAGGACATAGACAGGATGGAGGCAGTCCAGAGGAGGGAACCTAAAATGGTGCAGAGTCTGCAAGAGAAGCCATATGAGGAGAGACTAAAGGAGCTTAACATGTATACCCTTGAGGAAAGGGGAGAGGGGGGGCATGATAGAAACTTTTTAGTGCCTCAGTGGAATCAACAAAGTCCAAGAGGGTAGCATCTTTCAGAAAAAGAGATGTTCAAGAACAAGGGGATACAATTTGAAGATAGAGGGGAGACGATTCAGGGGCAATGTGAGGAAGTATTTTTTCACAGAGGGGGTGGTGGACACATGGAACATCCTTCCTGAGGAGGTTGTGGGGTCTAAAACTGTGGAAGATTTCAAAAATGCATGGGACAGACATAAGGCAATTCTTGTGGGGGGTAGGAAGAAGTAGGCTGTTGGTTAACTAGGATCTGCAGCTTATCCTGTAGGTAGAGAAAAGGGCAGACTAGGTGGGCCAAGCGGTCCTTATCTGCCATCAACGTTTATGTTTCTATGGCGCTGTCCTGCTGGGTATCCAGGTGGAAATATATAGGATAGTGCATGGGGAACGGTTGACAACAGGGCTATTCTTTCACTGAGTTGGCACTATGACGACAGATTACCTCGAGAGCGCAGCTCGAGAGGTAATCCGTTGTCATAGTGCCAACGAGGTGAAAGATGCCCTGTTGTCAACCGTTCCCCATGCACTTTTCTTTATAGTGTATGGTGGAATGTCGTTTTTTGGGAAAAAAAACAGTTACTAGAAGGGAAAAAGAATTTACATTGTGAACGTTTTCACACTAACCATTAATACTGCCCCCAATATTGCTGCTTTCGCCATGTGGCCTGTCTATGCAGTGAGCCCCAACTGTCAAATGCTGTGCGAGGACACAGTGTGACATTCACAGTACAGTAGAAAACATCATTCTGTTGTACTGCGAACGTCACTAGTGTGTGACTACAAGGTTTCGAAAACGATCGATTTCGGTGGAGAACGACGTTCCACCATACACTATAAAGGAATCCAAGGTACTTTTCACAAGAGATGGGGATTTTCCTGGTGTCCTGACCAATATTCCCCTTCCCAATAAAGTGGTTCATGCAGTAGTCCAGGGCTGTGTGTGGTGTGTGAAATGACCACCACTTCACATTTACAGACCCCTCATTACTAGTCTCTCATTGCTTGTAAAGCACTTTGGGATACATTGTATACAAAACATGCCATGTACAGATTGGTCAATACCAGTAGGAACATCTGCCAGAACGAGATACATAGTGGATTCCCTGCAGGGGGAGGGCTTCAAACAACTGGTACAAGAACCCACAAGAGACAGGGCCATCCTAGATCTAGTACTGACTAATGGGGAAAGGATCACAGATCTCCAGGTAGAAGGTCACCTAGAGGCCAGTGACCATCACATGGTATGGTTTAATTTGGCCACTAGAACTAAATCATCCCATTCCAAGGCAAAATGTGGGACTTCAGAGGAGCTGACTTTGATAAGATGGCCAACAGAGTTAAGCTAGCCCTGGCAAAAAGAAATACAGGTGAGGGGGTATAGGCAAAGTGGGCAAGCATCAAGAATGCAATACTTGAAGGAAGTGCAAAAGAAGAAGAAAACCACTTTGGTTCTCAAAAACAATAGCAGAGAAGGTCAGAGCCAAAAGGCTGGTCTTCAGGAAAGATAAGGCAACACAGCAGGATGAAGATAGGGAGGCAAGCAGGTTAGACAGTAAGGCAGGCAAAGGCCCAAACCAAGAAAACACTATCGAGAACAGTAAAAGATGGTGACAAGACTTTATATAGATATATTAGTGAAAGGAGAAAGTCCAGAGGGGGTATAGCTAAGATCAAAGGGGATAAGGGGGCGTGTGAGGAGGAGGACTATGTGAAAGCATTTATCCTAAATTCTGTAGATACATCTGCTCAGTATTTAGTGAAGAGAAGGTAGGGCAGGACCCACAGCTCAGCACCATGGACATAGGGGGAGGGAGGTGTGCACTAGTCCCTTCGCAAAAGAAAGGGTCCTACAAGAGCTCGATATGCACAGGAAGGACAAGGCAATGGAACCTGATGGCATACATCCCAAGGTACTAAAAGACCTAAGGGTGGAACTAGCATGGCTATTATCAGAACTGTTTAGTGAGTCTCTGAGCACAGGAGAGGTCCCAGAAGACTGGAGAAGGGCTCATGTGATCCCACTCCACAAGAGTGGTAGCAGGGAGGAGCCAGGGAACTACAGACCAGTCGGTCTTAGCTCAGTAGTGGGCAAGATCATGGAGGCACTCCTTAAGGAAAGGATAATGCAACACCTGGAATCCATAGGAGCACAGGATCCAAGACAGCATGGGTTTACAACAGGAAGGTCCTGTCAAACTAATCTCATAGATTTCTTTGACTCAGTAACCAGAGTGGTGGACAAAGGGGGAGCAATTGATGCAGCCTACCTTGACTTCAGCAAAGCTTTCAATACTGTTCCACATAGAAGATTGATTAATAAGCTGGGTAGGCTCGGGGTGGGTCAGAAGTTGGTTGACAGGGTGGCAAACTGGTTGATGGGCAGAAAACAGAGAGTGGTGGTAAACGGTATGCAGTCAGAAGAGATGCAAGTCACAAGTGGGGTACCTCAGGGATCAGTCCTGGGGCCAGTCCTCTTCAATATCTTCATCAATTACATTGCAGATGGACTGGAGGGTAAGGTTTATCTGTTTGCAGATGACACCAAGATCTGCAACACAGTAGATGATCCAGATGGGGTAGGCAGAATGGGAAGAGATCTGGATAAACTGGCAAAATGGTTGGAAGAGCGGCAACTGAGGTTTAAAGCAAAGAAGTGCAAGATCATGCACAAAGGGAAGAAGAACCCTGAAGCCTCCTGTAGGCTAGGAGAGGAGTTGCTGGCAGTCACAAGGGAAGAAAGAGACTTGGGCATCATCGTCACTGATGACCTGAAATCATCCAAGCAGACCACTAAAGTGGTAGGTAAGGCTAGGTGGATGTTGCGGTGTATAAGTAGGGGTATCACAAGTCAGAAGAGGGGGTAATAATCCCTCTTTACAAGACATAGGCTAGGCCCCATCTGGAGTACTGCGTACAGTACTGGAGGCCACACCTTCACAAGGACAGTAACCAAATTGAGGTAGTCCAGAGAAGGGCAACCAAAATGGTGCAGGGACTGCATTAGAAAACATATTAGGACAGATTAACTGAGCTCTATGTGTATACCCTAGAGCAAAGGAGGGAGAGAGAGGTGATAAAATCGAAACATTTAAACACCTTAAGGGCATTAACAAGGTGAAAGAGTCTAACATGTTTCAATATAAGAAAAACAGCAGGACAAGAGGACACAGCATGAGATTAGAGGGAGGTCGATTAAGGGGTAATGTGAAGAAGTTCTATTTCACAGAAAGGGTGGTGGATGCATGGAATGGCCTACTTCAGGAAGTGGTGGATATGAATACAGTGCAGGGCTTCAAACAGGCATGGGATAGGCATAAGGGAGCAGTACAGATGAGTATGAATAGATAGGCCATTGACAGAGCAAAGGTCGATGGCACATTCATAAGATAGAAAAAGAAATGGGCATAGTGTATTGGCCTTGCGGTCCTTATCTGCCATCAACTTCTATGTTTCTATACAAATGCTAATTATTCTTTTTTGATGAATGTTCATGAATGGTTCATGAGCATTTATTAAAGTTCCCCAACTGTTCTTCAACTCAGTTCATGAACACAAAGCTTATGACGTTGCTGAGCCTTTAAATGACCACAATGAACTAAGACAAAATTCAATTTGCATAACTAATATGCATATGAATATGCACTGTTTCCTACTGTAAGAGTTATAAAGCATCACAAAATCAGAACTTTTTCAAGTTTCAGTATATAAAGTATATACATTGCTCAATATAGCAATTAAACTATTTTTGCAACCAAAAGGAGTAACATTTAAACTTAAGACATTTTAAAAGGTTTCCAGTTCTGCTGAAATATTGGAACTGAGCCTTTCTATTTTTGAAAGGATGGTAAGGACTTGGATAAATAAATAGGTAAAAGGCAGAACCCCATATCTGGACATTACATTTCAGTTAGCTACCCTGGTTAAATTAATTTAATAAAGTCGGGTCTCCTCTGGTCCAGTGAAACATTAAATAAACCCCAGCTTTCATACTCTGGATCTTATTCAGTTCTCATTTTCTTATACACAGGAGTTTGGGGTATTCTGTTTAGTTTCTCAGTCACACCCTCTATCAAGTACCTGTCACTGAATGAATTAGTTCATTTCATTCCTTCAGACAGACTCTATGCAGCAATTACAGATGTCAACTACTTAATCAGTTCTTTCAGTATGGGGCCACAACTATACACCACAGCTACATGGAACTGTCACTAAGTGGTTACAGCAAAAAAAAAAAAAAAAAAAAAATATATATATATATATGTAATAGATAAACCACTCTGAGGTGTGAAGTCACGCTCTGATATATGCATGCCTTGGTGTGCATTGTTATGCACGAGGCCGCAGGCCGAGTGTGTCAACCACCAAAGTTGTGCGTATATCAGAGTGCGACCGCACACCTCAGAGTGGTTTATCTATCTTATAAAATGTAAAAATGGTTTTGGAGGGGGGTAAAAGTGCAGGTGTGCGGTCGTGCTCTGATATTCGCATGGTCATGTGATGCTTTTCCTCCAATAAATGCCAAGAAATTTCCCTACCCATTTTATAAAAATATGTATATATTAGAGGCAAAAAAATCCATTTAATGCATTAGTTAGGGTTGTTCCACACCGACAAAAGCGAGGAATTGAGTGTTAGGGTTGAAGTGCCCTTGACGCCTCAGCCATCTTCACCGCATCGGAAGCGATTAGGTTGTCAGCCATAATTCTCACCCCATCACATGTGTAAAGAAGCAGAGGTGTAGGAGAATGGGGTGAGAGTTAGGACCGACAACCCTAATGTGCACCCCAATGCCGGTTGGGGGTGTGGGCAAGGGGTCCAAGGGGTGCTTTCAACCCTAACACTGAATTTCCTCACTTTTGTGGGTGTGGAACAACCCTAACTAATGCATTATACTGATTTTTTCGCCTCTAATTTCCCTTCTTTTTGAGAATGACAACGAGAAATAGTGATTATAATGCGGTGGGGGGAAAGGTCCCGCGCTTCCGCCACATGATGTCTTGTCACATAGTAACATTCTGCCCGCAAACGCAAATAGTAATGTGCATGGTGATGCAAAGCGAAACAGAAAGAGAAACAGTAGTGTAGACAGAAATGTTAAAAACAATGCAAAAGCAAGTGCAAATGAAAACACAAAGGGTAACGCACATGGTGGCGTAGACGTGAATGGTAAGTGAAACGGGAACGGATCCACAAGCCTAAAATGGTAGCGGTAACAGTAATGTAAGTGCACAGGCTGGTTTTCCCCAAAAGCTGCATAAAGAAAGACAGTGAGTGCAAAGAATGTATGCATAATAATGATTCTCGGAGCAGAAAATGAGGAGTTGGAATACTTAATTGCTTATATCTCAGGAACCGTACGACGTAGAAAAGAAATTTTAAAGTCATATGATTTATGACTTTCCTGGCTAGTTTTGTACTTAGACTCTAGAGTGCTAAGAGGGCTAAGCATTTTTCTGACAAAAAGTCCGTATATCGCACCGTTTCTGAGATATGGGCCCTGAAGGGCACGGCAAACGCCGTAATGTTATCCTATGGGAAAAAAAGAGAAGTTCGGAGTGCCTTAACTTTGGCTCCCTGTAATATTTTTTCACCAAACTACAGAAAGGCACATCTGTGGGATATTGGCTGTGCTCTCTCCAAATTTCAGCCCAAAAGACTAAACCATTATTTTGCAGCAGGGCACCAAAGCATTCCTGTAATGCGTCGGATGCCGTAATGTTATCCTATGGGAAAAAGCATCAACTTTGGAGTGCTGTAACTTTTCTGCCATGTAATATTTTTTCAACGAAACACTAAAGGCACATCTGTGAGATGTTGGCTGCTTTCTCTCCAAATTTCAGGCCAAAACACCAAACCGTTCTTTTGCAGCAGGGTGCCAAACAATTGCTGTCATTTTCCCACAGCCTGGAAAAGTACTGTCAAAGTTTGAGAAAGCTTTTGCAAATTCATTCGACAGTGTCACAAGTGTGACAGTACTTTGCGAAAGTACTTTTCCAGAAATTTGAAAAACATATTTCTGGGGTGTTTTACCCCAAATAAAGACATGGCTAGCATCCTCAGGGTCCGACTAGGTGAGTACAAAAATAATTAGGTTGCTAGAGGGTCCCAATTTTAAATGCCAAGCATTTTTCTGATCACTAACTAAAAACAAAATGGGGGATTTGCGACAGTAAAAGGGCCATTTGTGAAAGTAAAAACTGCATTTGCGACACTGTCAAACTTTTTGTTAACTTTTCCCATTGACTTATAATGGCAACTTGTTTTTTTGAATAACTTTTGAACCGTTAAATATTTTTTCACGAAATCTTCAAAAGGCACATCGGGGACCCCGGCTGCATGTTCCCTGAAGATTTCGGTGCAGTTGCACAAACCATGCGACCTGTAGAGACGACAGTAAAATTCCAGAAATGCATAAACGCGTGTGCAGATCACGCTTAATAACTCCACAGCCGTATATACGACTGGTACAAAACTTGGCAGATCCCAAGGCATATGGATCTTGATCATGTATTCCAAATTTCAGGCAAATCTGTTTAATGGTTGCAAAGTTATTAAGGTGCAAATGTTTGGGTTTGACATGTAAATGGCTCCTCAACCCTAACTATCGTAGCACTACCGTGCCACTATAATAGATATACAGTGTATATATATATATATATATATATATATATATATATATATATATATATCAATTTATTGAGAACTGTGGTGATACTACAAACCCATTTGTGAGATCATCACAGACTGTGTGTGTGTGTGGAAAAAGCAAGCTAAGACTGCTCCCCATATATTATTTTTATAATCACTGTTTTTAAATGTTATTTCAATTAGAAAAAAAAATGCATCATTAGAGAATGAGGTCTGCAACCAGTTTATTTCACCACCCTACAGTCCCATACAATTAATAAATATAGAAATAAAAAATGCCCCTTTTACTATACCTCTTAGGGAGCCATGCTGCTTGCAGTAGGGTGGAAAGGCAGGATCAACAGACAATACACAGGTCTTGGAGCCATAACTGAGCAACTCATTGATTGTATGGAGCTGGAAGGGAGGCATGTTGAAACAAAATGGCAATAAACATCTCTTTTTACATTCCAAAGTTTCCGTTATATACAACACTGTGCCCAGCTCTAATTGAGATGGATAGCTCCTGTTTTCAGTGTACTGATAAGTAAGCAATAAGACATGAAAGGGTGTCAGTTCGGCTGAGATAACCACACACTTGGAGGCATGCTGAGATCTTACAGTCTCTGGAAGTGCATTTAGCTTAGTCTAACTCACACCATGGGGTACCTTATTGTGCTTCTAAAATGGGTTTCATAGAAAAAAAGGTAAACAGCACAGAATAATAGTTTATTTCAATGTATTAAGTGTAATGTTACTTTCTAAGGGAAGAAATAGTCCCAATACTTGCAGATGTGAAAGTAAAAATGCACAGCTGAGACCCCTAATGTGTGTAAATTGCGTAGGTAAGCACCAATAATTTTTTCCCCTGAGAGTTAGACTGAGAAAAAAGGAAAGGTGCTAGCTTGTGTCAGCCAATCAGCAGCCAGCATTCATTGTACCCATTTCATAACTAGCCATATAGTTGATTATTCCTTGTCTAGTGTTGTATTTGCATTGAAGTAAGCAATAAGACACAATGGGGTATGTATGCCCAGGAGTGTAGTTAGGAACAAGGCGGCAGGGCAACTGGGTTCAGCCACTAGAAATGCAATTTGAACTGTAACACACACCTCGGAGTGTCTTATTGTGTTTATAAAATGGGCACCTACGTATGTTTGAAAAAGAAAGAAAATGTAAAGAGTAAAAAGAATAAAATATTTAAAAGGCTTTCAAAATATGTAAAATAGTCCCCCCACCATTTAGTGCTGCTGCAGTTTTGTGTATTTTTTTTCAAACTGCGGTGACGTCCACAAACCATCTCTTCATGTTAATTGGGTGGCTAGATTCTGATAGTTTGCCACATGTCAGTACCTAGTTGTTTTTCCTCCCTGATTCAACCACTGTTCAGAAGGACATCACAGGAGTGGTGAGCAGGCTGGCAAGATACATTGCTGTTCCATCAGCAGGGTCGGACTGGCCCACCTGGATACCTGGAAATTTCCAGGTGGGCCCCCCCTCAGCTGGGTAAGTGGTTACCTTCTGAACTCTGAAAACTTTTGCATTTATCTTCTTTTTTTCTAATTAAATGGGATATCGGGGACACTGTTGATAAATGTAAGATGCAAATACAGAGCTAGTGTATCAGATTGAAGTGGAATATTGATACGAGTGTGTCAACCTGGGCCCTTCTCTACTGATTTTCCAGGTGGGCCTTTGTATCTTCTTTCCAGGTGGGCCCTCTGTACCCCAGTCCGACCCTGTCCATCAGGAAAGGGAGACTGTTAGAATAGGGAGAGAGTAACAATAATGTACAGGTTTAGTAAGAAGGCTGGAGTGAGTGAGCATTTTGAACTGTGAAGTTCAGGAAGACTCACTGGCTCATGGTTCTGCATTCCCTCTCTGAATTAGCGTCCAGATAAATCCATACTTCCCACTGTGGCTGGTGCATGAAAGTGTTGTTCATGCTCAGTGTTTGTGGCTAGACTGCAATGTATGTGTGGGCGAAAGAAGTGGCGTGCGTCCAGGGGAGAGGGGCTGAAATCTGGGTTCAACAGCAATTGGGGTGAACAATGTAAGAAGCTATACTGCTGCAATATTCCTCAGCTGTGTAATGCTACAGCACTTACAATGCTGTCAATACTATTACACAGCTGAGGAATATTGCAGCAGTATGGCTTCTTACATTGTTTACCACAAGCGCAGTCGGACCCATACCCACAAAACCATTCAGTAACCCATTATGCATATTGGAGACTTACACACCATCTGATATGTGGACTTTACACTGTATTACACCCATACCTGTGTATTGGTGTATACATACATAGACCATTACGGTATGTGACACAAAGTGGCTAACATCAAAGCCGTCTGTTTTCATTCTTCTTGTCATGTCCTCTAATGCAACTTGCTTGGCCAGTTTTCATTCAGCAGTACTGCACGATATAAGAATGCTCACATAGCACTGTGCATCAGGGTATCACACATCAGACAGTTACATCCACTGTACTAAACACTGGCATCACTATCTATGACACAGATGGCTTACATTTTATGTGCTGCTGTGGGAGGTACGCGGCTTTGCTATGTGGTGCCACTGGGATCCATGAACGGGACATTGTACACATACTGAGTGAGATTCTGGGGTTTCTTACACTCCCCATTGTTGTCCTAGGGCTGGAGTTTCCACGGGCATGAGGCAATGGCAGACTCACTCAAACCCCTCCCATGTGCCACCTGTGTGGCTCACAACTTTGCTTACGGCAACTCCAGGGACTTTGGTGCTAGGGCCCTTGTTGTACCACAATCCAGCGCAAGGTCCCTGGCACAGCCAGTTTGTTGCAGGCATGCATTCAGCTCAACATGTGCTAATCTGTGATTGGACTGGGTGATTCAGGCAGCACAGCCATTGGTGCACCTTTCTCTCGGACCTAAGCCTGTCTCCCACACCAGTTACTGTCTGCCTCAGATACTGTCTGCCTTCTCCTAAGATATTTTCAATTTGTTAATTTAACATTAACCTGTATCTACAGTTTACTAGTGTGCTTTGCTACTGTTTTATTGCTGCATTGTTACTGTGAAGTATCTTACTGTTTATGTACAGCTGATTTTAGCCCTATACAGTGTAAGATTGTAATTTTCACTTTCTCCTGTCTTCCAGCTCTATCCCCCCCTCTGTCCCCTTCTGGGTCGGTAACATTCCCGGACACTAAACCACCCCCACCCCCACCCCTCTCTCTCTGCTCACTACCCACCTCAACTTTCTCCTATCGCTCAACCTCAGCATGAGTCCCCTGCCGTGATTCCTCGAGATTCACTCTGGTCTCCTCCCCTCCCCCTGCTATCAGTCCATTCCTACTTGTTAATTAGATTGCCTTTCGTCTCCCTGACTCTCCTTCTAACCCTATGTTAAGTTCCTGTAACCTTTCTTTTTGTCTTTCAACCCCCCCCCGGCTATCTTCCGCCAGTTCCCCGCCCCACTTGCACAGCGTATACCCAAGGAGGGTCATTAGTGGAGTCCCACAGGGATCAGTCCTTGGGCCCCTCCTGTTCAACGTCTATGTCTCTGACATAAGGACAGGTATCAGGAGTGAGATGAGTCTCTTCGGATGACTCAAAACTGGGGGCGGTGGTGGATGTGGAGGAGGGGAGGAGAGTGACCCTACAGCGGGACCTGGAGGCTCTGGAAAGATGGTCTAGAAAGTGGAAGCTGAGGTTCAATGCAGGGAAATGCAAGGTACTGCATCTGGGGACCAGAAACCCAGGCCAAGTGTACATCCTGGGGGGGAAATGCTACAAGTCTCGATGGCTGAGAGGGACCTGGGGGTGGTGGTGGATGTCAAGATGAACAACTCGGAGACTTGTAGGAGGGCAGCAGCCAAGGCCAACAGGATGCTGGGATGCATCGCTAGGGATCACCTCAGAAGGAGGAAGTGATACTCCTCTGTATGACTGCTTGGTGAGGCCGCACTCAAGTACTGCATGCAGTTTTGGAGGCCACACTTAAAGAGGGACATTAAACTCCTGGAGAGGGTCCAGAGGAGGCAACCAAAATGATTTGGGGCTTGGGGGAACAGGACCTATGAGGGAGATGCTCAAGAGCTAAGGTGGACATTGAAGAGAGAAGGGACCGGGGACATGATAGAGGTCTTCGGTACATGAAGGGGTAAATAGGGAGGAACAGTCAGGGTGCTTTTGAAGGAAAGAGGAGGGCCACTAGAGGGCATGGGTGGAAGCTGGAGGGGGGAAGATTCAGGGGAGAAAGGAGGAGGTGCTACTTCACTGAGAGGGTGGTGGAGCCATGGAATGTGCTGCCTAGGGGGCTGGTGGAGGCAGAGACGGTGGAGGGGTTCAAGAGGGGGTGGGAAAGGTACAGGGGAAGGGTTCTGGAAGCAAAATCCAATGCAGCAAGAATATCTGGAACTGGGAAGGGAGAAGCCAGAGAAGGTGAGGGGGGCAGCAAGGTCAGCACCCAGGATGGGGGCTGACCAAACAAGCAGACGCAAAAGACCGTTAGGCCTATTCTGCTGGCATTTTAGTATGTTAGTATACAGCCCTCTTAACTGGCTTCTCTCTCCAATTTCTCCACTTTAGGGAGACTGCCTTCTTGAGTGGCACCTTCGCCGTAAGCGGCGCCTGACGGCTGCAACTTTGGCTGCCATACCGGCCCAATGGACCCTCCTCAACCGCTCACCTGGTTCCCTGAATTGGATCCCTGCCAAGCTACATCTGCCCCTCAGCCGGGAGCCTGATTCCCTGCGGCTGCATGCCAATTGGTTTACCGACACTGCCTGAGGCTTGTGATTATACTGGGTGATTCAGGAAGCACAGCCATTGGTGCACCTTTCTCTCAGACTTAAGCCTGCCTCCCACACCAGTTACTGTCTGCCTCAGATACTGTCTGCCTTCTCCTAAGATATTTCTCCCAGCCCCACCACCCCCTCCCAGACCTCCTTTAAATACACTTTCGGTCCATCCACTCTTAGTTGTCCTTAATCTCATTGGTTCGGTTTCTCTTGACCTAACCACTCCTTATGTAAACCCTTCACTCTCTCTCTCTCTCTCTATCTCTCTCACCAACACTGCAGCCGCTTCTACCCTGATTTTGTACTTTCTGTCCCTTCTGTGATCTCTCTAGTATTCTAACTTTCTCCTGTCCTAAAATGCTTACTTAACTTACTATTGTAGTTATGCTTGGGCTTCTCGGCCCCATAACCCCTGGGCACAACTCCTGCCATTTACACCTTCATCTGGTACCTCTGTCAACCCTGCATTACACCTCTGGTATGGTCACAAGAACCCTTGACATGCATCATCTGGCACCCCCTTTATGGCACCTTGGGGTCCTCCTCAAACTTAAAGCGAGCAGCCCCCTGATGATTCTATTGACTATGCATGTACTCTACAACCTGTCAAGATGCCCCCAGCACTATGGCACTATAAAGCACAGGAACCTCACACACAAACAAGTCTGCAGAATGCTCAAATCCTTTCTCCTTCGACTACTGCTTATGCTGCTCCTCCTCCTCTCAGGAAATGTACACCCCAATCCAGGTCCCTTTGGGCATGCAGCGTTAAAATTCGATAAGGAGGGAAGGGTCTCTCACCCTGGCATCTATTAATGCCTGTAGCATCCTCAGCAAGCTAGATTCCCTTTAATCATGGATTCAACAGCGTAACCCTGATGTCCTCCCCATGGTTGAAATGTGGCTAAACCCTAAGATCTCAGATACCTCCATCTCAGTCCCTGGCTACTTCATATTCAGGCAAGACAGGACTTCCAAATGAGTTGGGGACTGTGCCATATACCTCAAGAGTACCCTCTAAGGTCATGCTATGCCATCACCTAACCAGGGCACCTCTGCTCAGATCCTCACCATCAAAGTCATCCTTGGAGCTCACAATAAGGATGTACTGTTGTCTCAGCTTATATACTCCCTAAGAACCAGGCCTCTGGTTTCAACAACATTCTGGAATACATCAGACACTTGCATCCTAACACAGAAACTATAATTCTTGGTGATTTTGATATTAACTGTCTCTCCCCTGAGACTTCTGTATTCAAGGATGCAGTTACAGCACAGCACCTCTCACAACTGGTCCTCACCCTCACCAGATGCAACTACAGGACTGGAACTTTCACACTACTAGATTGGATTCTGACTAACCACCCCGAATGAATTGCTAATGTCACAGTCCTCCCGGACTCGATTAGTGATCACTCTCCTGCTATCTGCTCTTGGTCTAACAAGTTTCTCAACCCCCCTCACAAGCTTCTCTACACAAGGGCAATTAACCAAGAGCACCTTCAGCTACTAAAATCCCACCTAAGCAGACTTGACTGGGCAGTGCTGGACACACTCAGTGATACTAACAAAGCCTTTGACTTGTTCATCGATCGCTTCTACTCAGCCTGTAACATCTATGCGCCACTAAAAAAGATGAAAGTCAAAAGACAGTCGAACCCCTGGATTACCTCTGATCTTTTAACATGTCTTAAGCACAAGGACCACCTTTGGCAATGTGCTCGTGCTACCCCTTCACAAGGAAACATACAAAAATACAAAGCAGCCCGCAATGCCTGCACTCACCTAATTCGGAATACCAAAAGTAAATATTTCAAGGAGGCACTGATCAGCTCTTGGGGTGATGGGAAAAACTTCAGGAACAACCTGAAAGAACTCACTGGCAAGGAACCTAAAGCACCCCCTACCATGCTCAACTTACCTGACACTCCAATGCTCAACCTTGACACCATTACCAATACCTTCAACAATGCTTTCACGAACCTGGACAATGTGCTTCCATCTAATTTCTTCAATGACCCTTCCCCCAGTGCTCCCCTTGAGACCACCATAAATGCTCACTCAGCTCCACAATTCTTCTTCAAAGAGGTTCCTCCACATGTGGCTCGTACCTATATCTTGAAAGCCATCCGCAAGTCCGGGTACAGTGGTGACTCCCTTGACCTCAAACTACTGGCGTAAGTTCTGGATGAGGTCATTGAACCCCTGACAAGAATTTTTAACCTTTCACTAAGATTGGGCCAATTCCCTGCACTCTGGAAGCAGGCAACCATCACACCGGTGCATAAAAGTGGAGACAGGTCTCTTCATTCCAACTACAGACCTATCTCACTCCTCCCCCACTATCTAAGGCATTAGAACGAATAGTGTCAGACCAGCTAGTCAAATTCCTGGACAAGTATGAAGTCCAATGCCCTGAACAGCATGGCTTCAGAAAAGGGTACAGCACCACCACAGCTTTTCTGAAATTCACGAGTTTCATTCATGACATGCTCGACAAAGGATACTGTGGGGGTGCAGTCTTCATAGACCTCATGAAGGCCTTCAACACCATTAATCACCCTTTACTTCTTAGGCAACTCTCCTACATTGGGCTGTCTAATGAGACCCTTCCATGGTTTGCTAGTTACCTCAGGAATCGGATCCAAAGGGTCAGGATTGCAGGTGTCATGTCTGATGTCAAGCCTGTCTTCTCCGGAGTCCCCCAGGGGTCCATCCTGGGACCTCTACTCTTCTCCCTCTTCCTCAATAGGCTCCCTGGTGTCTGCCAGCAAAAAATTCTACTCTACGTGGACGATGCAGTACTATTCTCCTGCCACCATAACACTAAACTCTTTGAAACACAGCTGCAGCTTGGCCTCAAGCTTGCTGAAAATTGGTTCAGCATGCATAAACTCATCATGAACTATAGCAAGACCAAAGTAATGGCATTCTGTAATCTGCAGAGCAGGTACAAATCTTGGTCCTTCAATATCATGAACAATGCTGGGTACTTGCTCAAACACATCCTGAAGTTCAAATACCTCGGTGTCACACTGGATAGTTCCCTCTCCTATACATGGCATATTGACACTGTTGCCAATGCCATCAATATGCAAATTGGTCTGCTACACAAGCACAAGCACTGTATGACTGTGGAAGCCCTTAGACTGGCCATCGACAGCTCTGTCACCTCTATCATTGACTATGGTCTGGCTATCTATGGCTCTACTTCTTCAACTGCCCGCCATAGAATCTCAGTCTCGCTCAACAAAGCCTGCAGACTCTTAACTGGTGCTGCCAGAGACATGCACATATGTGACCTCTATGCACAGGCTTATTGGCTACCACTCCTCAACTCGATTCAATACCAGACCTGCCTGCTTACCAAAAAGATTCTCCTTGGTCTCATGCCCCCTGGTGTTTGTAAGCTCCTCTCTGCCTTCAGTGGTACTCAGCAAATGAGTAGTGCCCAATCCCAAACCTTTCAGGTTCCTAGATGCCGTACCTCATTGGGTCAGTGGTTCTTCTACTATAGGGCTCCTCATTGGTTTAATACCCTCAACAAAGAAGCACTTTCCTCCCCAACAATTGGACCCTTTAAAAAGAATCTCCGACTTTACCTCAGCTCTACCTCCAAATGTGACTGCTTCTCCTAATTGACTGGTCCATTCTCTGACTAGATGATCTTGACCTGTGCCCTGCATCCCTCCTGACAATACTTTCACTGGCATCTGTCTTCCTTGTGCTCCTTTTTCCTCCCCTCACTCCACCCTCCTTCCCCCCTTTACTCCTCCTCCACTGTTCTAACCCCACCTTTTCCCCTGTTCCTGATCCCTTCCCACCATCCTTCTCCCCCTCATGACAAAGGCCCCTCAGCCTGCCACGTCTCTCTAGCAATCTCCTATACAATATCAGGCAGATAGTCCCCTTTCTTCTTAATTCCCTTACTCTGCTGCATCATCTATCTGCCTATTTACGTTGCTCCCTACTAATGACCATTATCTCTAAAGTAATCTTCAACTGCAAAGAAATGTCAACCTTATCTATTCTATGCCTGTTTACCATTACCAACCTTTGTATGTATGTTTCCCCATTCCTTTGACATGGAACCTTTGTAAATGAGCAGCTCCTGCTCAAAGGTATTTGTAATCCGAGAGTTTAATAAATAAATAAAACATAAAAATAAAAATGTAAAATTGGGCACACAGTGTTGATGTTATTTTTTTATGCTAGTGATAGTCTGTATCAGTACAATTGTTTTTGTACTGATACATAAAATGTATTAATTTTATTTATTTATCTCAAAGGTTTCACCAGTAATGACATACTGAGCTGATAACAGCTTGTTTCAAGATGTGTCCTGGGGGACAAGGATGTAAGTCTTATACATCAAATACAATATAACAGGAACATAATAAAAAAAAATGAAGACAAACAGTATAAAATATATGTACAGTAGATACAACCAAGATAATATAGGTAAGGGTACTAGAGTGCAAGCCTGTTATAACAGATGCATCTGTGCCCACAGATTTTGTTTGTCATATACAGTGTCCATTATATCCAGAGGAGTTGGAGCCTATGTGTTAGCTGTGTCTCTGTGTGACCAGGGGTTCAGAGTGAAGGAGAAACTATTATAAAAATTCATAGATTACTCAGAATCCTGCCTAGCATACATGTTTCTCTATTCTGTGTGTTTATTTAAAGTTATTCAAAGGAGATAGGAAATGATTTTTACATAATTTACTGCCTTTCCATCTTCCTTTCCATGCCAGTTATGTATTCTGAAATGCTTTGATGATTTTTTAATAAATAAATAATCTAGCTTTGAGGTGCCTTCAGATCTAAATTGAGTTCCACTCTCCTCATCAGCTACTGCTCTTGATTTTCATATTTCTAAGACATTCTATGACATCAGACACTCCCATTCCATGCTATTCATCTGAACGGCACAGAATGAATGTTTCTGATGTCATAGAATGTTCAGGCGGTATGAAAACAGAGAGTAGCAACTGCTGAGCACAGAAGGATTCAGGGTAGTTAAAAAGGCAAAACAATTAGGTTATCAGTTTAACAAAAAAGGTCAAAAACATTATCAGAACAGTGGGTAGCCAATAAAAGAACAACTATAGGGCATCTAGAGGTCTAAAAACTGTTTCCTGTCACCTTTAACTGTCAGGGAGCATGAGGTTTTTAAGGAAGCTTATTGCAGAAGGTAAGAAGATAGTAACTCTGATGGCTGGATGTTGGGGTTTTAGGACACTAGGAATAAAAGCAATTGTACTATAAGGGTTTTTTTAAATAAGAAATAATTTCCTGTTAGTGTAATTAATTAAACAATGTTTATGCAGCTTGTGGAGAATTATTTTGTTAGAAATGTATTCTCTGTATCTCCGTCATCTTAATTGTATACTTGCAAAACTTCCTCATCAGCTCTGCACTCCTCCACCCCCCCCAAAGCACTAGAAATGCCCATTAAAGCTTTGTAGTGCATGTTATAAGTAATGTTTATGTCCATTATAGCCAGAGAAAAATCAATTGTGTTTGATATATTTGGTTTGGGAAATCAGTTTTTGTCCACTATAACTGATTGTCCATTATAACAGTGTCCATTATAAGTGGAGTGAATTGTACTCTTTTATGTACATAACAGTGACAAAGTAATGAGGGAAACAGACTGCCAGGGCAAACTGGTTGGGGAAGGGGAGAGGGTCATGGATAGTTGCAAGAATGGGAAGAAAAGTCATGAAAAAGAGAATAAGGAGAAAGCAGAAGAAGCAGAATGAATTGACAGGGAAAGAGAGGACCAGAGTTCAGAAAAGTGGTAAGAGAAATGCAGATTGACTAACAGTAGATTTTTAGAAGGAATAGAGAGGATATGGGAAGTATTATTGCAAGGAGGGTAGTGGGAGGCAGGGGGAAAGGATAAGAAAGAGGAAAGGTAGGAAATAAGGGAACCAAACCAGAATTTAAAAACAAAGGAGGCACAATGGGAAAGATGCCTGGCATCAAGAGAGGGGAGAGAAAGGGCATAGTAGAGTGAGCAATGGTGGGTATGAGGGGAACAATCTAAAGCAAAATGACAGAAAGAGTGGAAGAGGGTGTCAAGTCTGGCAAGGGAGGATTTGGGAGCTCCACTATGGACTATGCCACCACAGTCAAAAATAGTAAGAACCATCTTTAAAAAAATCTCAGTGTACAGGAAGTGAAATACTTGCTTTGTTCCTGTACAGTGCTCCAAGCTTGGGGTTGAGCTTTTGGTGTATGGCATTAATATGAACCAAGAAATCAAGATGATGGTCAAGCCACACCCTGGGGTACTTAAAAGAAGATACATCCTCAATCATAGCACCATCAAGGGTGTGAAATAAAGGGAAAGGGGCGAGTCTGGAAAGGCTCTGAGTGGAGCAAATAGTCATGAAGACTGTTTTTTTTTGGCATTGAGGGATAGTTGGTTAGACTGGAACCAGCACCGTACATGGCTGAAATCCAGCTGCAGCTATGAGGTAAGGTCATGGGAAGAATAGCCAGTTGCAGAAAGAACTGTCTCATCACCATACATATGAATGGACACAGAAGAACAGACTGAGGAGAGGTCATTCAAGAAAAATGAAAAGAGAATAGGACCCAGGACAGACACTTCAGGGACACCTGAGTAGATAGGGAGTGATGATGAAATGGAGCTTCCTAGCTGGACAGCTTGAGACCTACCATCAAGGTAAGAATGAAACCAACTGACTACAGAGTAAGAAAGACCCACTGCTTTAAGCTTGTTCAGAAGGAAGTGATTACCACAGTGTCAAAAGCTTTAGTAAGATCAACAGAAATAGACGTGATCAGATCCTGGTCTATACCTGAAAGTATGGCATCAGTGAGCTGAATGTTAATTACGTGACTTGTTTTACTTTTTTTCTGAATTCTGGTAATACTAGATACTACATGCTTTTAAATTAGAAACTGTGTAGTGTATATCTTCATTTTCATTCATCTTATGCCCTGAATCACATTGCAAACATTTCAGTCTCCCTTCTAGCAATCCTTACTCTTTCTAACATTTGGAGGCTTCACCTGTGAAAGCATTGGAAAAGAATCATTAATAATAAATGCACAGTAATTTGCAAAGGCCAGCATTGGCAATACCTTTTTAAGTCAAGCAATACAGGGTGTCCAGTGGTACTCCATGCCTTCACATGCAGAGCAGTTTCTGATATCCAATGGCACCACTTGAAATCCAGTGGTACCACTTCCCTTATCCCATTCCTGTGCTAAGCAGTCCCTGGCATCCATTGGCACACCCATCCTCACTCTGCCCTGTGCCAAGCATGCCCTTCCATCCAGTAGTACACCTTTCCTTACCCTGCCTCAAACCAAGTAGCCCCTGGTGTCCAGTAACATTCTCCTCCTATGCTCTGATCCATGCCATGCAGTTCCTGACAACCAGTGACACCCTCTCCATTACTATCACTCACTAATTAGTTCATGGCATGAGAGGCATCCTTGCCTTTCTTTAACCTAAGACAAGAAGTCCCTAGCATTCATCAGCGGCATACCTCTCACTCACCCTTCCCAAATGCAAGTAATTCCTGATGTCCAGTGATCTCCCCCCCCCCCCCCACACCCAGCCCCATGCTAACCATTCCCTGGCATTTAGTGATATCCCTCACCCTACCCCAATCCTACCAGTCACTGGAATCCAGTGCCCTGTACCTTACCATGCATGCATCCAAGCAGTCTGTCATCTAATGGCACCCAGTGTCCACACTAGATGCAGAAGATGCAGTCAAGTTTTGTAAGGCTGCAGTTAATAAGAGAAAGAAACTGAGGGGGCTTGGCTTAGCAGTGGACTGGAGCAGATGCTCCTGTACTAAGCTCTTGCTAGCTGTTATCTATAACTTATATAAAATTAATATGAACAACTTTTTTCAATGCCTTTGTATCCACAATAGCTGTCTGACACTTCAGAGAAGTGGAAAATGGGGAAATCTAAGAATGTGAGGGCAGCTACAAATTTTTTTCAAACCAAAATCATCATAACCACAAGACAGTAGGCTGCAGCAACAAGCTGAAGCCTCAAGTAGTGCTGGTGGAGACTGTGAGGAGGTTTCCCTCGGCACCATAAATGCAACCCTGGTGCAGCTGGTTAAATCTATAAGGGACATGGACACAAAATAGATGCCTTGACTCTCCGTGTCACAATGTTAGAGACCTGAGTGGATGGTCTAGAGCAGAAGGTCCAGAAATTGGAGGTACTGTCTGATAAATCAATGGATGCTGCAACTAAGCTGCTGGAAGATAATTCCCTGCTTAGGCAGAGACTGGAAACTGTAGAAAACCAAATGAGGGAACTCAGCATTAGGGTCACTGGACTCCTGGAGCAGGTTGAGAGTGAAGATCCCTTGCTTTTTATTCAAGAAATGCTACCACAAATTCTTGGACTAGTGGAAGATGACCTGGCTCTAGCTTTGGAAAAGGCTTATCACATTACTCCACTCAGAGCAGAAACGCTGAGCATGAGGCCACATGCATTGTTGGTAGTTTGTAGCAGATTCAGAGTTCAGAATTGTATCCTCACCGTAGCTAAACAAAAGAGGCAGTTGAGATATGGAGATGCATTGAATTCACTTTTTCCTGACCGCTCTTACTCCACAAGGCAGCAAAGGAAAGCCTTTGATAAGGTACATTCACCTCTGTGAGCATTGAAAACCAGCACGAGCTCCTCATTCTGGCCAGACTCAGAGTTAGCTGGAATGGACATACCTATTTATTTAATGATCTAACTGAAGCAGGCAGGCTCCTTCAAAGAATTGAGGCAGAAATGGCAAGGATAGAGGGAGCTTCATCAGTTGATGAGGATGTGGAAGAGGCATGAACTCATGAGACCATGGGGATGAAGCATGGTGTGAGTAGTTTGGGCTGTCTCCCAATGTATATTTGAAGCATGAACACTTATTGGCAGAATTAGACTTGTTTTAAATGACTGATACTGTAATTGTTGGAGAAGATTACATGAATAGACTGAAAAGACTTTCTCTAGACTTTCCTCCTGTAACTTCTGCAATAGACAACCCCCTTTTTCTTGTTCACCATGGACTATAACAGTATCGTTGATAGCCTAAAGTTACTTGCAGTGCCCTGACTACTGCCCTATATGGTGTTTACATGTAGATTCATAAATGCATGCAGATTTGAGTACTGTGTTATGGTTGGGGAAGATAGCGGGCAGCACTGTGTGGGACTAAAATGGCATACCTCCTGATTTTCATAGCCGGATGCTACTGACTGCTGTCCCCTATGGTTTTACCTCCTGTCATCTTCAGCATTTTCAGGTGAGTTATGACCTGAGGGAGTGGGGGGAGAACGTGTATTTTTATTCTCTTGTTCTGCTCTAATATTCCCTGTACCACACCATTATATTCATTCTGTGTTCTACAGGTCTGTTAGACAGTTTAATCAGTTCAATGTTCACTGTTGTAATATTTCAATGGGAGGGCTTAGCCCAAGATTCAATGTGGGGAATAGCTCCTCCCACAGCCTCTACTTAAGCCCTCCACTAACGCACCTCCCTTGCTTAGGGAGTGTTTTTTGTCCACCACCTTCCTCTCCTTCTCCTTCTCCGGCGCCCTTCTCACCCTTGTTCCTTGGCCCTCTATTCCCTGCAAATTCCTACCTACATACTTATTACTCATGGGTGGATTCACACAAAGGAGCCCTCCCTACAAGAGCTGCAGGTACGGGGAGAAGCTCTGAAAGCACCATGCGGTCTGAACACAAAGCCGCTACACTCGCTCGCATACTGGGCACAGTTAAATTTGAATTTGTCCCCTTTGGCGCCATTTCTAGGACTATAACCTTGCCTTCAATCCTCACCAACTTCTTGAATTTGTCCCCACACTTGTGAAGATAGTTTTTGCAGCCTGATTACAGCCAGGATTAAATGTTTTTGCAGCCTGACTACAGCTAGGATTAAATGTGGAGATTTAAAAGTAAATAGCAGGGTTAGGATCTTGTCTCCTTTTTCCTTCTCTCCCTAAGTCAGGACATTGGTAACTGTAGCCCTCCCTCTTGTGCTCACCCCCTACTGAGAACAGACAAAAGGAACTCACCTGATATAACTCCACTGTTTCTTGTGTTCCTCCACAGGCAACCCGACAATCAATCACAGCAGATGCCCCCACCCCCCGGACCTGAGGAAGGTCATGATAGCCCACACAAAGGAGCCCTCCCTACAAGAGCTGCAGGTATGGGGAGAAGCTCTGAAAGCACCATGCGGTCTGAACACAAAGCTGCTACACTCGCTCACATACTGGGCACAGTTAAATTTGTCCCCGCTGATGCTTTGCGTCAGCTGCCCCACCTCCCTCACCACCACCACCCTTGGTGGTCTCAAGCTTATATCGTGTAGGTCACGTGTGCGCCTAAACCTATCAGCTCACTTCTCCATCTGCAGCTTCTCAACGGCTGCCGCTAGAGGCTGCCCTAGTAGGCTGCCTGTCCCACTATCACTGCTACTAACTCTGCAGTAGGTACCCTGCTTAGCCCCGGCCCCTAGCCAGCTGCCCCTTCTATTGTTGCTGTGAAAAGAATAGCAGTAATCTGCCCCAAGGATAGAAAAAAAATAGAAAATATTTTAGAGAGACCAATACTTCTCACAAGATCAATTGAACAGCTCAAGTATAGGGAACCTTGCACCCTCAGAACCACTCTTAGGTCCAGAGGCATGGTGGAAAATGCACCATCTCAAAGCAGCCCGACGGCTCTCATGGCTGTACCTGAATCCTTCCATTTTTAGAGTACCAGTACTACTACTTCTGTATGCAGCTGCAGTTAGGTGGGTAGCTGCAAAAATTAGTGACTGCCAAGACCCTAGGCTGTTTAGGGGCACACAGGACAATCATCTACCCCACCTCACAGAATGCCCTGGATCAGCAGTCCTGCACTCGCTGGCCCTAAAGTATGGCAAGAAAGCCTGTTACCTCATCTTCTCTTGCATGTATGATAAATGATCAAAACCTTATCCCCACACTGGGCTGTGGGTCCTCCACCTCATCCTACTAATGCTGATATTGCGTAGAAGTGACATACAGCCCAACCCCGGACCACCACTCGTTAATTCCATATTGGGGTTCTCCACTGACCCCATATGGTACCATACCAAAGGCCTGCAAGTGACTCATATGAATGTGTGCAGCCTATGACCCAAAATGCCTGTGGTACAGTCCTGGGTAGACACATATAGGTCTGACATGCTAGCCATATCTGAAACATGGCTGAAGCCTCATATCCTCCCTCATGAAGTGGCACTCAACCATTATGACTCCTTTTAAAAGGATAGAGAGGGAAAAAAAGGAGGGGGTGTTCTTGTTTATGTGAGTTCCTCCCTGGCAGCCTCCCTGTCCCCTGTCGACATGCCAGGCCCCACAGCACTAGAATCTTTATTTGCAAGAATTGTACTCGGGCGTGCAAAACACCTGACCATAGGCTGTATCTACAACCCCCCACTGGTGGAACCTCAGCACTTCAAAACCTAGCCAGCTCCTTATTGGCAGCACAGCTCACAGAGTTACTGGTTCTTGGGGACTTTAACTTGAAATGGGAATCCGCCACTGGACAAACCCACAAGGCCACACTTCTTGATGCAAACCTGACCCAGATCATCTCTGGGGTCACAAAGCACAACCAAAAAACAGGGAACCACTCCATCCTTGACTGGATACTGGTCTCCAACCCTACTAACATACAAGCGACTGCAGTGATGTCAGACGCCCTAAGCGATCACTCACCCACCTTCTGCATGTGGAAAAATCAGCCTCCCAGGGTTCCACCTCGGCTTATAGAGGCCTGGGACTTCTCTGGTTTCTCTGCTGAGGTCTTCCAGAGCTCCCTGAGAAACACCGACTGGTCACCGCTTAAACTCCTGGGCAGTATTGATGATGCTGCCCAGTACTTCCAGAGTACCTTCTCTGCAGTGGCCAACCTACATGCTCTGGTTAGGAGGAGACGAGCAAAAGGCCATTGCCACAAATGGATATCACGTGAGTTAAAATCGCTAATGATAGCTAGACACAAGGCCTGGAAAAAGGCTAGGAGCTCAGCCAGCCCCGCAGACTTTGCTGTCTACAGACCACTGTGGAACCAGTGGCAAAAAATCTCTAAGTCAGCCAAAAGGGATTACATGAAATCCCTCCAGCAGTGAAATCTGTCTGACACCAAATCCTTCTGGTCTAGCATTAACACCCTGCTAAAAGGAACAAATACACCCCAGCAGGGTAACATAATCAGTAACGGCATTACTATTATGGATGGAGGGAAGGCTGCCTCAGCCTTTAATCTCTTCTTCACTGACCTGGAGGCGTTCCAATCGAGCCCAACACATTGCCTTCAGGGAACTCCGGCCACTGAACCTCAGGATCCCCCGATTGTCCATTTTCACTTGCAGACAGTGCGAGCCAAAGAAGTGCTGGCCTTCCTTCAATCCTTAAAACCTAACGGATCACCAGGATCTGGAGGACTAGACTCTAGGCTACTCAGAGCCACTGCCCCAGCCATTGCCCTGCCTGTAGCCCTGTTAATAAACAGATCCCTGCAGGAAGGAACAGTTCCAACAATATGGAAGCAGGCCCATGTAGTCCCAATTCACAAGGGTGGAGCTAGGGAAATGATTGGCCACTATAGACCTATCTCAACCCTATGCCACCTGGCAAAGATCCAGGAGCGGCTGGTATACTACCAACTAAGGGACTACCTGGAAGCCAATGGACTCCTGGCCCCCTCCAACATGGCTTTCAACAAAAGCATGGGACTGATACTGCCCTCATAAGATTTAACGCTGATGTTCTAGCCGCCATAGACAAGGGAACCCATACTGGGGCTGTGTTTATCGACTTCTCCAAGGCCTTTGATCTGGTAGATCACCCACTCCTGCTTACAAAGCTTAGTCAATTCGAACTTGACCAGCACTCCATCAACAGGTTCCGTAATTACGTCTCTGATCATTCTCAACAGGTCAAGTGGAGAGGGTTCACCTCCGATCCTCTACCTTTAACTGAAGGGGTCCCGCAGGGCTCAATTTTAGGCCCGTTGTTAATCTCCCTATTCGTAAATGACCTTCATGGCCATTGTGGGGGCAGCTCCATAGTACAGTATGCTGATGATGCAGTGCTCTATAGATCAGGAGAGAACGCATCCATCCTAGGACCCCTGCTCCAAACAGACTTCACCAAGGCCGAGGACTGGCTAGCCGAGAATCGCCTGGTTCTTAACCCTACAAAGATGAAAGTGATACTATTTGGGCTGAAATCACTGGGTCCCTCTCATGCCCACATTCTTCCACTCACCACCATGTCTGGTTCCACGATCGAGGTACTAAAAACCATAAAGCACCTTGGCCTCACACTAGACCAGGGGTTCACATTGAAGCCCCATGTGGACCTGGTAACAAAAGGTATCCACCAAAAGTTGGGCCTACTCTATCATCTAAGCCACAACATGATACCAGAGACTAGACTTGCAATTGCACAAAGCATCCTACTCCCTACCCTGACCTACGCAGCCCCCATCTTACTCGGCATCTCCAAATTGGATCACAGTAGACTACAGACCTTATACCACAAAGTTGCAAGATTCGCATCCAAATCCCACCCAAGGACCCATCACTGTGTAGCCCTCACAGCCCTCAACTGGTCCTCCTGGAATAACAAACTCCAGTACCCCCTATTAAGCTGGACCCACAAGCTCCTCGATGCTCAACCCCTGGGAGGGCTGACAGGATTACTTGCCCCAAAGATGACCAGATGACCACTCTGCTCCACGAGCAAAAAACTACTAGAAATTCCCGTGGCCAGCTCCGCTGCAGGGAGCAAATCCTTTGCTCACCTAGCTCCTGTATCATGGAATAATCTCCCCAGCCACCTTCAGAAGGCACCCACCCTAGCCATATTTCAAAAGGGACTGTGCACTCACCTCCTTAACCCTAGCCCCTGCCCCTGCTTGGACGGCTAGCCTACCTTGTGTCAATTATGCTACTACAATACTGTTCCCCACTATGGTATTGTCTAATGTCTGCTTAAACTGATACGCTGTCTTATGCTGAACTTATACCACCCCACATCCATCTGCCATCTCTACTGTATTCTAAGATGTCTTGTTACTACTGCACTTTCCCACTAAACTTTATATTGTTGTTATGCTCTGGACGATATGTTCAACACTGTACTGTTGTATCCAGTAATGTAATGTAGCTACTGCCCTCTTCCAAAAAACTGTATACTGTTTCTATCATCCTGTATGATGATATGTCCTTCATTGTATTACCTGCCTGTGTATGCTAAAGATATGTAACTAACCCCGGGTCACCCCTGAAAAAGGGACCTTCGTGGACCAGTGGGCATTCTTGGTTAACAAAATTTAATAAATAAATAAAAATATTAATGTTGACTGTTCTATACATATCATTACCACTTACATGAATCCTCTCTCCCTATCTCCCTCTCTCTCTCTCTCTCTCCTGGGGTCATCCTAGACATGTGGAAAATTGCCAAGGTAGTAAAAGTCCTCAAGACAGTTGACTCCAAAAGTGTGGGCAAATATCAGCCAATTCCTTCTCTCTGTGCTGGCCAATATTCTTGAGAAATTAGTGGCTGCTCAGCTGACCTAACATCTAAATAAGTATAACCTTCTAACAAGAAAGGGATTTGGGGGGTAATCATATCTGATGACCTAATGGCAGCCAAACAATGTGCCGAGGTTGTGGGGAGATCCAGTGGGATGCTGGGGTGCATAGGGAGAGGTATCACCATTAGGAAAAAGGAGGTGGTGATGCCACTGTAAAGATCATTGGTGAGGCCTCATTTGGAATGCTGTGTCCAGTTCTGGAGGCTGCATCTCCATAACGGCATAGACAGAGTGGAGGCAGTTCAAAGAAGGGCGACAAAGATGGTGCAGGGCCTGCACCAAAAGTCATATGAGGAGAGACTGGGAGACCTCAATATGTATACCTAGGAGGAGAGGAGAGGAGAGACTGGGGAGATATGATAGATACCTACAAATATCTAAAAGGCACAAATAGGGTACCAGAGGGTAGCACCTTTCAGAAAAGGAGATGTCCAGGAACGAGGGGGCATGAAATGAGGTTGAAAGGTTTAGAAGGGTAGAGCTAAGAGTACCGCTGCTAGTGGGCATAACAGTGGGTTAGTGTTCGGCATCTCTCACCATCCACCTTGTGCACAGAGCTACCCCTCATGGAAATCATGGAAATCATTATGCAGCTACAAGCTAATTGCTTTAGATTAAGCATTGTGAACACCAGAAAGGGCACGCTACAAACAACAGATATGGAGGTGAAATATTGCCGCTTACCATTCACTGTTTGCCATTCCAGTTATAGCTGCTGTCCTGCCTACAGTTCAGGTTTCTGCAGCATTTATCGAACTGAGCTGAGGCAGGCTGAAATGATACTAAACAAACTATGCAGTAAACAACAAGTTGTTCGGCAGCGGTACTGTATATGCTACATGATAATGATAACAGTAAAGAGGTTGGTTGCTAGATTTACATGGCTCTTGTGAAAAGATGGAACCAACTGCAAGGCAAAAGGTTGCCTTAGACAGGAGGTGGGAGTTGACCAAAATCAGCATTAGGAGACAGCTATATGCACATCAAGGGGGAACTCTCCAGTTCTGCAAACAGTATAAACTCTTTCTATCCTAAAAGAATATTTCAGTTGAACTACAGAGAAGGCTGGAAACTAGGAACAATATCAACACCGAAGGAGAGAAGGCCTAACAGGTGCAGCCCATATTTACAGCACGTCTGAGGGGCATGCAAGTACAGAAACTCTATTTTACCTATAATACAATTGCATGTAACATCTTCTTCAAGACAAACTGGAGACCTGGGTTTGAATCCCATCAGCTCTCACTTGCATACTATGTGACACAGAGCAAGTCACTTAACTTTTTTGTGCTCCCAGGTCGCACCTGGAAACAAGCTCTGGCTTAGTGTGTCTTTCCTGTTTAAACTTGCAAACAAAAGTCTTACAACTGTGCTATAAACAAAGGCTGTAAAGTGATAAAGGATGTAATTGATGTGATGTAAACCAGAAGATTACTTAAGCAATAACCCATGACAGGGTGTGGGTTTATAGGCATTTAGAGCATGCCTGGAGTGCATTGTGAGGCACGAGGCCACAGGCTGAGTGTCATCACAGCACCCCAGGCATGCATTAAATGCCTATAAATGCATACTCTGGAGTGGGTTATTGCACTTATAACATGGGTGATGACAAATATTTCAAAAATGCCACAGAAATATGTGTTGTTCATGTGCAAGGACAGAAAAGCTGACCTTGTTCTGCCATGTGAGAAAGTAGTCCATCTGAAGAAAACAGCACTGCATGCTTATTCTGCAGAAAGAACTGTAAGACATAGTGCCATGAAGTTCTATGTCATATATGCTGTATGTGTTAATGTGTACAATTGTGCCAGTGACGATAACAAGTGGAGCTGTCGACAACCCACACAGACAAAGTTCTCAGTGTGTCCAGGATGTCTCACAAGGTTGTCTCTCACTACTGTATGTTGTTGGCACACCACAACACACATGCCCACACAGAGCGATGAATGCATCTAGGTCGCATCGCTGTGTTGTTTCTTACTATAGATTGCTCAATGATGGTGTGCACCACCAATGGAAAGATCATCACTTCCTGTGTCACAGGAAGTACCACAAATACATTTCAAAGTACATGTTTGCTGAGGGGATGGAGGGGAAGGGAATTGGGGACCTGCCTGCCTAAGCCATATTTCATGACATCTGCAATGACTGACCTGATGATATTTGCTGTTCCCTTCCTAAGACACAGGCAAAGATGAATCAGGTGTGCGCCATTGTTCTGTCCATCGCTGACATGCTACTGTTCACTTTCTCCTCTCTGCAGCAGTGGACGCTGATGGTGTGCCAATGCAACGGCAATAAGATGATATAAGTGCGAATGGACTGGTGACTGCAGGACCTGGCTTGGGGGGCATCCATTTCATACAGATGGTTCCTCTGTAACAATTGCTGGTGCTGAGTCTGTGCATAAGCATCAATACCACAGTCACTGACGGGGATCCTCGCAGTCTCACATCTGTGATCTGAATGTCAAGGACAAGAATATGTGATGGTGCAAGTACTGCTCTCAAGCAGTATAACAAGGCGAACTGACTGGCTAGGCTCCAGACACATGCTGGCAAACTTGTGGTACAATGACACTTAATGCAAGGTGCACAGATGTCTGCAGGGTGGGTGGATGAGAAGACAGACTCCATAGTATGCCTTCACAGGACTGTCATGCCACAGTCTCCCCGGAAGCATGTTGCTGAGTGTTCTGCCTTGTGTGCCAGTTGTTGTTGGGGGGGGGGGGGGGTCACAGCACAGACATTCATTAGGATGCTAGATGAGTGATGCAACATGGTGCTACTCTTTTTCTCCATAACTGTGAGAGACAAAGAGGGGAAGGCAGATCCGCCACACTAAGTGACACCATACAGACACATGCTGGCAAAGCTGCAGTATGATGACACCATGGTGCACGGAGGTCTGTAGGGCAGGTGGGTTGGGAAACAGAACCACATAGTATGTTTGTACAGCACTGTCATGCCATAGTCTCCCCAGAAGCATGTTGCTGTGTGTTCTGTCTTGGGGATGTGTGTCTATTTTGGGGGGGGGGGCATGAACATTCATTGGGACGTAGACGACTGCTGCAACACTGTGCTACTCACCTCTCTCACTTACAGGGTTTCAATATGGCTGCCGTTCACTCCTGAAAGTCCCTCAAAATAACAAGTGATGTACTGCCCTGGGATACTGCTCTAGGGAGCATCACCCTGACGGTACGTGTATAGGCATTTAATGCACAGTCAGCTGATGCTCTTCTACCAATTCTATTTCTCCCTCATCTGGACCCATGTTATAATCTGCTTTACACAACACTATTATACATCAAAATACATTAAAACAAACATTTTAGCCCTTTTCTTCAGTAATTTTTAAATAATTAATCAACATTTGTAGTACTAAGTATGGAAGCAGTCCTTTTTTTATTATCAGCTGAATTAAAACTGAATGTGAAAGGTCTACAAGGAGAACATATAAGAGGGCTAACAGGTCTGCCTTTCACCTAGCTTTCTCCTAGCCTCTATAGAATTGGTCTAGGGTTAAAAGACAATAATACAGGAAAGCCCAGCCTTTTGACAGGTAAAGGTTAATTTAACTGCAAGTGACCTATGAAGCAGGAGGAAAAAAGGAACTGGATGAACTAGTTCTTTTAATAACAATGGGAAACTGAAGCGCACTGCAAAGATTACATTTAGAAGCTCATACAAAGCTAATAAAGCAGAAATAAGGCTGACAAGAGGCAACAGCTGGCAATACAAACTATTTTAAACTTTTCAAAAAAGAACCAAGATTCTAGAACCAAAATGCTCCCCCAAGTCAGAATCTAAAAAAAGTGCATCTAATGTTAAAGATACTCCATTACTGTTCAAATAGGGACTGAATAAAGACAAATGTGCAAATCAGGAAATCGGTGAACAGAGATGCAATCAGGAAAAAGAAAAAAAGAATAGAATTAGAACAATATTGGGACAGAAAATAAAATAGATGGAACAGATAATTAAGATGAGACACAGGTATCTAATAAAAAATCAGATTCTCAAGAACATAGCCGGTCAAGTGGCACGGAGGGCTGAGGCATCATGTCTTACCTCCTGCCATGCTGGCAACCCATGTCCATGGTGCGAGCGGATCGCTGGGGGTCGGCCGGGAAGGGAGAGGATCAATTGTCCAGAGGACAGTTCTCCTCTCCCAGGAGGGGTGGAGATGGAGTCCGCTGCTTGACTGACCCCTAGTGGTAGCTGGGGGCTGGTGCAATGTGTCCACATAATGGGGGGTGGAGCTGAGCTAGATGCCTAGCGTGCCACGTATGGAAGTGTGCATGACTCAGCCATTGGCATCATTGCATGCCTTGGCTCTGCACTCAGAGAGGGACAAAAACCAGAGGTAAAAAAGCCGACTGGCAGGATGAAGCTGGTCTCCCTGCCACACCGGGCCACCTGGCCCTCAGATCTGTGAAAGGTGATGGCTGGGATGCTGTCCGGTGGTGGTGATGGGGGAAGGCCGATGGAAGGGGTCCGGTCGATGGCGGACAAAGAAATAATGAGAAAAAAAAAAAGATTCTCAGGAACATGACTCCTCTGGGTTTGAATCAAATACAGACACAGAAGAAGGAAGCAAGAGATGGAACCCCCAGAATGGGCTAGAACAATTATACAAAATGTACAAGATGAAAAACAAGTTAATGAAGTTAGATCAAGTACCTGGAAAGCTTGCTAGCATTCAGCTGTGTGTGAATACATTTGAAGAGTCATTGGATAAAGACTCTAAATGCAAAACAGAATTAGACAACAGACATTTCCAATAAGATGATCTCCAGCCTATGGTAAAAGAAACTAAAATGCTAAAAAGAGATGTCATGTACCTTAAAATAAAACAAGACGATTTAGAGAATAGCTCTCACATGAAAAATATAAGAATCTTTGGAATGAAAGAAGAATGGCGCTCTTAAGGAAGCATTCCCCATTATTCTCACTGTATGTTTTAAACAACTACTGGGGACTGAAAATAATCTGCCTATAATAACTGGGGAGCTCTTTCTCCCATAAGGAATCCTGGTTGTAATTTCCCTGTTCGGGGAACACATGCTGGGATTCCCCCATTCTGAGCATGTGCAGCCACCACTCCTGCATTCTTTGGTGATGGCCAGCATTTCCATACCACTTCACAGTTTGCCGAGTTGGAGTCGGTGGTAAGTTAAAAAAAAAATAAAACAACTGTAGTGTTCACAGACCTGCTTCTGAAACTGCCTTAAAAAAGTAAAGTAAAGGTTTTTAACAAGAGCTGGATTTTTTAACATGAGCCACTAACCGAGCTTAAACCCGACCAAGTCCGAGGCTCCATAGATATCTTTTTATTTTATATAACTGCCGTGGCAAAAAAACATCCCCAGCATTTATATAAAATAAAGGCTGGGAAGGTGTGTAAAACTTGAATTTTACACACCCCATTGGTGTGGGATGCCTTTACAAACCCCTTGAGCTTCGATTTTGGAGTTTATATGGCATCCCACACCTTGGAAGTGTGTAAAATTCGCCTTACAACCACCTCCCCAGCCACTGTTCTATATGTGATAGACAGATCACACAGAACTGGAACATTTACAGGGAATGCTGAAAACTCAAGGCCTGTACTGGGTCAGCACTAAAAAAAAAACGCAGCGTCTATAACATTTGGTACTGTACTAGCCAGAAACTGGTCAGACTCCTTCCCCCAGTCTTATCCACCCTTGTTGCAACCCCCTTGAAGCTGTTCCATCCTGTCAACTACCTTGGAGCATAGCTAGATAGTAGGCACAACTTCTCTGCCCACATCGATGTCATCCATGCCAAGCTCCACCCCAAATCCAGTGCCTTGTACTGCAAAAATGATTGTTTATCTCTGCAGGTCTGTCAGAAGCTTGTTCTCAGTCTTCAACTATGTGAATGTGGTCTGCAGCACCACCCTCCTCTTCCTTGGCAGATTATCCCCCTCTGCAATACCTTGTGTCACTTTGCTACCAGCTCCCTCTGAATCCTCCACTGCTTCCTCTACTTCTTTGTATCCATCCTCCCTCATCTTCACTTCACTTCACTAGTCCCACTGTGCCTCCTGCATCTCCAAATACTGGTTTGGGTCCCTTCCCTCTTACCTGTCTTCACTCCTCTCCCCGAGTCCCACTGCCTCATACTCTCTCTGCTCCAGGAATCCTTGCACCTTCTTCATTACACACTCACTCCTCTGCTGGACAGTCAGCCTTCTCTTATAACCTTCCCTCTATATGAAACATGCTTCCCTCTCTCCCCCTCTCCTGACTTCCTCATGCACCAGCTAAAACTCCTCCCTACCCCCATCTGCTCCTGTCACCCCTCACCTTGACCATCCCCTGTTGGACCCCCTACTTTCCATGATGTTGGGCCTCTCCTGGGTTCTACCTCAGCCTGTAGCAGGCTCCCTACCTTCTAAACTGCATTGCCATCTTTCCCCTTCGATTGTCTCTCAGTTGATACATTATTGTTGCTCATTATACTGTACTGCTTTATTTACGCTTGTGATATTTTATACTGTACTTTGCACTTTATTTGTACTGAGCATTGCTATTGTGTTTGTTTTATTGTACAGCCTGTTCCCTTCCCCCGGGTTGCACCTGGAAATGAGCCTTGGCTCAGAATGTCTTTTCCAGTTACCAATTTTCAAATAAATAAATAAATGAATAAAATTCACAAGCAGAATTTAATGATTAAAGAAGTGCCACTATTAGGTCACACATAAATAAGAGAGAATCTAAAAATATTTTCCTGTACATATTTGAAGAAAAATTTGGAAGGAAGCCTGAACAGGTCACAGTTATTATATTTCTTGTGAATGTCTGCACCTATAAAGATACTATCCTGGAATGTAAATGGATTAAATTTCTCCACTAAAAGAACCCACATATTACACTATCTAAAATGTAAAAAAATTGGCAACATCCTTTTACAGTACTCTTTTCTTCTAGAGACATAAGCAGCCACATTAAAACAAGCATTTGTCAATGCCGAATATTTGCTTGCTGATATTAGCATTGCATGTGCAGGAGTAAGACAGATGCAGAATAGGAGTGGCAGTGAACTATTAAACTTATGCCAATCCCACCTCCACCCTGCAGTGATGGACAGGCATTGGGGTGTGCCTGCAGGTTATTGCGCATAATGCTCACGGCATTTCACCTCGCCCTATCCTGTAGACACCGACAAGTGTTGAGGTATGCCTTGGGGTGTTCAGCTTCACAGTCACCCCATTTCATAAGGACATAAGCTGAAATGGGTGCAGTGCAGGAGAATGGGGTGAAGTCTGGGGCTGAAGAGTTCAAGGCACACCTTGATGCCTGTCACTGGCTTCAGGGTGGGGGTGGGATGGCATAAGCATTACAGCCAGTGATCCAAAGTTACACCTCTGATGTCTGTCAGTCTGTACAGGGTGGGACGTTATGGTTAGAAACCCTAACACCCCGGGCGTGTGTTGGTATTTACACTACAAATTTTCAACATGGCCTTTTTGTGACCCCCACCTCATGAAAGCATTTGGGACCTCTTCTCATGAACGGTGGCACTGTGATTTTTGTTAATGTGTCTTGAACTTTGAGTTCCCACAGTCACTGTGCCATTCCGTGCCAGATGTATGAAAACACAGATCCAGAAGGATGTGAATAATGACAATTATACCATTCATAGGGAGGTGTGAAGAGATGGCAATGTTGAAAATCTCTAGTGAAAATATTAAAAATGCTCGAAGTTCTGTGCGTATGTGGAAACTGTGCAACATATGCTTGTACAGCAGTCATTTAGTGGTATTATTTCACCAAATTTTCAAAATAGGCATTGTGTGAATTCTGCTCATGAACACTGTCACTATGATTTTCTTAATCTGTCCGAAACATTTATTTCCCACAGCGACCATGCTATTGTGCGCCAGATGTACAAATGCATATTTCGGGCAGGATATGAAATATGACAGCTGTGCTGTTCATAAGGAGGTGTGGCAAAATGCCAATGTTGAAAATCTGGAGTGAAAATACTACAAATTTGAGAAGTTACGAGGGTGCATGGAAACTGCGCAACACATGCTTGTAACACACTCATTTTATGGCCTTTTGTCACCAAATTTTTAACATAGGCATTTTAGGACCTCTGTTCATGAACAGTGTCACTATGATTTTTTTAATCTGTCCGAGCACTGATTTCCCACAAGCAATTGCGCCATTCTGTGCCGGGAGTATGAAAACACATTTTGGCCAGGATGTGAAAATTGACAGCTGTACTGTTCATAAGAAGGGTGTGGAAAAATGCCAATGTTGAAAACCTGGAGAGAAAATATTATAAATTAGTGAAGATTACGGGCATGCGTAAAAACTGTGCAATGAAAGCTCATAACACAGTCATTTTTTGGACTTTTTTCACCAAATTTGCAACATAGGCTTTTTGAGAGCCCACCTCATAAACAGTGGCACTGTCATATCATTAATCAGTCCAGAAAGGTGATTCTTCACAGTGACAGCAAAATCACCTTTCGGGACCAAAAAATGAGATGACAGTGACGGAATTCATGAGGAGGAGTCCCAAGATCCCCATGTTGAAAATTTGGTGCCAAAATCCAAAAAAATGGCTGGGATATGCACCAGAGTTGAACAAAAAAAACATTAATGGCATTATACAGCTTACTGGTATTTCTTTAGTTTGTGGTCAGCTTTGAAAAGTGCAGACATGTTCCCGGTCCACCGAAGATCATCGCGCCAGGCTCTGGAGGTAAGTATGGGATGAGGGGGATGTGCAGGCTATAGGTAGACTATACAGAGGGTGGGCATGTGTTGGGGGGCATGAGGTTCAATGAGGGACTGTTTTCTTTTTTTTACAGGATTTAAAATAAAAAAGACATTGTGGGACACTTTTGGCATGCTGGGGTGGGCTCCCAGCATGCCACCTGGCCAGGTGTTTGTTGGGGAGGTGGGTATTGGAGCCAATGGGGATTGGGCACTCCCACTGGCCATACTGTGTGGTGGGAGGAGTGGGAGCACATGAGCCGAGGGGGATTGGGCACCCCCTCGGCACATAACAAACTGGGGGGACACATCATGCCGACGGAGATTGGGCTACCCCATCAGCAAAAGAACTGTGGATGGGGGCATGCCAACAGGGGGATTGGGAACCCCTAAGTTGGCTTTCATGGAGAATCTGAGGTGGGCAGCGAGAGCTGCCACCAGCCGCCATGTTATATGAAATGTTACATCAGGCAAGGCACCACCTTGCAATGATGCATGGCTCCCACATTGCAGCAATGGATTCATTTCAAGATGGTGGCATGCTGTCTGAACTAGTGTCAGCAGCAGCATGCCACCACGTTGGAGAAAGCAGGCCAAGCCTCCAAAGGCACTGCGGGTATTGGCCCCCACAGTGCCATACCCCCAAAACCCCACTTCTCTCCTAAGCTGTCACAAAATGTTTCTTGCACATGCGTTCAAGCAAACATAAAAAAAGATGGATTAGCAATGCAATAATATCAGTAGGTAACAAGAAAAGCAAGGTAGTTATTATTTTAATCAACAGAGGAGTAACCCAAATATTTTAGTTTCTGTAAACAATGATAATGGTAGGATAATTCTGATTAAAATTAAAGGAGAAATCCTCACTATAGAATCAATATATTCACCCTTCCAAGAGTAGGGTAACTTTTTTGCCACATATTAGCAACAAATTAAATAAATTAGATGGTGAAAATGTAATATTATTTGGCAACCTTAACTGTTTTACCACACCAAATCTTGATGAATCTGAAAAAAAATCTTGGGATAAGTATACAGCAAATGTTTTGAAAAACCTTATACAAGAAATTACCTGATTGATGCTTGGAGGGGAACACACCTCAGTGATAAGCAATATACTGTACACATTATCAAAACCCCCATAATGCTCCATGATGCTAGATCATTTTTTAGTCTCTAAGGCTGTGATGGAGAACTTTAACTTAATTTGTGAAACAGAGTCCAACTCTCTCTCAGATCATAATCTGATATCCTTAACAATAGCCATATCTCAGAATAAAAAGGTAACTCCTGGAAAATTTAAGGCAATAATAAGAGGTGCTGTGCTATCAAAAGCCTTTTGGTTACTTAGGGAAAAGAAAGGAAAAAAGATAGAAGTGAGAAGATAGAATAAGAACAGTAGAAAGGGAGCTAAGGACCGAAGCAGGGGATAATAAATGTACTGAATACATGGAACTTTAAAAATATTACAGAAAAGTAACTCACAATAAGCAGGGGGATGATGGTTAATACAGAAGAAAAACTGGTAATTACAAGATGAAATAGCAGGGAAAAACTCAGCATACAGAATAAAGCAAGATCAAATGCAAACAGAAATAACATCAATGAATGACTGCAATGAAACATTAGCAACAGCAAAAGAGCAAATAAAAACCTAACTTTTCTCATTTTTATAAACAAAATAGACAGTTCTAATTATATTTCCTCAAAGGAAGAGGAAAAGGCATATTGTCATAACATTTGTAACCAGAATTTAAGAAACCCAGATGCGAAAGAACAGAAGAGTGCCTCTATAACAGAATCAGAATTTAAATCTGCATTATATGATATGAAAATGGCAAATCTTCCAGAAGGGATGGTCTCACTATAAAATTTTCCCAAACGTTTTTCTAGATAAAAAAAAATGGCTAACATTATTATTTAATTAGATCTAACAGACAAAACAAAGCCCAACCTCCTTTGAGGAAGCAGATATTTAAATAATTCCCAAAACTAAAAAAGATCATAGAAGAACAAAAATTATATACAAATTGACATTTTAAAGTTCCTGGGTCACCCCTGAAAACAGGCAGTTGTGCCTAGTGGGCCTTGTCTGATTAACAAGGAATACATAAATACATAAATTGCAACTATGACCTGGTCACAAAAATATTAAATAATAGGTAAGGTACAATAATTCACAAATGCATAAGTATTGAATAAATTGACTTTATTCCATCAAGAACAATTCAAATAGGATTATACAAATTAGAGTTAATTTACACCATTTAGAACTTAAGAACACAGGGATGTTGGTTGCACTCGATGCTTGCAAGGCCTTTCACATGCTAGAATGGGATTTTATGTTTGAGGCCTTGTAGGCAGGAGGCATCTCAGATCAGTTTGTCAATACCAACAAAATGTTATACAAAAATCCTAAAGCTTGTATTAAAGTAAACTACAATAAAACAAATGACTTGTATTAAACAGAGGGGTGAGAAAAGGTTTTCCCCTGCCCTCCAACCCTTTTAGTTTTGCGTCTCAAAATTTTTCTAGTGGCAATAAAAAACAATAAAAAATAGGTGGTAACAAAAAAATATGTGTTGAAGGCATATGTAGATGACCTTCTTGTAATTATGCCTAAACCATTGGAAGGTCTACTAGAATTAATAAAAGAAATTGACATTTTTTCTAAAGTTTCTTAATGCACAGTAAACTACAGTAAGCCGGAAATTCGATGCATATCTGGTCTGGGGATCCAGGGGTGTAGAGAGCTGAGGCAATGCAAAATGCCTTACCTCCTGCCACACCAGTGACCTAGGTTTGGGAACAGAATTAAGTCATTGGGGGTCACCTTGGGAGGGAGAGGATTGAGCATCAGAGGGACTGGTCTCTTCTCCTTAGGAAGGTGTGGCCTGAGGTACTGGCCTCAGCTGCCCCCAGCCAGGAGGTCATGGGGTTGAGCAGGTCAAGGAGGAAAAATATGGAAGAGACCAGCAGGAATACATAGGATGGGCATGCCTCCATGTGCAAGTCCTACACTCCACAGGAGGGATAGGATAGGAGAAAAAAGGAGGAAAATTGATGTCAGTGCGGCTTCATCAAGCCCTACCTAGCTGTCTCAGCACCCACACCACCACTTGGTGAGTGATCTGGTCCACCTCACATCTGTTATACTTGGGAGGAGGACAGCCCTACCCCTTGGCGCTGCCTTGAGGTGGGAACTCATGGGGAAAAAGCACAACAAGGTGCCACTGGGGGAGGTGGAGAGCCAGCCTGGAGGGGCTGGGGATCAGACTGAAGCAGCTGCCCCCTGGACAGAGGAGGAAAAACACTTCAATAAAAAAACATTATTAATGATCCATATGATTCTTTACTATCCTAACTGATGGTTACATACAGTATTTAAAAATAAATAGACTATCTTGTTATAAAAAGTTTTTAAATTTACACCCAAAATGTTTTACTATAACTATACTGACATGTATGGTAGAATAAAAAGTAAACTCAATAACCAGTCCAAAATTACATTGTCCTTATAGAGAAAGGTGCAGTTAGTTAAAATGATGGTAGTTCCATGATTTCATATCATCTGCAAACAGCTCTGTGCTAGGTACCAGACAGATGGCTCACCAAAATAAATGCTTTATTGAAAACTGCTATATGAAATCATCAGATGCTCAGAATATCATAGAGGAAATTATGTATTTCCAAAGAAAAAGGTGACTTAGTATACCAATATATTTTTTCATATTATTTAACCCATTTAGTAAAATTAGCAATTAAATGGGCCAATACAACAGAAAACAATAATTTCACAGAAAGCCTTATACAGTACATAGATTCAGAAATGGTAATAAACCACCAGTCTTTTACTTATGGCCTAGTCCAGAAGAACTTAAAAAAGGAATAATAAAATTATTTATACTACAAGTAAAAATATAATTAAATATAAACAGAAAACTAAAATCCAAACAACTTTTAATATATATGACAAAATATGGATGCAGGTCAAATACATAATAAACTAAAAAAACTTTTATTTTTCCATCTTAGGTAGAGAGTGGAGTATACACTTGAGAAGACCTGATGCAGAATGATAGATGTGAAACATGTAAAAATTGTAAAGCTCAGAGAATGATTATTATAAATATTTACAACTTGCTTGTATTTTGGCAGTAAGATCAATGAATGAAATAAAACATGTTGAGATGTTAAGTCCTTTTATAAAGAGTTGAAAACTGGAGTAAGAATGAGAAAATGATTATTTACTTGGATGCTCTGCTCTTTGAATGACATAAGGGAGAACAAGCTGTGGGAATTTAAAGAAAAATGGGAAGTAGACACACATATGATTTGGACTAATATACAATGGTTTCACATTATGGCATCTATCATTTTTTTTAATTAAACTACTAAAAATAAAGTTGTACAATATCAAATGCTAAACAGAGTACATATTTCACCCATCACAATATTTCAAATGGGTCTTACAGATAACTCAGAATGTTGGCATTGTAAATCAACTAAAGTTAGGATTATTCATGTGTTGTGGGATAGCAATCTAGTAAAAAATGGGTGGCAAGATACAATAAAAATTCTTGACAGGATATGCAAAGTGCAATTCGCCACAGGAATGCACTGGCGTCTATTTATAGATTTAATACAAACTTTTAGGTTGATAAAAAAGTAAAAAAATATTGATTGGTAGAAAGAGTATGGCAACTAAATGAATAATATTTAAACACTGGAAAAATCCAGAACCAACTCGTTCTTTTCCCATATTTTAATGGAAATGCTATTTTTTGGGTATCCTTTTTAAGAAAGATGGTTTAAAGAGACATTCTGTATTATACTACTATATTTAGAAACAAGTAAGTGGTCTACAGAGATGTCTGACAATGACTTCAATTATCTATAATATGACTATATGTGACCAACTTTTTATTATAACAGATTTCCTATTTATTTTGTATGAATGTATATGAACTATTCATTATGGACCCATAATGAATATTTATTAATGTGGATATGGTTTTATACCATCTATGAAAATATTTCCAGTATGACACCAATCTGTTTTGTAACTTTGAATTCCTCCATTGAAATACTGTATGATTAAAACCTATAATCTCCTAACACTAATTCAACATGGGTTCAAAAAAGGTTATTGTTCCTCCACAGCTTTAGTGAATCTCTCAAATGATATTTACCTGGCCATTGACACTGGCCTCTTAACTGGTGTGCTGTTTACTGACCTCACAAACATTTTTGGCATGATTGATCACCTACGGTTCTTTCTAAAATTGGTTCAACTATTTGTCTAGTAGGAATCAATACATTACACTCCTCAATATCCAAATTCACAGGCATAACAGTGGGTGTTCTCCATGTCTTGATACTGGACATCCATTTATTGTCACTCTACAGTACTGTAAATCTGTCTTTGACAACTTTGACTGTAGTATCCTATTGTATGCTGATGTTTTAGTCCTATACTGCCTCACTGCTGAGATCTTGGAGATTTGACCTATCCTTTCAAACTCCTTTGCCCTCATCCAGTCATGACTGTCTAATAATAAGCTAGTAATATTAAACAGTAGAAAAACTAAAGCTATAGTATTTGGCTCCAGAACCAGACCATGGTCTGGTATGCCTTGCCTCTTCCTACCCTGCACTGATAGATCCCTATTACATAAGGTACTGTTAGTAGTTTCAAATACTGTATTTGAGAGTTACACTTACCCCTCTTTAGACTTCTCCATACACACAGCTTGAAGGTCACTCAATTCTAAGCTTGGCATGGCCTCCAGAGTAAGACACTACCAGTCCCTCAAGGTGTCTAGCCATTCCACATGGGGGTGCTATTACCAGGTCTTACCTATGGTATGCTGACCATCCTTGTCATAAACAAAATCCACTTCTCTAAATGTGATGTAACATACAATGTTTGCTGCTTTGCCCTAGCCACTCCTAGGCTTACTCACTATTGCCTTCTATACAGTGGTCTAGGTTGGCTGTCTCCAGCAGGTAGGCATCTCTCCTTCTGGGTTGCTTTGTGGACAGATTGCTGGGAGCTGGCTCCCCAGTGGTACTAGCTACCATCCACAGCAGCCCTCTGCAACTTATGGTTTGAGATCTAATGAATCTGATCTTCTCCAGTAGTACAGATGTGCCACAACATTAGGTCACATTGAATTTACCTACTATGCCCTGAGGTCTTGGAACTCCCTGCCCTTTAGTATAAGGTGTGCTTCCAATCACCAGCAGTTTTGTAGAGCTTTGAACAAATTATTGCTGTTTTCTAGTTCTTGCACTTGTACTGAATAGGATCTGACAACTCAGAATCTTTGAATCTCCTACTTATTTACACTACCAGCTGTTGGGGAGCATTGTGTTCCACTCCTCATAGCCTGCAGCCCTAATATTCCCACTTCTAATCAGATTTCACTTATGTTATTGTTCTGTTTATCTGTTCATATCTGATATCATAATGAGAATAATACCAAATGTTTGCAGCAGTGTTCACTGTTCCCATGGCTATTTAGCATCTTTGTAACTTGCCTTTGCCTCACCACTTGTGGGGTGCATCTGTTTCACTCCATGGACTCCTCTGGTGGTAAAATATCTCACCTCTAGTGGCAATTAATATCTATATTGTTGCTGTGTTTATCTGTTCCATGTGGTTCCATCTCATAATAGCGATCAAAAAAAGTGATTGCTATTACAGTGAGTGTATGTATTGCCAAAAAGCAAAATGGTGATGCACACCCCCTAGTGAACCCAGTAACAGCGACTAGGGGAAAATAAACACATATATGCGGGGGGGGGGCGGTGCCCCTGTACCTCCCGCTTGTGGATTTGCTCCCCCACACCCCCTAAATTACTATTCTCGACTCTGGGGGAGGGTGCATGTTGGGAAGGGGGATAAAACAGAACTAAAAAAAAATAAAGTCCCTCACATGAAAAACAAGTAAAAATATTACCACTACCAAGTCCGGAACCCTGGACCTCCCTCATTTCAGGGAGCCACCCTCACCACCATACCAGAACACCAGCTCTGCAGCATATGCCTAAACCACAGCCCACATGCCTCTGCATCCTGCTTGGACCCTCCTCCTCCTGTCCTTTGCTGTTCTACTCCTTTGCCATTTTCTCCCCATACCTAGTTGCTCTAACCACGCGCTCTACCCTTTCAAGGTAGCGCAAATCACAAGCGCTCAAATTGAGTCACTCAAAATCGAGTCACTCAATTTGAGTTGCTATAACATGTTACCATTCCCCGTCCAATATCACAATGAGAAATGTAATAATGTTTCTTTTAATGCTTTCTGATTCCAGCCTTGTGTTATTCTACTGTGATCATATACGTTGCTATCTTGCTTTATGCTGTCATTAGAGCTGTGCAAAATGCAAATGGTATTCATGTAGTATGGCAATTCCTCCACAGAAATGTATTTTGGAAATCATTTTCTTAAGTTTGTGGAATTCCAAAAAGCCTTTCTATTTAACCCACAAATTAATGTTCAGCAGTTTGGATACTATGAATCTACAGTTTTCATAAAGTACTGAATATAATTCTGTGGTCAACATTCTGCTTTCAGAATTCCACAGCTGACAGAATTCTGACAGAATTCCATGGAATTAACCAACATTTCTGAAATTCTGTGGCACTCCAGTAGAAGCAGAATATGCAAATTCCACACAACTCTAGTTGTCATGCTTCATCATAAGATGCAATTATCCTGTGTTCACTGTCATCCTTGCACTGACTTTCACTGTAACCCTTCCAGGTCATTCCCGAAAATAGTCATCTGTCCTATAAATAACAGGCACACTCCTAGCCTGTTCATATGGCAACCAGCTGAGTAAGTGTGAGGAGGACTGTGCTGGTCATGGTATGCATCCGTGGCACCATCAATGTGGATACATTGAGTGGGGGGGGGGGTGCCTGGTGCCATGAGGGAACCATTGAATATCAGGGAGGGGTTATTTATACTTATGGGCTGTCAATGGTGGGGACCACTAATACCAGGAATATGAACTTTTACATCAGGGCTGGGGTCAGAGGAACAGAGGGCACTTCTGCCACCAGGGAATTTATTTCAACATACACGGCTGGGATTGGAGAGAGGGAGGGCATCACTACCACCGCCACAAGGGATTTTTTTTTAACATACAGGGCTAGGATTGGGTGGGAGGGAGGAGGAGGCATCACTGCCACCAGGGAATTTATTTTAACAAACAGGGCTGGGATCAGAGGGAGGGAGATCGCCACTATCTCCAGGGAATTTATTTTAACATACAGGCCTGGGATCAGATGTAAGGAGGGTACCACTACCACCAGGGAATTTATTTTAACATACAGGCCTGGGATCAGATGTAAGGAGGGTACCACTATCACCAGGGAATTTATTTTAACATACAGGCCTGGGATCAGATGTAAGGAGGGTACCACTACCACCAGGGAATTTATTTTAACATACAGGCCTGGGATCAGATGTAAGGAGGGTACCACTATCTCCAGGGAATTTATTTTAACATACAGGCCTGGGATCAGATGTAAGGAGGGTACCACTACCACCAGGGAATTTATTTTAACATACAGGCCTGGGATCAGATGTAAGGAGGGTACCACTACCACCAGGGAATTTATTTCAGCAAATGGGGATGGTGATCAGAGTAGGGGGGCCACCAGCACCAGGGATACAAATTAATAGACAGAGCAGGCTAGCATTCCATGGGGATGAGGGTGGGGGGGGACGGCTAGCACCAGGGATTATATTTCTTACAGTACAGGCTGGTGAGTGGCTGGGGGGGCCACTAGCACCAGGTATAATATTTCTTACAGAACGGGCTAGTGGTTGGTGGGGGTGACCACTAGCACCCGTGACATGTACATGTCTGGGATTGGGCAATTGGAGGGTGGCACTATGCTAACCTGCAGCGTGGGATGGCAAATAAGCCCATAATGGGCATGCAGATGGCCCCACTAGCACCTTGCATGCTCAATGGGATCATTTGCTAGGTTTTCTTTGAATATTGTAAATAGTGCTCTGACATTATTTATTCTGGCAGTCTATCGAGGGGGGGTGGAGACCACCGGGGATTATTTCCAGGTGTCATATAACATTTAAACAGAGGATGATAACACTGAGAATGGACTTCTAGTATCAGAAAAAGTAAAAATAGAGTTGACCAACACTAGTGCATGGGTTCCCAGTATCAGGATAAGTTTGCAAGAAAGACTGCCAACAGTGGGGATGAGCTTCCCGAGTCTGGATGAGTAACAGAAGGCTGTGAAATTCAGGATGGGAACCCAGTGATCATTTATTTTAAACAGAGGCTGCTGACTCCAGATTTGGGCTTATGGCATCAGAATAAGTCAATAAAAGACTGCTACCGACTCCTTCTATTGGCTTTTAGTGTCAGAGTTTCAGTACAGGAGTGGTGGTCAGGAAGCACAAACACAATAACTCTATTGTCATAAAGGTGGTCTTGTAACATTAACATTTGCAGGTGCATGAAAAATCTCATGAAAAATCCCTTAAAAAAATCACTACACATGTCCACTTATGCCAGCTAAAATGTACTGCTTCTTTAACATTTGAATGTAAGTAATTCTAAAGGCTACAAAAGCATCACCTTTGTAATGGTTAACTAATGAACTTGAAAGTTCAAGATTTCAAATGTTATCTTTTCCTTGTTTTTATTTCTTAAAAAAAGCATCTTAAGAATTATTTTTATGTAGAATTGGCTATCTATAACTTATAAAACACTGAACTGATTCTAACTAAGTCTGGCAGCATTGCAGATTTGGGTGCAAAGAGTGCATATGCTAACTGTCAGGTCCCTAGGTAAAAGTTACGTCTGAAACATAGCTGATGATGAAGGCAGAAAAAAGGCCTTATTGACAATCTTGTCTGCCAACCCCTACATATGGTATGTTATGAGTACCCTAGTGTCACATACTCCCCTTTCCTTCACGCTCTTCTCCCCTAACCTGCCATTACCAGTTTCATAGGCCCATCCCACCCGTACCTATATCCCAATACCCTTTTATCATGGACCAACTCTGTCAGCAGCTGATTACAGTTTTCCAAGACCCTCTCCATAAATATTCTTGAATATCTTTGCAGAACTCCCACCCATCAGTTTCATGGAGTTCTCCCTTGTGCCCATGTTCACACTCATTGTGAACAATTCCCTGTAGGTCACCCTGTTTACTCTATCTATAAACTTTTAACTTTCTTTCATGTCACCCTTCTCTCTACTGTCCTCCAGTATGTACATGCTGAGGTTCTCAAACTTTCCTTATAGGGTGTCCCTTGCTGCCCTCGAGTCAACTTGGTGACCATCCTTTACACCTTGTTTGCCCTGTCCTACCCTTTCTCAAGTGTGGACTCCAGAACTGAGTGCACTTTTTAAAGTTTGGCTTCACCAAGTGTTTGTACAGGGGCAGAATTGTTTTCAGTCTTCTGCTGCTGATTCCTTTGCTTATGCATTCCTGCACAGTATTTGCCCTTCCCATTGCTGTATTACACTGTATTGTTTGTTTCAGATTATCTGTAGCTATCACTCCAGTGTTTCTTTCCTCAGTTATCACCTCCAATTACCCCATCCTATACTCATTTCTTGTGTTCCTAGCCCAATGTGCAGACCTTGAACCATTTTCCAGCTTCGCCAGATTCTCTCTCTCATTTCCCTTTCACAAAATCTAGAATGGAGGTCAAACTAACAGTTATAGTGAGGTGCTGACTGCAAGGTTGGCTAATCCCAAATCAAGTTTCAAATCAAATCAATGAGGTCACACAGCTATAAAAAAATTTTATGTGATAATAATGCCTGAAAAGCGGCACCAACCAAAAATAACAAGTGCACATGACTGAAAGGCAAAACAGCGATGTGCATTAGAGTGACCCCCACAAACATCGACCAGTGCTTATTCACTCTCTGAGGAGGTGATGTAACACTTCTTTTTATACGGTGGGCTATGCCCCCCCCCATCAAAAATATAATCATCAGCGGGGGGGGGGCATAATAATGGGAGACAAGGAATACTCTGCAGGGGACTACTTCATGGGGGTGGACAGCAGCCAGCTATGGGAGAATGCTGGGGATGCAACCTGCTAGCAAGGGGGGAATGGGAGATAAAAAACACAGGTAAAAGAAAAGCAAAGCATCCCCCCACAGCCAGTCCTGAACCCAGGTCCACCAGCCACAGAGGCAGTGATTTTAACCAGTACACAAGACAGCCAGCCATCGCGGCGTCTACCACATATCCCCCTATCTGAATAGTTCATTTTATAGTCTCAGTTGGAAGCTGTGTTTGATTATCTCCCCATTTTTCCATTGGCTCCTTGTGCTGCTTAGCCACTAGAGGGCCACCCCAGCTATACTCCTTTAGGCATACACCTAAGTCCATATTTCTGTCTGTCACTTACCTTATCAGAAAAATAGAATAAAATCAGTATAACTCAAGCTGTCTTCAGTAGCTCATTACCTCTCCCCCATCCAACCACATTAACTCTTCTATACTACCCACAATATTGTTCCCCACCCACATGCATGGTGATTATAACACTCATCTCCTGGGTAACCATAGCAAAAGCAATAAGTACTGCAACATAGTACATCTCAATATTCAGAGCTTCCTTGTCAAGAAAGATGATTTTCAGGCCTGGGTCAAAGAGAACGATTCTGACATAATAGCTGTCTCTGAAACATGCTTACAGACAACATTTCCTGTGGGAAGATTGAGCTGGACAGCTATATTTCCATCAGGAAAAACAGGCCAGATAGGAAAGGGGAGAGGGGGCTGTATGTTCTATGTGTCTAAAAAGTTATCTTTCACTGAGTTCAGTCCTAACATATCATCTTCTAAACTTAAGTCCCTCTCCATATACCTTCTCCTAGGTGTTAACAAAACCCTAACCACTGCTTCTCTGCCCCACCACGGAACACCCCTTCAGATCTTGATTCAATTCTTACAATTAAAAATCCCCTCCCCCTAAACAGGGAGTGAACCCTAATGGGGGATTTCAACATTAACTATAAATTCCAGTAAATCTGACCCTGACAAATCTGTCATCCCTGATCTTGATCTTCACCAGCTTGTTACAACCCCTACCAGAACCGACTACAAAACTGGCTGCCAGTCATTCATTGACTGGATCAGTTTCAAACTCTGCCAGGATCCTTAATGTTGGGATGCTCCCTGACTGCCTAAGTGACCATTGTGTCATCTTTTGCCACTGGTCTGACAGCTTCCTCAAGCCCCATCTCAATTTCTTCTTCTCAAGAAGATTGAAAGATAAGACCATCACAGACATTACACATGCCTTTAAACAAGTTGATTGGTCCTTCACCTCTGCTATGGTTGATATTGATGAGGTATTTGACCACTTTGCAGGCTAATTCATGGGGATCTGTGGCAAATTTGCTCTCCTAAAAAAACTTGTGTCCGTGGGCACATCTGTGAATGAATCACCCCTGCCATCCTTAAACTGATGAGGGATAGGGACAAGGCCTGGAAAAACCATAGAATTCTTGGGGCCCATGCCCAACTCACACTTTATAAAACCCTTCATAACAAATGTAAAGCAGCTGTTATTTATTTTTTTTAATTTAGTTGTTTAACCAGGAGTAGCACACTAAGCTGAAAGCTTTTTTACAGGAGTGACCTGGGAGCACAGGGAAGTTAAGTGACTTGCTCAGGGTCACACAGTATGCAAGTGGAAGATGTGGGATTTAAACCCAGGTCTGGTCTGCTGGATGTCTCCAGATTTGCAGCTCAGAGCCTTAAACCACTGAGCTATACTGCCTCCCTGAGGTTAGGTCAGCCAAGGTTAATTTTCTCCACAACAACCAACATGGGGAGAATACTAACCCCAGACAACTTTGGGAAACCCCAAACAACCTCCTTGGGAGGGTCAAGAAAACTGAACCCATCACCCTCGGTCACGGTGATTAGCTCATAGTAACCCTTCCGAGGTCGCTGACATTTTAACAAATTCTATGGGGACTTGGGTAAATATAAACCTTTCCCTTCATATCATCACAAAGGTTCCACTGGTTCTACCTCCCCCTCATTCCAAACACATCATAATTCCATGCCAAATTTCTACTTCCGAGCACTTACTCCCTCTGATCCATCAAGCTCATCCATTTGAATAATCCCCGCCCTTGCAAAGTTGAGGATGGGACTGATTACAAAATCCTCAAACTCACCATTGTTTTCCTTGCAGTTCCAATCACAAATATCTTAAATCTCTCTCTTTGCTCTGGCTTTTTTTCACACATCTGGAAAACTGCCATTGTCAAACCTCTGTTTAAATCTGGCTCCAGAACTAAGGTTGGTAACTACAGACCTATCTCTTTCCTTGCCCCTCTCTCCAAGATACTTGAAAAGGGGGTTCACTCCCAAGTCATCTCTTTCCTTAACAAATATAACATTCCCACTGATGCCCAAAATGGGTTCAGAGCTGCCCACATCACTGAGACCGCCCTTGTCAAGTTCACCATAGACATCTATGAAACCATTGACAATGGTCTATACTCTGATTCAGTTTTCGTGGACTTGACTTCTCCAATCCACCCTTTCTGATCTGAATTTCTCAAATAATGCAGTCAAATGATTTGGGAACTATCTCTCCAATAGATCACAAATAATCAACACTGATGGGCACCACTCCTCTGCATGTCCTGTTAAATATGGGGTACCTCAGGGTTCTGTCCTAGGTCCCCCTTCCATTTACACTCTTCATAAATAATTTCCTTGAGATCTGCTCCAGCATCAAAATGGTCCTTTATCCCGATGATTTCTGCACTATACTGTAGCAACAAAAACCCCAATATAATGATCACACACTTCCAATCTAACTTCTCCAAACTTCACACTTGGTTCTCCAAAAAAAAGGCATGATCCTAAACTCAAAAAAAAACCCCAAAAATTCATGATGTTCTCTGATCCCAGGAAACCCTCTAACCCCCATCTTACCCTCTCGGACAACCTTGGGAATAGTATTGAATTTGTATCTAAATTTAAATACCTGGGTATCAATCTGGACCCACACATGTCTTCAGCACTCATGTCTCTTATGTTATCAATAAATTCCATCAGAGGCTGGGGTAACTACACAGTATTCGGTGGTTCCTTATTCCTGACTTTGTTTAGCATGCTCCCTTTTCCTACCTATTTTAGCCTATGGGTCCATCATATATGCCCCCCACCCACCACCTGTTAACTGTTTTGCAAATTGAGATCTTGCTACAACAATGCTATCTGATTTTTCACTGCCCTTCCATGGAGAACCTACCATTGTTCCCTGTACAAAGGCTTAGACTGGCTCCCCCTCAAAGGGCATATCTCCCTTAAAAGTCTGTTCTTCCTTCACAAAATCCATCCAGACAAATTACCACACAGCATTTGCACTCTTTTCCCCAAATCTTATCTTCCCCAAATGACCAGAGGAGCTGCTAGCAATATTTTCAACATCCCTTTTTTTCACACCTCTCTTGTTTAAAACTCTGTCACCTTTTATGGCACTAAGGTCTATAACCAGCTCCCTTCATCACTACTGGCATACACCTCTACCCATGCCTTTCAAAACTCCCTCAAAACCTACCTTCTCGTGAAATTTACTTGCACCTGCTCCTCCTCCTCTGGTGGCACCTGATGCCATTTTCCCACTTTTCTCTCCTTTATAACCCCCCCCCCCGGTCCTCAAGCTCCGCCTATTCTGTCTCTCCTCGTCAAGGTACACCCTGTACATTTCCAATCCCTGCATATAACATCAGGATATTCCTTACTTTCACCACTTTGTTTTCCTTCATAATCTTTTGCTTTTGGTGTTCTGATATGCCCTGTTTACATGTACTGTGATACAACTGTATACTCATGTACTGTAGACATGCACTGTGGTTCAACTGTATATACTCTAATGTTGATATCTATTTTTATTTGTACTAGTTTTATGACCACTTTGTCTATTTCAGTTGTAATAGATGTCTTCTTGTATATAATAACATCCCTTTTGGTAAAAGCATCTATTATTTATCTGTAACTGTTTTGAAAACTGGACGTTTGAAAAAACGGGCATTTTTGCTCACATAACTTTTTCCAGTATAAAATAAACTTGATTGATTGATTGAACTGGCCCCAGAAACAAACCCCTACACACTATACCACTGATACTCTGTCAGAAACAAAGGTGCTAAAGTTATACTGTGCTATTAAGAGCACATCGCCAAATTTCCATTCACTATTTTGACTTTGCCCAATTTTACTCATAGAAAATCACTTGCTATAATCACAGGATACCTATAAAAAACAGCCAGATTTCATACTTGTTGACACCAAATGTAAACTGATTCCAGCATCTCAGTTGAACATATCATCAGTGGTATCAGCGGTTAAACATGCAAATGTGTAGAAAACTGTCTGGAGACCACACAGTGAGGTTTGATTTCCCTTAACCCTCCTCATGGCTTACCCTTCTGCACTTTTCAAGTCCTTTGCAGGGGCAGATTATTCTCAGAATCCCCTTTCCAATGTCACACACAGTATGACAACATTAAAAAAGGACTGGATCCAAGAACACTCCTTGTGGAACCCCACTTGTGACTTCCCTAACCTTTGAGAATTCTCTGTTCAAGACCACCCTCTGCATCCTCCCTCCCATCCAATTTCTAACTCACCCTATCATTCTGTCCCCACCCAAAGTCCCTCCATTATTTTGATTAGCCATTCATGTTGGGCTGAGTGAAAGGTTTTGCCAAAGTCCAGCAGGTACAACACATCCACAGCCAAGCCTTAATGAGTTCCCTTTGTGACCCAATCAAAAGAGTCTAACAGACTCATCTGACAAGACATTCCTATGGTGGACCAATACTGCCTTTTGTCCTGAAATCAATTTGCCTACAGTAAATCAATTAGTATTTCCTTTTAAACTGTTAAAGTGATCAGCTAAGGGTGTGGCTAGCTCCTATTGCATTAAATCTAGGGTGCAGCCCATCCAGACCCATTGATTTATCCACTGTTAGAACTTTGAAAAACTTCTGTACTCTTCTTTTAGTTTTGTGTTATTCCACATTGATCTCTATTCCCCCCTCCTCACACTGTTTTGTAGTAAACTTTCTGATAGTGGCCCTTGCCTTCTACCACAATTACAGAGAAGAAATATTAATTATGTCTGCCTTTGCCTTAACCCTTCCCCTTACATGCAAACACTCCTCTTCAATCTAACTATCCCCTTAGATTTACATTTTTTTCTAATGTAGTAGAAAAAAATCTTGTCCCCCCTTCTTCACTCCCTCTGCAATCCTTTCATTTATTTATTTTTTGAAATCTTTGGAGACTGCCTTTGAGCACAAGCACACTTTTGTAAAGGTTCCACGTCAAATACATTGTCACAAAAATCATTGCAAGTACAGTAAGCAGTTTCAGAGGAAATGCAGTTGAGTAAAGTTCAAAGCACTTATGACTGAACAATTATATACAGTTTTGAAAGAAATCTACAGATTGTTGTATAAAAAGTCAAAGGTTATGTACAGAGAGGAACTGACTAAACAGCTTAATGGTTACAATTTCATTGGACTGCAAAGGCAGTCAGCAAAGATCTCTTAAACTGATTAAACTTGGGGAGATTCAGCAGTGTATCAGGCAGCTCATTTAATCAGGTACAGTAGCAACTCTGACAGCAAATGACCGCATGCCCAGCTGAGTATGCCAGAAAGGAGACTTAAGGGCATTCCTAGCCATATTCCTGGTGTTGTATTGGTTGAAGACAGTACAGAACCAGTTTGTTAAAGCAGGGGTATTAGACCCAGGAGCGCTGTTTGGGTAGCAAACAGGTGTAGAACATTATTCTGCTGGGTAAATATAGCCAGTTAGTGAGTGTGTAAAAGAAACAAACTATGAGTGTGGTTATCTGCACCAAGTACAAAGCAGCATGCCTTATTACAGATGAGCGTTACTCTATTTAGCACCATGTCATCACAGGCAACTGCATAGACAGAAAGGCCATAATCTATACATGACAGAATGGAGCTGGCCACAATAAGGCATCTAGCATCCCAAATGAGATCGTTCTGTTTATGATACAAGGCACACTCTCTTTTGTTAAGTTTGGCCACTAGGTTTTGAACATGGGAGGCAAACGATATGGGGCTCGATTCTCAAAGCTCCCGGCTTGGTGCAAGGGGCTTGTGCTACAAATAATGGCACAAAGTGCCCCTTGTGTCAAAAGATGCACTGGGAGAGATTCTCAATGGCAGCCTGTGTCAACCACAGGCTTCCTGCCTCAAAAGGGGCTTGTGCAGCCAGTGCACCAAAATGGGATGTGGCATGGTGCTAGGAGGTTTGTGGCAGACACTGGCTACCATATCTCCTAATGTAGGATTCTCAGAACACTCCCAGATGGAGAATTCCTAAGGGTATCCAGTGATATGGGTGATTCAAATTGAGTGACTTAGTATGAGTGAACACAATTTGATCACCTGTGTATAGAGTGAATATGGAAGGATGCTGAATGGAGAAAAAGTGAGTGCAGGGGAGCAATAATGGTGATAAAAGATAGAGTGATGGAAGGAGGGGGCTAACATAATAGAGGATACGGGGGGTAGTTTGGTAGGCATTTGGTAGCTGGCTGTCTGGAGTGGTGAAGGAGGTGTATAGCTGCAGTGCAGGAGATATTGGGTTCTAGGCTGGAAAGGGGTGAATATATTTTTGTGATTTTGTAGTTGGTACTCAGTGTTTTTTTTTTTTGGTTGCCATTCACCAATTCCTGCTTGTGTGCTCCATGGTCCCATGTCCCTTGTTCTGATGATTTGAGCCCCCCCTTGAAATAGCCCCCTCCCAAGTTGTCTCCCCATTGTCAGACCGCCCCTCTTGGAGTTGATTATAATTAGGGGAGTGTGGGGGGCACAGCCCCCCTGCACAAAAATACCATATATTGGTTCTGGTGAGTTTGTTGGGACCGGTGCTCATTGTTTTTGCTATGTAGTGCACAGTCGCCATATGAGTTTTTGCAAGGTGGACTCGCTGTCATAACAGGCGCTGTTTAATTTTCACCATGAAAATGGAACCATTTCTAAGTACTCTTAGACTAGCCAGAGCTGGTGTAAGAGTACTTATAAAATTCTCCTCTGGGAGTGTTAACCAATTTTCAGCAGTGTGCTGCGGTCCCCCCTTCCCGGTCCCCGATGTCCCCCAAAAGTAATGAATAAAGATAACATGATGGTATAGAGGCCCACCCTCCCCAATCCCCGACGTTGTCTGTATTAATAATTTATCATATATCCCCTGCCCTGGTGTACTAGCGGTCCCCCCTCTCCCCAATCCTCGATGTCCACCAAAAGTAATTTTTTATTTATTTATTTATTTTTTTTATTTTATTCTTTGGTAACCAGGTAATGCCTACTAAGTACAAGTGCCTGTTTTCAGGGGTGACCTGGGAGCACTGGGGAGGTTAAGTGACTTGCTCAAAGTCACACAGTATACAAACAGAGTAATGAATAAAAATAACCTGGTGGTCTTGGTCCCCCCCCCCAGCGCATTCAGCGAATGCAGTTTACAGTATGTGCTCAATGACAGTTCAGTTGGCTGTTAGCTGTGGAGGTGTGAGGTGGGCTGTGCTGGACACCAACTCTGATTCGGGATAGGGGGAGCGGAGTGGTGGGCATTGACTGCTGGGTTGGATGGTGGGAGGCCACTATATCACCAGGGCATGAGGAAATATTACTTATTTTTATTACAGGTAACATCTGGGATCAGTGAGGGGGGACCACTAGCCACTAGGGCAGGGAACATATCATAAATTATTAATATGGGCAACATCAGGGATAGGGGATGGGGGACCACTAGTCCACAAAGGGTAGGGGACAAATAATATATAATAAATTATTAATATGGGCAACATCAGGGATAGGGAAGGGGGGACCACTAGTCTACAAAGGGTAGGGGACAAATAATAACTTATTAATACAGGCAACATCGGGGATTGGGGAGTGGAGCCTGCTAGAACACCAGGTTATTTGTGTTCATTACTTTCAGGGGACATTGGGGATCAGGGATTGGGGACAGCTAGTCCACCATGGCAGAAGAAATATGATAAATTATTAATATGGGCATCATCAGGGATTGGGAAGTGGGACTGCTAGTCCATCATGTCAGAGGAAAAATGATAAAGTATTACTATGGGCAACATCGGGAATCAGGAAGGGGGGATCACTAGACCACCATGGTCTAAAGCAGCACACAGCTGCCCTGCAGCTTGTAGACATCCCTCCCAGTGTGCCATCTGTTTGGAGCCCGACCAGTTGCTGCAAGCTGTGGAACTTTACCACCAGGACCCTGCCAGATAGAGAATCAGGCACAGGATCCCTGGTGCACTGGGCTTTGATGCAAGCTGCCTTTGGTGGCAGCTTGCATCAATCTTAGGGCTCTTTGAGAATCGAGCCCAAGGTGTCATCCAGGTTACTCAAATGTATTTGAAGGTGTCCACCTGTTCAAGGTTTTGCCCTTGGCTGTTTCAAATGAGAAAGGGTGGAACTGTTCTCTTCTGTGAGAGACTAGATAACAGCATGGTCTTTGTTTCTTTTTGTAATTGAGGACCAATTTGTTGTTGGAGAACCAGATTTCTTTTGACCTAAAGTTACTTTGGAGACCGGCATTAAGGCTGTCATGTTCAGGGTTTTTGGAATAGATAACTGTAGCATCGGCTTAGCGGAGTTTGTTTGCCAGTCTGAAAGGAATTGGCAGTTGATTTATGAAGAGACCAAATAGGACTGGGCCCAAGATAGAGTCTTGGAGGATACCAATAGATACTTCCCTAGTGTCAAAGATTTATTGATCTTCACATGCTGGGAGTGATTGGTGAGATAGCTATAGTATGGAACCAGTCAACTGAGTTCTGTGATGAATCCAGGTCAAGGAGTTTGTTAAGTAGCAGCTTATGGTTGACCAGGTTGCAGGCCTTAATAAGGTCAGTACATATAATAGCTCCAATAAGGTCACCATTGTCAGAGGTCTTATGAACATAGTTGGTGTGTCCCAACAGCACCGTGTTGGTGCTGTGGAGCTTCGAAAAGCCACGCTGCTGTACACATTGGCCACTGTATTTTTTGAGGTATGTGACAAAGTTGGTCAGACATGGTTCTCTCAAGGTCCTTATATGTGAAGAGACAATAGAAGTGGGTCTGTAACTGGCAAGGCTAGTTCCATCTCCACTTTTGAAAACTGGTGTAAGCAGTGCAGACTTCCACTTCTCCGGGGATTGCAAGTAGTACAGGGAAAAGTTACATATTCTAGAGATGGGGTGGGAACGTTCCCCTACCACCAGGACAAGAAGTTTTATATCAATTGAATCACTCCCACTCCACTTTTTACCAAGTAACCTACTGATGCATTTTAAAGTGTCTTTGAAACAGCATTAAAGTAGAATTTTGGGTACCCTGGTTCAGAGCCCACCATCTGGGAAGCTTCAGGACCGGGTCTGGGCAGACTCTGTGAGGATGATGGAAATGAATTCAGTAAAGACTTTGTTGAAATAACTGGCAATTTTGGTGGGATCAAGGACCTCTCAACTCTCCATCATGAACATCTGAGGAATGGTTTTAACTCCCTTGCCAAGGAGCTCCAAGACATTCCAGAATCTTTTGCCATTGCTCTAGTTCTGGGTCTGCTGATCCTTATAGAAGTCAGATTTGGCATTTCTAAGCATAGTGGTGCACTTATGGCAGGCTTCCTTGTACCTTTGTAGGTAGAGAGGGGACTCTGTTTACTTGGCCAGTGCCCACAGATTGTCCCTCTCCCCCATGCAAGCAAGGGATTTAGGGGTGTTCCACCCAGAAGGTGTTCCTCATGCCTTGCATTTTGTAAAAGGTTGCAAATTTTTCACATGTATATGTGAACTCAGGGAGAAAGAATTCTAGCAATACCAGGAATGGCATTTAAGAAGCTGAAGTCAATTTGGGATAAGTAAGATTTTTAAGGTCCTTAATTCAGCATCTAACTTTGCTCATCTCATCTTCCAGTTAGCCTCCCTTATTCTGCTCATACAAACCTCCCTGTTTTTCATTCTGTCTGGCCTTGAAGCTTTTTATGGCCTTCCCAGTCTCCCTCACTGCCTCTCCTTCTTTCTATAATGACCTCTCTTGCCTTATTTTTATCTACTACGCTATCACAGAGATGTGTAGCATCCAGTACTCCCTGTTTAACTAGATCCCACTTTTTGTCTACCCCCACAGCATCCACAGCAGCCACAAACTACAGTAATTCTTGAGCAGCACCCGCATCTTGGTAAAATCAGCCCTCCTGAAGTCCAATAATCATGTTAGTGACTACAGTATAACCCCAATTATCCGAAACTCCGGATTATCCGCAATTCTCTTGTGTCCCCCGACACAAATAAGACCTTCTGCAAGGCCTCTAGCACTGTATGGCTTCTACAGTAGCACTTGCTATTAGTGGGGCACTTCAATCCATGCTAGGCATGTTAAAGTCGATAATTCTCATGTAACTGCTCTTTAATTGCCTAATGTGCTGAACCCTGTAACTACTGTATTTGTGTCTTGTATTATTGTCCACCCTGACGTGGAACCTTTGTAAAAGAGCTCACGCTCAAAGGTCTTTCTGATATTACAAATAAATAAATAAATAAATAAAGTCCATTACTACTGTAGGTGTGTTTCACCGTGTTCAGCCCTTCTGATCGACCCCTTGCCTGTGTGGTGGACGAGCTGTGGTGGTTCGTATCCCTATAGTTTAGGGTGATGCCAGCTAAATCTGGAAGGAGAGGCTAGAGACGTACTGGAGAGCCAAGATGCAAGGTTTATTAGCCACAATTGGAGCACACAGAAAAGACTTAGCATTCACTAACACTATACACATAAGAAAGCGTGAATAAGGTTACTGGGACCACAAACTGGCCCCACTAATGTCCTACAAAAGTCATAGATACATAGACAGTGTCAGCAGATAAGGGCCTATGGCCCACCCAGTCTGCCCATTTGAGCTTGTAAGTTCAGTTTATGTTTTACTAGAAGTCTGTTGCCCCTTACCCCTGACCTCCAGAATTCCTTTATGTCTATCCCATGCATTCTTAAATCCCGTGATTGTTTCAGCCCCCACCACTTCCTCTGGCAGGGTGTTCCACTTGTCCACCACCGTTCTGTGAAGAAATTCTTCCTCATGTTTCCTCTGATCGTCCTCCTCAGCTTCATCCCATGCCCTCTAGTCTTGGAACATCTTTTTCGCTTAAAAATAGTGTATTCCTGCACCCTGTTCCTCCTGTGAGATACTTGTATGTCTCTATCATATCCCCTCTCCCTCCTCTCCTCCAGGAGTACATGTTCAGTTCCTTCAACCTGTCTTCATAGGACTTGTGTGCAATCCATGCACCATCTTTGTTGCCCTCCTCTGAACCTTCACTACCCTGTCTTGTCCTTACGTAGGTATGATCTCCAGAACTGTACACTGTACTCCAGGTGGGGCCTCACTAGTGTCTTGTATAGTGGAATTATGACCTCCCTTTTCCTGCTGGTGATGCCCCTGCCTTACATCCCAGCATCCTTTGCTTACCTGCTGCCTTGTCACACTGTTTCCCTACCTTGAGGTCATCAGAGATGATAACCCCAAGATCCCTTTCCTGCTTGGTGCATGCTATATCCTCACCCCCCAACTGATATATTATGCCAGGATTTTTGTGCCCCATATGCATTATCTTGCACTTCTTTGCATTGAATTTCAACTGCCAAACCCCTGACCATTCTTCAAGTTTCTGCAGGTCCTTCTCATTCTGTCTACACCCTCTGGTGTGTCTACTCTGTTACAAAGCTTTGTGGCATCAGCGAACAGTGAAATTCTGCCTTCTAGGTCCTGTGCAATGTCACTGATGAAGATGTTGAATAGGACCGGTCCCAGGACTGATCCCTGTGGTACCCACTGGTCACTCTTCCCTCTGTAGAGTGACAGCCATTTCTACCACCCTGTGTCCTGCCACCCAGCCAGTTACCTACCCACCACACTACTGTCCTGCCCACACCCATATTCCCAGTCTGTGTAATAGTCTTCTATGTAGCACAGTGTCAAAGGCCTTGCTGAAGTCCAGATAGGCCATGTCCACTGCCCTCCTGATCCACCTCTCTAGTCACCTAATCAAAATTCAATGAGGTTGGTCTGACATGACCTCCCTGGTGAAACCATGCTGCCTTGGGTCCTGTAGTCCATTGACAGCCAGATGTTCTACAATCTCTCCTTCAGTAGTGCTTCCATGATCTTCCCACTACCGAGGTGAGGCTGACTGGTCTGTAGTTCTCTGCTTCCTCTTTGTTCCCTCTTTTGTATAAGGGGACTACATCTGCTATCCTCCAGTCTTTGGGTACCTCCCTGTTTCCAGTGATCGGCTAAACAGGATAGCCAGAGGTTCAGCCACCACCTCTCTTAGTTCTTTAAGGACCTGGGGTGCACCCATCTGGCCCCATTGCTATCAACTCTTATTACTTCCAGTTCCTTCAGGACTCTTTCTCTTGTAAAGGGACTTGTGTCCATTTCTGTACCATTCTCACCCTTGTACTCCTTCAGACCCATTACCCTCCTCTTCCTCAGTAAAGAGCAGAGCAGAAATACCTGTTCAATATATCAGCTTTACTGTTTGTCATCCTCCTTGTGCCCCATCTTCCCTCTTCAGTCTCCTATCCCCCCTTTGTCTTTCTTTTTTCCTTATGTACCTGTAAAGGTTTGTCCCTCTACCCAATGATTTTGCAATGTGTTCTTCTGTCTGAGCTTTGGCTTCCCTTACTGACCTCCTGCCTCCCTTTGCTTCTCCTGGTACTTCTCCCTATCCCCTTCTGCCTGTGTCTTTTTGTATTGCCTGAATGCAATCTTTTTGGCTTTCACTTTCTTTGCTACCTCTTTGGAAAACCATAATGGTCTCCTCTTCCTTTTCCTTTTGCTAACCTGCTTAATGCATAATTCTGTTGTTCTTGTAATCCCATTTTAAATACTGCCCACTATTCCTCAACCCCTGATTCCTGTCCCATTCCCTAATGCCTCTTTCAAGTATCTCCCATTTTCCCAAAGTCTGCCCCCTAAAATCCAGGATCGTGTTTTGTGTGGTTTGGTTCTGCTCTTTCTGTGATTTCAAACCACAATGACTGATGGTCACTGTTCCCCAGGTGCTCCCCCCACTGTTACCCCCATCACACACTGTCCCTGTTTGTGAGCACAAGGTCTAGTATTGCCTTCTGCCAAGTTGGTTTCATGGCCAGTTGCTTGAGGAAGGCACCCTGAAGGGAAGCTAGGATAAATCTGCTCCTAGTTGATGCTGCTGCTGGGATGCTCCAGTCCACGTCTGGAATATTGAAGTCTCCAACCAGTACTACCTCACCCTTGTCTGCCATCCTTTGAATGGCTAGCATCAGCTCCCTATCTGTTTCTTCCTCCTGGGCTGGTGGTCTATAGACCACACCTGTGCAGATGGCTGTTCCCATTTTCCTTTCCAGTTTAACCCACAGTATCTCTCCCCCATTTTGTTCCTCCTGGATCTTTGTGGCCCTTATGTCATTTTTCACATACAGTGCCACTCCTCCTCCCTTCCTGCCTACTCTGTCTCTTCTGAATATGCCGTAGCCAGGTATGGCCATCTCCCAGGTTATTCAAGTCTTAAAGGTGTAGTGATCCAATGCACCAAGCTTGGGTTTCTAGTATTTTGGTCGGCTGACTGGTGAGGGTGAACCTAAGGAAGCGCTTCCTGCACAGGCCATAAAATGGGGTGTCCCCCAGTGAACTAAAAACCTAGTAAAACACTGTAGGCCTCCTGGCCCTGGGAAGAAGGTGACTCCTGGCATTGCTGAGGCAACGTCAACAGGGCAGCGCCTGGTTGAAGATGGGTGTTGAAGCCAGGTTGTAGGGGAAGAGAACCTCCTCTGGGGATGTTGGCTGTGGTGCCCTCGAGCAGATGATCTCCAGTGGAGGAAAGGATGCTGGGTGCGATGATCCACTGGACGACCTCTGGGCAGGTCCCCGGAACCCTTACCACCTCACCCCTGTAGCTTCAGAATCTGACAATCTTCGGTGTGACCTCTTGATGCATCACTGGAACATGAGCCACCAATGGGCAGTACAATCAAGAGTATGGCGACTCTTGGTGTGGCCTCTTGCGTGGGCCACCGGTACTTATGCCACCTCAGGGAATGGGGCACAGAGCCTGGCAATCCTCAGCAAGGCCTTGGTATAGGCCACTGGTACAGTTGCCACCTAAGGACAATGTCTATTTGGTAGAATGGGCAATGTGACTCCGAGTTCAGCGGATGACTTAAGTCCCTTGAGCTAGAGCCGGGGCAACCCCTAATCTGACTCACTTTGGTGGGCCCTAGCTACCATCTGGCTACCACTTACGGCCCACAAGTTGAACCTGGGGCATCGTGGTGAACACTTGGAGTTGTTGGAGGTCATTGGAAGTGGATGCAGGTGATACTGTGCTTCACGGGGACCTTTTCTGGGTCGAAGAAGAGACACTGGAGGATTTCTGGATGAGGTGTGAGATGTGTGCAGGAGCCTGGAACAGAACAAAAATTAAAAACCTGAAAGGCAGTTCCCCCCCTCTTGTATAACTGAGAGCCATGGCATTTGGGATGGGGTGGCCCCAAATGTCTTCAGAGGGAGTAGTAGTAGTAGGCAAGTGCAGTAATCAGTTTCTCAGGGCAGAGCAGTCACACAGGACAATTGAGAAAATAAGGCAGTGCAGTCATTTAAACTCCTCAGTTGAATATAGCAGTTCAGTCATAGCAAGCAGTTCAACAATTTAAAACAGTTTGATTGAACACAGCAGTTCAGACACAGCAAGCAGTGGGTCCAGGCAACCACACCTCTTAACCTCCCTCATCACAGGGCAGGGACAAATCACCAAAATCAGGAACACATCAGATAAAACAGTAATATTAGTCCCAGAAGCTGTATACCACATGTTTCTTAGTGTGAATAGCATTTTTTTAATGAGAATGAGACTGCAACATCAATGACTGGCATTATTCTGTGATCCCAATCCCTACTCTTTAGTGCCAGAAATGACAGATTTAGGAGGGACAGAAGAAATTTCTGAGGCAAAATCAGGGACATCCTTGAAAATTAGGAACAGCTGAGGAGTAGGCAAGCAACAGGAAATTGCAGGCAGATAAAGAAAATACAGTTTACTTCATGGACACTGAGACAGTTTGATGACCAACCCCCCTTCTGAATATAGAGGCCAGGGTACCTAGTGTCTTTGTCCCAGCTATGGGCTGCCACGCCCTTCTACTACATGGACAAAGGACTAAGTTTTTCCATTACTTGGGCTTTGATTACCCTAGACCTCTGAGCAAAGCATGCAATAAGGCTCTGCCAGGCTTTTAGTAATTAGCTTCTTACAGTTAAACAATTAGAAATTCAGCATAAAAATGCACATTCTGACCAATAATACTTTGACCTGGTTTTACCTAGCATTTCTTTGATTCTTGGCTAAGAGGGAGTGGCCAAGTCTGTCTATATGGACCACAGACTGCCAAGAATAACTTAAACTAGCAGAGATTCTTTCAAGAGAGGAGGTCACAAACACCTTTAATCTTGGTCTAACAATGATTTGGTTTGAACCCTTCTAGCTTCTGCCTTTTTGGTTCTCATTTCTCTCTCTCCCTGTGTCTCTATACAATTGGACAAGGTAGTAGCTTCCTCCACCCGGGGTGGGGGGGTATAATGGAAGCAATTTAACTATTTTAAACAATAATTACACAGTACAACAATTCAATTGCTAAACAAACAATCCTTCCGCTGACTGAAGCAGGTCTAGCTAGGACTAATTATAAAGGAAATGCTGGCCAACAGCCTACTCACCCCTGGAGTTCAACCAAGATTTCTGTTCTTTGGGGAATGCACAACCAAGAAGGAGTGATAAGGCTTCTTCTCCTGTAGATTGCTGCATGGAAGGTTCACTGGGTCTGTTTCCCAGCCAAATGAACTGACTCGACACACTGGGGGACCTGACTAGATGGCAGATTTCTGCAAAAATTGACCAAGGCTGCTACTGGGGATCTTACAGAGGGAGTTACACTAAAGGGAACCAGGGGATTCACTTCAACCTCCTAACAGGGAAGCTGATATCCATTGCCTTGCTGTCCTTCACCCTCCCTGGTCAAACTCTTTCTCGCCTCTCTCCAGACTGTGAAGAGCCTCCTGTAGGCTAGGGCAGTCCTGGCTATCTGCCAGGGGATTGGCTCCTTCATCCAGAGGTCAGCCTCCTAAAGCTGGGTCAGTGGCTTAAAAAAAAAGTTTCCAGATTTGAATCTAGCCTGGCCACAGGGATTGGCTGAGAGGGCTCAGCCTGGCTTCCTTCTCCACTGGGGACAGGAATGTTGCCCAACTGGTTTGGCTGGCTGGGTGTTGGTCTTGAGCAGGGGGAAGGGGGAGAAAAGAAAAAAAATGCTTTTCTTTTAAATCCTGAATTTAGACTTCTAGGACTGTCTGCTTGAGTTGGGCCTGTTCTGTGTTTTAGAGGGTCACCAAAGCTTTTCAAGGGTTTCCTATTAAGCTGCCAGGGTCCCCATAACTGTCTGACCCCTCATATCTCTGAGGATCCGCTATTTTCTGTGATGCTCCCAGTTTCCCTGGGGCACTACAGATTCGGGCCCACCTAACAATACATGTCCTCATGTATTTCCCAAATTTTTACGTTCTGAATCTTAAACTCTTAGACTGTTCCTTCCATAAACAATGACATATTCTTCGCCCGTGTTATGGTAACATTGGTAACAGCCTACAGATTATAATCTTTAAATCATTAAATTCCATGTTTTCCTAACACTCTATACATTATGGTAGTGGTTTTGTCAGTGTATGAGAAAACATTTATGACTCCTTGCATCTTTAAAACTAAAATTTACATCTTAGAACATTTCGATAAACCATAGTTACAACTGGGCAGTGGTCTTGGCTCTTCTTTCATTTTTCTACTTGTATGTGGACACCCTTAATACCACTTCAGTCACATACCTCTGAGGGGGTACCCCAAAGTCTGACCTCTGGGATCTACATTGAGGGAGCTCTGCAGCAGTGGCTACTGGAGGGTGTGGCACCATTGGATACAGCCATGGGGTTAGTTGCAGGGTGGGAAATGACTCTGGGGCATTTTTCTCAGTTGGGAGTAGTTCCCGCCTCTCCTCCAGATTACTGTCCAGGAGGTGATTTTCAGATGGTGGAGCAGCTCTGAAGGTGCAGGGTTTAAGTCTGTTGTGATGAACAATCTGTGGCTGCTTCCTGCCAGACTCCTCTTGGTTTGTGAACAGGTAAGTCCAAGAATGGGATCTGAACAATCAAATATGGTTCTGACTACTATTTGACATCCAGCTTGTGGCACTGAGTCTTTCTTAATAGTATCCTTTCACCAATGGCCAGAGGCATTGCATGGGCTTGTATATCATAGTTTGCTTTCTGTCATTCCTGCACTTTCTCCATGTTTTGTTCCACTATTTTTCCAGCATCTCATAATAATTGATGTGCTCAGTCACCCATTTAGTAGTGGTATGGAGGGGTTTCTCTGAGTTTGGTTTGACATCTAGAGCCAAGTCCATGGGGAGTCTCCCATGATGACCAAACATCAAATAGTATGGTGAGTACCCAGTGCTGCTGTGAGTTGTGTTATTGTAGGTACACTAGCTCTGGGAGAAGTCTTGGCCAGTGCAGTCATTGAGACTCTGGTAGGGCTCTGAGCATGTCAAGGATAGTCAGACTGACCCTCTCGCAGAGCCCATTGCCCAGAGAGTGATAGGCAGTGGTGTGAATCTTTTGCCCTCCATACAAGGCACACAGTTCTTTAAACAAGTGAGACTCAAATGCTGAACCTTGATCAGTGAGAATTTTGGTAGGGTGAACATAGGGTTGAACAAACTGCCTCCAGAACTTTTCAGCAGTGGTTCGGGCTGAAAGATCGCGGACAGGCACAGCAATGACAAACTTTGAATAGTGGTCTGTGATGGTGAGAATGTAGTTTAGGCCATCCCCACTGGGGTCTACTTTAAGATGGTGCAGGTCCACCAGCTCAAGGGGTGCATGAACAGTGATTGGCTATAATGGGGCTCTTTGATCTTGCCTGGTGCTCGCTTGAGGGTAGATGTCGGGCATTTGTCACACCATTGTTGGATGTCCTCATGCATCCCAACCCAATAGAATCTGGTTCTCATATGAGCCTCTGTCTTTTTGCAGCCAAAGTGTCCAGATTTGTCATGATATGCCTCTAGGGCAACATCTGCAGCTTCAAGAAGGAGGACAACTTGTCGAACTTGGTCATGTGTCTTTGGGTCAGTGATGGTGCGGATAAGCCTTCCATTCATAGCTGTCATACGAGCCACATGTTGCCACAGTTTCACAAGTTCTGGATCAGCATGCTTTCTGTCCCCCAGAGGTAAGGTCTGCTGGTTACTAATGAAAGCCTTTAGCTGTCGGGTCACTGGACTGTGATCTTGGATCTGCTGCCATAGGTCAGGGGTTTCCTTTTAATGTCTCAGTCATATTGTCTTCCAGTGCTTCTGCAGTTGCAGCAGGGCAGTCAGCTCTGGGGAAGCTTTAGCAGCAGGCTTGTACCACCTACGCAGGGATCTGGAGAAAGGGAAGCATCTCTAGAGCTTCTCTGTAGTTGTCATTCTCCTCCATCTCATCTTGGGTGAGTAACCTCGACAGGGCATCAGCATTTGCATTGGATTTACCAGCAGGGTACTTGATTGGAAAATTGTAGTTGGCAAGTCTTGAGGTCCACCGCTGCTCGAGTGCTTCTAGTCATGCAGTGTTCAGATGAGCAAGGGTGTTGTTGTCAGTGTAGCTTGTGAAGGGTGTGGCTGCTAGGTAAGCTTTGAATTTCTCAGTGATGGCACACAATAGAGCAAGGAATTCCAGCTTGAAGGAGCTGTAGCAATCATCATTCCATTCAGCTCCACGGAGCCCACGGCTTGCATAAGCGATGACCCTCTCAACTCCATCCTGGTCCTGGGAGAGGACAGCCCCAAGCTCTTGATTGCTGGCATCAGTATATAATTTGAAGGGAAGTTGATAATCCAGATAGGCAAGTACTGGAACTTGGATCAACATTGCTTTTAGGCTGTTGAAGGACTTCTGCAGGACTGAACTCCACTGCACTGGGCTGCTTTTACGCAGTTGCTTTGTTCCCCTGAGCAATTCATGTAGTGGGGCAGCTACCTGGACAAATTTAGGGACAAACTGCCGGTAGTACCCTACAAACCCCAGGATCTCCTTACATCTCCAACTGTGACTGGAGTTGGCCACTCATGCACTGCTTGAATCTTGTCTGGGTCTGGCGATACTCCGTGCTTAGATACAACATGCCCCAGGTAGTGAACTTCTTCTTTGAACAGGTGTCACTTTGATGACTTGACCTTGAGTCCATAGTCAGCTAGGTGGGTAAGAACAGTTTCAAGGTGCTGCAGGTGCTCAGAATAGGTTTTAGAGTAAATGATGATGTCAACCAAGTAGACGAGGACCATGTTAAAATTATAGCTCCCCAAGCAGTGTTCCACTAGTTGTTGAAAGGTCCCCAGGGCATTATACAATCCAAATGGCATTCGAGTAAATTCATAGAGGCCAATGGGGGTCACAAACGCAGACTTCTCCCTGTCCTCTGGTGCAAGGGGAACTTGCCAGTAGCCACTAGCCAAGTCAGGGTTGAAAACAGGGATGCTGATTTCAATTCTGCCAGGGAATCCTCTATCTGTGGTAATGGGTAAGCATCCTTGTGTGTCACTTGGTTCAGCTTCCGATAGTAGACACAGAAGTGAATTTGCCCATCCATTTTCTAGACCAGTACTATTGGAGCAGCCCATGGACTGTGACTCTCGGTGATGACATTCATATCCTTCATCTCCTGGAGCATGGTTTTCACTGGTTGGTACAGTGCAGGTGGAATAGGGTGGAATCATTCTCTGATGAGTGGGTGCTGTCCTGTGACTATGTGGTGCTGCACATTCTTGGTACACCCAAAGTCAAGGGGGTGCTTGGAAAAGACTCTCTCTAGTCTCTCTAACATCAACAGCAACCCCTGTTTTTCTTCTTCAGGGGTTTCTTTGGTGCCCAAGTCAATTTCCTCAAGCCAGCTCTTGGCATCTGCTCCTTCAGGGCCTACAGCTCCATTTAATTGAAAGACATTCTCTCCATGGTCTGCTGAGGGCTCAATTATGTCCTTGCTTCAGATCTTTATCAACCTGGTCACAGGCTGATTTCGGTATAGCTTAATAGGAGCTGTGCCGTAGTTCAAGATGCAGATGGGGACCTGCCCCTTGCTAACTGTTGTGAGACACTGTTGTGAGACTTCATGCAACAATCACGGGCTTCTCCCCCTGTGGCACTGAGTGGTTCAACTACAGCCACATAGTCCTTGCCTTGCAGTCCCATTTTGGCTTTGCACAGCAGTATGGTCTCTGTACCAGGGTCCAGTCTGACTGGCTGGACATCAAGAATCTGGATCTTCCCACTCCTCTCCCTCAGCATTGGCAAGCCGCTGGTGACACTGCAATATATTGATTGTGTACTGTCAGGCCTTCTTGCTGGCTTTTGGGAACTGTGCTGCTTGCTTCTGGGAGGCATCCAGTAATTCTTCATGACAGTTGTCTAGTACATTCATCCCCAAAATCACTGGAGGGAAGTTGTCATCATCAGCGTTGCTAATGATGACCCCTTGTTGTGGGTAAACCTTATCTCCCAGCAGAATGTCCATTTTCTGGTAGCCCAAGTAAGGGATACTCATTCTGTTGCCTGCAATCAGGTTGAGCCAAGTCTTTGGAGGGGCATCTTAGTTGGTCTTGGGTCCAGTGCTTGAGAAAATGGCAGCCTTGAATAGTGGTGACTTGGGAGCCAGTGTCCAGAAGTGCTGTAAAGGTGATACCATTGAGTTTGAAGGCAACAACTGGGCAGCTCCCTACGTACTTTGACCATTCCAGGTTTGGGTTTGGACCTAGGAGCTTTCTTCCCGAGGGTTGGTCCACTGCCTTGGGGAAACCCTGTTTAATGACACAGCAACTTCTCCTTCCTGGATACACTGTCGTTCCACATGACCACTGATGCCACAGTGCCTGCAGATAGGTCATCCATAATTGTCGAACTGATCAGTGGGTCGCTGGCCCATACTCCTTCAGTCTGGTCTTGCTGGGAGTCGGGGATGGTCCATAGAATACCCTAGGCTCCAGCTCCCCTGGAGGTTTTGTACAACTCGGCAAACTTCTGCTAGTCTTTGCAACATGGCCTTCAGCAGGCAGGACATCTCTCTGATACTGTCTCTTGCCTGGTCATTTGGCCTGTCCTGGGCTTGAGTGACCTGATGGTACACTTTTTCTCTATCCCCTCTGGGGTAGAAGTCATGTTCTAGCTGATCTGCTAGTTACTCTTTTTCCTGGCTCAACTCTTTCTCTGCCCTCCATCTGGTGAAGGCATTGCAAGATGAGCAGGGTTCAGACATCGGATCCCCAGTGGCCATGGCTCCAGTGATACCAGCCATCTGCTGGAAGGCCACCATATCTTCCTCAAGTCGTCCAGAGCCTAGGACTTCTATGGCTTCCTCTTTGAAGTCTACAAATTTTGCATCTGGGTTTTGGCAGTGCAACATCAGCAGCTTCTGACGTAGAGGCTCTCCCCAGGCCCCCTCGATGAACTATTCTATCAATACTTGGTCTGGGTCTTCTTCCTCACTCAGGTTTCATTTTTGCAGGGCCTGGTGTGCCTCTTGCAGGCTCAAGGCAAAGTCCCACAGTGTCTCCCGGGGGCACCGTGTGTGAGAGAAGAATTTCATTTTGAGGTCTGAGACACTCCGCTTGTCGAAGATGTCGCTAAGCTGGGTCAGGATCCATTCAACAGTGTCCTTTTGTCCATCTGACCAGCTTTCAACTTCCCGTTTGGCAGCTCCTCCCAGCTGCCCAATGAGGATTTCCACTCTCTGTTGCTCTGGCACTTGGTAGAGATGGAACTTAGCCTGCAGCTTCACGGAAGTTGGTGAGGCTGCAGGTGTCTGAACTTTGGTCCCCCGTGTACCTTGGTAGCCATGGTGCCCTGAAGTAATAAGGCATCATTATTGGGGGTGGTTGAACTGAAGGTAAGGATGATCCTGTGGCTACTTCAGTATCTAAAGGCATCTTGGGTTGGAGTTCCTCCAGCTTTGGGCACCTTGTTGACTCTGATCCTGCTGACTACACCAAGTCTTTGTGGTGGATGAGCTGTGGTGGTTCATATCCCTCTAGCTTAGGGTGATGCCAGATAAATCTGGAAGGAGAGGCTGGAGACATACTCTAGAGCCAAGATGCAAGGTTTATTAGCCACAGTTGGAGCACACAGAAAAGACTTAGCATTCATTAACACTATACACATAAAAAAGAGTAAATAAGGTTACAGGGACCACAAACTGGCCCCACTAATGTCCTACAAAAGTCCAGGTGATTCAAGTCTTAAAGGTGTAGCGATCTGATGCACCAAGCTTGGGTTTCTAGTATTTTGGTCAGTCGACTGCTGAGGGTGATCCTAAGGCCATAAAATGGGGCATCCCCCAGTGAACCAAGAACCAAATAAAACACTGTAGACTTCCTGGCCATGGGAAGAAGGTGACTCCTGGCATCACTTAGGCAATGTCGGCAGGGCAGTGCCTGGTCAAGGATGGGTGTTGATGCCAGGTTGTAGGGAAAGAGAACCTCCTCTGAGGATGTTGGCTGTGGTGACCTCAGGCAGGTAGTCTCCAGTCAAGGAAAGAATGCTGGGTGCAATGATCCAGTGGACAACCTCTGGGCAGGTCCCCAGAACCCTTACCACCTCACACCTGCAGCTTCAGAATCTGACAATCTTTGATGTGACCTCTTGATGCATCACTGGAACACGAGCCACCTATGGGAGGTACAATCAAGAGTGTGGTGACTTTTGGTGTGGCCTCTTGCATGGGCCACCAGTACTTATGCCACTTTAGGGAATGGGGCACAGAGCCTGGCAATCCTCAGCAAGGCCTTGGTATAGGCCACCAGTAATGTTGCCACCTTAGGGCAATGTCTATTCAGGAGAATGGGCAACGTGACTCCGAGTTCAGTGGATGACTTCAGTCGCTTGAGCTAGAGCTGAGGCGGCACCTAATCTGACTCACTTTGGTGGGCCCTAGCTACCATCTGGCTACCACTTATGACCCGCAACTTGAATCTGGAGCATCGTGGTGAACACTTGGAGTTGTTGGAGGTCATTGGAAGTGGTGCAGGTAATACTGGGCTTCCAAGGGACCTTCCCTGGGTCAAAGAAGAGACACTGGAGGACTTCTGGATGAGGTGTGAGGTGTGAGGTGTGTGCAGGAGCCTGGTGCAGAACAAAAATTAAAAACATGAAAGGCAATTCCCCCCCTTGTATGACCAAGAGCCCTGCCATTTGGGATGGGGTGGCCCCAAATGTCTTCAGAGGGAGTAGCAGTAGGCAAGTGCAGTAATCAATTCCTCAGGGCAGTGCAGTCACACAGGACAATTGAGAAAATTAGGCAGTACAGTCATTTAAACTCCTCAGTTGAATGTAGCCATTCAGTCATAGCAAGCAGTTCAACAATTTAAAACAGTTTGATTGAATACAGCAGTTCAGACACAGCAAGCAGTTGTCCAGGCAACCATACCTCTTAACCTCCCTCATCACAGGGCAGGGACAAATGACCAAAATCAGGAACACATCAGATAAAACAGTAATATTAGTCCTAGAAGCTGTATATCACGTTTCTTAGTGTGAATAGCATTTTCTTAATGAGAATGAGACTGTAACATCAATGGCTGGCATTATTCTGTGATCCCAATCCCTACTCTTTAGTGCCAGAAATGACAGATTTAGGAGGGACAGAAGAAATTTCTGAGGCAAAATCAGGGACATCCCTGAAAATCAGGAACAGCTGAGGGGTAGGCAAGCAACAGGAAATTGCAGGCAGATAAAGAAAATACAGTTTGCTTCATGGGCATTGAGACAGTTTGATGACCTACCTCCCCCTTCTGAATATGGAGGCCAGGGTACCTAGTGTCTTTGTCCCAGCTATGGGCTACCATGCCCTTCTACTACTTGGACAAAGGACTAAGTTTTTCCATTACTTGGGCTTAGATTACCCTAGACCTCTTAGCAAAGCATGAAATAAGGCTCTGCAAGGCTTTTAGTAATTAGCGTCTTACAGTTAAACAATTAGAAATTCAGCAGAAAATGCACATTCTGACCAATAATACTTTGACCTGGCTTTACCTAGCACTTCTTTGATTCTTGGCTACGAGGGAGTGCCCAAGTCTTTCTATATGGACCACAGACTGCCTAGAATAAGTTAAACTAGCAGAGATTCTTTCAAGAGAGGAGTTCACAAACACCTTTAATCTTGGCGTAACAATGATTTGGTTTTAACCCTTCTAGCTTCTGTCTTTTTGGTTCTCATTTTTCTCTCTCCCTCTGTCTCTATACAATTGGACAAGTTAGCAGCTTCCTCCACTGGGGGGGTACAATGGAAACAATTTAACAATTTTAAACAATAATTACACAGTGCAACAATACAATTGCTAATCAAACAATCCTTCTGCTGGCTGAAGCAGGTCTAGCAAGGACTAATTATTAAAGGAAATGCTGGCCAACAACCTACTCACCCCTGGAGTTCAACCAAGATTTCTGTCCTTTGGGGAATGCACAACCAAGAATGAGTGATAAGGCTTCTTCTCCTGGAGACTGCTGCATAGAAGGTTCACTGGGTCTGTTTCCCAGCCAAATGAACTGACTCGACACACTGGGGGACCTGACTAGATGGCAGATTTTGGCAAAAACTGACCGAGGCTGCTACTGGGGATCTTCTGGAGGGAGTTACACTAAAGGGACCCAGGGGATTCACTTCAACCTCCTAACAAGGAAGCTGACATCCATTGCCTTGCTGTCCTTCACCCTCCCTGGTCAAACTCTTTCTCACCCCTCTCCAGTCTGTGAAGAGCCTCCTCTAGGCTGGGGCTGTCCTGGCTACCTGCCAGGGGATTGGCTCCTTCATCCAGAGGTCAGCCTCCTAAAGCTGGGTCAGTGGCTTAAAAAAAGTCTCCAGATTTGAATCTACCCTGGCCATAGAGATTGGCTGAGAGGGCTAAGCCTGACTTCCTTCTCCACTGGGGACAGGAATGTTGCCCAACTGGTTTGGCTGGCTTGGTGTTGGTCTTGAGCAGGGGGAAGGGGAAGAAATTAAAAAAAAATGTTTTTCTTTTAAAACCTTGAATTTAGACTTTTAGAACTGTCTGCTTGAGTTGGGCCTGTTCTGTGTTTCAGAGGGTCACCAAAGATTTTCAAGGGTTTCCCATTAAGCTGCCAGGGTCCCCATAACTGTCTGACGTCTCATATCTCTGAGGATCCCTTATTTTCTGTGATGCTCCCAATTTCCCTGGGGCACTACACCTGCCTCTTCCTTCTGAGAAGGCAGCCTATATACCACACCTATCCAGATAACCCTCCCCCTTCCTGTGACTACCCGAACCCACAATGTTTCCACATATGTGCCCTTCCCTCAGCCTTGATCTCTGTGGGCTTTACACCATCCCTTGTATGTAAAGCCAGCCCTCCTGCCTTTTCCTGCCGCTTATTCCCCTCGAATATTGTGTAGCCAGGAAATGTTAATTTTTAGTCATGTTGTTGTGTTACCATGTTTCTGTCATTGCCACCAAATCCAAATGAGTTTCATCTACTATTGTCTGCAGGTTGCTAATTTTATTCCTTGGCTCATGGCATTAATGTGCACTGCTCTCCTGTGCTCCTGCATCTTACCCCTTGTGTACATGTTTGTTGTCACTGCCTCTTTTACCCCTGCTGTCCCTGTATCTTAGCTCCTTCCATCTTCACAGCACTCCTTGCTGCCAGAATTGTATTCTCCTTCTTGAGTTCCTGGCTGTCCTAGTTGCCTCACCTCATTTCCTACACCTTGCTCTTCACTGTTTTTCTCTTTGTACCATCTCCTCCTCTCCTGCTGTTATTTTTCCCAGACTACAGTCATTCTCATTAGCCACCTTCCCCAGGGAGGTGTCAGTGTTCCCCTGTCTGTCCTCTTTTTTCATCCATTTGACCCAATTCTTCTCCTAATTCCTTATTGTCATGATACTTTTCTGAAAGACCTTATGTGTTTCCACTTGAAGGGGGAGTGCCAGCTTGGCCTCCCTTCACTGGTATAATAATACTCAGGTTACTTTGTCAGTTTAAATGGCCTGTGATAAAGGTATCATCTTATTGGGTCAAAGCCATTGTCCCTTCTGCTGCAGGGAGCCCCACTTGAATAGCTTATTTTCCCTCCAAAACTGCCCTAATACTTCACTATGTCAAATCCCTCTTCCTTGCACCTAACTTCAACCACTGGTTAAAGTGAGTTATCAGGAGCCTCTTTCTTGAACCTCACTGGCAGAACTTCAGAAAAAGTAACAGAGGTCTCAACCAGTTTGAGTCATTTGCCTTGCTCCCTAAATGTATCCTTCACCTCTCCCAAAGGGCTGCTGGCTAGATTGTTTGTCCCCAGGTGACCAAATTAATTACATCCTCCCCGTTCCATCCCCCTAACACTCCTTTCAATTCTATGTTTATCTCTCCCTGTCAGTGCCTTGGGAGGCACCAGACCACCCTGTTCCCCTGCTCCCTTCCCACACTACTCTCTCCATCCCCTTTTGATGAAATCTCTACTACTGGTAGCTTTCTAGTCTTCTTCCAGCACTTGGACTCAGGTGCCATTCCAATTGCCACTCTGGTGTAGAAGTGTTGCAAATTTTTAATTTACCGGCATAATTGAGGCAAAGTTAGGAACGTCATACTACACATGGAGGGGTGAAGTTCCCAGCCTCGACTCAAGCACATGCTGAGAGTTTCCCTTTTTAGTTTCCTTTTAATCAAAAAAAACACAAACAACCCCAGCACTCAACTTTAGTTAATAAGACTCTTATCAGAAGTAATGCAGAAAAATAGCCTTTTATTAGAAATACAAATACACAGTTGAAGTGCTGACACACATGCTAAAAAAAGCAACTCATTTCACACCTGTAGGGGATGCTTTATCAAGGGTTTTCACAAAGTGGTATACAACTGCTTTTATAGTGCAAAAATATGTGCAAATCAATTAAAGCAATTTCAATAAGACTAACAGCATTTAATTAAAGACAAGTTGCACTTTGTTGCTGTTACTAGTAGTTAAACAGGAATACATTAGAGCAGCTAATTTACTTATTGCACATCAACTTGAAGTGCTAATCCATTTGTTAAAGAGCTTCAGAAGAAGTGAAGATCTTCAAGTGATTCAGCTTCTTAGGTTCGAATCCCGTTACTGCAGAGGCCACTTGACGAAAAATATATGTACATGACCATACTATAAAAAAAAATACAAAAAGGGCAACATTTCATACAGGAAAATGATTTCTAATTTGCCAGGAAGGAGTCAGTTAAAGTAGAATCAAAGGAAGTGTAACAGTGCATAGAAACATAGAAACATAGAATTTGATGGCAGATAAGGACCGCTTGGCCGACCCAGTCTGCCCATTTCCCTACCTACTGGATAAGCTGTAGATCCTAGTTAACCAGCAACCTACTTCTTCCTACCCCAACCCCCTAGGAATGGCCTTATGACTGTCCCATGCATGCTTGAATTCCACCACTGTTTTTGACTCCACAACCTCCTCCGGAAGGCCGTTCCATGCATCCACAACCCTCTATGTGAAAAAATACTTCCTTAAATTACCTCTGAGCCACCCCCATTTTCAAATTGTGCCCCCTTGTTCTTGCACACCTCTTTTTTTGAAAGATGCTACCCTCTTGGACTTTGTTGATTCCCTTGAGGTACTTGAAAGTTTCTATCATGTCCCCCCTCTCCCTCCTTTCCTTGAGGCTATACATATTAAGCTCCTTTAGTCTCTCTTCATATGTCTTCTGGTGCAGACCCTGCACCATTTTAGTTGCCCTCCTCTGGACAGCTTCCATCCTGTCTATGTCTTTGTGGAGACTGTGTCTCCAAAACTGGACACAGTACTCCAGATGGGGTCTGACCAGCTATCTGTACAGAGGGATAATAAATTCCTGTTTTCTACTGGTGATGCCTCTCCCTTTGCATCCCAGTATCCCCCCAGCCCTCCTTGCTGCCCTCTCACATTGCTTGCCCACCTTTAGGTCATCTAATATGACTACCCCCAGGTCCCTTTCCATTTTTGTTGTTGTTAGTATCTCACCCCCCATTGTGTACTCTTCCCCTGGGTTTTTGTTTCCCAGGTGCATTACCTTGCACTTCTTAGCATTGAATCTAAGCTGCCATACATTTGACCATTCCTCTAACCTTGCCAAGTCCCTTCTCATCCTTTCCACCCCACCTTGTGCATCAACTCTGTTGCAGATCGTTGTGTCATCTGCAAAGAGACATACTTTTCCTTCCAGTCCCTCTGCAATGTCACTTATAAAGTGCAAACCTATCATTCAAAAATGGCTTTCACATTACCAGTGCTACTAACAATTGACTGGATAATCAAACAACTAATTTACTTATCTTACAAATTCAAAATGCTAATCCATATATTGTACATAGAGCTTCTGATGAAAATATATTTAATTGATGCTGCTTATTAGGTTCAAATCCCATCACTGCAGAAGTTCATGGACTCTGGATGAGAATGATATATAGACAATCATACTATGGAAGGGAATACAAAAAGAGGAACATTTAGTACCAAAATATGATTAGTACTTCACCAGAAAGGAATCAGAACAGAATCACAAAAAGGATAACAGTTTGAACATGCCAGTGAGTCCTTATTTAGTAGCCCCTAGCTTATATATCCAAAAACACTCGCTATTAGGTATTTTCCTGTCCTATCCACATCAGCACCCTTTGAACCTGTATGTATGCATTCTGTTCTCATAAAATTAATACATGATCTGAACCATAGTTGAAGAACATGGGAAGCCAGGGTATTTTTCCTATCACCTTTCATAATGGCACCAATGTGTTCTCCCACACAATCTTCAGTTTTTGTGTGGTTTTACCAACATAGAAACTCTTATGTTTGGAAATTACTAAGTACTGTACACTACATTCTCTGACTTTCTAAATTATAATAAGGGTCTTTTTTCATTACTTTAAATTAGAGCCTTTTTAACAGAAGTTGGGTGCTGGGGTTCTTTCTTTTTTCTCTCTGATTGATCTCCTGTTACCTTCATAGCACCAATACTACCATGGAGTGGCTTTTTTGACTGTTAAAAATAAAATAGTTCTTGTGTGCCACAAAACTCCCCTTCCACACTGCCAGTTCAAAAACATGGTAACATCATCCCCTACCCTCGCAGCACCCGCCTCCACTCCCACCCCCCAGTTTCCTGGCAATGTTTCTGTATCTATTAAAAAAACCTTCCCCACCCCAGAGTTGAATATTTCCAATTTCAATTCACACCCCCACCCACCCCAGTCCCATTCAGATATGTTGTTTACACCCCTCACTCTACAACCTCCTTGCTCCCAGCACCTTTTTCCCCCAAAGAAAGGGTACACAACTACTATGAGACACTTGTACTGTATAAATAAAAACTGTCCCCAATGGCAACCGCCCATTCACAATGGATGAATTAATGATGACATGTTAATTTTAGCTGATAGTTTGACCACACTGAGCTCAGTCTGACCAATCAGCTCTTACTACTAGCATGTCATCACCAATTCATTAATTGTGAATGACTCAGTGATGGTGGCTGGTCACCACTGTAGAGGATGTTTTTCTTTGAAGAGGTATCCTCCTACTAGTAAATTGCCTCCCAGGAGGCACTGCTCATAGGGAGAGGGAGTAGATCCTGAGGATCTCTAAAGCAGTAGCAGGGAGTAGGGGGGGGCTGGAGATCATTGTCCACCTGGAGACAAATGACCTAGCCAGGGGCAGGCAAGCATACATCAGGTACAGGAGGACTTCAAGGAGTTGGGTAGGTGCCTTGGGGAGATAACAAACTTTGTGGCATTCTCTGAGGTGCCACTGCTCCATGGCAGGGGGAGGCTAGAAATCTCTGCATAATGCGCTTCAACAGTGGGTTAGAGAGATGATGTGGGGAGAAGGATTTTGGTTACATTTGGGATTGGGGACCCACCTGGAGGGGATGAAGGCCTGTACAAGGGTGACGACCTTCATCCATCCAAGAAGGGGACGGCAGTCCTCAATGTAAGGTTTAAAAACTTCCTAGGAAAGCATTTAAACTAGCCAAGGTGGGGGGTGATAAGAGCAGGGAACCTCAAGCAGCCCACCCCCACAGGTTAGAGCAGCTAGACAGGAAGAACAGGAAGTTAAGTTTGCAACAGGAACATCTGAACCCACTATAGGGGATGTAACAGTGGTAGGAAAGCAACATAGTAAAGCAACAGGGGTAGGGAAGAAGAAAAAGGTAGACAAAGGCAAGGAGAAAGAGAGGGTAGGCAGGGCAAAGTGGAAGGTCATGTGTACAAATTCCCACCGTGAGGGAAATAAAATCCCAGACTTGATGGCCTTGATGGCCTTGATGGCAGAGGCTGACCTGTACTTAGTGACTATATCAGAGACATGGTACACTGGAAACTACAACTGGGAGGTAAGCGCACGAGGCTATGCCCTTTTCAGGAGGGACAGGGAGGGGAAAAGGGGGGAGAAACCCTGTACTTCAGGGAAGGAATAAAAGCTACCATGGTACTGAGAAGGAAGGGAGAGGCCAAGGAACCTTGGATCACCCTTGTGCCAGTAAATGGCACAGCAGTTTGAACAGGGGTGATCTACAAGCCTCCAGCTCAGGGGGAGGAGGTGGATATAATGCTAGGAGAAGAAATTCATGAGATGGCAGTGAAAGGGGAGATACTACTAATGGGGAATTTTTAACATGTCTGACATGGATTGAACCATCCCAGTGGCTGCCTCAGCCAAAAGCCGAGACATCCTGGACTCACTTCAGGGGGCAGGCCTCAGGCAGTTAGTGCTTGAACCCGCCAGGGGCAGGGCAATCCTGGACCTAGTACTGACCAATGGAAAAAGAATCAAAGCAGTTCAGGTGGAAGGTAAACTGGGATCTAATGACCACCACACACTTTGGTTCAATATAGGTACAAGGGTGCAAGTAAGTCACGCAAAAGCGAGGGTATTGGATTTTAGGAAGGCAGATTTTTCTTGGATGGGGAAATGTATCAAGGAGGTCCTGGCATGTAAGAAGGCAAGAAGTGGGGGTAGAGAACTGTGGGCACACCTGGAAGGAGCCATAGTGGAAGTAACTAATCAGTGCATAAGGCTGAGAAGCAAGGATAAGAGGAGGAAGAAACCATTATGGTTCTCAGCAGAAGTAGCAAAGAACATACGGGCCAAAAAGGTGGCTTTCAAGAAATACAGGGGGATGAAGAGGGAGGAGGGTAGGGTAGTGTACCTAAATAGTCTTAGGAAAGCAGGGAAAGCTGTTAGGAGCACAAAGGTGCAAACAGAGATAAGATTAGCTCAGACGGTGAAAGAAAGCGATAGGTTATTATATAGGTACATCAGCGAAAAAAGGAAGGGCGGGCAGGATGGTAAAGCTCAGAGGTGATGAAGGGGGTGTGCAGGGGGACTTGGAAAAGGTAGAAATACTAAATAAATATTTCTGTTCAGTGTTCACAGAGGGAGGGGAGGGATGAAGACCGCCACTAGTCAGCAGACACAAGGGGAGCAGGGAAATGAACACCATTCCATTTACAGATGAGACAGTTCTAAAAGAACTCACAAAACTGAAGGTGGACAAGGCAATGGGCCCTGATGTCATACATCCCAGGATATTAAGGGAGCTAAGGAGGAGTTAGCTGCACCACTGGCAGCCCTGTTCAGTGAGTCACTGAGAACAGGGATATATCCAAAGGACTGGAGGAGGGCACATGTAGTCCCTCTTTACAAAAGTAGAAGCAGAGAAGTGGCAAGTAACTACAGTGTCGACCAGTCGTCCTAATATCGGTAGTGGAAAAGATTATGGAAACATTATTCAAAGAAAAGATGGTGAAGCATTTGGAATCCATTGCAGCACAGGATCTAAGACAGCATGGATTCATGGCAAGAAGGTCATGTCAAACTAATCTGATAGACTTTTTTGATTGGGTGATGAAGGATGTGAATGGGGGGGGGACAATAGATGCAGCATATCTTGATTTCAGCAAAGTCTTCAAGACCTTTCCATGTAGGAAATTGGTAAATAAGCTGTGCAGCCTGGGTGTGGGCCACAAGGTGATGAACTGGATTAACAACTGGCTGAAGGACAGGAAACAGAGGGTGTTGGTTAATGGAATCCAGTCCTGGGAAAAGGAGGTGACCAGCGAGTACCCAAGGGGTTGATTCTGGGGCCGGTCCTTTTTAATGTCTTCATCAATGACATTGTGGAAGGGCTGGAAGGGAAGATGTGCCTATTTTCAGATGAGACCAAGATCTGCAACAGGGTGGACACTCCAGATGGAGTGGACGGGATGAGAAAGGACCTGGAGTGGCTGAAAAAATGGTCAGAAAGGTGGCAACTGAGGTTCAATGTGAAGAAGTGCAAAATCATGCACCTAGGGCCAGATTCCCTGCAGAGACCTACAGGTTTGGGGGGGGATTGCTGGCAGTCACCAGGGAGGAAAAGGGATTCAGGATTATCATCTCAGAGGATCTAAAGGTGGCCAAGAAATGTACAAAGGTGGTAGAGAGGGAAAGTGTCAGGTTGGGGTGCATGGGTAGGGGTATCACTAGTAGGAGAAGAGAGGTGGTGATGTCACTATACAAAACACTGTTGAGGCCACATCTTGAATACTGTGTACAGTTCTGGAGGCCGCATCTTCGTAAAGAAACAGACAGGGTGCAGGCAGTTTAGACGAGGGCAACAAAGATGGTGCAGAGATTGCAGCAGAAGACATATGGGGAAAGACTGAAAAACCTCAATACGTACACACTTGAAGAGAGGAAGGAACTGGGAGATATGATAGAAACTTTCAAGTATTTCAAAGGCATGAACAAGGCATATGTGTGTGACCTCTTTCAATATAAGAGGAGTACAAGAACAAGGGGGCATGAAATGAGATTGGAAGGGGGCAGGCTGAGGGGCAATGTGAGAAAGTTTTTTTCACAGAAAGGGTGGTCGATGAATGGAACAGCCTACCTCAGGAGGTGGCAGACACGTGCACAGTGGAGGGTTCCAAGCATGCATGGGAGAGGCATAAGGGTACCCAAGGGGGGGAGGGAGAGGTGCTAACCACTGACCAAGTAGGGTCAGAGGACACTGTTTAAGTTAGGGTATATGGGCATACTGGATGGGCCTAGTGGTCCTTATCTGCCATCAATTTTCTGTGTTTCCATGTTTCTATGTATCCTTTCTTTCATGGATGGGGGGAGGAGGGTGCTGGGTGCCAGAGTGTGGAGTGGTTGGGTGTATACTACATATTTGAATGGGACTGTGGGGGATGGGGTGGAAATTTAAATTGGGATTATTCAAGTCTGGGGTAGGTGGAAGGTTTTTTTTTACTAATAGATACAGAAACTTGGGTGGAAAACTGGAGGGAGGTTGGTGCTGCAAGGGTGGAATGGTGGTGGTAACTTGCTTTTTGAGCTGGAAGTATAGGAAGGGGTGGTTTTATGTTGCAAAAGGATGAAATGAAAAGGAAACTTAAAAAAATAAAACTATGCATAGTGGCATTTCACTAGTGAAGGTGCCACTACACAAAGTTTTAGACTGCAGCACTATATAAAGTGGTGCCTCTGCAGGTGATGTTCTACTGTACGTAGTCTCCCCCCGCTTTGCCAGGCACAGAACTATGCACAGTAACACTTCACACTACACCAGGGGTTCTCAAATGGTGAGGCCAGCCTCCCTGGGGAGGCCCCAACCTGTTCTAGGGGAGGCTCAAGCAAGTCTGAAAAAGTACTGCATTTAAATTTTGGATTTTACATATTTTGTGTGAAGAGATGAAGTAAACTGAAAGAGGATAGTAATAATAGGTGAAATTGTATGTATTCATTTACTAATAGGTGACAAGGGATGGTAAATGAGCCAAGGCGCATTTCAGGTGTACCCGGGGAAGGGTAGGGAGTGAATAAATGTCAAAAGGTAACTGCAAAACAATCAAGAAATATTCAATGAGCAATACTGCAAATAAATATGAACAATCAATTAATAATGACTGGTGGTAATTGATCAATTTGTAAACTGATGGCAGAACAGTCCAAATACAAGGGTTGAGCATAGAAGTGCTAAGAGCAATAGCAGGAAGGAGCAAAGTAATCCCCAAGATGTTGCTTAGGAGTAGAGAAGCAGAGGGAGAGGCAAAGTATGTAGGAAGGTTATTTCATATAGAGAGGAAACAGAGGAAGTAGTCTGACCCATGAAGGTACTGCAACAAGGGGTAACAATGGTTCAAGAATAAAAATAGCAGAGCAAGTAGTTGGCCTGTGGGGCAATAAGCTGAATAATAATATTTATTTATTTTATTTCTTTATTCAGATAACACCTTTGAGCACAGGAGCTCTTTTCCAAAAGTTCCAAGTCAGTATAAGACAAAGAACTGAATGTGAGCCCAGTACTCAAAGGGCTTTCAATTTATTCGTGGTGTACTGCGCAAAGTACAGTACGTTATTTTCCTTTGGGAAGGCCCAAGGTTATTTCAATTTTTGGGGGAGGCTCAAAATCTTTTCCATGAATTTGGAGAGGCTCACAGTGACAAAGTCTATGAACTATTGCACTACACAAAGCCAGGCCACTTCCCATATTGGTATGCATAGTGTAGCTAATAAAACTTTACAGGCATCTACTCTGAGGCAGTCCCAGGTTATCTGTGAGGTAACAGCTACCATATCCCTGTGATGAGACACTTGATGAACTGTGTTGCTCAGGTAAGCAACACAATTCCCTGTTACTATCGCTGGAGTCTCACCACCCCCTATATGAAATGTCTTCTCCCTTCACCCCTGCCAACTACTACCACCCCCCAGTCTGAACCTTTGGTATCCATTAGGAAGTAGGACAGTAGCCACCTGCTCCAGCCCTAACACGGCTTTGCTATGGTAAAGGCCTAATTCAGACATTGTGGCAGCCAGCTCTGCCTTGAGCACTGCAGATTTATTACATGCTAGGCTGCAATCTGTATTCTACAGTGTCATTCTGAAGATGGCTGTCCCACACTCATCATTGCACACTACACTCCCTCCCCACCCCCAACTATCCTGCCAGCTTCTGGCATTCCTTTTCCACCCACCTCAGTTGCAGTACTTTACCTTCCATCATATTAACTGCCCCCATGTGCTTCTTTCAGTAGGACATTTCCTAACTCCAGATAGCCACCTCTTTATTAGGACATCCTAGACAGGGTTTAGCCAAAAGCCTGCAGTTTCAGATCCCAGCAGTAACTTGCTCACAGTTTAACCCCACTGACAACAGAAAGCAACAGTCTTCCTAGATGGGATGGATCAGGATCTGACATCATGTGTAGCTCCTGATGAGAAGAGTTCTGCATGGACAGAAGCTGTCCTATGTCTTCATGGTTCTTACTCTTCATTGTTGCTCATGCAGGTGCAGTGTCTGAGTTACAAGCAGCAAAATATTTTGATTTAACATACTGTAGAAGTGCCTATTATACCATAACTACTGTATAGTGGCACTACTGCTCCAATATAATGTGTCTACTCAAACATTTAAGAATTGTGCTTTATGAAATACATGTAGAGTGAATCATATATAAATTAACACTGTCACGTCTTTTTCTGCAGCAAGTCTGATCATAACTCCATAAGTTGTTGTGTCAGTTAAAGTCACACATAAAAGCCTACACATGCCAGAAACCTGTTCCACTGAAACAAAATGTGTTAATTAAGATTAAGTGGTGTGAATGAAACTTTACTAGAAACAAATAAGTATGACTTGGAATGCTGAATTTGCAGTTAAAGTTACTGTATAACTAAATCAAAACTCTCTAGATAAGTTAATGTAGTGTGTGTGTTATTGGCTTGGTACATTTAAGCTAATTGAAAGGGTTACCCCAATTATTTGAACCAGTATTAAAACCATAATGCTGAAGGAGTCTGATCAAAACATTGATGGCTATGTACGCGCAGATCCTTAAATGATTTGTGTATGACTGATTGTTAACATCAGCATACAGTGCATGGGAAGTCGGTGGAGCTGAGATAAGGTTAATGCCATGGGAAGAGAATTGCTTGTATATTTAAACTTATAGCTCTTGCTTTGGAGACGCACTGATGACAGGGCAAAAAAATGATCAGGGAAAATAATCAGCTTGCTTTATGCCCCTATGAGTTCAAACAGTCATTGTTCCTTGACCTGCAAGCACTGGTTATAATAAAGATAGGAAGCTTCCTTTCCTTGAAAGTGCTGTGTCATTTCTTCCTCTTTAACTGAAATTCCAGGAAGGGATCAGGAAGTACCCCCAAAGAACCACTTCTCTTTTTAACGCTGGATTTGTAGAAGAGCGAATCAATTCATTATTCTTCCTCTCCTTCTTTATTGCGGCTTCTTTTAACTTCCGTTCATAATCTGTACAAGCTGCTTCTGCTGCTGTGCTCCTGGAGACCATGAGTGGAGACTGTTTTGTGGAGGTGCTGTCACTGACAGAAATCCAATTAGTGCTGGTAGGTGCAACTAAGCTACTGTAGCAGTCATTGCCTTAGCAGTATCACTGAGCTGATGAAGTCTGCCTCAATCAATACCTGATTTATCTGGGATCTGTAACTTAATTACAGTTTAACTCCTTCTTGATGACCTGAAAAACGAGTGCTGCATTCTTAAAATGCAGATGCTTCTGAAGCATAGTATGCTCCATCTGTTATTCAACATTTAAATATCCTGTTAACAGCCTGTTAAGCTGCAATAATGTACTGCATAGACTATAAGATGTTCAGTGACTTCAGCTAAATTTTAAAATGTCTGACTATATATTTAGTGTTATAAACTTAGACGATATAAAGGAAGTAAAAGAAAAATTGGTCTCAGCAAAAGGGCTATGAAAGGAAACTTTATATGTTTCTTTCCTTTTTTATTTTAAAATTTTTGGCCAGGAAAAGCATATTAAACAAAAGCTTGTTTTTATGTGTGTCTTAGGAGCACAGAGATGGCTAAGGGACTTGTTCAGGGCCATACATTATGCAAGTGGCAGTTAGGGGTATCAGAACCAGATCTACAGGGTTTCCAGGTTCACAGCTTGCTGCTCTAACCTCTAGACTATATACTACCACCCTGATGTGAACCTGTGGACATGGGAAAATTGTGGGAAATATCTACTGCAAACACAGAAGGAGATTTATGAATGTGAATGTTTTGTAGGTGTGCTTGCTTTTTACCAGTATGGATTTATTTTACTTGGACAGTTTAACAACACTAAACTGACACTGCAAAAGCATGTTTTAAATGTAAATATAACTTTTTATTTTAAACTGTGTACTTTTAGAAAGGTACCACAACTGCTAAAGTAATGACTTGCTTTGACATAGGGTTATCTTGTGCTAACTTAATCCAATTTATAATCCAGATTTCCTGTATATGGATTGTATAACAAACAAATGAAATGTAGATTCTACATGCAGACCTTTTGGGGGGGGGGCTGGTGTTTTTATAGTATTAGAATGTAGAGAGTTTAACTAGCTATGTCACTTTAGATTCTACAGAACTAGAACTGTTTTACATAAACAATAGACTTTAGGCTTTAAAAAGTTAATAGTAGTACTCAAATGCAGTTCCTTAACCTTTCTTACCTATATACCCACACAATAATTTATTTGTACAAGTAACATTTTTCTGCTGCCTTTTCCTTTCTTTTCCCCTTTCCCAGTAATTCTAGCATGCATCATTCACCCTGCATTTGACTACAAGAGTTGCTGATTGTGCCCTTTTCTGAGACCCCACCAAGTTCTGCTTGCTGCTAAGCTACAGGGAATTTTCAAGAAGAACACATTCTAGTCTTTCTTTGCAGAGAATCAGCATATCTCCTCAACAATGTACTTGCCCTCATTGCCCCAGTGACTGAGAGGCCTTGAGGTCATTAACAAGTATTGGTTTCCCCATCGCTTCACTTCCACTCAGGCACTGGGCCAAACACCAACAAAATAATCATTTTTTCTTAGAAATGAAAAGGATATAGTGCCCATCCCCCATCCCCTGTCACATTCCAATGCAGGCATGTGGACTCAGGAGCTGATATTGGGAGTCAGCAGGTGGGTGGCTAGGTCTGGAAAGAGCACAACTGATGGCATCAAGTCCCAGGTTAGGGAGGATTGTGCAGAAGCCCCCATCACAGTGCCCTTTCAGTGGGAGGAGGGGGGCTTATTCTCTTATGGGAGGTAGGCCTTGATTCAGTGTGCAGAAGGTCCATCACAGTTACACTGTGCCTCTGGGAAGGAGGGTCAAAGGACAAACAGAGATAAAAAAACATCTGCAGCAGATAATGGTGTGGTACTTTTGAGATCAATGTTATGAAGCCTCCACCCCACTAGACTTGAGTTCTGAGATGGGAGGCATCCTAATGACACTGATACCATGGGGGGAACAATGGAGGAAATCTGGCTGGAGGATAGTGGTGTCAGTGCTCTGAGGTGGCTGGCCTAAGGGAGAGATCAGTGAAAGAGTTTGGAAGAGAATATAGAAAACTGTTGGCAGAAGAAAATTTTACAGTCTACCCAGCCACCCCATGTGGTGATGTGTGTCCCTTAGGGGATCATGACCAACATCCCCTAGTTCAAAATCCCCTGTTCCCTTGACCAACCATTTGTGTCCAAATCACCTACTTTTAAAGCCCTCCTCCATTTTAGCACTAACCAGTGCATCTGACAGCTTGTTCTACCAATCTACAGTACCACACTCCCTGTAAAGTAGTTCTTCCTAAAGCCCTCTTAAATCCTCCCAAAGACCTTAAGAAGAAAAAAGAAATTAAACTGTAGTATGAACAGCCATTTCAAAACTAACTGCCAAACAGCTTTACTGAAATCCATAGCTAGGAACCTCTGGTAGCAGTCAGGTTAGGAATCTTGTAAGATACAATCTTGTAAAATGTTCAAATATGCTACATATCATTGCATTATTTACTTTAGGCAAGGCAAGGTAAATTTTATTTAAAAAAAGATGCCCATCCTGGAGACTCTGGGCGCCATACAAAAATCAAAAGAATTGCAAAGAAAAAAACAACAACAACAAAAATCAGAATAAACATAACAAATTAAATCACACAATTTAAAATTAAATAGCTAGATCATAAAATTATTTATTAAATAAATAACTGAATAGCCTGGGACAGAATTAACTCACAGAAGTCGGGCCAGGACAAGATTATAAAACAAAGTCTGGAAAGGCATGATTGTATAGAAAGGCCTTGAGGCGGGCTTTGAATACTTCTACTGAAGGGGCCTCTCTTACAGCTGGAGGTGGATAATTCCACCGAATGGGGCTGGCAACACTAAAGGCTCGGTCGCTGCTAGTTTTTAACCTCATCCTGGGAATCACAAGGAGGCCCCTAGAGGAGGAGCAGAGGAAGCGGATGGAGACAGCAGGTGTAAGAAGGTCCTTCAGGTAACCTTACATATCCCCTACTTTGCAGTTGTTAGTAGAGCATTTCTAACAGCTTTAATTAGGGCTCAAGGGTCTCCTAGAGAAGTAATATATTGCTAATATGAACAGCTCAAAAGATTATGATCTAAATAATTTTATTGTATTAGTTTATAGGCATACAATATTGAATCCACTAACATCCCTTGCATTGAAAGGGGAACTTTTATGTGTGTTAGTTTTATTGTTGTTTTTGTATGATACAGTAGCTACAGTGGTCAAGGGTGGGGGAAGAGCTATTCAAAGCCAAGAGCAGTACAGAGAAATGTGCCTGACTTTGTTGCAGCTACAGTACAAGGAAACTGTTGCCCTCTTACACATAACCCCACAAACATCATTAGAACACAAATAAGGGAATTGCAAAAGGACATGGTTACAAAACTGGGAGCAGGAGGCACTTATAAAACAGCACCCACATTCTCCTGTGTTCAGTGCAATCCCAAAGGAGCAAAAAGGTTTGCAAAATACACCTGGCAGGCCCATTGTATCAGGGATTGACTCCCTGTTGGGGTCTTTATTGTATTTTATCAACACAGTGTACATTTACAGCCAATAACAGAGTAAATCCCAACTTACATAAGGGATACAACAAATGATCTGAATATACTTCAAAATCAGAATTATCTTTCATCCTGTTATCAACTGTATCATGGTAACGTGATATAAAGGACTTATGACATGCAAAGGGCATTGTGACGAGGTACTTGGAACTAGACCACAGGGTGCCTACAAAGCTACTACATGAACTGGCAGCTGTAATATTTTCAGATAATTTTTTCTTGTCTGAAGGACCATCTTATGAACAAAGCAAAGGCATGGTCATGGGTAGCACAGTGGTGCCTGGATAGGCAAACCTGTATAGTATACGCCAAAAATTCAAGCTAAACTTAGTGCTTGATCAACAAATTAAACCATATTTCCAAGATATTGGAATATGAAAGCATTATATAGATAATACATTTTAATCTGGTTGTCCAGTTAACAAAGACCAAGAGAATTCATAGCATATTTGAATAGCAGATCAGTGCATTTGAAATGTATGGCCAAACATAGCACTTAAGAGATTTCTTTCTTGGACATTTCTATTAAAGCAGTGGAGGGCAGATTCAAAACCACATTGTTTCAGAAAGTAATATACCATAATGCTATCTTACAAGCTGAAAGTTTTCACCAGCAGAGCCTCAGAGAGAGAGAGAGTATACCATACTCTCAAATACTGAGAGCAAAAATAAATTGCAGCACAATAGAAGAATATGAAAAGGAAAAAGAAAATGATGGCTACTATGTTCAAAGAGAGAGGATACAAAAGGGGCATGCTAATTGAATCAGAGGAATATGCATATGTGGCATTGATGGCTACTAAGTTCAAGGAGAGGGGATGCAAAAGGGGCATGTTAATGAGATCAGTAAAATGTGCATATGGGGCATAGTGGCAGGATACCCTTAAAAACAAAACAAGAATAGAACACAGAACCCCAAAGCACTATGTTTTCCACAATATTCTGTGATAAATTACCTTAATTCCACAAAATCATCAACAGACATTGGAGCTTGCAAGAGCACACTGCTATAGCCTCCATATTTACAACCAAACCATTGATCACATCCAAGAAGGCACCCAACATATGTGATAAACAGGTGCACTCCTTTTTTTAAGGAGGACAGACCACAAGGGGAACAACTCCTCCTAGGATCCCTATGACCGGGGATGCGCAAATGTGGCCCTGCTCTGAAAATGGACACCTTTAAAAATGAAGTGTTTGAGCATTTGTACACTACCACAGAATTTGAAATCAGGAGCCACACTGACTGTAATTAAGAGTGCGTTGTTTATGTCTTGCACTTCCCATGCAATTGTCATTATTGCCTTTATTAAGCAGAGGAAAGAGAAGAGGCAAAGTGAGATGGGAAAGGGGTGAATTATTAATTTATGTGTTTACCATTTCTCAGCCTGCTGAGTGTATTGTGAAATACTGTGTTTGTATTTTCCCCCTTTCAGCTATATTTTTAATGCAAATCTTAAATTCTATTTTATATAGTTGCAAATTAATGAATGTTATTCTTAAGTTGGTATTTTTGTATATTGTTGGGACCTCTTTGAAAATGAGTTTTACTCAGTCGAGTTAATCGCTTATTCATACAATTTTTGATTAATAAAAATATTTTACTACTGCTACTTTATGTGGGCAAAACATTGGGGCATAGTAGAGCATAAAAGGACTATCAGGAGAGGTAAAGAAAACGCTAGTGTAGAAAGATATTTCAAAGCACTGGGCCACTCTGTAACATCACTCATGTTCTGGGGCTTACATCAGGTGCTCCCTTCAATTAGAGGTGGTAACTGCAATAGGTTGTTTAAAAAGGAGGTGATGCATTGGATGTATCGATAAGGGAGTTTGGAGAAGCCATGGGGCTTAACTGAAAACATAGACTGGCAGGCCTACTGGTTATGTATCAATCAATCACTTTATTTAACCAGGCATAAACACCTTTGAGCAAGTTCATTTTCAAGATGGTCCTGGGTATTAATACAATACAGTACAGTACACTTCGTAAGATTACAATTACAGTGGACAGCGGTGCAAAAAAAAAATTGTGACGGTGCCGGTCAATGTGGGCCTATACATACCAGTCAACATAATTAACATGCAAAGGTACATAATGATAAGCTTTACTGGAATGAGAAGAGACAACAATCCCATATAGCCTCTGCTAAGCAAGAGCTCATACCTAAATGATAAAAAATAAGGAGGTATTAAGGAATAGGGTAGAAACTGGAGTGAAAGACTGGGCAGCCAAGAGGGAGGCCAGAATAGGTAAAAGGTAGAGAATAGGTAGGGCCATCTCGGATTAAGGGATCTAGGCTTGTAGGTCCTAGGTTTATGTTGTTAGGAATGTGGGATGGATGAGATACTTAGGCATAGGATTTGAATGTAGCACCCGGGGCTTAGGGGTCATAGGCATCTGAAACAATTGCATGATTCCTTCAGATAATCCATTAATGGAGCTTTGAATGTGAAAATGCTTGGAAGTGAGAATAGTTTTAATGAGTCTTGCATGGTGTTCCAAAGTGATGGAAGTAAGAAGTTGATTGCTGCCGAGCCAAGGGTAGTTTTCACTCTAGGAATCTGGAAGCAGATTATGGAGAAGTGTCTCAGGTCATAGGAACCTTTAGCCCATTTGAGGACATTTGAGATGTATGTAGGGAGGTTATCAGATAATGCTCCAAAAAAAAACAGAGGAGAGCATTCCTTTTTCTCCAAGTTGAGAGTGAGGTCCATCCCAAAACCTGGTATACATGACAGTGATATGTACCATGGGTTAGATTTAGGAAAAATCTTAAAGCCCGGTGGTAAAGGGTGTCCAGTTTGTTTAGCAACGTTGATGGGCAATGACTGTAAAGGAAGTCAGCGTAGTCTAGTATAGGTAGGAATGTAGTTTGTACTGGTCTCATTCTGGCTTCTAACGTAAGTAAGTGTTTAATGCGATAGAATAAACCTAATCGCTGTCTTAGTTTCTTTGAGGTTTCATTTAAGTGGCACAGAAAGTTGAGCTTGTTATCCAGCCAGAACCCTAGGTATTTAAAGGTATCAACTACTTCAAGGGGTTCATCTAAGAGTGCTCGGATCTGTGTGATATGTGGATCCGGAAGTAGACTTTGATGAGAGAATCATTGTTTAGTCTTTTGGCATTGAGGAGGAGCTTATGAGTGATAAGGTTGTATTGAGGTGACAAAGTCTTCTGTAAGTACTATGGGCCAAATCCAAGGATGAATTTGTGGTATAGAGTACAGTATCATCTGCAAATAAGTGCACATTGGCTGTGCCCAGCTGCAAGTCCAGATTATTGATGTATATTGCAAAGAGGATAGGGCCCAGGATGGAGCCTTGTGGGACTCTCGTATCAAGGATTTTGAGGGACAGATCTCCTATGGCTTTGACTTGTTGTGTTATTGGTTAGGTAGCTGGTGAACCATTTAATGGCAGAACTATCAAGTCCGATGTTACTCAGTGCAGTAAGCATGATGGTATGATCCACAGTATCGAAGGCCTTACTTAGATCAAGGAAGAGGACAAATACATGCTTCTTAGAGTCCAAGGCCATTTGTCAGTCTGCAGTTACTTTGGCAAGAGCTGATACTGTACTGTGTTTGGCTCTGAGGCCGGACTGAGCCGGGTTTAGCAACTTTTGTGAATCCAAATGTTCTCTAAGTTGGATGTTGACAATTTTTTCAAGTAATTTAGAGAGGACAGATAGTATAGAAATAGGCCAGTAATTGTTCAGATCACTCGGATCCCCAGTCTTGAATAATGGTAGCGTGTGGGCAGTTTTCCACGAGACAGGTAGCTCACCTTGAATCAGAGAGGTGTTGAACAAGTGTGTAATGGGGGTGGTCAGATAGGTATGGCCAAGTTTTAGGAAGTAAGGTTCAATATTATCTGCACCCGCACTCCTTTTTGTATCCAGAGAAAGGAGGAGGTCCTCCACTTGCTTGAACATAATTGTGAGGAAGCTGAAGGGGTGGGATGTGGTTGGTTATGGTTGTGGTTATCAGTGAAGCCAACAGTGTAGTCTCTTGCCGGGCTAAGTTTGCTGATAGATAAGGTGTCAAAGGCAAGTCCTGCAGTGGCAAAGTGATCATTAAACTTCTCTAGTATATCAGCTTTGTCTGTATAGGTGGTACCATCAGACACAATTTTGTTTGGAAGGGGTGTTGCAGTGGACTAACCTTCGACTTCTTTGAGGATGTTCCAAAATTTGGCAAAGTTGTTTTTATTGTCTTCTAGTTCTTTTTGGAAGTACCTATCTTCTTCTGACCTAATTAGCTTGGTACAAGCATTCTTAGTGGTACAGAATGCTAGCCAATCGGCCTCCAGGTGGGATTTCCTCACTTTTTTCCAGCAGTAATCCCTATCCCTAAGTGCTTTCTTCAGGATGGGAGAGAACCGGCCAGGAGTTTTATTTTTTGATTTGATCAGTCTTAGTGGGGCGTGTTTGTCTATTAGCCCCAGTAAGAGGCCGTGAAAGATGCTAAATGCCTCGTGAAAGGTGGGGGCTAGATAGAAATCCTGCCAACAAATGTTGCTTAGATCTTTCAGGAAAGTGTACTGACAGAACTTTTTCAGGTATCTTTTCAGTTTGAATTTGGAGGCCATTTTTATTTGGGAAGGATGTCTGATGCAGGCGGTAGTGCAATGGTTGTTTATATCATTGAAGAATACTCCAGTATGCGAGATATTGTGAGGTTTATTTACTAGCATAAGATCCAGGAGGGTGCTGTACTCAGGGTTTTATCTGTTGGGTCTGGTTATAGCAGTTGCCATTTGTAACAGACCATTAACATCGCATAGAGCCTTCAATTTCTTACAGCTGTCATCATTCCAATTTAGATTGAGATCCCCCATTAGAATACACTCAGTATTAACAGAATCAAGAAGGTTTTGAAGGTGTGGCAGAAGTGCCCAGCCATCAGATGGCAGTCGGTAACATGCTGCCATAAGAAGTGATTTCTAGCTGGAAAGTGATCATTTTAGAGCCAGACATTCACATTCCTTAGCCTTTGAGGTACAAAGACTGTGACTGTGAATTTGCTTTTGACATATATTGCAACCCTTCCCCCTCTAGGTGGTCTATCACAGGTTTGATGATATATCCGGGTATGTTGATAGGGTCCAGGATCGAGGGTGTGAGCCAGGATTCCGTTATCATGAAGAAATCAGGAGATGCATGTAGAGCCCAGGTCTGTATAGAGTCAATCTTCTTTAGCATACTACAGACATTGATATGGAGAAAGCTAATCACTTTATATTGAGGGAGTTCCGCAGGGGTGTCCAGAAAAATAGGTAGGCCTAGGTTTAATTCAATATTTTCCGAACAGAGTAGGAGAAGCAGTAGTAGTTTTTTAAGGTGGTGTCTTAGCCTGCTAAATAGTCTTTTGTTACTCCTTCTAGCATACATTGGTTTAGCGGTGGCTGTGTTAAGGGCAGGGTTGCTATTTGCTAGGGATAAAACATAGAGAGCTGATAGGGCCAATACCATCCTTGAGAAATGCAAGTGTTCTATAGTTATGGCCTGGAGGGAGGAGGGGCATGACCATAGATGCCGACAACCACACAGACACCGAAGCAGGACACAGACAAGCTCCCTCCTGGAGCTGGGACAGAGAGCACCTTAAGAGGTAAAGGATACCTCCTCCCTTGAGCTGCATCTGCATCCGTGTGAGGGGTGTTAGCCAGTCAATGCTGCACATCGACTGCCCCACCTGCCCCAGCCACCCACCCACGGTCATCCCTTAATTTATTGGGCCCTTCCTATGACATCACTTCCTGTCTGCTGTATTTCTAAGTCCCCACTTTTCCATTTGCAGGTTATACCTCCTAGCCACCAGAGGGACCCTGAATATTCACCTCTGTGTCTCTACCTAAATTTCCTCCTCCTACTACTACTTCCTGGAACCCCTCTACCTGCATACTCTACTTCTCTCCCCTACCCTCATCTCTGCTTCTGCCCACACCTCACCCTCACACCCAGCCACCTAGCTAGTCCTACATACTGACCCCCTGCTCCTCCACCAGACCTTCACCCAGCCTGCCACTAACCCCAGTGACCACTAAGAGTTGCTATTTCCACCCTGAATTTTGGCCCAAACCCAGCCTGCTCTGAGTCCCCCAGAACCTGGATTGCTGCTCTCACCCAGGTCCTGCTTCAACTGCCGTGCCAGGGTCTTGAATCTTGTACTCTGTCCACCAGAGTCCGTGACACTACCACCACTCCAAAGTGGTATCTACGCTTTCTGAGGGGCAGCCAAGATACTTGAACCTTTTCTGACATGCCACTACCTTAGGCACTATGTTAGTACACTTCCTCCTCAAATGTCTCCCCCTCATTTGCATGCTAGTACCCACATCCCATCAACAAGACATCTCCCCTGGCCCACTTGTACCAGCACCCCAACTCTCCCTGACTTAGTCCAATCCCACCCTACACTGATCATGTACCCTGGCCCACAGCACCCTCCCCCTGGATGCCCCGCCGCCTACCCTGGCTCCCCATGGCTGCTACTCCTCCTCACTCTCCCGACCCTTCAAACCCTGCCCATTCCTTGATCCCCTATGGCCTCCTCCCCATCCCAGCATACCCCCCAGAAGTTGACTTACTACCACCTCCTGGTCAGAGCCTTGCTCCTCCTACTCCTCTTGGGTAATATGCATCCAAACCCAGGCCCTGCCCCCTCCAACCCACCGGCTGGGTCCACTGGTCTCTACATAGCCTCCATGAACATATGCAGTCTACTGAAAAAATGTGATGCCCTCCAGTGCTGGGCCATGCTACATGAACCAGACATCATAGCTCTGTTTGAAACCTGGCTGTCAAAATCCACACCTGACTCCTTTGTCTCCCTCCCAGGCTATTCCCTAGGAGGATCGAGTAGGCAAACGTGGGGGTGGCTGTGCAGTCTATACCAGGGACACAATAATCAGACAAGCACTTCCTGCCCCTGCTCTTGTAAATGGAGCACAGGCCCTTACCCTCAAACTTGTTCCTGACCCTTCCAGGGGCCCTCTATATCTCGCCATTGCCTACGTTCCCCCAAAGAACCAGAACCCGGCACTGATATCTTTAACAGAATATCTTGCCACCCTGCACCACAAGGCGGAACAAATCCTAGTGGGGGACCTTAACGTGAACTGGTTGAGAGTCTCCTCTTCCACTACCCAAGATTCTATCGCTGCCCTAGACCTTACACAGCTCATTTCCCAGCCCACTAGAGTAAACCCAAAGAGAGGAACCAGTACCCTTCTGGATGTAATTATCACCAACCGCCCCCAAAAAATCCATAATATCCAGGTGCTCCCAGATTCACTGAGTGACCACTCCCCTATCCTATTCTATTGGGCAGTCCCCATTATCAAACCCACAATCCTGACCGCATTCCGCAGGTGCCTCCAACCTGGTGGGCTGTTAAAACTCAAACAATTTCTTGCCCAGATTGATTGGTCTCCCATTCATCATGCACCAGACACTGACACTACCCTCGCCTTTTTCTCCCAAACCTTTAACAAGGTCTGTGACCTCTTTGCGCCCCTCACAAGAATTCGATCCAAAAAACATAATGCACCCTGGGTTACCCCTGCCCTACTACAAATGGTCAGAAATAGGGATAACCTCTGGCACCTCACTACTGAAATGGGCCAGATGGCTGATAGACAAGCCTACAATGCTGCATGGAACAGGTGCACATGGGCCATCCGTAAAGCCAAGGCTGACCATTAAAAGACCACCCTCACCTCCTCCTGTGGGTGTGCCTGGACTTTCTGGGACAATGTTAAACAACTAAATGGGAAATCACGCTCCCTTCCCCCATCCCAGCTCACTGTTGATGGCTCTACCTCCACCAACCCTGCCTGCATAGCTAACTGCCTTAACACTTCATTTACTGACCTTAGCTCTGTCCTCCCCAGTAACTTCTTTGACCCTCCCCCCACCTTCCCCTGTCCTCCAATGCCCCAGCTTCCACCTACTCAAGGTATCTGCCCAGGAAGCCAGACCTCTCCTAATTAAAGCATTAAATAGCAAAAGTCCCGGCAGCGACTTCCTGGACCCCAGTATTCTCCTGCTGGTGCTGTATGAAGTCCGTGCACCACTCACCAGCCTCCTTAACTGATCCCTCTGCCTGGGAAAATTCTCCAATGCCTGGAAAACAGCCATGGTCACACCTATTCATAAAGGGGGTGACAGGTCCTCCACCGGGAACTACCAACCAATCTCCATCCTCCTCCCCTCTCCAAAGCCCTAGAAAAAATGGTGCTCATTCAAATCACTGAATATCTGACTAAGCATAGCATCTTATGCCCAGAGCAGCACAGCTTCCATGCTGGTCACAGTACTGGCACTGCACTAGTTGAGTTCTCCAAATTATCATTGTAATTGCTACTAAATTGTATAAATGTATGAAACCATTCTATGTAACTTTAAGTCAGTTGACGTTATGCTGTAACCTAAATTTGTTTCTGTCTGTCCTCAATGTGACGAGGTACCTTTGGAAATGAGCCTTTCGCTCAAAGGTTGTAAACCGATGTACAAATAAATAAATAAATAAAAATAGAGGAGACGTCCTTGATGTAGGATGCCATGGTCTAATGTGGGAGGCTATATCTTGGTAGATGATAGAGGAGGGAAACTGGCCTTTGTCCAAGTTGCAAACCGAAATTTTGGGTAGAGCATAATTTAGTAATATAAGGCAATAATAGAGTAGGATAGGCGCAGATGGCATTCTTAACATGGAGATATTTCCTTTTACCAGTAATAAATACAGGATTTGCAACAGTTCCTTGAGAGGACCAGAGAAATGAGTGGTTCCTGTGGGAAGATGGGGGAGGAGTGAAAATTAAGACATAGATAACCAATGAGGAGTGGCTGGCAAAGCCAGTAGGAGTGAGCTAGAAAGCCTGGAAGGGTTTATGTATATTTAATCAGGACTGGGGGGGGGTGCGTGGGTGAAAAAATTGGCAGCTAGGGCTCCCTTCCTGGAGGTAATCAGTCCCTGAGGGCAAGTCCGTACCTGTGTTTCTGTGAGGGGCTGGTGGCTTCACATGTATGTGCTATCTGATTTACCACTGTCCCCTAATCTTGAACTGAGTACACTCCTTTTCTAATTGTGCTACAGCAGGCCTGTATCATATAAGTCAGAGAGTTTGAAGTCTAGATATAGACTACAAAATCTTTCCTTTCTTGTCCCCCCTCCTCCCCATATGCCTACTTCCTACTAACTCATTGCCACCCATTTGTGCATTTCCTCTCATATACATAATGTGTACTGTATGTGGGAGACACTAGCCTCATATGGCCGTATACTGTATTTGGAATATAAATTGCAGGATCATAGCTAGCAAACACAGCTAAAGCATGTTGAAAGCTGAACATCTTATATTGGGGAAACTGGTGTAGCAAAGTCAGACTCCACCTAAAGCATTGGATTTGGAATTAAACAGTATATACCATCAATACAAAATTCACATAAGTGCAGCCTCATATAAGTTTTAGCAGCCGAGACATATTTGTATGGAGTTGTAGCACATAATCTCTGTGTAAGTACCCACCACACCACTCACAGGAATAAGAACATCTGTCAGTTCCTGTGATGGACAGTTGCCCAGCCAAATGGGAGGAGGCTTGTTCCCCAGTGACATAACCAGTGACATCAGCATGTCTACATGACTGTGGTTACAAGACAGCCCATGTTCCATCCCCTCTTGTTGCTTGTCTCCCAGGCTGGTGATTGAAGTTCTGTATGACAAGTAAGTGCTAGACATATTGTTTTAGAACTGCATCAACAGGTTGACTTTCCAAGCAGAGTTAACACGATTGTAATAAATGTATTCTATTTCTGATTACACAGCTTATCCCTTGAACTGATTCACTATCAGAAAAAAAGCTATGAAAGATAGTATTAAACAGCATGCACAATGAGTATACAAATGGTAAAAGGGAAAAAGTACTAGCATGGACTTTAAGCATACATATGGGTTCAGGAACTATGACTCTCACAGTAATTGGTTTACAAGTAAAAAGCAAATAGTATTTATCTTTAACACATTTTCAGGATATTTCGCTTTAAAACTTTATGCAAATAATAAACAAGGTATGACAGTTTTTAATGTAATAGGTAATTCAAGCATGACACCATAATGAAAGAGGGTTCAAAATGGCACCAAACGTATGAAACAAATGCTTATTAGATTAAGAAGAGTAAAATAATAAATGTCCCCGCCCAACCTTCTATCTAGGTACAAAGGACACTTTATTTTACAATTTTTGGGTGCTAGCTAAAAGTCTGGACCAGAGCAGGTGCATTACAAACATTTAGCAAATTCACTTTTTTAAAGAAAAGTATCTAGCAAGTGGAAGTAGTGGTGGCACAGTTCACAACAGCAACTAATCAGTGAATGTATATACTGTGATTGTATGTGTATATATTCTACAAAGGCAGTCAGATATTAACTAGGAAATTTCAATACATATGTGCATAGTAGAATATGTTGTTATAATACATATTTTACTTTGTTGCTATCTCACCAAGATATTTTTACATTATTTAGGAGTCCCCTCAGAAAGCTAAAAGGCTAACATTGGAACATATGCTGTGGAACTTCAAGGGTATAAACAAAGTTCAAGAGAGCAGCATCTTTCAAAAAAAGTGATGTCAGAGAACAAGGGGTCACAAAATGAGGCTGGGGGACACTTAGGGGTAACATGAGGAAATATTTTTCATAGAAAGAGTGGTAGATGCATGGAATAGCCTCCCTGCAGAGGTTGTAAGGGCAAAAATGACTGGTGAATTCAAAGATGCATGAGATAGACAGAAGGCAACCCTAATGGTAGGAAAGAGAAGGTAAGCTGCAGATCAATTAGGATCTAGAGTTTATGCAGTAGGTAGGAAAATGGGTAGACTGGGAGGGCCAAGTGATCCTTATCTGCCATCAAATTCTATGTTTCTATTAATTAAGATTTTTAAGTGTTAAACACTTGTTTGAGAGCTTTGTTAAAAGCAGCAGGGCCGACTTACATCTTAGTTGGCATATTCGGATTGCCTGCTGCATGACCCCACCATAAAGACATTATAGAACTTTTGAATATATCTTAATTAGTTATAGTTCATAGTAGTCCACAGTAGGATTACAAATTCAGTGAGCACTAGGCCCTTTAATGAATTTGCCAGCAATTATTGGTGGAATATAAATTCCGTATCTCCCATATAACTGTCTAGATTTATTTTAAATGCTTTCATGTTTGGACTTTCCATAACATAACTTGGCAACATGTTCCATTGTGTTATTACCCTCTGGGTGTAATATTTACTTCTTTTAATAGTATTACATGGTGCTCCCAATAATTTCTGATTATGAGTTCTTGTAACAGATATTCCTGGATTACTTCTAAAGCCAAGCATTTCTTTCATGTATGGATCTTGTAAGGTTTTATACACCAAACAAAGGTCCCCCCTCTCCTGTCTATACCTAATAGAGTAGGTGTTTAGGTTGTGCAACCTATTACCTTAGCTCATTTTTTTAGTCCGTCTTATTATACTTGTCATTTTTTTCTGTATTTTTTCATATAGAACTTGTGTCCTTTTAGATGTTGGGGAGCAGAACTGTGAGCAGCACTCCATATGGGCTCTCACCAGTGCTGTATACAGTGGAACTATCACTGCCTCTTCTCTACTTTTAATATTACCAAGTATACATCCCATTAATTTCTGACATTTTTTTGCAGTTGTAAGTGCATGGGTATCGAACTTTAAGTCATCTGTTATAATGACTCCCAGGTCTTTTTTGTCTTTTACAGTCTTCAATAAGATATTGTTGATTTGATAAGTGTACATAGGGTTTCTTTTTCCTAAATGCAACACCTTACATTTCAAGTTAAAATACATTTAATTTTCATTTGCCCATTTTGCTATGTCATTCGAATTTTCTTGTATTTCATTGGCATCTTCTTGGTTTTGTACCAGTTCTCCCAGTTTACAGTCATCAGCGTATTTGTCGATCCAGACTCCATTTGTCTTAGGAAGGGATGAAATCAATATATTAAACAGTGTAGGTCACAATACATACCCCTGAGGGACTCCACTGGTGATTCCTCCCCAGTCTGAAGAATGGCCCTTAATAGTCACACATTGTATCCCATTACCCAGCCATGAAGTAATCCATTTGATTACCTTGCTGTTAAGTCCTATTTTGACAAGCTGTTTTAATAAGGTTGAGTGAGGGACCTTATCAAATGCCTTGGAGTAATCTAAAAAAATAACATCCACAGAGATGTTCTTATCCAGGGCTGCATTAACTGGCTCAAAACTCTTATTAAATTTGATAAACAAGATCATCCAGAAATAAAACCAAGCTGATCTGGATCAATATTATTAGTATTCTGTAAATGAGTGACAATATGTTTTTGTAGTAATTTTTCCAACAGTTTGCCCACCACTGATGTTAAACTAATTGGACAATAATTATCTACCACAGTCCTTTTCCCACTTTTAAAAATTCACGTAACATCTGCCATTCTCCACTCTTTCAGTGTAGTACCCTCAAGAATTGATTTATTATATAAATATGTTAGAAGCCCTACAAGTTGTTGTGTCAATTTTTTTAGAAAGAGATGTAATACCATCTGGTCCAGGTGAACTATTTGTTTTGAGACTGTTTATTCCATTAATTATGTCTGATGGTTCGAATTCTAAATAATCAGTATCTAATTCGTTGTACAGGGTAGTTTGTTTTATAGGATTATGGCCGCTTAAGAAGTATCTATTAAACTCTGTTGCTACTTCCTTTACTTCTGTAATCACTCTGTCACCTACTGTATCATTAAAGGACCAATTGTGGGCTGTTTCCCCTTTAAACTTCCTTTATAACTATAAAACATTTTTTTATTATCTTTAACCTTATTTATCAAATTGAGTTATATTCCTTGCTTTGCTTTTTTGATTGTAGTTTTAATATTTTTAGCAACTGATTTAAATCTTTGCCAGTTTCCTGTTGTGGACTTCTTTTTACAGGACCTATAATATTTTTTTCTTTTTCTTTAGGAGTTTGGATATCTTATATGATCACCATGGGGGAATCCTGGCTAAATTATTGTATTTTTTCCTTGTAGGGACCCATGATTTAATACAATACTTAATATGTTTCTCTATGGTATTCCACATTTCAGACAGATTTTTCTATTTTAGTTCTTCCTTCCAGTCCCAGTTTTCTAAATAATTTTGAATCTTTGTATAATCAGCTTTATTATAATTTAATATTGTAGTTGTTCCTTGAGTGACATTATACAATAAATTATATCCTAGATGCACCAAGTTACGATTACTATCAGCAAGAAGTTGCCATATCTGAATGTTATCAGCGGTGGGGCTCAGTGGGCAGGTGGGGAGGAGGGTACCATGGAGCTCTTCTTATTATTACATATGCCCGCAATTGGGCTGCAAGCAGTTCACTGGACCACCAGGGATATAGGACATGTATTTGTATACTGAAGCCCGTGATCAGGCTGCAGTGGTCCACTGGACCACCATGGATATAGGACGATTTTTAATTCTACATTTGCCCACAATTGGGCAGCGGGGTGCATTGCCGTACTGTGCAGGGGATGTTGGTCCCCAATGGCTGCAGCCTGGCAGGGCACCAGGCCCAGGTTGCAGGGGATAGGTGCACCTGCATGCAAATGGGGCCATAATGACATGCAAATGACCCCATTTGTGCCTTGCATGCAATATGGCCCCATTTGCATGTGCACTTTTGAATATTGCAGTTGTTGCGCCTAGCTCAATGGAACTTGCGCTAGCGCATCCCCCTGCTCCACTCTGGCCACTTGCACTGGCGCAGTGCCACTGTGCCATGTGCACTGTGGGGTGGCCAGGTTGTGATATTCAGTGATGCTGTGCCATGGTGCAGCTCTGTTGAATATCACCCTGTCAACACCCTTGCGCAACCAAGTTGCCTTGCGCCACAGCCTGGCGCAGTCTGAATATCCAGGCCTTGGTAACCGGGAAAGGCACACTGAGCCAAGGCTCATTTCCAGGTGCAACCCAGGGACAGGGATAAAGGGATTATAGTACACAATACAGTTATAATACATAATCAAAGATACATAAACAAAAATATATACATGAATTCATAGTATGCAGAAGGTATTTACATGATAAAAATGTATTGGTACAAAAGTAGACAGACAGCTTGAATTATGTAGAAGAAAGGTATGCATACCCAGTGATACAGTGCCAGATGATACAGGCAGCTAATAGCAGAAGCTTGTAGGTAGATACCAAGAGTGGGGGAGAGCTGAGAGGAATGCAAAATATTGGTTTACGGGCAGGAGCAGATGGGCAGTGGCAGGAAGCATAGGTGTTTTTTAATAGAGTTGTGAGAGAGTGAGTTTCTTAGGAGGGGCAATTGTTTGTTCCATAGTGAAGGGAGCCTATAGGTGAAGGCAGATTTGCCAGCAGTAAAGGAGGGTATAGGAGTGAGAAAGAGTGGAAATCCCTCAAGCGTAACGTGAAATAAGTGAGTGTTTTAACTTCTCAGAGAGGTACAAGGGGAGCAAGCTAAACCAATATTTGGAAACTAGGGAGATGGAGTGGATGAAATGATGATGGGAAAGAGATGATGAATCAAGGTTGGAGAGGAGAGTGCAGTAGTGGGTTCTTAGGGGAGAGTTTATGGCAAAACAGCAGAAGACACAGGAAAGGGAGTCTAGCCTGGCTAATGAAGACGAGGGTGCAGTGCAGTATATTAGATGTGCATAATCCCAAAGGGATCACCATTTTAGAAAGCAGTTCACACCTCACTGGTAGTGAGAGCAATTCTCTATTGTGGCACAATATGCCTAGCTTAGGGTGAAGCTTCAAGGAGATGGCATCAATGTGAATTGAGAAATTTAGTTGAGGGTTCAACTATACTCCTAAGTATTTGTAGGAGGTAACAGCACTTAGAGGGGATCCATCAAGGGAGGTGATAGCAGGGGAAGGGGGTGCTCTGGCAAGCTTTTGAGCAGACCTGAAGGTCATGGAAACTGTCTTAGAGGTGTTGATTTTGAATAGGTTAGTCTGGAACCAGGCATGCTTGGTGAGCAGATTGAATATCACTTAGTACTGGGCCAGATGCAAAAAGGATGGTATCCATGTACCTGTGAATGAGGGATTTTGAACATACATGTGGGAGGTCATTAATAAATAAGGAAGACAGAACAGGACCGAGGATCACACCTCAGGGTACACTGGTGAGTTTTGGGGGGTGACTTTTGCTATTTTGACAGACTGGAGCCTGTTTTCAAGGTATGATTTGAACCAGTGAACAGCGGTGGGGGTGGGGGGGAACCCTGCTATCTTGAGTTTATTTAGAACCAGGGGATGGGAGACTGAATCAATGGCCTTGGCTAAGTCTACAAAAACTGCAGCAGTGAGATGACCTTGATCAACCGGTGAGTGGATATGTCCTGTGACACAGAAGAAAGGATATAGTGGAATGGTGTTTTCTAAAACCAGATTGGAATGAGGACAGAAAACTGGACGCTGTGAGGAAATCAGTCAGCTTGGATTGTGCCAAGGCTTCTTGCAGTTTGGCAAGGGCTGGGAGGAGGAAAACTGGCTGATAGTTGCCAGGTACTGAGGGATCACCGCTCTTGTGGATAGGAATGATGCAGGCCCATTTCCAGGCTTGTGGGACCATGCCAGAGGAGAAGGTATAGTTTAATATAAAAGTGAGAGGCAGGGCAAGAGCAGGGGCTGATAAGTGCAGGAGACTAGGGTGAATAGTGTACAGACTAAATTTCGAGGAGTTTAGGGCTTGGAGGGTTTCAGCACTTCATTCAGTAGTAGTGGGGGTGAGCAGGAAAGTATTTTGAGGGGGGCTTTGGGGGGCCACTTTAGTGCCATAGGGGGGTGTAGGACTGGCAGGGAGAGAGTAGGTGGTGAAGAATTTGTTTAGGGTATCGGCTATAATGCCAGGATCAGAGATCAGAGATCAGAGGTCACTTTGCTTGGAAGTGGGGGTATTGGATTGAGAAGAGGAGGTCAATGAGGGAGTGGATCAACTACTACAAGGAAGAGGAGTGTGCTTTGCAGAGATGGGACCTGAAGTAATTGGCTTTAGCATGCCTTATAGCCTTTATGCAAACATTCCTGATGGTGTTGTAGGCTTGTCTGGATTGAGGGGACTGTGAGGATTTAAAGAGCGACCCGACCTTGTCGCATGATTTGCAGAGGGCAATTATCAAGGCAGAGATCCAGGAGTGGTGTCATTTTTTGCCTCTGGCTTTTACCAAAGGGGTGTGTGAGTCCCAGATGTGAGTGAAGATTTGCAGGAACTGGGCCAGGGCTGTGTTGATGTCTGGAGTAGAGTAGACTGGGTTCCAGTCTGCGTGATTTTGATCTCGGAGGAGTGAGCTGAAGTCAAGCGAGTTGAGAGAATGGATTTTAAAGTATTTAATGGCTAATTTGGGTAGATGGTTTTTTTTGGTACTGTAATTGATACAGTGGTCACTTAAGGCTGCATCCAGGACCGCAGCCATGGAAATTCTATGAGGATGTGAAGAGTGAATCCAGTTAATAAGGTAGTGGTTGTTGGAGTGGGTATTATAGAGGGTGGGCTCAGTAATTAGTTGGGTGAGGTTGTAGAATTCAATTTTGGAGATGGCAGGTTGGAGGAGAGGGAGAGCCAGCCAAGGTTGTAGATACCCAGAAGTATTAACTCACCTGATGCTGCAAGGGATAGTAGGTTGGAGACACATGTGATGAGTGCATCCTGGGCAAGCCAAGGGGAGGCGTAGAGCACCTCGATGAAGATAGTGAAGGTGGTTGGTAAAGTCATTTGGGCGAGAATTAGTTTGTGCAAGCCATGGAAGGATTCTTTTTTGATAACTGAGCAGGAGAGTGATCGCTTGATAAGAATCCTGACTCCCTCCCCCTTTTTCTCATGGTCTTGCCTAATAATTGAATAGTCAGGGAACACTAGGGAGGGTCTGGGTCTTAGCAGACAACCATGTTTCAATAAGGCAGAGGATATCAGGGGAATGTTGAGTGAGTGAGCAATTAAATAGGTCGAGTTTAGGCAGTAGACTCCTGATGTTTATGTGCATGATACTTAGGCCTTTGTGCGAGCTTGAATCCTGCTGAGCTGCAGGGGGGCCTGGGTATATACATAAGTATACCCATCTTGAGTGCTAATTAGGGCAATAAAGCCACTCGCCATTCGGGCTCATGGCCTTATAGCCCTAATTAGTCCCCCTTGAAGGGTATACATCCTTGTATACCACCCTTACCTATTGTTTATTCTATATAGAATCATAGAATCATAGAACTTGATGGCAGAAAAAGAACCCATGGTCCATCCAGTCTGCCCTTTTCCTCATATATGATGCGTTACTGGTAGTGCAAGTATAGGTAAGGACCAGTGGAGTGTTCAATGTTAAACCGCCAAATTTGCCTCTTAATCATTTGGTGGTGTTCAACTAAATTGCACCAGACTTGAAATGCACAGTCTGGGTGGCACATTCCCAAGACTTGGGGTTTGTGAAACTCATTTAACTGGATTCTGATATCCAGAAATAACAAAAATACATAAAAGCACCATATTTTGGACTTTTTCTGCCATACAGTCAAGACGGTGTGGCATTTTCTTATGAAACTTTCAAAGCCCAAGAGACTTGTCCCCAGCTCGTGCCTTTTGAAGGTTTTATGAAACATTATTAAGTCTAGAGTTATCATGTTTTGTAATTATGCTTATTAGCATGCTCAGTAGGGGTTTTGAGATAACCCTCTGATACAACAAAAAAAATCTTCTTTCAGGAGCATTGTCTGGTCAAAACTCATTGTGTTTTTGGGTCGCGAGAGAAAAGTTTTAGGTTGTAACAGCCACCATCTTGTTTTTTTTTTTCTGGACAAAACAAATTGTGAAAATACATAAACATTAGTTATTTTAAAAAAAAATTAACACATGAATCTTGGTAAACAGGATTCACCAAGTTCCATTCTGGTGTTCATTTTTTTTAAAAAGGGCCACAAATACCTTTTTTGGACTCTGTTAAGTTCTTTGGCTAATTTTTGTTTTGCAAGCTGCGATTTCTTGGGTTACACATTTAATACTCATAGCAAGGCTGTTTTGCAGTAGTTTATACCACATTTTGAATATAATGTTTACATGACCTTACCTCATGAACAAGGATTATGGGAATTTTCAAATATATTTCGAAAATTGATTTTACAGGTGCTCTGCAAAAATATTTTTAGGGCAGGATTTAAGGAATTCAAGCAATCAAGTTCTTGATATGAGGTCAGAATGTAAAAGAAAAAAGTTATAAAGCAATGTTGTTTGCAGGGATGGTTTTTGGCCCAGCAATGCTAGTGTGTTGTAATCATGTGCTAGTAAATTGAGTTTAGGATGAGTTCGGTGAGCCAGCTGAATTGACTATGGCTTGTGGGGGGGGGGTGACTGTGCAACACCACCCCCAGCCTGTTGAAGGTTGGTGCAGTGTTGGTCATTTGGGCAGCAAGTAACCATATATTCAGGGGAAGTTTACTCCTGCCATAGGATGAAGAGGGCCCTGCACCTTTGCACCTGTAGCTGCATGGAAGGATTATTGGCTCTGCATGTCTACATCTGTAGCCACATGGAATCAGAGGGCTCAGAACTTCTGCATCTCCCCAAACAGCCCCACAAATCCCTTGCATCAATAGCCTCATGAAAGTGCAGGGCCCAGAGGATCCTGCATTTCCACAAGCAGGCAGACTTTACTCTTGGTCCAAAGGGAGCTGCATGTACAAAGATATAATTACACTGTCTCAAAAAGAAAGGAACTTCATTGCAAAGAACAGCATTAATACACCATTTGGGGTACAACTTAACTCCACAAAAGTAGGAAAATGTAGTGTTAGGGTTTCCAACCCTAACTCCCACCCCAAGCAACAAAAGGACAATACCATACAAGTGACCGCTGATAGCTACCATAAGTTATGAGAAACAACATACAACTGTTTCCAGATGTCACAAATGCAATAACACTGATGCACAACCTTCATGGATTTGTATCTGCAGCATTAACACTGCAAAACATATAAAGTCACTTTCTGGCTTTAGCTAAAAATATATGATACCCAAATCACAACACTACTTCTGTCTGCAGAAACATAGGACCCTTCAACTACAGATATGAATCCATGGCACCCAAATTACAATAATTATTCTGTCTGCAGAAGCACAGGCCTCTATGGGGCCAGTGTTTCTGTAGCCACAGGTACTCGTCTGCATTGTAAGGCATACACACCCGTCTGGCTGCAGAATTGTAGGCACCTAAGGGACCTGCACTTCTGTAGCCACTGGTGTTATACATACACACTGAATTCTGGCTGTAGAAGCACAGGCCACTGTGGGGCCTGCATTTCTGCAGTTGCAGAAGGAAATCCCTGATACTCAAACTGCAACTCTGCTTCTGTCTACAGACATGCAGGTCCCTGTGGGGGCAGTGCTTTTGAAGCCACAGAAACTCATGCACACTATAAGACATACACACATCTGGCTGCAGAAGCTCAGGAACCAGAAGGGCCTGCACTTCTGCAGTCCCAGACATAAGACATAAACTGATTTCTGGCTGCAGAAGCACAGGCCCCAGATGCAGTTAGAAATCCATGATACCTAAACTGTAACATCACTTTTGTCTGCAGATGTGCAGGCCTTGAGGGGCCAGCACTTCTATAGCCACAATTAGTGCAGTTAGCTATGCACACTGTAAGACATTCACACATTTTTGGCTACAGAAGCGTAGACTCCTGAGAGGCCAGCACTTCTGCAGCCATAGGAGTAAGACATACAGTACTCATCGACTTCTAGTTGTAGAAGTGCAAGCCCATGTGGAGCCTGAACTTCTGCTATCACTGATACAAATCTATGATACTCAAATTGCAAAACTATTTCTGTCTGTAGAAGCACAGGCCTCTCTGGGGCCAGTGCTTCAGCAGCCACAGGTACTCATGCACAATGTAAGACATACAGTATATATATATATATATATATGTTTGGGTGCAGTTACAAATCTTTAAAGGTAGCATATCAGTACTACTGCATTTGTGTAATCTGGAAACAGCTGTATGTTTGTGTTACCCGATGATGGTTGTCTGTGGTTGTTTATGTAAGCATGTCCTTTTGCTGCTTGGGTGGGGGAAGGGAGTAGTGTTGGATACCCTAATGACACATTTCCCTAGTTAAAGGGGTGGGGTAGATGGAGTATAGTGGAGAGAAGTGTTGAAGGAATACTTCTGTTCTGTATTCACTAAATAAAAGGATGGACCTGTGTTGCAAGGGAGGATAAGGGGAGTGAAAGGGGGAGGAGGGGAAATGTATAATTATATAATAACAGAAGAGAGGGTTATGGAAAGGCTCCTGTCTCTAAAACTAAACAAATCCATGGGACTAGATGGCAGACACTCAAAGATGTTAAGGGAGATGGCAGTGGTACAGGTGGGTCTGCTAACAGATCTGTTCAGTAGTTCACTAGACATGGGGTGGTACTGCAGTAGTGGAAAACCACTTGTGTGGTACTGTGTCACAAGAGTGGGCCTAGGGATGACCCTGGGAACTACAGGTTTGTCAGTCAAACCTCCACTGTCTCTAAGCTAATGGAGTCCATTGTGAAATAAATACTAGTGGGATTCCTTGAGACAGATAGGCTTCAGGACAAAAGAGAGCATGGGTTCATAACAGTGAGATCCTGTCAGACAAACCTGATCAGTTTCTTTGACTGGGTAATGCAGGCAGCAGACAAGGGACTGGTGCTTGATGTCATATACATGTACCTGGAATTTAATCAAAGCACTCAACATGGTTTCCCCCAGGAGGTTGATCAGGAAATTGGGGGAGCTAGTGATAGGAAACAAATTACCAAGGTGTGTGAAAAATTGACTCAGTGGTAGGGCACAAAATCTGGAGGTGGTGGTATTAGAGAGCTATCAGGTATAAGGGATGTCTCGTGGAGTACTGCAGGGGTCAGAGCTAGGACTGGTGTTGTTTAATATGTTCACAAATTACCCTGCCAAAGGTATTAAAGGCAACATTTGCCTTTTTGCAGATGAAAGCAAGCTCTGTGGGAGGGTGGACACAGCTGAAGGAGTACATGACCTAAAGAATGATCTGGCAAAGCTGGAGAGGTGGCCAGGCATGTGGCACCTCTGGTTTAATGTGAAGAAATGCAAGATTATGCACATGGAAGAAATAACCCAAGAACTGAGTACAGTTTAGTTTTAAAGATCACTTCCTAGGAAGAGAAAGGGTTTTGGGAATAGTCATCACCAGTGACCTGAAGCAAGCTGCTCAGTGTAGGAAGGCAACTGCCAAGGTGAATGGAATGCAGGGGTGTATTACTACAGAGTTCATCAGCAGAAGGGAGGAGGTTATACATTCACTGTACAGATCTTTGGTAAGGCCTTATCAGGAGCATGCAATACTGGATACCTTACATAAAACAGGATATTAGCTAGATCAAGGCAGTTCAGAGGAATTCTACAAAGATGATTCAGGGTCAGCAGTGAACAGCATATGAGGACAGATTATGGGAACATAACATGTGCTCACTGGAGGAGAGGTGGGAGAAAGGGAAAATGATTGAGACTCTCAAATTCCTGGGAGGTAGAAACAAAGTGGATATCAGGGACCTTTTTAGTCTCCGTGATAACAAGACAGCCAAGAGGCACTGTTATAAGATGGGGAAGGGGGGACTTAAGAAAGAAGTCAGAAGGTACTTCTTTATAGAGAGAATGGTGCTGGGATATAATGAACGCCCAGTCAAGGTTGTCACTCAAAAGACAGTTGGGGGGGGGGAGTTAAGAGAGGGTGGGACAGAGCAAAGGGGAGGATTAGGATTGGAGAGGAGTTGAAGCTGGGCCAACTGCAATCTCTGGATTATGGGCTCCATAAACCATAAAGCCTTCTGCTAGTTGTTTGGCATGTTTCTTTTTCTGTTTCTGTCTGTCTACCTATCTGTCTGTCTATCTATCTATCTATTTATCTATCTATCTATCTATCTATCTACCTATCTACATATCTGTCTTATTGAAAGGATTTTACCAGGAAAGGCCTACTAAGTCAAAGTTGCTCATTTCCAGAGGTGTCCTGAGGTGGAGTGGATACAAGGGAGTAAATAGTAGATAGATAGATAGATAGATAGATAGATAGATAGACAGACAGACCGATAGATGGGTAGATGGGTATGTACTGTAGGCAGGTAGTTAAATATGCAATGTATATATCAACCTTTTGTTTTTGCTCCTTTCCATGACACCATCAGTACCCCTCACCTTTGGGTTGTCTGCTGTTTTTCACCTCTACATTCCCTGAGATCATTTGTCTTGCCCTCAGTTTCCAGTTTTTACCTGCTGTGGGGCCTTTCTGCTGCCATAAGAGCAGAAGCACCATGGGATATTAGGGGTTCAGCCTGTCAGCGTCCACCTGGCTTAAGCACAATAAACTCACCTTTGCTATGTTTGGAGTGTTTTTGAATTCCTGACCTGAGTGCAGTTCATCTGTTTGTTTGTCTGTCTACATGTGGGATCCTCTAGCACCAGCACAGCTATCCTGGGCACCCTACCTGGAGCAAAGCATAAACCTCTTTCCATGTCTCCCCATCCTTTGTCCAACTCCCACATCATGACTGCATGAACTGTAACATTATTTATTTATTTAAAGAGATTTACCAGGAAATACATAATGAGCCATACAGCTAGTTTCCAGATGTGTCCGGGGAAGGGGGGGGATAAGTACATAATAACAATAAAAATGCAGTAATATGATAAAGCAATAAGGCACAGCAATGTACAGTAACACACAGTATCATACTGGCACAGCTAATAACAAAATAAATTGATTAGATCAGGAGTGTGGGGTAAACCATGCAGTCACAGACTATAATGTCAGTACAGGACAGGGTAGGAAGGGGTCACTAAATCAGGAGAAGGCAACAGGGAGGAGCAACTGGAGAGGAATATGGTCACCCACACTGCTAAGCACACCTCCATGGGGCCACAGTCAGGAGCAAAACTAGGAATGGTTTGTGCAATACCCACTCGGGGAGAAGCGCATCTGCACAAACCCTCCTTAAATTCCCTGTCAGACTATACTCCAGTCACCCCATTACGAGAAGCCAGTCTGGGTCACCAGCTTACTGAGCAGGTGCCTCAGTAATCACGCCAGAGAGCCTGACAGTATATAACAATTTTAAAAGTAATTTTACTTGCAGGGAAATGAAGCTGAAAAATGTGGCCTTTTTCTAGTTTTAACTCTTTGGGAACAGTTAGGATATAGAATGTCCTTCTATATTTGGCATGCATACTCACATACAAATGTAACCCATTCTGAAAAGTCAGTTTTAACTGATTTCACAATGATAATCCCACAGATTCTGGTTTAGTAACACGTTTTCTGGAACCGAAACTGTGAAACACTGCTGACTAATAGGATTGTTTTTTTTACATTTCAGTTCACTATTGGCATTTTGGGGGATGTATGTACAAGTGTTCTGTAAAGCAGTTTTTCTGTTTTTGAAACAGTGATGGTTTAAAACGATTTTTCAAGCAAAAATAAAACATTTTATCTTTTCACTGTTAAGAGAAATGGAACATTAAGCATTTTGAAAGAGCTGTATTCTCAAAAAAGTATTCACATGGGCACTAAGAAGATAATCCATTTTCAGAATAGAGCTTTGCGTTTCTTGCTACTGGCAATAATAAGAATTAAACAAACACTTATTGGACAGATCATTTTGTTCATATAGCATGTGCTACCCTGGAAAACAGACCAGTTTTGCAAGTAACTACACATTGTGACATTTTTCACATTGTCTGAAAAATCTCTGTAAGACAGGTTGGATTTACAGAAGTTACTTGCAAGTGAAAAAGCCTAGAAAGGCAAAACCGGTCGGGAGTTTGTTGTCGCTTTCCACCAAATCTTGGATTAAAACTGCAATTCATTAGTAAGTGCGAGTCTTTGTGCTGACTTTTTCTATGCTTTTTAACACTTGCAAGTACTGTAGTTGTGACCAGGCAAACTACATTTTTACCAACAAATGTGGATTTGTAAGCTGCAAGTCTTGTTTCCAACTGTTTGTCTAATTTCTAGAAATAGTTTTGCATACAGACTTTGCATCTGCATTTAAGTTTGTAGAATTTTTTATTTATTTTATTCTTTGGTAACTGGGTAAGACCCATTAGGCACAAGTGCCTGCTTTCAGGGGTGACCCAGGAGCACTGGAGTGGTCAAGTGACTTGCTCAGAGTCACACAGTATGCAAGTGGAGGTTGAGGGAATCAAACCCAGGTTTGCTGGATGTACCAAGCTCATTCACAGCTCCTTACTCTAATCTGTGCTATACAGCCAGCCAAAGACCTTTTTCTGCTCTATGGCACCAAGCAATAGGGGACTGCTTCAAATGCTGCTAACCTGGGCTCATGCTCCAAACCTGGAATGCCAGCAGCAGAGGCCAGCGGGGGAGGACTTAGCATTTGATTAGGCACTCTTTTCTCCTGTCACCTAGTGTAAGGCAAGCAGTAGCACACTACAATGCTTTAGCCTGATGAATGGGGAGTGTTGCAGATGACTATCTGATGATGAGAAGAGTGTGTTGTCCACATGGCTCTGCAGCATCGGGGAGGAGAAAACAGAGGATAAGATGCCCTTATAACAGATTTTGACTGCCTCACCATAACTATGCACAAACATATACCACTATCAGCATGGCTGTCTCATCTGCTGTCCCAGACCACAATTAGCCAGTAAAGCCTTCTTACTTACTTCCCCCGTGTAGCTGCAACACAAAGGGTAGGCCCCCCCTGCTAGGCTAAGAGATAAAGTCTGGAGTACAAAGGATGTCTCAGATACTCTGAAAGAAGGTCTGCAAATATTTATTATGAGTGGGAGTTGGGACTGGTGGATCAGAGATGAGGAGCAAAGAAAATATCTAGTTTTTGAGTTGTAAAGCCCCTGATCTTACCTTGGAAAGTTATGCTTCAAAGACACTATCAATTTGCAAGTGACATTTGAGAGTTTCACCTAGCATACAGCAGAGGCCTTCATTAGTTGCAAATGACTACATTTTGTGGATGCAAAAACAGTCTCTCTGAAAATGGAAAGCACATCTGAGACTGCTAAAAAGCAACTCAAGTTGTGATGAAAATCCAATCCACAGAGTCTCATTAAGTCAGACAGAGCTACGATTTTATATTAAAGGTTAACCAGACCAAATGCCACCATATTGTACAGTAGGTTAAGGCAATTTTATTTGTATAGTACCCTATCCCAAGGGCTCAGGGTGCTTCACAGTTAAGACATAGCTAAACATTTTAAATACATATAGAACTATATAACCCCTAATTACATAAATACAAAAATAGAACATAAACAGCTTGTTTCCAGACGAAGGCCGGTATACTTCATTCAGTTTCATGAGATTATAAAAATAAAAAGCATTTCAGACCCTTTTTAAAGAGCTGCTAACACCTCAGTGAACATTTTGAAAAACATGACATTTAGCTGCGATTTAGCTTGTATATCATGGGCCGGATATTCAAAGGGATTGCACCTGGCACAATGAGGTTGCACCTGGCGCAATGGGGTTGCACCGATGCAACCCTGCATTGCACCCTGGTGGGATATTGAGAAGGCTGCCAGGTGCAGCACAAATCCCAATGTGCTGGGGAGCAATGATAATGTATGCGGTGCAGATGCAGGGGGCATGCCCATGCATATGCGGCACATCCTGATATTCAGCCTGGGATGTGCGGCGCATATGCCAGCACACCCCTGCACTGTGCCGCATAGTGGGGCTCAGAGCTGAGCCCGTGCAGAGTAGGAGCAACTAGGCCACCCACAGGTGGGCTGCCATATTGCAGTGCGCAGCACAACAGCCCAGCCATGGGTGGCCACCTGCCTGCCCAGAACACCATCTGCAAGCACTCACAACTCTTGTGGTCTAGTGGAACCCCCAGCCCACCTATGGCTGCAATCGCATGGTATATGATAATAAAGATACCTGTGGTAGTCTAGTGGCCCTCCCCATTCCCGATACCCTGATGTGTATGAAACAAGCCCAGCCCTGGTGGTCTAGTGGTCCCTCCTTCCACCCGAGTCCCTGATTCCCGAAAAATGGCAATATGAAGTCCCTGGTGGTCTAGTGGAACCCCCCCCACCCATTGACACAATCACAGTGAAAGCCCATGTGAGCTGCCCTGGTGATCCAGTGGCACCCCAGCCCACCCACCCACAGGGAACCCATGCCACCCTCTCCCCATCATAGCAGGGGCTGCATCCTCCACCGCACCACCCAGCTGCCCACTGGCAGTACAGTATGGGCTGTAAGCCCATTGGTCCCCAGTGTGGACTAATGGACTTACAGAGCATATTATACTAGACAGTCCCAAAGCTATGAATGACTCCATTCACATTTTGGGATGTCTAGTACAGTATGTCTCAAGCCCATTGGTCCACATTGGGACCAATGGGTTTACAGCCATACTGTACCTGTCATTCAACGGGCGGCTGGGTGGTGTGTGTGGGGTGGGATGCAGCCATCCGCCGATGATGTGGGGGCAGCAGGGTGGGCATGGGGTTCTGTGTGGGTGGGTGGGGTGGGGATGCCACTGGATATCCAGGGCATTACAATATGGGTTTTCACCTTGATCACGGCAACAGGCAGGATGGGGTTTCCACTAGACCACCAGGGACCTCAAATTGCCATTTTCCGGGGACTCAGGTGGGAGGAGGGACCACTAGATCACCAGGGATGGGCTTGTTTCAAACTCATCAGGGTATCAGGGACTAGGGGGGGCACTAGACTACCAGGGTTTACTGTATTAACATATACCGAGTGATCATGGCTATGGGGCGGGGGATGCCCCAGGATCCCCTCAGCGCACGTCATGCTGTGCAGGGCATCAGGCCCAATTCGCAGGCTTGCCCTGTGCAAGGCATGCAAATGGGGCCATAATGACAAGCAAATGGCCCCATTTGCACCTTGCATATATTATGGCCTCATTTGAATGCCCCGTGCTGAATATCGTGGGTGGTGCACCTAGCGCAACTGCACTTGCGCTGCCGCATCCCCGTGCTCCCTATTAGTGGCTTGCGCTGGCACAGTGCCACTGCGCCATGTGTAATTTGTGCACTGCCCATGCCATATTCAAGGGTGCTGCACCATGGTGCAGCATCGTTGAATATCACCTGGACCTGGCCCCTGTGCATCACAGTTGCGCTGTGCCCATGCTTGCACCACTGCCTGGCACAGTCTGAATATCCTGGCCCATATGTTTTGTGTAGCTTTTTCCTCTCCATTATTTATAACTGAGGAAATTTGCATGAATACATGAGTAGATGGGGATGGCAGTATAGCCATTATAATGTACAAAGTTGCAAATGTGTAACTAAAGGAAGGGTGACTGATTATTGCAAATGGTCACAAAAAAGGAATTTGTGCCAGTGTTTAAAAGTAGTGTAATTTTGAAATATTTGAATAATTAGTAAACTGGGCTGATCATGTGACTCCATCCCAGGTGTATGTAACTGTTAGGTGGCGCTATGCTATGGGCTACTACCCCTGCCTGTGTGGCTGTGCACAGGTTGAAGGGCCTGAGTTCTGTGAACAGGTGTCTCCACCGAGAGAAATGGTATTGGGGTAGCTTAACTGCTTTTGTATAGCCCTCGGGAACACTATAACCACCCACCAACCCTTCTAGTGATCTAAACAGTAATACCATAGAACATTCACATTCACCGAATAAAAATAATAGTATGCTCACACCCCTTGCACTTTCCACCAGGGCTGGATCAGCTGCAACTGTCCTGGAGCCCCCTGGAAAATAAGGTCAGCAATGCAACAGTACAATATCACCACTGTAACCGAACTAATAATATGCACACTAGCCAGGTTAAACGTGAAACAAAGTAATCTGATTTATTCAGGGGGAATGAACAAGGAAGGGGCATGAATCTGAGAATGATTGACACTTTGATTTAGTCTAGGTTTGTTCAGCATGCACTGTAAGTTCCTTTTGAACAGTCCCACAAACCTGGGTACCCAGTGTGTTATGCAAGCTAGCCTGAAGCGTTGCCCAGGGTGGCCTGCATTGCAGCTGTTGTTGGGGACCTTAGGAAGGAAAACAGTTAGCATGTGCACAACCCAAATAATTGTAATCCTGAGCCAGATGGCTCAGTCTGTTTGTAATAGCCTAGAACAAAACAATCAGATGACACACAATGATTTGCAGTTGTTGCTGTTGCAGGGAGCTACCTTGATCTGTATTCACGATACCCAGACCAGGGTATAGGATAGGCGAGATGAAGACCTCATGGCATTGATCTGGTGGGCACAGGGAAGCAGGGCCTACATGACTCACCTCTTGGTGGTTGCTACCTGTTCAATAGTGTTAAGCAGGGGGCTGAATCCCCAAGCAGGTCTTTCGCCGAGATGATCTATGAACTGGGGGCAGCAGCTTAGGCTGAGATGGCAAGACCCAAGCAGAATTGACAGTTCAGCAAGAGTCTGTGATCTTTTGCTGGAAAAGCCTCCAGCGGGCATAACAGGATTCACCATGGGGGAACAAATCGCAACCCAAAAAACACATTCAGCACAGTTAAATCAGCTATTTCTCTAAGCCACACTTCTGATACAGTCCAGTTGTGAATTGCAGCTTTACTGCACAAACCTTTCTCTCTGAGGTTATTTTCTCTCTTCAGGCAGGCCGATCGCTTCTAGAGCAAGTCTTTGGTCCAGACCTCAGTCTCCACCACAATTCTATTCTTCCTTCTGCTGCCAAAGTACACCAGCAAACAGAATGGTCCAGTTGCTGCACTGGCAGGTCTAAGGCAGGAGAATGTGGCAAGCAGGCCAGCAGAACCTTCCCACTGATTCTCCAATGCTCCTCCTAGAAACAGCTGCTTGATAGCTTGAGCTGTTCACTCTTCAACCTCCAGCTCTTGACTGACTACTGCTTCAGGCAGTTCTGGGGATGTCTCAGTAATCCAAAAGGTTTGGTTGGCTGAGGGAACTGTCTGTCACAGAAAGGGCTCCCCCTCCAGGTCCATTTAGGCATCAGACACTTAAAACTACAAATACTACAGAATTTCCATCTCACAAGACCTCTGGGACAGTCTCCATTTTAGGTCCCCAGAGGTTCGATTGGTCCAACACTGGAAATCCAGAACCAAAATGGTGGCTCCTATTCAAAAACTCAAGCTGCAATCGAAAGCAGGTTAGACAAACTCCTTTATCATTATTATTATAATAGCTAAACAGTAACTAATCACATTTCCTAACAGAGCTCCCTCTGCACATATAACGACTGCAGAATGGGGCCATATCACAGACAGTCTGGCTGGTCGAAAGCCTTAATTACTCGGACCCAACCCAGACTGATTTTCAAACACAGAATAGGTGCTATCTTAAAGAGACAGGAGCAGAGACTCACTAGAGCACTCTCACGCAGACACATAGAACTACTGCAGACAGGACACCAGCCTGACAGTGGGCATTTAGGAGCCCAGGAAAACATTATAGCAAACCCCTATTTGTGGGGTGTTACATGTATATAAACCAACTTGTTTGAAAGAAGATCAGATCAGAGCCAGCAGAGAGAGAAGTTGCATCTCCAGCTCCCAGGTCTGTCTCCCTAAAGCTAAAGGGAGCAGATTTGATTGTCTGCCTTATAAAGAAGTTTGAGTTGTGCTAGTATGTATAAAGTTTCTTGCTAGTACACCTGTGACTGAGTTACCACTCCAGCTACCAAATAACTGTAATTGAAATGAACTTTGAAACTGCACATTGAAAGAAAAGCGAAGAAATACCTGTGAAATCCTACTAGATGAAGAGAACTGTGTTTTGAACTTTGACCTGAAAATAAAATTAATTTACAGTGGATTCCACTTAAGTGCACATCGTATTAGTGCACATTTCACTTTAATGCACACATTTTTAATTTCTCGATTTTTTTTATATCTCTGCAGTGTTAAAAATTTCAGATAAGTGCACAGTTCGCTTCAATGCACACAAACCCATTTACAGATAGGTAGCATTACATATAATTAGTTCTGCTTAAGTGCACAGGTGCAATTGATGATTGAGGACCACAGTTCTTAACAGCAACCCACAAATGCTGGTCTGATTCTGCACTCAGTTCTGCACTCGGGAGTTATGGAGCGCAAGAAAGTAACACTGAGCTTGGGGCAAAAAATGTCACTGCTGCAGCAGTTACAGCAGCCTAACATAAAGAGAAGTGATATTGCTGCCAAATATTTGTGGATGTCGCCACTGTTGCCAGAATTGTTGCCTGCAAGCAGCACCTATTTACCAAGTGGGAGCACTCTGAAAATCAAGGCAGAAAAAGGCACAGGTGCGGGAAGAGCAATGAGGTGGAGGCAGCTCTTCTGATATGGCTTCTGTGGCTCGAAGTATAGATGCCCATATTTCTGGTCCCATATTGATACAAAAGGCCAATGACCTAGCTGCTACAATGGGGCTCACATTTAATACAACAAGCGGATGGCTCAGTCGGTGGAAAGAGCAGAACGGGATTGTATTCAAGTGCTGCCATGAAGAGAAAAAGGATGCTGATGGGGATACAGCAGAAAACTGGCTTTTCACTGTTCTCCCACAGATATTAAAGGACTACACCGCTAATTGCATATTTAATTGAAATGAAACAGGGCTCTATTTCAGAGCCACACCTGAAGGAACTCTTACCTTTAAATCAGATGCAGTACCTGGTGGCAAGAAAGCGAGGGAGAAGATTTCAGTCCTCCTATGCTGCAGCCAGTGTAGGACACATAAATTACGGCTGGTTGTTAGCAAGTTCAAGTAACCCGGGTGCTTTGCTGGGTTACAGATGGAAGCCCTCCCTGTTGAATATGACAGTAACTCTATTGCATGGATGACCCAAATTATCTTTGCCGACTGGCTGAAAAAGGTTAATGCCCAGATGCGCAGAAAAAAAGAAAAAAAATAGCCCTCTTGTTGGACAAGTGCTCTGCATACCCTCATATCGCTCTGAGCCACATAAAGATAGTTTTTCTACCCCCCCCCCAATACAACCTCACTGATTCAACCACTCGATATGGGCATCAAGAATGTCAAGCAGCATTACCGTTCTCGGGTGAGTTGTTAAATCAATGTTGTTCAGCATTTGTCTAGCATCAGTCTCCATTCATTAAGTAAATTTTGCAATTGGATTTTCGTTCTCTTTTTCTCTAGATGTCTCTGTGTCTGAACTGTCCAAAAAAATAACACTGCTTGATGCCATTAGGATGTTAGGCAGAGCATGACAACAGGTGAAGCCTGAAACAATTAGGAACTGCTTCAGAAAAGCAGACTGTGTGGCCACTAAAAGTGTTGAGGAGGAGGTAGTCAAGGAGGAGCCCCACTCTGCCCTGCTGCCAAACATGAATCCTGAGGATTTCATCCTGTATTGGGGCATGGACGAAGCCTTGCCAACTACCGGCATGATACAGGGCACCAATATTTGGAATGAGGTGATGTCTCATACTGTAGAGGAAGATGAGGTGCTCCCCAAAACACAGAACCAGGAGCAAGAGCAGGAGATGTTCATGTTTGAAGCACTCCAGTACTTGGAGCATATTAACTCATTTGTTAGGGCTTGGGAGAAAAAGGACTTGGGGCAGCTTTTTGGTTTTGAGCACTATGTAATGCAGCTGGTGCTGCAAGGCTGCAAGCAGAGTCAAATTACTTCATTTTTCTGGGCTGCAAATGATTTGGACAGTGAAAATGTCATTTTTAATTAAATACTGGGATTTATGTCTTGCACTTTAATATTTGAGTGTTCAATAAACTTTGCTCACTGAAACAGACATCTGGTTGCTTTTTACACTGTTCTCTATAGAATTTCGGCTAAGTGCACATTCCACTTAAATGCACATTTTTGATCTGCAAAATGGGTGTTCATTTAAATGGAATCAACTGTTGTGAAGTGCAAATGGATGTCCTCCTTCTTTCACCTCCCATGCCCTTATAGCATACGAAAGAAGTTAGCTTGCAATGAATTATTATGAGTGGGAGTTGGGACTGGTGGATCAGAGTTGAGAAGCAATCAAAATCTACAGTTTTTGAATTGTAGCTGTTAAAGTACTGAGCTATGAATAAGCCTGGCACATCCAGCAGATCTGGATTTGATTCCCATAACCTCCACTTGCACACTGTGTGACTCCCTGAAAACAGGCATTTGTACCTAATGGGTCTTACCCTGTTACCAAAGGAAAAAAAAAGATCTTTAGTATTCATCTGCCTCTATAGCTTACTCCCTGCTTGAAATCATAATCCTCTGCTGTGCCAGCAACACTCTGTTGCTATGGGAGTAACTTTAATGTCACAGGCAGTACATTATGATCAGACTCTTGGAGGAGTGGAGCAGGTGACCAGAAGTATAGCACACAAAGAGATCTTTAAGTTAGCAGTTCCCAACTCATGCATAACCTCATAAATTAACAACGCAATCTTGAAGGTGGTGTGCCACCCACGGTAATTGTTAGTCAGTGAAGTCAACGCAGTTTGAGTGTAATGTGTCTGAAATATGCCATCTCAGCAATTAACCAGACCACAGAATTCTGCTCACAGTGATGCAACAACCCACCATTTTTTTCTCTCATGCAGGCACCATACACCAGATGTCTAGTACTGCCTTGAGCATCCAAGTTTCAAGTTTTGTTGTGGGTGAACCATAAGAGAAATTGTATAGCATGGTGATCCAACCAGCCCAAAAGATTCTGCCAGACATCTCAAATGTTCAGTCTCAGAGCGATGCCAAGATCATGGGCAGGAGAGGATACTACCTAGCTGGGGCCCAGTGAACTCATCAACTGAAAGAATGTCTGAGCAAACTGTGAGATTTTAGCACTGATCCATGCTTTGAAATCCCCCCAGCACAATCAGGTCGGGGGCCTCCAATGAAAGGATAATGATGAAATCCATGATTTTTGTATAAACTCTTGTTCCCAGCCCAGAAGGCGGTACACATGGAGAATCCTGCTCCTCACAACTGCATCATCCTTCACAGATGCACACATTCAAATGACCTCACCTCCTTCAGCAGGTATGTGGTAAGTTTCAGCCAAGATCTAAAACAGAAGGTCACCCCTCCCCCAGTCTCCTGCCTCAGGCAGAACATAGCTAAAAACCCAGCCAGGATTGCTACCTCTCGGACAGGCCCAGAGTAATTTCCAAGCCAGGTTTGGTGAGGCATACTGGAACTTAAAGGAATCAGCAATACAATCTTATATTGCCACTGTCTTATTCCTCAGGCATCTGGTATTGCACAGAATTTCTGGAAGGGGAGCAGCAGGGTCTGCTAGCCTATTCACTAGCTGCAAAGGTTAGTGCATAGTGAGGGAAGGGTGTTAATGGTCTGGCCAGGTCTCACTCAGCTAATTGACTGGAGGCAGAGCTGAATCAGGTTTGTGGTGTCAGTTGTGTTCCAGTACAGTAGCTGCTTCTTGTTGTTTTTACAGGGTTTCTTGTGGATTTTACTTGGTAGAAGGTTATTTCTTTTCTTTCTTACTACTTCCAAGGGGCTAGCAGCGTATTGTTTTTGGGGCTGTTGGAAGTTTGAAAACTGATTTGGTGGCTGTAAGTGCCAAGTGGGCTCATTTATTGGATATTTCACTGTGTAGCAGGCTGCGCTGGTGGAGGCCTATTTCTTCTGATTTAAAACCTAGTTGGTGGGATTTGCTTGGGGCTGTTTCTTTGGTTGCAGAGCTTGGAGGGGCAGACACAGGGCTGATACACTCTCTCAAGAGTCAGGTGTAGGCCCTAATCCCACCCTCTCCCACCCCTCCCTCCTTCCCCAGAGCTCTGTTTATTTATAGAGGAACACCTGCCCTGCAATTGGAGGAAAAGGCTGCCAGTGCAGCTCATGTAGTTCTAGCCACTGGGGGTTGGATTTAAAGGCTGGGAGAGAGGAGGTTAGGGAGTTGTTCACTTCCCTTATAAGTTTACTGTGTTGTACTGCACCTAGTAACAGGGTTACCGGTTTACTATGGAACTGTATCCAGGATTAGTGGGTGACCTGATTAGTCAGTAGGGGTGTATCTTGGACAAGTGGGGAACCTGGTGGGTCACCCAAGGAAACCTACTTGGAGGGGGATGGGACCACATGTCATTAGGGCTGGCATCTTTGGGAGGGTGGTGAGGTGCACTGGGTGTGGTGCAGCCATGATACTGGACTGGGCTTGGAAGTTCGGTGGTTGCCCAGTGTTCTACCAGCTGGCACAGCTTAGGGAGGAGGTTGCGGCGATTAGGAGACAGCTGGGGGAAGGGGGGAGGTATGGTGGGGAAGAGGGTAGGGGATCTCCCACGGGGTTGCACCAAGCACTAGGGGCGGGGGCATAGGGAAAGGAGTGCAGGAGAATACTCTGGGGTCACATAGGGACCCTGGCCGAGGGGGCCCAAAAGGAGGGCGCTACCAAGGAAGCAGGCAGGTAACTGGGGACCCTCACAAAGGGGGGCCAGAGGGACAACATTCTCAGGGAAGTAGGCAGATGGCTGGGGCTGGACAGAAGGAAGCAATGTGGGGAGGCGGATAGGACCTTACGCTCAGTAACCGCTTCAATTCACCTCTTCTGCTTGAGGATGAGTGGGGTGATGTAGCTATGACAGGGGTGGTTAGAGATGGAAAGGGAGTGGGGGGCAGGAGGTGGGGGCCGGATAGCAGGAGGAACAGGGGAATCTGGAATGCAGGAAAATGGGGGGAGCAGTAGATCAGAGCAGGAGGGGCAGGGGGAAGAGGGAGGAAAATGCAAGGAGAAGGACCAATTGGGAGGAAAGGGCAAGGAGAAGGACCAGAAGTACAAGGAGGATACAGTAAAGGGAGCTGAGGGTTTAGGCCAGGGGAGCACGACAAGCAAGGAGGGACTGAATATAGACAGAAAGGAAGGGAGGACGAGCCAGGCTAGTTTAGCGGATGGGGGAGAAGAACCAGTCGCGAGCAGTGAGGGGGGAGTTAGCGAGGTACAGAAGGATACTCAGGAGGAGGAGAGGCATAGGATCGGAGGGAAGGGGGTGGCCAGGGTAAATAAGGAGGGGGCAGCATGTGGCACCCAGATAGGGGGAGGAACAAGGAGCCGGCTGGATGGAGGGGCCAGTAGAAAGGATGAGGGACATGGAAGGGCCAAAAATGGAGGAAAAGGAGCGGTCAGAGTGCTCCTGTTGGGGGATTCAATGATCAGGGGTATCAAATGGGATAGGGAGAGGGAAGCCTGGCCAGTTAAAACAAAATGCTTCCCTGGACTAATGGTGAACAGGGCCAAGCATGAGGATTATCAGCTGGCAAAGGATTGTGGGGTCCCTGGACACACTGGTCCACCTGGGGACAAATGACATTAAGTGAAATAGCGAGCCAGAGATACAGGCAAGGTTCGGGGAGCTTGTCAGGGTCTGTCATGACATAGGATGCACAGTTTCCTTCTCAGAAATCTTGCCAGTGCAAAGGACTAGTGGGGAACACAAAAGGAAGATTAGGGAGATAAACCAGTGGCTCAGCGAGTGGTGTGAGGCCTGAGGGTATGGATTGATGGGGGACTGGAGGGAGACCTGGGAGGATAAGGAGCTGTATGCTAGAGATAGGCTCCATCTCAATTTGGAGGGGAGGGGAATCCTTAAGTTGAAAACAGAGGGGTTAATTGGTGAAAAGTGGGGTTTAAACTTGTAAAGGGGGAAGGGATGGGAGAAAAGGCTGTCAAGGGGAGTCCGATAAAGGAGAGACTCTGTCTCCACCCCACTGGGGAGCTGGAGGAATGCGTGAAAAGGCTGACTGTTAAAGTGCAGACCAGGGGAAAATGGAATCCCCATGAGAACACGAGCAGGGGAAATGGAAGTACAGGGAAAGGGTTGAAGGTAGTCCTGCTAAATGCCAGGAGCTTGAGCAATAAAATGCCTGAGCTCCAGGCGATGCTAACTGAGGGAGCGGTGGATGTGGCAGTGGTCACTGAGACCTGGGCCACCGCAGGACATGACTGGGACCTGAACCTGGAGGGTTACACTATGTTCAGGAAGGACAGGGGGAGGGAAGGGGAGGAGGGGTAGCAATAATAGTCAAAAATGGCATTGGCATAGAGGAGTAGAGGAGGTGGAGGGAACCGTGGAGGCGATTTGGGTCACCTTGACAACAAGGGGGAGTAAGAGAGTAAAAATAGGAGTGGTGTATAGACCCCCTGCACTAGCAGAGGAGCTGGAGGAGAGTCTGGTGGAAGATGTTGAGAGACACTGCAGATTGGGCAGGGGAAGGGTGGTGGGGTTGGGGGACTTAAACATGCCAGGAACAGACTGGGAGACTATGACATCCTCGGTGGCCAGGGAACAGAGGTTGTTGGATGTCTTTCAAGATGCATTCCTAACTCAGCAGGTGGGGGAACTGACCAGGGAGGTATGGGTACTGGATGTGGTCCTGGCAGAGAGTGACCAGATTGGGGGCCTGGAGGTAAGGGACCCATTGGCACGGAGTGACCATGCCACGGTCTGGTTCTGCCTGGACCTAGGAGGGCTAGAAGGCTGCACAAAGACGGAGGTAACTGACTTCAGGGGGGCAGATTTTAAGGAAATGGGAAGGATCCTTAAGGAGCATTTGGATGTGATTGGGTCAGACATGGACGCTGACAGCAGGTGGGAAATCATCAGAAGAGGGGTGCAGGATGCTACCAGCACCTGTGCAAGAGTAAGACAAAAATGCGGTAGGGCCCGAAAATCCTGCTGGTGGACGAGGGAGGTCCAGGAGGTGGTGCGGAGAAAGAAGGCAGCCTATAGGCAATTCAAGTGCTCAAGGAGTGAAAGGGATCGAGGGGAGTACAAGCTGATGGCTAGAAGGGCCACTAGGGTGCTGAGGGTGGCTAAGGCAAGGAAGGAGCAGAACCTGGCCAGGGAAATTAGGAGAGGGAACAAGGGGTTCTTTAGATTCATTGGGGAAAAACGAAGGGTGAAGGGGCAGATTAGCAGGATTAAAACAGGTGGAGAGATGGCACAAGACCTGGGGGAGCAGGCTGAGGTACTAAATGAGTACTTCACCTCAGTTTTCACCAAGGAAAATGAGGGTGCTGCATCATACATGGAAGGAGACAGTGATACTGAGGAAGGGGATACCCTTACCGATCGGCGGGTCTGGGGAGAGGTGGAGGCATCACTGGCAGAAGGGGGGGGAGGCTAAGCAGGGAGAAGAGGTAGAGGAGGTGGAAATCACAGCAAAGAGAGTGAGGGAAGCCCTCAGGTCCCTGAAGATGGAGAAAGCACCAGGTCTGGATAAATTACATCCCAGAGTGCTGAAGGAACTTGCGGATGTTCTGGTGAAACCCCTGGCAGAGCTTTTCTCCATCTGTCTCTGAGGACAGGGTGGGTGCCCCAGGACTGGAAGGTAGCACATATAGTGCCTATCCACAGGGGGGATCAAGGGAGGTGGCAGGAAACTACAGGCCTGTCAGCCTGACATTGGTGGTGGGCAAGGTGATGGAGGACATTGTCAAGGAGAGGCTGGGGGGACCTGGAAAAGTCAGGGAACCTGGATGATAGACAGCATGGATTCATCCCAGGGAAATCATGTCAGACAAACCTTGTGGAGTTTTATGACTGGGTGATGAGTGCCTTGGACCTGGGTAGACCAGTGGACATCCTTTTTCTGGACTTCAGCAAGGCATTTGACTCTGTTCCTCATGAGGCCCTGTGGGATAAGCTGGGAGAAATGGGAGTGGGGAACCAGATGATCAGATGGATAGGCAATTTTCTCCAGGACTGGACCCAGAGGGTTATAGTTGGTGGGATAGTCTCATCCCCAAGGAGGGTCATTAGTGGGGTCCCACAGGGATCAGTCTTTGGGCCCCTACTGTTCAACGTCTATGTCTCTGACATAAGGACAGGTATCAGGAGTGAGATGAGTCTCTTTTCGGATGACTGAAATCTGGGGGTGGTGGTGGATGGGGAGGAGGGGAGGGTGGCCGTACAGGGGAACCTGGAGGCTCTGGAAAGATGGTCTAGAAAGTGGAAGCTGAGCTTCAGTGCAAGGAAATGCAAGGTACTGCACCTAGGGGCCAGAAACCCGGGCCAAGTGTACGCCCGGGGGGGGGGATGCTACAAGTCTTGATGGCTGAGAGGGACCTGGGGGTGGTGGTGGATGTCAAGATGAACAACTCGGAGACTTTGTAGGAGGGCAGCAGCCAAGGTCAACAGGATGCTGGGATGCATCACTAGGGGGATCACCTCCAGAAGGAGGGAAGTGATAGTCTCTCTGTATAACTGCTTGGTGAGGTCGCACCTTGAGTACTGCATGCAGTTTTGGAGGCCACACTTAAAGAGGGATATTAAACTCCTGGAGAGGGTCCAGAGGAGGGCAACCAAAATAATTTGGGGCTTGGGGGACAGGACCTATGGGGAGAGGTTTGAAGAGCTAAATATGTACACATTGGAAGAGAGAAGGGACCGGGGGGGACAGGATAGAAGTCTTCAGGTACATCAAGGGGGTAAATAGGGGAGGAGCATTCAGGGTGCTTCAAAGGAAGGAGGAGGGGAAACTAGAGGGCATGGGTGGAAGCTTGAGGGGAGAAGATTCAGGGGAGAAAGGAGGAGGTGCTACTTCACTGAGAGGGTGGTGGAGCCATGGAATGCGCTGCCCAGGGGGCTGGTGGAGGCAGAGATAGTGGAGGGGTTCAAGAGGGGGTGGGACAGGTACAGGGGAAGGGTTCTGGATGCAAAATCCAGTGCGGCAAGAATATCCGGAACTGGGAAGGGAGAAGCCAGAGAAGGCAAGGGGGGCAGCAAAGTCAGCTCCAAGGGTGGGGGCTGACCAAACGAGCAGACACGAAAGACCGTTAGGCCTATTCTGGTGGCATTTTAGTATGTTAATGTTAATATTTGCTACCTGACCCCAGTCCTAGGGGACTCCTTAGGGGTCGGGATGAGATAGGGAAGATCCCTTTCCCAAATGCACTTCCACCCTGGGCATCCACTCAGTCTAACACTCCTGATCATCCCCACCATGACACCTACACTCTAGTCATACATCTGCCGCCCCCTTTTTCCACTATCTCAGGATATCCAGTACCCAAAAGTGAGCTGATACCACCTCATAGAGAGCTGTGGTCAAAAAGGGGTGGATCAATCCTGGGGAGTAGGTGCAAAAAGGGGCAGATGTATGTTGGCACATAATCAGAACAAAAATGATAAATCAACCACAGCACCTTTTCAATGCAGTAACTCTCCACAGTAACCTACCAAAGAAACTCCCCACAATTACAACTCTGTCTACATAAATAACTTCATTCCACCTTAACCACACACATCCAACACAGTCATACCTACATACATTAATTAAGACATGATTAAGGCATCATGCCATTAAGAGTTTACAAGGAGATGTTACCATGAATATACGTTCTCCAGGGTTACATAAAGCAACACCAAGCCAATTTTATATGACGTAAACACAGTATTGCAAGAGAAAGTGTTATCATCTATAATGTATTATTTTCCATTTTTAGAGCTAAAAACCAAGAAGGCATTCATTATAGCATAACAATTGCCCAATTGAATTGCACTCTAACTAGGGAATCTGCCTAGAAGTAACAAATTAAAAGTGTTAAATACAGTAGCAAGGATTATGTTAATGAGCACTACATGGCACACTTAACTGAATTTGGCACATAGGCTTCTCAATGCTGAAATGCCAAACAGCAGGGGGCCAGCAAGGCCCTAACAGCAGTCTCCAGCCCACTCTTCCTACTACATACTAGTGACTCCAACTTGTTCCACCCACAGAGCTATGGGGCTGGCCAGGTTGGTCACAATCTGGGGGGAAGAGCTGCTCTTCAAGGTATACCAAAGGCCATATACAACTGGCTTCAGACATCAGGTGGGCACAGATATTATGCCAGGAGAACTCCTATAGTAACTTATTCATGGCCTCTGCCATGACCATCTGTGACTTCTTGGGTCCAAATCAACCACTCACACATACACATATGTCCCTAAATATCCTGTGTTTCACTGAGAACTGGGAGAGTGTTAGCTACTTTTTTTTTCATTTTATAATCCTCATCTTTAGAAAGGGCATACAGAAGTCTTAGCCACAGCCTGTCACATTCCATAATCCTCTGCACATGTAGAGAAGGAACTCTACTGCAGAGCTGTCCCAGGCTTCTGATTGTTGCTACCTGTGCTGCCCAACCTTCTGCTTGGAGCTATGTACTCACAAAAGAGGACAACTAAGATCAATGAATGCTGTGTTCAAACAATGCTTATGAACCAGCAGCAGGGCGCCAAGCTGCTTGTGCTGGCTATTCAGCAATCACAGCGATGCTGGCCAGACTGACCAGTATGGGTCCTGTCTCAAATTAGCTGTCTTTATATGGAATAATGTCTGCAGGGAAAGCCAAATACTCAAGCTGCAGAGTAAGGTATTTAATGACCTATAATGTCATTATCTCAATTGAAATCCTTGCTAGAAAGAGAGAGTTTTGATACTATCTTGCTGACTAAAAAGGCTAAAATACCTGAAAGAAAATATTCTGGTGAGAATGGGGGAAAAAATCCTCACATTCTGGCTCAGTGGTCTGTTTAGTCCTGGACTGCCAAGTGATGCCATGCTCTGAGCACAGACAGTGGAAGAAGAGGCAAGAGCAACCTCATGTGTTGCAAGGGCTGCCAGTTGGGAGTATTTCCTGCATGGCAACAACAAATGGCCCCGCATTCAGCTCCAGGCATTGCTGATTAGAGAAGGCTTAAACAGTGATAAATAAACAATAAATAAATATACAGCATTTATTCATTTTCGGTAGTTAGTTTTGTTGACCAGGAAAAGAGGACTAGACAATACTGCATATTTTCAGTCTCTCCCCAGGATGGGGGAATACAGATACTAACCAATTGTAATTGAACCAGGTTAAGCTGTTGGCGATACTTTTTAGTGAATTGGTGAAATTTGGCCAAGACACCTGGGAATTCACTGACTCTTTTCAAGAAATGCCATGGGATTGATAACAACCACCTGAATAATCCCCAGAAAAGGCAGACAGAAACTCAGCGCAACATTTTATCTTAAGGATCGCACACCCAACAGTACAGCATCATTTTAGTACTGAACTTGTGTACCAGAGTTTATGGCATGAGCCCTGTCCCAATGCGGGACTAGAACCCATGACCTTCTAGCCCATGGCATGGGCAAGATAGGGAGACTAGCTATGCATCAATGTTATTTGCAGAGGTTCGGTCAGTAACAGATTCTCCAGACCACTCCACTATGCAGGCATAGTCTCACTTATTGTTCTTATTTTGGTTAGGCTAATAGTGTATTTTCATAGTACAGAACTAGCATATGATGACTTCCCATTTTTATTTTGTTGGCATTATTCTTATAAAAGTAAATGTAAAAGCTAAAATTCATTTATTTCATGCCTTTTTTAGATTCAATGCCCCTTATAAGGTTCTAGCAACACATACATAAAACAGTGACAATAATTAAAACAGATATATAAATGTTACCTAATAATTTGTGACCCACATTAACAACTGGATTTCGAGTCCTGTCAAATGCTATAAAGACTGGTTATGATGACATGCCTGGTTATTATGGAATTTCTTAACTCACACTATCTGCTCTGCTTTGAAAGTGTGATGCTCAGATTGTATACCAACTTTCAAAGTGACATCCAGTCACATAAGAATTGTTATTAGGTGATTTTTTACTCTACTTCTGCCAGTAACAAACCCTTCTTCACTGGATACCAGCTCCATTTGGTAGTGTGAGTGTGGACAGCTGTCAGGAAACCCACAGAATAAGCCAAAAGTTGTAGTCCTTTACAAGCACCATAGGCAGCCATGTCTGTCCATATATTTCTTTAAATTTACAGCACCAATTACATAGAAAATAAAGCATCAATGACTGTTTGCTTGCATATATATATATATATATATATATATATATATAAACTGTGTGATTAAGTTGTTTTTTTTACAGACACTCAGTGTGTAATGATTGCATAAAACTTTGAAGTTTTGTTGTCAAGGTTTATGGGTCATCACACACCTCAAATGTGTAAAAAATCTCATAACATGTAGTTATATGAAGTATTATCCCTCTATATAATTTATTCTTACAGAAATAACTGTTCAGACATTTTTGTTACTTTCTAACATGGTGGCTCTATGCAAATTAAACAGTTATGCATTTCAGAAGACAATTATTATGAATAAGTATTGACTATTATTATACAGTAACTAGGAGTCACTTATCCTGGCAACAGTTGCAATAACCACATCAGACTGAGACCTGAGCAAGCCTTTTAAACTCTTTTATAGCATATGGTTATGGCTTATTGTTGATAGAAATCAGTGGCTTTCAAAATCTTGTTGTAGGGCAGTTCAAAGGTCAAAAAAGTTGTTGTACTATCCTTCCGACATCACATCGATAGTACAACGTTTTAGCCTTGTACTGCCTCCTAATTGGATCACTCAACTAGCTGTAATGGAGAAAACATGCTGTCGCAGTTATGCGAGTGATGAAAAGTGGATCTTCCTACTTTTGACATGGTAGCCTCACACTGCTTTGTGTCACAACAATGAATTCTTTTTCTAATAGTTTTAAAAACAAACACTGTCAGTAACAGAAAGTCAGTGAGAGCAGGGAGAAGCCAGATTCAGGGAGAGTGGAGAGAAGCTGGAGCAAGTGGCAGTGGGGAGAAGTGGGAGTGGGAACAACAAATAATGCAGAAGGTAAAAAAAGCTGTGACTAAGGCACTAGAAAGGAAAAAAAAAATCCACAATGAGCCCTAACCATATACTATAAAAAACAATGGATGGGTGATCATCCACAACTAAGGCTGTGTTTACATCTCGGGAGTTAAACTTCGCTCTTGTGGTCTCTATGATGTCATCAACTCCCTTGATGGAAACACAGCCTTGTTGTGGATGGTCACCCATCCACTATTCTATATGCTTCCCAAGCATTTCAGTATAGTTTTATAGCAAGTCAGAACTTGAACTTGCAGTTGAAATCTCAGCCTAAACCGCATTGAGCTCACCAAGTCAGTTTTTTCTTGTTTCATTTGCTTGTTTTTATTGAGAAGTATGCTGATGTGATTACACTGGTATTTACATTTGAAACGGGTGAGTTTCATTGCAGTTATGTAACATAGCACTACTTAGTGTTAGTAGGTTATTCAATTAGAAAATAGTGTGCTAACTGCAATTTTATTTATGCTGTATATTGTTCATTTTCTGTATAAACAATACAGAATTAGAAAATGGGCTTTTTATTTCCTGGCATCTGATTGGCTAGTACCCTTGTCAGGGGGGGTACAATAACTTTCAATAGATGCCCAGGAAATAAAAAGTACCAATCTAGAGTGCTTCATCCCTCAGTGGAGTATGATACTGTCCACCTTACTTCCTAATTGGCTAAAGTCCCTAATTTCAATATGAAGTTGCCGCCATTCTGTTGTCTCGCTTAGCGAGAGATACTAGCCTCTCCACTTTGCTCACTAGTTTAATGCCAGCTGACTAGAAAAAAAACACACACAAACTTTTCTGGGCTCATATCTTGCTCTACTGCTTTTTTCCCCTTTACTGTTTTGCCATTGCCCTGTAATTATGCATCGCGCAACTCTCGGAGTGCTGACCGTGCTCAGCTTCATGTGCCTCAGTCACACACTCCTGTCCCTCATGGCATTTGAAATAACCACTGTTTTTCCCTGCCTGGTAATTAGGCTACAACGCCTCTGACTCAGACCAAGCACAACAACATTGTACCACAACCCTGCCGGTCCCTGCTATTGTACTTTCACTTTCACCACTCAAGCACAGCTCGTTTTTTTATGGTATTCATTCCTCAGGCTGTCACAACAGTACCTTAATTCCTGATACAGAACAGCAGTCCTGCTGTGAAACTGCCTGCCAAATCCCTTCATGGCACTATATCTCCAAACCAGCACTAAAACCAAGCTGACCGAAGCAAAGGTATTATTAATGTATCTTCACCATTTCTTGCAGCAGACACGGCATTTCTGTTAAATATGCCAACTTCTGCCAACTGCCACACTAACTCAATGCCTTTTGATCTCGCGCCTCCATGTAGCCACCCACTGTTAAGCCTACAGTTCAAAAATAAAAAATAAAACAAAAAACAAACCTGCTAAAAATGCTGACTCAACGCCTTTTGATCTCGTGCCTTCACATAGCCACCCACTGTTAAGCCTGCAGTGCAAAAAAAAATAAAAAACCTGCTAAACTGTTTTTCTCTCATTAGTGGTCAAAAGGGGTGGGTGTGAGCAGTGTCCCAAACGAGATGGGGGGGGGAGGTGCGGAGGAACTATTTTATTACAAACCTCATTTAAAACTAATTTTGTAAAAGCATTTTTTTATTAAACAATTATTTTCACAGTGTCCATTTTCTAAGTGCAATAATACCCTCCAGGGTGGGCAGTATGGGCAATACCAGACCTTCCAGGAGCTATAAGGCCCTCCACCTGTGGTGTCGGGCCTCATTAAGCCCCTGGGCAATCCAGTATAGCTCAATACCGCCCACCCTGTTGGGTATTATTGCTTACATACCAAGAGGTAGGCAGAGTTAACATGACTACATTCTTAGGGGAAATGATACAACATATCCCTGCCCTTGTTACATCACAGGGGAGATTAGCTAAAATTAGTGATGTGTGAAGTTGAGGAAATTTCACTGTGACAGAACTTTGCAAAGCTGGACAAGTTCGTGAAGTTCGAAGTGCCAATTTTGCAATGTTTTCTTCTAGGCGAAGTGATACTTTTTTCTGAGAAGTAACCAAGCTTCACTAGTGAAGTTGCCACTTCATGGAAAAAAGGGCCACTTCTCCTGAAAAAACGTTGCGAAGTCAAAGTTTGTAATGCCAGTAGTAACTTGATGAAGCTTTGCAAATCTGATTTTTCTCAACTTTGCAGGAATTTCACTGACAAAGTTTAACTTTGCTGCATCTCTAGGTACAATTAAAAAAGTACATTCGGTATAGGTAATATCATAGGTTGCTTACTGCCATTAGAAGGGATTAAACAAAGTATGGGAGTACTGTACACCATATTAATGAACAAGCATCCCTATAATTACATCAACAGGAAAAATAGATTTCTGATTAAGCAGCCCTTAGTACCCCAAATACTTTGGATCCTCCGTTTTGCAATCTAACTTGTAATTTATTAACCAGCAGACTATTTTTCCCCTACATATACTGACACAGATAATGACAAGTGAAAAAAAAAACAGGAAAATATACATGTAGGGCAGGTTTAGCTAAATGTAAACTCCTTCTACATTATGATCCCAAGTTACTTTGAATAGAGCATAAAGCTACGAATGAAAACGGCTTATCAACAGCTATGTGTAACTTAACAATGAAGTGATCCAGTAGGAGAATATACAGGAGGTAAACATTCAGTTCAAAACTTTGAACAGGGCTAGAAAATCACCCAACAAAGTATGAAGTCCATGACTGAACAAGCTTTAATTTACATCCCATAGCTGACTCCAGCAATGATGTCAGAATGTGCGAAAGGTGCCAAACGGGTATGCAGGAGAGTAGGAGCATGGAGTTATAATTCCATCTGTGGCATTATGGCACCATCTTGAACTCCTTAGACATCAAATGTCACACTTAAAAGAAAAAAATATATATATATATATTCAGCTTAACATCACAAAAAGCTCTTGCAAATGTTCGGTCATGAAGGGGTATAAAATAAAAAATAAAATAAATCCCACATTTCAACCCCTACAATGCTCCTTTCTCCATCACAGGACTTGGAATGAAAGATAATGGCTAATGACTCATCCTCCCCCTTGGTTCCAGAATCTTCCCATGAGTCAAAAATTCCTTTTCGATCTTGCACAATAATTTCACTGCCTTAGTGGGGTCCTAATATTGGAACTCTTTCCCATTGTACATGATTTTTAGGCTAGTGGGAATTAACATCAGATGGTAAACATCCAGTTGCATAAAACCTGCATAAACCCCATCAAAACATTTGTACAGCTGGTACATTGCAAAACATGTCTGGGATCATATGGACCAGTTTCTCTTGTCAAGTTAAAGGACCTTAAAATATTGCTAAACATTTTAAATATAATTATAAAGTTAAACATTAAATATTGTTGTAACTGTGGTGAAAATATGTTTGTACTCAAGCTATAATGTATGTATTGTACCTTCTCCAAGCTGTAACCAGATCATGCTGCAACTGGAAACCAATGTAAATGAGTCCTTAACTCAAAGATGTTGCAATTGTTCATTAATAAAATTATTATTTTTTTTGTTCAGCGGCTTTAATTCATATCTTTTTCCAAAACTGACCCCAATAATGTCAGACAGTGTTGTTTATGAGGGTTTGCCCATGGCCTCTCGACTTCATAGTCTGCATTATGTGATCTGATAAGTTTTTAAGATTGTAGAATCACCGTCACATGACCAGTTATCTGCCAACCACTGCTTCAAAAAACCCCTCTGTGACTCACCGTCCACTCCCTCTGTGACTTACCATCCACACCTACTGATAGCCCCACTATGCAAATATGGGATACTTGTGGCCAATCTTCCTAATTTTCTAGTCTTTTGTGGAGGAGCAAATTCTCCTTTGTCAGATCCGTAGCGACAATGAGAGCCTTGTTGGTCTTTGCTGCTCCCTTCATTTCTTCCTCCAGTGTTGTCAGTCATTCACATATTTAGCACTTGGACCTTGGAAGCAATATTCCTCCAACTTTTGGTCTATGCCTTGAATGGCTTGTGATGACAAAGTCGCATTCAGTGGTTGGATCAGATTTGATCTGCCATTTGACAGTTGCATCTTTACTGGTGCCTTACCAGGGCTCCTTTGGCCTCATACCTTCTCCTCCAGAAGTTCAGTTATTCTCTTGGATCATGCTGCTCACCCACTTAAAAAAACATCCAGTTATGGTATCAATCTGCTCAATCTTACACAGGATTCAGATCAATTTTAAAGTTGAAGGAAACCCCCAAAATGAAAAATGTCATCAAAAAGCTGTAATGTCTGTGAGAATGCATATGAGTTAGTGCAATCCGCTTTGTAGCTAGCCACACTCCCATCTGCATTTTAATTAAACTATTTTGGTGAACAAAATACAATTTACCCTCAGGTTTGTTACTTGCTGGTATGCCGCTCCCTACCTCCGATCAGGTGCATCATCTGGGCGTTAATTTTGATGAGGGGCTGACCTTAAAATCTCAGGTATCAGCTGTCATCAAATCCTCTTTTTGCCATCTGAGGAATATCGCCCAGGTGAAACACCTGGTTCCATCGGGTGATCTTCCAACATTGGTCCATGCCTTTGTCACTACCTGTCTTGATTACTGCAATTCCCTTTACCTAGGGCTACCTGGGGTTGATATCCACCGCCTGCAGCTAGTGCAGAATGCGGCAGCCAGGCTTTTGACTGGGACGTCGAGAACCAGTCATATTACACCTGTGCTCCATGAACTGCACTGGCTGCCTGTTAGGTGGCGGATCACCTTTAAGGTTGGTTTACTAACCTTCAAAGCCCTACATGACCAGGGACCCAGTTACCTGAAAGATCTCCTGTTTCCACACTGCCCCCTCCGTCCCCTCCATTCCGCCAATGAGGGATTGCTAGAGATTCCCAGGGTTCGAGTGAAAACATAAGGTTCACGTGCTTTTGCTTTTTCAGCACCAACCCCGTGGAATTCTCTACCTCGTTGGTTGAGAGAATGCCCAACCGTCGATAGTTTTAAAATTGGTTTAAAAACATATTTATTTAATTTACCTTTTATTTAAATATAGTTGATATATTTTAATGTTGTTTTAATCTATTTATGTATATGTTCTTATGTACAGCGCCTTGACTCTGAAAGGCGCTGTATAAATAAAGTTGATTTGATTTGATTTTGATTTTAAGTATTTTCAAGTATTAAATCTGTTAGTTATTTGAAGATTTAACTGTTTTTCTTTGATTTAAACTGCTGACTTCAGTGCTATACTGGGCAATTGTGATGTCATCAGCACTGTGAAAGCTACTCTCTGATTGTTTCAGACAGTATTCCATTGTGATGATATTAACCTTCAAGATACCTGCTTTGACAATAGTAACAGCAGCATATGTTTGATATATGTTACTGATGCCATCTGCCAAGATATCACCTTTATGTTGTCATGTTCACCCCAGTTGCTGTTGTATATAAATAGGATAAGCAATGGTCTGATTCAGAATATGTCATTTATCTTCAAATTTAAAGAGCTAGAGTACTGTTTGAGATTAATAGTAATTCTCAGATGCACTCAGCTATCACTTCTTATTTCTCAAGTATTTTTTTCTTTTCTGTTTTTTAATTAGAAGATTTTCCACCTGGCAGTACTGAGGTGACGTGTGGAGTAGCACTCTGTCTGGAGGGAAAAAAAAAAAGTCAGTTCTGTTCCTCCCACTACATCGTCATAAATGAGACCAAACACCTTGAGACACCACATTCCTTGCAGTCTGAGTAGTGACTCTTCCAAGCTACCAATCAAAATGCAGGGAATAGTGACATCATTAGTAACCAGCCAGAGACAGTCCCTGCTGCTTCATGTGAAAGTGAAACCTGGCAGGGAGAAATGGTTCTCATTGGTTACTAGTGATGTCATAGCCAGTGTGGTCTCAGTGTCAATGTAGTGGGAGGAACAGAGCTGACTTTTTTCCCCCTCCAGACAGAGTGCTGCTCCACACTTCACCACAGTACTGCCAGGTGGAAAATCTTCTAATTAGCAAACAGAAAAGAAAAATACTTGAGATATAAGAAATGATAGATGACTACATCCAAAAGTTACAATTAATTGCAGGCAGTTTCCAGGCAGTACACTAGCTCTTTAAGGGGGCCTAACAATAACTCAAACATGGCAAAGCCACAATTGAGCTATGTAAGTCTTGTTCCCACCCAAGTAAGGAAAAATGACTAATTCTTTGTCAGGCCATTGTACATCCAATTTATACTATGTATTATAAACTTTAACACTTTTAAATTGGAGCGTTTATGAAGATTTAAAGGAAATCTAAAATCAAAATTGGCAAAAAAATGTTGTGCAGAGTGCTTTGATTTGTATGTGTAGTGCTAGTAAATCCTTCCTTTGCAAAGAAACCAGCACCAAGGTAACAGAATGTACACAACCAAAAAAGTGAGCAATATATGAAAGCAATAAGACACAATGCGAGGTGCATTAGACACTTCTAGTGCATGGCCAGGGGTGTAGTAAGGCACGAGGTTGCAGGCTGAGTGCCTGCAACCCCTGTTCATGAGCTAGAAGTGTCTAGTGCACAATCCTGTAATGCCTTATTGCACTTATGAAAAGGGAAGTCAGCATTTTAAAAAGAAAAACAAAACACACACAGATACACACACACACACACACATACATATATATATATATATATATATATATATATATATATAGATATAGATTTTTTTTTTAAATTAACAATATTTAATTTATTAGACACAATATTATTATGCAGGGAAAATAGTCTCAGTATTTGGTGAGGGCATAAACTTTAAATACAATAAACTGTGTGATGCACTGTTGGTGTTGCTGTGGAAAATAATAAATTTGTTTGCCAAAATATACATTTCCAATGAAATTCACTGTGCAGTTTTGTACGTTGAACTGCCCGCTAGAGAAGTATTCCAGTGGACCCTTAGGTGGAGCTGTTGCTGTTTCTGTTGGCTGGGGCCTGTCAGAAATTCCTGAAATGGAGCTCATAGAGTTCAAATATATACTAGAGAGGGCTAGAAGGTGGACTCCGATGGCTCAGTTGAAGCTGCGCCTTTGCCATATTAGAGGAGGCTTGAGGTGCCAGCAGATAACAGGAACCCTTCTGGAAACTTGAGATAGTGGCACTGGCACCCTGTTTTGACAGAAATCTGATAATCCAATTGGGTAACAAGCATCATTGACAGCAGGAAAGTGAAGAAGCAGATGCACATTGTGGTGACAAAAACAAGGTTTGTTTATTTGTCCTTTGCTTGTGTAAGCAGTGTGTTACTCGATTTTTGTCAAAACAGTGTGCTGGTGCTGCTATGATAAGTAACCAGAAGGCTTCCTGTTATTTGCCGGCACCTCAGCCCTCCTGTAATGTCGCAGATGTGTGGCTTCAACTGAGCCATTGGAGTCCACCCTCTACCCTTCTCTAGTATGTATCTGAACTCTGTGCTGGAGCTGGTCTTTTGTTGAGCAGGGGACACAGTTGGATGTGGAGCCAGGATGGTGCTCCATTTTTTCTTGTTTTCATTTATGGGTCTCCGGTATCTCTTCAGCCTGTCTTCATTCCTTTGCCCTGTGCCACTTATTATTTCTCTACTCTGAAGACTTGCATCTGATAGAATATGACTTGCAGTGGCTCCCACAGAATGGGTGTATTTTTGGCTTAAGTGAGCTTCTTTGCTTAGCCTGCTTATCATAGTAGTCAATTATTTCAGCCCCATGGGCTCTGCAGTATACCAGCCTTCCACCATATCAAGGGTATACTTCTGGTAAATGTTATAGATAAAGGTAGAGCACATTAGGCTGTAGTGGTAGTTTAAATATGTATGTTATATAACTGCTGGCAGTGCACAGTGGTTCTCCCTGGATGGAGAAAACACAGCCATGATGAGACCAAATTTGTCGAGCTCCAGAGGGTTGCTGTGGTTTTTACACTGTTCATGAAAACCCAAAGTCAGGTTCTCCTGCCCATTCTTATCTGTTTTAACCCCGAACCGTGCTGGTGTTAGCTGCCTTAAACACTCCCAACCGAGTCAGGCCATGTACAACTGTATGTCCAGCCAGACCTTCTGGACTAAGCCAGGTGCAGTATTGGGTGACAGGGCTGGAGAGAAATGGAGTTTCGGCAGGTCTGCTTTTGTTATGGGCTTGTGGTTTTTGGAGCTGTTTTTTTCCCCCCTCTAAGCTTTTATTCTAAAGCTGAAAACATTGTCAATGTATTGAAACAGATCTTTCACTATATTTACATTACGGCCCACAGCCATGGAGTTCAGGTGCCTGTTCAAAGCTGCACAGAGCATACAGTAGCTGCTGATTGCATACTCTGCTCCGACTGCTGTGCACGCTTCTGTATAGAATTGCCTGAAGGTTTCATTTAGGACAGACTTTGGGGCTGATTTAAAATCTGTCTCTAGTTTCTTTGCAGTCACCCAGTCGTGGAGTAGTAAGTAGTCAAATATTTTTATTCATATAATACATATGAATAGGGATTGACTCAATTGAGTAAAACTCATTTTCAACGAGATCCACAATACAAGACACGTTACAAGTTAATCATTTCAAGAACCATAACTTATACAAAGTAATAGGTTACAATCAATTCTAAAAATATTAAAACAAAGTATGCATATCAGTCATGGGAAACATTTAGAGCCCAGTCAGTGGCTCTGACTGTATTTTTTTCATTTCTAGTGTCCTGCATTTTGTTTAATTTGTCCGACGCCAGTGACAGGAATCGTGTGCTCACTGTGCTTTTTGTGCTGACAGGAGCAGTTTCTTGCAGTAGTTGAAGTTCTGGCTGATGAGGTTCAACTTCACAGACATCTGGCATCTCCTCTTCAGTGCCAGTCCTTACAGAAAAAATAATCTGAAATACTCGCATGCTGCACACATTAAACTATCTCTGTGGCACGCGAGCTATAAGCATGTATTTTATGTTAAATTGGAACCAACTGCATGCATGTGGCATACATGCAGAAAGCAAGAGTTCATTGTCTGAAACAGCCTCTGTGGCATGCGTATTGCAAGCATGTATGTTATGTTAAATTGGGACCAATTAATTAATGTGGTATGCGTGCAGCAAGTGTTCATTGTATCAAAGCACTTATGTGGCATGTATGCTGCAAACATGTATTTTATTTTAAATTGGAACCAATTGCATGCTTGCAGCAAACAAGTGATCATTGTTCAGATACATGCATCTAGCACACATATACCTGCATGAATATGAAATGCACTTTACCTCAATCTTGCCTTTTTTTTACTTTAATTCTGTGTGCCCACCCCCCTCCCCCCATATCTCAGCTGGATCAAGATGGCTGCTTCAAATACTGCACTCTGATTTGACAAACCATTCACCTGCCATACCTATTTGTACTCACAAATGCATGGTGCTGTATTTCCTAAGCCCAAACTTTCAATACAATCCATATAAGGGAAATAAGTTACAGTCCAGTGTGCTGCATTCATTGGCTAGGCACTCCTCTGGTGTGTGCTGAGTAGTATTTGGCCTGCAGTCTCATACTTCAGCACACACTAGAGTTGTGCTTACACAGTATCTCCCAATGAACACTCACCCTTTCATCTGGTACTGCCCACTTAGTGTTCATGCAGTTTATATGCAATGTCATTTCAGCAAGTCACAATGATGTAAATTAGTACTGAAAAAACACTACATCTGCCCATATGAATACAGTGTATGCATGCAGCTTACTTTCCAGTGGACTCTTTGTACAATATATATAAGTGCTATGGAGTGTGCTTTTTTACAGTAGGATGGCATTCCCCATGCACCCTAGCCTAATGTACCTGACAAAGCCTATGGCTGCTTGAAACTGCTGTACTTGTTACTGTCCTCACTATGTTCTGTATTGTTTCCCCAACATGAAACCTTTGTAAAAGAGCCTTGGCTCCAAGGTGTCTCCCGAAATAATAATAAACTAAATAAACTAAATCCACCCAAGTTCCCTGCACACTTGTTCACCCTGCTGGGACCAAGCTGCATCCTACAGTAGCCCACCCTGTTGAATTCCCCTTTACCCAAGCTCACTGCCCAGTTCTGGTAATCCTCTCACTGATCTGTATCATTCCCAACCGACCCTCTGCCCAACAGACTAGACATCTGTAACAAGCATTTGTCAATGCTGAATGTTGCTTGCTTGTATGTGCTGTGTAGGTATTTGGAAGTCAGTGGAGTGCAAATATTGAAAATTTGCAAACTTATGAGCGTGTGTAGGAACTGCGCAACACACGCTCATGAAACAGTCATTTTTAGGAAGTTTGTGACCAAATTTTCAACATAGCCATTTTAAGAGATTTCCTTAATGTGTCCCATACATTGATTTCGCATACCGACTGTGCCACTGTGCACTAGATGGGTGGAAACACATTGTGGGCGAGATGTGAAAAATGACAGCTGTACTGCTCATAAGGAGGTGTGGTAAAATGGCAATGTTGGAAATCTGGAGTGAAAATATTGAAAATTTGCGAACTTACGAGCATGCGTAGGAAGTGCACAATGCACGCTCGTAAAACAGTCATTTTTAGGAATTTTGTCACCAAATTTTCAACATAGCCATTTTAAGACCTCTGCTCATGAACAATGTTACTGTGATTTTCTTAATGTGTCCCATACAGTTTTTTGCACACGACTGCCATTTCGTTACATGGAGTGGAAACACATTTTGGTGAGATGTGAAAAATAACAGCTGTACTGCTCATAAGGAGGTGTGGTAAAATGACAATGTTGAAAATCTAGGTGAAAATATTGAAAATTCAAACTTTTTGAGTGTGCGTAGAACTACTTAACACAGGCTCGTAAAACAGTCATTTTTAGGATTTTTTTCACCAAATTTTCAACATAGCCATTTTAAAACCTCTGCTCATGAACAGTATCACTGTGATTTTCTTAATGTGTCCCATACAGTGATTTCACACACCGATTGCGCCATTGTGCGCTACATGGGCGGAAACACGTTTTGGGCGAGATGCGAAAAATAGTAGCTGTACTGCTCATAAGGAGGTGTGGTAAAATGACAATGTTAAAAATCTGGAGTGAAAATATTGAAAATTTGTGAGTCACGAGCATACAAGGAACTGCATAGCTGCCTTCGTAAAACAGTCATTTTAGGAATTTTTCCACAAATTTTCAACATAAGGTTTTGAGCCACCTTATGAACACTGGCAGTGTCATTTCATTAATCAGTGCCGAAAGGTGATTTCATGCAGTATTTCACGAAATCACCCTTTGAACCTGATTACTTGCTCATGACAGTGAGAGCATTCATGAGAAGGGTCCCAAAACCCCATGTTGAAAATTTGGCGCTGGAATTCCAAAAATGCCCTGAGATATGCAGCAAAGTTGAAAAAACCTATTTATTACATTATACAGCTTACGAAAGCATTTCCTCAGTTGCGGTCGGCTTTGAAGAATTACAGATGTGTTCCCAGTCCACGAAGATCGTCGCGCGGAGTTATTGGTAAATATGGGGTGGGGTGTGGGGAGGCAGGGTGCACAGTGGGTGGGCATGGGTGGAGGCAGAGACAGCGAGGGACCATTTTTGTGTTTCAGGTTTTAAAAAAAAAAAAAGGACAATGATACGGGATGTTTGCCATGCTGGAGTGGGCACCCAGCATGGCATTGGGTAACCTAGGATCACAATCCAATCACAAATCCCATGAAAGCCACTTACTAGCTGCATGACACTAACCTCCCTAAATTGGAACTCCCTTTGCTGTAAAACTAAGGACCAAAAGCAACCCCACATCACACACTTCAACTGGAATACCATGGGCAGTCATAACATGCGAGACTTAAATGAGGACAACACTCCTAATCTTAGAGGAGGAGGGGGAGGGATGATCCACGCCAGATCACTGACAGTTTTATTTCAGCATATAGGGAGAACAACACACCGGCCTCTCAACGTTTTTAAGAGATCTTCAGTTGCATCTGGCGTGAGTGTGGGTTTTGTTAGGACAAAAAGAGAACTTCCAGTGTACATGTCCAAACAGAAACAAGAAGGTGGTGGTGATGACACTGTTCGTCAATCTTTGAGCGAGGGTATTGCTTCATCACACTAGAAATTCCTGCTTTAGGCAATAATTCAGCGCGTGTGTGTGTATTCCAGTATGAGCAGCTCCTGCGCTGGTCGTGGTGTAAGGGTTTTTGGTTGTCTCAGCTGTTTGCCTGAATGTTCTGTCATTGACTAGTTCGTGCTTCCACCAGTATCTACTTGGCATGTTCTTCCCCATTTCACTCTGCAGCCGTGTTTAAGTCTAAAGTCCACAGAGCCATCCCTGTTTAAGCCTGGTTCTCTGTACGGGACCAAGCAGCAGGGAAACACACATGCACAGCACCCTCTAATTCGCTCTTCGACCAGCGTTTCTCTCGGGCAACATTTCATTCAGTTCGAACAGGCATGGAATGCAAGGTGCTATCCATTCAGAGTCATGTTGTCCAGGGCTAGGTCGGCAACAGGGCAGCCACTTTTCTTTTACAAGTAAGTTGGGTAAGGGGCAGTCTTTGCAAAATATAAACGGGGCTCATTCATGGGGTGAATAGTGCCTGGAAATAAGGGTACACACAGCATTTCCAAGTGGCAGCTGCAACTCAGCCCACAATGTAAAGGTCACGTGGAGACCCCAGCATGTTGAATGGACAGGACTGCAAGATCACTTTATAGTGCTTACGTGGACAGGGCCGGTAAAAGGAGCCTTACCTGGTAGCGTATCTTGGTATTGCATTCACCGGATAACACTTGTATTGTTATCTGGGAAATTATGCAGTTTGACATGTATGTTTTGTGTGTGTGTTCAGGGGGGGCGCGCATGAGAAGGCAATATCTTATCACTGCTCACTGAAGCGTAGCTCCCCCTTTCAACTGTACTCCACTGCATTTTCAACTGCTGTCATAGACAGCTCTGGCAGCCATTGGAGAACTGTGGCCCGCGTCTGCAAACACACTGACTGAATTGGAAGAGGGCTGCCACACTCCCGAAAACTGGGATGATGGCACTATGTTTCTTGCACATGCGTGCAAGCAGCATAAAATTGGGTTTTTAACCCATAGACCTTTCAGTGTAAAATAAAAAATGAAATGAACTTTAGTGACCTCTGTAGGAAAAAAAAAGGAATAAAACAACAATAAGATTTAATAATTACCTTTGGGATAAAATAGCAATTGGGCAAAACAGCACTATGGCAAAATGTTACCACAGTTCCACCTTGTAACTCAATTGTAAATGTACACACTTGGAGTCCTATAGAGGTTTACATAAGGTGTAATATTTGGTTTGGGGGGCACTATTCAGATTCTTCTTCAAGGATAAGGTTACTCAATAGTCAGCCTAACTGTGAACCCACAGACATGGGGATGGGGGAGTCAGAGAAATGCCACCTGGGATGAAGTGGGGGGCATAAAAGTGTATATGAAAAAAAAAGATACATCCCATCCTAACTCCTGTCAGAGGCAGGTAGAGGGATAGAATGAGATGATATCAAACACCCCCTTGCCAGGCTCTGTTTTTAAAATGAAATAAACCCCCATCCCGATTTCTTAGATGGCCTGTCCAACACCACCCTGAACTAAGATACTGACCTTTCGAACACCATACACCAAGAGAAAAACAACTGCATGCTATGATTTAGGTCAAATATATTACAAACAACTCCGACTTAGAAAGACCTCCAGCCCTATCAGACACCTTCTCATTGACTTACCAGTTATCAGTCACTTACCCAGGACCACACTTGCTGGTGGTGGTGGTGGTGGGGGGGGGTGTCTTGTCATGTCGGTCATGCGTGGGTCTGCAGAGGGTGCCAGAATCTAAACTGGACATTTTCCTTTATATTTTCTCCCTAGGGCACTGAGGTACAATGACACATGTTCACATGTGTAGGCATCCTGATCTTTCCAGACAGCCACTACAGGTCAGCATAGAGGCCTTGGTTTAAAAATGTCATACATAGGGCACCTTAACAGTGTATCCCCCTAGTGCTGTACTACAGTGTCAGTATTGAGTATTAGCTCAAGTTCCTGTTATGGAACTAAAACACAGGAGGTATCATGGGCTCCGTCATGCATCACACCGTGTTTGGTCAGTGGATCTCCTAAGATGCTTTTGCCTGCACTGCCAACCTGGTAACTCAGGTGGCAATGGTACTGCAGCATCAGATGCCCATCCTTTCCTGGGAGTGTCCTCTGGAATACCTCTTCACTAGCTGGGCCTCTAATGACCGACAGTCACCACCATTGCAAGCAATAGTGGTGCCACTGCTCCAATGCACTGCTAGCTATCCAGAGCTTCATTGTTTATGATGGCACTCTAAAACCCTACAGTGTTTCAGATAATTGTTACCTAAACATTTTACCAATTGACCTAGCTTTTAGCCAAACTTTTAATTTTCACTAAGACAAAGTTTCGGTCACAAGAACATCATTACAAAACAAGAGGCCTAGCACTCCTACATACATGTAATCTATATACATAACACATGAACAAAAACATGCAAATATTACAATGTTTCAATACCAGCGGGAGGAACCAGTCACTGACAGTAACAGAAAAAGAAAATAGCAGCTGCTAAAGTCCTGTTCTTGCATTCAAAGGATGTTTGGGGGTGGGCAACTTGCCTCACATCTGTGCCACTGAGGATGATCCCGTTGTGAAGGAACACATGTGAGGGATACTGGTTATTCACATTTCCACACCTGAATAGATTGGAATAATTTGAAGGGGGCAATTTGTACCTTTTGTGCCATGAGATGACCCAGCTGATAAACATCTCATTTTCTAGGGGTGCCATTTCAGATTTTAATGGGGGGGGGCAACAACCAGTGGGGACCAGATGCCAATTAGGTCCCCTAGAAGGCAAGCTTTGGAATGTCTGGAACATTATTTCAAGGAACGCCATCCTAACTACAGTGCTAAATCATTTCAGTACCCAGGCATAGTTGCAGGATAAAACAGTGTCAAGGAACCCCAAACTATTTGCACTACTAAATCCCTTCACATGGTAAGCCACCCCAAGCACAGTAATAGGATAAGGTAGCTTATTTCAAGAAACCTCAACCTATTAATGCTACTAAATAACTTCACCTCTTCTGTGGATTTAAGACACCCTAAGCATAGCAACAGGAAAAGCAGTTTATTTCAAGGAAACCCAACTTTATTATATTTATTGTATCTAATGTTGGAATTACAGTTTAGGAGCTTTGAGAGCTACTGTAGGGGGCCTATGAGAGTCCTATCTTTAAACTGTGCTTCCCTCTTCCCATTATAAGTCAATGGCAGTGATGCCTGAGCTACCAGGGCTCACTTCAGAGTTAGAGGGCCCGAGCCCTGGCAAGCCTCCCTGTAATTCTAACACTGACTATGTCATCCATAATGGAACCACTTGAAAACACTGAACAATTAATTACACTTTGGTATATAAGAAGATTGTGAAACTTTCCCGCTTGGATGCTGCATGCATGTCAAGCATGTTACATGTGAACCTGTTAAGCTTTTTAGATGAGGTTCACTTAGATTCACTTGATGTAAGAGAACCACTTGAAAACAATGAACAATTAAGTGTATGGCACACATTCTGCATGCATGCTGCACTCTTTTTTTCTTTAAGGGAGTGAAGTTTTTGAGCTGGTCTTCTGACAGGAAGTCTTCAAAAAACACTGTAGGAGAAGACATAACAAATAAATATGAGTTTCCATAACCTGGACAGTGAGGGCAGTTGGTATAAAAAAGGGCTGACATTTCAAATGCCGACATTCTAAATGAGCATTGGGTAACACTTTATTTTAAGTTTTCTTAACTACACTGAAACCACTGTATAACTGCAGTGTAACTACTGTGTATCTTCTGTGTAGTTACATGTAACTGAGAATGTGAAGAGATCTGGATAAACTGGCAAAATGGTCAGAAGAGTGGCAACTGGGGTTTAATGCAATGAAATGCAAGATCATGCACATAGGGAAGAGAAACCCTGAAGCCACCTATAGGTTGGGAGGGGAGTTGCTGGCAGTCACAAGGGAAAAAGGAGACTTTGGCATCATCATTATAGAGGTCCTGAAACCATCCAAGCAGACCACTAAAGCAGTAGGTAAGGCTAGGGGGATGTTTGGGTGTATTAGCAGAAGTATCACAAGTTGCAAGAGTGAGGTAATAATCTCTGTTTACAAGACACTGGTTAGGCCCTATCTGGATTACTGTGTGCAGTACTGGAGGCCACATCTGCGCAAGGACATTAACAAAATGGAGGCAGTCCGGAGAAGGGCAGCCAAAATGGTGCAGGGACTGCATCAGAAAACATATGAGGACAGATTAACAGAGCTCAATATGTATACCCTAGGACAAAGGAGGGAGAGAGGTGATATGTTCAAAACATTCAAACATCTTAAGGGCATTAACAAGGTGAAAGAGTCTAACATATTTCAATATAAGAAAAATAGCAGGACAAGAGGACACAGCATGAGATAAGAGGGAGGCCGATTAAGGGGTAATGTGAGGAAGTTCTTTTTCACAGAAGGGGTGGTGGATGCATGGAATGGCCTACCTCAGGAAGTGGTGGATATGAATACAGTGCAGGGCTTCAGACAGGCATGGGATAGGCATAAGGGAGCAATACAGATGAGTATGAATAGATAGGCCCTTGATAGAGTAATGGCATATGGCACATTCATAAGATAGAAAAAGTGAACAGACTGGATGGGCCTTGTGTTCCTTTTCTGCCATCATCTTCTGTTTCTATGTAACTACAATATAGTAGTTAACTAGTTTCACATTTGTGGTTTGGTATAGTTACACAATTTGCATGAACTGGTAGTTATTGCAATTACTGTTGCCTCCCTTCTGCTTCAAATCAATTCTATCTGGCAAATGTAACTATGTATGTTGCACTTTGCAACAGCTGCTATACGTATAGTTACACTTCCAGCATAAATCAATTTTTCTGTTGCACTTTGCAACAACTTTTACACATGTAGTTACACTTCCAGCATAAGTCAATTTGTGCCAAAAGAGAGATGATTGTGGTTGCACTTGTAACTACCACTTCATGCAGTTTGTATAACTACACACCAGGAAGGGTCCCCACCTGTGTATCCTTCACCACCCACTACCACTTCACACAGCAGATTGGTGATAATGCATGGTATGTAGCCATTTTGCATCCCCAGCCACCCACCTGGGTCATAACAGGCTAGGAGTGTGGGTGTAGAAGAGATGTGGGTCAATGCCACAGAAGCAGCACATGTCTTAGTAACTACAGCACTGTTACAAGCCAATAAGTAATTATGTAAATGATTTTTATTGTATAACTAAACAATGTAGTTGTATAACAATTAAGAACATTAGGCTGCATGTTTATTAAGCAGTAAGTACATGAGGGAATGATTTCTGAAGGAAAGCATAAATCAGAACTACAGCATTGACATTCAATGTAAGTGTATAGTAAGTACACCCTTCTTTGTATGATTTAAGTGTCTGTTTCTGCATACTTACTTTGCAAATACATGTTAGTTAGGCATTAACTGTGGCAACAACGCCACAGAAGCAACACATTCCTTTGTATCTACAGCACTGTTACACCCTTCTTCTTACACTTTATTTTAAGTGTCAGTTTCTGCATATTTACTTTGCAAATACATGTTTTTTAGTCATTAACTGTGGAAACAATGCCAGGGGAGCAGCATGTTACTTAGTAACTACAGCACTGTTAAAAGTCAATAAGTAATTATGTAAATTAATGAATTTTTTTATTGTATAGTAATTTATAGTGTTAGACTGCATGTTTATTTTTAGTTCTGTTTTTCTGGTCACACAGTATACAAGTGGTGGCTGTGGGATTTAAACCCAGTTCTCCAAGTTTTCAGGTCAGTGCTTTTAACCACTATGCTGTACTGCAGTAACTTCATGAGGGAATGATTTCTGAAGGATAATTTTAAGTGTCACTGACTACACTGTAACTACTGTGTAACTACACTGTAACTGCACTACTATGTAGCTGTTAACTAGTTTCACAATGTGTGTTGTATACTTACATAACTTTAAATGTGCTGCTTCTGTGAGATTGACCCATACCCCTACTACACCCACACCCCTGTCCTGCTGCTGCTGCCCAGGTGGATGGCTGAGGGTGGGGCATAGCTACCCTTGGATGAGAGTCCTAATTCTTCTGTATCTAAAACCAAACTGTCTTGTTGTACAATGCTGAACAGTAATAAGACTGACTGATTGTACATCATGTATATTGCACCTGCACTTTAGTTGCTACTCTTTTGTGTTTCAACTGTATTCTTGCATATAATTGTACCTAGCTGTACTCAATATATTCAATGTATTCTATTTTCTGTACCTTTCTTTGTTAATGTAAGTGTTTATTTATTTATGACTTTGATAACTAGGAAGGTGCACTGGTCCCAGGGACCATTTTCAGGCATGACCTGGGCCACATACAGTGGTGCAGAGTAGATCTGTACAACAAACAAGTAAAGAAGGGCAGTAAACACACTGAGTTAAAAGGTTACACTAGTACTGTACATTTGAAGTATACAGATGGCAGCCCTTAGCGACATAATAATAGGAAGCAGATAAGTCACAATGTATATGGAAGATAAGTACATAATCCATCTAAGCTAAAAAGCTGTGCTAGGTGGTATGGAGAGCAATCTAGACCAACCGGTTGCATTGAAGATACACCAGAGGATAACAGTAGCAAAAGGTTGGAGTAGGGGGAGAGAAAAGGAGGGGAAGGAGGGATATTGTAAGGGGGAAGTGGAGAGACAACAGCAATAGGGAAGAGGGCAGACAGGAGAAGGGGGTACTACTAAGGAAAAGCAGTGGCAGGTGGACACCAACAGGAGCCATTCTTTGAGTTGGGTTTTGAACTGGCGGTGGATGTTGGTTGTTCATAATTCAGCAAGCAGTTTATTCCATAGTCTGGGGGCTGCTACAGACAAGGCTCTAGTACCCATATTTGTGGAAACCCTGGGGATGTTTAGAGGAGGGATGCTGGTTGAGTCAAGGCTGCGGTGTGAGGTGCAGATGACAAGATGGGGTGCAAGGGGAGATTCCTGGCCAATACGGAGGGCAGAGTCAATCAAGCAGTAAAGGGCAAGGTCAAAGCGGCCTTGTAATGGGAGCCACCCTAGTGATTTGTAAAGGATGCAGTGGTGTGTGGAGAAGGGTTCCAATAAGGTAAACGGACAGGCACTGGTGTAGGCTGTGGAGAGTTTGGCCGTGATTGTTGCAAAAGTCCAGGAGTACATAAGAGAGCAATAGTTCAAGATAGGTAGCAGATTTTCCTGGATGATGGCCAGGTGTGCCTCCAGGGTGACATACTGCCAGAATCTGTGGGCAACACCTCGCTTTTGGTGGAACCTTAGAACTGTGAAGCTTATGTGCTCGGAAAAAGAGGGAGGGATCTAACATGACTCCTAGATATTTGAAATGCTTGACACCTTCCAGGGCGTGGCCATCAGGGGATCTGATGCTAAAAGGGGAGTCTGATTTGCATTTAGCTATAAAGGGCTTAGAGCTTAACAACATGGATTTCATTTTTTTTTTTGCGTTAACCAGGAGAAGGTTGTCAGAGAACCAGCTGTGGGTGGCGGTATAGTTTAGTGAAAGGGCTGCGGAGTTATGGGCAGGGGACTTTCCACTACAGAAGAGCACAAGGTCATCAGCATAGAGGAGTGAGTGACAGGTGAAACTGTCTGAAGGAAGGGAGTTTACAAATAGGGAGAATAGGAGGGGGCCCAGAATGGAGCCCTGGGAGACATCTGTGGTGGCAGACAGGGTGGTGGAGTTGGCAGGGATCTCTCTGTGAGGTAGCTTCTGAACCAGGCAGTAATCTCTGGAGAGCAGCCAAGGTATTGAGGTTTGGAGAGGAGGAGAGTATGATTGACCATATCAAAAGCTTTGGAGAGGTCGATGAAGACTGTGTCTGTGGTGTTTCCGTGGTCTATGTTTATAAGGATGTGATCAGTCAGAAGTGCGAAGGAAGTTGTTGTGGAATTGTTCTTCTGAAAGTCGTGCTGTTGGCTACATAGGAGGTTATGTTTGCCTATGTAATCAGCCAGTGGAATGCTTTCTCAAATAGTTTGCTTAGGTGTGGGAGGATGGAGACAGAATGATAGTTGTCCTTAGATTGGGGGTCACCAGCTTTAAAGATGGGGATGACCTTTGTGGTTTACCAGGGATCAGGCATGGAGGAGGTGGTCAGGGCAAGGTTGAAGAGGAACATGACAGGAGAGATGATGGCAGGGGCAATAAGCCTAAGGAAGACAGGGGATAGGCCATCAGCTGCAGGGGAGCCGTTATTTAGGAGGCTCTTGAAAGGTTTAGCTGTGTCAATGTGTGAGAGAGCTTTAAAGAGAAAAGGTGGAGTTTGAGGCTGGGTGGTGGGACCAGCAGGTGATATCGCATGGGTGTTTAGGGGGCAGGGTTGTTTGGCAGACCAGTCAGAAGTTTGCTGAGGTACATGGTAGGGTCAGAGGATTTGTCGTTAAAGACCCTGGCCACTTCTAGTTAGTCCATGATAAGGCCATAGGCAGAGTTCAGCTGCAGGGCTGACTTTCTTGTGGGAGGTTTAGTAGAGAGCCAGTGGTTGCCCAGAATTTGCTAGGGTCCCCGAGGTTTGTTTGTTGGAGACTATGAAAATGAGACTGTTTTAGTGCTTTAGCGAGGTGTTTGCATAGGTTCCTTTTGACACATGTGATCATCCCAGAGGGCTGGGGATGGGGATGCTTTGTAGATGGACCAGGCATGATCCTGGGCTTTCATTAGGGTAAGGAGATCTTTTGTGACCCAGCGCGAGTGGCCACCCCTCACCCTTCTGGTGGTGACCAGAAAATGCTTGTCCTGTACGGTCATGAGTGTCTGTGTGAACAAGGTAACTGCCTGGGTCACATTTGACTTTGATAAAAGAGCAGACCAGTCCTGCACCCATGCTTCAGTGAGGAGGTTAGGGGTGTTGGGGGTTTCTGAAATTTTGGAAGGACAGGTATTTGGGAGTAGGCCGTTTGCACTTGGATGACCAGAGAAAATACGTGGGGGAGTGGCCGCTAATGGAGTTGGCCATTGTGCCAGCACACAGAGCACAGTCCTACCTATTTGTAATGATCCAGTCCAGGAGTGTCTGAGTGGCTATGCAAGGGTTCTGCCTGGTGGGGAGCATAATGGTTTGGGCTAGGTTGTATGACTTTAGGAGGGAGGCATAATCAGGCTGGTGGATGCTCAGCCAATTTAGGTTTAAGTCCCCAAAGAGAACTGAGTCTCTCTGAGGGGAGATGGAGCCCAGGCCAGAGAGGAGCTGTTAAGGCCCTCGGTTCCAGCAGTGGGAGGGTTGTTGTCTGTATTACCTATGTATCATCTTTATGGCCTGGGTCATGCCTGAAAATGGTCCATTTGATCAGTGCACCTACCCGGTAAAGAAACAAATATAGATATATGGATATATATATATTCATTTTAAAGGCGTCATGGGTGCCGCAATGTTATCTTATGGGAAATGTCTCAAATTTGGAATACTGTAACTTTGGGCCCATTGAATATTGTGGTACCAAACCCCCATAAGCACATCTGTGGGACCAGAGCTTGCCACCATGCAAATTACAGTCCAAAAGCCCCAACCATTATGTTGCAGGGGGATGGCAAAGATTTGCAGTCTTTGGATAAATTACTTTCGCAAATTGTGAGTTTCACAAAAAACAGCATGAAACTTTTGTGTTTGCATAAGTTTCACGGCCATTTCTGCTGCAATTTGTGAAAGTACTGGGGCTCTGAATTTTAAAATGGCATTTCTGGGTATTTTTCCCAAAAAAAAGATAGAGCAGTCATCCTCAGGACCCAGCTAGGTAAACCCAACAGTCAGTGTTTACCTAGGGGGTCCCAAATTTAATTGCCAGAAATTTTTCTCTCTCACTGACTGAAAACAAGATAGCCACTGCACAAAAGTAAAAGGGCCATTTGCAAAAGTAAAATGTACTGGCGTCAGTTTTCATGAGACACATGTATTTTTTCCCCACTGACTATAATGGGAAATTTGTTTTTTGAATAACTTTTGAATGGTTTAATATTTTTTCACCTAATCTTTGAAAGGCACATCAGTGACCCAGACTGCATGTTTCCTGAAGATTTCAGACCAAATGGACAAATTGTGCGGACTGTAGGAGTGAGCAAAAAATGCCCAAAAAGTACATCTTTTTGCATGTTTTGGGCATTCTGCAGCTCTGCAACTGCTCATCTGACCATAACGCAACTTGCCAGATCCAGTGACCTAAGGCATCAAACTGAGCATGCAAAATTTCAGGCAAATCCATCATACGGTGGAAAAGTTATTAACGTGCAAAAATTTGGGTTAAACATTAAAGTGCTTACTCAGCCCTAACTATACTGGTACTACCATGCCAGTATAATATATACTGATCTGCTGTGTGAAATGATGGTGAGTGGCACCAGATACACATGCAGGGACTCTTCCTTAGCTGTTGCATGCACAGGTTCGCCACCAGGCCCCAAGCCCTCAGAGTATAGTCAGGGGGCTGTGGTAGCTTGGTGTGAAGGACAGTGCCATGGCTGCCATCTCATTCAGCTAGTGGGAAGGATTGGTAATGGCTAAGGAAGTGTCACTGCATGTGTATCTGGCACTACTCCCCATCACTCCACACAACAGATTGGTGATATTTATTTGTTTGTTTATCTTTTTGTTTGTTTGTTTACTGGGTAAGTGCACTGATCCAGTGGACCATCGTCAGACATGACCCAGGTCATAAAGATGGTACATAGATAATACAAACAATATACTTACATTAACAGAGAAAGGTACAGGAAATAGAATACATTGAATATATTGAGTATGGCTAGGTACAATTAAGTGAAAGAACAGAGTTGAAACATGGTAAAGTAGCAACTAAAGTGCAGGTGCAATATACATGACGTACAATCAGTCAGTCTTACAACTGTTCAACATTGTACAATGGGACAGTTTAGTCATAGGTACAGAAGAATTAGGACTTTCATCCAAGGATAGCCATGCCCCACCCCCAGCTACCCACCTGGGCTGCAGCAAGTCAGGGCTGTGGGTGCAGTAGAGGTGTGGGTCCTTCTCACAGAAGCAGCACATTTTAAGTTATGTAAGTACACAACATGCATTGTGAAACTAGTTAACAACTACACAGTAGTGCAGTTACAGTGTGGTTATATAGTAGTTACAGTGTAGTTAGTGACATTTAAAATGATCCTTCAGAAATCATTCCCTCATGAAGTCACTGCAGTAACATAGTGGTTAAAAGCACTGACCTGCAAACCTGGAGAACTGAGTTTGAATCTCAGAGCTACCACTTGTATACTGTGCAACCAAAAACAAATACAATTAAGAATAAACATGCATTCTAACATTGTAAATTACTATACAGTATAATAAAACATCATTAATTTACATCATTACTTATTGACTTTTAACAGTGCTGTAGTTACTAAAGAACGTGTTGCTTCTGTGGCATTGTTTCCACAATTAATGCCTAACTAACATGTACCTACAAAGTAAGTATGCAGAAACTGACACTTAAAGTGTAAGAAGAAGGGTGAAACAGTGCTGTAGTTACTATAGAACATGCTGTTTCTGTGGCATTGTTTCCACAGTTAATGACTAACTAATATATATTTGCAAAGTAAATCTGCAGAAACTGACACTTAAAGTGAAAGAAGGGTGTAAGAGTGCTGTAGTTACAAAGGAATATGTTGCATCTGTGGCATCGTTTCCACAGTAAATTCCTAACTAACATGTATTTTCAAAATAAGTACTCAGAAACTAACACTTAAAACATACAAAGAAGGGTGAAACTACTATACACTTACATTGAATGTCAATGCTGTAGTTCTGATGTATGCTTTCTTTCAGAAATCATTCCCTCATGCACTTACTGCTTAATAAACATGCAATCTAATATTCTTAATTGCTATATAACTACATTGTTTATTTATGCAGTAAAAATCATTTACATAATTACTTACTGGCTTGTAATAGTGTTGTAGTTACTAAGAAATGTGCTGCTTATGTGGCATTGATGCACACCTCTTCTACACCCATATCCCTGACCTGCTATGACACAGGTGGGTGGCGGGGGCCGGGGAATGGCTACATACCATGCTTTATCACTGATCTGCTATGTGGAGTGGTGGTGGGTGGTGAAGGATACATAAGTAGGGACCCATCCTTAGCCATTACATGCCCTTTCCACTGGTTGAACAGTGTGCATGCCATAACACCATCCTTCACATCAAGCTACCCCATCACTCTTACTATTCTATGAGGGCTGGGGGCAAGGTGGTACAAATAAGCAGACCAGTAGGTCCCTTTACTGGAAACAGCAGTAATGGGAAGACCACCAATGATCCACAATTCCCCACTCCACACACAGTGCCGGAATCCAGTCTGCTCCTGGTCAGACCATTTGATTGGATAGCTGTTATTGATCACCAGGTCTGGGAATGCACATTTGACACCTTGCCTGCTGCCTATGTGAACAGGGTCCAATATTAGATTGCATGTTTAGTAAGCAGCAAGTTCATGAGGAACTGATTTCTGAATGAGAACTTACATCATAGCTACAGTACTGACATTTGATATTTGTAAGTGTGTGTAACTGCAAATACTTGTTGCCTGGGCATTAACTGTGTAAACAAGTACCATTATTTCTTAGCCACGATGTTGTTATAGTGTCTGTTAGCAATTATGCAAATTATATATTTTTGTGTACAGTTACATATCAATTCACAATATTAGACTGCGTGTTTACAAACCTGTAAGTTCATGAAAATCTGGAATACAGACATGTAACATCATCTAAAGAGTTGGCAGTCAGTGCATTTAATGTAGCAGACTGAAGTTGCATTGTATTCATATTTTAGTTACCATTTCTATTACATTTTAACATTTTTCTGTATGATTACCTTTACAATAAATATCAGATAGACATAGACAGTTGAAACAGTGCACAGGACCTGTGGTTACAACATAGTTATACAGTAGTTACAATATAGTAAGGGGCACTTAAAATAAAGTGCTACCAAACATGATAGTACTGTACTGTAGTTACACAATTATTGAAGAAGTAGTTACTGCAATTACTGTTGCCTCCCTTCTGGCTCAAATCATTTCTTTCTGTCACATGTAACTATGTATGTTGCACTTTGCAACAGCTGTTACATGTGTAATTACACTTCCATCATAAATCTATTTTTCTGTTGCACTTTGCAACAGCTGTTACATGTGCAGTTACACTTCCAGCATAAATCAGTTTTTCTGTTGCACTTTGTAACAGCTGTTGTATGTGTAGTTTCACTTTCAGCATAAATCAATTTGTGCCAAAAGAGAGAAGATTGTGGTACATGTGTAACTATTACTTCATGCAAATTCTATAACTACACAGCAGTTAAATATGAAAGTAATTAACATCTACATAGTACTTACAGTACAATAACAGTGTAGTTACTTTATAGAAATGTGTGTCTAACTACATAATATGCAAATGTGAAACTAATTACCAACTACATTGTAGTTACATGTAACTACCCAGTAATTACATAGCAGTTACATTGTAGTTATAGAGTAATTACAATGTACCTAAGAACACTTACAATAAAGTGTTACCGAGCATTGATTTGAGAAGGGCATCATAGGTGAAGCTGACCTGGATTTGTTTTTAGACAGGTGCTAGACTCTTTCAGCACACAGCTAACAAACAATCACAGGGCTCAAAATCTTGAGCCTGTCTTATAAAAATTATATAAAATAAGTAATTTTAAAGTCTGGTATACTTATGCAGTAATATCATCTAAGAGTAGAACAAGTTTATAAAGGCCACTTGCTCATCTGGCTTGTTGCTTTATGGCTTGTTTGACCATGTAATAGTATTTCCTTGTATATCACATACTGCCATCATTTCTTCATGCTCCCTCTATATATTTATATTTATGTATAGTGTACAGTGAGAGCTTGAGAGGGAGGTGAACTTTACAATTTACAATTGTGTTTGGTTTGAAGCAGATTCCTTAGGAAAGTTAATATTCTTCAGGTGGAGGATACTTCTAACTGAAGGGTGAAATAAGCAACTTAGAATTATCAGAAAAGGCAGTCTTTCAATCAACAGAGGGAGGTGGAGTTTGCTTTACTTGTTACAATTGTTAAGATTTTACTGTTTTCTGTGTTTCTGCCCTTCTGACTTGATTGAGTCAGTGATTGACTGTTTGCATTGCAATATTTGTAATACTGTGAGTATTCACTGGGCTAAGAATTTGTCATAAGCCTGAATTGAGAGCAGGTTACAGGCTGTGTATTGGACCCAGACAGTCCCTAGGGGGTGGAAACTGTTTTTTCTTTGTTTACCTCAGTGCCTTATAAGGCCAAGCCAGACTGTGTCAGGAAGTGCTTACATCACAGCTACTTAACAGCCAATAGCTCTGGAAGAATCTTACAGACCTTGATAAAAGTACTAATTTTAGCAGGCTCATCAGATAATCTCATAGTCTTCAGGTGAAGCTACCTCTGGCTGCAAGCTGCAACACTGGACTTAAGATTTTTAAGAAAGTGAGTAGTGCTCACAACAGAGGGAGGTGAACTTTACAATTTACAATTGTGTTTGGTTTGAAGCAGATTAATTAGGAAAATTAATATTCTTCAGGTGGAGAATACTTCTAACTGAAGGGTGAAATAAGCAACTTAGAATTATCAGAAAAGGCAGTCTTTCAATCAACAGAGGAGGTGGAGTTTGCTTTACTTGTGTTACAAGTGTTAAGGTTTTCAGTGCAGGAAGAGTTTAAACCCACATAGGCTAAATACTGTTTTCTGTGTCTGCCCTTCTGCACAGCTGGCGTGTTTTGGGGCTGACTGTTTTCAAACACAAGTCGCCAGGCTCTTTTGGGGCTGGGGAGGTTTACCTGTGTCTGACTTGGATGTTTGGATTTTTCTCTGTTTGATTAGCAGGGTATTTTCTCTGTCAAATTGGTTTGAAGCAGTATTACAAATTGTCGTGTATGGCATCTTGCTGACAGGAAGGCACTCATCGCATCGATGTGGTCAGAGTGTTTAGCTGATTGTTTCTTCAGGGCACAGTTAGGCCCAACCCCTTCCCACCCCTCACCCCATCCACCCCTGGAAATAGTTCATTTATACCTGGGGTTCTGACATCATTTCCTCAAGAGGGCAAAGTACACATCACTGTCATATCCTGTCTAGCATGCTGCACTGACAATATAAGCATACACATTATATAAATACATATATTTCTATATAATGCACCAATCACACACACACACACAAAACTAAACAAGGTAGACAGTTATGTGGGGAGTAGTACAATGTAATGGCTGTGGGGCAGCAGTCTTCTGGGAGTCTATCTGGAGGCTGAGATGCTGCCCTGTTTGCAGACAACTATCTGCCCTGAGGGAGGAAGTTGCCCATCTTCAGGCTGCACTGGACAGTGGCAAGGGAACCTCCCCCATCCAGGGAGCACCACAGCCACCACCACTACCTCAGAGGTTGTGAAGAAAACACAGCAGTTGGACCACAGTGGGCTCAGGGAGGTAAGGGTGGTGGAACAGAGGCACACCAGTCAGTTGTTACACTCCACAATCCATACACCATTCTGGGGAGCATAGTTCCCCTATGGATGCACCGCAGAGGAGACTAAGGAGGTGAAGACAACTGTCACGAGGGAGGCCCTCAGGAAGGAGGCAGAGGGCACCACAGGAAATAAAGCAGCTCCTGGTGGGGACTCAATTATTGGGGGATAGAACTGGGAGCATGGAAAACTGAGTAAGGTGCCTGCCTGGTGCCATGGCCTGGAGGGCAGGAGGCGCATCCTTAGGATCCGAGAACAGTTGCAGGGAGTCTGAGCTGGACATCATTGTCCACCTAGGGACAAATGACTTGGCTCATCATGAGATTAGAGCAGTGAAAAAGGACTTTGTAGAGTTGGGGAGGGGCTTAAGACAAGTAGCACACACAGTATCCTTCTCAGAGGTGCTGCCTGTCAGTGGCATGGGTGAGGCGAGGGTACTTTGCACCATGCAGTTTAACAAATGGTTGAAAAAATGGTGTGGAGCACAGGGGTTTGGCTTCATTGGGGACTGGGGTTCCACCTGGAGGGACACCAGCCTATACTGGCAGGATGGTCTGCATCTGTCCAGGAAGGGAACAAGTCTTTTGGGCAGTTGGTTTAAATGCTTCATTGGCAAGCCTTTAAACTAGTCAAGGGGGGAGGCACTGATAAGCAGAAGGAAAATCCCAGCCTCCCCCTACAAAACAGGGTACTAAATGAGAAAAAGACCAAGGTAGAAAGGTCAGTGGGGGTTGCCGCTACAGCAGGTAAAGCCATCAAAAAATGGAGAGCAATGAGTACCAATGCCCATAGTCTGGGTAACAAGCTTCCTGAATTAGTGGCCTTGATGGAGGAGGAAGATCTGGATATTGTGGCAGTCACAGAAACATGGTACACAGAACCATGACTGGGACATAAACATACAGGATACACTATCTACAGGAGGGACAGGGAGGGTAAAAGGAGGAGGAGTAGCTCTCTACATAAGAGAAGAAATCAAAGCAACAGAACAAAAGGGTAAACAGGGAGGAAAGAAGCACTGTAGGTCAATTTGGAGGCAGGCAATGGCACCACAATCCCACAGGGGTTGTATACGAACCCCCTCTCAGGGAGGAAATGGACAAGAAATGATAGAAAGTATACTTAGAATGGCAGATAAAGGGAGATATTGCTGATGGGTGATCTGAATATGCCAGATGTTAACTGGAGTGCAGTTGCAGCAGCCACTTCTAAGAGTGGGGTTATTCTGTATGCCCTACAGGGGGCATGCCTTAGACAACTAGTATAGGAGCCCACTGGAGAGGGAGCAATCTTAGACCTGGTTCTCTCAAACGGAGATGAAGAGAGGATCACAGATGTAGAAGTGGGTAGCCATCTGGGAACTAGCGACCATCGAACAGTATGGTTCACAATAAACACAGCAATAGAGTCAAGCCATACAAAGACAAAGGTACTGGATTTTAGGAGGCTGACTTTGCCAAAATGGTGAGTGCCTAAGGAATGCACTAGCAAATGGGCAGGAAGGAGGGGTGGAAGAACAATGGGGAATAATAAAAACTGCCATCACAGAGGTAACAAGCCTTTGTTTAAAGCAAATAAACAAAATGAAACAAGGTAAGAAATCACTATGGTTCTCAAAGGAAGTGGCAGTGAAGGTTCAAGAGAAAAAGAAAGCATTCAGGAAGTACAAGGAATCACAGAAGGAACAGGACAGAGAACTGTATCAGTTAAAGCAAAAGGAAGCTGGAAAGGCAGTCAGAACAGCAAAGGCCCAAACTGAGGAAAAGATAGCCAACTCAGTTAAGAAGGGGGATTAAACCTTTTATAGGTACATCAGGGAGCAAAGGAAGACCAAGGGAGGGATAGTGATGCTTAATAAAGGGAGGGAGGGAGGGTGGGCAGAGGGTGACTGTGAAAAGGCAGAGATACTAAACAAATATTGTTGCTCAGTATTTACAAAGGAAGAGGGAGGTACCTAAAACAAACAGTAGAAACACTCTGGATACAGAAGTTGATACCAGCCCATTTACAGAAGAAAGAGTTCTGAAAGAGCTCTTAAAACTGAAGGTGGACAAAGCAATGGGGCCTGATGGGATTCATCCCAGAATTCAAAAAGAACTAAGGATAGAACTAGTGACACCACTGACTACCCTCTTTAACAAATCATGGGAGGATGGGGTGGTACCTGAGGACTGGAGGAGGGCAGATGTGATTCCCTTCACAAAAGTGGGAGCAAGGCAGAAGCAGGAAACTACAGACCTGTTAGTTTAACCTCAGTGGTAGGAAAATGTTGGAATCACTTCTGAAGGAAAGAATTGTATGCTATCTAGAGGCCAGAGGGGCACAGGACCCAAGGCAGCATGGATTCACAACAGGAAGGTCATGCCAGACAAATCTGATAGATTTATTTGACTGGGTGACCAAAGTAGTAGATCAGGGAGGGGCTGTGGACATGGCCTACCTAGACTTAGCAAGGCATTTGACACAGTCCCACACAAAGATTAATATACAAGTTAGCCAGCCTGGGAGTGGGTCCCAAGATGACAGCCTGGGTAAAGAATTGGCTGGAGAATAGGACACAGAGGTAATAGTAAATGAGTCCACTCTGAAAAAAGGGGGGTTAGCAGTGGGGTACCACAGGGTTCAGTATTAGGACCGGTCCTCTTCAATGTCTTTATAAGCGACATTGCAGAGGGACTGGAAGGAAAAGTATGTCTCTTTGCAGATGACACAAAGATCTGCAACAGAGTTGATGCACAAGGTGGAGTGGAAAGGATGAGAAGGGACTTGGCAAGGTTAGAGGAATGGTCAAATGTATGGCAGCTTAGATTCAATGCTAAGAAGTGCAAGGTAATGCACCTGGGAAACAAAAACCCAGGGGAAGAGTACACAATGGGGGGTGAGATACTAACAACAACAAAAATGGAAAGGGACCTGGGGGTAGTCATATCAGATGACCTAAAGGTGGGCAAGCAATGTGAGAGGGCAGCAAGGAGGGCTGGGGAGATACTGGGATGCATAGGGAGAGGCATCACCAGCAGAAAACAAGAAGTTATTATCCCTCTGTACAGACAGCTGGTGAGACCACATCTGGAGTACTGCATGCAGTTCTGGAGACCCAATCTCCACAAAGACATAGACAGGATGGAAGCTGTCCAGAGGAGGGCAACTAAAATGGTGCAGGGTCTGCACCGGAAGACATATGAAGTGAGACTTAAGGAGCTTAATATGTATAGCCTCGAGGAAAGGAGGGAGAGGGGGGACATGATAGAAACTTTCAAGTACCTCAAGGGAATCAACAAAGTCCAAGAGGGTAGCATCTTTCAAAAAAAGAGGTGTGCAAGAACAAGGGGCACAATTTGAAGATAGAAGGGGCGGCTCAGAGGTAATTTAAGGAAGTATTTTTTCACAGAGAGGGTCGTGGATGCATGGAACAGCCTTCCAGAGGAGGCTGTGGAGTCAAAAACAGTGGTGGAATTCAAGCATGCATGGGACAGTCATAAGGCAATTCTAGGGGGTGGGGGTAGGAAGAAGTAGGCTGCTGGTTAACTAGGATCTGCAGCTTATCCATTAGGTAGGGAAATGGGCAGACTGGGTGGGCCAAGCGGTCCTTATCTGCCGTCAAATTCTATGTTTTTATGTTTCTATGTTTCTATGTTCTGCATAGATTTCTAGGTCAGCTGAAATGTTATTGTACCACAGTTCAAGGGTCATGGAATGTGGTTATACCCTTCATTAGTGCACATGTTTCCAGTCCTAGAACCTGGGCACACATCAAACAGTTGAAAGCAAAAGTGAACGGTTATGAAAGTGGTGATGGTTCTGGAGTAAAGCAGCGGCTGATGATTTCTTTTTTTTTTTTGCACTATACACGACATAAAATGCTGGATGTGCAACTCTGTACAATCAGCCTGAGCTGCCACCTTGGGGTATGGATTCACTCTCAAGGTGTGGTAGCACAAGCCGGTTATGTATAGTTGCCCATCCAGTATTCTGTATATATACAACGTCTGTGTTGAGATAACTGCACAGATAAAAACTGTTATCTCAAGCATCATGAAAAGGTATTACTGTCTTTTCATAATGTATTATGTTATCCTGATATCTTTACTTGCTGCATTATGATATAGTACATTCTTAAATAGCAGTAGATCTCAGAACTAGCTAATCCCAAACAAACACAAATAGAATGCTGCTACTGGCTAGCTTCTACATTCTACTCCCCAGCTCCAAGTCCTGCAGCAACTGTAAGAGAAGTTGAAATATAGTCACAGATTGCAAAGTCGCAAGCACTTTTACATATTCCAAATCATATTTATACTAAAACATAGGTCTGCATAAACAGAAAATGAAATGCTTGACTGAAGATATATTTATCTTCATTCAAGACTAATGATTTAAAGATATAATATCATTGACCTCTCATGAAGATAAATAATGATATCTTCAGTCAGGACATGTCATATCTGTACATTATACAGGCACGGTAGTGCCTGTATATTATGGTTGTGTTGTTTGACTAAAAATGGTCATTCTCAGAGACTGCTAGCTTAGCCATTTTGGACCCTAGGACTGTGGAATTGGGTGTGCACCTTCTCAGGCCTAATGTATCTTAACCTCCGGCCCCCCGCATTTTATGAGACTCAGGGCCAGATATTCAAAACTTTGCCCAGGGGCAAAATTAGCACTGCCCAGCGGGCAAACTGAGCCCGGAGCACAAAGCAAGCCATATTCAAACGGAATAGCCCAGGGCAAACAGCTTCTGAATATAGCATGGTAATGAGGCCATGCAAACTGGGCTGGGAGTGCAGGGCAAACATTGCCCTGGAGTAAGACAGCACTGAATAAAACAACCAGGAAGTGCAACCCACAACAACAACACAGTACACAGCAGCGTGAGGGCAGGTACAGGCGAACTAGTGGCCAATGTGTGTGCCAGCAAATGCATGGACTCAGTACAGTTGCAGGAAGCAGCAGATGAGAAAGAACAGTGATCAAAACTTTACAATATTCCCGTACCATTAGCGCCGCGCTAACACATTATAGCGGAGCTAAGCAGTTAGCCTGGAGCAAACACGCTTGCCCGGAGCTAAAATGTGCCATATTCAAAAGTGCCATGCAAATGAGCCTACTTAGGTAGTCTCTGGGCAAACAACTGGATTAGCATCTCATTATACCCTGATTTGCACACAGTTTGCCTAAGCGTTACTGCAGGGTCCCACAGAGCCACCTGTAGGTCAGTCTGGAAGTACAGGGCAGACAAGGTCCAACCGCAGCTCCATCTGTGGAGGTCAGTCTGGCAGTGCGATGATAGCTACAGGCTACAGGTAAACAGTAAAGCATAGCATAGCATAGCATATTGTACCCCAGGGGACAGGACAGCATAGGCACAGGTGGTGGTGGTGCTGCATGCAACTGTCACACTGTAGGGCATGCTACAGTGCACAGCAGACACTACAGTAGCAAGGGAGACAGTAGTGTAGGGGCGTAGCACTGCCTATGGTGTGTAGGGCAAGTGATGCTGATTGCACTGTACACAGTGACAGGCCCAACCTGCAGGTGTTTACTGACAGTCGACATTACTGTTACACTGTTGTGTGACCCACAGATGCTGTACCTGTGGCATGTGATGCTCACAGTGACATGTACATATGTGGCTTTGTGTGTTGTGGCAGTTGTACAGCTGTGTGGTATGTGGCGGGGGGGGCATATAGTATCCAAAGGCACACTAGTGTTGGGGTATTCTAATACTGGCCCATGTGCACTGCATGCTGAGTCCCAGCCTTGTGGCCACACCTGGTCTGTGGCACAGCCTGGCCACCATACACACTCCCTCAACATCCTCCATGACCACAGTGCTGCATGTGTGTGCTGGCATCTGTTTTTGTCCACAGATATGTGTGGTCAGCAGGTGTGTGCTGTATGGCTACACTGCCATGCTGTCCACTGGTGGCAGGGTCACCACTTACTGCCTGGCATGGCTGGGACTGGTGGCAGATGATGGCATCATTGTGATGCCATTGGTTAGCAACAAGCTTCCACTATGTTTGGCTTTATCTATGTGTTATATTTATGTATTAGGGTGTCGCCAAGACCTGCGCTAAACCCAACAAATCCAGCACAGCCATTTATGTTGCGCATAAAGCTGATTGCCCAGGATTAAGACCAGCTTTTTCTGGGCGGTAATCTACGGCCTTCTTCATCGCGCTTCGGTCGCGCTAAACCACTTAGCGTGGCTAGCTACAAGATATAGCATTGCGCTTGTATTCATGTCGGTTTGCCCCTTGCATACATTATACTTTTGCCTGGCGCTAATGCGGTTTGCCCGCGCTATTTGGCCTTTTGAATATGGCAGACCCGCGCTACTCCCACGCTACACCTGCGCAAATGATTTTTGCCCAGCGCAAAGTTTTGAATATCTGGCCCTCAGTTTCTTAGTTTTGGAGATACTAGTGTCAAAATTGCATATTTTTGCCCAATTTCACTACCCCAATACTTACCCTTAATTTTCTCAAAAAACACAATCAGTTAAGCTTTGAAATTTACAGGTGTTGTACATATTACCTGAGAGTAGGTCCTTTTTGTGATTTAGTTAAAAATAATTGATTACTTTTTAAGTTATTTGCAGTTAAATAATTGCGCATGTGGATTAAAGAAAAATCAACCCCCCAAAAAATAAATAAAAATAATGAACTACACAGTAACTTTTCCCCGCATTAAAGTTTTACACAAAAATACACTGTAAGCTCATGTAACTTTGTAACAACTCTAAACTACAGGGCAAGAGTTGTTTGTGAGGGATGGGTACTAAGAGGTACACAATGTAGTTTGTTAGTAACATAAACTAATTACAATTACTTATAAATAATTAGAAAATAAAATGACCACAAAGGATTTTAAGTATTGATCTGGGATGTCCCCCCTCTGTCATTCTGCCAGATTGCCTTTAACAATGAACATTAACATAACCTTCCCATTTGCTAACACAAAGGCAAGTAAATCTACCAATGCTAATGCTGAAAATAAGCATTCTAGAACAGCCACTTTTTAAAATAGTTATTATACCAAATCAGCTGAAATTGCCCTCCCTTCCCCTGCTCAATAGGTGGTTTTATTTAAATTACAATATAGCTTACCCTTCCCAGCTCAGGTTGTCCTCTCTCATTTTGCCCAATCACCAGTTTTTAAACAAGAAAAAGAAGACACAGATTTAAACACATGTAAATGAAAATCTCTGCTCCTGTGTTCTTAATTAATCATGGCACTTTTTGTTACAAATAAACCATTAATTTCATTTTAGGATGACATGCTATATACTGCTTTAAAGCCACAAATTCTAGCTTTCCAGCAAAATATAGCATGTATACCCTAGGTCCTGTTCACCTCGGTGATATAAGCCCCAAAATTAACACTATTTTGTAACCACTGCTAAATGGGGGTTGAGCTGGCGGTAGCTGGAATATTTGTTTCTTCCTATATTATTTCTTTATGTCATTACATCTAATGTGTGTGGTGTTTGTAATTATACATTTCTTTACAGCTCACTTTGTGTATATCTACAGTAAGTGTCCAGGAAATGATTCTTTTACACGTTCATTACTGTTTAGGGTAATTCATATCTAGCATCTTGCTTCATTTTTCTTGTAAGATTTTTAATATGAAGCACACTATTTTTCCATTGAAATGATTGAATTGCCATCAATAAATTTTAATTGAGGAAGGGAACACAGGCAGGGGAGGTGTTCTATTTAGGGGCAGAGAGAGAGACAGACAGAAAGACAGACAGAGAGGAAGTGGAGTGATTCATGCATACTCAAGATGTGTGTCAGCTCCACTGCAGAACAAACATTTGTGATTTGTTCAATATCCAGCCATATCCTTCCAGACCCCCTATATTCTCCTCATCTCTGTTCCCAATATGTCAGCTTAGCTGTCAGTATGCAGCAGTAAAAAACAATAAAAATAGCTCCCTTGCTCAGGCTTCCCTCTCTCGTTCTGTCCGATCGCAGTTTACAGTACAAATTAAAAGAACATTCCTTTCCCAGCTCAGGCTGCTCTCCCTTATTTTGATCAATGACCATTTTTTGTTTGAAATGCCAAATACCTCTCCAGCTCAGGCAACCCTCCCTCATGTTGCCTGGGTTATACTAAATTAGTGCTTGTGGTGGGACTTAGATCTGGGTGCTCTGCTTGTCTTAGTCTACCCAAACTCTACATGATTTTCTTACATTATGTGGACTTTGAAAACTTAAAAAAAAAAATAACCTCCCCTCCCAGCTCAGGCTGCCCTCCCTCACATTGCCCGATGCAAGGTTTTTGTTTAACATAAAACCAATAACCACTCCCTCTTAGCTCAATCTTTCCTCCCTGATGCTTAGTGTTTTTAAATAAAGAAATGACTTCCCCTTCCAAGCTCAGCCTGCCCTTCCTTACCAAGCCAATGCTCAGTTTAATAGCCTCCCCACAGCTCAGCCTGCCCTCTCTCACTCTGCCCAATTGTTATTTACAACAAAAATAAAATGACCTCCCCCTCCTAGCTCAGGCTGCCCTCCCTCATGTTATCTGTGTTATACTGAGTAAGTGATTCTGGTGAGACTTGGATCTGGGTGTCCTGGTTGCTAAAGTCTTCCTGAAGTCCAAATGATTTTCATACTTTGCATAGATTTTTAAAAATGTTTACATAAAAAAAAAATAACCTCCCCCCTTCCTGCTTAGGATGCCCGCCTTCATGTTGCCCATTGCATTGAGTCTAAATCAGTCCTGAAGCTGTTGTACATTCACTCACACTCTGTCTCTGTCTCTGTCTCTCTCTCTCTCTCTCTTGCTCAGCCTCTCCAAGTCTCTTAGTAATTATGCTCAGTCAGTCTTCTGGTGCATTTACTTATCAGATTGACTGGCAAACTAAAGATTGTTTATTTGCTGCTTGTCACATATTTTGGAAAAATATATTCCAGTTAGGAAAATGAAAGTCTGCTTTATTTGTTGATTTTATGTGTGCCTTCTATTTCATTAACAGATACATCTTATGGAATATGTTACTTACAAAAGGCATTGACTTGGCATTGCTGCTTCCCATTTATTTACTTTATTCAAACACCTCAACAGCCATTAGATTTGATAACCAAGGAAACTTATCAGAATACTTTAAGACAAATGGGGGTGGGGTGAAACAGGGTTGCCTTTTGGCACCCATCCACTTTATAATTTACATTAATTTAATATTGACTGATCCCAAATTTATTAATAATGACTCTCCAAAAATTAATGAATATATATATGTGGTCTGCTAGCTTATGCAGATGATGTGGCATTATTGTCTTTATCATGCAAGGGCATGCTAATAAATCTACATACTCTTGCAACTAAGTAGTCAGTTACAGCTTAAAATTAACCTGAATAAAACCAAAATAATGAAATTTAAAATAAAAAATACAGTATCAAATAGTAAACATTGTTTCTGCTTGGGCAGGGATAAAATCAAAACTGTTAAAGAATATACATATTTGGGAGTGAAATTTACTTCAAAGTATGCATGGAACTCACATCTTAAAGACCATACTCTAAAAGCTAAAAAAGTTGCCAAAGCTATTCTTAAGTTTAATTATAAGTAAGGAAGGAACACTTTGGCACTTCTTTAAAGGTAGGAGAATCAAAATTAGACTTAGAATTGCTTTATGGAGCAGAAGTCTGGGGGCTAAATCATCACCCTTTTTGGAGGGTCGAGTATTATATTTTTATAAAGCCCTTTTGAGAACTCCTTTCTCAACTGCCTCAGCCATGGTCAGATCAGAACTGGGAAAAGTTCCCTTTGAAGCTTCAATAAAATACAGGCATATTACATACTGGCTAAGAGTTATAAATAATAGTTGTAATCAGCTACCCAGGGAATGTCTGAATGAAACAATTAAATGGCATAAAGCAGGATTTATAACATAATGGTTAAACACTCTTTTAGTAACACTTCAGAAAATAAATCTGCTGCACTATAGTCTGACTTTGAAAGAGGTATTAGTATCTCTTTAGAATATAATGGATCTATCAGATACATTTGCATGAATTATATAAAAACTTGGATATGCAAACAATTAGGGCTCAAAAATGTACCCCCTGGTTTAAAGTTAATAAAATGGCACATAGTATCGAGGACTATCTCATAATGTCCCTGCTCCCGAATAAAGGAAAATAATGACATGGGCTATATTTGGTCTTATCAATTCAAAATATACATATTTCAATAAAAAGCCAACCTTGCAAAATCATCTAAATAGTAAAATATGTCCTTGTAATAGGTGGATAGAGGAAACATTGTCTTATATTATTGAAATCTACCCATTATATAATAAACCTAGAGATTTATATTTAAAAGAATTTCTTACACAATATGCAAATTATTCTTATGATGTAGTATATATCTTATTACATCCCAAGTTCCAAGAAGATGTGTTAGTTATCACAAATTTTCTGGCCTCAGTAGTAAAAATAAAAAAAAAAAGTGATACAAGATATGTAGGGCCTAATAGTGAATTCCCCTTAATAATTTCCACCCTAGTCACTATAGGCCTCTTTTGAGATATCTGAATAAATGGTGATTTTTTTTTAGAAAGGCTATAGCAAATATCTGTAACAATGACTGGTTGTATTAAGGTTGGACAGCTAGGAAGAAAATAGTTTTATCATGATGCAAATAGATAACAAGAAGTAGAAAAACATGCTTGTTGAAATACTGTGTACTTGTGCATTTTAATAATCACAATGATTTGTTTTTAATTTTTGTATTGTCTTGCAAAGTCCATGATGCAAAATATTGCCCTGGATGAACAATAAACTTAAAACCTGAACCCAGAAATGCTATAGATTGTTATATTTTTCTTTATGTATGGTACTTGACATGTGGTAAAAATACAGAATGGCACTGACATTGTAAGATTTTACTCTGTTATTGGAAATTCTTTTTTTTTTATTATTTTAGCAGAAAGTACATTACATGAAGTTACTGTGCATTAATAAATAAATTAGTTAATTGGAGGGGGCAGTGTAAGAAGGAATGGGCATCCATAAGTTTCAATAGAACATGTGCTAATAACCAAAACATGATGGAATACAAAAATATAATGAAAGTATGAAGCTCTTAACTCAGTGCATAATATAACCCTTTGAGCCTTTAATTCAAATTAACATTTTGGTTTCAAAGTTTTTCCATATTCTTCCATTCAAATATTTCCAAAGTGCTCCCTTCAAATTATCACACTGTTAATGTTTCAAGACAGTCCTGTCCCTTCATCAGAACAATAGGGGTCTGTGTGAGAAGATCAAAATAATATCCAAGTTAGGACAGATTCATAAACCCAGTACACTATAATAAAATTATTCTATTTTGAGAAGGTATTTATTAATTTGATTGCTGGAGGAACATACCTGCACATTTTCTATTTAAACAGGCATGTTTCCTCTGCAAGCAAATTAATAAATACCTTCTTGAAACATAATAATTTGTCCTAACATGGGAATCAAAATGTTAATTTGAATAAAACAAAAAAAAAAAAAATAAAAAAACAGAAAAAAACCCAGTGTGGTTGTGTCTGTTCAGTAAAGTTTTTGCCCAAGTTATTAGGCACTGCAGTGCCGGTTGTGGCACTATGTCTTACCAACTCAATAACTCAAGGGAGTTATAGCCTACAAAGTTCAATATGACTCTCCAGTCAGACTGGCTCCGTTTACAGTTTAGAATACTGTGGAGATGGAGACAACCTTGGCAGGGCAGCGAGTGATCTCTTTATCGAGTATATGTTATAGCATGCCTTTACTATGATTATGTGATATTGTGTGGTGCTGCAGGTAATATCCCACATGCTGTGTATTATGCATATGTTGCTGGAAGTTGTACTGTTTATATGTGGACAGTATTATAGTAACAGGTGCATTTGTGTGGAGCTGCATGTTTGGAGGCCTTTGGGTGAAAGAGTTACATACTGTAGCTCAGTTTGTGGTCCAGCGGCATAGATCAGTGTGTGATCATTGTCAGTAGCTTCATAGGAACTTGGCAAACTATATGCCCCAGGTAATCGTACCACTCAACCTGTCAGCATTAAAATGCATAGCACTGGCATTCACAAAATCAAAACAAATGACCAGAATGTGTAGCACATTTTTATTTTAAAGAATAGTATGTCTTTAACTAGTGGGCCACATATATTTTGTGTTAAGGAATGTTTCTGTCAAGTTAGTTCAATGATTTAATAATTTGTGTGTTCAGAAATAGTGCTAACATTAAGGACATCAATAAATCTTTGAGGAACAAGGGTGAATTTGAATGTAGAAATTATAGCGTTATGCAAAATTCATAACTGTTGAGAGGTATCCAGGTTATCCCCTCTCCTACCAGCCTTCTGTTTAGACTGCTATTGCAGTAAAATAAAGCAAACAAACAGGAGCCTTATGTAGACTCAGCTCAAGTGAAATAACACCCATACAGCTTGGCAGCTTCCCACCATCTCGTAGGTATACTGTAAATGAGTATTCTGTATCTACAAATTGTGTGTCTTTGTGTGTGTGTGTGTGTGTGTGTGTGTGTGTGTGTGTGTGTTTTGAGGGGGAATACTCGCCTTCAACTAGTTACACTGTGATGCCTTTGTTTATAGTTTTCTGGGTCACTGAGACATTAAATATGAGGTGTGTTTTTCTGGGTTTAAAAGTAAAGTTGCACATAGAAGTTCTGTTTCAAATTAACTTTCTTCTGAAAGATTTAGAAAGTAGGTCAAACAAATGGAATTCAAAGTGCCTGATCACAGCTGGGCATATGAGGCTGGGATTCACTATCTGTCGCTGGACTAATGTGTGATGCTGTATTTCTGGGCAATATGCAGTGTCACCTGGGACGGCAAACTTCTGCTGGATCCACCGGCTGTCAGTTTGAAGTGCTTCTATATCCTGCTGGAGCAGGGGATTATGGTACACGATAGTCCACCGAAGGACTGGTGTGTCACCCTTCGCAAAAGTCCTTCTGGATTCTCACAGAGCAAAAGGGTCTTGTGAAAAATATGTTAGGAGTCACCTTCTGCTTTGTGCATGCTTTTGAAGGCCACGTAGACATGAAATTACTACACAAATTTCTTAAAAAGTAAGGAAATTCATGGAAAAAAAACAGCATTAATGCTCATTAGGGTTGCTATCACACGAAACTCAAACCCCACAAAGGGTGAACATAAACTATTAGGGTTGTTAACCCAATGCTTACAAAGTCTGAATATGTGCTATGACTATGTCCTACTTACCCTACTATGTCCCCTACCCTCATCACCCAAAAACAATATACAGGTACAGTGCCATGCATCAATGATGTGGTACCTCATACAAAGCCAGCATATGCAGAATGTTTAAATAGCAACCCAAATCCCCACCCCCCCCTTTCACCCTTATAAAGGGTTTGTACATTCAATGTATATTACTCAATGTTAATTTATGATATATTGTATAAAAATGTACTGCAATATGAGTGTACATTGTCTGTAAATATTTTTACATTGTATGGATATGTATTCCTCCCTCTCCCCTCTTCTGCAGGACACTTCTGGAAATGAGTTGTTTACAGCTCAGTACTGTATGTCTCTCCTGGAGAAACCTTTGAAATAAATAAATAAAGCAGGGGCATGGAACATGCTTGCTCTTCATACTGCTTGAGGACTGCCTCTGCTACTGGCCTACTCAAGCCTTGCCACTTGTACCACCACTGGATTACAAAT